>OX352281.1:0-1291250 GCA_947086405.1 Esperia sulphurella | reverse complement strand
ACTTGGTATTATCCTTATGCTCTTATCTACGCTGGGCAGGCGAGTTAGGGTCAATTCACATTGCCACAGAATAGTCGTAACGCAGCGAGGCGCAGTAAAATGTTAGATTGCATATTGAACTTTATCTCCACTATGTAATGTACACATTTATATTACACACAACACCGACGGCCGTTGGGGCAGTCGAGTTCTGGAGTGGAGACCGTGGATCGGCACTCGCAGGGTAGGACGCCCCGCCACCAGGTGGACCGACGACCTAAAGAAGGTAGCCGGTAGCGGCTGGATGCGGAGGGCGGAGGACCGGGTGTGGTAGCGTTCATTGGCGAAGGCCTATGTCCAGCAGTGGACTTCTAGGGGCTGACATGATGATGACTCCAAAAACTCATTAATACTGTTCGGGCACAACTCTAGCAATAGGTTTTTACGTTCTATCTGGCAGCGACGTTATATTTTCGGGCAATTTATTGTAAACCCTAACCGCATTGTATTTGGCTGCATTTTGCATTAAAGCTGTTTTGCATGTAGCAAATATCCTGACGCGCTACTGCGCCTACAACTAGCCTACAAAATTCCTAAAAGTAAACCTATTTATGTGTATAATGTTTTAGTGAACATTTTAATGTAGTTTTTGAGGCACTTTGACAAAAACAGTTATATAATACAAGAAATAAAAATAAACTTGTTTTGCCATGGTTAAGTCTTAGTAAGGTCAGTAAATCGTTCACGGGGCAATGTACAAGCTTCTACAACAAACTACCAGAGGACATCTTAAATATGACGGACAGAAAGTTTAAGATTCACATTAAAAAACAACTTTGTAAGAATGCCTATTATAAAATAAACGATTATTTGAATGACCAAGATGTCTGGTATTAATGTTGATTCAGCTTCGCACAATCTTTACATAATGCAAACTTGATTTTAAAAAGATGTGTTGCGTGAAGTTTGTTGCGCCGTTTCTTCTTCACAGCGCTAACACATAGGAAGCGGTAGTCGATAAAAAATGACGTGTATAAATGTACCAAGTGTACTCATATGCAATAAATGATTTTGACTTTGACTTCGTATTTACAGGTGGCGAAGAATGGCAAGCTGCATGCGGTGGATAATGGCGCCCCCAGCGGCGAGTCGTGCGGCGGGCGGTGCGGCGGCGGCGCCGAGCAGTGCGCGCTCTGCCGGGGCGACGCCGATACAGACAACAAGCAGAACATCGTAAGTATCCCGCCCTCTATCCGTCCACATATAGGGGGACAGGCGGCTGCGTCCCGCGCTCCTCGTTACCGACGTACAGTCGAATAAACGTGCTCCTACGCATCGGACGTGTTTATTTATTTATACCCTCTCCATACAAACTTAACAGTGGCGACGAGGATAGGATTTTATATAGGGTTTTTGTGCCAGCCCCTATAGTTCAAACCCAACGGTTTCCACACGATATTTTCTTTCACCGTTTGAAAGCAGGCTGAATACCCAAAAGTTGGTGGGAAAGAATATATTTAAACCTCATACCATGAAGCAACATAATTTTTCGTACCTCATAGTTTCTCTTCAAAGTGTTTTCCTTCATGATTGACACTAATTGGTTATTAAATTAGATGACAGATGCACATTTTAAAATCGTCTGTTATCTAATTTAATAACCAATTAGTGTCAATCCTGAAGGAAAAACTTTAGGTGAAACTATCTTTGAAGCTTCACTAAATAGCTACGAAAAATTATTTTGCTTCGTGGTATGAGGTAAGGTGTGTTTTTCTTTAAATGTCTAATTTGATAAACAAACATGGCGCCAAGGTGACCATAGATATAAAATAGTGTTGTCAAATAATAGAATTAATTGATTCAATTGAATTTAATTGAATTTGTGATTAATTCTATATTATTCTCAGTGATTATAAGTTTAGGAATATTTATTTATTTATTGGTTACTCCCATGGATATTCTGTATCGAAATACCAAAATTTCATCCACATCGGATCATTACTTTGGACCTAGCATACGACTGCAGACAAACGGACACGCAAGCACATTGTTTAGTTTTTGGTTTTTGGACTCTTACATGTCTAAGGGAACATATATCCATCAAAGTTTCAAAAATAAATACAACATATTGCAGAAACATTTTTATTCTTTAAGGTACAAAATACAAATCATTGTAATAACAATAATATTAAGTATGTATAAAACAATGCACCGGCATCAAACTTAATATTTTAGAAAAGTGCAAACGATAATGAGTAACAAACATCGATTTTACCGATGCGATGCCGATTACGATTATCTGTGCCAATATTCCGTTAAAATTAATAGAATATCAATTGTCTATCTTTTTTGGTTCAGTGGATGTCCAACTTATTTGTCTAATCCTTTTTTCTCCTCGCCTACTTATTTCTATGGATTCAATTAGTTACAAGTATTCCGAATGAATAATTGAATGCGTGACATACCCCATCTCTAAAATCCAAAGACAATATAGAGATAACCCGTCTCAATATGATTTAAGGTTAAAGCGATTTGTTGATAATTTTGCTAAAAACTAAGGTTTACGATGATTAATTCTATTAGTTTTGTGAGTGGATATCGTGCAAGTGCTTGTTTGAGGTATATGAGGATTTTGGGTCAGTTTTATTGTGTGATTGGCTCGCAAATTTGAGATTTTGTAGAGGTGAGTGGTTTGTTTACTACTTAGGACATTTAAAGAAACATTAACTCTATAATTAAATATGTCATTAATGTAGAATCTATGCTAGGACCAAAAACTCATTGTATAACAAGAACGATGAACTGGTTGTCACTTCAAGTTTTGAAGGTGATAGTAATGACGAACGGTTGGAACGATCGAATATTTATAGAAGTTTAGAATTTTTTTTTGGTAGATTGCTGATCGGGGATCGAACTCAGATCTCTCGGCGTGGCATATATCTTTATGGCCTCCCAGTTGTAGAAATGTAAGATACTTTATTATTGTATTTGGTATCGTGCAATAAAGAGTAAAAAGAAATATTGAATTGATTTTTTAATTTAAATAGTTACAGTTTAAATAAATAAATATCCCAGACATTCACACATATTAACCAGTCCCAAACTAGGCAGAGCCTGTGTTCTGGTTACTAGATAACGGATACACATACTTAAATAAAATAAAAAATATGTCAACATCCAAGACTTGGGTACAAACATTCATATTCATCATACGAATATTTGCCCCTAGCGGGATTAGAACCTGCAACCTCCGGCGTGGCAGTCCGAGAGCTACCCGCCACAGAGGTCGTCATAATAATAGTTTGCCCACTATTTGTTTGTTTATTGGTTCGTTCGTTTGTTTGGTTGTTTATTTATTTTAAGAAAACCCACAGCTAATTATATCTAAGTAGGTTACATACGAGTATATAGTGAAAAAAAAAACAATTGAAAGATTCCATTTTGTAGATATAAATTAAATAATAAATAACTGTCATAATGGGCCCGATTCTGAAGGCACACATTTAAAATTTGACAGCGCTAAAATTGGTTTCGTCTTTATCTTCATAATACTGTGTGACAAGGATAGCTACAGTTTTAGTGCTGTCAAATTTTAACATTGTGCCTTCAGAATCGAGCCCAATAAGGTGTTACTATGCCTAGCAAGCCTCACGCCTTTCATATAACATAAAATTCCATTCCTGACCTCCAGGAAGATGCAGACGAGACCCTTTCCATAGAAGAACACAAGGAGCACGTCCCTGGGTTGAACCTGGAGTTCCTCCGCCAGCTGGTGTCCCTGGCCAAGATCATGGTGCCAGGGGTACGCAGCCACGAGGTGGCGCTGCTGTCCGCCCACACGCTGTGTCTCTTCACCAGGACTTTCCTGTCGATTTACGTGGCAGCTCTGGAAGGATCTATTGGTGAGTTAAAAGAAATAAAAACGCCACAATATCGCTGTTATACTTCATTATCAGCCCAAATACGTCCACTGCTGAACATAAGCCTCCCCATTAGCATGCCACGGTGGGCTGCCCATTGGGGGATTTGCTATAATTACCACGCTTGGCAGGCGGATAAGTGATCGCAGTAATGATCTTAATATACACAGGACAACTCTGCTGCCCGTTTCTAGTGCAATCCTTAGTTGCCTTACGACATTCACGGTTAGATTGGGGGTTGCTATATCCTATTCGCTGAGTTACCTCTCACTTGCACAACATCGTCCACCCCTTAATTTTATGATATGTAATGGGCTCGATTCTGAAGGCACAACGTTAAAATTTGACAGCACTAAAACTGTTGCTATCCTTGTCACACAGTATTATGAAGATAAAGACGAAACCAATTTTAGCGCTGTCAAATTTTAAACGTGTGCCTTCAGAATCGCGCCCATTATATGATATAATGTTTTTGTTGTGTTAGTGAATAAATATATTTTCTTTCTTCTTTCTTTCTTTCACATGTGCGTGCAGAAATGAATCTACAATTACAATAAAAACATGACAAATCATTTAAAAAAAATAGATTTAATTAATTGTCAATGATTACATATAAATAATGAGAGTAAAGCAAGTATCTATTAATTTATACAATCAGTGTACATTACATACGTGGTGTAAAGTATTATTATCTAATATTAATTTCTTATTTACAGTAAAGCATATAGTCCAGAAAGACATGCGCCGCTTCGCAGCTCTACTCCTACAGTGGTTCGGCATCGCAGTGCCGGCCACCTTCATCAACTCCATGATACGATACCTGGAAGGCAGGCTGGCGCTCGCGTTTAGGACCCGGCTGGTCAATCACGCCTATCAGCTGTACTTCAAGAACCAGACTTATTATAAGGTCGCCAATCTGGATGCTAGGATTGAGAATGCTGATCATAGGTGAGATATATTTATTTATGAGATATATTTACGGATTATGCCACGCCGAAGGTTGCGGGTTCGAATCCCGCTAGGGGCAAATGTTCGTATGATGAATATA
This sequence comes from Esperia sulphurella, assembly GCA_947086405.1. Classification (NCBI taxonomy): domain Eukaryota; kingdom Metazoa; phylum Arthropoda; class Insecta; order Lepidoptera; family Oecophoridae; genus Esperia; species Esperia sulphurella. The sequence goes on along the minus strand of OX352281.1, from coordinate 1,286,303 downwards.
AATGTTTGTACCCAAGTCTTGGATGTTTATATATTTATTTAAGTATGTGTATCCGTTATCTAGTAACCATACCACAGGCTCTGCCTAGTTTGGGACTGGATAATTGGTGTGAATGTCTGACATATTTATTTATTCTTACACTTGACATTGGCAAAATCCTAAGGAAGAGCATTTTAGGAAGAAGGTACTTCCACGTCCATTTTAAGAACTCCTGTTTTTTTTTTCAAATTTCTGAAACCCAGTATAATCGTTGTCTTTCGATATCCGCAGGTTAACAGAAGACGTTTCAGTCTTCACGCAGTCCGTGGCACACTTGTACAGCTCTCTAACGAAGCCCTGCTTCGACCTGCTGCTGATAGTCCTCACGCTGGCCAGCTACTCCAACAAGATGAAGGGAAACATATTCATCGGTAAGTCTTCTATAGATGATTTAATCGACAATTTTGATGTTAACTGTTAATTTGATGAAAAATAAAGGAGAGTAAGAAAATATTTAATTATAGACTATCGAGGAGGCCTGATTGATGTTTTATAATGTATTCCCTCAGTCGTCTTGTACGACATCCACGGGAAGAGTTGGAGTGGTCCTATTCTACTCTACCGGAAACACACGGCATCCGATCCTTATTCAGGAGAAAATCCTGGTTTGGGATTAACGCTAGCAACCCTCGTATGCAGGTCCAGGCATAGCGACGGTGGTGATCTGCATCACGGGCCAGCTGCTGCGGCTGCTGTCGCCGCGGTTCGGCGCGCTGGCCGGCGAGGAGGCGCGCATGAAGGCCAACCTGCGGCACGTGCACGCCAGGCTCATCGCGCACGCCGAGGAGGTCGCCTTCTACGGCGGACACAAGGTAAGCATCCGCCTCACGTCCACTGCCTGACCCAAAGATCCGTCACTCGCTGTTATGTGGACACCAGCGAATGACGGATTTTTGGGTCCATCATTATTTGATTGAAATCAAATGATTTTATGTCAATTAAAATCGATGATTAAATCAAGTGTCTTTACTTTGCGTCTGAGATGGAATTAAACTTTAAAGTTAAGGTGCTTAGAATAAGTAAATCAGATGTACCGACATCTCTAAATCTGCATTTGCTCTCTGCTCATGTGCAAAAAAACAGTGGAAGAAAGTTTTACTCACATGAACTATAATAATAATTATTGATCTGGCCATTTTCATTTTGCTGGCCAAAATCAAAAATCAAAATCAAAATATTTATTTTCAAAATTGGAACACATAATTCTCTTTTTGACGTCAAATTCTGCCTAAATCTACTCCACTTCCACCTGTATAACCGAGGGGAAGAAGTGGCAACAAACCCAACGGCACAGGGCCCTACCTTTGATTTATATTATTCATTACAATCATTAAGTCTACCTATGCTGAGCCATCAAGCACTCCATGGACTTTTATCATTTAAGTAGTCATCTAACTTATAGTAGGCTTTCTTGCACAGATTAACTTTTATAGAAGATTTGAATTTTTGTTCAGACAAGTTAATAATTTCATTCGGAACCTTATTGTAGTAACGCACGCACAGCCCCACAAAAGAATTATTGATCTTAGACAATCTAGAATGATGTATTTGAATTTTATTATTATTTCTAAGATTTAAATTATGCCTCTCATTATTTAAGCTGAGTAAAGAAATGTTCTGTCTAACGAACATAATGTTAGCGAATATGTATTGACATGGCACCGTCATTATATTTATTTCCTTAAATAATTCTCTTAGAGAATCACGACTACGAAGCCCATTAATAGATCTTATTACTCTTTTTTGTAAAATGAATATAGAATCGATATCAGCGGCACGACCCCAGAGCAAGAGGCCATAAGACATAAGACTGTGAAAGTAGTTAATGACATCTTTCAATAATAAGTAACCAAAAGAGACAATAACTTAGATTTCCTAACTAATAATATTAAAAAAAAACAATAGTACTGTAGTCCACGCGAGTGGAGCCGCGCGCATAAATAGTAGTATATACATAAAATTAAAAAAAAAAAAATTTTTTTTTACTTCACTAGTCCTAAATAATGAATGAATGAATGAATATAGCCATTTATTTCAGACTGCTTTAGTAACAAATAAATATATTAACTTAATTTAATGACATCAGCGATCTGTGTGCCTCCCTGGCAACGGCCTCCCCCATCTCCTTCCATTTTTCTCTGTCGGTGGCTAATCGAGTCCAAGTTTTGCCTGCCATTTTTACCATGTCGTCATGCCACCGTCTGAATGGCCTGCCTCTGTTTCTTTTTCTTCTGTTTGTTTAAATAATACCTGTTTTTAAATCAACGACTTATCAATATGATGTTTCTTTACCTACAGGTGGAACTCGGCCAGCTCCAGTCTGCATACAAGGAGCTGGTGGCTCAGATGACTACGGTCTTCAACAAGAAGCTGTGGTACGTGATGCTGGAGCAGTTCTTCATGAAGTACGTGTGGTCCGGCACCGGCATGATCATGCTGGCGCTGCCCATACTCACGGGCACCAAGAGTGGGGATGGTGAGTGGAGATTTATTTTTTAAAATCATTCTTCTTCAGACTTCTTGCAAAAAGGCACTAACTACTGGGTAATAACCCGCAGTTAATGACATCTTTCAATAATAAGCTAAGTATCTAATTCCTACGGCTATTCCCCCGCAGCTAGTGACATCTTTCAATAAGCTAAGTCTCTAATTGCTACGGCTATTCCCCCGCAATTAATGACATCTTTCAATAAGCTAAGTCTCTAATTGCTACGGCTATTCCCCCGCAGTTAATGACATCTTTCAATAAGCTAAGTGTCTAATTGCCTCGGCTATTCCCTCGCAGTTAATGACATCTTTCAATAAGCTAAGTCTCTAATTGCTACGGCTATTCCCCCGCAGTTAATGACATCTTTCAATAAGCTAAGTCTCTAATTGCCTCGGCTATTCCCTCGCAGTTAATGACATCTTTCAATAAGCTAAGTCTCTAGTTGCTACGGCTATTCCCCCGCAGTTAATGACATCTTTCAATAAGCTAAGTCTCTAATTGCTACGGCTATTCCCCCGTAGTTAATGACATCTTTCAATAAGCTAAGTCTCTAATTGCTACGGCTATTCCCCCGCAGTTAATGACATCTTTCAATAAGCTAAGTCTCTAATAGCTACGGCTATTCCCCTGTAGTTTGTGACGTCTTTCAATAGCTAAGTCTCTAGTTGCTACGGCTATTCCCCCGCAGTTAATGACATCTTTCAATAAGCTAATTATTCCTGATTTATTTGGCCACTGTTTTTGATTTTAAATAGTTTCACCTACCTCATAGACTTCCACTCAAAGTATCCAATCATTTGTGAAAAGATGTAACGTTGAGTTAATTAGTTTATGTGCACCAAATTTCTGGGTGCTAATTTTTGTTTTTCTTTATAGGTAGTTCTGGCGAGAGTATAAGCGCGCGGGCGGAGTACATGACGACTTCGCGTAACCTGCTCAACTCTGCCGCCGACGCCATAGAGAGGCTCATGTCCAGCTACAAGGTAAGCAAGCTATATACTTCATAGAATAACTTTGTAAAGATTTAGGCTCCATCGTCACTTACTATCAGGTGAAATTGAGATCCAGGGTAAACCAAGGGTACCTTCGTAGGGTGGAACAAAAAAACTGTCACCAACCGATTATTCCTTAACTTATGAAGATATCTGAAACATTCAAATATATATATATATATTATTTATATGTATAAATTTATTATTTACGTATGTATTACTCGTTATATGTGTGTATATATTTGAGTTTATTTCCATGCCGTGTGGTTTCCGGTAGAGTAGGATAGGACCACGCCAACTCTTCCCGTGGATGTCGTACAAGGCGACTGAGGGAATACATTATGAAACATCAATCAGGCCTCCCCAACCCGTCTGGCCAGCGCGGGGAGTGCAGGCCAAATCCTCCGTCTGTCTCCGGCAGATGGGAGAGGGCTGTGCTCCTGCAGTGGAGACAAAAATAATCTGATGATGAATGCAAGTTTATATTATATAAATATTACATGTACACTATTTGCATCCAGTATTTCCACTCCTCAAAAATTTCGCCACCACCCAAAGGTTGCCTGGAGGAAATCGCTGAAAGACATGATTCTTGGTAAAACCAGTTAATTTTTATTTCTTGTATCATGAGAGATATATTTTGATAATATTAATATACACTGGAGAACGCCGCTTCACATCCCTGGTGCGAGCTGACCGAGTGTTCTGTTATGTTACCAGGAAATAGTGACCCTGGCCGGGTACTCCAACCGGGTGTCGGACATGCTGCTGGTGTTCGGCGAGGTGGCGCGCGGGCGCTGCGTGCGCGGCACGCACGTGGCGCCCTCGCACGCGCCCGGCGTCTTCCAGGTCACCTTCCGCGACAACCAGCCCCTGCCGCAGGGTAAGCTTGCCTCGCATCTATTGGCGACGAGTCGATAGCGCCCCGAGTGGACGGAACGCTGTTTAAAACAGTGTTTAAAACAGTGTTTAAGACAATGTTTAAAACAGTATTTTAAGTGTTTAAAATAGCGTTTACACAATGTTTAAAGCAGTGTTTAAAACACAAGGGGAAAAACATAGTTGTTTAAATGACTATTTAAAACCTGTTGTTTTCAATATGTTTAATTAGTCATTGTTTTCCTAAAAAAAAAAACAATTATTCAATAACAACTTTGACCCATCTGGATTTGACCACACCTTACACAGTCGTAGAAAAACCTAAAACATTAAGGAAAATGCGCAGCTGTGGGTCGCCAGCTATGTCCACGTGGTTCCATAAACCGGTCGATCGAGTCTAGTTACAGTGGATGATAGAAGGTTGCTCCTCTTCTATCATCCATAACATCATCTCAAAATACTTATTTAGGGATGTTTAATAAACTAAATGATTATTAGAGTTTAGATATATATATTATTTTAATAATAATGAAAATTATGAACAAAGAATTTGTATTTATAATATTATTTAAGGTATTAATAAAATAGGGTTTTAGTATAGATTGCATATTTTTTTCATTTAATGATTCAGCAAAGGTCATCTGGCCGTTTGGGTTCATTCTCTTAACGACTACTGAAGAATATATTTTTTTTCAGGCAAAATAATATACACGAACGACTTGTCGATCCACCTTCGCAATGTGCCCATAGTGACGCCGGCGTGCGACGTGGTGGCCAGCGGCGTCACGCTGGACATCTTGCCCGGCACGCACCTGCTCATCGTGGGGCCCAACGGCTGCGGCAAGTCCAGGTGAGTGCAGTAGGCACACTACAGTACGGTGCAGTGTATAGTAACGTGCCCATAGTGACGCCGGCGTGCGACGTGGTGGCCAGCGGCGTCACGCTGGACATCTCGCCCGGCACGCACCTGCTCATCGTGGGGCCCAACGGCTGCGGCAAGTCCAGGTGAGTGCAGTAGGCACACTACAGTACGGTGCAGTGCTAGTAACGTGCCCATAGTGACGCTGGCGTGCGACGTGGTGGCCAGCGGCGTCACGCTGGACATCTCGCCCGGCACGCACTTGCTCATCGTGGAGCCCAACGGCTGCGGCAAGTCCAGATGAGTGCAGTAGGCACACTACAGTAGGGTGCAGTGTATAGTAACGTGCCCATAGTGACGCCGGCGTGCGACGTGGTGGCTACCGGCGTCACGCTGGCCATCGCGCCCGGCACGCACCTGCTCATCGTGGGGCCCAACGGCTGCGGCAAGTCCAGGTGAGTGCAGTAGGCACACTACAGTACGGTGCAGTGCTAGTAACGTGCCCATAGTGACGCCGGCGTGCGACGTGGTGGCTACCGGCGTCACGCTGGCCATCGCGCCCGGCACGCACCTGCTCATCGTGGGGCCCAACGGCTGCGGCAAGTCCAGGTGAGTGCAGTAGGCACACTACAGTAGGGTGCAGTGTATAGTAACGTGCCCATAGTGACGCCGGCGTGCGACGTGGTGGCTACCGGCGTCACGCTGGCCATCGCGCCCGGCACGCACCTGCTCATCGTGGGGCCCAACGGCTGCGGCAAGTCCAGGTGAGTGCAGTAGGCACACTACAGTAGGGTGCAGTGCTAGTAACGTGCCCATAGTGACGCCGGCGTGCGACGTGGTGGCTACCGGCGTCACGCTGGCCATCGCGCCCGGCACGCACCTGCTCATCGTGGGGCCCAACGGCTGCGGCAAGTCCAGGTGAGTGCAGTAGGCACACTACAGTAGGGTGCAGTGTATAGTAACGTGCCCATAGTGACGCCGGCGTGCGACGTGGTGGCTACCGGCGTCACGCTGGCCATCGCGCCCGGCACGCACCTGCTCATCGTGGGGCCCAACGGCTGCGGCAAGTCCAGGTGAGTGCAGTAGGCACACTACAGTAGGGTGCAGTGCTAGTAACGTGCCCATAGTGACGCCGGCGTGCGACGTGGTGGCTACCGGCGTCACGCTGGCCATCGCGCCCGGCACGCACCTGCTCATCGTGGGGCCCAACGGCTGCGGCAAGTCCAGGTGAGTGCAGTAGGCACACTACAGTAGGGTGCAGTGTATAGTAACGTGCCCATAGTGACGCCGGCGTGCGACGTGGTGGCTACCGGCGTCACGCTGGCCATCGCGCCCGGCACGCACCTGCTCATCGTGGGGCCCAACGGCTGCGGCAAGTCCAGGTGAGTGCAGTAGGCACACTACAGTAGGGTGCAGTGCTAGTAACGTGCCCATAGTGACGCCGGCGTGCGACGTGGTGGCTACCGGCGTCACTATGGGCACGCTGAGTCACCAATATACCTTCCTGAAACCAACAATTACTGCGAGCACCAATCCGCCTGCCAAGCGTGGTGATTGTGGCCAATCTCCCCATTGGTTATCCATTGATAGCCCACCAAAAATTTGGGAGGCTTGTGTTTAATAGTGGACGTATTTCGATGACTCTAATAGTTAAAGAATACAAAAAGACATGGAGTAGGGGAACCACTAATTTATTTTGATATATTTTTTGTTGTATATCAGTTTGTTCCGTATCATCTCCGGCCTGTGGCCCGTGTTCGGCGGCGAGCTGCAAGTGCCGCGGCCCTGCGCGTGCGCGCACTGCGCCGACGACGCCAACACCCTGCCAGACTCGCACTGTGCCTCCAGGCCCATCATGTTCTACATACCGCAGAGGTGAGCGACCCGTTAAAACACGCACCTTCTCCCCAGCGGTCTTGTCGTTTTTCCCGCGGTAAACTTTATTTTAGTAAAAACTGTGCTTTATATTAATTTAGGGTTTAAGCTATCATTGTACTAGAGAATACATGTGTTGCGCGCCATCTATCAACACTGTTAGAATACCAAATGACGCACAGCGCCATCTGTTGTGGATTCTTATACTTAATCAAAGCTTTGAGCTGACTTATATTACAGTATATTGACTGAAAGAGATCCTTAAGTGGGATAAGTCCGCCTTTGTACACAGTTTAATTCCTGTTTTATTATTGTTGTTATTTTTGGTACATTAAAGCGTTTACATACATACATACAAAACATTTATCCACTACACTAGCACGCGTGCACATGTAGAAGACCGCCAGCGCCATCTAACAAACGGATAATACAACATTTAACAATTGAATGCTCGTGGCAGGCCGTACATGTCGATGGGCTCGCTGCTGGACCAGGTGACGTACCCGTCGCGCGCGGCGCTGGCCGACGCGGGCGCGGAGGCGCGCGCCGCGCACATCCTGCGCGTCGTGCGGCTGGACGCGTGCGCCGCGCGGCACGGCGGGCTGCGCGCCGTGCGCGACTGGCGCGCCACGCTCTCGGGCGGGGAGAAGCAGCGCATGGCCATGGCGCGCATGTTCTACCACAGGTACGAGGTCGACGAGGTCGACGAGGTCGACGAGGTCGGTGTTCTAGCGTTCCAGCTGAGGTCCGATTTTACATGTATCGGGACTTGGGGGGAAGAAAAAAGCAGAACTGGGAGGAAAGAAATTTAATAAATAAAAACGTAAACTTCGCGGGTCTGTACGTTGAAGATAGTTGCAATTTAAAAAAAATTGGGGGTCTAAGGATGAGTAGTAGAACACATTTCGATCTTTTTGGATTTTTGTCTGTTTGTCTGTTTATCTGTTTGTTTGTGCATGCATCACTTAAAAACTACTGAACCAATTTTGATGAAATTTTCACAGATACATAGGGCTTAACTCGGAGTAACATATAGGCTTTATTTCATCGCAATCGATTTACTCGATCAAAAGTTATGGACATTTTTAGTTTTCAAATACAGTAGTAGGTAAGGTTAGTATGTAATATAACAAAGAAGTATAATTATAATGTTCGGTACTATTCAGATTGCGATGAGTTTGGACTACATCTGGGGCTGTAGTGAGATTGTTGATGTTTTTACTTGTACTATTCTGTTTTTTTATGATGTTTGTATGTGTCCCCAGGCCGGTGTACGCCCTGCTGGACGAGTGCACCAGCGCCGTGTCCATGGAGACGGAGGTGGTCATGTACGAGGAGGCCGTCAAGGAGGGCATCACGCTGCTCTCCATCACGCACCGGCCCAGTGTGTGGTTAGTATCTTGGACACTGCTATCTGGGAAACTACTATCTGGGACACTGCTATCTGGGACACTGTTATCTAGGACACTGCTATCTGGGAAACTACTATCTGGGAAACTACTATCTAGGACACTGCTATCTGGGAAGCTACTATCTGGGTCATTACTATATGGAACACTGCTATCTGGGACACTGCTATCTGGGTCATTACTATATGGAACACTGCTATCTGGGACACTGCTATCTGGGAAACTACTATCTGGGACACTGCTATCTGGGACACTGCTATCTTGGTCATTACTATATGGAACACTGCTATATGGAACACTGCTATCTGGGACACTGTTATCTGGAAAACTACTATCTGGGCCACTATTATCTGGGACACTGCTAACTGTGACTCTCTACTATCTGGGACGCTGCTGTTTGGGTCATTACTATGTGGGACACTGCTATCTGGGACACTCTGCTACCTGGGACATTACTATCTGGGGCATTCTGCTGTCTGAAACACTTTACTGTCTGGGACATTACTATCTGGGACACTGCTATCATACCTCTGATCAGACAAGCTGTTCACAGCAGACTGTTTGGAATCGTAGGTGATTAGATTTATATGCATTTTTAGACGTTATTAGATTAATAAATATTTTTTATGTTAACTGTCAATTTGATCAAAAAGTTATCTTTGTCGCTATGGACCTCCTCCATCCTTACTCCGGACAGCAAGCATCAGATATCTATCACCCAAGTCGATCCCCAGCGGAGATCCAAAGGCTCCAAATGACCTCGAATGTATGAAAAACCGTATGCATACTTTTCGGAAGTCTGCCTAGATTATATTTAAAGTGTAGTTTATGAACAGTCTTGTTCTGTCTCGGACAAGGTTCACAAAGGTGTCCAGTATCTAATAGGACAAAAATAAAATGGCTGCTTCCTTGTTCAGTTTTTGTATTCGTTATTACTACATTACATACACATTTGACGTAGTCGACAAAACAGAATGTCGGTAATTTATATATAATAATTTACAACAGATGGCGCTGTGCGCTGTTTTGTATTAGTGTTTCACTGTGAAACTAGATGGCGCGCAACATATGTTTCTCGTATTTAGTGTTTGTACTTATTTATGTGGTAAACTCACTCCCTGCATATATAGTTCTTGTGTACGTCAAATAAAGTCTATTTTATTCTAAACAGGAAATACCACACGCACGTGCTAGAGTTCGACGGTGCGGGGAACTGGTCGTACCGGCCGCTAGACCAGGAGGCGCCGACCACTACCGCCGTGGCCGTCACCGCGGCCCTGACCGCGGCCCAGACCGCGACCGCGACCGCTGACCACTGATATAGCCTCAGGACACATAGACAAATAGCTAACGGTGTTACTGCCTTCAGCTAGAAGACCGCAACGCTCTGCAACATATCTTCACCATATCAGCCTTTAGACGTCCACTGCTGGAAATAGACCATCTCTTTTATGGTCACTTAACCTTCCGACTAAATTGACGACCTCAGTTTAGTTTAGACCTGTATTATTCTATTAATATCTAGGTCTGCTAAGAAAAGAAATTAAGGCCTCTCACATCTAAAACGAGTAAGGTGGTTCTTAAAACAAATTTTCTCGATTTTCAGGTCACAGTACATGCAGTATTTTTGTTCATGACAAAAGATCATAAATAGTACGCTATTCATAAGGTGGGAAAACAATAGATGGCGCCAGTAGTCGGAATTTTTTTTTTATTTTTCCGGTGTGTCAGGGTCGCGCAAAGTGGCGATCCATCGTCTCTGCCTACCCCTCTGGGACCAAGGCGTGAGTATTATGTATGTATTTTTCCGGGATTAAGGCCACAGGCCATTGTTTTTCTGTCAATGTTTGAAGTAATTTGCTAAAATATCTTCAGTCACGTTTATTGTTAATCTGAAACAATTATTACCTGTATTATTTCAACCACTGATCCTAGAGCTGGGGTCGGCAACCTGCGGCTTGCGAGCCACATGCGGCTCTTTGGATGTGAAGCTGCAGCTCTTTAGTTCCCTTGGTCCCGGTCTAGATTGAATTGTAAAATCCTTGTTTAATTTTTTACTTAAATATTAAGTGATTAACTAACAATACCATATATATTATCTAATTTGTTGTGACAACACTACTTATATATGAGTAAATTGATAATGTTTCTTATGAAGAAATAGATTAGTTTTTTTGTTATCAAAAAACTTTATTTATGCAAGTACTATTTAAAAAGCTCTTTGCTCTCTTCCGACTCAAAAGGTTGCCGACCCCTGCCCTAAAGCAATGGCGTCCCATGCACCTTAAAATAACTGATGAAATTAATATAAACGGTAATCTATGGACGCAGATGACATGTGTATGAACAACCAATAGGATAATTAGTTAGATAAGCATAGTACGTACAATTCACGATGGCCCGCGGCGCTAATATGGGGGGGGGGGGGGGGGCAGGGAGTTAATACGAACGCCAGTATGTTAGTGTACGTACGCACACATTGATGATTAGTGCGTAACGATAGCACTAACACAGTAACGATGTATACAATGACATGTAAGCGATTTAGAGAAGGAGTGGGGCGCGCCGTCGTGAACTGTACAGTCTATAGAGACAGTAAAATACCTAAATGATCATTTATTTCCTACTATAATGAAATGTTTCATTTTTTTTTGAACTTCCTTTCGAACAAACGTGTTTAATTAAGTCAATACTAAAAAAAAGTCTATTGGTATTTACTTGTGAATTACGAAAACGTATAATTCACGTTCACAACGATGCTTTTGTATGGGCAATGAAATGACCAATATTATACAATTATGTGATGTTAATACTAAGGTGATAATCTAGGATCGGAAGTAAATAGTCTCATATATGTACTTGCGACGAAAATATGATATAGGCAACGATCTCTATGTTACACTAGATGGAGCGTTCCAAACAATCGCTGTGTCCCACGCAAGGAGCCGCAACTCGGTTACATTCACAATGAAACTTGTGCAGTTACTACGCAGAACATTTAATTAACTGCACAAGTTTCATTGTCAATGTAACCGAGTGGCGGCTCCTTGCGTGGAACAGAGCGATCGTTTGGAACGCTCCATCTAGTAGTACATAGAGATCGTTGGATATAGGAGATTAATATGGACATTCCTTTTCAAGGGCATTTTATTTGATAATTAGACGTAGACATTTATTATGGATAATAGGCAATTACAGGTCATTAAATTTTTATATTTTAACAATCATTAAAAAAAATTACATAAATTATATTATATCATAAAATAATAAACAAACATTAAACACCATTAAATACATTAAATTTTTTTTTTCATAAATTCGTCGAATCTTAGGTTTGCGGGAAGAAATTTCTTTAGAAATAAGCTCAACCTATTGTATAATTTTCTTTTCTTTGTGTTGTTTGTTTGTATGTACAATAAAGTATTAATAAATAATAAAATAGAGCTGTAGAAAGTTTGCTCGCTAAGCCACTTATTAAAAATTATACAATGGGCCTGATTCTGAAGGCACAACGTTAAAATTTGACAGGACTAAAACTGTTGCTATCCTTGTCACACAGTATAAGGAAGATAAAGACGAAACCAATTTAAGCGCTGTCAAATTTTAACGTTGTGCCTTCAGAATCGAGCCCAATAGCAAATTTAGAAATGATAATTTCATATTATTTGTATTTTATTTTACTGGTATGCGGGGGGCAGATGAAGAATTACAGATTATTATTCAGAGATGTGGAATGTCCATATTTATATTACTGTTATAGTCTATACATAAATTAATGACATATAAACTTTTAAATAAATCGCGGAATATCCATATTAACATAAAAATTTCATCCAAGTACATAAATGACGCTACCTGACTCCGAGCCCTGGTGATAATGATAAGTTTCTTTTGTATATACTCTTTTTATACTACACTTATGGTTATATTGTAAGTACCAAGATGCAAGTACTTTGTGTGGAATTCTAAAAATAGGTGTGAAAGAGAAGGACTACTTCCAAAAACTGAAACAACAAATTCTACACTTATCTTCATATCAGCCTTCATCCGTCCACTGCTGGACATAGGCCTTCCCCAATGAAGGCCACCTTCTTCAGGTCTTACATAACATAAATTTTCTAATTATAGGTCTCATTATGCCGTGTGGTTTCCGGTAGAGTAGAACAGGACCACTCCAACTCTTCCCGTGGATGTCGTACAAGGCGACTGAGGGAATACATTATAAAACATCAATCAGGCCTCCCCAACCCGTCTGGCCAGCGCGGGGAGTGGAGGCCAAATCCTCCGTCTGTCTCCGGCAGATGAGAGAGGGTTTTGCTCCTGCAGTGGAGACTAAAATAACCTGATGATGATGAGGTTTCATTTGGCATTAGTACTAGAAACCAGGATATTTCGATATCTATCCAACATCATCATCAGCCGAAATACGTCCACTGCTGAACATAAGCCTTCCCAATAGAATGTCACTTGTTGGCTGTCCATTGGGGGATTTGCCATAATCACCACGCTTGGCAGGCGGATGGGTGATTGCAGTCGCTTCTTCCCGGTCCTGGTGCAATCCCTCAGTCGCCTTGACACCCACGGGAAGATAAATGGCCCTATTCTAAGCCGGGAAGTCCATGGCTTAATATCCAACATATTCTATCAGTGGAATAGAATTGTGGTTTTCATTTTTCGGAAGAAGTCTTACACCGAAGATTTAAGCGAATGTGAACTTTATTGCAAGTGTATAAGGTGCACAGGTGTACGGGGGTAACGTGTATGGAAAAAGATATATTGATATAAGTAGCCAAAAATGTAAGTAATTAAAAAGTGCTAGTAAAAAATTTTTTATTAAAGAATTTTTTGGTTCGATTTTCTCAATAAACATAATTAAAAATGTATTAAAAAAATTAAATAAAAATGCTGTGATACAGGATGTAATAAAATATGTGCATATTTTTTTTTACTTTCCAAATAAAATCTGTTCATCATATAAACCCTTAGACGTCCACTGTTGGACATAGGCCTTCCCCAATGAACGCCAAAAGCTGTTCAATTCAATTTAAATATTTTTTATTGTGCACCAATACAAAAACAATTTTATAAAAAAAAAACATGGAAGGATGAATTTAGTGTACAACGGCGGCCTTTTTGCTTACAGCGATTTCTTCCAGGCTACCTTTGGGTTGTGGCGAATTTTTGATGAGTGGAAATACTGGATGCTGTTCTAAATTGTTAACTGCTTTCTGACCTACTATTTAAACTAGACAATGAATTTGATACAAAATCTTTCTCAGAGAATTTCCTAAGTTGTAAATATATATCTCATCATATCCACGCACATTATAATGTCTTTGTCTGTTTACTTTGTAATTTCTTAGGTAATTTGGAAGAACATTTTGAAGGCGGCGCCCGACTGCTCGCAAATAAGCCCACTTCTAGTATTGCGATGCCGTTTTTTTACGCAATCTAGTTTTTTATAGAACCTCATTGGCTCTATAAATATCATTTTATATGAAGAGTAGATTTTTAGATTTCTAAAAAAAGGCGTAAACTAAACTTGTTTCGTATTCGATACAAAAATATATTACACTGTAAAATAGCCAGAGATCGATGTGTATCGTAGCATCCTGTATTCCAGCCTGACAGTTGGAGACCATCAGCATAAGTTAGGGTTAACTATTTTTTTTTATAAAAACTACTGTGAAATTTATTTTTAAAGAGATTATTGAAATGACTGTATTTTTTTTACTTCTTTTTATATTTTGACATTAAAAAAATATATGGAAATTATGCATAGTATTGTATTTATAATAATAATTCATTTTTAGCCTATTTTTAAACCAAATGCAAATAATATAAAACAAAATTTATAAGTATATATGTATATATACGCTTGTCTAAGGATTTTCTCCGGTACCATGGGAATTATATAATGAACAAGTCACAAATATAACATCCAGACCGGGACCAATTTGTACAAAATGGTATGTCCTTAATGGGAATCGAACCCACGACCTCAGGGCGCTCGTATCACGCTCTCTTTTTCCCCTTTCTCTCTCACACACCGCCATTTTAGAAAATTTTAAATTGTTTACATTTGGAAAAAGATAGGCTAGAAGTGAAATTTGGTACGTAATGTTATTATTGTGAATATTGTAAATATATTTTTAGTGTTAAGATTCTGTCAGTGACGCTCTAGTGGGTAATAGAAACAAATAAACGGGATTTTTTATAAACATTATACCGGTATTTTATTATGTACCCATTTAAATACCATATAATAATACTACATACCTATACTTACATACACTTACTGAGCCAACTCCGTCTGTCTATACTCTAGCTCAGAAATGTGAAGATACAGAACAGTTTATGTAAGGGCATGTAACATTTTACTATGGAGCCTGGCATACCTTCTGTCGGCCATTTTGAAAAATACTCGAAATTCGAGGCCACTGATCAAACCTTACAATTTCGACAGAGGACTTCAATACAAACAAAAAATGTAATATAGTCAAAATCTTAGTGTCGACTTTCCGAGATATTACATGTCAAAGACATCACTTTAGGATTTTGACTATATTACATTTTTTGTTTGTATTGAAGTCCTCTGTCGAAATTGTAAGGTTTGATCAGTGGCCTCGAATTTCGAGAATTTTTCAAAATGGCCGACAGTAGGTATTCCAGAAAGGTTAGATGGCCTTTCCAAAAAATGAGGAGTCCGTAAATGAGTTGGTATGCCTTATTCTGGCATTTTTCGCGACTAAATTCGATTAGTTCAGGTGAACAATCGACTAAGTCATTAGCTCGCTATATACAGTGGTTCCGAAAATATCAAGAATACGATTTGTTCTTGTATGAGAAATTTCAGTTCTCTGTAACTTTAACGGACCACCGACCAAATCTGATTGTTTGCGACTAGGTTCCACTAATTTTTTTTTATAATAAATAAATATCTCAGACCAATTATCCAGTCCCAAACTAGGCAGAGCCTGTGCTATGGTTACTAGATAACGGATACACATCTTATAAATAAAATCGTAAACATCGCGTGTCTGTACATTGAAGATATTTGCAAAAAAAAAATTGAGGGGTCTAAGGATAAGTAATAGAACACATTTCAACCATTTTTGGAATTTTTGTCTGTTTGTCTGTGAGTTTGTGCACGCATCACTTAAAAACTACTGAACGGATTTTGATGATCTTTTCACAAAAACATGGGGCTTAACTTAACTTAACATTTAGTCTTTATTTCATCGCAATCAGCTAACTCAATCAAAAGTTATAGACATTTTTAGTTTTCAAATACATTAGTAGGTAAGGTTAGTATGCAATATATTGCAGATAATAGTATTTCTGTACTATTCAGATTGCGATGAGTTTGGATTACATTTGGAGCTGCGAGTGGGAATTGGAGTGGGAGTGGGCGTGGGTAAAGTTAAGTGGGTGTGGTAGCGGGAGCAGAAGCAGAAGCGAGAGCGGGAGCGGGAGCGGGAGCAGAAGCGAGAGTGGGAATGGGAGCGATTCTGTAGTTCACGCGAGCGGAGCCGCGGGCACAGCTAGTACTTAAATAAATATATAAACATCCAAGACTTGGGTACAAACATTCATATTCATCATACGAACATTTGCCCCTAGCGGGATTCGAACCCGTAACCTCCGCAACTAATTCACCTGACCAATCCTAAATCAGTAGCTCGCTATATACTTAGTGTCGTTCCGGAGGTATTAGGTGGCAATGCCATAATAAGCCTTAGCTGCTTGGACCTATTAACCTTAATAGGTCCAAGAGCCTTAGTCTGCCATGCCACCTACATATAACTATAACTTTTAAACGGCGCACAATGGTCCCAATTAAATAAAACATGGATATTGATGCTAGAACCACTAGATTTATTCTGATGGTTAACACTAAGATGACTAATAAGACAAAACAATATTATTATCCTACCACGACTATTTCTTAGTAATAAAAAATATATAATCTTTTTTTTTGTATGAAAGACATTACATTTCTGTTAATTACTCGATATTCTTAAAAGATGTCAAGATGGCGATCACACATGTTAGAAAACAAGTAATTCTGAGTATTTTATGCGAAGATACTTTTTAATTATCTCTGCGTACTTTTGAGTTATTGCAGGTCAAAAAATCGTCTTTCCTAATGTTAAATATGGCCTTACTTTTGAATTACACAGTAACTGAAGCGCTTACAATATTTGCAAATTTTAAATTTAACAATAGTTTCTGATATAATTTCGAACAAATACAAACTCAATCCAGCGGCGGACCGACTAAATCTAGTTTTTTGCTACTAAATTCGACTTATTAACGACATTTTGGCCATCTGTTCAGAATTGCAATTAGCCAGAAAAAGGCATACGAGTTATTCAAAATATGTACTAAATAGGTACCTATTTTTTTCTGCCATTCTTATCCCCTATGCAAAGGCTATCTGTTAGAAATTGCTTTTAGCGATAAGACTGCCTATATGTACATGTGTAAGCTACTTTATTATTGTATTTGTCTTTTTATCGCGCAATAAAGCGTAATTGAATTGAACTGAATCTACTACATCTCGCTAATAACGTATTTGTAAGGCAACCGGATATAAAAAAAAATACTTTCGATGGTACACATGCACTGGTCAGAGCCAGGGCCGGATTAACCATGTCGGGGCCCCTAGGCAATGCACGTGTCGGGGCCCCTTTACCGTGTTCTACTTCCGAAATATAGTTTTTCTACCACAATGCAATGCTCCGCACGCGTGGATTACTCACTTTCAATCCGACTACGACCCGAACCCCACGTCAACGCCCACGCCTACTTCTCTTTTCACCCTAAGAAACATGTTCAAGAAGACTCGGGGCGCGGGGCCTGTTTCCAATAGTTCTTATACTTCTGGGCTGTTTGTGAATGTTGCTTTTGCCTAGGTCTGGGGAAGTAGAGTATTAGGCGGGCTGTCAGGGCAACTATATATATTACCATGACTACGCAAAAAAATGTAAGAATTAATATGTAAGTAAAGTCTGAATTTAAATAAAGCCTGTTGTTATCAAAGAGTATATATTATTACAACTACAAATATAGGGCCCCTTGCCGTGCGGGGCCCCTAGGCTGTAGCCTACACTGCCTAACGGATAATCCGGCCCTGGTCAGAGCGGAAGGCTAGCGAGTGGCTATCACACAGCCGGGAGCAAAGGCCGGGCGCCCACAAAACTACACTAACCTTTGATTACACCGCACGGTCATAGTAAAAACAGTAAGCCGTGTGGTTCCCGGCTTAGAATAGGGCCAAACCCAAATCTTCCCGTGGGTGTGGTCAAGGCGACTAAGGGCTTGCACCAGGGACGGGAAGCAGCATTCTCCTGTGGATAACTGCGATCACCAATACGCCTGTCACGTGCTGATTATGGCAAATCCCCCATTGGACAACCCACCAAAAGAGGCATTCCGTTGGGGAGGCTTATGTTCAGCGCGGCGAACCAACCGTAGTTTTCTTCTTCATAAAAACGTTTGTGTACAAGTGGCCTAAGTATAGTCTGGGCCTGATTCTGAAGGAACACATTTAAAATTTGACAGTGCCAAAATTGGTTTCGTCTTTATCTTCATAATACTGTGTGACAAGGATAGCAACAGTTCTAGTGCTGTCAAATTTTAACATTGTGCCTTCAGAATCGAGCCCTATATCAATTAAAAAGCTGGCTTATTTTAACTAGGTATATGAGCCCGATTCTGAAGCACACATTTAAAATTTGACAGCGCTAAAATTGGTTTCGTCTTTATCTTCATAATACTGTGTGACAAGGATAGCAACAGTTCTAGTGCTGTCAAATTTTAACATTGTGCCTTCAGAATCGAGCCCTATATCAATTAAAAAGCTGGCTTATTTTAACTAGGTAGGTATATGAGCCCGATTCTGAAGCGCACATTTAAAATTTGACAGCGCTAAAATTGGTTTCGTCTTTATCTTCATAATACTGTGTGACAAGGATAGCAACAGTTCTAGTGCTGTCAAATTTTAACATTGTGCCTTCAGAATCGAGCCCTATATCAATTAAAAAGCTGGCTTATTTTAACTAGGTAGGTATATGAGCCCGATTCTGAAGCGCACATTTAAAATTTGACAGTGCCAAAATTGGTTTCGTCTTTATCTTCATAATACTGTGTGACAAGGATAGCAACAGTTCTAGTGCTGTCAAATTTTAACATTGTGCCTTCAGAATCGAGCCCTATATCAATTTAAAAGCTGGCTTATTTTAACTAGGTATATATCTTGATTTGGTTAAACACTTCAGCACCAACAGCCTACTTACACTCGCGCAGATCGCAGGGTTGTGCCTGTCTGAATAGTTTTGCGAAGTTTCAATAAATAATAACTGAAACTTCGCGTGTCTGTACATTGAAAATATTTGCAAAAAAATTGGGGGGTCTAAGGATGAAATGAAATGAAATATCTTTATTGTGGATCATAGGTATATAAAGGATTAAATGTCATAATTAGAGCTCAGCTGTGTCCCGCCACATGGGCACACAACATTGTGTCAAAGTTACAAAAAAAAATTGAGTTAATTAGATACAAATAAAAACCTTAAATTGAACCGTTCAGCAAGAAATTCTTCCAAACTATAATAACATTTTTCTATCAACAGATCGTGGAGTTTTTTTTAAATAAATTAATCTCATCTACATCTCGTATCGTTTTAGGAATTTTATTAGGATAAGTAATAGACCCGTTCAGAGCCCACACACTACATCGATAATATATTATATAAAAGACAGGTTTACGTAGACAGCAACAAGAAATTACAATGCTTGGTAAATACTTTACTTTCTAAAAATAGTTACTATATCGTCTTAGCTAATATCTGTTGCAGAGCAAACAGACAAACAAAAACAAGGTAACAAGATCAGAAAACATAATTTCACCTTTATTTGTGTTTCGGACATCGAACTCAATGATAGTGACATGGGTTTCATTTATCAAGGGCGTCGTTTAGTAGTTGGGCAACCGAAGGGGGGGGGGGGGGGGAGGCGCAAGATGAGAGAAAAATAGGGTAATTATTTATTGAAAGATTCATTGATGGTTTTTAAAGAAAGATTTCCATTACAAGAAAAGTCAATAATTAAATTGTATACGTTTCAGACCCTATATCCGTTTCTGTGTATAAGACAATGTTTTATTCCATTTTCCGACCTAAATACCTATTCGAATCTCTGCAGCTTTAATTTCATGAACTTTGGACTATTTAAAGTATAATAAATGTACAAGGTAATGAATGATAGACGGAATAGGGTATCTCGGATCAGGAATAAAAAAATATAGGGGTTGAATACAGCATAACTTTTTGCACTACCCACTGCATAGAAGTGCACTTAATATGTGGGGACATTTCACACACGGCCACCTGATCCCAAACTAGGCAGAGCCTGTAATGTGGGTATCAGACAGCTGATATACATACAGAAATACATAATATAATATATAAATAACATCCAGTCACAAGGCAAACACAAGTGCTCATCACACGAATGTTTGCCCTGGGCGGGATTCGAACCCGCGACCCCGAGCTTCGCAGGCAGGTGTACTACAGACTAGGCTACGGAGCCGACGACTTTATTACTCATAATCTCAGGTAAATCTGTATTCAATTCTTATGAAAATGTTATTCGTGCCCTGAGATATCCGATGTATGTCATTCATTACTAACCTGACATACTTTTAAGGAATTTAATTAGCTGTTGATGCGCTCAATAAATCTTAACACAGAAACAACAAACCAACACACATCTTGGACGACTGAAAAACCTTTTGTTGGAAAATGAATATTATTCCATAAATGAATTTTCTAAAAAATGAAATTGGTGGGCCCTCTGACGTTTAATTTAATTTGTGATAATTTAATACCAAGTGTATTTTTAAATTTTTATTGTAATATTATATACTGATATAGATAGTATGCTATATACTATGACATTATTTGAATTGTTGACATTGTAATTTATATTTTGTATATTATTTTATAACGATCCCTTTTACCATATTAGAATGACATGTAAAATTGAATTTTTAAGATGTAAAAGTGAAATCATCATCATTATTTTTGTCTCCACTGCAGGAGCACAACCCTCTCTCATCTGCCGGAGACAGACGGAGGATTTGGCCTACACTCCCCGCGCTGGCCAGACGGGTTGGGGAGGCCTGATTGATCTTTTATAACGTATTCCCTTAGTCGCCTTGTACGACATCCACGGGAAGAGTTGGAGAGGTCCTATTCTACTCTACCGGAAACCACACGGCAGTGTGTGAAAAAGTGAAATAAATAAACCTAATCTAATCATTTGAAGCAATCGCTCTCCGCACAAACTGTAAAATTTTGTCTGTCATTGGAAATTGAATCCTCAGCCTCTGGAGCTGGAGTCTAACGACAAAGGCATTAAACCAACATAAAGGTAAAATTTGTACCCTCTAAAAAGTCTAGGATCCCTATGTAACTCAGTTTTGTAACAAAAAACGAAATTATTGAATGATAATGATTAATTATTATGGATTATAAAACTACTCAACCATTATGCACAAGAAAAATTAACAAGGCTAATTACTGTACTATTATTAATAAAAAAATAACTATCTTACTACTACTAACTCTAAATCATCATCATCATCAGCCTGTAAGAGCCCACTGCTGGACATAGGCCTCTTCCACTGAACCCGATCTTCGGTTCTTCTCATTCAGTTTCCGCCAGCCGCCTTACGCAGCTAGCCAGGGGGCGTCCCACACTACGCTTGCCCAGTCGCGGTCTCCACTCAAGAACTCGTTAACCCCAACGATTATCGGTTCTCCGACAGATGTGACCAGCCCACTGCCACTTCAACGTACTAACTTTTTGAGCTATGCCGAAGACGTTAGTTCTCTAGCGGATCTCGGCTCTAAAATGACTTACTAACTTATAAAAAAGGAAAAAATAACCACATTTTTCCGCGAAACTGGCTTAAAACTTCAATAACATTGCCCACTTTGTAACTTGTAACAAAACTCGGTTACGTAGCGGACCTAAAGGTAAATTTCAAAGAAAACTCTCCCAGTATCACCACTCAGTTCACATTCTAGATTACTGCCTAACTGAAATAACAATAAAAAAACTGCGCCGCACATTCCAGCGCCACGAACGGGTACAAGTCACCCACCGAGCACGTGGTCCTATTACTGAGTATGACTCCGCGTATCGTGGAGATTACAAGGTTGTTCACACTTTTAACGAGACCCATTTTTCCTCGCCTACTCATCTTCCGTTTCATTTTGTACAGTTAATTTCCCACGCTGTTTCATCACTCATTGACAGTGATCTGATTTGCTTCTAGTTGACGTCACAATGTGTACGAAATCAAAGTCAAAGTCAAAATCATTTATTGCATATGAGTACACTTGGTACATTTATACACGTCATTCTTTTTTATCGACTACTGCTTCCTAGGTGTTAGCGCTGTGAAGAAGAAACGGCGCAACAAACTTCACGCAACACATCTTTTAAAAATCAAGTTTGCATACAATTAATAAAGATTTTGCGAAGCTGAATTAACATTAGTACCAGGCATCTTTGTCATTCAAATAATCGTTTATTTTATAATAGGCTTTCTTACAAAGTTGTTTTTAATGTGAATCTTAAACTTTCTGTCCGTCATATTTAAGATTTCCTCTGGTAGTTTGTTGTAGAAGCGTATACATTGCCCCGTGAACGATTTGCTGACCTTACTTAGTCTTAACCCTGGTAAAACAAGTTTATTTTTATTTCTTTTATTATAACTATTATTGTCACAGTGCCTCAAAAAGAGAGATACATTTTTTCTGACATATAAAATATTATCTAAAATGAATTGACCAGCTACTGTTAATATGCTTATTTCTTTAAACTTTTCTCTTAATGAGTCTCTACAACGCAGATTATAGATTGCCCTAACTGCTCTTTTTTGCAAGATAAAAATGGTCTCTATATCTGCTGCTTGACCCCACAGTAGGATACCGTATGCCATGATACTGTGGAAGTAATCCTTTTAGTGTAACGGTCCTGGCAGAATATCAGCGTCGCGCCGCTGATCTGCGACATTATGCTGAGTCAGGGCCCTTTCTGCAGCACAGCACAGACCACACTGTTACTGTTTCATTGTTATGTTTGTCTGCTTTACTTCTGTACATATATGTGGCCTATTTGTAACATTGTATTTGTGCTGTGTTTAAGAATAAATGGATCATCTATCTATCTAAATCCTGATATGAAATGCCCATAGGTAGGTACCAAATAAAATTCAGGATTTACAAGGTGCCGAGTTTGCCGAGTTATTTATTACTAGCTGTTGCCCGCAACTTCGTTCGCGTGGACAATTTAACATTACACATTATTATGTAGATCAGTCTCCTGACATTTTACACCAGAAGCGATAAAAGTATCTATTTTCATTTAGGAATCAATTCATTACTACCAAATGTGCATTTGAAATAAATTATCAATTTTTATTGTAGTTATGGTTCACTATTTTGACTATAATGGCTTACACATAAGATATAGATATATTCTGTGGCGGGATTTTTTATACGACTATTTAAGATAAACATTTCCATCATACATTACATATGTGTAACTCTAGCGGTTTTGGCAGCGCACGCCAGAATAACTCGCAGATGGTAGATTGTTTCCTACTTACTTGATATTTTGGACAATTCACACAATATCTTTATAAATTGTAGCCTATGTGTTATTCTGATGTATAAGCTATATTATTGTAAAGTTTCATTAAAATCCGTTCAGTAGTTTTTACGTGTAAGAGTAACAAACATCCATCCATACTTACAAACTTTCGCGTTTATAATATTAAATATATATATAGTAGGATAGGATTAGTGGCGAAAAAGATTGAGGTTACGTTAATGAGTTTACTAGATATTTCCTATATTTAATTGTGAAAGTGATTTTGTTGATTACATTGTTTCTGATGCCTAGTGGGATAGTGTTAACAATTTTGGGTACCAAATACTGCCTTGTTCTTTCACCATAGTAGTTGCAGACTCTAGGCACACAAAACAGTTGTTGGTCAACACTCCTGGTGAAGCGTGAGTGGTCAATTGGTGTCAAATATTGACCGCACTAAAAAAATTTTACAGCTAAGAGGAGCTTCACCTTCTCATGGACTGGTAGTATTCGATATATTGCAAAGAGTTTCTCATAATCCTGTTTACAGTTATCTTTCGTTTGTTTGTTTACTAAAGTCTTTATAAATCTTTTTTGCAAATTTTTTACTTGGTCTAAACAACGATCTCTATATACTACTAGATGGAGCGTTCCAAACAATCGTTCTGTTCCACGCAAGTAGCCACAACTCTTTCACATTCACTGTGAAACTTGTGCAGTTACTACGCAGAATATTTAATTATTAATAAATATTGAGGCTACGGTTAAATAATGTAAATATTTAGTAAATAATGAAATGTTCTGAGTAGTAACTGCACAAGTTTCAACTGTGAAAGAGTTGTGGCTACTTGCGTGGAACAGAGCGATTGTTTGGAACGCTCCATCTAGTAATACATAGAGATCGTTGGGTCTAAATATGTTTCGAACGTAATGGTAGTTATAATTAAAAAGTATATAACTTCCAGTAAGGAAAAGATAATTTCATATTATTTGTATTCCGTATTTGACCCATGTCAGAGTGTAATAATAATAACGTGCGGGACAAAAAAAATATCAGAATTTTGTTGATATATCATACATACATAATCACACCCTGGTCTCAGAGGGGTAGGCAGAGACGATTCATAGTCACTCTACGCGATCAAAAGTCGCAAAGCTGACAATAATTAGTAATCCGGTAATTTAATTAAAGTGATATCGGTAAGGTGACAGTTATCATATTTCTCGTCGGCACGTGGGATCGTTAACATTTAATAAGCGTATAAACAAGATGTTTAATTTCATTATTCTTGTTAGACATATTTCATGTCAGCCCCTAGACGTCCACTGCTGGACATGAATAAGAATTACTTGAACCGAATGTTTGATTTGATAGTTTGATCACTGAGCAGTGATCAATTTATCGTGATCAGTAAGCTGGCGTCGAATAGAATAAATCAGACGAATAATCAGGAACATGGTTCTTTATTGGTCTGGCTATACGTCTGGTTATTTTTAGGGATTCGCACTAAATCGTAAAAATCGCCTTATGGTGAGACATCGGCCGTCCATCTGTTGGTTTGTCACACCATCATCATCATCATCATCATGTGAGCCTTTAGACGTCCACTGCTGGACATAGGCCTTCCCCAATGAATGCCACCACACCCGGTCCTCTGCCCTCCGCATCCAGCCACTACCGGCCACCTTCTTCAGGTCGTCGGTCCACCTGGCGGCCGCGCGTCCCACCCTGCGCGTGCCGATCCGTCTCCACTCCAGAACTAGTCTGCCCCAACGTTTAATTATCTAAATTACAGACGTTCGCAGTTGAAATATTGATAGAGATCAAAATAATATCTATTGCTTAGGAAAAAATATCTTGGAGCCTGGCTACTCCAACTATAGAGTAAGTGAGATAGAAGACAACAGTAAAGGACAAATGGGTTCATTGATTTTGGCCTCAACATTCTTTTAAGTACAGCAAACTCCATTTGGATCTAAACGTCTATACAGCCACTCAATTACAGCGCGATGTAAAATTGAAATAACATAAAGTTAAGTATTAATTGCCGTGTGGTTTCCGGTAGAGTAGAATAGGACAACTTCAACTCTCCCCGTGGATGTCGTACCAGGCGACTAAGGGAATACATTATAAAACATCAATCAGGCCTCTCCAACCCGTCTGGCCAGCACGGGGAGTGTAGGCCAAATCCTGTTTGTCCTGGCCAAGCAGTTTGTCTACTTCACTATCAGGTTATTTTTGTCTCCACTGCAGGAGCACAACAATCTCTCATCTGCCGGAGACAGACGGAGGATTCGGCCTACACTCCCCGCGCTGGCCAGACGGGCTAAAGGCCCTACACTATTTTCCAAAATAATAAATCTGTCTTCACAATCTTTTTTGTTATCATGAAACGCCGCACCGTATTAAAGTTATGTAACTTGCACTCGATTTGTACGTTTATTTGGATTCGCAATTGTTTATTTAAATTGCGTCATTTATTGAAAAAAATTGGCAGAAAAAAAGACTGAATGAAATCCGAGGCGTGGCTGACACGTGCTCGTCATAAGAGATAATAATTATAATTAACTAGCTGTTACGCGCGACGTCGTCTGCGTTGACAAAAAATGCTGTAGCGAGATTTATAGTCAAGGCAGTTTTATTTTTATATTTATTGTATGCAACTATCTCTATGTACTACTAGATGGAGCGTTCCAAACAATCGCTCGATTCCACGCAAGTAGCCACAACTCTTTCACATTCACTTTGAAACTTGTGCAGTTACTACGCAGAACATTTAATTATTTACTAAATATTGACATTATTTAACCGTAGCGTCAATATTTAGTAATAATTAGATGTTCTGCGTAGTAACTGCACAAGTTTCATTGTGAATGTGAAAGAGTTGTGGCTACTTGCGTGGAACAGAGCGATTGTTTGGAACGCTCCATCTAGTAGTACATAGAGATCGTTGATTGTATGCCATTTATTTACCAACCGTGAAGTATCCAAGGAATGAAGGTTGAATATTAGAGCGTTTCAACCGCCGTCGTTATCCTCCCCTTCAAAAGTAGAAGAGACAAAACTAGCTCGTCGTTTTTATTATAAAATAAGTTTCTGGTCCGTGCACAGATTCTGCACAGGTGAAATATTTTATTAAATATAATCTTTTTCATCAACTTTTGGGGGTGAGGATAATGACGGCGGCTGAAACGCTCGTATACACCCAGGTGTGGCTGCCGCTCATCACCCCAAGAATATCTAATACAAATCTCATCTTGGGATCACCGATCCGCCTGCCAAGCGTGGTGGAAAATGAAAACGAAAATGAAAATTTTATTGATAACAATTGTTACAAGTCAAAAGAATGTCGATATATTCAAAATATATTATCATAAGTTAATTAAATTAAATGTTATTACATACAACGTCAAAAATAGCGTATACATCAATATACAATATACAAAATTAAAGAAAAATATAGGTATTTGTTACTCATTATTATTATGAATTATATATTTATATATTTACTTAATTACTTTTACAGTAACATGGGTAAGTCCAAAAATTGTTTTAGATCATAAAACACATTTTCTATCAGCCAGTTTTTCAGTCTGTTATTAAAAATGGGGCGGGAAGGTGCATCTCTGATCGCGTCCGGTAGACGGTTGTAAACAGCGGGACCCAGCACGTACACGCTGTGCTCCGACCTGGCCAGTCTGTGCGACGGCATTACGAGGCGGTCTTTGTTGCGGTTACTGCGGAGGGGGTATCTAGTGTTAACTCCTTTTTTCTCGAATAAGTGGAGGTTCTTGTGCGCAAATGTGGCAATTTGACTTATGAATATCCCAGGCAGATTCATTATATTAAATTTGGCGAAAAATTGGTTATGGCAAATCCCCCAATGGACAGCCCACCAACAGTGGCGTTCTATTGGATAGGCTTGTGTTCAGCAGTGGACGTATGTCGGCTGATGATGAAACGAACAGACATGTTAACTTTCGCATTTGTACGTACTACACCAAATTACCTAAATTGTACGTAAATGATTCAATGATTTTAGACGCCTGTCATTTTTGCAACGATGATAAACATTTTCGTGTGAAGGCGCTGTTATCGGGGCAGACTTTGTAGATACTGGGACATTTCCGGGAGTGACGATGACTAAGTTCGAAGATATTAGCTTTTTAGGGTTTCGTTAAAACTGGTACCCTTAGAAAGAGAATTAACACAAAATCTAATGGACCGACTGACTTGTTTTAGACGCTGGACACCTTTACGACTTTAACGTGACACTCAAAATCGGGTTGAACATCTGATAAATAAATAAATATAAATATGTGGGGACATTTCACACACGGCCACCTGATCCCAAACTAGGCTGAGCCTGTAATATGGGTATCAGACAGCTGATATACATACATAAATACATAATATAATATATAAATAACTTCCAGTCACAAGGCAAACACAAGTGCTCATCACACGAATGTTTGCCCTGGGCGGGATTTGAACCCGCGACCCCGAGCTTCGCAGGCAGGTGTACTACCGACTAGGCTACGGGGCTAACAAATAAATAAAAAAGTAAACATCGCGTGTCTGTACATTGATCAGCGCAACCTACCCTTTGCTCTGAAGAAATCGCTTAAAGCGACAAGACCGCCTAAATTGAACTATTTTTAACTTTAATAACTTGTAACTGTATTTGTTTGTGCAATAAAGTGTATTGTATTGTACTGAAAATATTTGAAAAAAAAAAAATTTGGAAGTCTAAGTGAGACCATGAGATCATTTTTGATTTTTTGTCTGTTTATCTGTTTATGAACCCACGACCTCAGGCGATCGAGTCCAACAGCCAAACCACTAGGCCAACGAGTCGATCTTATTGTACACCTGTAAAGCATTAGTTTATTCAAACAAAGTATAGAAATATATCCAGGGATCGGATTAAGTTAGGTTATACAAGACTTTAAACCCAGAAAATAGTGTGTGTTTAATTAAGGTTATATAATGTATGCATTTCTGGCTAAGGTCTATGGGCCAAGTTGCCTGAAAATAAAGGATTTATTATTATTATGTGTATGTAGTATGGATATTCCGGGATTATTTATTTGTTATTTGAATATTGTTTTATCATTGTTTGTCATTCATTTAAATGTATAAACTCATACAGTAATATAAATCCCACTTAATATTATAAATGCGAAAGTTTGGATGTTTGTTACTCAATCACGCTTCAACCACTGGACGGATCGTTATGAAACTTGGCACACATATAGGTTAGGTCCTGGAATAGGACACAGGATAGTTTTTATCCCGAAAAATCATCTCATTCCTACGGGAAACCAACTTAATCGTCAGTGAAGCAGTGAAGATGTCTGAAGATCAATGGCATCTAGAAACTAAACTCCCAGCGTGAGCGGTCAGTGATCCAAGCCTGAATTATTATTCTCAGTGTTATAACTAGGTATACATAGGTCCATAATCGCTTGGGAATGCTTAACCTCTGTTGATTGTTGTTGTTATAAATAACTGTTATTATTTCGAAAGAATAGATAAAAGTTGACTTACGTACGTCGTAAGAAGTGAAGGTTGTGAATTAATTGGCTTGACAACAACAACTAGTCTTGGGACGTTTACATATATATTTTATTTTATTATTTAGGAAATCTAAGTTATTGTCACGTCTGGCCAGCAAAATCAAAATGGCCAGCGAACTTCCTTCGGCTGAGGAGTCCAAGCGGTCGGAGGTCAGGGCGACAGCGAGAGAAACCGCCGGAAAATCCTTCTGTGTCACCGCCGGAAGTGAGCCCACGCGGATTTTCAACCGCCTCAGTTGGTACCGAACTCCATCCGCAAGGTTTTGCACCGTGAGGGCTATCGATGGTTCCAGCTCTGAAAATTCATGGTGCATTACAGCCCGGCTACCTAAACCCCTGGTTTCTCTCTCTGTCGCTCTCTAATACCGAGTCCGGGTCCGGGTCCGGGTCCGGGTCCGGGTCCGGGTCCGGGTCCGGGTCCGGGTCCGGGTCCAGGTCCAGGTCCAGGTCCAGGTCCAGGTCCAGGTCCAGGTCCAGGTCCAGGTCCAGGTCCAGGTCCAGGTCCAGGTCCAGGTCCAGGTCCAGGTCCAGGTCCAGGTCCAGGTCCAGGTCCAGGTCCAGGTCCAGGTCCAGGACCAGGACCAGGACCAGGACCAGGACCAGGACCAGGACCAGGACCAGGACCAGGACCAGGACCAGGACCAGGACCAGGACCAGGACCAGGACCAGGACCAGGTCCAGGTCCAGGTCCAGGTCCATGTCCAATTCCAGCTCCAGCTCCAGATCCAGCTCTTGATTTTTCATCGTAATCGACTAACTCAATCAAAAGTTATGCGAATTTATAGTTTTCAAAAACTCACATTACATTGGTACCATACCCGCTCCCGCTCACGAATTCAATCGAGCATTTACAGCCTACACTCCACGCAGTGTATGCGAGTTTTCGGAAACTATAAATTCGCATAACTTTTGATTGACTGCACCGATTGCAATGAAATAAAGCCTATATGTTACACCAAATTAAGCCCCATGTTTCTATGAAAAGTCCATCAAAGTCCGATCAGTAGTTTTTAAGTGATGCGTGCACAAACTCACAGACAAACAGACAAACAGACAAAAATTTCAAAAATGATCGAAATGTGTTCTATTACTTATCCTTAGACCCCCCCAATTTTATTTTTTGCAAATATCTTCAATGTACAGACACGCGAAATTTACGATTTTATTTATAAGATTTCAGACATCATCATCAGGTTATTTTTGTCTCCACTGCAGGAGCACAACCCTTTCTCATCTGCCGGAGACAGACGGAGGATTTGGCCTACACTCCCTGCGCTGGCCAGACGGGTTGGGGAGGCCTGATTGATGTTTTATAATGTATTCCCTTAGTCGCCTTGTACGACATCCACGGGAAGAGTTGGAGTGGTCCTATTCTACTCTACCGGAAACCACACAGCAATTTCAGACAATGTCCATATAATTGTTAGTAATACATAAAAAGCTTAAAAACGAAAGCTACGTTAGTAAAACACATACAATAAAGCTTAAAAATTGAAATAGTACAAAGTTTTTTATTTCTCAATTGACTTGGCACTGGAGAGGTGAAGGTAATATACACATACATACGAAATGCTCAAGCCTGGGCCCAGAGCGGTAGGCAGAGACGATGTATCACCACTTTGCGTGATCCTGACACACCTCACTAGCCTCACTCACATTCATTAACCTTTTCATAAAATACTCCTCATTTAAAATGAAATATAGTTTGTTTTCTAAAAAAACAGCTTTAAATAATATAGAGGACCGGGTGTGGTGGCGTTCATAGACGAACGGTGCTCCGCCCTCCGCATCCAGCCGCTCCCGGCCACTTTCCTCAGGTCGTCGGTCCACGTGGTAGTGGGGCGTAAGACCCTGCTCGTGCCGCCGTGGTCTCAACTCCAGAACTCGCTTCCCCAACGGCCGTGGGTTCTGCGACTTATAAAATCTGTTAAGGAAATAAACTGAATGGCCCGCCCACGGCCACTTCTGCTAACTAATTCTTTCAGCTATGTCGGCCACCTTCGTTTTCTGTCGGATCTCCTCATTACGAATCACAGCCTTCAAACAAACCCCTACAGTCTTCTCCACAGCTAGCTGAGCGACTTGAAGCTTGTGGATCAGGCCCACCGTCAGTGTCCAGTGTAGAAAAGATATGAATCCTGAAAAGTAGTGTTTTTGTTTTACGACCTTCGTAGCGGGAAACGTAGATATATTTTATACTGTGCCCGGTGCCTGGGCCCGTAGTCAGCCGACACGAAGGCGTTCGTGAAGGCGCTGTCGACCAGGCTGGTCCACGCCTCCGGAGACTTCAGCGCCTACCTTGCACAACGTGTAAGCCTGGCAATCCAGCGAGGTAATAGCGCCAGCGTCCAAGGGACTATGCCTCACCACGAGGGGTTGGACGGCGTACACCCGTAATATAATTACTGTATTTTTAAACTCAATAAAGTCGATGGAATATACAGTTTTATCAAGAAGCCATTACAAAGTAAGTATTAAACATTGCGTAAATAAATAATAGGTAGTGTGTTTAAGAAACATTATAGTATTTGACGTTGAATGACCTTTAGAAAGATATTCTCTCAATAAAAACATCAAGTGCGTATATTTGACCCAAAAAATGGCTATTGGCTTTAAGTTTTCGCAGTTCGTAGTCCGTTCACCCCTACTTAGATAACTTCTTTACAAAGTTGCTTAACCGATAGTTCTTTACCGGAAATTAAGTTTTTTCCGTGTTTCCGTTTAACGGCAGAAGAATCATGAAAGCAGGATAAATGCGGTTGAGATGCGGTCTTTAAGAAAAATATGTAGAGTGAAGATATGTGACAGAGAGGAAGCAGTGATACATGAGAAGTGTGTTTTAAAAGAAGATGTACGAACTGAGGTATAGAAGTGTATGTTGCGGTGGTTTGGACATTTAGAGCGTATGAGTGAAAGAAGAGTGACAAAAGTAATATACACTGCGAATGTGGAAGGAACTACAGGTAGAGGTCGTCCTAGGAGGACGTTCAAGGATCAAATTAGTAACGTCCTCAAAAAGGCTGGGGTCCGCAGTGAGAAGAATAAAAGGAGTGTCACGCTTGAGCTGTGTAGCTAATAAAACCCAAGACATGAACAAAGAATAAGATAGTTTTATTAAAGATTTAGATGGGTCGTGATCGACCGCCCTGATGGCAGTTTCTAGGTTTGGTCGAGCTTCAGAGGTGTTCCGCTACTGGCCTGGCTGTCCCTGCTGTAGTGTGGACGGTGACTGCAGGAGTCTCCGATGAGGGCTAGGTGCTGGCTCTGCAATGAGTGTCCGCAGCTCGTCCAAGGGGTCCAAGGCCAAACGGTGTAGCGGAGAGTGTAGGTCAACGATGTGAAGAGAGCTTCAACGTTAACTTCGACGTTAACTTAGACGTTAACTTAGAACCCTGGAAGATTTAGCGGGATTAGATCCTCTTCCAGTGAGTCTCCATGCATCCACCTTTCCACACCATTGCAAGTAAGCTGGGCCATGATGGGTGGTTTGATTGTGGCGATACATGGAGATTAGAAACGGAATAGCACAGTGGTAGGAAGGTGAAAATAGAACATGACATAAAGAACCAAAGAAAACAAGTGGAAAACATACACAGATCAGAACAGAATTTATGAAAAGAGTTTTACAAGGCCAAATTAACAAATAGGTAAATATCAGTTCACACTTACCCAACAGCGGGGGTCTAAATTAACTGAATTTAGTGTTTAATATAGGGAACACTATTTATTGAGTAATTAAGGCTTTTTAGGTGGTTTTAGGGCACCAAGGAATAAATTAAAATCTGACAGTACGAAACAGCTGTTCGTTTTTTCTCTCGAGATTTGAAATGACCGAGTGAAGTCAGTGACGTTTCGCGTCGCCGCGTAGGGGTTGCCGCTTCTACGGTTGATACCGATTATCGATTAAAAGTGAATCGAGAATCGATTGTGTTGAAATCGCGATTAACGTAAATTAAAAGAGATTCACGTTACAGATTCGCCTCTCCCCTCCAGGATTTTACTTCCTATGAAGAAAAATCCGAAACTAACTAAATAAAGGAAAAATTCAACCTAATAATCACGCCGTTCTTGTTGTACTTTACCTAGGTTATAAGTAAATTCCAACGATAATGTAAATAAGAAGAACTACTCTTACCATTCATACATCAACAAAACATTCTTCAACTTTCAAAATTCATCTTTCTAACTAACCTCAATATTTATTGATTAATACGAGGCACCAAATCATAAATAAAGGCAACTGACATATTGATCTGTTGACTTAAAGTAAATCTTCCGTTTTTCAAAAACAAAAATAGGTGACAATCATCGACGCGACTATCGGTGAGGAAAAAAATTACAAAATTTTGATAAAAAAATCTGTTCTGTGTATTGCAAGTAATTTATTGATAACTACTAACTAATTTCAAATCTTTGATATGCCAAGTACCAATGTCTTTACCGTTCATGTCATGTAACTCATATACTAAAGGTGAGTTTTTACTTACCACCCTGCATTTGATAAATTTGGGTGCTAACTTTTTACTAAAGTATTGGTCTTTATCGCTCTGGAAATACGTTCTTTTCCAGACGATGTCACCAATTTGAAATTCTGCCGATTTTCGGCGTAAATTATACCTAGACGTATTCTTTACGTGAGCGTGCCAAAGAGAAGCCTGTACATTATTAAATATGCCTGCTAAATTACCTATATTATCGCAGTAAATGTCGCGAGGTAAGAAAATAACTTCGTCCTCGATATTCGGATCAATGTAGTGGGATCCGCATGTGACGAGTTCTCTCCCATGAATGAGAAATGTGGGTGTATAGCCTGTTGCCTCACTTACAGAATTATTCATGGCAAATTGTATTTTTGGCAAATTAACATCCCATGATCTGTGATCGTTCTCTATGAAACATGAAATGCAGGTTACAATAGTTTTGTTGTACCTTTCAACTGTGTTTATCTGTGGAGTGTACTTTGGTGTGAAGAATACATTTGGTATTTTATACTTTTTAAAGAAATTTTCTAAATTTTTGGAAATAAACTGGCTACCATTATCTAAGAAAATTGTTTGTGGAACACCATGAACAAGGAACACAGAGTCCTCTAAATGTTTCACCACTGCATCAGCTGTTGCTCTGCGCAGTGGAAACATAACGCAATATTTAGAAAAACAACAGACTACTACAAGTAAGTAACAGTTCTGTTTTCGACTAGTGGGAAGTGGACCAATGAAGTCAATTGAAATCATCTGAAATGGACGGGAACATTGTTTTGGTCTTCCCATTTCACCCAGGGTAGCATGGTTAGGTGATTTGATGGAAAGACAAGTTGGGCAATTTGAAACAAATTTTACAACGTCTGAGTGCATACCCGGCCAGAAGTAGCGTAGAGCCAAGCGAAGGTAAGTTTTGTGAATTCCCAAATGACCTGCAGTAGGTTCATCGTGGTTTTCAGAAATCACTTTCTCACGTAGTTCGCTAGGAACTACCTCTTTCCATGCAAACTCAGCAGTAAGAGGAGACTTGTTTTTTGAAAGACGGTAAAGGGAATTGTTATTAATTTTAAAATTTTCGAGACTACTGGGATTGTTTAAACAAGTGTTGTATATTGTTTTGTACCAAGAATCGGTTGTAGTTGTAATTGAGTTAGATGTGGAAATTGCTGATACGGGGACCGCACGAGATAGAGCGTCGGGTATAACGTTATCTACTCCACGACGATGCTTGATGACAAAATTAAATGAAGATAGACGTACCCCCCACCTAGCTAGTCTACCGGTTGGATTGCTAAGGGATAAAAACCATTGAAGAGCGGAATGGTCCGTGTAGACGGTGAAGGTTTGTCCATTCTCCAGGTAGCAACGCCAATGCTCCAACGCAATGAGAACAGCGAGTGTTTCCCTCTCTGTTATGCTATAGTTTTTCTCTGCACCAGTTAAAGACTTGCTCATATAAGCTACGGGCCTCTCTTTTCCGTCAATTAATTGCGTCAACATTGCGCCAGTGCCGTAATTACTTGCATCGGCATGGACCTCAAAAGGTTGGCTATAAAATGGGCAGGCCAGGACTGGGGCAGAAACTAAGCATTTTTTGAGATTATTGAAGGCGGCATCTGCTTCAGTGCTCCAAGAGAAGGGTGGAGATGTCTTTTTGTTAGTAGTCAACTTGTTTAGAGGGCCCGCTAACGTGCTAAAGTTAGGAACAAAACGGCGATACCAAGTAGCAGTTCCTAAGAAACGTTTAACGTCCTTTTTACAAGTTGGGGTTGGGTAATTTACAATAGCTTGTACTTTTTCTGGGTCAGTGCGTAAACCTTGAGCATCTACGACGTATCCTAAATACTTTAACTGACTCCTAAAAAATTGGCACTTATCGATGTTGATAGTGAGATTTGCCTGTTTCAGTTTATCAAGCACTCGTAACAATAGTGAGACGTGCTCCTCGAAAGTGTTGCTTACAAGCACAATATCATCTAAGTACGCAAATACTCTTAACTCAAATTCGGGGCCGAACATCATGTCAACTAGACGTTGCTGAGTCGCAGGTGCGTTTGTCAGACCAAAGGCTGTGGTCTTAAAACGTAAAGTGCCGCGACCTGGGACGTAAAATGCGGTTTTATTCCTATCTTCTTCAGCAATAGGTATCTGCCAAAATGCCTTGGACAGATCAATACTAGAAAGAAATTTGGCATCGCGAAGATTGTCCAGTATCTCTGATATATATGGAAGATTATACGCATCGCGTTTGGTAACAGAATTTAACTTCCTACTATCTAAACAGAATCTAGGTTGACCATTCTTTTTGGATACTATTAGTACTGGTGATGACCATGCACTCTCGCAAGGCTCCACAACATCTAGACCTAGCATTTCATCAACCTGCTCTTTCAAAATTTTCTGTTTTTCGGGAGACATACGGTAGTATCTCTGTTTTAACGGAGGGGAATCACCTGTATCAATGTGATGAGTAATCAGATGAGTTCTGCCTAGACCCTTACGTTCTGTAGAGATTTCGTTGAATTGTTCAATTAAATTGTTTGCAATATGGCGCTGTGAATCTACTAGATTATCCATAGAAGTAATATGCTTGTCGAAATCCGTAGTTAAAATCGCTAACGAAGCTAATCTGTTTTGAGTTATGTCAATAGAGCCAATATACTTGGGGCACAACTCAAATTTCCTCCAGAAATCTACTCCTAGTAGTAAGGGAGTTTCAATTTGTGGAACTATATAGCACTTGATAATGTTAAAAGCGTTTTCAAAGTGTATCGGTAGATTCATGTAACCTATGCTTTTTAAATTTTGACCACCAGCAGCAATAACACTAATTTCATCGCCATTGTTAATGGTTAGACCTACGTTTAATAATTCCTGATGGGAATTATTGCCAAGAATCGATACCGCAGCACCAGAATCTAATAAACCGCAAGCATTTAAATCATTAATTTTCATTTTAATATAAGGTCTATTATCATTTTCAGGTTTATCTAGCAGGATTGAAGTAACTTTGTAAATTGTAGAGAAGTTTTTAATAAATTGTAACCATTTTTGCCATTCAGAAGCATCAAAATGGTTAATATTAGATGTACTACAATCCTGGTTTTCTAGTTTTTTGAATTATTTGGAGTATTCTTTTGACAATCAGGGCAGTCATTTGAACGAACGTCAGGACGACCGCAACGAAAGCAAACTATCTTTCGTTCAGCTGTACAGTTCCTAAGACAATGACTGTCCACTCGACAACGTGGGCAGAACTTGTTATTCTTTGTGATGGTGTTCACAGGTTTCGCATTAGTATTTGCGTTGTTGTAATTTGAGTAGTTAGTATTAGTATTACCCTGACTACGATTGTAATTGTACGAGTAATGTTGTTTCGTCTGTGCGTTTGTGTTGTTTGGGGTATTGTACTGTGTATAGTTACCATGCCCTTTATTGAACTTAGTGTAGTTAGCAGAGTAATGAAACTTTTGGTTATTACTCGGAAGATCTTTAAAGTTTTTATTAGTACTCGTAGACTGATACGCAAACTCAGGGGCTAGTGTTTCAGTAGAAACTCTTGGCGGCTCTCGAAATTGAGACATACGGGCTTGTATGTTTTCAAAATTTTTACATAATGAACGCAATGTTTCAATGTTATTAATACCAGACGAAGAAGTTAGTACGTTGGCATAGCAAGGACGAATATTATGCATAATAATTTCTAGTTTCTCCTCCTCCGATATTTTCCTATCCAGCTGTGAGAACATGCCTGACATAATAGAAAGGTAAATAGTAATGTTTTCGCGTTCACCTTGTGTGCGTGCTCTTATCTCTTCAAGAAGACGATAGTCATAATCAGCGTGACCAAAATCGTCTTTAAGTCTCTCGCAGACATCACTCCAAGAGGATGCGGTATGTTTAATGCTTCTAAACCAATGTAGTGCCTCATCGGTAAAAATTTCAGTAGCAAAAGTAAGTAGTTTATGAGAAGGTATGCTTCTTGCTGTTGAAAATTCGTTTACGCGTTGAATAAAAGCACGTGCACACGTTTTGCCGTTGAATTTTAGTTTTGACAAATCAGACAGTCCTTTATCACAACTTGACGTTGTACATGCCATAACATTAGGGGTCATAGTCCCAGCAGCATCTGTGTCATCATCTTTGTCTAGTGCGTCACCAGGCGGTTTTATATTTTTAAGTTTGTATTTAAGCGATTCGAATCGATTTACACAATCCGACAATATCTGAAGTCCTTCCGCGCAAGTAGAGCAATCAATTCTGCTAATTCTGTATTTTAAATGCAGTGTTAAATTTTGAGCTCTCAATAAAATATTCCTATCTAAACATAAACTTAATTGTGCTACTAAATCGTCAAGTTTCAGCAATGTTTCCTTAACTGCTTCCAGATCAGTAACAGGACCGAATGGTGAAACAAGAATATCCTCCGAAGGATGTAACGCAGCTATTTTCACAATCTGTTTTCGCAATTGTTCAACCGTAGATGCGGGAGTTTCCCCACGGATTGCAACTTCATACGCCAACTCTGCTTTTTGCAAAGACAGAAACTTAATATCGCCCATGTCGACAAAAGCAAGGAATAAACAAAAATATCAGATATCAAACTCGTTTGGGCAAATGTGAACGATACAAATAAATAAAGCACTATTACTACTCCGCTCTGTAACAATGTAGTGATAACAGAGTTGTTTTTTTTTTTAAATGAAAATATAAATAAGAATGAAAATGAATGAAATAAAGCAAAGCCAAAACAAAAATAAAAATTGCAACTAAAAATTAAATATGCAAAATAAAAATAACCGATAACCAAAATGTAGAATGTTTACAATAATAGATTCGATTAATTTAAAGAGAATCGATTACAAAACATAAAAATATATCGATTAACAATCGTTATAAAGAATCGATTATAAATTATCGAAAGGGTAGGAACGTCACTAGTGTTCACTTTTTTTACATTTGAAGGTAATTTCAATTTAAAACAAAAAAATTTTTACAACAGTTACAAAACAATTTACACTCTAAAACTTGGTTATCAAGCACACAAATAAAGAAAGCAAAAATAAAAGTAAAAAAACAAAACTTTACAATGTGTATGCGCACAATGCAAACTACTCAAAAAGCTCAACAAAACTCAAAAACTGACCATCAAAACCACGTTGTAGGCGCCACTGTCACGCTTGAGCTGTGTAGCTAATAAAACCCAAGACATGAACAAAGAATAAGATAGTTTTATTAAAGATTTAGATGGGTCGTGATCGACCGCCCTGATGGCAGTTTCTAGGTTTGGTCGAGCTTCAGAGGTGTTCCGCTACTGGCCTGGCTGTCCCTGCTGTAGTGTGGACGGTGACTGCAGGAGTCTCCGATGAGGGCTAGGTGCTGGCTCTGCAATGAGTGTCCGCAGCTCGTCCAAGGGGTCCAAGGCCAAACGGTGTAGCGGAGAGTGTAGGTCAACGATGTGAAGAGAGCTTCAACGTTAACTTCGACGTTAACTTAGACGTTAACTTAGAACCCTGGAAGATTTAGCGGGATTAGATCCTCTTCCAGTGAGTCTCCATGCATCCACCTTTCCACACCATTGCAAGTAAGCTGGGCCATGATGGGTGGTTTGATTGTGGCGATACATGGAGATTAGAAACGGAATAGCACAGTGGTAGGAAGGTGAAAATAGAACATGACATAAAGAACCAAAGAAAACAAGTGGAAAACATACACAGATCAGAACAGAATTTATGAAAAGAGTTTTACAAGGCCAAATTAACAAATAGGTAAATATCAGTTCACACTTACCCAACAGCGGGGGTCTAAATTAACTGAATTTAGTGTTTAATATAGGGAACACTATTTATTGAGTAATTAAGGCTTTTTAGGTGGTTTTAGGGCACCAAGGAATAAATTAAAATCTGACAGTACGAAACAGCTGTTCGTTTTTTCTCTCGAGATTTGAAATGACCGAGTGAAGTCAGTGACGTTTCGCGTCGCCGCGTAGGGGTTGCCGCTTCTACGGTTGATACCGATTATCGATTAAAAGTGAATCGAGAATCGATTGTGTTGAAATCGCGATTAACGTAAATTAAAAGAGATTCACGTTACAGGAGGTACATGAAAAGGTTGATGAATTTGAGTGAGGTGTGTCAGGATCGCGCAAAGTGGCGATCCATCGTCTCTGCCTACCCCTCTGGGACCAAGGCGTGAGCATGTCCGACGAGTAGTGACGAGCAGGCCTACTCAGCATGCATTTCGGATAATGTCAGTAGAAGTAGAAAACCATTTTGTACTATCTAACGGACTGACATATTCTGGGGTAAGCGTATCGATAAATGATATTTCCATCAATTTCCAAAGGTTTGTGATTTAATTAACGGTCTCTTCTGTTAATCAGTAGCCTTGGGGTTATAGTGTTATAGGGTTTATTTATAATACCACAGGCTTTTCGGTGAAGGAAAACATCGTAAGAAAACCTGCATATGCCGAAGAAGAAATTCTGAGGCGTATGTGAAGTCCACCAAATCGGCTTGGGGCACCGTTGGTGGTCAGGGGTTTGGCACAAAAGATCCTGAAGGGTCGAAGTGTCGCCAGGTTTTCCTGGCCCCCTAAGAAGATAAGATAAGATAAGATATAGTGTCAGACAATCTAAAGTGGGAGCATCACATTACAAAGATTCCTACATCAGTGAATGTCACAGTCTTTTGCATAAGGAAGACATTTCAGTGTCTCACTCTTGCTTTATTCCTCAAAATCTACAAGACCTAGAGTATGGGTTTCAAGCATGGAGCTTGAGAGTGATATTTCGAGAAAAATATCACTCTTCTGGAGAATGTGCAGAGGAGAGCTACAAACCTCATTCCAGAACCTTACTACCCTTAAAGAATGCAGAGAAAGAGGAGATCTAATTTAGACCTTCAAGATTTTAAACAATCACTACAACACATCTAAGTTAAGTATATATTTATCTCAAACCCCACTGAACGACTGAGAGGACATAATATGAGATTACAAAGATCAAATCCTCACCTGAACCCTCAAAGAATTTTTTTAAGTAACGGATTGTATCCAGGTGGAACAAGTTGCCAGAATCTGTTGTATCTGCCACACCAATAATCATGACTAGACAATTTCTTAAAAGACAACAACGATCTCTATGTACTACTAGATGGAGCGTTCCAAACAATCGCTCTGTTCCACGCAAGTAGCCACAACTCTTTCACATTCACTTTGAAACTTGTGCAGTTACTACGCAGAACATTTAATTATTTACTTCATATTGACGCTAATAATGTCAATATTGAGTAAATAATTAAATGTTCTGCGTAGTAATTGCACAAGTTTCATTGTGAATGTGAAAGAGTTGTGGCTACTTGCGTGGAACAGAGCGATTGTTTGGAACGCTCCATCTAGTAGTACATAGAGATCGTTGGCTCTGAATAACCAAGTCGACTACTCCTATTTAAGCTGCGTTTCCATTTAAATTAAAATAAATAAATAACAGCGATATTACAAAAAAATCCAAGGAGTGTGAAGTGCATATCCGTGATAGAGGACTATAGTCCGCCTCTGCCTAGCAGAAGGTCGTACATTAAGCCGATGATTGTAAAGGATGAAGATTACCAAGAAAGTTGATTATTAAATAGTAATGATGCGAGATTTCGTAATGATTACCACTAGTGACATAATTAAATCGTGACCGTACGTAATATTATAATTATAAGTAGATTAGATTATAAACAGATATGATAAGTAGGTTTTATTCTACCTAAATCCGCCACATAAAAGATTAATATAACGACATTTTAGTTAAATTTTTCTATCATCATCAGCGGAAATACGTCCACTGATAAACATAAGCCTACCCAAAAGAGTGATACTTTTGGTGGGCAGTCTATTGGGGGATATAGTTCAGGTTTGGGGTTCGATTCCCAACCCAATTTTTTTTAACTCAACTTTTTTTGTGCTTTTCTGTTCATACTACAAAAAATGGATAGACTAGGTTTCTAGTTCGATTCCCACCCCGGTTTTTTTTACTTAACTTTTTTTTTTGCTTTTTCCATCATCAGCCTATATACGTCCACTGATGAACATAAGCCTCCCCAATAGAATGCCTCTTTTGGTGGGCTTTCCATTAGGAGATTTGTCATAATCGCCGCGCTTGGCAGGCTAATTGGTGATTGCAGAGGAGAACGCTGCTCCGTCCCTGGTGCAAACCCTTCGTCGCCTTGACGACATTTACTTTAAGAATGGGGGTGGCCCTATTCTAAGCCGGGAATCACACGGCTAATGTACCTATACAATAATTATTTTAACTAAGACTTTTGGGGCACAATAACATCAGGTGTTCAATTGCCAAGCTTCTCTTTCCATGCAACTTTCTCTTCATACTGCGACCGTCTGATGCAGGTCTGTGTCCAACAGTGGACGTTTTACACTCAGATAATGACTTTAACTTGATAAGAAAATGTATCTAAATATTTCTAATCCCAAATAATCTAATCCTCAAATACAACAAATCGCAAAAGAGGATACAACGATACTACTATCTTTTTTAAACCGGACTTCGTTAAATGACTAATTGTACTAAGATCACTTAGGATTTGCCACTCAGTTTCCGTACAAAGTCGAACAAAGTTAGTGTCCAATGCGAAGTGGCGTCAGTATATCACGTGACAGAAGGGCTGCCCCGAAACTAGACTTTGGCCCCGGATTCCGTTGGCTATTGTTCGTGTATCGACGCATTTTATGACAAACGATAAGCATCATGGTGTTTATAAATGTTATGGCGGTGCAAAGTCCACCAGAGTGCTTAATAGGCATTGTATGCATATCTAAGGGTCTGTTCACATCCAGCGGACGATACGCAGAGGATTGTCCGCCCTTATAATAATTGAGACTACATTGACAGAAAGTTTCCACATACTTAAAGAATACTTATTATCGTAAAAGACCACAGCAAGAAGGAGTAGAATATTGAAAACTTAATTGATAAAGATTCAATGCAAACTCGTTAATACACTTTACACCAGAGTACCCCCCTATCCGTACACGATTGTGTTCGTCCTTTAAAAGGTCCGCAGTGAGAAGAATAAAAAGAGGTTCATGAAAAGGTTCATCATCAGGTTATTTTTGTCTCCACTGCAGGAGCACAACCCCCTCTCATCTGCCGGAGACAGACGGAGGATTTGGCCTACGCTCCCCGCGCTGGCCAGACGGGTTGGGGAGGCCTGATTGATGTTTTGTAATGTATTCCCTTAGTCGCCTTGTACGACATCCACGGGAAGAGTTGGAGCGGTGCTACTCTACTCTACCGGAAACCACACGGCATGAAAAGGTTGATGAACGTAAATGAGGTTAGTGAGGTGTGTCAGGATCGCGCAAAATCGTCTCTGCCTACCCCTCTGGGGGAGGCGTGAGCATTATATGTACTTGCTATAGATAGTGCTAGCATACTGAAAATGGACTAAGGACCACTGCATCCAGATGGATGGAGGACCAGACAAATGTGGTCAGAAGTGGTTGGATGACCGAGAGTAGTAAATCTCATTAACTTATTATAACTTTACTGTATACTATACAGAAAATATAAAAATAAATACACAGAAGGAGAGGACGTATGTGTATACGTCCTCTCCTTCTGTGTATTTATTTTTATAGGTGTGTAGGTGTGCTTATCTCTGAAAAGAGATTTCTTCCAGCCAAACCTTGTCTGGAAAGAGAAAAATCTAAAAAATCTAAATCTTCATGTGACTATGTTCCAAATTTCAGCCTAATTTGTCTGACAGTTTTTATAGTTATCCGGCGGACATACAGACAGACGGGCAAAAAATGTCCCTATTAAGGCTATATTCATCATCATCATGAGCCTCTAAACGTCCACTGCTGAACACAACCTGAGCAATAGAATGCCACGTTTGCTGGGCCATCTAGTGGGGGATTTTATAATCACCATATGACGGAACTCTGAACCACAATAAAACGTAGGGGAAAGTAAAAAAATATATATTATATAGTAAAAAATATCTGAGTTTTTTTCCCACAGTGAAGGTTGGCTGGAAGAGACCTCTTATAGAGATAAGTCCACATTTGTACACTTTTTTTACCGTTCTATTTTTTATTTTTATTTCATGCGAACATAGCAGCATGTCAAATTAAAAAAAAAATACAATACAAGATAACACAT
Source organism: Esperia sulphurella (assembly GCA_947086405.1). NCBI lineage: Eukaryota > Metazoa > Arthropoda > Insecta > Lepidoptera > Oecophoridae > Esperia > Esperia sulphurella. The sequence continues at coordinate 1,242,860 of OX352281.1, read as the reverse complement.
AATTAAGCCAATAAAGTATTCTAATAAATAAAATCGTAAACTTCGGTAATCGAAACTTATTTATTTATTTAACTCTTTATGCACACACACGGATAAAACAAAAATAATACATTAAAAAAAATACAAGTACAAAGGGCGAACTTATCTCAAAATCAAAATCAAAATATTTATTTTCAAAATTGGAACACATAATTCTCTTTTTGACGTCAAATTCTGCCTAAATCTACTCCACTTCCACCTGTATAACCGAGGGGAAGAGAGAGAGAGAGAGAGATTTCTTCTAGCTTAACTTAATTTGTGTGCAATAAAGAATTTATCTATCTATCTGTCTTCGCGTGTCTGTACAATGAAATTGATTGCAAAAAATTGAGGGTCTAAGAATAAGTAATAGAACACATTTCAATATTTTTTGGATTTTTTGTTTATTTGTCTGTTTGTCTGTCAGTTGTGCACGCATCACGTAAAAACTACTGTACCGATTTTGATGGACTTTTCACAGAAACATAGGGCTTAACTCGGAGTAACATTTAGACTTTATTTCATCGCAATCGGCTTACTCAGTCACATATTATGTGAATTTTTAGTTTTCAAATACATTAGTAGATATGCAATATACCAAAGAATTATAATGTTCGTTGCAATTCAGATAGCGATGAGTTAGGACTACATTTGGAGCTGTAGTGGCCGCGGGAGCGGGAGCGGAGCCGCGGGCACAGCTAGTATATAATAAGAAAGAAAACAAAATTTCAACATAAGGATGATTGGCTTATAGTAAATTATGCGTACAATCATTAAAATTTGTCGGTTAATAATTAGAGGAGCGTATCACGCGCGGGTCCGTGGTCCAAGAACACGGCTATCTGCCCCGACCTGACCCCGGGGCGAACGCCCCGCGCCGCCCCCGGGGCACGCCGGGGCATGGCGGGGCGGGGCGCTAGCGCAGATAGAACACCACCCTTTGGGTGACCATGATTATACATAACTTTGATATTTCTTTCTCCTAATGAAGAAATTAATGACTGAATATACTTCATTGCAAACAATACACAGAAATACATTGACGAAATATACAGTAAATGTACAAGTGGCGGCCTTATCGCCCTTAGCGATTTATTCCATGCAACCTTATAGATAATGGAAATCGTAAGGGAGATTTAAGTCGCAAAGATGCCACTTTTGATTTACTTTTCCGTCAATGTATTTTTTTTTTGGACTGACATCAAAAAAATTCTTTAATAATCTAGTTACATATTTCTAGGAACTTGTTACTATCAACCAAAGATCTCTTTGTACTACTAGATGGAGCGTTCCAAGCAATCGCTCTGTTCCACGCAAGGAACCGCAACTCGGTTACATTCACAATGAAATTTTTGCAGTTACTATATTTAATTATTACTAAATATTGACGCTCCGGGTAAATAGCGTCAATATTTAGTAAATAATTAAATGTTCTGCGTAGTAACTGCACAAGTTTCAAAGTGAATGTGAACGAGTTGCGGTGGTAGTACACAGAGATCGTTGCTATCAACCTGAGGACTACTCTACTACCTGTATTGGGTAGATATTTAACACTTACAAAGTATTATATATTACGTATTTTACATTCTGTCACCTATCTGATGAACCTACCGCAGATATCACTAACAAAGCTCCTATACAATACAATACAATACACTTTATTGCACAAACAAATACAGTTACACGTTATAGAAGTTACAAATAGTACAATTTGGGCGGTCTTATCGCTTTAAGCGATTTCTTTCTAAGATTTATTAAACGATATTTTGAAGGTGGCCGGAAGCGGCTGGATGCGGAGGGCGGAGGGCCGGGTGTGGCGGCGTTCATTGGGGAAGGCCTATGTCCAGCAGTGGACGTCAAAGCGCTGATGTGTAGATGATGATGAAATGATATTTTATTATATGTATTTTGATTTCTTATACAATTGCCGTGTGGTTTCCGGGAGAGTAGAATAGGACCACTCCAACTCTTCCCGTGGATGTCGTACAAGGCGAATATGGGACATTATAAAACATCAACCAGGCCTCCCCAACCCGTCTGGCCAGCGCGGGGAGTGTAGGCCAAATCCTCCGTCTGTCTCCGGCAGATGAGAGAGGGTTGTGCTCCTGCAGTGGAGACAAAAATAACCTGATGATGATTTTGATTTCTTATAAAATAATAAGTACTTGATGTTATGATACTGTTCGGTCTCAGTTAGTGCTCCGCTCTCTCAGGCAAACCAATATGCTGGAGCTGGGGTCTATTAGCTCCTGCATCACACATACTTCGTCTACTACACTGTTCCCATACTGTGCTGTCCCCTACAGGTCGGTCGCACTGTTATACGAGACCTCGGGATTCGCGTTTAAAAAAAAAGATTTAATTACGACACTGGAAACTTTAAACATTAGGAAATATAATTAATATTAATTGAATCCATGAATTGAAAAAGGACGAGTGTTCGGAAGCTTGGATTATGATGGACTGACGGGAGGCCGCGCTAGGGCTCGGGCTACCGTGTGAGGGGGCTGATGCAGCACTTTGGTCAGCGTCATCCCTTACATGTCTATGGGTATAACAGCACGCGTCGGTTCTACTCTCGATTTGGCGAATACGTTCCTTACAACGTTTATTTTTTCGTATTTTTTATCATTCTCCAGTCAGTAGTGCTATTCTGTAAAATACAAACTCACGTGCGAGTCTCACTCAAGTGATTTACTTACTTCAAAACCTAATCCATTGGCATTCTATAAACATTCTAGAGCACTGTCGACGTGAAGTGAGTTCTGTGTTCACTTACGACGACAGTGCTCTGGTATGTTTACAGAATACCAATGGATTGGGTTTCGAAGTGAATGAAATCACTCGATTGAGACTCGCACGTGAGATTGTATTTTACAGAATAGCACTACAGTTTAGTTCACTCTGCCTGACTATCCTTCAAAACATCAACTGTATACAGTAAATTTTCGCTCTGGAAGCTGCTTAGTTATTAGGACGCCGATAGGCGTTTAGATGACATTGGCAATTCCAACAGAATTAGCCTACTCCGTAAGTATTTTGGATCTTTAACGGATGATCCAACCCGTCTGGCCAGCGCGGGGAGTGTAGGCCGAGTCCTCCGTCTGTCTCCGGCAGATGAGAGAGGGTTGCGCTCCTGCAGTGGAGACAAAAATAACCTGATGATGAACGGATGATCCTACTAATATTATAAATGCCAAAGTTTCGATATTTGGATGATTGTTACTCAGTCACGCTTCAACCACTGGACGGATCGTGATCAACTTCGCACACATACCTTATGTCCTTCAATAGGACACAGGATAGTTTTTATCCCGAAAAAACATCCCATTCCTACGGGAAAACATAATAATTTGTGATGTTAAGTTGTCCACGTGGACGAAGTCGCCGGCAACATCTAGTATGACATAATCTGATGACCATTTGGCGTTTGATTATCGTAATCAGACGCTAGTCGATTATTAGAATACAAGTAGGCCCGTCGTCACTTTCCTTCAACTAAAACTTAAAGTCTTAGCTTCCAAAAACGTGTGCAGACCCTACCACCCCCATCGAGACCTAGCAAAAGCTAAACCTGCGCACACGCACGGTATATTAGCGCGCCGGGCCCGCCGGCCGCACAGTCGCGCGCCGTCGCCGCCGCCGCACGCATGCGTCTCGACTTGCTCGCCTACTTCAACTGTCTGCGCCGCCGCAACCTTCCAACATGCTCGCAGACTCGCGAGTGATCGTGTCTCTCATTCTAGTCAGTGCGAACTTTATTAGTTTAGGACAAATGCTTGGGACTTGCTCGAATTGCGCCAATGGTGACCTGACAGTGACGGAGCTGACGGAAGCGAGGATAGAGTTCGTGAAGCAGCAGATTCTGAAGAAGTTGCGGCTGAGTAAGAAGCCAGCAGTGGCCATGCCGGTTAACAGTTTGCCGATGCCAGTGGCGCAGGGGCAGACGTTAAGCCAGGGGACGGATAAGCCGACAGAATTCGACGATTACTATGGCAGAACTGAACAGAAGATCATATTTCCTGTTGAAGGTAAGTTTCTTGCGTTATCCTGAAGCCCATAAGGCAGCTTTTGGCAACGGTCTGTGTAGCCTGGTCAAAACGGTAATCTATAAACAATTTGTTTATAAAATGTGTATGTTTCTCCTTTCAGCTTGTAATTGTTTCTCGTAAAATTCATAGACTTGACTGTGTGGTTATTTAAAAACCTGTGCACAAATTATTTACAAAATGCATCATAATTAATTTATTAATTTTTTTACGGGATTTTGAACAAGTGCCTATATTTATTTTTGAATATTTTGACATTTATTGTATGACATTCTATTAAATAAATAAAAAATATTTTATACCACACTTATAATTTTGTCCATAATATTCATAGTAAACATAATCTTCATATATTATACCAGGGACAGGCAGCAGCGTCCTCCTGTGTATATTAAGATCATTACTGCGATCACCAATTCGTCTGCCAATCGTGGTGATTATGGCAAATCCCCTAATGGACAGCCCACCAAAGTGCAATTCTGTTAGATAGGCTTATGTTCAGCAGTAGACGTATTTCGGTTGATGATGATAATCCTAAGAGCTAGTGTTAGTATGTAGCTACTTAAATAAGTAAATTTACATCGAACTTAAAGTCAAAGTAACTATGGGGGAATCCAACACCAAACTTTCTTTGTTTGGCACTGTAGACAAGCTTGTCTGCACCGGGTGCGACTGAAAATCAGCGCCCAGCACCTTACTTGGTCTAGGTATATGCTGAGTCGTTTGCCCTTTTGCTGCCACGGCACACGCATACTATTTTAACTATGTTAAATGTTTTAATTGTTTTCTCTAGTTCTTATAATTTTTATTTGTTTTTTTTTCCTTTTTCTTGCTTTGTTGGTTTTTCTTTGTGTGTGCCAATTATGGTAGTAAATAAATGGTTTTTTCTTTCTTTCTTTCAAACCATGCCGCGATATCAGAAGTATGAGCAGATAAAAGATTATGCATTCGTATTTTCAGAAGAAAATAGGTATAAGCGAATGTTGAAAGCTAATGTAGTTTTGATATTGAAATGTCTTTTGTAGATTTGCAAGGTTTATCCCAGTGAGTTACAGAAAAGGTTGTTTGCATCAATATGTAAGAAATATAATCAATTTCTTACATATGAGTTTATTTGCGATCAGTCGGGACTACCGGTCGTGCGTCGCTTTCAAAATGAGAAAATATTCTTCCAAATGCCATTAAGAGATTATAAAATGGATTTCTTGGAATAATTATGCAGAGATAGATAAATGTGTTAGATAAAAAATAAAATACAATTAAATTAAATGAAATTATAATAAATAAATTTTATAAATAAAAACGTAAACTTCGCGTGTCTGTACATTGAGATATTTGCAAAAAAAATGATTTGGTGGTCCAAGGATCAGTAATAGAACACATTTAAACAATTTTTGTATATTTTTTCTGTTTATCTGTTTGTTTGTGCACGCATCACGTAAAAACTACTGAATCAATCCTGATGGAGTTTTCCGAAATACATAGGGCTCAATTCGGAGTAACATATAGACTCTATTTCTTCGCAATCGGCTAACTCAGTTAAAAGTTATGCCAATTTATGATTTTCAAAAACTCACATACATTAAATTGGTATGCAACAAAGTAATGTTCGGCGGAATTTGGATTGCGATGGGTGAGTTAGGAGAACTACATTTGGAGCGACGAAGTAAGAGAGAAAGAGGTTTGAGGGGAGGGTTGGGGGAAGGGTTGAGGAGAGTTAAGGGCAGGGTTATGGGGAGTAGATGCGGGAGCTACAGCGGGAGCGGGAAGGGGCGGGGGAAAGGGAAGGTGAAGGGAACTAACACTAAGTAATTTTCAACTTTATTTAATTCTGTAGTCCACGCGAGCGGAGCCGTGGGCACAGCTAGTTAAGAATAAGAATATCTAACATAATTGAATTAAGTATGTCAATGATCGACTCTTCATAACTATAAAATGACTGCTTGACATAGCCGAAAGGATTAGCAAGCTGAAGTGGTAGTGGGCGGGCCATATCTGTCGCAGAACCGACCGCCGTTGGGGCAGACGAGTTCTGGAGTGGAGACCGCGAATCGACACGCGCAGGGTGGGACGCCCCGCCGCCAGATGGACCGACGACCTGAAGAAGGTGGCCGGAAGCGGCTGGATGCGGAGGTTTGGATGTGGTGGCGTTCGTTGGGGAAGGCGTATGTCCAGCAGTGGACGTCTAAAGGCTGACATGATGATGATGACTGTTTTACAAGCCAGGCGCACAGCCTATTTTGAAACTAGGTAGGCTCGGAGTGCTGGTAACCTCAATGGAAAGCCGGTTGTACGCCATGGGACCCATTATGTGGATATTTCGGTATCCCACTATAATATTATAAATGCGAAAGTTTGTATGTTTGTATGTTTGTTACTCAATCACACTTAAACCACTGGAATGATCGGGATGAAACTTGGCACACATATAGGTTAGGTCCTGGAATACGACATAGGATAGTTCTTACATACATACATAACGCCTTGGTCCCAGAGGGGTAGGCAGAGACGATGTGTCGCCACTTTGCACAATCTAATAAAGAATAGTTTTATCCAGAAAAAACATCCCATTCCTACGGGAAATACATAATAATTTGGGATGTTAAGTTGCCCACGCGGACGAAGGACATGCATATTTGTGTAAGTATGCAAAATTCACGACATCATATTTTAAAATGATTTTAGGTTCACAAAATCTCTAAAAAGAGGCGCCTACGTTCGAACCTAGCCTATTTAAAGGCGCTGCACACAATAAACCTCTTATCCAAGACATAAACTCCATCCAAGCATGTAAGGGAGGATGATGAAATAGGATTCTAGGCAAAAGATAAAACCATTTTACTTTTAATTAGGGCAAAGGTTAGGAAAAATTATGTTTTTATCTACAAATTAATTAAAATATTTCACTCGGTCATCTAGTGTAGCGGATACGTGCATTTACTGACTCATGTTTGATAATATTGATAATGCAAGGTGTTATTGCGGTTATGATAAATTATCGCAGACCCACTTAGTATAGAGTGCAGTCCACAGAAATCAAGATAGAGCGGTTATAGCCAGTCGTTTACTTCAGTCTCGCGCGTGCCGATTTTAGGACACAGCGCGCCCCTCCCGCGCTCCATTTATGCCTCGCGGTCACGTTTCTAGTTATGCAGTTAGAAATCGCTCAATATGGGACTTTTGTTGAATTTTCCTCCCCAACCCGTCTGGCCAGCGCGGGGAGTGTAGGCCAAATCCTCCGTCTGTCTCCGGCAGATGAGAGAGGGTTGTGCTCCTGCAGTGGATACAAAAATAACCTGATGATATAGATTTTTAGTCGATGTTTAGCCGACCTTGACTCGGCGTGAAACGAGTAAGCTTTTGATAGTTTGACGACCTCCGTGGCGGAACGGGTAGCTCTCGGACTGCCACGACGGAGGTTGCGGGTTTCAATTCGCTAAGGGCAAATGTTCGTATGATGAATATGAATGTTTGTACCCAAGTCTTGGATGTTTATATATTTATTTAAGCATGTGTATTCGTTATCTAGTGACCGTACCACAGGCTCTGCCTAGTTTGGGACTAGACAATTGGTGTGAATATATTACTATTATTATAGTTGGTGCAATATATAGTTGGCACGAGTGTCGCGTCTACTTCACCATTCTATCTTGATAGTATTTCTATGGTGCAGTCTGTTTGTGCAGGGGGGCTGCATAGCTCAAATTCAAAATTACGTCATCATCAGCCGAAATATCGTATTTCGCATATCCGCCACAGAAGATGACAAAATGATTTTTTTAATTAATCCTACTAATATTATAAACGCGAAAGTTTGTAAGTATGGATGGATGTTTGTTACTCTTTCACGTAAAAACTACTGAATGGATTTTAATGAAACTTTACAATAATATAGCTTATACATCAGAATAACACATAGGCTACAATTTATAAAGATATTGTGTGAATTGTCCAAAATATCAAGTAAGTAGGAAAAAATCTACCATCTGCGAGCTATTCTGGCGTGCGCCATAAAATTATAATTTTAATGTCATAATGTTAGTTCTTTTCTACGCCACGCTAATATAAGCTACTCGAAATACTAATGCTGCGCAGACGAAGTCGCGGGCACCAGCTAGTTGTAAATAAAAAACATATTTACGGTTATATGTGTTACTGGCAGAAATCTCTTAAAGAGAGCATTACCATTTGTACATGTTATTTTTTTTCCTTACTTTTATTGTTTGGTATGTTTTTTCTTTTGTGTGTGCAATAAATAAATAAAATAAATATTTTTGCATACTCTTTGCCCTAACTAAAAGTAAAATGGTTTTATCTTTTGGCTAGGATCCTATTTAATCACCCCCCTTACGTGCTTGGATGGTTTTTGTGTGTTGGCCTTTAAATAGGCCTGGTTCGGACATAGGCGCAAATTTTCAGAGATTTTGTTAAACATAAGCCTCCCCAATAGAATGAGACTTTTTGTGGGCTATCCATTGGGGATTTGCAATAATCACCACGCTTGGCAGTGATCGCAATAATGATTTTAATATACAAAGGAGAACGCTGCTGCCCGTCCCTGGTGCATTCCCTTAGTCGCCTCGACCCTCGCCCTAACGCTACCCCTAACAAACCATAAGGTAAGCAAAAAGACCCACATCAAATGCCAAATTCATTCACAGTATGGTATTGTTAAGAATAACTGTATTATTATGGTAGTGCATTGTACAAGTCTACTGCTGGACTTAGCTCCCCGCTCCCCCCTTCCCCCCTCGACCCCGGCGACCATCAACTCTTTCATTACCAGCCCGCAGTTGGACATCGTCGCTCCATCTATCCGACACATAAAAATTATGTTTATATAATATTAAACTTTATTATCAGTACACATATAGTACATTTCTTTATCCAAATTTGATACTAAACTCATTATACTTGTCCTTTCGGTTACTCTAAGGTTGACTGGAAGAGATCCCTAAGTGGGATAAGTCCGCCTTTGTACACAGTTTTATTCCTATTTTATTATTGTTGTTGTTCTGATTGTTGGTACAATAAAGCGTTTACATACATACATACATACATATACACTTCTAATCCCAAACTAGGATTTTCTCCTATACAATGGAAGTTTTACAAAGATAGGACAATTCACAAATATAACATACAGACTGGAGCCAACTTGTACAAGAACAAATTAGCCTGCCCCTGGTGGGAATCGAACTCACGGCCTCTGGTGTTCGAGTCTAGACACAAGCCAACGAAGATGTCAAATATCGGTCAAATTTTTTTACTAAATATCGAATAGTTTTTAAGTTATCTAACAGACATACTGACAGACAGACCTCTATAATGGTATTCGTTTATACGGAACCCTAAAAATAAGCTTTTATTCGTATTCAAACCCGTTCGAAGGCTATTATTATAACGATGAAACTTTTTCAATTCTTACATCACTCGTGTCACGAGAAAAGCAGGTGACACGAGAATCGAACTTTGGACCCACGCACTGTCTTGTCGTGTTGTGAAACCATTGCAATTCCTTTACATTACTGTTTTTTGCTTATCTGTCTAAATTCCACTGCCAGTGGACTGTGAACTTTGGATCTATATTTTTGTGCTAGTAATTTTTGCTACTTACAGATTTACTTCCGTCCAACGATCTCTATGTACTACTAGATGGAGCGTTCCAAACAATCGCTCTGTTCCACGCAAGTAGCCACAACTCTTTCACATTCACTTTGAAACTTGTGCAGTTACTACTCAGAACATTTAATTATTTACTATATATTGACACTATTTAACCGTAGCGTCAATATTTAGTAATAATTAAATGTTCTGCGTAGTAACTGCACAAGTTTCATTGTGAATGTCAAAGAGTTGTGGCTACTTGCGTGGAACAGAGCAATTGTTGGGAACGCTCCATCTAGTAGTATAGGTATAGAGATCGTTGCTTCCGTCAAATATATTTAACCGTTATAGTATTTTAAGTAGTTATCAGTGTCCACTGCTGGATATATACTTTCCCAAAAAAGTATAAGGTTTTTAATAGTATAAAGCAGGGATGAAAAAATTATGTATTTAAAAAAAATCGTAATTAATCAGGTTTTTTTTTTATATTTTCATTTTATGATGTAGTTTTTTTTTACCTTTTAGTGACGCAACTATATGAGGCGATAGCCTCTTCAGTGGAAACAGTATTTATACATTTGGCTTTGTTCACACTAAATTACGGAATAGATTGGGAACAGAAAAAGCTGGATTTTTTTGTTTCATCATCATTATCACCATCAGGTTATTTTTGTCTCCACTGCAGGAGCACAACCCTCTCTCATCTGCCGGAAACAGACGGAGGATTCGGCCTACACTCCCCGCGCTGGCCAGACGGGTTGGGGGGGCCTGATTGATGTTTTATAATCTAAGCCGGGAACCACACGGATTTATTGTACCACGCTACGAGCATGCTATGGACGCATGTAGCATGATATTACCACATCACGATGTTCACAATTAACTCCTACATGCAAATTAAATTCCTAAAAGTACTTAGGTAAAGAGTTAGTAATCGATTCCTAGGAGTGACAAAAAATCAGCAGTCGATCGCGTGAAAAATATTAACTTCGGACTAAGCATCCGAGAAAGTTTAGCGAGATCGAAAATATCGAGGAGAACGAGACCTTGAATCGAGAATTTTTAATAGCAGGTGTATTATGGAGGTGTGGTTCCCGGCTTAAAATAGGGCTACTCCCAATCTTTCCGTGGGTGTCATCAAGGCAGCTAGGAGATTGCACCAGAGACGGGCAGCTGCGTTCTCGTGTGTATATTAAGATCATTACTACGATCGCCAACCCGCCTGCCAAGCGTGGTGATTATGTCAAATCCGCCAATGGACAAGTCACCAAAAGTGACATTCTATTGGGGAGGCTTGTGTTCATTGCCGTGTGGTTTCCGGTAGAGTAGAACAGGACCACTCCAACTCTTCCCGTGGATGTCGTACAAGGCGACTGAGGGAATACATTATAAAACATCAACCAGGCCTCCCCAACCCGTCTGGCCAGCGCGGGGAGTGTAGGCCAAATCCTCCGTCTGTCTCCGGCAGATGAGAGAGGGTTGTGCTCCTGCAGTGGAGACAAAAATAATCTGATGATACTTTGATTACATAATTTTATTAGTCTTCATTTGATAACTTCGTTTCTAACTCAGTTCCACTGACATTAACTCCTAGGTTAAATGACATAATTATCACTAATTTCTATCATGTATATTGTAATTAACGCTGAATTTATTATCCACTAATATAATTTTAACATTATAATTGGTAATAAAGTTAAATAAAGCATTTAATCTAGTGTCTACCTTGGAATAAAAATACCTACTAGTAACTGATTATTATGATTCTGACGCCAAGCGTATTTATAATAATGGCCGTTAAAATATGAATAACTAGCTGCTGCCCGCGACTTCGTCCGCGTGGACAACTTAACATCACGAATTATTATGTATTTCCCGTAGGAATGAGATGTTTTTCGGGATAATAACTATCGTATGTCCTATGCCAGGACCTAAGCTATACGTGTGCATAGTTTCATCTGATCCGTCCAGTGGTTGAAGAGTGATTGAGTAACAAACATCCAGACTTTGGCATTTGTAATATTAGTAGGATTTCGGATACGAACTTATATACTTTTACATATTTTTGGTTTTAACACATTAATTAATATAGGACCAATCTATTACGTATTGCCGTGTGTCGCTCTTTTATCTTTACAGAATGCCAATGGATGAGGTTTCGAAGTGAGTAAAGTCACTTGAGTGAGACTCGCAAGTGAGTTTGTATTTTAGAGAATAGCTCTATAGACTGACTTTCTGCTGAGACATACAGTGTAAAAACAGTTTCTTTAAATTATTAGGCGCAGTTTCTTAAATAAAATTAACAATGCCCCAATCTGCTGATAACAGGCCAATTAGTTAGGGTTCAATAGGCCAGGGCACAAATCGTAAATCAGTTTTTTTTATTACCTCTGGCGCGTTCTATTTCGATAATTAATAATTACTTTTTAGTTCCGCATACGGATCCGATGGCCTTTGGCTCAGAACTGCAGCCTCCTGACGGATATAGATTCCATTCCTTTGTCGTCTTTTTTTAGTTTTAGGCGCGATGTGGGCTGGCTTACATTCGTGTGGTTTAATCAAATCCGATATTCCTAACAAACTGAAGCGTATAAGTATATGAAGGTATTTTCACAGAAAAGTCATATAGCCAAAGCCATTTCTTTCTTCATATGTAGAGGTATCATAATCATCATCATCAGCCTGAAAGAGTCCACTGTTGGACAGAGGCCTTGTCTCAAAAGGTGCGCCACTGAACCCGTTCTGCGGTTCTTCACATCCAGCCACTGCAAGCCGCTTTACGCAGATTTAGAGGTATATACTATGCCTACTACAGTATTGGTTGCCACACTGGACTGTTGTCCCCCCCCCTCCCCCCTCCCCTTCCCACTCCCTCTCCCCCTCCCCCTCCCCCACCCCCGTACAGGTCGGTAGCACCCCTCACGTGTCGGTTCTCCTCTCGATTTGTCGGGTACGCGAGGTCCATGCTCTTTTAATTGGACCTGCCCCCCTCCCCCGTACTACGCTACGCCCTTGGTCACAGGGTAAGACACGAGTAAGATTTTGTACAAATTGTATTTAGTTGTCTGTCCCGGGTGGAAAACCCGCGACCTGTAAAGCTCGAGTCTACTTTCAACCCACTGAGCCGGTCAGCGGAACAGTCAATGCGATAGTTCACTAGGTTGTGGATATGAAATACTGAACAATAATAAAATATAGCCAGGCGCCATGTATTAATATATATGTATGAATATATATGTAGTGTATATATTATGTGAATCACGCACTCGCCGAATGTCCGAGCCGGGAACCTATTATGTTACTCTTGATAAAATGCCGACCTTTGTGTTTAATTATTACGTTCTTTGTGACAATACCGATAATTGTTTATGAGAAAATGGGGGAAAAAATTGTGATAAAAATGTACTACAAGTTCAACTATATAAAAATATATATGTACTGCATTCAATTATTTTTTGTTTTTAAGTGTTTTTTTTAGTAAACTTGAAATGGATAGCGATTTGGCGGGATGCCGGATAACGGATATCCGGCGAGCCTCTAGGCTGGATAGCAGGATAGTATACAATTTGAAAGAACATAAAAATGATTCACTTCAACGGATACAATGAAGCAAGTTAATTTTTCGCACCTCATAAGTCACCTCAAAGTATTTACCTTCATGATTGATACTAATTGGTTATTAACCACTAATTGGTTATTATGACCTGTAGAGAAAATCGAATTCTACCTTTTGGTTACTACCACCTCTATTTTAACAGACCAATGGACATTGCCATAATATAATACGCTACGAGATTCCAGGACATACATTTGATCGTTCAAGCCGTTTTTGACAACTTAACATCACAAATTATTATGTATTTCCAGTAGGAATTTGATGTTTTTTCGGGATTAAAACTATCCTATGTCCTATTTCAGGACCTAAGCTATATGTGTGCCAAGTTTCATCACGATCTGTCCAGTGGTTGAAGCGTGATTGAGTAACAAACATCCAAATATCCAAACATAATCCAAAGTTTCGCATTTATAATACGAGTATTAGTAGGATAGGATAAACCGCTGTTGGTGATGCCTTGCTTCGGAAACTAATAATTCTGTCTGTCGTCTTTTCATCATGCGTATTATAGACAAGTTAATTTTACTACAACCAGTTCTGTCTTATCTTAATGCAAACTAAAATAGACTTTAACAACCTTGAGCATATAACTAAATTAGGACACGTTCTATTATAATTAGCCAACAATTATAACGTTGGAATAGGCCATTATGATAGAAGTTTTATTATACATTCACACATACCACTGCTGCTATTCACCTGGATATATGGTTCAGGCTCTGTGCCGATTCGCGGCGCAATCTGCTCTATTCAACGATCTCTATGTACTACTAGATGGAGCGTTCCAAACAATCGCTCTGTTCCACGCAAGTATACACAACTCTTTCACATTCACAATGAAACTTGTGCAGTTACTATGCAGAACATTTAGTTATTACTAAATATTGACGCTACGGTTAACGTCAATATTTAGTAAATAATTAAATGTTTTGAGTAGTAACTGCACAAGTTTCATTGTGAATGTGAAAGAGTTGTGGCTACTTGCGTGGAACAGAGCGATTGTTTGGAACGCTCCATCTAGTTGTACATAGAGATCGTTGGCTCTATTGGATACGCCGCTTTTCCGGTTTACTACATATACATGCGAGCTCTTATACCTGCTGGGCGCAAAATACCCACCCAGATAAGTATTTATTGCACTAGTTGCAAAGTCTGCGCGCTGTGCACCGCCCTAGATACCGTACTGGTGCCAAATTTAGTTCATCATCAGGTTTTGTCTCCACTGCAGGAGCACAACCCTCTCTCATCTGCCGGAGACAGACGGAGGATTCGGCCTACACTCCCCGCGCTGGCCAGACGGGTTGGGGAGGCCTGATTGACGTTTTCCCTTAGTCGCCTTGTACGACATCCACGGGAAGAGTTGGAGCGGTCCTATTCTACTCTACCGGAAACCACACGGCAATTACATGTAAATTACTATACGTTATATGTGTAGTTATAATTATAAGGTACATATATATATATGTTTGCAGTATGTTATCCCGTTATCTGTGTGAACGGCCTTTGGGGTTAGTTCTTGGTCCAATTAACAAGATATCAATCTTAATATACACTATACAATACTATATAATATACATATACAGTAGTATAACAAAGAGGTAAATTTTGTGAGTTTGATCTAAGTCGTCTCAGAAACTACTAAACCGATTTCATAAATTCTTTCAGTTGTTCTAGATGAAAAGAATTTTTTATTTTTGTTAAATACTGAGTACCGACAGAGGTTTGCATTAGTTTTTCATTCATACCAGCCCTTGGACGTCCACTGCTGGACATAGCCTTCTCCAATGAACACCATCTCATCCGGTCCTAATACTACAGATATTAGAACAGAATAACACCATTTTCCATCTTCCTGTGCTGTATAAGGTTTTACACTCTAGTATATATTATCTTTGGTTTTACAAATCAAGCGGACGATATGCAGTCCTAAATACGCCAGCGCGGGGAGTGTAGGCCAAATCCACCGTCTGTCTCCGGCAGATGAGAGAGGGTTGTGCTCCTGCAGTGGAGACAAAAATAACCTGATGATGATATAATGTATATATAGCTTGCTGGGAATACCGTTATACTTTAGAAAATACAAACCTATATTCATTTTGAGATTGTACAATTCATGGTGGCCCCCTTCGCTAGTTTTCGCGAGGGATGAGCGCGAGACGCGGGGGAACATTTTAATCCGGACCTATCCGAATGCCGTGTGGTTCCCGGCTTAGAATAGGGCCACCTCCAATCTTCCCGTGGGTGTTGTCAAGGCGACTAAGGGATTGCACCAGGGACGGGCAGCGTTCTCCTGTGTATATTAATATCATTACTGCGATAACCAATCCGCTTGCCAGGCGTGGTGATTATGTCAAATCCCCCTATGGACAGCCCATCAAATGTGTCATTCTGTTGGGGAGGCTTGTGTTCATTGCC
This sequence comes from Esperia sulphurella, assembly GCA_947086405.1. NCBI lineage: Eukaryota > Metazoa > Arthropoda > Insecta > Lepidoptera > Oecophoridae > Esperia > Esperia sulphurella. Next base: position 1,227,155 of record OX352281.1, on the reverse strand, counting down.
GTGTGGTTTCCGGTAGAGTAGAATAGGACCACTCCAACTCTTCCCGTGGATGTCGTACAAGGCGACTAAGGCAATACATTATAAAACATCAATCAGGCCTCCCCAACCCGTCTGGCCAGCGCGGGAAGCGTAGGCCAAATCCTCCGTGTGTCTCCGGCTGATGAGAGAGGGTTGTGCTCCTGCAGTGGAGACGCCTGTTAAACAGTGGACGTATTTAGGCTGATGATGGTGATGATGAAACGTATGTACTCGTGTGTATTAATGTATGTATCTATCGTCATTGTTCCTAAAGTACCTTTTATGTGGTAATTTATTTGTTGTTTTTTACCACCATTTGAAAAAAATATTTAAAAAATTTATCATGTAAGAGGTATGTTTGTTACAGTTATGTTATTATAGGTATATAAGTAGATAGATACAAATTAAGAATACTATACAATTAAAAATAGGTACAGATTTTTGGTAAGTGCACAAAGGCCTTATCGCCTAAAACGATCTCTTCCAGGCAACCAATAAAAACCAGGAAAATAAGAAAACTTGTTTCCAGTACAAGCAAAAAATTGTTTCTTAGTCTCCTTTTCTGAAAGAACATTATTATTTTATTCGAGAATATTATAATAATATTCTCGAATAAAATGATATCAGAAAATCAGTTCAAGAACAATGTTTGCTTGTACTAAAAACAAGTTCACGTGGAGTTTGCGAGCTTTGGAATTACGAGTAGGCATACGGCCCAAATGCAAGTCCAAGAACATAGCTGTATCTCAACCCTGACATACCTACCAGCTATCTCATTTATGTTCTTGGTAAATATTGTTTGTTTTTGACAGTTTTTTTCTTCCTTATTTCTCAACATGCTCAACTTCTGATGAACCTGCTAATTATAGCAATATGTTCTTCGAACTTATTTACTGGTCGCGATGAAAAACAAATGATTAGCGACTGATTTATTTACTGGTGCGCATAAGTAGCCAAGGACTCATTAAAAAATAATTATTGCCAGATAACTTTGTCACAAACAATACCTAATTAAATTAACGAAGTTTTTTCACCTCTCGTCTATTTTATACGAGTTTGCAGATGCAACTATTTAATTATTTATTTTTAGGAAACTTAAAGTATTATAATTAGTCATCATATCAGCCCTTACACGGAGGGCACGAACTTCGTAACGAAGGTCGATTAAAGACAGTAACGCGCCGCACTGCTTTGCCACCAAAAACCCTCGCGTCATCGGCCCCACGTACTACGAGCACCTGCCCGCGGATCTACGTAACGAGACCAATGACGAAACGTTTAGTCGACGACTGAAAAACCTTTTGTTGGAAAATGAATAGTATTCCATAAATGAATTTTCTAAAAAATGAAATTGGTGGGCCCTCTGACGTTTAATTTAATTTGTGATAATTTAATACCAAGTGTATTTTAATTTTTTTTTATTTTAATATTATATACTGACATAGATAGTATGTTATATATTATGACATTATTTGAATTGTTGACATTGTAATTTATACATTATTTTATTTTATGACGATCCCTTTTACCATATTAGAATGACATATAAAATTGAATTTTTAAGATTTAAAAGTGAAATAAATAAATCTAATCTAATCTAATCTAATCCGCATCCCTCCGCTTCCGGCCACGTGTTATATAATAACTGACAAATAACAAAACATTGTCAGAAACAGTTTCCACAGATTATAAGAACACTTATAAGACTTACTCGTAGTACGTATCTAAGTATAAGACATACAGCAAAATGGAACAGGACAAAGTTAAATTAAGAAGGAAAAAGAAAAGTTCAAGATTTAGATAGAACTGTAATGGGTAAAAAAAACTAGGGGACGAGTTTAAAAGTGTCAATATGATGAAATAGATAGCAATAATAATAACATACTTTATAGACCCTTAATTTTTAAGTTTAAATCTATCGAAGACGTAAATTAAAAACACGTTTTTGTATTGTATATTTGTTTTAGAAAGAAAGATGGCGGCCGTTCTTCGTTCTTGGGGTCCCTCAATTTGACAATTGTTTTAAAATCGAATACCAGGCATTCTATTTTGGCACGCTCAAAAAAAAATTGTAGTGGCATTTATAATTTATACGTAGCTTTGTCCACGAAGTCACGGGCAAGCAATTATAGACAATAAAACATTTTTATTAAAAAAAAAAAACGAGGTATAGTGGGCCCGATTCTGAAGGCACACATTTAAAATTTGACAGCGCTAAAATTGGTTTCGTCTTTATCTTCATAATACTGTGTGACAATAGCAACAGTTTTAGTGTTGTCAAATTTTAACATTGTGCCTTCAGAATCGACCCCAATATGTATCTAAATCTAGCAATTCATAATCAGATTTCTGTTGTCGTAGGTCCTCTATTAAAAGTGTAAATAAGGTACCTATCACATCTCATATCTACAGTTATAGCAAAAGCGACGTATCTTAAACAATATCAGCATGCGTAGGCGCAGGTGTGAGAGTTCATGCCAACTGTAAACAAATATATCAATATTGTACGATTTATATATCACGTAGTAAGTTATCTGTCTGTTTACAGTTAATTTGTATTTTTTAGGTTCATCTGCTTCCGTTTGTAGATTACCGTAATATATACAAATAATATAAAAACATACAAAATATTATATTGCAACATATATAATTGTTTTCATATTTAATTAAGTAGAGTAGAACGCGATGTTATACATTCTTGACTTATCTTTTTTATTCGAATTCCTGCCTATTTATTTTTATATTTTATAGCTGTGCCCGCGGCTCCGCTCGCATGGACTTCAGAATTATTCCCCGTTCCCGCTCCAGCCCCTTACGTAGTCCTAACCAGGGTTGTTGCTGAATCTGGCTTTTACTGTATCAGCGGATGCTGATGATGATTTTTTCAAATCAATATCAGCGGATGCTGATATCAAAAATAATGCTGATAATCCGTGGATGCGGATGCTGATACTGACACTCGCAACAACCCTAGTCCTAACTCATCGTAATCTTTTATAGTGTATCCTAAAGAGCCGTGGTAGCCGGTTGGTTGTGCACTCGCCTCACTTTCATGAGGTCGTGGGTACAAACCCCGCCCGTATCAATGAGTTTTACGAAACTAAGTACGGTTTATTTATAATACCACAGGCTTTACGGTGAAGGAAAACATCGTGAGGAAACCTGCATATGCCAAAGAAGAAATTCTGAGGCGTATGTGAAGTACGGCTTGGGCACCGTTAGTGGTCAGGGGTTTGGCACAAAAGATCCTGAAGGGTCGAAGTGTCGCCAGGTCTTCCTGACCCTCTAAGATAAGATAGTGTATCCTAAATGTGAGTTTTTTGAAAACTATAAATTCGCATAACTTTTGATTGAGTAAGCCGATTGCGATGAACTAAATAGGTACTAAATAATACTCCGAATTAAGCCCTGTATTTTTCTACAAATTCCATCAGAATTGGTTCTGTTTTTATGTGATGCGTGCACAAACTAACAAACAGGCAAGAATTCGAAAAATGATCTTTCTATTACTTATCCTTAGACCCCTATTTTTTCACATATATACAATGTACAGACTCGCGAAGTTTACGTTTTTATTTATTGACCTGTATGTCTGTTTGTTTCAGGTGAATGCCTGACATCAGGTCGATACCCCTTCACGTGCCTGCAGTTCGAGCTGCCACCAGACGTGGAGCCAGAAGAGGTCACTGTGGTTGAGCTGTGGTTCTATAAAGTAAGTCGTTAAAACTTATTCTTCATTATCTACGATCTCTATGTACTACTAGATGGATACTCTGTTCCACGCAAGGAGCCGCAACTCGGTTACAGTCACAATGAAACTTGTGCAGTCGGCTTGTGATGTCGGCTATATGCGGGTCCTTAAAGTTCTCACCACACGTAACTTATCCACGCGAACGAAGTCGCGGGCAACAGCTAGTGATTACTAGCCAGTGCGCTATCTATCGACGTATAACGTTGTTCCTCTCGATCGACTGGGTAATATTTGAATGGCAACGATGCCTCCAACGATCTCTATGTACTACTAGATGGAGCGTTCCAAACAATCGCTCTGTTCCACGCAAAACTCATCACGTTCACTTTCACACTTGTGCAGTTACTACGCAGAACATTTAATTATTACTATATATTGACGCTACGGGTAAATAGCGTAGATATTTAATAAATAATTAAATGTTCTGCGTAGTAACTGCAGAAGTTCCAAAGTGAATGTGAACGAGTTGCGGCTCCTTGCGTGGAATAGAGCGATTGTTTGGAACGCTCCATCTTACATAGATATAGTTGCAGCAGTGTATTTAATTTTTGAAATGAACCACCCCGTACTAAAAGTGTCGAATATAAGGCACTAACTTACGTTTCAAGTAAGGCACTTCAAATATTATCGCTTGATTTTAATAATAGTCATTTTAGAAGCACCAAATAGAATAATAGGATCACTAGGGATCGGAATTAGGTAGTGTCATTTATGTACCTGTGAAGAAAAGTTTATGTTTATATAGTTATACCGTATTCATTATAGATCATTCTGGAATTGTAATAGTCTTAAATCTACCTGCACGTGTTAAGCTTTTGGCCACGTGTCATTTTTCTTGGATACACTGTATGTTAGCTAAAGTAATCATTGAAACAACATCGTGATCAAGTAAACAAGTTAGGAATGCAAGGAGTGAAGAATTAGTTCAAGAGAACAAGATCTTGGTTCTCTTGTATGGAGTTAAGATGGCCGTTCATGGTTAACAATCTTGTTCGAATAAACAATATAAACTTTATGTTGTGTAATAGGAATCAAACCCCAAGACATCTGGCGCTTGAGTCTAACTATCAGGCCACTAGGCCAAAGATGCGAGCCATCATCAGCCGAAATACGTCCACTGCTGAACACAAGCCTCTTCAATAGAATGCCACTTCTTGTGATGGGGCTGTCGAGGGTTGGACACAAGCTTGACAAGCGGGTTGGTGATCACAGTAATGATCTCAAGTGAACCTGGTGCAATCCCTTAGTCGCCTTGGCGACAACCAGGAGAAGACTGGGGTGCATCAATCTCAAAATCAACCTTTATTTTCAGGAACGGGACCCCTTGGACGAGTACAACCAAACGTTTGTGATCTCCGAAGCAGCGCACTGGGATAGCCAGCAGCAATTCAAGAAGACCAAGCCCATAGCAATCAAGGAGACTGATATCGGCGAAGGTTGGGTCCGGGTGGAGCTGGCCTGGGCTGTCAGGGTGTGGCTGGAGGGAATGGAGAGGCTACATACTCTCCATGTCGCGTGCAGAACTTGTCAGGTTAGTTGGTTTATGTGGAGGATGTGATGGAGGTTTGAATTTAATAGAAGATACATTTCAACAACTCTTTATTTGTATGTAAATGCAGCCTAAATTTAAAGAAGTTTGGAGTAACAAAGCTGTTGCTGAGGTGTGTTCAACAAAGCCAAATGTAAAGGACGTTACAAATTGGTGTCGTGACCAGGATTAAGGAAAATATACGTGCTGCGAGCTAGCGACTTAGACCACGTGAAATTCTGACTTTAGGGGCGGAGAAAAAATGCTTTTTTAGTTACCAACGTCATTAATCCCTATGCAAAAGTTTTTTAACCCAACGTTTTTTTTTTAATTTAAAATATATTATATTACATATGTTTTTTCTTAGGCCATCCTACTGAAACCACTGGGTTTTATTTGTAGGATGGTGGTCGCTACTTGTACAATCTTATTCTATTGATAACTTGAATGGAGACTATCTAGGTCGCATTGCTGCTCGCCAGATAGTACCCCTTCATAGTAATTTTTACTTTTCGCGCATTGCCCCCCAGCATGTCGTCCACCAAACTTTCTGGTAATTCGTTTAGAATTTGCGGCAAGATGCATTCATTTGTTCGGCTTCTGTACACATTGTTGTGGTTAGAGTTGTGCATTGAAAAATCAGTCAATCAGGGTATCCTTTTATAGTTCATAATATCATGTCAGCTCTTATACTAGCAATGCTGAACGTAGGCCTTCACACTCGGTCTGCTGACTCCTCCGTAGTCGGTCCATCTATCAGCGGCGCGTCCCACTTTCACGATCCGATCCACGTTACCCACTCCAGAACTCATCTACCCCAACGGCTGTCATTTCTGCGACAGATCTGGCCCACCCATTGTCACTTTAGCTTGCTAATTATTTCGACTATGTCGTTCATTTTCGTTCTTCGTCATTACGAATCATAATACTTCAAAGAAACCCCGAGCTCTCCATAGCTCACTGAGTGACGTTTATAGTTGAACATCTAAAAAAAAAACTTGTTTGGAGATGTTTGCGTTACCTACTGTCTAAAACAGGACAGGAAGTACGTCATACACGGCGACAGTATCTGATTGCCGGGCTAGGCCATGTTAGTATGAAAATTGTATATTGTCCTCTGCGCTATACTTTTAAATGCATATGAAAATAAGTGTCGAAGTGTGATCCATAGGTCGCTGGTTCATATCCGGCTCGAAGGACCAAATGTTGAGGATGATGAGGGCTGCAGAGCAAAAATATAGATATTAGGAAATAAAATATCACCACTTTTTCTGACAATATAATAAGAACAAAACACTAATAAAAAACTACATTTGACAAAAGTATAAGAAACAGCCAGTAATATAAAAAAGATCAGTTCGTCGCCAACACCAAGTTTCTAAGAAACACACGTCATTCAACCAACTGGCAAAAGAATAATGTTTTCTGGGAAACTTTTATGTAATCGGATAACGAAAACTTGCGTCCAGCCAAAACCAAAGATTCTTTTGTTATATGTACATTAAAAAAAATCACGCTTCTAAGATAAAATTGATATATTATATTAAAATTGGTTGACTGCTTTGAGAGTCATTTACGAGTAATCTTCAGTTGCAATAAATACGCGTATTAGATGTAATAAGAACAGTTTTTTAATTACCACAGCAATATGTAATATAGTCACGACTAATCGACAATCCAAAGACAATTATAGAGCGATAGAGTTTAGGGATGTTCATTTCTCATCGATATAATAAAAACTGCCGTTAAAATTAAAAATAATTACAAGGAAAATGACTGAAAAACAAATGCATTTCCTCGTTAACTAACACAAGTGTGTTCTCAGAACAAAACGATAACATTTTCTTGTAGCAGTTGTCCCAATAAGCCCAAGCAATCTTTACAATTGTATTAAAGGCTTAAATTAAGTTAATTAGGCGTCAATAGCAAGGAAGATTGTTGTGGAGACTGACGCTTGGACTTAGGGTAACCCTGTATTCCAGGACGCCAGGGCTCCACCCCACGGGAAGGACCAAGTTATATCGCCAGTTAAAATTGGTGTGTGTGTGTTCTATTGGGGAAGCTTATGTTCAACAGTTGACGTATTTTCGCTGGTGATGAAGGCATACTCGTCTTACGGTTGTCAACTTCCTGACCTATGCAGTAATGTACCATTCTCTTCCTTTACAGCTGCGCCGAGCCCCCCTCTCCTTCCACGAGAAGCACCGTCCATTCCTCGTTCTCTACACCAAGTACGCTGGCAAGCGTCGCCGGGGCCGAGCTCTTGAATGCTCAGCCAGCACGTCAGAATGCTGCCGGGAGCCCCTGTATGTCAGCTTTAAGGAGCTGGGTTGGGACGACTGGATCATCCGGCCAGCTGGTTACCACGCGTACTTCTGCAAAGGTAGCTGCGCGCCCATCTCCAGCGTGGCCCATACCAACAGCAACCACCATAATTTTATAAGGGTAAGTACAGAGCTCAAATTTTAAGTTGGAAGATACTAAATTATAGATGAGGTTCATCATCATCATCAGCCTGAATGAGTCCACTGCTGGACATAGGCCTTAACTGAAATTATTATATTTAAACTGAGACTCCATGTGATTCAAATATGCAATTATAGTTTGGATGAATTTCTTGGTGACGAATCAATTCAAGGTTCAATTTCTAGCTAATTTATTGTAATACTTTTTATACTTATAAGGCAGGACATAGCTGAGCTCAAGGCTGAGCTAGATATAGGTAGACATAGGATATCTCATTCTTCTTGCCAAATAAAACACTTTTATCATGAAAAAAAAAAATTTACGCCGCCCAGATGGAGTAGTAATCATGCCTATAATAATAAGTTGAGGACTCGATTCTATATTATTTTTTATCGACTACTTTACATCACTAAAAATCAACAAACTTTTCTACTAAAAAATTTACCACGAACATTGTGAAAAACCAAGCAGTGTATTTTACTTACTTACCAGAAAATACCAGAAAGCTTTGTAGTTTTGCTTGCGGCATGGTTTCGGCACAAATTCACCGCACGATTTTTGTGTACTTTATTTTATTTGTGAAATTTTAAGTCAGAGATGATGTCCGTGTCAAATGCCGTGAACGACTATTTGAAAGAAAAGTTTGAATGTGTGTGTGAGTTACAAAATTGTATCACAGCCGGCACCCATAGTACGTTTTGATTACTACTCCATCTGGGCGGCGTAAATTTTTTCTTCCTTCATGACTTTTATACTTAGTATTTCACGATCACTGAAACTTACTTAACTCTTTAAAAAATATATCAAATTAAGAAAGTAACAAACGTTTTAATATATAGATATATGTTATTCATTTACAGAAATACTTCTACTCAATTACGGACGAAAGGCAAAAGGCTCAGTTCAAGCCTTGCTGCGCGCCAACTACCTTCAGTTCACTGCAACTACTTTACATGGAGTCGAATGACACGGTCACGCAGAAGACCTTGCCAAACATGGTGGTGGAATCCTGCGGATGCATGTGAAGTGAACGACACGAGTGGCGTTCAAGATAAAAGCTAGAGGCTTTTTTGAAGGCTAGCTAGGCTAGGCAGCTGTTGTTGAAGTAGAAGAGACTTAATATGGTGTGACCAGTGAAATAAGTAGTGAAAATGTAAATGATAGTTTAAAAGAATGGACAGTTGGTGTTAAATATGTGTAATTATTATTTAATTCAGTCCAATATTGATAGTGGAAAGGTAAAACCACTCGGGCGCCGCACCGTTTGATCGAAAACGATATCTGTCTCGTAAAATACGTCCAGGTGATTCTTAGTTTAGTTTGTTTTTCGAGTTCCACGAAAATACTTCTCACAGAAAATGAAATATTTTCTTTTTGTTCAAAATCTGTGCAGTTATATTATTTCTGAAAAGTTGCCAAAATGACGTTTAACAATTTTATATATTCTTTATTGCACAATTTTAAAACTAAATACAGTTAAAAAATTGTGTTCTAAGGCGAGCTTATCTCTAAAAGTGATCTCTTACAGCCATCCTTACAGGGTGTGAGACAAAGCACTAAAAGCGAGCACTTGTACTTTTTCAATATTAGTATGTACTGACTGAAGATTAGCTCCATAACTTCAGGAAATCGAGAGTCAGTAATTAGGTATTCGCCCGTTAGAAATTTCACATCAAAGGAAGCTGCTAAAGCCCTGGAGTTAACCGCTCGGCCACGACCTTGCCGCTGCCAGCGGCAGCTAGGAGCAGGGCGGCGAGCGGCGAGAACAAATGTACAAAAATGTTAGCAGCACGCCACGAGGCGCCGCAATCAGCGGCCAACCCTCCGCCTGCCGAAACTGCGCCGCTCACCGCGCCGCGTCCCGCTAAGCCAAAAGTCGTGGCCGAGCGGTAATAGTTCGCCTTGTGAATGAATGTGAGGAAAGATGGCAAATTATAGATCGTACAATTCACGACATCCGAACGTCAGTATCTATGATGATTAGTGCACAACGATAGAACTAACACAGTAACAATATAGCGCATACGATGACATGTAAGCGATTTAGAGGAGTGGGGCGGGCCGTCGTGAACTGTACTATCTATATTGGTGTAAGGAGTATGGAGTCACTAGCTATTCAAATGTCAAAAGTCTGTTTTTCGACTGACCGCGACTTTGCAACTCAGAATTTGTACAAAAATGTATCTAGCCCAAATTAAACAATCATTGTTAAGTGTTCTCGAATATTTTTATCGCATGTTAATGACTGAGGATAATGATATACTTAAGCATAATTGTGATATATTAAATTGATATAATCTCGTCATCATCATCAGCCTGAAAGAGTCCACTGTTGGACATAGGCCTCTCCCAAGGTGCGCCACTGAACCATATTCTCGGCTCTTCTCATCCAGTCACTGCCAGCCGCCTTACGCTGATCGTCGCTCCATCTAGCCAGGGGGCGTCCTACACTACGTTTGCCCAGTCGCGGTCTCCACTCGAGAACTCTTTTACCCAACGGTAATCGATTCTCCGACAGATGTGACCAGCCACTAACGTACTTAACTTTATGAGCTATGTCGAAGACTTTAGTTCTCTGACAGATCACCTCATTTCGGATCCTGTCCCTTAGAGAAACTCAGAGTATACGAGTAGCTTTTCCCATAGCCCGCTGAGCGACTTTGAGTTCATCATAATGCAATACACTTGCACAAACACAGTTACAATTTAGTAATTTAAATGATCATCAGCCTGATAGTCCACTGTTGGACACAGGCCTCTCCCAAGGCGCGCCACTGAACCCGATCCTCGGCTCTTCTCATCCAGTCGCAGCCAGCCGCCTTACGCAGATCGTCGCTCCATCTAGCCAGAGGGCGTCTCACACTCGACAACTCGTTTACCCCAACGGTAATCGGTTCTCCGACAGATGTGACCAGCCCATTGTCATTCAACGTACCAACTTTTTGAGCTATGTCGAAGACTTTAGTTCTCTGGCGGATCACCTCATTTCGGATCCTGTCCCTTAGAGAAACTCCGAGCACAGCTCTTTCCATAGCCCGCTGAGCGACTTGTCCCACTGTCAGTGTCCACGTTTCGGCACCGTAGGTCATTACGGGCAGGACGCACTGGTTGAAGACTTTTTGTCTTCAGGCACTGTAATAATATAATCTCGTATCTTTAGTTTTTTATAGGTATACTACGTAACTCGACATTGCCTGAGGTAGTTGGGGAGGAAAATTTCTACTCTTACTGTCTGTTATTTAAAAAAAATGTCTCAAAGACACCTTTTTGAAATAAACTCTAATACTACTTAAATACTGTTGTGATTGCGATGACTATTTTAACGATCAATGCATTTATGTTATTTATATTAAATAGTGTAATTACTACTATAAGACTTTTGATACGCATTCTCGATGAAGGGAAAAATAATTTCTGTCTAACAACAAGGTCCCATTTTCTTGTATTTCTGCCAATAGTTTCCGAGGAAATAATTTTTTTTGCACTTATTATGATATCATCAACGTATGTTTGAATATTACTCATCAAGTTATTTCTGATATGTGGTTAGAATCTCTTGTTTGCCAACTAATTACCTTTAATTTGACCATAACATTATATTTATTTAAGAACATAACGTATCTGACCTGTAAAATGCAGTATAAATAATATTACTAGTTCCACCAAATTTGATAATAAGCAACCACTGATTCTATACTGGTTCTCTTTCCTTTCATTAGGCTGCATATTGAAATAGTTGCGCGTACGTTAGTTTTAAACGACTGTTAGTATGATAAATTATCATCATTTATTTTATCTTATCTACATTATTTTAGTTTAAGGCCTAGTTTATGATTAATTTTAAAGAAATTGTCAAAAATATTCGAAATTTTTCACATTTTTCCAAATAAAATTCTAATATTTTTTTCAAAATTAGTTCCTACTAGGATGTAAAGGCGAGATCAATTTTAGATTTATCATACCTTTCCTTCATATCTGTTATAGTTTAAGTTAAGTTAGTTAGGAAATTTAAATTAATTCTTTAATATTTAAAATAAAGACACCATTATCAAATTAACCATACCAGTCTAACTTGTTGTACTTAAACCTTTAGAACAGTTCACATCAGTTATATTTAATAATTATTTTCTTGTTTGAACAGTGTCTAAGTATTATAGGGTGTAAGTTTATACCTATGTACATTCCAAAGTCATCCCAAGAATAATATTAAAATTAATTTGACTTATAAAACACTGATTTTCATTTAAATACGATTTCCTTTTACTTAAATAACTCCAATGCGGTGCCGCCTGTGCATCTGTAGGGTACATATATAACATGTCATATCACAAAACTTTAGAGTTTAAATTACATTATTAAAACATACAAAATAATATCTATAGTTAGCGAGAGTGTGGACTGAAAATGAGTGTCATCAAATGCCTCGTATGCGGCGATGATCAAGCAATCCTGGAGTCATCGGCGGGGGAGTTGCAAAAGATGGTGGATATAATGAATGTAGCGTTTGAGCAGAAGGGTATGAAAGTGAATGTTGGAAAGATCAAAGTGATGATTTTTGAAAGAGACGAGAGTCGAAAGATGACGAAAAAGAGTGAAAAATTGAGGAAGTGAAAGATTTTGTATACCGGGAGCTTGTTCAGTAGGAATGGGAAGTGTGAAGAAGATATTGAAAGGAGAATTAAGAAACGATATGCAGTGAATGGAGCTATTAATAGCCTTGTATGCAGCCAGATCATGTCTAAAAAGGCAGGAACGGCTGTGATGTTCTGGGTCCTACGCTGACGTATGGTAGTTAATGTTGGGTATGACAGAAGAATCAAGAAAACAGGATAAATGCGGTGAGATGAGTTATTTAAGAAAAATATGTGCGGTGAAATTATGTGTCAGAATGAGGAATACATTGATACGAAAGAAGTGTGGTTTGAAAGAAGATGTAGTAATGAAGGTAGATAATGGTATGTTGCGTTGGTTTGGACCTTTAGAGCGTATGACTGAAAGAAGAGTGACAAAAGAGATTTACAGCGCGAATGTGGTAGGAACTACAGCTAGAGGTCGTCCTAACAGGATTTGCACACATTTTATTGAATATCTGCTTAGTTTTTTTTTAATATATAGTTTTATCAGTACGTTTGTCACCCGTCTAGGCTATTTAATGTTATATTTTTCAAGTAAGTGTATTGTTGAGTTCTTAATGAAAACTAAAGATCTTAAACATATTAAAATATTACTTTAATCGCGACATTTTTGGGATGTTAAAATTAAAGTTTGTTTAATAAGGGCACAACAATTCGTTTATTAAAAGCAACAGATCACAATAAACATGTATCTAACGTCAAAATTTAACTAAAATCGACACATACATTTCATTGTATATAAATAATATTTATCACTAACACATGCAAGCCAACGCTTCAATTTTCTACAAACCTTTTAGAATGATTTCGATACTATAGTCAAAACCCCACACTCCATACAAGATTTAATCACCTACGACTACTACAGGCGCACAAGCCTGTCTGTACGTGTGCGTGTGTGTGCCTACATTATTGTCGGGCTGTTGCACTGAGAGGGGGACAAAGTTATATGTCAACATGTGCTTCTCTTTCAGTAGTGCGTACCGCCAGCCGTGGAGGGTGAGTGTCGCTTCTTTAAATAAAAAAATAGCCTTCATTTGATAGAATCTATAACTATAGCACTGTAGGCTGCCGCATAACTTTTTTTATTACTAAAGTATTTACTTATTAGTACATTTGGCAAAAGTACTATGTCTTTCTGGACCTCACGACTCATAAATAAATGTCATACGATAATAAATAAATAAATACCAGTATTTAATACTGACTGCGCTTTACAAGGCTTCAAATTACATTTACGAAACATCTCGTAGTTGACGCACGAGCTCCATGCTTCACCATAGGCTAATGCCGAGTCTAGACAGACACATTTAAGTGACGAAGCATTTTGGACTAAAAAGTTTATAAGATACTCTAATAGTGTCACTACGATAATTAGACGCCAAAAGCTTCTTAGAATATGTCAAATGAACTGTTAGATAGTATAAAATGTCTTTGCAGTTCAGCGGATATCATTTGAATCCAAAATCACCCGAAATGCAGCCCTAGCACCTTAAAGGCGTTACATTAATTACGTAAGGATGATTTTGGCCATTTTTGGTCCTCCTCCACCTCCACTTAACGGATTTGTTACATAAGATTTGTGTCCCGAAAATGGCGTAGCACACATCTGCCCCCAGGGTAAGGTCATGCACATATTTTAAACACCCCTGGGGACCCTTACATAATTAATAAACGGCCTCTTACACAATCATGATAACGTTAAAATTAGAACGAACTTGGTACTTTATCTCAGCATCGAGGTCATGCGTAAACTATTTATATATATAAATAAGTTAAAACATCACAGTACTTGAGGATACAGGCATGTCCAATCTTAATAAAATAAAAATAAAACTATGAGTCAAAATTCTGACATCCTATATATTCGTAACATTCTGTGTTAACTTGCCAAGTCATTTTAAACTTAATAGCACCATTGTCTGCGCTGCTATAGTGTTTGGGCAACCTTTTGTAAATGGTGAAAAGGGTGGTCAAACTGGTTTTGTACAGTTACGTGAAAACTACAATCATATAACACTAGAAAACCAGTTTGACTTTATTGTAACAATTTCCAAAATGTTGCGAAAACCCTTGGCGACCTTCTCTGGTAGCTGGGCAGATGTGGGAAAGACCACTTCATGTATATGACATACGAGATAAATTAATAAAGAGGGATAGAGGGACATCTGCCCAGCTATCAGAGAAGGTCGCCAAGGGATTTCGCAACATTTTGGAAATTGTTAGAATAAAGTAAAACTTGTTTTCTAGTGTTATATGATAGTGGTTTTCACAGAACTGTACAAAACCAGTTTGACCACCCTTTTCACCATTCACAAAAGGTTGTCCAAACACTTTGTAGCCTTCTTGCATAGCAGGGCAGACAATGGTGCTGTTAGTCAGCCATATTTAGAGAAAGTCAAAACTTATCAAGTTTTTATTAACTAGACGACAAGTTTCAACAATCTGTGGCACTATTAGATTTTTTTAAATGGCACAACAATTTCAAAATAACATTTATGACTTTAACACAAAATAATAGTTGTTTTATCTCGCGAAGATCACGTGGCCTAGATTTGTAGGGCATTTTACGAAAACTGACTTTTTATACAAATATCCAACCCGATGTATAGTAAAATACAGTCAATCAAGCATTTATTATCTACTTTCTTCTTAGAAAAATGATCTACAAATCACAACACCGCAAACATGATGAACCCTACCATCCTTCATCTTAATTATAGTCTTCACGCCTTTAATACACCACCAAAGCGATCTGCTGTACCGTTATTTAAAAGAATCAATCAATAATTTATTAATAAAACATTTTTACAAGTCAACATAAAATACAATATTCAATACTTACAAGAAAATTAAAATAAACATAGCAAATATTGAATGGGGTGAACTGGGGTTCATATCAATTCAATATTCATGTTAGGAGATTTGAATTGATTTAAACCCTTCAGAATCATGCCCACTGTCATAATTAAATTAAATACATTCTTTTAATTATTGGTCTAAGGCTTCGTAGTAGATTATTTATATATGAGAAGCACATAGCATATACTACGTCTCGTTCTGCCTCTCCGCGACTACCTATAATTGCGTCTCTATCCCTCACATATTGCATATTTATATATCGTACAATTCACGACGGCCCGCACCGTTACTTTGACGCGGTGAGCTAATGTGAACGTCAGTTTGTTAGTGTACGCATGCACACATTGACGATTAGTGCGTAACGATCTTATCTTAGGGGGCCAGGAAGACCTGGCGACACTTCGACCCTTCAGGATCTTTTGTGCCAAACCCCTGTCCACCAACGGTGCCCCAAGCCGATTTGGTGGACTTCACACACGCCTCAGAATTTCTTCTTTGGCATCTGCAGGTTTCCTTACGACGTTTTCCTTCACCGAAAAGCCTGTGGTATTATAAATAAACCGTACTTAAGTTTCGTAAAACTCATTGGTACGGGCGGGGTTTGTACCAGGACCTCATGAAAGTGAGGCGAGTGCACAGCCAACCAGCTACCACGGCTCTCTAGTGCTTAACGGTAGAACTACACAGTAACAATAGAACGCATACAGTGACGTGTAAGCGATTTAGAGTAGTGGGGCGTGCCGTCGTGAACTGAACGATTTAGGTGTACTAAAGGCAGGCCTTTGTGAGATAAAACAAGAACAAATAGATATTAAAAAGATTGGACAAGTGAAGTAAAATTGACTCCATTTTGTGACTAACTATACTTAACTAAACTTAGCTTAAATACTAGAAACAACACTACTGGAATGATTTGGATAGATCACAAGCCTTGGGAATAATTTGGCAGGGTGTAAAGGGTGGCACAAATCGATTAGTTTACTTCCTTTTGGGATATATTGTCTTAACTGCAAAAAGATCAGCGTCAGTCACCATTTTAAAAATCAACTACATATTTATTATTCTTTATTGCACATTTTAAAAACGAAATACAGTTATAAAATATTTATTAAGGCGAGTTTATCTCTAAAAGAGATCTCTTCCAGCCAACTACAAGTTTATGTTTTAACTGAAAAAAAAATTATTCACAAAAATATCATGCGATCGAAGGAAGTATAGCTACTTTTGGTATTTGCATCACGTTGTCATAGTATGGATATGCCTTCGGCTCTGTGTGCTGGGGCGAGGAATGCAGCCACGGTATCCCCTGCATGTCGTACAAGCCGACTGGAAGGGGTCATTGGGGACGTGGGTGCTCGGAGCGGGGGCTCTGTGCACCCATTACATATACGCGTCCCCGGGGAGGGCGGCAGCAACGGGGTGGCCTCGTTGCTGTTGCTAGAGTTGTGGCTACTTGCGTGGAACAGAGCGATTGTTTGGAACGCTCCATCTAGTAGTACATAGAGATCGTTGCAGCAGTGTATTTAATTTTTGAAATGAACCACCCCGTACTAAAAGTATCGAATATAAGGCACTAACTTACGTTTCAAGTAAGGCACTTCAAATATTATAGCTTGATTTTAATAATAGTCATTTAAGAAGCACCAAATAGAATAATAGGATCACTAGGGATCGGAATTAGGTAGTGTCATTTATGTACCTGTGAAATAAAGTTCATGTTAATATAGATATACCGGGATTTCGAAAAATTTCGACGTTGTAAATACAACAGTTACTAAAATCCAGTGAAAAGGCATGTCCATATTATTCTTCCGCGCTATATGGTCGTCACAAGTACGTCAATGACACTACCTATCTCCGATCCCTGATGATACATACATATATAATGCTCACGCCTTGGTCCTATAGGGGTAGGCAGAGACGATGTATCGCCACCTTGCGCAATCTAATGTCGCGAAGTGGCTTTCCTTCGCCCGCTTTTCGCCCCGTGATACCCCTTGACGTGATAACATAAAAAAAAAAAAGTCAACAATAAAAAAATTTACATTATTTTGTGACGATTTTTGTTTTCACAAAAAAAAAAGGCTTAAATGTTAAATTTTTATACAACAAGGAAGACACTTAAAGTCAGCCATGTGTAAGTCGTTATAAGGGTTCCGTCAACGTTAATCGAGTATCTCGGAAAATTTAATTTTCCTGAAATTTCAATATTTTTTTCCAACATCGTGGGGCAATTCTACAGATCAAGAATTTGTTGTAAAATTACGTTATCGAATGGAATTCGACATATTTTGACGAGAGTACAGCCAATCGTAGAAATAATTCAAATAGCCGCACGCTGTCAGTCTGCACGCGATTTTGACCCTAGTTGTAACATACCACTTTATTTGTTAATAGTACATAGAGTGAATTTTCTACTTCATACCTTTCCCTTACTCGCTGAAAAATTCAGCAGATAAGGTAAATAGAGTAAAAATCTTTTTTTATTTAATATATACCTACTGAGTATAGTTTTTTTTGGTATTACTTCCAATGCTTCAGAAGAGACATCTGTAGGACAAAAGCAGTAAGAAATATCTGTCAAATTTCTACAATCTATTTTAGATAGTAGAAATTTGACCTTAACGCGTTATTTCAAGGTTCATTTTAGATTCCGCGAATTTGACAGTTAGTGTTTCTCTCAAGGACCTTGTATCTCAGGACTGCGCTCTGCGACTAGGAGTCCCCGCAGACTGCAAACTTTATATCGGCCGATAATTTAGTCGGATTGAGCTGCTAGTGCGCACACTGGGCCAACAAATCGTCATAGTGTGCGCACTTGCATACATCTTTATACTGTTTAAGTGCCTGACTAAATTATCGGCCGATATAAAGTTTGCAGTCTGCGGGGACTCTTAGACAACGATCCGAGCGAGAGGTTCTATGTTTTATTCTAGTTGTATATGTTGCTAAGCATTAATAGTTGAAGACTGCATTACTGTTGGATATATTTTTGATTTATACATAATGTGCAAATGTCAAATTACTTGCTGTTGTTTTCTTCCGTTTATTCAACTACCCACTCTTGAAAAGGGAAATCAGTTTTCAAATTTGTAGGGACACGGTCGGATCGGGCATCTTCGGAAATACGAAGATCCTCGAACCGACTGGACGATTGTCAGTCCTCGGCGCTTTGCCAAGTTCTCTAATATAAATGCGACACACGCGTTTTTGGTTGAGTAATAAACATTTTGATACTTTACTTAATTACAGACTTTTAATTGATAATACTTTATAAATTTATTCCTTTTACATGTCGCGAGAAGAAGTCAGCTTTTCAAACTATACCACAGACTAGCATGGAAAATAATGTTCAATTAATTACTAAGTTATTTGTGTAATATTGACAGGGCGGAGTCGTTAAAACGGTAAACAAAACGTACGATAAATTCAAACTTTGGCAATACAGTTTCAGTTTCAGCACTGGTACAAGCAATAATAGACTTTAAGATGACGAACCTTTTTATACCGCCATTGTACATACCATATTTCATTGTATAGTTACTCCGGATACATAATAATAATAATACTACGACCGTTATCACTTGCTGTCACTCCCATGGACAGTTTGTCAGTACCATGGCCTTAAATGTCACTACCATGGTCTCAAATGTCAGTCCCCTGGTCACAATTATCACTTTCCTGCTCACTTGTTCCCGCTGGTGGTGAGTTTGGCCGTCTCGCTGTCGCTGGGTGGCGCAGGTTCGGATGTGTGGACTTTAATGACGGTCGGAATGGGCGTGGTCGGGGGATCTGGTCGCGTGGCCACGGTCAGAACACCAGAGTTCACGTCTTCGATAGCTTTGCGGAGCTGGGGGTAACAATAAAATAATTATGAAAAATAAACGTACATTTATTGTAAACCTAGTGACTACTTACCCAGCCCTTTCAGTTACTCGAAGATTGACTGGAAGAGATCCCTAAATGCTATAAGTCCGCTTTTGTACACAACATTATTTCCCTATTTATTTTTGTTGTTGTTAATTTTGGTACAATAAAGCGTTTACATACATACATACATGCATACATACATACTACTTCAGTGTAAGAGTATATGTATTTTATGGCTACGTTTCTTTCTTAATTTTGGTACTAAACGCATTATACCTGTCCTTTCGGTTACTCTAAGGTTGACTGGAAGAGATCCCTAAGTGGGATAACTCCGCCTTTGTCTCATAATTTAATTCCTATTTGTTATTCATCATCATCAGCCTGTAAGTGCCCACTGCTGGACACAGGCCCCTCCCAAAGCTCGCCACTGAACCCGATCGAAAACCTCGGCTCTTCTCATCCAGTCGCAGCCAGCCGCCTTACACAGATCGTCGCTCCATCTAGCCAGGGGGCGTCCCAGACTGCGCCTATCCAGTCGCGGTCATCATCATCATCAGGTTATTTTTGTCTCCACTGCAGGAGCACAACCCTCTCTGATCTGCCGGAGACAGACGGAGGATTTGGCCTACACTCCCCGCGCTGGCCAGACGGGTTGGGGGGGCCTGATTGATGTTTTATAATGTATTCCCTCAGTCGCCTTGTACGACATCCACGGGAAGAGTTGGAGTGGTCCTATTCTACTCTACCGGAAACCGCATGGCAAGGCGTATGTGAAGTTATTTCCTCTACAAATAGATTATAAAAGAGACGTCATATCCGGTTCCGGCGTAAGAGAGAAGGAAAGAAGTTTCAACACTTCTCATTTGGAAATTATAACTACAAATATAGGGATTGTGCATCGCGTAGACAACTCAGAATATCATCTTAGACAGTTCTTATCGGTATAAGCTTGCTGTAGGATCTTATCTTATCTTCTCAGGGGGCCAGGAAGACCTGGCGACACTTCGACCCTTCGGGATCTTTTGTGCCAAACCCCTGACCACCAACGGTGCCCCGAGCCGATTTGGTGGACTTCACATACGCCTCAGAATTTCTTCTTCGGCATAAGCAGGTTTCCTTACGACGTTTTCCTTCACCGAAAAGCCTGTGGTATTATAAATAAACCGTACTTAAGTTTCGTAAAACTCATTGGTACGGGCGGGGTTTGTACCAGGACCTCATGAACGTGAGGCGAGTGCACAACCAACCGGCTACCACGGCTCTTTGCTGTAGGATATTAAACCTTATGCGTTCCAAATTAGAGTCCGTGTCTGTACCTTAGCACTGTGACCTTATTACGTACCTCTTTCAGCGACACCACACCAATAAGTCGGCCTATGGCCGTGACATACGCTCTCTTCACGCCCAGCGTCGAGAATAATGAGTGGACCTGAAACAATATTAAATAATAACGATCTCTATGTACTACTAGATGGAGCGTTCCAAACAATCGCTCTGTTCCATGCAAGTAGCCACAACTCTTTCACATTCACAATGAAACTTGTGCAGTTACTACGGAGAACATTTAATTATTACTAAATATTGACGCTACGGTTAAATAATGTCAATATTTAGTAAATAATTAAATGTTCTGAGTAGTAACTGCACAAGTTTCATTGTGAATGTGAAAGAGTAGTGGCTACTTGCGTGGAACAGAGCGATTGTTTGGAACGCTCCATCTAGTAGTACATAGAGATAGTTGAATAATAATAATAATAAATATGCGGGACATTTCACACACGGCCACCTGATCCCAAACTAGGCAGAGCCTGTAATATGGGTATCAGACAGCTGATATACATACATAAATACATAATATAATATATAAATAACATCCAGTCACAATGTAAACACAAGTGCTCATCACACAAATGTTAGCCCTGGGCGGGATTCGAACCCCGAACTTCGCAGGCAGGTGTACTACCGACTAGGCTACGGGGCCGACAAATTTTTTATTATTTCGCCGACATATATAATGGGCTCGATTCTGAAGGCACAACGTTAAAATTTGACAGCACTAAAACTGTTGCTATCCTTGTCACACAGTATTATGAAGATAAAGACGAAACCAATTTTAGCGCTGTCAAATTTTAAATGTGTGCCTTCAGAATCGGGCCCATTGGTTTACTATAGCGTTATTTACCTTAAGTAACGAGGTCCTCTCAACGAGCTGGAAGGGCGCGGGGTCGATGTGGCAAATGTAAAGACTTTCGTCCTCGCACTCACACTCCTCAGGATTCTGTGAACGAGGAACATGTAAATGAAAAATAATCGCGATTTATAATCTTAAAAAAAAACTAAGTAATTAATAAAATAATAAATAAATATCTCAGACATTCACACCAATTATCCAGTCCCAAACTAGGCAGAGCCTGTGGTATGGTTACTAGATAACGGATAGACATACTTAAATAAATATATAAACATCAAAGACTTGGGTACAACATTCATATTCATCATACGAACATTTGCCCCTAGCGGGATTCGAACCCGCAACCTCCGGCGTGGCAGTCCGAGAGCTACCCGTTCCGCCACGGAGGTCGTCCAATATTATAATAATAACTGCGAAAAATTCATGATGATATCTTGAAAAGTTTTTTTTTTCAAATAAATCAATTTGGCCACTTCCGAAAACTGCCTGCTCGGTAAGAGCCAATGGGCGATTGGCCTGGTTGATGTTTTATAATGTATTCCCTCAGTCGCCTTGTACGTCATCCACGGGAAGAGTTGGAGTGCTCCTATTGTACTCTACCGGAAACCACACGGCATAATGTTAGCCTTATATATATACATTATTGGCATTATGTTAGCCTTATCTCTAATGTTATAGCTAACATGTTTGTTTGTTTGTCGTTAGCCTCGCGAGCGTGTGTGCGACATGTCGCCTGAGGACCACCATGTGACGTCACATCGCCCATTGGCTCTTTGAATATGAAAAACTGTAAAAAATACAGTTTAATAAGATTTCGCGAAAATTCTTTATCACTGATTTTAAGTTTTATTTTTATAGATCATTAAATAATTACGCTCATCTTCCTAATTGACAAGTTTATGACTGACATATACACAGCCAATACATATGGATACACAATAACTACTTCTCTTCTTTGCCGTGTGTTTTCCGGTAGAGCAGAATAGGACCACTCCAACTCTTCCCGTGGATGTCGTACAAGGCGACTGAGGGAATACATTATAAAACATCAATCAGGCCTCCCCAACCCGTCTGGCCAGCGCGGGGAGTGTAGGCCAAATCCTCCGTCCGTCTCCGTGTCCACGTTTCTGCGCCGTAGGTCATGACAGGCCAGGGCCAAGTCCAGCAGTGGACTGCTGCCAGGGTGTCGTAACGTACCACATCCCTCTTCCTGGCTATCTGCAGCATGCGGTCGAAGTCTATCTCCTTGGCCATCTCCAGCTGCTCCCACGCCTTCTGGTCCTCAGGCGACATGTCGCACACACGCTCGCGAGGCTAACGACAAACAAACAAACATGTTAGCTATAACATTAGAGATAAGGCTAACATAATGCCAATAATGTATATATATATAAGGCTAACATTATGCCGTGTGGTTTCCGGTAGAGTAAAATAGGACCACTCCAACTCTTCCCGTGGATGTCGTACAAGGCGACTAAGCGAATACATTATAAAACATCAATCAGGCCTCCCCAACCCGTCTGGCCAGCGCGGGGAGTGTAGGCCAAATCCTCCGTCTGTCTCCGGCAGATGAAAGAGGGTTGTGCTCCTGCAGTGGAGACAAAATTAACCTGATGATGAATGCCAGTATGGTATTCTCTACAGGTGGAACTGAAGGTAAAAATAGTTTTAAAAGATATTTCTTATTGATAAAACATATTATTCAATTAATAATTTCCTAAATGACCATTTTATATAGTTTAGGTTAAAGTGACACATGTTATACTAGCTGTGCCCGCGGCTCCGCTCGCGTGGACTACAGGTTCCGCTCCCATACCCACTTCCACTCAGACACTCACTCTCAATAACCTGATGATGATGATGATCACGTGTCACATATTTCATAATCTTATATCTAACTTAATTAATTACTAATTTTTTATAACAAGAACATTGTTAGTTAAAAATTCTTGTAAATTATAAAAACATCTTGTTACCAATATCTCTGTTAACTTTTTAATAAATGTCGAGTATTTTGTTATTAGCTTTATATGTTTCGGTAAATGATTGTATATTTTTATAGGCATTTGGTGACTGCCTGATCTTACTTATGTAGCTTGGTAAATGGTGCTATCAATTTGTCTGTTGCCTTTTACAATTCCCATAGCACAGGAGAAATTCCTAGTTTGGGATTAGACAAGTTTATATGTATATTTATATATAATCAAGATTAATTGTAAATATATGTCGGCGAAATAATAAAAGAGGAGCTGATTTGGAGGCATAGTGTGTGTTCAGCGCGCCGTTCGGCGAGCGTCGCGAGCACGCGCTGGGTGGGGCGGGCGCGGGCGCAGGCTCGAGACGGTGTTCGCTGGATACGCGTGCGGGGCGCAGGCACTACACGGACGGATCGTCTGCCTTCTAAAATCGTTACTTGATGATGTAGTGTAATTTCATGTAGTGTCATTGAAGCCAGTAAACGTGTTAACTTTGTAACGGCGTTAAACTCAATTTGGGAGCCCACACTTTCGGCGGAACCAGGACTCTACGACATCACAAGTGGGATCCGAACCCCACGCCCTCAGAAGAGGCATCTACGACATATATATATTAATGTATTCGCTTAGACCTGCTGATGGTGTCACTAACCAGCTGCACTTTCTTGTTGATGGAGGGGCTGCGCGCCAGGCCTCCGCCCCCGGCGGCGCCGGCGCCGGCCAGCTGGTCCGGCAGCCCTCCGCCCTCCACGTCGGGCAACAGTGACGACCGCTTGAAGATCGCCTCGAACGCCGCGCGGATCCTGCACATAATTTATATTAAGTTATAAAGTTAATTCAAGTTACTAATTATATATTCTTTATTGCACATAAATTTTACAAAAAAGGGCATAACATAAAAGTGTACAAAGGTGGACTTATCTCTATAAGAGATATCTTCCAGCCAACCTTCACTGTGGGATAAGCTAAAACAAGCCGTAGGTCAAAAGAATAAAACTAAAATGTGCATGGATATTGAAATTTTATAATAAAATATTGTACTATACATATAATAAATGAGTTACTAACGTACTTATAAGGTGTCTTTGTTACTTACACTATATGGGCAACGCCTGAAATCATCATCAACATCATCATCATCAGCCTAAATACGTCCACTGCTGGACATAGGCCTCCCCAATAGAATACCACTTTTGGTAAGTTGTCCATTGGGGGATTTGCCATAATCACCACGCTTGGCAAGCGGATTGGTGATCGCAGTAATGATCTTAACATACACACACAGGAGAACGCTGCCCGTCCCTGGTGCAATCCCTTAGTCGTTTGACGACACCCACGGGAAAGATAGGGGTGGCCCTATTCTAAGCCGGGAACCACACGGCCTGAAATAAATGTTTTTTTTTATAAATGGTACCCTGATGAAAGACCTTTCATTTAATTATTTAACTACTAAATATTGACATTATTAAGGTCAATATTTAGTAATAATTAAATGTTCTGCGTAGTAACTGCACAAGTTTCATTGTGAATGTGAAAGAGTTGCGGCTACTTGCGTGGAACAGAGCGATTGTTTGGAACGCTCCATCTAGTAGTACATAGAGATCGTTGCTTTAAGCGAAAGTGCCTAACTATAGAAGCAAACTTTGTGAAAAGTGTCTTTGTTTTATTTACCTGGTCTCAGCGCCGGTGACCGTCGTGTAGACGGAGGCCTGCGGGGAGAGGGGGGTCTGCGGCCCCCCGCCCGCCGAGCCCAGCCCCCGGGTCAGCGTGAACGAGTTGGTCTTCTTCAGGATCGACTTCGGACGGAACAGCTGGCCGGGCGCTGAACAGGTAACGTTGAAGATTAAAGGACGACTTTTGTATACTAGCTGGTGCCCGCGACTTCGTCTGCGCACGATTAGTATTTCGAGTAGCTTTTTTGTAGGACTATTTAAGATAATCATTTCCATCATACATTACATATGTGTAACTCTAGCGGTTTTGGCAGCGCACGCCAGAATAGCTCGCAGATGGTAGATTTTCTCCTACGTACTTGATATTTTGGACAATTCACACAATATCTTTATAAATTGTAGCCTATGTGTTATTCTGATGTATAAGCTATATTAATGTAAAGTTTCATTAAAATCCATTCGGTAGTTTTTACGTGAAAGAGTAACAAACATCCATCCATACTCACAAACTTTCGCGTTTATAATATTATATTAAGTAGGATTACTCTTTGTTGCACAATGTTAAAAACTAGATCTAGTTACAAATTTTGTGAAAAAAGGAGAGCTTATCTCTAAAAGAGATCTCTTCCAATAATACGCCAATTGTTTAGTTCCCATAGCACAGGAGAAAATCCTAGATTCGGATTAGACAAGTGTCAAATGTATGTATGTATGTATGTATGTATGTATGTATGTATGTATGTATGTATGTATGTATGTATGTATGTATGTATGTATGTATGTATGTATTTATGTAAGTAATGTTAGATGTTATACCTGGCAGAAGCCCGCCATGGTCTTTGGTGGTGAGCGACGACCCTCGCGTCATTCCGACGCCAGGAACTTGAAGCATGTCCGGAGCTGGAGTCACCTGGAATATACGTTATTTTTAAAAGAAAAGGGTCAAAAATTACTAGATGTACATTGAATATTTAAATGTGAGAGTTTGGTTTTGATTTGTATTGTATTTAGGTACGTCATAAATAAATAAATGCTACAACATTCTTGACGGGAAAGGATGACGGGTGTTACGGGCCCCGCCACAAAGAGCCATAGTGAGTGGGTACTAAAAGGCCCATAACGCCGAAAATACAGCAAACTGAGGTTAGCCGCCATAGTTAATAAGACCTTTTCATTGGCGTACCACTTATTGGTCGTTGTTAGTAAGTAGGTACTAGATTCCTACGCCCACATTCCTTTGTTCGACGGAACTTAAGAATGTTAATGGGCGCGATTCTGAAGGCACACATTTAAAATTTTACAGCGCTAAAATTGGTTTCGTCTTTATCTTTATAATACTGTGTGACGAGGATAGCAACAGTTTAGTGCTGTCAAATTTTAACGTTGTGCCTTCAGAATCAACCCAACGACTACTTATTGAATAATAAAGCATTAAATAATCTAGTAAAATATGACGGACGTTTGGCATTGCCATTGCCATTGACATTGCCCTCTAATTGGATTCGGTTATCCGGTATCCGGCCAAACCACTATCCGTTTCATCTCTAGTCCAGATCCAGCAGTGTCGTTCTGCAAGGTGCTGACGTGTTATAGTATAGCCCGACGCACCTCGAACCTGGAGGGGCGGCGCGCGCGGCCCTGGGCCTCCTCCTCGCGGCGGCGGCGCTCCGCCTCGCGGTGCCACTGCGCGGCCACGTGCAGGCGCCGCTCGCGGCCCACCTGCCGCTCGATGACGCGCACCAGCTCCCAGCGGTGGATGGACCCCAGCAGCACCATGGACCCGGGGCTGTCCGCCAGCGGGAAGCTCGTTATCGACTGACAACCGAATAGAAACGTCAGCAGATTCACATCCCCGGCGCGGCCATCACCATCCTCTTATCAGCCCTTAAGACTCCGACGATGAACCTCTTAGTGTGACGTCACGCCTCAGAATGGAGAGAGCTGCTGTAGAAAGGTACAAGGGACACTCCCGATTTACTTCTATACTTCGATACTAGTCATACGAAAACCAACGCTATTTGCGTCTCGGTAACATCTACATGAAAAGGTCACCAGCAGCAAAAACAGGTTTGTATTACCGTGTAAACTTTGCGTTCCACTAAGGAACACCATCTATTATTTATTTTGTTTTCGAGGTGCAAATGCGTTGGTTTACGTATGACTATTGATTTGAAATGAAATATACAAGAATGCGAGAGAGAGAGAGAGAGAGAGTGTCATCCCCCCCCCCCCCCCGTAACTCCTCTGAGCGAGGGTCAACGGAGGTACGCTAACACATAACATCTACCAGTGAAGGTAGGGCGAGTCCCAAGGACTGAATTTACGCTACCTTGGGCCCCAGGCAAATTAAAAGAGTCAAAGTAGGAAGAGAGTTCCCAATTCCCCTCTAGCAATTGGGAGTGTAGCAGAGAAACGATGACCGGAGTGGTCAGTTGGGGGGTTGGGGGTTTGGCGTGGCCAAGATAGGCCTGCCCACCTAGTTGAGCACCACGGACGTTTTAGCGCCTGTGTGACGCAGTGAGCTGGGACGGAGTAGCAGAAGGCTACTTCGTATAGGGCTGGATTAACATATATAACACTTTTTACCATCATCATCAGGTTATTTTTGTCTCCGCTGCAGGAGCACAACCCTCTCTCATCTGCCGGAGACAGACGGAGGATTTGGCCTACACTCCCCGCGCTGGCCAGACGGGTTGGGGAGGCCTGATGTTTTATAATGTATTCCCTCAGTCGCCTTGTACGACATCCACGGGAAGAGTTGGAGTGGTCCTATGCTACTCTACCGGAAACCACACGGCATCTTTTTACTACAGTAACTTAAAATTCACAAGGGGCTAGCTAGAGAAACAGAGTGCGGTCTACCTTGTTCCCTTTGAGGATGTCCTTGAGCTGCTGGAAGGTCATGCGGTCCCAGATGTACCGCACGTCTCGCACCATGAAGTCCTCCACGCAGATGTCGTACATACCTGCGCGCGCGCAACAACGTTACATATGATACATATCATAAGAAAAAGTAGTATATTATCATATATTTATGTATTGTATGTATGCCCTAGTATAAGGTTGTCTGGAAGAAATCGCTAAAAGCGATAAGGCTGCCACTTGTACATTTACAGTATATTTATCGTATTTATTTCTGTAATTTGTGTTCAATAAAGTATATTAATTCATTCATACGAGCGCAGAAAGTCGATTTTTCAAATTATGCCCGAGCCGTAAACGAGGTAATATAATAGATAAAGCCGAGATTTGAATAATTAACTTAGTACGAGTATTTTCAATACATTTGCGAGTAAAAAAAGCATTATTGAAACCTAAATCGAAAAAAAAAAAATTAATACCACGCGAGCGGATACAGCTAGTTTTTCAAATAAAATCTCAATTCAATTACTCTTATTGCACGATAACAACAAAGCTATAATAATATATTAGCTTACACATGTATATTTAGGCGGTCTTATCGCTAAAAGTGATTTCTTCCATACAAAGGGAAAAGGAAAAGGTAAAAAATGTAGCAGAAAAAAATCTCTGTTGTAATTATAAATGTAGATTTTTAACAAAAGTTAGTAACTTGAGCGCCGTGGGATAATTTTTACTACGGGAAAATGTTGCCCGGAAAAAAATCGCACTCGACGCGGGCGAAGCTGGGAACAAATGCGAGTAATAAATAAGTAGGCCGTTGCAGCCATAACTCATTAACGGCTGTCATTATGCCAGTTATCTAAACAGAGGCAATATTTATTGCTTATTTCAATAAGTGATGTTCAATTTCAGGCCAGTGGTAACACGACGAGGTGGCCGAGTGGTTAAGGCGTTGGACTGCTAATCCAATGTGCTCTGCACGCGTGGGTTCGAATCCCATCCTCGTCGAGATTTTTTTTTTGTAGCATTTATTTTCTATACAAAATTTCTCTGGCATAATATTTTTCTACCCAAAGATTCATCATCAGCCTGAAAGAGTCCACTGTTGGACATAGGCCTCTCCCAAGGTGCGCCACTGAACCCGATCTTCGGTTCTTCTCATCCAGTCACTGCCAAAGGTTGTCTGGAAGTAATCGCTTTAAGCGACAAGACCGCCTAAATTGTACTATTTGTAACTTCTATAACGTGTAACTGTATTTGTTTGTGCAATAAAGTGTATTGTATTGTATTGTATTGTATTGTCTTAACTCTAATGCAAGGTCTTTGCTTATTTTTGTACTTGAAATATGTATATATTGTATATTTTTTTTTGCTCATTGCCTGATTATCGGTCCGCAGTGAGAATAAAAGGAGATGCATGAAAAGGTTGATGAATGTGAGTGAGGCTAGTGAGGTGTGTCAGGATCGCGCTAAGTGGCGATACATCGTCTCTGCCTACCCCTCTGGGACCAAGGCGCGAGCATTATCATCATCAGCCTAAAATAGCCCACTGTTGGACATAGGCATCTCCCACTGAACCCGATCTTCGGTTCTTCTCATCCAGTCTCTGCCAGCCGCCTTACGCAGATCGTCGCTCCATCTAGCCAGGGGGCGTCCCACATTACGCTTGCCCAGTCGCGGTCTCCACTCGAGAACTCGTTTACCCCAGCGGTAATCGGCTCTCCGACAGACATGACGGTTTATGAATTATGATCTACAGTGGCCACTTACCATCAGACGGGCCGTGTGCCCGTATGCCACTTCAATCCCTTATTTAAACAAAATCAAGTATTTAAACAAAAAACATTTTGTATAGAAAATAAATGCTACAAAAAAATGCTCGACGAGGATGGGATTCGAACCCACGCGTGCAGAGCACATTGGATTAGCAGTCCAACGCCTTAACCACTCGGCCACCTCGTCATGTCACGAGGTTGTGAAATTTCGCAACACAATAGGCAATTTAAAGTTAATAGTTTACATAGGTGTTTTCATGAGCAATAAATTACTGTCGTATGGGATTTCTATTATGTCATTAGCGGAAATACGTCCACTGCTGAACATAGGCCTCCCGAAGCCTGTCCAGTGAGGGTTTTCGATAATCACCACGCAGGCATATTGGTGATCGCAGTAATGATGAATGAATGTACTTTCATCATCAGCCGAAATACGTCCACTGCTGAACATAGGCCTTCCCAAGAGAATACCACTTTGCTTAGATAACCATTGGGGGATTTGTTATAATCACCACGCTTGGCAGGTGGATTGTTGATCGCAGTAATGATCTTATTTGTCCCGTCCCTGGTGCTATCCCAGATTGGTGCTGGCCCTAATCGAAGTCGGGAACATGTAGGATATTGAAGATGGCGTAACTCACGGCTGGCAGAGCTGAGCAGGTCAGGGAGGTACGGCAGCTTCTTGATGAGGATGATGCTGTCGAAGCACGAGGGTTGGAGGAGCGCCGCCGTCGCATTGGCTGCCAGAACCGCCACCATTATTGGCAGTAGGTGAGTTATCTGTCAAGAACAAACGGTTTTAATAAATAAAAATAAAATAAAAGAGAATTTATTCAACGACATCATTCAGTTCAACAATTAAGTATTTATAAGTAGTACATAGTCAGATGAATCGGTCGATGCCTCAGCGAAACGCTGCTTTTCAGGCATCGCCATTATGATTATACATCGCTAAAATCGAAGCTAGGGAAAAAGGAGTGGTGATCGTTATCTCTGCCAACGTGTAAGCACTACGTAGTACTACTGTACACCTCATTACAAGATTTTGTAAGGCCCTCCATAAATAATTAAAAATATATGTATGAAAGAAAAAAAAGAAAAAATAATAATCACATTGCTAAAATGAAACATACCCACTGAAACATATCGTAGGGCTGTAGGGATAACAAACACATCATATAGACCAGATGCAGGTAGATTTTTGCCTAGACAGAAGCCATTTCTTACATAGTTTACAGGTCATATCATGAACAAAAATAATTTTTCGCATCTCATGTGCCACCTCAAAGTGTTTTCCTTCATGATTGACACTAATTGGTTATTAAATTAGATAACAGATGACAGTTTCATCATCAGGTTATTTGTGTCTCCACTGCAGGAGCACAGCCCTCTCTCATCTGCCGGAGACATTACCCACCTCCTCGCCTGCTCCCCCGCAACTCTTCTAAGCGAGGATCAACGGAGGTATGCTTACACAGAACACCTACCAGCGAAGGTAGGGCGAGTCCCAAGAACTGAATTTACGCTACCTTGGTCCCCAGACAAATTAAATTAAAGAAGTAAAGAGTCAAAGCAGGAAGAGAGTTCCCACTTCCCCTCTAGCAAATGGGAGTGTAGCAGAGAAACGATGACCGGAGTGGTCAGTTGGGGGGTTGGGGGTTTGGCGTGGCCAAGATAGGCCTGCCCACCTAGTTGAGCACCACGGACGTTTTAGCGCCTGTGTGACGCAGTGAGCTGGGACGGAGTAGCAGAAGGCTACTTCGTATAGTAGGGCCAGTAGGAGGCATGGCAGAAACGCTTAAACGCTCGGAAATCGTGACGGTTCGCAACCAGATCTCCATAGTATACCGGACGGTCCACGCAATTTAAATCCGATAGCATGAGTTCACGTTCCCGATCCACTTGCACAGAGTGTGATGAGCGGTTTGATCCGACTCCCCACACTCGCACTCGGGAGATGCGACCAGCTTCATGGAGTGAAGCTTCGCCTGGAAGCTGCCGGGACCGGTGGTCCACCTCGAGCCACCGTTTCTCCAGTCTCTCCTTAAGAATTTGAAGAGGTGCTTGCCCTTTTCAGATTCCTCCCATCTGCGCTGCCAATCGGACACCAGAAGGTCGTCCACAGCCGAAGCTGTCACCCCGAACAGTCGACATGTGCGGTCCCTGTCTCCAACCCCAAAAACGAGAGAAACGTACCTGTCCCGTCATTTCGATGACGATGACTATAGTCGACACGGTGTGCGTGACGGCGCCGGTGAAGGCGGCCGCGCCCACCGTCGCGTACCCTCCTGCAAGGAGCAACCAACACTTGTTTTACTAGGCACTAGGCATCATCATCATCAGGTTATTTTTAAACTAGAATTTTCTCCTATGCTGTGGAATTTAAACAAGGATACACAAATATAGCATTCAACCCGGGACTTACTTGTACAAATTGTAAAGTGGTCTGTCTCCAGTGGGAATCCAACCCACGATATTCAGCGTTTAAGTTTAATTATTAGAACTACATATGCACATAAAAACATACTATTGTATGCGTTATATTGTTACTGTGTTAGTTCTATCATCATTATCAGGTTGTTTTTGTCTCCACTGCAGGAGCACAACCCTCTCTCATCTGCCGGAGACAGACGGAGGATTCGGCCTACACTCCCCGCGCTGGCCAGCCGGGTTGGGGAGGCCTGATTGATGTTTTATAATGTATTCCCTCAGTCGCCTTGTACGACGTCCACGGGAAGAGTTGGAGCTTAAGTATGGGATCGTTATTTAACTAGCTGTGCCCGCGGCTCCGCTCGCGTGGACCACAGAATCCGCACCCCTTCTCTCTTCCCACCTGGTAGTATCTTCTGTATGTGCCCGCCGTAGGCGACGCCCAGGGGGCAGAAGTAGTGCATGACCTCGCCGGTGAAGCGGCCCAGCGACGCGCCCATCTTGAAGGCCGGCACGAAGATGCCCGCCGGCACGGGCAGCGTGCACGACACCATGCTCAGGAAGTACTGCCAAGGATACAGGTTCAATATATTCATATTATTTATTGGTACAAATCGTACATTGTCAAAAACATTACAATCAATGGATATACAAAACACTTAATTAAGCTACCAACATAACAAAAAAAATATCTATACATATAATAAAATCGTAAATGCAAAAAAGTCTGTACATTGAATATATTCGGAAAAAAACCAACCAGGGCGACTTAAAATAAGTAACTAAACATGATAGAACAGTTTTTAAAATTTTTGTTTGTTTGTTTGTTTATTTGTTTGTTAGGGCATCACGCAAAAACTACTGAACGGATTTTGACGAAACTTTGTACCGTGACAATGTATATCCCGGAATAACATAATATATAAAAAAAACTAAAAATATGTCTAAGAAATAGTAAACCAGCTACCAAAAACTTTAGTACTGTACAAATATGGTCTATTTCAGAGGTCTACTAAAGCAGGTTTTGGTCTTTGTTGCAATACATTTTTCAAAACTGAGGTAAAAAGGAAATTATAATTGAGAAAACTGAAAAGAGACTATTGGGGAAAAGTATTTATTCAGGGAACGTCTTGAAAACCCTCGGCAAAACACACTTCTAGCGTTATTCAGACTGTGTCAAGAAGATGATTTTGCCAAAAGTATATTATATATAACCAGGTGCCGTCGTACTACACATTTAACAAACAAACATAGAGGTTTATTTAATCGACGTCGACGGGGCAATTGGAGGATGGGGCACGGGTGTCACACAGAGCACACTTTAGGCAGCGTGTGTACACTGTTCATCCCAGTAACAGTGAATTCTATTAATTATGCTACTGCACACTGTCCACGGCGCATCCTCATTTACGTTGCTCAAATGGTGGATAGTGTTGAACACCCTACGTCCCACGCGGCCCGCAGCGCAAGGCACCTTCTGGATGACGACCGAAATTGGGACGAAACTCGAGAGTTTCGTCCCAATGCATCACCGAGGTGATGCATTCGTAAGTGACGTCTGCACCATTTGTCGCTATATTCTGTGGGCTCTCGAACCCAGTGGACATGGACATATCTGATGAGAGGGTACTAAACCGCTGCCTTACTATATATGCTCGAAGATGGTTCGGCGGCGATACGCTACATGGACCGTTGCGTGCGGATTATTTGTACCGGATATAAACGGCGTGTACGCTTCGGAAACCGATTACAGTACAGCTGAAATGTCAGCGATGGTAAGTGATAAGTTGGTAATCTTTCCAAGAATCACAGTTGGGCAAATATAACGTTTTCCCTTGATGCACCGTAAGGCACTGGAAAAATAATTTCTCACTGGCAAAATTCTGGTAGAAATCAGACGACAGGGGAAAATCGCCTGCGCTGTAGCGTCCTCAAGGATCGCGGCCACACTGCTTCCTGGCGGTAAAACAGCTTATACCGCCTTATTTCCCATCAATTTACACAGCACAGAAACTCCAGTGTGTCACGTCAAGTAACAGCGACAAGACCGGGGTGATCCAGGACTTCTGTATAATCGTTTGGGATGAGTGCACTATGGCGCACAAGAAAGCTGTAGCAAGTGTAAATAGGAGGGGGAATCGTGGGACGGGTGCTATCACGGTTTACTTTTGCGGTAAATTTCGCCAGTCGTTGCCGGTGGTGACGCGAGGCACCACTGCCGATGAGGTGAAGGCCTGCCTCAAGCACTCTGTACTACTTATGGTCGGGAGTACTGAAATTGAGACTCACGCAATAAGTACTTATATGCGGCTCCAACTTGGGGGCAATCTCACGCTCAAGAATTTTCAGACAAGCTCCTCAACTCAGATGCGTGCACAAACTCACAGACAAACAAACAGATAAACAGACAAAAATTCCAAAAATGATTGAAATGTGTTCTATTACTTATCCTTAGACCTCCAATTATTTTTTTCAAATGCCTTTAATGTACAGACACGCGATGTTTACGATTTTATTTATTAGATAGTCTTAACTGTGTAATTATCATCATTAGCCTGAAATAGGCCTAATAATGTAGTAATTCGTAAATAATCTATTCATATAAAAAAACTGTAAAACGGCGTTTCGTTGCTTTAAGTTAAAAAAAGCAGTCCCCAGACATTACTTTAGAGTGGAATCCAAAAACATAATTTAAAAATTTCGTGTTTGTCTGCATATTTTTTTGTAGGATGTATGTTGTTTGTAATCTTGGAAACTACGGAACAGTGTTTGCCGGGGTTTTCACTGTTTAATAGTTTAAGGTTCAGGACACAATCTGGTATATTTGTATCTTAATAAAATATCAAGAGACTGATCCAGAAGATGAACTCTC
This sequence comes from Esperia sulphurella, assembly GCA_947086405.1. Lineage (NCBI taxonomy): Eukaryota > Metazoa > Arthropoda > Insecta > Lepidoptera > Oecophoridae > Esperia > Esperia sulphurella. The sequence goes on along the minus strand of OX352281.1, from coordinate 1,192,247 downwards.
ATTTCTTCTCATTTGTAAGTATGAAAGTGCAGTTACACGTTACTGTTCATGGAAAAAAAACTTTGCGGAATGTGACAGATCTTTAAATATTTTATAGCCTATTTATAGTTTATTTAAATTTTAGCTGTTGCATAGTTTATTTTTGGGTATTACCACACATCGCGATAAAAAAATCTTTATACGATAATGGCTCTGTACCGATCACTAACTTATCCGGCATTTAGTTATCCAGTTATTTGGATATGCAAAAACTTAGCACTTTGAGGGAAGGAAGGGAAAAGGGAATGGGGAAAGGAACGGGTAGCGGGAAACGGGAAAAACTCTTCCTAGCCCTCCCACTCCCACCCTATCTCCCCTTTACCTTCCCCATTCCTACCCCCTCCCCTTCCCCTTCTCTTTCCCTTCCCCCATTTCCCGCTACCCGTTTCTTTCCCCATTCCCTATTCCCTTCCTTCCTTCAAAATGCTAAGTTTTTGCATATACAAATAACTGGATAACAAAATGCCAGATAAGTTAGTGAGGGCTAGGAAAAGTCCTAGCCCTCCCAATCTCACTCTCTCTCTCCTTTACCTTCCCCATTCCTAGCCCCCTCCCCTTCCCCTTCTCTTCTCCCAAATCTCTACCCACATCCCTCTGGGTGTAGGTAGGGGTTTGAGAGAAGGAGAGTTGGGAGCGGTTGGGAGATGTAGGGGAAAGGTTGGGGTAAAGGAGAGGGCGAAAGGGGGAGGGGAATGCGAGGGGGAAGAGGAGACTAAGAGGAGGGGTAAAGGCATATGTCCTTCCGATAAAATATTTGTTCTAAGAATCAGAGAAAAGATACCTCAAATTCCTGCAAAATATTTTTATTTAATAATGTGTGATGTTAATTTATCCACGCGGACGAAGTCGCGGGCAACAGCTAGTAGTAAATAAAATTCATACATCACAATTATTACATTAGCATATAAGATGTCAAAGAATTCATTATTCTAAGAAATATGTCAAAGAGCTATTGAATTTCATGTCAAAGTCAAATGTCATAATAAATTTAATTTAAAAGTCAGTAAGTATAGGCTTAGTTTTTTTTATTGTTGATGGGTTTGCGCCCGACCCCAATTTCACCTGATGGCAAGTGATGATGAGGCCTAAGGTGAAGCGCGCTTACCCAGAAGATGCCTGTTCACTCTTCCTTTAAAAAGATCCAAATTGTACTTGTCCGGAAATACCCAAGCTGGCAGGGAGTTCCATTCCTTAGCAGTTCGCGTTATGAAAGAGGAAGATAAACGCTTCGTGCGAGAGCGTGGTGTGTCTACTACGTAAGGATGAAGTCCCTCCCCACGCCTGGTAGTCCGGTGATGGAAGGGGGATAGGGGAATCGTGTAATTCCTGGGCACACTCCCTAACATGTAAACATTAAGGGATTAGGACAGTTAAGTCTAATTACTAAATATATTACTAGGTCACATTTAAACATTTATACATACACATATTTATGTGGAGTTTCTATATAAAGTTTCAAGTGTCTACATCCCAAAGTATCTGTCAGCTGTCTGTTGATTTTAAATCACCAAATGTTATCATCATCAGCTTAAATACGTCCACTGCTGGACATAGGCCTCTCCAATAGAATGACGCTGTTTGTAGGCTGTCTGGGATTTGCCATAATCACCACGACTGGCAGGTGCACTGGTAAACGCAGTAATGATCTTAATTAACACAGGAAAACGCTGCTGCCCGTCCCTGGTTAATCCTTGACACCCACGGAAGACTGAGGGTGGCCTTATTCTAAGCCGGGAACCACACGGCAAATGTTATAAAACACCATTAAATAACTCACACTTGTTTAAACAAATCTATTTATTCATATTAATTATTGTGTTATAAGTAAATAATTGAACACTTGGCTCTAATTATTTGGACGGCAAATAGGCAGATACCATAACAGGTGGCAAGCGACAGCGACCAGACAGTTGTACCGTCTGTTTCAAAGATGACGCGTGTGACGTCATTCAGACAAGACTCTCGTACTCTTTGCTGTTTATTTATTTTACACTAGCTGTGCCCGCGGCTCCGCTCGCGTGGACTACAGAATCCGCTCCCCTTCCTCCTCCTCCTCCCACTCTCATTGAAATACATTTTATGGCAATTTTTTTTACACCTTGGGTTACATTATTGAAGTTTTAGTAGGGATCCCTATTTTTAAATAGTAATAAATATAGCCTATGTTACTCAGGGATAATGTAGCATTCTAATGGTGAAAGAATTTTCGAAATCGGTCCAGTAGTTTTTGAGTTTATTCGTTACAAACATACAAATCTTTCCTCTTTATAATATTAGTGTAGATCATGCAGCTAAATGCCGTGCCGTGCCGTGTGGTTCCCGGCTTAGAATAGGGCCACCCCTATCTTTCCCGTGGGTGTCGTCAAGGCGACTAAGGGATTGCACCAGGGACGGGCAGCGTTCTCCTGTGTGTGTATGTTAAGATCATTACTGCGATCACCAATCCGCCTGCCAAGCGTGGTGATTATGGCAAATCCCCAATGGACAACTTACCAAAAGTGGTATTGGGGAGGCCTATGTCCAGCAGTGGAAGTATTTAGGCTAATGATGATGCAGCTAAAGAGCCTGTAGTCCTTAGGTTCAGGGTGCGCCACACCCAGGATATTCATTCGCCCTTCACACAGCAAGTGCCTGAAAGCCTGCAGAAGGCTGTATATAACACTCACGATGGAGAAGAAGTATATGACGAGGCAGCCGAATATGTCCACCTCGGGGGTCTCCCAGTGAGACACGATGGCCGCCTGCTCGGCCGTCAGCTCGTCGCCCCACGTGAAGTTGGCGAACAGAGCCAGAACCTGCAGAGAAGTAGAAATGAAGGTAGAAAACGACGAATGGGCTCGATTCTGAAGGCACAACGTTAAAATTAGACAGCATGTGAAAGAGTTATGGCTACTTGCGTGGAACAGAGCGATTGTTTGGAACGCGCCATCTAGTAGTACATAGAGATCGTTGAATAATAATAATAAATATGCGGGGACATTTCACACACGCCCACCTGATCCCAAACTAGGCAGAGCCTGTAATATGGGTATCAGACAGCTGATATACATACATAAATACATAATATAATATATAAATAACATCCAGTCACAAGGCAAACACAAGTGCTCCTCACACAAATGTTAGCCCCGGGCGGGATTCGAACCCGCGACCCCGAACTTCGCAGGCAGGTGTACTACCGACTAGGCTACAGGGCCGACTAAATTTGTATTATTTCGTCGACATATATACTGGGCTCGAAAACTGTTGCTGTCTTTGTCGCACAGTATTATGAAGATAGAGACGAAACCAATTTTAGCGCTGGCAAATTTTAAATGTGTGCCTTTAGAATCGGGCCCACTGTCTATCTAATAAATAAAAACGTTAACTTGGCATGTCTGTACGTTGAAAACATTTGAGAAAAAATGTGAAGTCTAAGGATAAGTAAGAACAATTAAGATTATTTTTGAAATTTTTGTCCGTCTGTCAGTTTGTACACGCATCACGTAAAAACTACTGAAACGATCATGACGGACTTTTTACAGAAAATAGGTATGGGTTAAATCGGAGTACCATTTAATCTTTATTTCACCGCAATCGGCTCACTCAATCATGAGTTATGTGATTTTTAGTTTTCAAATACAAATTAGTAGGTATGCAATACAAAGAGGTATAATTATAATGTTCGGTGTAATTCAGATTGCGATGAGTTACGACTACATTTGGAGCTGTAGTGGGCTTAAATTTTAATAAGTTCTGAAGCATAGTCACCTGTCCTTGGTTGCCCAGGTCTGCCGCCATGTACTTCCCGATGCCGGGCGGGAACAGGATGGACATGACGGCCAGCGTCATGAACCCGGGGTAGATGAAGCGGCTGAAACAACGTAACTGAGTTAAGTTTCAGATTTAAGCTTCCCGCTAGTTAAATAATTTATTTAAAAAAATTTTTTTTGGTCTGGATCGAAACAGTCCACTAAGCCGATGAGGCGGTCAACTAAGCTAACGAGGCGGTCATTTAAGCCACCAAGGTGGCCAACTAAGCCAACTAGGCGGTCAAGTAAGTAACGAGGCGGTCAGCTAAGCCAACGAGGTGGTCAACTAAGCCAACGAGGTGGTCAACTAAGCCAACGAGGCGGTCAACTAAGCCAACGAGGCTGTCAACTAAGACAACGAGGCGGTCAACTAAGCCAACGAGGCGGTCAACTAAGACAACGAGGCGGTCAACTAAGACAACGAGGCGGTCAACTAAGCCAACGAGGCGGTCAACTAAGCCAACGAGGTGGTCAACTAAGCCAACGAGGCGGTCAACTAAGCCAATAAGGTGGTCAACTAAGCCAACGAGGCGGTCAACTAAGCCAACGAGGCGGTCAACTAAGCCAACGAGGCAGTCAACTAAGACAACGAGGCGGTGAACTAAGCCGAGGTGGTCAACTAAGACAACGAGGTGGTCAACTAAGCCAACGAGGTGGTCAACTAAGCCAACGAGGTGGTCAACTAAGCCAACGAGGTGGTCAACTAAGCCAACGAGGCGGTCAACTAAGCCAACGAGGCGGTCAACTAAGCCAACGAAGTGGTCAACTAAGCCAACGAGATACTCACTTCTTCTGCAGGAAGTTGCTGAGTGTCTTGGTGTTTCGCATGAACAGCACATACTGCCGGTGCAGGAACACCCAAAGCGCCGCCAGCAGGCCGCTCACAATCCTGGCGACAAACATCATCTAAATTAAGCCTTTTTCAAAGGGGCAGCAGTGTTTATCATTATCATCATGTCAGCACTTAGACGTCCACTGCTGGACATAAGCATTCCCCAATGAACGCCACCACACCCAATCCTCCGCCCTCCGTCATCATCATCAGCCTGTAGGAGCCCACTGCTGGACATAGGCCTCTCCCAAGGCGCGCCACTGAACCCGATCCTCGGCTCTTCTCATCCAGTCACTGCCAGATGCCTTACGCAGATCGTCGCTCTATCTAGCGAGGGGGCGTCTCCATACTACGCTTGCCCAGTCGCGGTCTCCACTTAAGAACCTGCTGCGGTAGCGTTAATCGGTTCTCCGACAGATGTGACCAGCCCACTGCCACTTCAACGTGCTAACTTTTTGAGCTATGTCGACTCCCGCCCTCCGTAAATAGCCCAAAATATAGACCAAATGTTACTACATCATCATCATCAGGTTATTTTTGTCTCCACTGCAGGAGCACAACCCTCTCTCATCTGCCGGAGACAGACGGAGGATTTGGCCTACACTCCCCGCGCTGGCCAGACGGGTTGGGGAGGGCTGATTGATGTTTTATAATGTATTCACTCAGTCGCCTTGTACGACATCCACGGGAAGAGTTGGAGTGGTCCTATTCTACTCTACCGGAAACCACACGGCAAGTAAGTCATTAATAATCTAGTAAGTCGGTATTCTTCTACCAGGTAGAAGACTGGTAATCTATTTGGTATACAGAATAGCACAACTGACCCCAGCAACGCGTAGACTGCCAACTCCTGGGGATCGAAGGGGAAGTCCTGCGGCAGGTGCGTGGGGAACAGGGGCTTCAGCGTCGGCATGTCGCCCGCCCACACCGACAGCAGACGGAACATCTGCGGAATAACAATATGTAGAAGACCACAGTGAAAAACGAGAAGACCATGGATATTTAGCTTAGCTTAGCAGTTCGCATTATGAAAGAGGAGGCAAAATGCTTCGTACGAGAGCGTGGTATACATAAGGATGAAGTCTCTCACCACGCCTGGTAGTCCGGTGATGGAAGGGGCATTACGTATGACTATTGATTTGGAATGAAATATACAAAGGTAAAGCATATCCTATCATCAGCCGAAATACGTCCACTGCTGGACATAGGCCTCTCCAATAGAATGACACTGTTTGTAGGCTGACCTGGGATTTGCCATAATCACCACGACTGGCAGGTGGACTGGTAAACGCAGTAATGATCTTAATAAACACAGGAGAACGCTGCTGCCCGTTCCTGGTGCAATCCCTTAACGACACACACGGGAAGACTGGGGTGGCCCTATTCTGAGATCCACACGACTTATCTCGGTAAGAGATTTCTGCAAGTCTACCAGCAACTGAGATAACTTAGTGTTAACAATCTACCCTAACGGCAGTCGGTTCTGCGACAGGCGTAGCCCTAACACTGCCACTTCAACTTGCTAATCCTTTCGGCTATGTCGATGACCTTCGTTTTTCTTCATCCCTCAAACAAACCTCGAGCATATCCCGACTTGAAACTTGTGTATCAGGCCCACCGTCAGTGTCCACGTTTCTGCTCCGTAGGTTATGATAAACAGTTCTAATTACAATGACATAAAGTTTAATATAGAGATAGTTTTTAAAGAAGGCGGCAGGGCCGGATTAACCACGTCGGGGCCGCCAGGCAATGCGCGTCACGGGGCCCCTTTACCTTTTAATAACTTCCTAAAATATTTTGAAATAATAAAAACACAGAACACGGGGCCCCTAGGCAGTCGCCTACACTGCCTAATGGATAATCCGGTCCTGCCTGGCGGTGAATAACTCACGATGGCACTGCAGCAGGCTGCGAAGAAGCCCCTCCAGTAGTTACGCACAGCAAAGTACGTGGTCGTTACTTCGATTGAGAATAGCACGCCTGAAAACAGTTAACACGGACATTTAAAAAAAAATTACAGTGTGGTTTCCGGTAGAGTAGAATAGGACCACTCCAACTCTTCCCATGGATGTCGTATAAGGCGACTGAGGGAATACATTATAAAACATCAATCAGGCCTCCACAGCCCGTCTGGCCAGCGCGGGGAGTGTAGGCCAAATCCTCCGTCTGTCTCCGGCAGATGACAGAGGGTTGTGCTCCTGCAGTGGAGACAAAAATAACCTGATGACGATGAACATATAGGTTAGGTCCTGGAATAGGACATACGATAGTTTTTATCCCGAAAAAACATCCCATTCCTACGGGAAATACATAATAATTTGTGATGTTAAGCTGTCCACGCGGACGAAGTCGCGGGCCGCAGCTAGTGAATATTGAGTGCGGTGCGGTGTTGGGTACCTCCGACGGGCGCGGCGAAGCAGGAGGCCACGCCCACGGCGCAGGCGGCGGCGAGCATCTCCGTGGTGCGCGACTCGTTCTCGTAGATGCCCTGGAATTTGGTCACCAGCTTGGACAGCAGGCTGGCCACCATCGACGCTATGTGCACCGACGGACCCTGCACATCAGGGATAAATTGGCGTAAAGGACAAAAGATACTAAAAGCGGATATTTAACTTCCCAAATTCAGTTTTCTATTCTCTATTGATGGAAACAGGGTTACTCGGAGGCGTAATGAAGGAATTAGTCGGCACTTTACTACGGAACACACACTTATATCACAGTATCTTCATATCAATAGTTATCGCTACTACAATCCCACTATCATTCCGTAATAGCGGTATCCCATACCTACCCTACACTCACTTACCCATACCCCCCATCTCCTGTCTCTCTCGCCCCGATCCCTGTCCCATCCACCAATCCAAGGTCTGCCGTGCCGATGGATGCGTGTCCAGGGGATAGCCTGGTAGTAAGCCTGCCGACACATCCCGAAGTTGGGCGAACTCCGGGCATTATTAGCCTTACCGAGTCATGCAGGCTCTGATGAGGTGGACAAGTATTTCCCTAGCTAACGTCTCACTGCCTACCCCTCTGGGGCCAAGGCGTGAGCATTATGTATGTATCTTCATATCACAGATTATTCCACAAATGCTATTTGCCCCCAAATGGTGAGTGTAGGCAGTTACACTGCGTTCATGTGTCCGGGATCTGCCTACACTATCACAATTTTCCAGACCACACGCTCTCACCTCTTTCCCGAGAGGCAGGCCGGACCCGAGTGTGGCGGTGAGACCGATGACCTTGGACACCAGCGCGCGGAAGGTCAGGTACTCCTTGAGATGCACCCCACGGAGTATTGTCTTCATTTCTGGTATACCCGAGCCTGCGAATAAGAAGTTAGGGGACAGAGTTATTAATACTAGAGATGTATAACCCCCCCCCCCACACACACACACACACTCACACAGACGTACATGACAGTTTTAAGTAAGTTTTTCTTTTCTTTTTATAAGATAGTAAACCTTTTGTTGAAATGCATCAAATTTTAAATGTTAGCCTTCAGAATCGGGCCCAATATATAGCTACAAGTATGAAAAGCGTCGGGCACAGATATTTGTATGTCTAAAAGCCCAATGACCTGCTGTAACTGAAAATCTGATTTCTTAAAATATATATATGTATTTAAGTACAGATTACAAAAAAAGACTTGCAATCTGCTGATCTTATAAATAAAATCGTAAACTTCGCGTGTCTGTACATTGAAGATATTTGCAAAAAAAAAATTGGGGGGTCTAAGGATAAGCAACAGAACACATTTCGAGCATTTTTGAAATTTTTGTCTGTTTGTCTGTTTGTCTGTTTGTCTGTTTGTCTGTTTATCTGTTTGTCTGTGAGTTTGTGCACGCATCACTTAAAAACGACTGATCGGACTTTGATGGACTTTTCACAGAAACATGGGGCTTAATTTTGTGTAACATATAGGCTTTATTTCATCGCAATCGGCTAACTCAATCAAAAGTTATAGACATTTTTAGTTTTCAAATTCATTAGTAGGTAAGGTTAGTATGTAATATATTGCACATAATAGTATTTCCGTTCTATTCAGATTGCGATGAGTTTGGACAAAGATAATATATACTAGAGTTTGGATTACATTTGGAGCTGCGGGTGGGAATTGTAGTGCAAGTATGCGTGGGCGTGGGTTCGGGCGTGCGCGTGGGCGTGGGAAAAGGGGAGTGGGCGTGGGAGCGGGAGCGAAAGCGGAAGCGGGAGCGGGAGGGGAGCGGGAGCGGGACCGGAGCAGGAGCGGAAGCGGGAGCGGAAGCTGAAGCGGGAGCGGGAGTGGGAATGGGAGCGATTCTGTAGTTCACGCGAACTGAGGTCACCTGGACCTAGACCTGGACGATACCCTGCGAAGAATGCAGGGTGTAAATGTTCGACTGAATTCGTGAGCGGTAGCGGGAGCGGGTATGGTACCAGTGTAATTTGAGTGTATGAAAACTCGCATAACTTTTGACTGAGTTAACCGATTACGATGAATTTGTGGTATACGTATGCAACAAAGTAATGTTGGTCGGAATTTGGATTGCGATGGATTAGTTACGAGGACTACATTTGGAGAAACGAGGGAAAGAGGTTTGAGGGGAGAGCTGAGGGGAGGGTTGAGGGGAGGGTTGAGAGGAGTGTAGAGGGGAGGGCTGAGGGGAGAGTTGAGGATCTGGACCTGGACCTGGGTCTGGGCCTGGACGTGGACCTGGACCTGGACCTGGACGTGGACCTGGACCTGGACCTGGACCTGGACTGGACCTGGACCTGGACCTGGACCTGGACCTGGACCTGGACCTGGACCTGGACCTGGACCTGGACCTCGACCTCGACCTCGACCTCGACCTCGACCTCGACCTCGACCTCGACCTCGACCTCGACCTCGACCTGGACCTGGACCTGGACCTGGACCTGGACCTGGACCTGGACCTGGACCTGGACCTGGACCTGGACCTGGACCTGGACCTGGACCTGGACCTAACCCTGAACCTGGACCTGGACCTGGACCTGGACCTGGACCTGGACCTGGACCTGGACCTGGACCTGGACCTGGACCTGGACCTGGACCTGGAAGTGGGATAGGGAGCGGAAGTAGGAATTGGAGCAGATCCTGTAGTCCACGCGAGCGGAGCCGCGGGCACAGCTAGTACTTAATAAATATTGTATATGAACATAGCCTGATATATAGATAGATAATCCATTTATTAAACAAAGCACAGTGCAGGTGCAGCAGCACTGCGCTGAGTTGGGGACCTCTCACTTGCACAGCATCGTCCACCCCTTAATTTTAAGATATGGAACATATGTGTATGTTTTTGTTGTGTTATTGAATGAATATACTTTCTTTCTTTTCTTTCTTTTCTTTCTTTTCTTTCTTTTCTTTCTTTTCTTTCTTTTCTTTTCTTTTCTTTTCTTTTCTATTCTTTCTTTCTTTTCTTCCTTTCAAATTCAACGCTACAAATAGGACACAGATAAGTACAGAGGTACAGACAGCAAACAAACGTAACAAAGAAACAGTAACAGTGTGTGTAGGATCCCGTACTCTGCAATTATGTCGCAGCCCAGCGGCGACAGTTACATTAGAATGTACGTGATGCCGTTCTAAGGTTACAGTACACATTTTCTTTGATGACAAGTGCAATGTGACGCGGGACTTACCGATGCTCTGAGCGGCGACGATTTGCACGAAGCCAGCGGCGAAGAGTATGAGGCAGACGGGCAGAGACACCCACGCCACGTACTGGCTGAAAGTGGACGTGGCCAGGTCCTTGTACATCCACATGCGAGCTGGAAGACCGGGAGACATGTTTAGCGTAGCCAGAGTACACCACCGTTACTTCATACAAGTTACTTTGAAGGAATCCGACGAAGAACGAAGGTGACCGACATAGCCGAAAGGATTAGCAGGCTGAAGGCGGACCACATCTGTCGTAGAACCGACGGCCGTTGGAGCAGACGAGTTCTGGAGTGGAGACCACGGATTGGCACGCGCAGGGTGGGACGCCCCGCCGCCAGATGGACCGACAACCTAAAAAAGGTGGCCGGAAGCGGCTGGATGCGGAGGGCGGAGGACCGGGTGTGGTGGCGTTCATTGGGGAAGGCCTATGTCCAGCAGTGGACGTCTAAAGGCTGGCATGATGATGATGACTTCATACAAGCTAGTACGGACGCACCTGTCCGTAGTGGACCTAAGAGGAAAGTAGACCTAAGAGGAAAGTTGACCATTTGGACAAGTAGACCAATGGGGAAAGTAGACCGATCGCTCCGGAGGGCGTACACCTACGGGTGTGCGCGTAAACTATGGAGAGAGGGACAACGTTATACGTCAACACATAATTCTTCTCTCTTCTCTTTCTTCAAAAAAACAATTTCAGCTTACTTTCACCCGAGCTGTACAGCGGCGAAATGCTTGTTACTCTTTTTTTGACAATGGAAATCATTATCTCTGGTCAGACAATACTAAATATCACCTTCGCTGCCCGGTTAACGTTATTTTTCTCATAACGTTAACCTGGCAGTGGTAACGTTATTTTTAACATAACGTTAACTCGTCAGATAATTTTTCTCATTTCCATAAACAATTAGACTTGTTTTAATAGTCAATAAAAAAAATTATAAAATTACCTACAGAATATGAATAGAATTAATTACAGAATACTGCTATCCTAGTAAGCGTGAAACAATAAATTGTCTTTTTTCTAATTACAACGGTTAATTATCTTTTTAAAACTATTTCTGTCGTGAGAATACATAATTACGGTAGTTCGTTAGTAACTGTTTAGTATTCCAGAGTACTGCTGCCCAAACTTTCAATTTCCAAAACCACAGTCCTACGAAAACCAACGCTATTTGCGTCTCGGTAACATGTACATGAAAGGTTCACCAGCAGCAAAAACAGGTTTGTATTACCATGTAGACTTTGCGGTCCACTCGTAACACCATCTATTATTTATTATGTATTCGAGACGCACAAAATAGACTATTGTTACCAACGATCTCTATGTACTACTAGATGGAGCGTTCCAAACAATCGCTCTGTTCCACGCAAGTAGCCACAACTCTTTCACATTCACAATGAAACTTGAGCAGTTACTACGCAGAACATTTAATTATTACTAAATATTGACGCTACGGTTAAATAATGTCAATATTTAGTAAATAATTAAATGTTCTGCGTAGTAACTGCACAAGTTTCATTGTGAATGTAACCGAGTTGCGGCTCCTTGCTTGGAACAGAGCGATTGTTTGGAACGCTCCATCTAGTAGTACATAGAGATCGTTGCTTTTAGTGGGAGACTATTTTACACAGGAGAACGCTGCTGCCTGTCTTTCGTACAAACCCTTAGTCGTCATGACCACACCCACGGAAAGATTGGGGTGTATCAACCACTCTAAGCCGGGAACCCCACGGTATTAAAAACATGTAACTCTTCAAATATTGGAGCAGATAAACTTACCATTGTTGCAGACAGCTATGCCGCGGTCCATGCCGAAGCCAATGCATCCCATGATGATGCCCAGCAGAGCCAGGAAGATCCAGTCCTCGCCGATCCGAGCAAAAGTATGCCGCCATATTGATCCTGTAGATCGCGTCTATAATTAAAATCTGTAGTGCTATTCTCTAAAATACAAACTCACGTGCGAGTCTCACTCTAGTGACTTCACTCACTTCGAAACCTAATCTATTGGCATTCTGTAAACATTCCAGAACACTAGTAGACGTGAAGTGAGTTCTCTGTTCACATACGCTATACAATTTCTGCTTTGACATATGCAGGTTTTCCTTCACCAAAAAGCCTGTGGTATCCTATCCTACTTCCTACTAATAATATTATAAATGCGAAAGTTTAGATGTTTGTTACTCAATCACGCTTCAACCACTGGACGGATCGTAATGAAACTTGGCACACATATAGGTTAGGTCCTGGAATAGGACATAGGATAGTTTTTATCCCGAATAAACATCCCATTCCTACGGGAAATACATAATAATTTGTAATGTTAAGTTGGCCACGCAGACGAAGTCGCGGGCAACAGCTAGTTATAAATAAACCGTACCCTCCCTTACGATTTTCGCTAGCTATAAGGTCGCCTGGAAGTAATCGCTTAGGCCGCCGCTTGTACTGTATATTTCATTCCAGATTAATAGTCCTATGAAAACCAACGCTATTTACGTCTCGGTAACATATACATGAAAGGGTCACCAGCAGCAAAAATAGGTTTGTATTACCAAGTAAACTTTGCGGTCCACTTAGGAACACCATCTATTGTGTATTTTGTTTTCGAGACGCAAATGCGTTTGTTTTCATAGGACTATTAATCTGGAATGAAATATATATTTGTATACTATGTATTATCTGCGACTTGTATACAATGAAGTATGAGGGCTTCATGATAATATCTTAGTACAAACAGTATGACGAAGAACGAAGGTGACCGACATAGCCGAAAGGATTAGCAGGCTGAAGTGGCAGTGGGCGGGCCACATCAGTCGCAGAACCGACGGTCGTTGGGGCAGACGAGTTCAGGAGTGGAGACCACGGATTGGCACGCGCAGGGTGGGACGCCCCGCCGCCAGATGGACCGACGACCTAAAGAAGGTGGCCGGAAGCGGCTGGATGCGGAGGGCAGAGGACCGGGTGTGGTGGCGTCATTGGGGAAGGCCTATGTCCAGCAGTGGACGTCTAAAGGCTGACATGATGATGAAACAGTATTTGTATGGAAGTATGGATGTTTAAGCTTGGAGCAGATTTTACAGATTCCTAAAAAGATGTGATAGCAGTTTTTATTGAAATGTTTTGTTTACTTTGGTATTTGTGAATCACAAACACAACGATAAAACTAAAAAAAATAACAGTTCTGACCATCACACAAAAGTAATTTTTATGCAAACATTTTACATTTTCATGACATTACATGAAAATGTAAATTGTAAACATTCAATGCGAGAAAGAGTAGGCACGCACGAATGACGCTCGTGAGTAAACGGGATAGATATATATATAGTTGCGCAGTCCTTGTTTGTGGTAGTACTACTATATTATCACAATTTTCCTGACAGATACCACACTCTCGCCTCTTTCTCAAGAGATAGGCCAGTTACGAGTGTGTCTTGAGAACGATGATGCTCGTTATGTATAGAAAAGGCATAGCTGTGCGAGAATAGACAGTTACACTGCGTTCGGGCCTTACATTCTGGCTCTAGTGTCCGGGGTCTGACTACAATATCACAAATTTCCTGACAGATACCACACTCTCGCTTCTTTTTTAAGAGATAGACTGGGTACGAGTGTGTCGTTGAGAAAGATGGTGTCCGTTATGTATAGAAAAGGCATAGCTGTGCGAGAATAGACAGTTACACTGCGTTCGGGCCTTACATTCTAGCTCTAGTGTCCGGGGTCTGACTACAATATGACAATTTTCCTGACAGATACCACACTCTCGCTTCTTTTTTAAGAGATAGTCTGGGTACGAGTGTGTCGTTGAGAAAGATGGTGCCCGTTATGTATAGAAAAGGCATACCTATGCGAGTATAGACAGTTACACTGCGTTCAGGTCGTACATTCTAGCTCCAGTGTCCGGGGTCTACACTACAATATCACAAATTTCCTGACAGATGCCACACTGTCGACTCTTTCCCAAGAGGCAGGCTGGATCTGAGTTTGGCGGTGAGATTGATGAAGCCCGTTTGTGTATACAAAAGGTATACCTATGCGAGTATAGACAGTTACACTGCGTTTGGGTCGTACATTCTAGCTCTAGTGTCCGGGGTCTGACTACAATATCACAAATTTCCTGATAGATGCCACACTCTCGCCTCTTTCCCAAGAGGCAGGCCGGATCTGAGTTTAGCGGTGACATTGATGAAGCCCGTTTGTGTATACAAAAGGTATACCTATGCGAGTATAGACAGTTACACTGCGTTTGGGTCGTACATTCTAGCTCTAGTGTCCGGGGTCTGACTACAATATCACAAATTTCCTGATAGATGCCACACTCTCGCCTCTTTCCCAAGAGGCAGGCCGGATCTGACTGTGGCGGTGAGACTAATGAAGCCCGTTTATGAGGTGTAGGCAGTTAGACTGCGTTCGGATCGTACATTTTAGCTCAAGTGTCCGAGGCGTGTTTCTAGGTTGAACTTCTACTCACCAAGTACCTTGAACACCTTTCCCCTAGGTCTATACTTTCCAGTTGCTTCGAGCTCCTTCTGCCGGAGCTTGTCGTCTTTTCTTCTCTTCTTGCGTAGTCTTCTGAGTCTCCTTGCTTCTTCTCTCGCCGCTTCGCTTAGGTCTCGTTGGTAGCGACCATACATCTGGAATTAAGAAAATATTGTATTTTATTTGGCGGTTAAATTAAAGCACAACTTCCGTCAACCAGGACTGAGGAGAAGGGCCTTTACACAGAAGGTCAAATATCAAAGATGGAAATAATAAGAACAACCGCCTTGTTGGGATAATGGCTTGGTCATTGGACTCGAACGCCAGAGGTCGTGGTTTCGATACCCACTGGGGACTGACAACTTTGTAAAAAATTTCATTCAGCCGCTTCCGGCCTCCTTACTCAGGGCGTAGGTACATCTGGCGGCGGGGCGTCGCACCCTGCGGTCTCTACTCAAGAGCTCGTCTGCCCAACGACCGTTGGTTCTGCGACTGACGTAGCCCGCCCATTGCCTATTTCTGGCTAATCCTTTCAGCCATGTGACCAGGTGACCCTCGTTCTTAGTCGGATACGAATCATATCCTCCAAAGAAACCCCGAGTATAACCCTCTCCATAATCATTTTTAAGTTCATAAATTCTTAACATCCATAGGATTACCCCAGATTACCTTCAAATAACCCAGGACAAACAAACCGTTAGTCTATATTAACTCTATAAATAATTACACAGCCGTATACATTATCTTTACCAAACAACGCGGCGAGATTATCCGAGATAACTGGACAAACAAAACCTGGATTCAAGGCTAGCTTACCAGGCTTTTGTTTTAATTCCAAATAGTGAAAATTTACTATGTACCCAATGTGACATCAAGTCAAAATCTTTTAATGCATATGAGTATACTTGGTAAATAGATACAAAAATTACTTGGACCGACGACCTGAAGAAGGTGGCCGGTAGCGGCTGGATGCGGAGGGCGGAGGACCGGGTGTGGTGGCGTTCATTGGGGAAGGTCTATTATCTATGATATACTGCAATCCATCTTAGACAACTCCTCATACACCAGCGAGCCGACCACTAATTCTTTAGACCAACATCGTGCCGATAGCAGGGGCGCTAAACGAACTTTTTAACGCCGTTCCAAATTGACATTGAAAATTCTGGTTATTTAATCGTAAACAGAATAAGGCCAAGGCAGCCTTCACACGTCATCAGCCGCATAACGAGAGTTTCATTACAAAACGCATACTGCCTGAAAATATGAAGCTAGCGGAAGTGGAGTAGTTTTAGGCAGAATAGCCTACTATAAGTTAGATGACTACTTAAATGATAAAAGTCCATGGAGTGCTTGATGGCTCAGCATAGGTAGACTTAATGATTGTAATGAATAAGATAAATCAAAGGTAGGGCCCTGTGCCGTTGGATTTGTTGCCACTTCGTCCCCTCGGTTATACAGGTGGAAGTGGAGTAGTTTTAGGCAGAATTTGACGTCAAAAAGAGAATAATGTATTCCAATTTTGAAAATAAATATTTTGATTTTCGATTTGATTTTGCTAAAATTTACACGTCGATTAGTTAGGAAGTTGTGCGGTGTGGCTGTACCGTTCAACTCTACAATACAATACACTTTATGGCACAAACAAATACAGTTGCACGTTATAAAAGTTACAAATAGTACAATTCAGGCGGTAAGACAACCTTTGGGTTGAAAATATTATGCCAGAGAAATTGTAGGTTGCGCTGATTAGGAAATTTAAATGATAACAACTCTACTTCCTCTTCAGAGTGCGTGACGAATAATTCATCAGCAACATAACGATAGTTTCATTACAAAAAGTATCATCATCACCATCAGCCCGAAAGAGTCCACTGTTGGACATAGGCCTCTCCCAAGGTGCGCCACTGAACCCGATCCTCGGTTCTTCTCATCCAGTTACTGCCAAAAAAGTATACTGCCTGAAAATATGAACCTCTGATAAAAAAAGATGAATTTTGATTATTTTTTTAAAGGAAGAGTGAGTCTTCTACGTAAGCTCGCTCCACCTTAGTAGAGAATACTAACGTAAAGAAGTGGCGGTCTTATCGCTAAAAGCAACCGTTGGGTAGAGGATAAGAATATAAAAGGGTAGGTTGTGCAGTTAAATGAATAAAGGTAGGAGTATAGTTTATACCCCTACAAATATACATACATAAATAAATACATACTCAAATATATACAGATATTCATATAATAACGTATTACACAATGTGGATTGATAATAACTAAGTTATAAAATAAAGGAAATGGGGGAGTGAGATGATCAGTCAGCAAGAAAGTGTTCCTTGACTTGCCGCTTGAACGCGTCTAACCGCTCGGCCACGACTTTTGGCTTAGCGGGACGCGGCGCGGGGAGCGGGGCGGTTTCGGCAGGCGGAGGGTTGGCCGCTGGTTGCGGCGCCTCGTGGCGTGCTGCTAACATTTCTGTACATTTGTTCCCGCCGCTCGCCGCCCCGCTCCTAGCTGCCGCTGGCAGCGAAAAGGTCGTGGCCGAGCGGTAAGGTTTGCGCGTGTCTGATGGACACAGGCAACGAGTTCCAAAGACGTATAGCGTGAAGTGTAAAGGAAGGAGTGAGGAAGACGTGAAGGCGAAGGGTTTTTGAAGAACGGAGAGAACGATCGATCGTGAGATGAAGAACAAAGTTTGGAAGAAATTGAAGAAGTTGGAATAGAGTAAATTAAGAATATGAGCATCTCGGCGAATAGGTAGCCACTTCAGCTGGTTACGGAAATCGGAGACGTGGTCATACCTGCGCAGGCCGAATATGAATCTAATTGATTAATTTTGGAGACGCTCAAGCTTATTGAGCTGGTCCACCGTGAGGTACGGGTAGTAATGGAATGTACCAGTTATCTAATAGGTAGGTACGTTTGGCGTCCCCTCGTACCTCACCACCCGAAGTTCTTTACCTCGGCTCCCCACTTTGACGCGGGGAAATGCGTCGCATACCCACTCGCCTCGGGGGGACGAGCGGATTACGGGGGACGAGAGGCCACCTCGTTGCTGCCGCCCTCCCCGGGGACGCATGGATGAGTGCACAGAGCCCCCGCTCCGATGCCCCCTTTTACGACAGTCAGGGGATGCCGTGGCTGCATTCTTCGCCCCAGCACACAGGGCACGCTCCCACTGTACCTAGACTAACGCTAAAAATAGCCATTGCAACAATGCACCGCTAAATATAGCCCGGCCCACGGTTCCAGTGCATTAATTGGTGCACTAATTGCATTACACACGTCAGGTTTAATGCAGTTGCATCTCATTCATACTTGACGTATCTGGTTACAATAGTACTGGCCAAGTACTTTGAATATTGTCATCATAGTCATATCAGCCCGTAGACGTCTACTGCTGGATATAGGCCTTCTCCAATGAACGCAGAAACCCCGGTCCTTCCGTCCACCTTCTTCAGGTCGTCGGTTCAGCTGAGTATATCCGCTGAAGTGTAAATAGAAGTGCTCAAGTCAAGTCAATAAGGTCAAGGGTTCAAACTTCTGCTGCAGGAAAAAGATAAAATGAAAACACCCCTGAACATTTTGTTCCAGTTAAAAGATTTAGTGAGGTCAGTAAATCGTTCACGAGGCAATGCATACGCTTCTACAACAAACTACTAAATGGATTTAATATTGCATATTATTCAAAGGACCCCAGCCTAGATGGAGCGTTGATCTACTTAAGGCGGCTGGCAATGACTAAATAAATTCTACTAATATTATAAACGCGAAAGTTTGTAAGTATGGATGGATGTTTGTTACTCTTTCACTTAAAAACTACTGAATGGATTTTAATGAAACATTACAATAATATAGCTTATACATCAGAATAACACATAGGCTACAATTTATAAAGATATTGTGTGAATGGTCCAAAATATCAAGTAAGTAGGAAAAAATCTACCATCTGCGAGCTATTCTGGCGTGCGCTGCCAAAACCGCTAGAGTTACACATATGTAATGTATGATGGAAATGTTTATCATAAATAGTTATACAAAAAAGCTACTCGAAATACTAATCGTGCGCAGACGAAGTAGCGGGCACCAGCTAGTAATAAATAAATATTACATACGTATACATACACTGGTCTAATCACAAACTTTGATTTTGTTCTGTGCTGTGGGAATCATACAAGAATTGGACAATTCACAAATATAACGTCCAGACCCCGGACCAACTTGTACATAGTTGTCTGTCTACGGAATCGAACCCACGACCTCTGGTACTTGAGTCCAATGACTACTAAGTAACTAGGTCAACGAGCCGGTCAATGGAAGAGAAGAACCGAATTGAGGTCAGTGGCGCGCCTTGGGAGAGGCATGTGTCCAGCAGTGGACTATTGCAGGCTGATGATAATGATGATGAATCCATCCGAGTCCTAAGGGTTACAAGGCATTGGACGTTTATAGGCCACGGTAGTCCATTACCACCAGATGGACCTGTTTGCTGTAAGTTGGCAGTGAATTTTTAAGTGTTTGAAAGCTAAGTCGTGTAGAAGAGGACTAAGTACAACATTTTGGATATTACCACTACTGCTGGTATGTATTGTATATGAACCACAGAATACCTGCTTGTGTTGTGTTGTATTTAGGTGGTTTTTGTACTACTACAGAGTTAAACTTAATTTTTTTACATCATTTGTTCACTTTTTCAATGAAAGACTGGCTACCCATAGAACAGGGAATCCTAGTTTGGGAGCCAGGCTACTGCTTGTAATAATATATCTACATATATTTCATTCCAGATTAATAGTCCTATGAAAACAAACGCATTTGCGTCTCGAAAACAAAATACACAATAGATGGTGTTCCTAAGTGGACCGCAAAGTTTACTTGGTAATACAAACCTATTTTTGCTGCTGGTGACCCTTTCATGTATATGTTACCGAGACGTAAATAGCGTTGGTTTTCATAGGACTATTAATCTGGAATGAAATATAGATATGTCTAGTTTAAGGACCCTAATGTTCTTGAACCAATAAAGTTATTTGTATTTGTAAAGAATTACAATGGTAAGGCAATCGTTTTATTAATACGAGTATCAAAGGGTAAATTAATTTACTGCCGTTATAACTTTCTGACACCATTTTGGCACGACCTCGCCTTCGAAATATCACGAGAACGAGGCAATATCCTTGTGCAAGCGTGTGTTTGTAGCATGGGTTATGCGTGTACCTAGGGATTAACGCGTAGGCCTGCCGCCGAGATGCTGTCTCGTGCTACATAATACATTTTTACTTTCGAAGGAAAATAGGCGTTAAGGAAGTATTATACAATTATACAGGAAAGATCGACTTTAGAGTGTTTGATGAAAAACGGTTATAATACTACTTACAGAATTCTAATTCTTATAATAGCAACAATTTGTAGAATTTACCATGAACTTTATAAATGCCAAATTTATTTTTTCTGACTTCGGTGTTTTTTTTTGTGTATTTACTATGTTATTTTTTATTAATATTAAAAAAACTATTTATATTATTTAATGCAACATATAGAAGATTAGATTAGTATGTATAAATAATATATTAACTTAACGCATCATGTCCTCGTACTAGCCAATGTACTATTGTAAGTTTCCATTATGCAATAATTGATGTACACTCTGTTAGTGACCTAATAAATACTGTACTTACTCATCTGGTAGGTAGTAAGACAAACCTGTGATCGACACAAAGTCTCGCTCGTCAGTATTAAGAGGTAAGAAACACAGCTTCGGCTGCAGTACTAATGATAGCGTTGGAGAGGAAAATAGATTTTAAGATAAAACTTCGTACTTTACGTAGCACGTGATTCTGTAGGCCTTATCTTGAAAAACAATCGTTGGCTGAAGATTATTCAAAGAGGGTTAAAGGATAAGCCTTTAGGGATATAGTATCGCCACTGTGATATATGATATGATAGCGGAAAGCGCTAAACATATTTAGTTTAGCTTAAAGGAAACTTTGAAAAAGAATTAGTAACCAGAAAATGCTCGGGGTTTCTCTGAAGGATATGATTCGTGATGAGATCCGACGACGAGTGTGAATAGACGAAAAGATTAACACTTATTTATGTCCAAACTGAATAATATCCAGCCAGACGACATCTTTTGGAATTAGGTTGGAATTTTTTTCAGATTTGGAATATTTCAGAATAGACGTTTTCAGGTTGGTCATCTTTCGACAGTTGGACGTCTTTCAGATTGAACGTTTTTCAGGTTAGACGTCTTTCAGAACGGACATTAAGTTCACTGAACCCACCACGATCGTGTGACGATGACGTCACATGCGCCTGCGCATACCTACTGCGCGAAAACGTGTATCGTCGCGACCACCGGTTATGTAAAATCTATTTATCATCATGTCAGCCCTTAGATGTCCACTGCTGGCCTTTCTCCAATGAACGCCACCACACCCGGTCCTCCGCCCTCCGCATCCATATCTATCATGTATCAAATAATTATTATTGCGGTAAAAACTTGTCTTTGTTATTAGTGATTTTCTGTAACAAATGTCTGAGCAAAGTTCATAGAAGGGAACCTAATAAATATTATTATAAATATTGAGGTACATAATGGTATGAGGTGCGGTGAGGTAGGGGGAAAAGTCAAACCATAGAATATCTAATGTCAAACTTTATAATTACAGTTTTACGGCCTTGGAAACGAGCCTTTTGTAGCCTGTCTGTAACTTCCACTATTCAATATTCTTAATGTCAAACTTCCAATGCAGTGCTGCTTAAACTCGTTCCTCAACTGACATACTTCTACACCGTCCGTGATGCCTATGCTGCCTGCTAGCTAAGAAGACCATAAAGTGCAGACCCCCCCTCCCACACAAAAATGTTTTTTTATTTGTATTTTTTTTTTACGTTATGCTAATCTAAAGTTTGTTCCTTCATTTATTTATTTATTTAATAGTTTATTGTACACACAAATATACAAAGAACAACACAAAGAAAAGAAAATTATACAAAAGGATAAGCATTGAGCGTCGGAGCCTGGTGATTTGCAATACAGGTTTCTAAGGTTTTATGATTTTATGACCGTATTTCGCTCTTGTTTTTCTTTATCTTGTAACCTTTGTGTAAAGAAGATATTTACTATTTATTTATTTTATTTTGGAAATTGTCAAAAAAGTGGTCAAACTGGTTTGCTATAATTCTATGAAAATTACTAGAGTTTCATCGCCAATTTTAGAATTAGAATTCATCAGTCGTAGAGTTATAGAAAACCAGTTAGACCCATTTGACAATTACCAGAAGGTTGCCAAAACATTTCACGGTCTTCTTAGCTATCAGTAGTGCTATTCTCTAAAATACAAACTCACGTGCGAGTCTCACTCAAGTGACTTAACTCACTTCGAAACCTGATCCATTGGTAATTCTGTAAACATTCCAGAGCACTATCGACGTGAAGTGAAAAAAGAACTCACTTCACTTCGACGGTGCTCTGGAATGTTTACAGAAACATCCAAAGGTTTCGAAGTGAGTTAAGTCACTTGAGTGAGACTCGCACGTGAGTTTGTATTTTAGAGAATAGCACTACTGAGCAATGTGGCCGGTTCTACCAACTTGAACGCAATCGCTAGTTAGAACGCAAACGATACGCGATCTTTTTGCGTCCAAAATAGCGATCATAATACAAGTCGGTAACACGCGACGGAGATACGATACACGAAAATATGTCGAGAAGTCTGAGTTGGATTATAAATAAATATGTAGGGACATTTAACACACGGCCACCTGATCCCAAACTAGGCGGAGCCTGTAATATGTGTATCAGGCAGCTGATATACATACATAATATAATATATAAATAACATCCAGTCACAAGGCAAACAAAAGTGCTCATCACACGAATGTTTGCCCTGGGCGGGATTCGAACCCGCGACCCCGAGCTTCGCAGGCAAGTGTACTACCGACTAGGCTACGGGCCGACCAATTTTATTAAATTCCCGGTCAAGCCATGTACCACTAGGATTTTTCTAAACTTGAGTATATGTACAGACTACTCTCAAACGGGGAAGGAAAACGTCGTAAGAAAACCCACACATCTAGAGTTGCCGTCTCTAAAATTTGTCAACAAGAACAAGAAGCATGAATACCCCGGATTTTCCAACCAGGACAAGAAAGAACATGCTTTTTGTCCTTTTGGAGCTAACAGCCCGGACATGCCAACTTTTATTTATCCTACTAATATTATAAATGTAATAGTTAGTGTGTTTGGATATTTGGATGTTTGTTACTCAATCACGCTTCAACCACTGGACGGATCGTGATGAATCTTGGCACACATATAGGTTAGGTCCTGGAATAGGACATAGGATAGTTTTTATCCCGAAAAAACATCTAATTCCTACGGGAAATACACAATAATTTGTTAAGTTGCCCACGCGGACGAAGTCGCTGGCAACAGCTAGTTATCGATAAATCGCAACTATAGTTATTTTTTTTTAAATCTTTATTTTAAGAGCTTAGTCACAGTGTGACTATGTCGCTCTGTAGTGATTTCATTAGAAAAATAACACAAATTAAACAACAACAAAAAAAAATCATAACTACCTAATTTAAAACTTATTAAGTTATATAGAACTTTGGCATCCTCCGAAATGGGGTATGCCAAACCAGGGTTGGCATGTTTTAAACAAAATGTTTAAAACATCTGTTTTAAACATGTTTTTTATTGTTTAAAACATCTGTTTTAAACATGTTTTTTATTGTTTAAAACATAGTTTAAAACATGTTTTATATATAAAAAAACTGTTTTATATCCAACCCTGTGCCAAACCACTATAGTTAAAACAACTGACGCTCCTAGTTGCATGTTTACCATTTATTACAATCTTTCGACTACTAATCGTGTCTACGCAACTGCATAACTCAAGTAATCTCTATAATTGTGGCAATTATGTAGTTTGTTAGACGGTGAGCAAATCGCGGCGCGTGACTCCTACATTTACTGGCTTTGTGACTTACTGACGTTGTTGTTAGGCAGGCTGTCATGTGTGGATTACATAAGATTATATTTCGGTATACGGTAGAGTAGAACAGGACCACTCCAACTCTTCCCGTGGATGTCGTACAAGGCGACTGAGGGAATACATTATAAAACAACAATCAGGCCTCCCCAACCCGTCTGGCCAGCGCGGGGAGTGTAGGACAAATCCTCAGTCTGTCTCCGGCAGATGAGAGAGGGTTGTGCTCCTGCAGTGGAGACAAAAATAACCTAATGAATTTAATTAATTATTTATTTCATTTTAAATGGTTTTCTCTAGATCTTATAATTTTTTTTTCCTTTGTTGGTTTTTTTCTTTGTGTGTGCCAATTATGGTAGTAAATAAATGTATTTCTTTTTTTTTCTTTCTGATGATGATGATTGATGATAGAACTAACAGAGTAACAATATAACGCATACAATAGTATGTTTTTAATTGCATATGTAGTTCTAATAATTACACTTTAACGCTAAAGGTCGTGGGTTGGATTCCCACTGGAGACAGACCATTTTACAATTTGTACAAGTAAGTCCCGGTTTGTATGTTATATTTGTGTATCCTTGTTTAAATTCCACAGCACAGGAGGAAATTCTATTTGGGGTTAGACCAAGTATTTACCTATGTAATATTTATTATAATATTTTCGTCAGTGGAAAGGTAAAAACGCTAAAGCGCTAGTTTGATATGTTTACAGGGGACAGGTTAAAAGTTTTTTGTTTTTTTAGGAAAAAGATTAATATGTCGTTTTCTACGAGGAGTATTTTGATGTAACTTGAAAAAAATACGATTGTATAATAACTGCTTAATTATGTAATACAAAGAAGTAGGTCTTTTATTTCACGAGACATATGTCGCATTAGCGAAAATCAACTGAACATATAAAAAAATTTACTCAGGTAAAAAACGGTAAACATATACATAGACAGATCGACGCAGAAAAAAATACAGTCGAATAGGATATATAACTCATTTTCGACCAATGTGCCGCTTTAGCGTTTTTACCTTTCCACTGACGTTTTATTGATTTGTTACAAATTTTATATTTTTTGTAGCCGGTTTTTTTTAAATTGTTTTATTTTTTCTTATGGTTAATTTCGTATTATCGAAAATCATAGGATTAAGGTTTTCTTTTAGAGAATTTTGCGTACGCCTCCTAAGAGAGAAATCTCAGAGCGCTGAAGAAGCGCTGAGCCTTGAAGAGATCATCATCGGCCGAAATACGTCCACTGCTGAACACAAGCCTCCCCAACAGAATGCCGCTTTTGGTGGGCTGTCCATTGGGGCCTTTGGCAAAATCACCACGCTTGGCAGGCGGATTGGTGATCGCAGTAACGATCTTAATGTAACACAGAAGAATGCTGATGCCCGTCGGCTTGATGACACCCACGGGCGCTTAGCAAAGGTTGTCTAGTAAGTGATACGGCTGTCTTAATTTATAAATAAATAAATAAAATAAATATCTCAGACATTCACACCAATTATCCAGTCCCAAACTAGGCAGAGCCTGTGTTATGGTTACTGGATAACGGATAGACATACTTAAATAAATATATAAACATCCAAGACTTGGGTACAAACATTCATATTCATCATACGAACATTTGCCCCTAGCGGGATTCGAACCCGCAACCTCCGGCGTGGCAGTCCGAGCGCTACCCGTTCCGCCACGGAGGTCGTCAACTCTTTATTATCAATCTGATAATAAAGAGTTTACCTATCTATCTCAGGATCTAGACAAGGTACTTATGCCCACAGATCAAGTTGCACTAACAACCGCAATATTCGCGTGACAGACCTGTGTTGTCACAGGATAGGTATCCCGTTCCGTGGGAGTGGGACGGGGACGGAGGATATACGTTTGATTAGGTAAATAAGGGTAAATTTCGCAATTGCGCGTGCGCTGGAGCAAATTGGCCGGTCGGTGTCAGGTTTGAGCAGGTAGGTGTCGTTTAAAGACGAGAGATAAATTCGAGCTCCACAAATTGGCTGGTCTTTCGTTCTGTGGGCCTACTCAATAAGAATTTCGGATAATATCCGCCGAACCTTGTTTTACCAGGGTTAAGACTAAGTAAGACCAGTAAATCGTTCACGGGGCAATGTATACGCTTCTACAACAAACTACCAGAGGAAATCTTAAATATGACGGACAGAAAGTTTAAGATTCACATTAAAAAACCACTTCGTAAGAAAGCCTATTATAAAATAAACGATTATTTGAATGACAAAGATGCCTGGTACTAATGTTAATTCAGCTTCGCAAAATCTTTATTAATTGTATGCAAACTTGATTTTTAAAACATGTGTTGCGTGAAGTTTGTTGCGCCGTTTCTTCTTCACAGCGCTAACACCTAGGAAGCGGTAGTCGATAAAAAAAATGACGTGTATAAATGTACCAAGTGTACTCATATGAAATAAATGACTTTGACTTTGAACTATTAAGACATTTTGTACCCTCTAACGACTCATGTGACATTAGGATAAGCGTTTGCAGTCAAGTTATTGTAGAAGAAGCCAAACGCTTGTCAGAATCTAATAAATAAAAACGTAAACTTCGCGTATCTGTACACTGAAGATATTTGCAATAAAAATTGGGGGGTCTAATTATAAGTAAATCAAGTAAGTCCACTGACTTATGAAAAACCTTTTGTTGGAAAATGAATATAATTCCAAAAATGAATTTTCTAAAAAATTAAATTGATGGTCCCTCTGACGTTTAATTTAATTTGTGATAATTGAATACCAAGTGTATTTTTAAATTCATATTTTAATATTATATACTGACATAGATAGTATGTTATATACTATGACATTATTTGAATTGTTGACATTGTAATTTATACATTATTTTATTTTACGACGATCCCTTTTACCATATGAGAATGACATGTAAAATTTAATTTTTAAGATGTAAAAGTGAAATAAATAAATCTAATCTAATCTAATCTATGACACTAAATTCGGTGACGCAGACACCGTCTTTCTTAGCCGTGGTCAGTATACCTCATTTATGATTAAAAAATTAAACCCGAGTGGAGATTTATAGCGGCGCTGTGCCATGGTCTCCTTATACAAGTGACCACACACGCACTCCTTTACACTCACATACACAACACATTCAATACACACAGGTGGATGCAAACTTTATTTATCATCAGGTTATTTTGTCTCCACTGCAGGAGCACAACCCTCTCTCATCTGCCGGAGACAGACGGAGGATTTGGCCTACACTCCCCGCGCTGGCCAGACGGGTTGGGGAGGCCTGACTGATGTTTTATAATGTAACTTTATTAATTAAGTTTAATTTAAATTGTATATAAAACACTTTAGTAATATTTCTTATTCAAATATCCCATTTATCATTGTATCTACTATTATCTGTATTTACTTCTTAGTTTGTCTTTAATGTAAATTGTGTAATTATGTTGAGCTTCATTACTTGGCTGTATAATTTTATAATAATTTCGAATAGTAATCTATGTAATTGTTATGCTGTGAAGTTTATGAAATATTTTTTTATAGATATTAAGAAAGAGAATTTATGATTTTTTTTTCTATTTGGCTGTTAATAGAAAAAATATGTACAATACAATACAATACACTTTATTGCACAAACAAATACAGTTACACGTTATAAAAGTTACAAATAGTACAATTTAGGCGGTCTTATCGCTTTAAGCGACAACCTTTATATATATGTATGTATGTATTTGTGGCTGGCGGATCCTTATATGAAGCAGTGCGGCTGGCCAATGACCGCTATGCGTGGAGGCGCATTTTATACGGTCGCGAACCTCAGCAGTGAGGGAACGACAGAGAAGAAGAAGAAGATGTATGTATTTATATATGTAACCAAGCAAGTTGATAAATCTATGACATTATTTGCATTAGTTTATACAATACAAGTTGTTGAGATAAATCATAAATATAGATAAGTACATGTGGAGCATTATGATTTACGAGGTTCCTCAAGTATGCACTTAGCAGTGAAATAAGGTGATATTATCTTGATCAGGCCTTCAGAAAGGGCATGTGAGGCGCACCCACGAGTATCCTTAGCAGGGTTGGATAAAAAACAGTTTTATTTAATATAAAACATGTTTTAAACCATGTTTTAAACAATTTAAACAGTTTTAAAAAATAAAAAACATGTTTTAAATAATAAAAAAACATGTTTAAAACAGATGTTTTAAACACTTTGTTTAAAACATGCCAACCCTGATCCTTAGTTAGACCTGGGTGTATCCGAGTGGCTTGGTCATTGGACTCGAGTGCCCGAGGCCGTGGGCCCCATTCCCACTGGCGACAGACAACTTTGTATAATTTAGTCCCGGTCTGGATGTCATATTTGTGAATTGTCCTATCTTTGTTTAATTCCCATAGCATAGGAGAATTCTAGTTTGGGATTAGACAAGTGTATGTATGTATTGTCATCCAGTCTCTGCCAGCCGCCGTACGCAGATCGACGTGCCCTCTAGCCAGGGGGCGTCCCACACTACGCTTGCCCAGTCGCGGTCTCCACTCGAAAACTGGGTGAGAAAAACTAAGGATCGGGTTCAGTGGCGTACCTTGGGAGAGGCATATGTCCAACAGTGGACTCTTTCAAGCTGATGATTATGATGATGTATATATTTAATATTTATTTATATAAAAAAAACTAGGTCTGGCACCAAAATCGCAAATTGTTATAATAATTAAACAATCGCACTGATAAATAATGATTACAATTAATGGTTAATCCTTCCTACTAATATTGTAAATGTGAAAGTTTGGATATTTGGATGTTAGGATGTTTGTTACTCAATCACGCTTCAACCACTCGACGGATCGTGATGAAACTTGGCACACATATAGGTTAGGTCCTGGAATAGGACATAGGATAGTTTTTATCCCGAAAAACATCTCATTCCTACGGGAAATACATAATAATTTGTGATGTTAAGTTGTCCACGCAGATGAAGTCGCGGGCAACAGGTAGTAGCTGATAATTTCCGATTACGATTAATCGTACTCGTTTCATCACTAATAAATATAAGGGCGCGCCTTATAAAATAATATTATAGGTAATATCATCATCAGGTTATTTTTGTCTCCACTGCAGGAGCACAACCCTCTCTCATCTGTTGAAGACAGACGGAGGATTTGGCCTACACTCCCCGCGCTGGCCAGACGGTTTGGGGAGGCCTGACTGATGTTTTATAATGTATTCCCTCAGTCGCCTTGTACGACATCCACGGGAAGAGTTGGAGTGGTCCTATTCTACTCTATAGGTAATGTATTAGAAGAATATAAAAAAAGTCCTGTATTTTGTACGCGTCGATGACAGACCTTAGACCATGTGAGCAAAACGTTATTTCAACTACAATCCAACACAGACTACATGAACAGAAACATTGTACCTATGTTATCAGCACCAGTACCTCTATATGTGGAAGTAAGAAAACCTGTCAATTAACTAAACGACAAGACATTTCAGTAAACGAAGCCGTTTTGTATAATGGTCATTTGACGTGAATCCACTTCCTAGGTAACAGGGAAAATATGTGGGTTTCGTTCGTGCTTTACTGCTATACCCTTTATTGCAACTTCCAGGCAAAGCGTCACTCTATTATCTATATATTATATTATTATTATTACATATAATAAAAGAGTAGAAAAAACAAAAGAAAAGCGAATCTGTACATTGAAGTTAAAAAAAAAATTTCACTGCCCGGACATTACTGAAGACCAGTAGAGTCCAAAAATATAATTAAAAAAATTCTTATCTGTCTGTATGTATGTATGTATGTACGGGCTAATCTTGGAAACTGCTGAACAGAATTTGACGGCATTTTCACTGTTTAATAGCTTTGAGTTCGGGCCTCATACTGGTATAAATCATATCTCAATAAAATGTCAGGATGATGATATACAAGTTGACCTCTCATTTCATATCATTTGTATGAAAGTGTAGTTCAACATTACTGGTCGATGCAAGAACTTAACAGAAAGTGACAGAGATGTTTTAAAGCTCATTTATAGATTTCTTTTAGCTGATGTATTTCCACAAGTCTCGATACAAAAAGTTCGCTATTCGATAATTAGTGGCCCTGTATTAGACCGGTGATCGTCGACAATGTCAATATCGAAGCTGTTCAGGAGTACGTCTGCCTAGGACAGACAATATAGTTGGGTAGGATCAATTTCAAAAGCTGACAGAAGAATCCAGTTAGGGTGGGCAATCTGCTGCTATCTTTAATCAGTGCGTCCTGCCTGTCATGATTACAGGAGACGTGGACACTGATGGTGGGCCTGATCCACAAGATTCAAGTGGCTCTGCGAGCTATAGAGAGGGCAATGCTCGGGGTCTCTATGAGGGATATGATTCGTAATGAGGAGATCCTATGAATAACGAAGGTGACCGACATAGCCGAAAGAATTAGTAAGCTGAAATGGCAGGTCACATCTATCGTAGTACCGAACGGACGTTGGGGCAGACGGGTTCTAGAGTGGGACGCGAGACGTCGCACGCACCATCCACCACGCGCAGGATGGGACGCCCTGCCGCCAGGTGGATGGACGACCTGAAGATGGTGGCCGGAAGCGTCTGGATCTGTAGAGCGTTGTGGCATTCATTGGGGAAGGCCTATGTCCAGCAGTTTGACTGCAAAATAGGAAGGGAATAGGAGGGGAAGGAAGTCGGATGGGAAAGAAGAGAGGGATTAGGATAGGAGAGGAAAGATGAGGGGGCAGTGGTAAATAAAGGGCGTAGGAAGGGGTGGGTTAAGGGAAGGGGGAGAGGTAGGAGTAGGGAGAGGGAAGGGGTGGGGGAAAGGGTTTTTAACGTTGTGGGAAGGGGATGAAGAAGGAAAGAAAGAAAGGGTATTTAAAGGACAAATTGGAGGGGGGGGTGGGGAAGGAAATATCACCTAATTTGCACAATATTAAAATATATTTTTTTTTATTGATTATATGATAATCTTTTAATTCATGATAAATGTAAATGTCAACTTTATTTAAAAAAAAAAAGCGGCCAAGTGCGAGTCGGACTCGCCCATGAAGGGTTCCGTAGCAGCAAGTAACATAATATAAAAGTTATTGTAGTTCGTTGTAACTTTGATCGATGTTTTAATAATAGTATTGTGGTTTACGATTTATGACTTATAAAAAAATACTACTTTAATAATCTCTTTCAAACCAATTTTCGGTGGAAGTTTGTATGGCAATGTACATCATATATATTTTTTAGTTTTATCATTCTCTTATTTTAGAAGTTACAGGGGGGGGGGGGGGACACATTTTACCACTTTGGAAGTGTCTCTCTCGCAAACTATTCAATATCATTTTTTAAGACCAATCCACACGTATGGGTTTGATGAAAAAAAAAATTTGAGTTTCAGTGCTAAGTATGGGGAACCCCCAAAATTTAATGTTTTTTTTTTCTATTTTTGTGTGAAAATCTTAATGCGGTTCACAGAATACATCCACTTACCAAGTTTCAATAGTAAGTTCTTATAGTTTCGGAATAAAGTGGCTGTGACATACGGACGGACAGACAGACATGACGAATCCATAAGGGTTCCGTTTTTTGCCATTTAGCTACAGAAACCTAAAAAACTGTGGTCCAACGGGCGAAACCGCCGCCGGAACGCTAATTTTTACCCGACTTCAAAAAAGGAGGTTCTCAATAGTATGTTTTTTTATGTAAGTATATTAATATTTTTAATGCATAACCAGATTAATAGATTTCTTTGAGGATTTAGTAATACACGTAATACGAATGTGTAATGTTAAGTTGTCCACGCGGACGAAGTCGCGGGCAACAGCTAGTAAATAAATAAATAAATAAAATAGAATAGAATAGAATAGAATAAAATAAAATAAAATAAAATAAAATAAAATGCCTTTTATTTCTTGCATAACATAAATTCAATATTTACAATACTTTTAATCTATAATATTAATCTGCAAGAACCCCTCCGCCTCCTTCAAAGAACTCCATTTAACTCTGTCTTCGGCTACCAGCGAGGGCCAGCCGTCTTAGTAACGTCATCTTCCCATCTCGTGTGGGGTCTACCTTTAGGACGTTTTCCTTGGTTTCCCTCCCACAAAGTTACCCTTTTCACTCTATTAAGCTAGTAGTATTGTATCTTCTGCTGTCAGACTGCCAACGTAGATGGGAGGAATCGGAAAAGGGCATGCACCTCTTCAAATTCTTTAAACGCGTTAAGGAGAGACTAGAGAAACGGTGGCTGGAGGTGGATCACTGCGTCGCGCAGCGCCTCACTGGTCACGTCAACTTCCAGGAGAAGCTTCACACCATGAAGCTGGTCGCAACTCCCGACTGTGAATGTGGTGAGTCGGATCAAAGCGCTCGTCACATTCTATAGGGAACGTGAACTCATGCTATCGGATCTAAATTGCGTAAACCATCCGGTTTTCTATGGAGATCTGGTTGCGAACTGCCGAGTTTTTACCATGCCTACTACACGCATTATTATAAGAAGTTGCCTTCTGCTACTCCGTCAACTGCTCACTGTGTCATACAGGCGCTATACTTATTTTATTTCATTTAATTTAATTTCAGTTCAGTTCAGTTCAGTTCAGTTCAGTTCAGTTCAGTTCAGTTCAGTTCAGTTCAGTTCATCTCATCTCATCTCATCTCATCTCATCTCATCTCATCTCATCTCATCTCATCTCATCTCATCTCATCTCATCTCATCTCATCTCATCTCATCTCATCTCATCTCATCTCATCTCATCTCATCTCATCTCATCTCATCTCATCTCATCTCATCTCATCTCATCTCATCTCATCTCATCTCATCTCATCTCATCTTATTTTATTTTATTTTATTTTATTTTATTTTATTTTATTTTATTTTATTTTATTTTATTTTATTTTATTTTATTTTATTTTATTTTATTTTATTTTATTTTATTTTATTTTATTTTATTTTTCTTTATTTATTATTAGGCACTCAAACAAGTCACAATAATTACAACATAGATACATTAGGTTAAAGGATTTTAGATATATTGTGACTCAGTTACATGAATACACAGCTAAGTTAAACACATGACAAGCAGCACAGTAAATATATGATTTAAACATATATGCAAACTTAAAATAAAAATTATACAGGTATATAGTATATCAGTACTACTACTAGAATATATATAAAGAAAAAAGTAAGATAAAGTGAAGGTATTCTAACGATTATGATTAGGAAAAGAATGTAGGATGTATATACGATATCAACGTCCGTGGTTTTCAGCCAGGCTTCTCCTGGATACAAAACCCCCAACCACTTTGATCATCGTTTCGTTGCTATATTTTAAATGTTTTAATAAATGTTTTAATTTCCCACTAAGCACCAGGGTGTATTCCTCAGTCCCGACTTCTGGCCCGAGGGAGTCGTGTTTAGACGATATAGGGAGGCAAAGACTTTAAAACCCCCAAAAATAGCGTGTGTTTAATTAATTAAGGTTATATAATGTATGTATTTCTAGGCTAAGGTATTTATCTATGGGCCAAGTTGCCTGAAAATAAAGGATTTATTATTATTATGTGAGAAATCTAAGTTTTTGTCTCGCCTGGCCAGCAAAATCAAAATGGCCAGACGGACTTCCTCCGGCTGAGGAGTCCAAGCGGCCGGAGGTCAGGGCGATAGAGAGAGAAACCGACGGATTATTATATTATTATTATTATTATTATATTCCCATTTGCTATATTCTAATCTACTGCGACTTAGCTACTTAGATACTAGCTAAACAAAATTACTATGCTAGTATCTAAGATATAACACATCAATAGACAGTCGCATATTTAGATCAAGTTTATCTTCAAGGCGCTTGCTAGCTGCATGGTAAACAATATATAGCAATAGTATATATATAAACATTATAATAAGACAAGGTACAGGATTCAATGCAATTGTATTGAAGTATTGTTTTATACAGATTACGTCATCTTCGATCTCGACAGGCTCGTTAAATCGAATGTCAGTTGTAGAGGTAAAAAAGGGAAGTTAAAAACTAAAATCAGATGCTGGCGCCGCTGCCGAAATGAAGGCACGGTCTAAACACTTCAAGTACTCGAGTATAAAGTCATCGTAAGCTTTCGTAGCGTTTGCAGTCGAGACTCTAGGCCCTTGGAGTAAAGAAGCGTGCGATCTAGTGCACCTATTAGGTTTAAAATTAATAGATATTTCTGGGGAGAAAAATAGCGGGAGGTATCTTCAACAGCGCGTAGCCCTAGCCGTCCAGCGGGGAAACGTAGCGAGTGTCCTAGGCACGTTGCAGCACCATTCGCTGGACAAATTAGGCGAAATTTTTTATTTAAATTAGATGTGTTTCATATTTGTTAATTTTCAGCTTGTATTTTATACTCATATTCAATAAATTAAAACTAAAGAAATCAGATGTCAACTAGAGGAAATCTAATAAAAAAAAACGTAAACTTCGGGCGTCTGTACATTGAAACTCTCCGACCTGTACATTGAAATTGACGACCTCCGTGGCGGAACGGGTAGCTCTCGGACTGCCACGCCGGAGGTTGCGGGCTCGAATCCCGCTAGGGGCAAATGTTCGTATGATGAATATGAATGTTTGTACCCAAGTCTTGGATGTTTATATATTTATTTAAGTATGTGTATCCGTTATCTAGTAACCATACCACAGGCTCTGCCTAGTTTGGGACTGGATAATTGGTGTGAATGTCTGACATATTTATTATTATTATTATTAAACTGTTTGCAATTATTTTTTATTGCGGTGGTCTAAGGATTAGTGACATAACACATTTCGATTATTTTTGGAATTCTGGTCTGTTTCGTCTGTTTATCTGTTAGTTTGTATACGCATAAAAAAACTATCGAACCGATTTTGATGGACGTCTTACATAAATTTGGAGTAACATTTAGTTTTTATTTCTACGCAATCGGCTTACTCAATGAAAAGTTATGGGAATTTTTAGTTTTTAAATACATTAATACGAAAAGAAAAACAGACAAAATTTGGTACTAAACGCATTATACTTGTCCTTTCGGTTACTCTAAGGTTGACTGGAAGAGATCCCTAAGTGGGATAAGACCGCCTTTGTACACAGTTTAATTCCTATTTTATTATCGTTGTTGTTGTTATTTTTGGTACAATATATACAAAAATTCCAAAAATTATCGAAATCCCACATTTTTTTTGATGCAAATATTTTAAATGTACAGACACGCGAAGTCAACATTGCTATTTATTAGATAAATAATATTACAAATTTGTTTCACTAACACCAGCA
This sequence comes from Esperia sulphurella, assembly GCA_947086405.1. Taxonomy (NCBI): domain Eukaryota; kingdom Metazoa; phylum Arthropoda; class Insecta; order Lepidoptera; family Oecophoridae; genus Esperia; species Esperia sulphurella. Next base: position 1,157,166 of record OX352281.1, on the reverse strand, counting down.
GTATTTAATTATAGCGGTTCCGTACCTCAGGTCGCGAAACCTACTCGCACTTGTCCTTCTTTTAAAAGAAAAATATATTGAGCTATAAATAATATCCTACTTCCTACTAATATTATAAACGCGAAAGTTTGTAAGTATGGATGGATGTTTGTTACTCTTTCACGTAAAAACTACTGAATGAATTTTAATGAAACTATACAATAATATAGCTTCTACATCAGAATAACACATAGGCTACAATTTATAAAGATATTGTGTGATATGTCCAAAATCTCAAGTAAGTAGGAAAAAATCTATCATCTGCGAGCTATTCTGGCGTGCGCTGCCAAAACCGCTAGAGTTATACATATGTAATGTATGATGGAAATGTTTATCTTAAATAGTCCTACAAAAGAGCCCGCCACAGTATATATCTATATCTTATGTGTAAGCCATTATAGCCAAAATAGTGAACCCTAATATAAGCTACTCGAAATACTAATTCTGCGCAGACGAAGTCGCGGGCACCAGCTAGTCGGTAATAAAAGACAAAACAATTATATACATTGTGGTAAGAAACTGGTATTTTTACAATCGTTCGATTTTAAGCTATAAAAGTCTACAAATAAGAACCTATATCACTATTAAACACAGATAACGAGTACACGTATTAATTGTAAGGAATTACTAAACAGAGTCCAACAATTAAGTCATTACTGTTATCATCATTATTATTATTATAGGAACTTTAAACTATTCTAGATAGTAAATTAATAAGTAAAAACAGTAAACAAATGCGCCGTATCGGTTTTCTCACGGTGACATTGTTATATTTAATCGGATGACTCAATGTAATAGTCAGTTGTGTTTGCGATTCAAATAGAGCAAACTGAAATATGTTGGCAACTAAAAATGACATGACCATTATTTAGTCATTTGCTGCAAAATAAAACGCATCGTTAGCATAGTGGTTCGGTTTTCTCGAACCCCAAAAGGTTGTAGAGTCGATTCCCATGACAGACCAGGGGGGGCTGCTCTGTAAGCATTTCTGCTAATATCCGTTGAACAATAAAGCCATTTTGTGCTACATGGTAAACGGTTATCAGAATATATCACATGAACTGTTACAGAGTACAAATGGTCCTGTTCTGCCTGCCGTTATACTTTACAGTTAAAGAATAATTGTAAGCACCATGTAACGACGACATGCCTCTTGTCGCTTCAGCCGCGTAGATAACCAGGTTTGATAACCAGCAATGTTATAATGTTATATTGCGGGAACCTTGATTCATAACAAATCTTTAAAAAAAAAATTATAACCCGGTTTTCTGTGTTCTTCCTTTCCCGTTTGAGAACCGCAGTTATCTTTTAGACAGACAACACCGTTAATTAGTTATAGAAATTATAACAAAATACTAGCTTATCTATGAAATGATTATATTGCTGCTAGATTGCTGGGTTATCAAACTTGGTTTGATAACTATCAGATTTGTTGGGAGTCGACTCGACAACCTGAAGACAAATGGCCGAACCGATATGCTAACGTTGCGTTATATTTTGCAGCAATTGACTAAATATGGGTCATGTCATTCCTAATTGTCACCATATTTTCACTTTGCTCTATATAAATTGCTTGTTATCAAACTTGGGTTGTTAACCATCAATCTAGCAGCCATCTTGGCGGACCCTAGATTAAACCTAAACCCTACGCTTGGGAGCCGTGGTAGCCGGTTGGTTGTGCACTAGCCTCACGTTCATGTGGTCGTGGGTTCAAACCCCGCCCGTACCAATGAGTTTTACGAAACTTAAGTACGGTTTATTTACAATATCACAGGCTTTTCGGTGAAGAAAAACATCGTAAGGAAACCTGCATATGCCGAAGAAGAAATTCTGAGGCGTATGTGAAGTCCACCAAATCGGCTTGGGGTACCGTTGGTGGTCAGGGGTTTGGCACAAAAGATCCTGAAGGGTCGAAGTGTCGCCAGGTCTTCCTGGCCCCCTAAGAAGATAAGATACGCTTGGGAGAGGACTGTCATCCTTACCACTATCATCAGCAGCTTCTAGTATGTCCACTGCTGAACCGAGCATCATATACGTCCGTGGTGTTCAACTATGAGACCAGTCCCCATTTACCAAACCCCCTCCACTACTTAAGTCATCATTTCGTAGCTACACTTCCATTTTCTAAAAGGGAAGTGGAACCTCATTTCCTGCTTCGGCTCTTTACTACTTTATTTTACCTGGGGCCCAAGGTAGTATAGAATCTGTCCCAGGGACTCGCCTACCTTCATTGGTGTTATTACACATATAGCTTATTAGGTCCTGGAATAGATAGATAGATAATTCATTTATTCTTAGAACAGCACAAATACAATGTTACAAATAGGTCACTTAATGATACAGAAGTACAGCAAACAAACATAACAGAGTAATAGTAACAGTGTAGCCCGTGCTGTGCTGCGGAAAGGGCCCTGACTCAGCATAATGTCGCAGCCCAGCGGCGCGACGCTGATATTCTGCCAGGACCGTTACTTTAGAAGGTACGTGATGCGTTATGATGGTCAAAGTACACTGTTTTTATTACTATTGCATGTGCAAACCGGTCCAATTTATGTTAACTAAATGTTAGTGTTTATATCAATAATGCATAGTATTAAATATGTTTTTGTTTTATTTTATTTTATTTGCATACATACATAAATACATACATATGATAGACGTACAATATAAATAACTTACATTAAAACTAATCTCTCGATAGACATACGATACATCACGAATGGTTGCTTAAATAAATAAATTGATGGGAGACAGTGCGAAGACATATATCACTCAAACATAATTATAAACTAGGTGTCAATGAGAAGTAAAGTACCTATTATTGTTGTTCGACTTTATTTTTCAGCGACCTTCTTGTAAGGACACAGGATAGTTTTTATTCCGAAAAAACATCTCATTCCTACGGGAAATACATAATAATCTGTATAAAGGCAAGCACCTCATCTCACGTGATTGGCTGTTTGATCTACACTTATCGCTAGCTAATTGGCTGCCGACTTGATATTTGTTTACTAATTATTCGTTAGCACCGTCCAAACAGATCATGTGAGGAGCAATTTTTTTTTATTAATTTCGAAGGTAACATGTGATTTGTTAGTCATATGAATCCATATATAGAAGAGATCCTTATAGAGCCTTTTTTCTATATTACATGGAATCACGCTTACCCAAGACACTCCTCCGGAGCTCCATACAAGCCTATCCGTATGCGTTTGTGTGTGTGCGTAAATTATTATAGGGCTACTGCACTCAGTGCGCGAACATAGTCGATCGAGAGAGGGACAACGTTATAAAGATCGGAATAAGGTAGTGTCATGTGCTTAATGTTTATGTTAATCTGGGATTTTATCCGATATTTATTTAAAAATCTGTTTATCATATGTTTATCAGTCATTTATGTTTAAACTTATACAGTAGGAATATGAATATGGAAACGTGGAATGCCACATATCTCATTTAATAATCTATAATTCATCTTCCGTCTCCCGCTTACCAGTAAAATAAAATACAAATAATCCTAAATTATCTTATCTTAATTTGATATTACATACTTTTTAGTTATTACTACTAAGAGTCCCGTTTGCTTTTAAGGTAAATCATTATCATCAGGTTACTTTTGTCTACACTGCAGGAGCATAGCCCTCTCTCATCTGCCGGAGACAGACGGAGGATTTGGCCTACACTCCCCGCGCTGGCCAGACGGGTTGGGGAGGCCTGACTGATGTTTTATAATGTTGTATTGTTATTATTGATTATAAATGTTCGCATGTGTTCCTTTTTGGTTGATTGTGTATCCGTAAAATGGTTAGTTATGCGTTACGTCTGAACCACGTGTCTAAAAAAGTACCTTTCGACCAACTTTTTAACAGACGCTATTTTGACACCAGCTGAGTTGCGTTTTTAGCTGAGACAACTGTCAAAATGTAGAAACGTTCGTTCATTCTACATCTGACGTTTGTTTAAACGTTAGCTACGGCTGAAACGCAGCTGAAGCACGAACGTTGTGCGCAGCGGAGTACGAATAGTGTTAAAGCCTGCGTTTCAGCTGCAGTTCAGTTGCGTTTTGTGCGTAAATGTGTTAATAGAATTGCCCCCCTAATGTTGCTTCAGCTTCGCACAATCTTTTTATTATCTACACTATAATATACGTATAGAACTTGACTATAAAATATGTGTTGCTAGAAGTTTTGTTGTGATAGCAATAATATATTATTTTATGCTGGTAACATTGTCTGTTGCAAGGAAGCCGTCTTGTCGATCGGCTTTTATTCGAGGTTAAAGTGTTCTGTTATAACCGGGTTTGCAATAGTATAATTTCAGTCTATTCTTCACTGCGGCTTTATTTCTAAACTCTATAACAAGTTTGAAAACATTTCTAAGATTCTATAATTTTCATAGAATTCTAGAAAACTATGGAAATTTTTTTGCCATTCTCACAACTCCCTGGAACCCTGGTCCTACTCCGTAAGGATTTATATAGACGCCAAATGCTTAACCGTTTATATACCAAATGACCCATCATCATTATTCGGCTTTTATCCGTCCACTGTTGGACATAGGCCTTCCCCAATGAACGCCACCACACCCGGTCCTCCACCCTCCGCATCCAGCCGCTTCCGGCCACCTTCTTCAGGTCGTCGGTCATCCACCCTGCGCGTGCCGATTCGCGGTCTCCATTCCAGAACTCGTCTGCCCCAACAGCCGTCGGTTCTGCGACATATGTGGCCTGCCCATTGCCACTTCAGTTTCGATTTTTTTGTGACTCTTTAATTTTTCATATTTTTACTCCGCATTTAGCCAAATTTCAACAATATCCACACTGACCTGCGTTAATTTGACTCACAGATGGTAACGACTCAATTTGGTGTGGCCCAAATCAAGCCAGGTCAGTTTACTGATCATCGTCATACTCCACTTTCGTCAGAAAACCAAAAACATATTTTTGGGGACAGATTTTCTGCCATTCTCTTGGCAACAGAAAGAGAAAGAAGTTAAAAGAATGAAAGTTCACGTCCCTACTCACTCCTCTTAATTCTACTAATGTAACCTACTTTATTATTGTATCTATGTATTTTTATTATGCAACTAGCTGTGCCCGCGGCTCCGCTCGCGTGGTCTACTCACTCGCAATCCGACTACGACTCTGACCCGACCCCATCGCCCACACCCACGCCAACCACAACTCCAAATGTAGTCCTAACTCATCGCAATCTGAACTGCACCGAACATTTTAATTATACTTCATTGTTATTATTGCATACCTACTAATGTGTTTAAAAACTAAAAATTCCCATAACTTTTGATCGAGTAAGCCGATTGCGATGAAATAAAGACCAAATGTTACTCCGAGTAAAGCCCTATGTTTCACTAAAAAATATATCTAAATCAGTTAAGTAGTTTTTACGTGAAACGTGCACAAACTAACAGACAAAAATTTCACAAGAGGAATTTAATTGAAAGTTCTTACCAAAGTACCCAAGTAGCTGTGTCCGATCTCCTCCTCGGAAGTGTCCCCGGAGACCAGGTCCTGATTCTGCGAGGCTCTCCACTTCATTTCGTCACTTATTTAACACTATTATTCGTAATTACACTATTTCCTTGACTAGGGTTGCGCGCACTCCGCGATGTGACGACTCTCAAACTAAATTCATTTATCAAGAGATAGGGAAAGATATATATAAAGCCTATTGATTTATGGCATTTTATGCAATAATATAATAAAGAATATGGCATTGAATTACGTGAAAATATAAGCTTAATTTAAGATAATTATTTGACAGCTAAAAAAAATTACGAAAGACAAATCAAAGTTGATACTTTTTATTGTACGTGATTAACAGGAATCGGAGTTGGGTAGTCTCATTTATGTAAATGCGACAGGGCAGATCAATTAATACGGAGATTCCTTCTCACGGGATTTTATTATCTGTTTTAACGAAAATCCCGGAATTAATAGTAATCCTTCCTACTAATATTATAAATACGAAAGTTTGGATGTTTGGATGTTTGTTACTCAGTCACGCTTCAATCACTGGACGGATCGTGATGAAACTTGGCACACATATAGGTTAGGTCCTGGAATAGGACATGGGATAGTTTTGATCCCGAAGAAACATCCCATTCCTACGGGAAATACATAATAGTTTGTGATGTTAAGTTGTCCACACGGACGAAGTAATAATTTTATATTATTTGTATTATATTTTACTGGTAAGCGAGAGGCGGAATAATTGTGGGTTATTAAATGAGCTATATGGAATGTCCATATTTATATTACTGTACGAGTTTATACATAAATGAATTACAAACAAATTTAAGTTATTTCGGAGAAAATCCCGGAATATTAATATATGTCGTCGCAAGTACATTATAAAACATCAATCAGGCCTCCCCAACCCGTCTGGCCAGCGCGGGGAGTGTAGGCCAAATCATCCGTCTGTCTCCCGCAGATGAGAGAGGATTGTGCTCCTGCAGTGGAGACAAAAATAACCTAATGATGAAGTACATAAATAACAATACCTTATTCCGATCCCTTCTGATTAAAGTTATATATATATGTATTTGCTATAATCTGTAAAAGTATATAACTTATTTGTTGCGAACTCGTCTTCTACAGAAAAACCTCAATTTTGGTTTCGTTAGAACACTAGAAATTAACGACATTGTATTGATCCATAAAAAAAATAAAAAATAAACTTTTTCAACATAATAATTAATAAAAAAAAAACTCTAAAAATTATAAAACAAAAGAGTATTACCAAAAATTTATTAAGAAATTACTAGTATAGTATCAAAATAGTATATCAAGCCGAAAGGTAAAAAATTCAAAAGTATTATAATAAAATAACTTTAAACTGAACAGCTGTAACAACTTAATCTGTGTTAAAAATATCCAATGCCTTTAAAAATTCCAACAGAATCTCTCATCGATCAACATGATCATTCATCTGTTATCATTTTCAGGGAAAATCTAAAAAAAAATGCAAAAACACCACTTCACTTGAAAACACTTTCATAATTTAACGCAAAAATTAGGCTAAGTTTATTACCTATTTTTTCTATCTAACCTATTTATTTCTAGACAGACCCAGGTCGGCCGCCGTTCGGGCGGTCCAGGTAAACTGAACTAATCGTGCGGTATCACGGCACTCTTGCGCATCTCGCTGAAACTGAAACTTAAGCCACGTCCACGTGGGCGCGCGATTACGTATATCCGTGGAACCATTACCCGAGTATCAGGTAGACCGTTGTGGTTTCAAATTGCATGAAGGTATCCTACCATAACCTAATTCTAACACCAAATTCTTTTTTCATTCCTTCACTGTCCGAGCCGCGCTGATGTGGAATAAACTGCCGACGGTCATTCGAGATAGTACGTCGGTGACACCCTTTAAAATTTAACTAAAAGAGCACTATCTGTCTCACTCAGTATAATACGATGTGTTTATTATAGTTACTTATGTTATTATTATTTATTATATATATTTTATATATACAATGAGATCGATTCTGAAGGCATAACGTTAAAATTTGACAGCACTAAAACTGTTGCTATCCTTGTCATACAGTATTATAAAGATAAAGACGAAACCAATTTTAGCGCTGTCAAATTTTAAATGTGTGCTTCAGAATTACATTTACATTTACATTTTATTTTTAAGTTTTATACATTATAAAACATCAATCAAGCCTCCCCAACCCGTCTGGCCAGCGCGGGGAGTGTAGGCCGAGTCCTCCGTCTGTCTCCGACAGATGAGAGAGGGTTGTGCTCCTGCAGTGGAGACAAAAATAACCTGATGATGATGATGATGATTTTATATATAAGTAGCTCAGAAATTTTGTTATTATGTCGTTTATTATGCACTTATTTTGCCCCCTCGCTTTTACTGCCTTGTTTCACACTCTGTAGGGGAGATAAGCTCGCCTTTGTACACAACATTTAATTATTGTATTTAGTTTAAGTATGTGCAATAAAGAATATCATTAAGGTATTTTGCTGACAGTCGTGCTTTGTAGCTCTGACTGTAAAATATTTCACTAATATTAAAAAAAACTTACGTGTCTCTTTTTTTGTATGATCCTTGTTAAAGTCAGATACAGTTATTAATCGTCTTCAATAGTGTAGGAATAGGGTTCAAAATTGTATGTAATAGTAAAATGTATCGCTCGCTTTATCTAGACATATTTAAAGACAATAAATAATTTTCCGCGTAAAATTCACCACACTGTCAGGACGGGCGCATAAATTCAATACAAAATACATTATAATGTATGTATGTATAATAAAAGAATAAAGTTGTGTACAAATGCGGACTTATCCCACTTAGGTATCTCTTCCAGTCAACCTTAAAATAATCCTTATTGTGAAGAGTATAACGAGAATAAAAATAAGGATTATTTTATAATAAACTTTTTGAACCCGCCCCTGCACGCCCATATAATGTGGACAGACCTTTACGGGGCATCATTGCCTCACATCTCAGTTTGCATTGTCGATTAGTGCGTCCTCGGGCGTCGATAACTATGCGTTTATCGACACCGCACAACTCTAATCATGCGATAATTGCACCCCGAGACTGGTTCATAGATAATATTTTATATGCAGAAAAAATTTATCTCTCTTTTTGAGGCACTGAGACAATAATACTTATAATACAAGAAATAAAAATAAACTTGTTTTCAGGTTAAGACTAAGTAAGGTCAGAAAATCGTTCACGGGGCAATGTATACGCTTCTACAACAAACTACCAGAGGAAATCTTAAATATGACGGACAGAAAGTGTAAGATTCACATTAAAAAACAACTTTGTAAGAAAGCCTGTTATAAAATAAACGATTATTTGAATGACAAAGATGCCTGGTACTAATGTTAATTCAGCTTCGCAAAATCTTTATTAATTGTATGCAAACTTGATTTTTAAAAGATGTGTTGCGTGAAGTTTGTTGCGCCGTTTCTTCTTCACAGCGCTAACACCTAGGAAGCGGTAGTCGATAAATGACGTGTATAAATGTACCAAGTGTACTCACATGCAATAAATGATTTTGACTTTGACTTTGATTAGTGATGTGCAATGGAATTTGGGGAAATTTGTGAATTATTGGAAGCCAGATTTATTTTTGCCGTCTGCTTGTCTGCTTTGACTGGTCTCTTCCACCCAAAGATTTGCTGGAATAAAACTCTTGCAGAGTTAAGTGCGCCTTTATACATCACAAGTTTAACCGAGTTGTGTGATTTGTATTTGTGTACTAAATATATATTAAAAAATTATAAAATTGATTATCATCAATCATCATCATTTGCCAAGGTTGCCTGGAAGAAATCGCTGAAAGCGATAAGGCCGCCGTTGTACACAAAATTCATCCTTCTATGTACATTTTTTTTAAATAAAATTTTATATGTACTGTTTAAAACCAAAACCCCTCAAAACTGATTTCTCAGTTTTGAGGGGTTTTTCTGTAATTTTATTAATGTTTTTTAAAATATTTTTTTTTATTAATATTATTATTACGTCCCAGTCCGTCTCTAAATCGCTTACATGTCATTGCACGCGTTATACTGTTACTATGTCAGTTCTATCGTTACGCATTAATCATCAATATGTACATACGTGCACTAACATACTGACATTCGGTTATCTACCGCGCTATTTCACCCCACGCGAAAAGTGCCATCGTGAATAATACGATCCATAAGTATAGTTTTAGGATTCATATTTATTGGGGGTAATCAAGATTCAAACTGTTAACTAACCCACTACTGGCTTGAGAGTTTTGCTCAGCGAGATGTATATCATTGACTCACTTTAGTAATGTCATTATCAGCCTACATACGTCCACTGCTGAACATAAGCCTCCCCAATAGATTAAGATTTGTTTTTATTAAAAATGTATATGTTTTGGTGCACAATAAAGAATATTTGAATTGAATAGAATGCCTCTTTTGGTGGGCTGTCCATTGGGGGATTTGCCATAAGCACCACGCTACCCAAGCAGATGCGACGACCTCCGTGGCGGAACGGGTAGCGGCCTGCCACGATGGAGGTTGCGGGTTCGAATCCCGCTAGGGGCAAATGATCGTATGATGAATATGAATGTTTGTACCCAAGTCTTGGATGTTTGTATATTTATTTAAGTAGTATATCCGTTATCTAGTAACTATAGCACAGGCTCTGCCTAGTTTGGGACTGGATAATTAGTGTGAATGTCTGACATATATTTTTTTTTTATTGGTGATCGCAATAACGAACGCAGTAGACACAGTAGAACGAACGCAGTAGACACAGTAGAACGCTGATGCCTGTTCCTGGTGCAATCTCTGGTCGCCTTGACGACACCCACGGTAAGATCGGGGGTGACCCTATTACGACTCTACTCATTGATAATTTCATTAGTTCTTTCTCTTACTAAAATGGCCTTAGGACATCAATGAATGCCTACCAATGTCCAGCGTATAGGACGAATACAGACATGGAGAGCACGCTTTAACGGAGTAATACTGTGGGTTGTGCCAGTAGAGCGTCGAGGGAGAGTCGCTCAGAGCAAAGGATGTCACCATAGAAATCAAGATAGAATGGTGTAGTAGGCGCGGCATGCGTGCCTCCAATATGCAATATATTGCAAAAACTATCAAACGCTTATTCGTTTCGCGCCGAGTCAAGGTCGATTAGACATAGACAAAAAAATCTGCAAAAGTTCCATATTGCACGGTTTCTAACTGCATAACTGTATCTTTCTTACTAAAAATGGGACAGCGACACATACATTTTATTTTCTTTGTGTTTATTAACCCTTAGGTCTTAAGAGTATTGTTACTAACAAAAATGGATCTGTGTAATCTGAATAATTAAATAAATGGTGCACGGGAAGGGCGCGCTGTGTCCGATAATAGGCACGCGTGGAACTGAAGTAAACAGCTATAACCGCTCTATCGTGATAAGATTTCTGTGGATGTCACCATAACCTTCGATCACTGCCGTGGACTCCCGTAGAGAAGCCCCACAGCTGTTGAAGTGCAAAGGACGTTGCAATTGCATGAAGTTATTTGAGTTATCATAATAATGAAATCTATAATAATTAGCTATGATTGACAACAGCAATACAGGGATAATAATCATCATTACGTAAAATAAGGAAGTGGTTTCTTAGAAGAAACAATATGTGGTGGTGCGGTTAGGTTATCTGAAGATCGTAATTGAAAACATCTGTGAAACAAAGAATGATGGATTCATTCTGCATATTCCACACAAATCTCATGTATACCAGATGAACTCTAGAGACTTTTAAATACATACATACATTATCACACCTTGGTCCCAGCGAACAGAATTAATCACCTACTACTTATCATCATCATCAGGTTATTTTGTCTCCACCGCAGGAGCACAACCCTCTCTCATCTGCCGGAGACAGACGGAGGATTTGGCCTACACTCCCCGCGCTGGCCAGACGGGTTAGGGAGGACTGATTGATGTTTTATAATGTATTCCCTCAGTCGCCTTGTACGACATCCACGGGGAGAGTTGGAGTGGTCCTATTCTACTCTACCGGGAACCACACGGCTACTACTTATAGTAGTTCAATAATTCTGTTCGCTTGTATTGAGTGTTCGGTAGTAAGTAGAGTCCATTAGTGCATACTGCCAACCGTACTCTACATTGCTATTGACTTGACTTCTCTGTTGACTCTATAGTATGAATTACTAGCTGTTGCCCGCGACTTTGTCCGCGTGGACAACTTAACATCACAAATTATTATGTATTTCCCGTAGGAATGGGATGTTTTTTCGGGATAAAAACTATCCTATATCCTATACCAGGACCTAACCTATATGTGTGCCAAGTTTCATCACGATCCGTCCAGTGGTTGAAGCGTGATTGAGTAACAAACATTCAAACATACAAACTTTCGCATTTATAATATTAGTAGGAAGTAGGATTCGGTGCCTACATAGGATGGAATGATAGCGGAGAATTCATTATTCACGGGCTGCGCACGCGCAACAGTACGAGTACTGTCAGGTGACATCTCGAGCTGACATAATCTGATCGAGCGTCGTCACCTGGGATCCGCTTGTGCGGAAGCCGCGTCGGCCGTGAATGTCGTACTGTTGTCCATTGTCATACGACACGACATCTATACCCTGACCGATACCAACTATTACAATACAATACAGTTTATTGAACAAACATACAGTAACTACGTAAATAAGCGGTAGAGTAGAATAGGACCACTCCAAGTCTTCCCGTGGATGTCGTACAAGGCGACTGACGGAATACATTATAAAATATCAATCAGGCCTCCCCAACCCGTCTGGCCAGCGCGAGGAGTGTAGGCCAAATCCTCCGTCTGTCTCCGGCAGATGAGAGAGGGTTGTGCTCCTGCAGTGGAGACAAAAATAACCTGATGATGATGATAACACAATATGATTCGTTATTATACTGTGCACGGATGCTTCATCATCATCAGCCTGAACGAGTCGACTACTGGACATAGGCCTCTCCCAAGGCGCGCTACTGAACCCGATCCTTGGCTCTTCACATCCAGTCACTGCATGGATACATAAAAATCAAAAATTCAACAAGGATAGGAGATGTTTTCGTTCGTTTCCCGTACCAGCACCGATCGATCGACGCCATAAGTTAGAAAGAGAAGCACTTCATCGCTGTGATACGCCGCTAAAGCTGGATTAATTTTACTCCTACATGCAAATTTGAGCTTTATTTTAACAGCTTAAAAACGATTATTAATTGTTGCTTTCCGCCAGATCTGCGCTGACTCTAAAGCCTATTGCACATTACAAGACACGAGACAGGAAGAGATCCCTAAGTGGGATAAGTCCGTCTTTGTACACAGTTTAATTCCTATTTTATTATTGTTGTTGTTGTTATTTTTGGTACAATAAAGCGTTTACATACATACATAAGGCCTATGTCCAGCAGTGGACGTCTAAAGGCTGACATGATGACATGATGATACATACATATATACACCAGACAAGAAAAATTTCTATGCGCGTGTCTGATCCGACATAAGAAAAAATTTCTTGTAATATGTATGGTCTCAAATAACAACCAATGCGACTGAATGTCTTATAAGACATTTCTCATGAGACACAATAAATTTTCTGATAATGTGCAAAAGGCCTTAAGCAACTCTTATCAATTTATCGTAACGCACCAAACAATGGAACTGCACCTAATCTTCCCCTTACGCTCGCTGTGAGACAATTACCCATTATGCGTGCTTCTTAGCGTGAGAGACGCGCACGGGCATGCGCGTGCGCATATGTGAATAGACAAGTCTAGAACCCTACCACTATTTACTGCTGGTGCGACTGTCATCATCATCATCAGGTTATTTTTGTCTCCACTGCAGGAGCACAACCCTCTCTCATCTGCAGGAGACAGACGGAGGATTCGGCCTACACTCCCCGCGCTGGCCAGACGGGTCGGGGAGGCCTGATTGATGTTTTATAATGTATTCCCTCAGTCGCCTTGTACGACATCCACGGGAAGAGTTGGAGTGGTCCTATTCTACTCTACCGGAAACCACACAGCGGTCAACCAAATACGTAATTAAATATGAGAAAATATATTCCTATTTTATATTTTATTTTATATTTATATTTCCATAAATGAATTTTCTAAAAAAATGAAAATGGTGGGCCCTCTGACGTTTAATTTAATTTGTGATAATTTAATACCAAGTGTATTTTTAAATTTTTATTTTAATATTATATACTGACATAGATAGTATTTGAATTGTTGACATTGTAATTTATATTTTGTACATTATTTTATTTTATGACGATCCCTTTTACCATATTAGAATGACATGTAATATTGAATTTTTAAGATGTAAAAGTGAAATAAATAAATATTATCTATAATGCAACAAAAGATATTTATATTTAGCGACCCAAAAATCTCTAGCATCTGCTAGAAAAAAAGTTATATCCTTGATAATGACCACGCCAACGAGTCGTTCAAATTGTGGATCATTGTAGACCACGAATAGGCCACTTATATTATTCGTCGCATGGTATTGTTGAGCCGTGACGTCAGGCACAGTACGGCTGCCAAATTGTTGCGTTTTAGCATCAACGGGGCCCACGTGTTGCATCATCAAACTCATAAAAATGAATATTATTCCATAAATGAATTTTCTAAAAAATGAAATTGGTGGGCCCTCTGACGTTTAATTTAATTTGTGATAATTTAATACCAAGTGTATTTTTAAATTTTTATTTTAATATTATATACTGACATAGATAGTATGTTATATACTATGACATTATTTGAATTGTTGACATTGTAATTTATACATTATTTTATTTTATGACGATCCCTTTTACCATATTAGAATGACATGTAAAATTGAATTTTTAAGATGTAAAAGTGAAATAAATAAATCTAATCTAATCTAATCATAGTGTACATGAGTACACTTGGTAAATTTTTATGCGGCCACTCAATACTCTTGCTAGGGCATGTCGGTCGCTGCTCGGTAGTTAACTTGTGGTAAGATCATTCCAGGAGTAGTTTAACCACCTGGACAGCTTTGGCTTTCAAAAGTTGATGGAATAATCTATTTTATTTCATCATCATCATCAGCCTAAATACGTCCACTGCTAGACATAGGCCTCCCCAATAGAATACCACTTTTGGTTAGATGTCCATTGGGGGATTTGCCATAATCACCACGCTTGGCAGGCGGACCAACCGAAGCGTGATTGAGTAACAAACATCCAAATATCCAAACTTTCGCATTTATAATATTATTAGGAATTCCCGTAGGAATGGGATGTTTTTCCGGGATAAAACTATCCTATGTCCTATTCCAGGACCTAACCTGTATGTGTGCAAAGTTTCATCCCGATCCGTCCAGTGGTTGAAGTGTGATTGAGTAACAAACATCCAAACTTTCACATTTATAATATTAGTAGGATTCTTCTACCGCCTCTCGCTTACCAGTAAATTTAAATACAAATAATACGTAATCAATATTTCTTAATTGGATATTAGGTATAGTTAATAAAGTCTCGTAAAAAGGCATACACAAAAGTAACAAACAATTACCTAAATATATATATATATATAATTTAACTGTCACATCGCGGAAACCTATAGCTTGATTTATTTGTTTAATATTATTTTTTTACAATGAGAAAGATGAGCGTAATTATTTTATGATCAAGAAAAATAAAACTTAAAATCAGAAAAATATTAGTGAAAGAATTTTCGCGATGTCTTAAAAACTGTATTTTTAACAATTTTTCAAAGTCAATGAGCCAACGGGCGATGTGACGTCACATTTCCTATTGGCTTTTACTGGGCAGGCGTAACCAGTTTTCGGAAGTGGTCAAATTGATTTATTAAAAAAAAAAACAGTTTTCAATATATCGTCATGATTTTTTCGCAATTGCTATAATAATTACTTAAAGATTGTTTTAAGATTAAAAAATCTCGATTATATTTCATTTACATCTTCCTCATTATGTCTTTATCACAATATAACCGCGCCGCTTGTTTCTTTGCGTTATTTTCTTTTTATAATATTTTTTTTTCTTGTCGTACGCTCACAGAATCCCGCTCCCTTCTACGCACTTCACTATATTTTAAACTTACCTACGTCTATACTAAGTGGGGAAATAGCTTGCAACTGTATTATATGTACCAAAAAGAATGCATATATTTGCTGTCATACATTATAAAGATATAGTTAAGTACAGTATGTAGCAGGTACAATGAATACTATAGGCACTTTCGTAAAGTATCTAGTAGACAGGTTTTTTTAACGAAATGTAGTGACAAATAGAGTATATAGTTAAGTACAGTATGTAGCAGGTACAATGAATACTATAGGCAGTTTCGTAAAGTATCTAGTAGACAGGTTTTTTTAACGAAATGTAGTGACAAATAGGGTATATAGTTAAGTACAGTATGTAGCAGGTACAATGAATACTATAGGCAGTTTCGTAAAGTATCTAGTAGACAGGTGTTTCAACGAAATGAAGTGACAAACGGCAGAATGTCTTCCTAATGGTACGTGAACGCAAGCTTGCTGCAGTCCAGCATTGTTTAAACTTAAAATACTTGGCACACACAAAGCAAAAACCATGAAGCAAGGAAAAAGGAAAAAAATTATAAGAACTAGAGAAAACAATTTAAAATTTTTAACATAGTTAAAATAGTATGCGTGTGCCGTGGCAGCAATAGGGCACAGAGTAGAGTTGGTGATGGCAATTTTTTATTTATAAAGTTTTATTATTTGATTGCAGTATTAGCTAAATATTACTACGACACCAGCGACACTCACATCCCCCCGCCGAATAGCGCACGGCTGGTATTTTACATTTTGACTTTGACTTTATTAACACAGAAGAAAGAATCTGGTAGTCACATCGCTTTCAGCGATTTTTTTCAATCAACCTTCAGGCATAGAATACCTAATAATACTATGTACTTCAAGAGAGTTCTGAATATACACAGCGTTCTCCTATGTACATCAAGATCATTACACCGATCACCAATCCGCCTGCCAAGCGTGCTGATTATCCAAATCACCCAATGGATAGCCCACCAAAAGTGGCATTCTATTGGGATAAGCTTATTTTCAGCAATGGACTTAAATAGGCTGATAAAAAATCAATCAAATACTTATTCTTTAATAAAAAAAATTTACAGACATTCACACCAATTATCCAGTCTTAGACTAGGCAGAGCCTGTGGTACGGTTACAAGATAACGGATAGATATACTTAAATAAATATATAAACATCCAAGACTTGGGTACAAACATTCATATTCATCATACGAACATTTGCCCCTAGCGGGATTCGAACCCGCAACCTCCGGCGCGCAGTCCGAGAGCTACCCGTTTCGCCACGGAGGTCGTCAAGCACCAGAACAAAAGTTAACAGAGGACGCATCTGGTGTGCAATGGCGACCTTTCCGATTTCTTCCAGGGAATCTTTGGGTGCAAATACAAAAACGTGTACCAACAGGCTGGTACTCATGTGGTAGTAGTAGGTTACTCATAAATCTCTTCATTTGTAACGAGTGCCACGTGGAGATCAGGAGCCCTACTCTGTAAGCATTTCGGATAATATCCGTCGAAGTACAAATCCATTTAGTACACTCTAACGGGTCATGTGACATAATCTGATTCGAATGCGGACCTACTCCGCTGCACTTTGATAGTACTTTACGGATGTTTTTTTTATTGGCGATGGGTTTGAGCTTGACCTCAATCTCACGTGATGGTAAGTGATGATGAGGGCTAAGGTGGAGCGCGCTTACCCAGAAGATGCCTATTCACTCTTAATTTAAAAAGATCCAAATTGTATTTGTCCGGAAATACCCAAGCTGGCAGGGAGTTCCATTCCTTAGCAGTTCGCATTATGAAAGAGGAAGCAAAACGCTTCGTGCGAGAGCGTGGTATGTCTACTACATAAGGATGTAGTCCCTCCCCACGCCTGGTAGTCCGGTGATGGAAGAGGGATGGGGGAAAAAATCGTGTAATTCCTGGGCACACTCCCTAACATGTAACTTGTAGAATACCGAAAGACAGGCCACACTGCGACGATGTTTGAGGCTCTGTAACTTGGTATTTACCAGAGCGTCGTCAGCTATGAGCCTTCGAGCACGTTCATGTGCATGCACAATCAATGAATCATTATATCATACCATGGAGAAAATGATAAATACTGGAAAAGGATTATCTTCGTCAGACTCCTGCAACGATCTCTATGTACTACTAGATGGAGCGTTCCAAACAATCGCTCTGTTCCACGCAAGGAGCCGCAACTCGGTTACATTCACAATGAAACTTGTGCAGTTACTACGCAGAACATTTAATTATTACTAAATATTGACGCTACGGTTAAATAATGTCAATATTTAGTAAATAATTAAATGTTCCGAGTAGTAACTGCACAAGTTTCAAAGTCAATGTGAAAGAGTTCCCAAGTGGCATTCGGGGTTCTATATAAGATGTATAGTGGTTCACATGTACTCCACAAGCTGTGTAAGTCAGCTGTATAAGCTCTTATAGAACCAGTTTGGGCACAAATTAGACAGCCTTAAGTTCACTATGGCTGTACATTAGCGTTATATTAGCAGTTTAAGTAGTAACATCGGGCTTAAAGGCTGACTTACGGCGCTATATGGGACACATGTGAACCATACAACGTCCATGAGCGTAATAAAGAGTAACAAGTGGCTAAATACACAGCCTTCACAGTTATAAAATCCCACAAAAGTACTCCAGTGCTACCTAAAGTTCACGTGTGTCCTAAATTATTTCTTTTATTTATTAATTTTCCTCATTTAGTTTGGTTTTGTGTGTACGCCCGGCCATCAGAAACATTAACTCCGGCGGATATCAATTGGATAAAAATTTATGATAACACGCGGTAAGTATACCTGTTTTAAATACTTAATAATGTTAAATGCCATGGGAATGCAACTTTATCGTGAAATGTATACATATTTACAGCTAAAATATTCACGCGCCTCTGTAAAAACGCGATATTCATTTTAAAATATTTAAAACTGGCTGAGAGGAAATCTACAATTTTCAGTTTTTGATATTATATTGGCATTATAATTATACTACGGTAATTAATTAAAACATGAAACCAAAACTCGTTCGCTCTATCTGCGTATTTTGTGATAAATCTGCATGATAATTTTGGAGATTTATATGGTAAATATTTTAGGTTACGTGAACAAAATGGTGGAAATGAAATACGGCTAGAGCGTATATAGGTTCACATGTGTTCTGTTAGAATGCTGTTGGCTATATAAAGTCCCACATTTGTACCACTACAGAACCAATGTCTATAAATGTATTCTAATGTGAACTTATGTACAGCTTTAAGATGTAATTCAGGTCAATTGTGATCATCGTTTTATTCTTTCATATACTGAAATTTTAGAGATCCGCAATAATAATTATTGTCCGTTAAATCGCCTAGCCCAGGTACTAAGTCAAGTATGAATACCTAAAGTACAAATTTTGTAACAAACTAACAAAAAACACTTTTTGTTTTCGTGTGAGCCACACAGTTTGGTGTCAGAGTATTTACACTTACAAAGACACTACGTTGTTCAAGGAGGTATTTAAAAGAATGTAAACAAACTAGATAAAGAGGGACGAATTTGCGAATATTCTTTTGCAATTTTTCTTCTTATTCCACCGGTTCTCGCTCTTATTTTCCAAGATTTTTTATTCATTTTCACAAATTTTTGCACGCGACGTAATAAATACAATACACGTCAACTTGACCGACCACAAACAACTCCTACTACAGCTACTAGCTGTATAACAGTCTAAAACAAGTAAACATAACAGCCTTTGGCTGTATAAATGACCACGTGTGTTCTATTAATATGCTAGCTGTATAACATCGTACAAGTAGACCGTTAAACAGCGATTGCCGTATCTCTACCCTCCTATAATGCTCTTAGTCAGACGGCTGACTAAAGGACAGTTGTTAGAGTATTATAACACCAACAACCGTATAAAAGTATAACTCTACACTCCTATAAGTCCCTTAGACAGGTATAGGTGGTGTTAATCGCAATAATGCAGCTTATACATCACGAGTGAACTGTAATAATGCTTTAAGTTCACATTGGAACTAAATGTGTACTCTTAAATGGAGTAAAATGCTACTTGGGTTGTGGCTATTCGCTTGGAACAGAGCGATTGTTTGGAACGCTCCATCTAGTAGTACATAGAGATCGTTGGACTCCTGCGAAATATAAATTTTTATCATATATTTATAAGGTGATACAGTGAATCAATCAATTCAAACATGTAGTGATGTCACGATTTATCAACGTATGTCACTGACGTAGGTGTTTCCTGCTGCCAAATAAGGTAGTACATAAAATCTGCCCTAATAATACAAAATGCGTACGTTGGGTCTCATTGTACGCACGCTACATATGAAGGGATTGTATATACGTGGAGTGGGGGACCGAGTTAAAGCTCCGGGATGTCGACACGCTTACGAAAAAAAATCAAAGAAAACAGTTTACAAATTTTTTATTTTTTTTATTTGTAATACAATTACAGTGCCATTACAGGTAACCTAATATGGCACTGTAAGCAACCACTCTTAAATATTTAGATTTTATATCTAAGTAAGTACTTAGTATTTATGCACATTAAATAGGTATTTGTCACTTCCTTACACTTAACACTCGAAATGCGGCTCCTGTGAATTCCGTCAGACAACAGTTGAATATATCCAACCCATCCAAACCCAAATTACGGCCCTAGTGTAAACACACTGTCAAGATAACGTCCAACTTTCAAAACGGCCAGTTTCACAGTTTGTCAGCAGCAAAGGGATAAGTTAGATCTCGTCGGCTTACTAATTTAATGCGAGGTATTTTAGAGCAAATCCCTTTGCAGCAACTCGCTGTTAGACGTCACAAATTGAGAGTTACACGGCGTTCAGAGGAAACAAGTGCAGCGTTTTACTTTAAATCCTTTTTTTATAGACAAAAGTAGCAAACTGTAAGCCTGATGGTAAACGCTTGGTAAAAAAATTGGTTAGACTTTAACGGTCACCATATTCTTACCAAAATTCTGCCGATGCATTGTTGCTGTATTTCGATTTGACACTGACAGTGGGACTAGTCCGAAAACTCAAGGTTGCTCAGCGGGCTATGGAAAGTGCGAGCTAGGAGTTTCTCAAAGGGACAGGATTCGAAATGAGGTGATGCTCCAGAGAACTAAAGTCTTCGACATAGCCAAGTCAAAGTCAAAATCATTTATTGCATATGAGTACACTTGGTACATTTATACACGTAATTTTTTTTATCTACTACTCATCATCAGGTTATTTTTGTCTCCACTGCAGGAGCATAACCCTCTCTCATCTGGCGGAGACAGACGGAGGATTCAAAAATCGAGGATCGACTACTCAAAAAGTTAATACTTTGAAAGTGGGCTGGTCACGTCTGTTGGAGAACCGATTACGGTTGGGGTAAACTAGGTCACGAGTGGAGACCGCGACTGAGTTAGATGGAGCGACGATCATCTGTGTAAAGTAACTGGATGAGAAACCGAGTATCAGGTCCAGCAAAGGCCTCTTGCAGGCTGATGATGATTTATAGGTCACGGGGGCTAAGGATGCATACTCTATCCATAACTTTATGCATCATTATACTCATAGGCAACTCACTTGTTGCCTATGGGTTGTTACACGCAAGGTTTCACGTGTTTATAGTCGATATTTTAGGATTTTACTGTTTTAATCTTTACACATATACTCGTATTATAGTAATTTTCTGTAAAATGACTATGGTTACATTCATTGTACGTTACATAATGATCTTGTTTAGTGCTGAAAATTGGCATCCCTAATGAGAAAATAATAATGTTTATGTTTGTAACGAATGTAAAGGATGCAAGGACTATAAAAAAAGTTGTTATAGCGAATATGGTCGGCCATTTTCATTCGGCGAACAAAATGTTCCTTCAAGAGACCGATGATTATTCCGTAGTGAATATCGCACCCTAATGCGGCGTACGAACAATAGGGCGCAATCTCGAAAAGGTATTTGCGCACGAAGCGATAAGAGCTACTGTTACAAAAACATACTACTAAAGCAACACGGGGACGCCGGCGCGACCTGGAGAGTAAACGGCATGTAAAATAACAGAATTCTGGTATTTTTTGCGGGGGGATCCACGCACACTTGCACGCAATCGCTACAAAACACACATTCATCACCTCTCATACACATCGATACATTACAAGTTATGCGCATGACAAGGATCGTGGATTTGTTGATGCTAACAGATAAACAGAACCGAGTGTCTAATAAATGTTCTAATTAATATCATCATCATCAGGTTATTTTTGTCTCCACTGCAGGAGCACAACCCTCTCTCATCTGCCGGAGACAGACGGAGGATTCGGCCTACACTCCCCGCGCTGGCCAGACGGGTTGGGGAGGCCTGATTGATGTTGTATAATGTATTCCCTTAGTCGCCTTGTACGACATCCACAGGAAGAATTGGAGTTGGAAAAACTACCGTAACAATCAATCTAGAGTAATTCACATAACACTATTTTAATAAGATAATCAAAATAAAGGCTCAGATAGATTTTTTTAGGGACATTTTACAATCAAATGACAACTGGATTACCAAAAATCTTACAAATAAACTTATTTCATTTCATTTCAGACAAAAATTCCAAAAATGATCTTTATGCTTATTACTAATTGTATTACTTATCACCCCCCCCCCCCCCCCCTTCATACACCCCACCCCTCACCCCCCAATTTATTTGCAAAATCACGTACAGTTTAGATTTTTATTTATTAGATAAAATATGTACCTATTTACATAAAAAAAAATTGCAAACCAGCCTTCCACTACAATACCTAAGTTACACATACATGCAAGTGGTACAAAAAACAATGCAAAAATGCAATTGCAGTAAACTATTGACCTACTTAATTGTAATGTCTACTTCCTCGAGCTACTTTGGCTGACTTCATTCGTATAAAAACGTCAGCAAAACGGACGTGTTCCGTTTTTTAAAAATAAGATACAGGATTTATCTTTATGTCAGACCCTCTGTTTATATAATGCTTCCATCCCCCAGAGTCCGCTACATAAAAGCTATTATGCAGCTATCTTATCCTATCCTCTCAGGGGGCCAGGAAGACCAGGCGACACTTCGACCCTTCAGGATCTTTTGTGCCAAACCCCTGACCACCAACGGTGCCCCAAGCCCATTTGGTGGACTTCACATACGCCTCAGAATTTCTTCATCGGCACATGCAGGTTTCCTTACGATGTTTTCCTTCACGGAAAAGCCTGTGGTATTATATATTATGCAGCTAAGAGGTAGGAGCCTGTAGTCCTTGGGTTCAGGTAAGACACACCCAGGACACTCATTTGCCTTGCCAGTGCATTGCATTCACACAGTAAGTGTTTCATCGTGTCGCTGTCCTCAAAACAGGCCCTAGAGTTGACGGTCTCGGATAGTCCCTTCTTATGCAGGAGTTGCGCGTTGTTCGGCAGATTCGCGGTACGGCAGAATCTGGTTTAGGCAGAATACAGTCGGCATCAGTCGAATGTTATTTATTTAAAACATGTAGGTACATAATTTGCCTCCCCACCCCGTCTGGCCAGCGCGGGGAGTGTAGGCCAAATCCTCCGTCTGTCTCCGGCAGATGAGAGAGTGTTGTGCTCCTGCAGTGGAGACAAAAATAACCTGATGATGGTGATGATGACATAATTTACGAGTATGAAACCTCTTTGCTCTATCGTTGATAATGGCCACTTATAGGTACAATGACAGGTGCCTCACACAGAAGTGGATGGTACCACCAGTGAGCCATAGGGTAAATATTCCAGCATTTCAACCGCTTCATTATCATCAACCCCCAAAAGTTGAAAGAGAATATTGTTAATTAAATATTTAACCAATGCAGAATCTGTACTAAGACCAGAAATTTATTCTATAACTAGCTGTGCCTGCGGCTCCGCTCGCGTGGACTACAGAATTAATAAAGTTGAAAATTACTTAGTGTTAATCCCCCCCTCCCCTACCGCCGCCCGTTCCTCCTTCCGCTTCCGCTTACCCTCGTCGCCACAAATGACTCATACATCACATTCATTACTTTGTGGCATACCGATGTTCATGTATGTGTTTTTTTGAAAACTATAAATTCGCATATTTTGTTAATGAGTAAACCGATTGCTATGAAATAAAGCCTATATGTTACTCCGAATTAAGCCCTATGTTTCCTGAAAATTCCATCAGAGTTGGTTCAGTAGTTTTTACGTGATGCGCGCACAAACAAACAGACAAACATTCATAAATTCCGAAAACGATCTTAACGTGTCCTATTACTTATCCTTAGCCCCCCCCCCCCCCCCCTACCCTCTTTAATTTTTTTTCAAAAATCTTTAAAGTATACAGACAGGCTAAGTTTACGTTTTTATTTATTAGAAGATAAAAGCGATGAATTGGTGTGGTCTCTTCTTCTTTAAAGTTGAGGATAATGGCGGGGGTTGAAACGCTTGAATATTCACCAGACACCGCTCTGTAAAAATTGATTAAAATATCATAAAAATGGCTACCATAATACAAAAAATCTTGCGCTGATATAACTTTACGACGCCCAGCAATTAAATTAATTATCTGCCCCGAAATCTTATCTGTCCTAAACTGCATAAAAACAATCCTGAACACATTAAATAATAAGCCGGCTATGTGTAAGTAGTGCACGACGTTGTGGGTTCTGTAGAATTTGTTTAAAAAACCGGTACCATTGACCTTGGCACGGTAATTAACCGGTATGAGATGGGAGAGGCGACTCCGCGCGCGTAGAGGGGTGAGCGAATGGCACGTGGCCGTTACACAAGGTGCACCAGCCTTTCTGTACACGTGCGAGTGTGCGTAAATTATTGTAGGGCTACTGCACCCAGCGCGTGAACATAGTCCATCGAGAGAGGGACGTTTTACGTCAACAACACAAGTGCTTCTCTTTCGCGTCGATCTCTCGGCGCCGGTCGCTAGCAGGCTGGCGAAGTAACTTTGTATCGGCGGGCGGCGGCGGCCCAGTAGCAGAGAATAGTAAATATTACTACGTGAAGAAGCAACACTTTAACGTCACCTTCATAATAAAGCACGGCGCGTAGTACGAAAAAGAAGCACTTGTGTTGGTGTATAACGTTTTACCTCTCTCGATAGTTTACGCGCAGTGTAGTGAGTACTGGCAGCCGTGTTCTATTTTACGGGTAAGGAGGGAGTAGGAGGCGGCGGTAGGAGGAGAGTGTCGCTCGCTTCTTCACGTAGTTATACATTAAAATTTCTTTGTTATGACACCTTGGGTTACATTATTGAAATTTTAGTAGGGATCCCTAATTTTTTATAGTAATAAATTATAGCCTAAATAATGTAGCATTCTAATAATGAAAGAATTTTTGAAATTGATCCGGTAGTTTTCGAGTTTATTCGTAACAAACATACAAATCTTTCCTCTTTATAATATTAGTGTAGAAATGTAGATGTATATTATCAGATGGAACCCTAGAAACTTAACTAGTAATCCGTGAAATAATCGGGTTAATCTAACAAAACAACGATAGCGAGCCACATGACTCCGCCGCTATCGTACAAGGAATTCGGATAGCAAATCGGATAAGATAGCCGATATGAAGCAACCCGGCCGTCGGCTATCGAAAGTCAATGTCAGTAGCTGACGTCTTCATTGAAACATAATGTATTGGCAACATCACTTCCTAGTTCTAAACTCTAGCTACCCGGTATAAGATTAAGTTATCTTTAGATTAATTTCGTCACATAGTGCCATCTCCCAAGCACGACCTGGAGAAGCTCATCATTGAAGCAATAAAGACCCTTCAGCGTTAGTCAAGTTAAGTCAAGTCAAAATCATTTATTGCATATGAGTACACTTGGTACATTTTACACGTCATTTGTTTTATCGAGTACCGCTTCCTAGGTGTTAGCGCTGTGAAGAAGAAACGGCGCAACAAACTTCACGCAACACATCACTTAAAAATCAAGTTTGCATACAATTATATAAAGATTTTGCGTTTAGTGCATTAATTCCAACTATGTAAACACACCTCTACGCATTATGTACACACACCCACACACACTCACACACACACACACACACACTCACACCCCCACATGCACGCACTCGCAGTGGTTTTATAATATTTGTAGTTATGTTTAGTTTACTTAATATTTTTGCTGTACTTAATGATTGAATGTAAAATGTGAAATCTCTTTTTGGCCTTCAGATTTCTTAATCAAACTTTATATAATTTAAAATGGTGTGCTGTAAGATTTCTAAATATATAAATTAAACTAAATCATCCTGGGACAAGTGGAGGGCAGGCGTGCCAGAGGACGAGGTGGTCAGACCCGGTGAGGGTGGCTGGCGGATCCCTATATGAAGCAATGCGGCTGGCCAATGACCGCTATGCGTGGAGGCGCATTTTATACGGTCGCGATCCTCAGCAGTGAGGGAACGACAGAGAAGAGAGACTAATTTATTTCTAGCACCTATTCTCGCTTGGCTTACCAGAAAACCGTAAAGAGCAGAGTAACCCTCTGCATTTTATTTTGTTCCCACCCACCCAACTATAGTTTCGTTTGTGGAGCATGGGCTAATAATAATTCCCGTGGGTGTCGTCCCCACGGGAAAGATAGGGGTGGCCCTATTCTAAGCCGGGAGCCACACGGCAACCACAACATTTATTTATTATCAATAAAACAGATAATTTAGTATATTATCCTGCTGTAAAGAGCATTGTTAAACCATTACGATACTACGATATTACGATAGCTCCAAGTGGCTTTGTCAATGCAATAAATCATAACAAGCAGCTACTTGCCGTAAGATGCCGTCAGAATAGAATATAATATATATTAGAATAGAATATAATAGAATAGAATATTTATTAGCATAAATAGGGTACAAATGTCAGATCTTATAAGTAGCAACTGGTAGATCATGCCTATTTAGCCATCCATATAACAGCATGCAAACGTTACACATTACAAATTAGACTTAATACTTATATGAATTTAAATTACAATGTCAATAATAATAATATGTCGATTAAATTTACGAAAAGTCATATATTCACACTGTCAGTATTTAACGTACCTACTGTTCTATGCATTAATTATGTCGTTATATTGATGCCTGGTCTAGAAATTCCTGTACCGAGTGAAACATTTTTTGCAAAAGCCAACTGTGTAGTGATGCTTTAAATCGATTGGTGGGAAGTTGTTTTATTGACTTGGGAATTTTATTATAAATTGATGTAGCCATGGCAAAACAGTTTTTATGGAAGCGCACCGTTTTAAGAACTAGCCTTTTTCTGCGCTTGGTGAGCGCTGAAAAGGGGAGAGGGCGAGGGGCAGAGAGGGCGCTGCCAAAACGGATAACCCAAATATACTGGACATTGAGATGAAATTTTAACCGTATATGTATAACTTTGCCGTGTGGTTCCCGGCCACCCCTATCTTTCCCGTGTCGTCAAGGCGACTAAGGGGTTGCACCAGGGACGGGCAGCCGCGTTCTCCTGTGTGTATGTTAAGATCATTACTGCGATCACCAATCCGCCTCCCAAGCGTGGTGATTATGGCAAATCCCCCAATTGACATCTAACTAAAAGTGGTATTCTATTGGGGAGGCCTATGTCCAGCAGTGGACGTATTTCGGCTGATGATGATCTCGTATTCGCTACTCTGTACGGGTGATACAAATCATTAGAAAGAACGACAGACTTACAATTCTAACAAATAGAATCTCTATTAGGTAGAATTTTACGAATACTTACCTAAATTACTTGCACATTTTCAAACTCAATACAGTAATAAATGTTCTGTACAAACACGAGCTTGTCTCTAAATTAGATCTCTTCCAGCCAAACTTACAGGGTGTGAGACAAGGCAGTAAGAGCAAGGGGGCAAAGTAAGTTCATAATATACTATTTAATTTCTAAATAATCTAATTTCTTTCTTTAGTAACCATAATTTTACAATAGATTAAATTAGATTAGATTTACTTATTTCACTTTTACATCTTAAAATAAAATTTTACATGTCATTCTAACATGGTAAAAGGGATCGTCATAAAATAGAATAATGTATAAATTACAATGTCAACAAATCAAATAATGTCATAGTATATAACATACTGGGCCCGATTCTGAAGGCACACATTTAAAATTTGACAGCGCTAAAATTGGTTTCGTCTTTATCTTCATAATACTATGTGACAAGGATAGCAACAGTTCTAGTGCTGTCAAATTTTAACGTTGTGCCTTCAGAATCGAGCCCACTATCTATGTCAGTATATAATATTAAAATAAAAGTTTAAAAATACACTTGGTATTAAATTATCACAAATTAAATTAAACGTCAGAGGGCCCACCAATTTAATTTTTTAGAAAATTCATTTATGATGAGGTATATGTATATGATGATCCAAGGTCAGTAAACATTAGTAAACCCATGATTGCGACATAAAAACCACAAATAAATTATAGGTTTTTTTCTCCTTATTAAAAAAAATGTGGTTATTAGTTTATTATGTCATACATTAAATGGTTTTCCTGTATCTTATAATTTATTATTACAAAGAGATTGTTTACTAAAGTAGGTACAATGTATGCCGTCTTAATATCGTTGTAAGTTTAGTACTGTCTTCGAAGAAAACATCATCTATGGGAAATATAAGGGTTGAGCTACATACACAACCTTACCATATTCTATTTTCAACCAAATATTTTTAGATTTTTTTCTATTAATTGGCTTCGACACCATAGTGCGCAAACGAGTCGCGTCCCTGATGATGATGATGAACAGCATCCTGGGCACCCTGACCGACCAGTACGACAGTTCTTTTTTTTTACGCGGGGAAGAACACCACGCTTGGGAGGCGGATTGGTGATCGCAGTAATGATCTTAACATACACACACAGGGGAACGCTGCTGCCCGTCCCTGGTGCGATCCCTTTGACGACACCCACGGGAAGTGGGGGTGGCCCTATACTAAGCCGGGAACGAGATATGCTTCATTGTCCTAAAATTTGCAACAAACCAACCACTTGAGCATTATAATTTTAGTATAATTAAAAAAAGAGTTATCTGGTTACCCACCTGGTTTGTTATGGTTAATGAGGTGATAACGATTATAGCACATGAATCATTAATCAAGTAGGTATTAAATTAATCATGTTTTCTTTTTGTATAAGTGCTTGTAGACTATGACATAGAAAAGTACATTTCAATTCCCAAACTACGATTTTGACTGTACAATGGAAATGAAACAAGGATAGAAAAATTACATAATATCCCAGAGGGGTAGGCAGAGACGATGTATTGCCACTTTGCGTGATCCTGACACACCTGACTAGCCTCACTCACATCCATCAACCTTTTCATGCACCTCCGTTTATTCTTCTCACAATTTGAACCTTGAACATCCTCCTAGGATGACATATACATATACTTGTATGTATGTATGTAAACGCTTTATTGTACCAAAAATAACAACAACAACAATAATAAAATAGGAATTAAACTGTGTACAAAGGCGGACTTATCCCACTCAGGGATCTCTTCCAGTCAACCTTAGAGTAACCGAAAACTTGTCTAATCCTATATTAGCATTGTCTCCTGTGCCATGGAAATTAAACAAGGATAGGACAATTAACAAATACAACACCCAAACCGGGAACAATTTGTATAAAGTTGACTGTCCCCGGTGGGAACCGAACCCACGGCCTCTGCCGCTCGAGTCCAATGATCAAGCCAAAGGCTAAAGAGGAGGTCAAAGATTCAACGCCCTGAACCCTTCATCATCAGGTTATTTTTGTCTCCACTGCAGGAGCACAACCCTCTCTCATCTGCCGGAGACAGACGGAGAACAGACCCGTAAGAACGTTGTATTAACATATTAAATTTATGTTCTTCAAGAACAGACTAAGAACTGTTATCATTGATAACAATTTCTTTATAAAATCAGGGTCACAAGTAAGTAACTTGTCTTATAATGATAATTATAATATAATATACACTTATACAAATATATAGTCCCTGTTATGTTGCTGCTCAGATAAGATAATGTCAATTAATAGCAAAACAGAGGAGAAATCTCTTTATATATACAATACTAGAAGCTATGTACTCTGTTATGTTATAATTATAATTTTTAAGATATGATGATATCATTATGATATTAGGCTTCAATTAGTGATAGTAAATTCCTGAGAACATTCTCCTGCCCGAGAATTTGTGAGAACTTTGAAAGTGAAGCTACTTTTCCCTAGGATCACCAATGTAACTTAGGTGTTTATATGTATAAATAGAATTGTGGAACACCAGTCTGCATATTACGATTATATACATATATTTTTTACATTTATAAATATACATACATACACTTGTCTAATCCTAAACCAGGATTTTCTCCTGTGCAATGGAAATTAAACAAGAATAGGAGAATTCACAAATATAACATTCAGACCGGGACCGACTTGTACAAATTGTACAAAGTTGTCTGTTCATACATAATAAAACACCTATAAGTTGCTCTGGTGATTCTAGGTAAAAGCAGCTTCACTTTTTAAGTTCTTACAAATTCTCGGGCAGGAGAATGTTCTTAGGAATTTACCATCACTAATTGGAGCCTCCGTCTGACTCTGGCAGATGAGAGAGGGTTGTGCTCCTGCAGTGGAGACAAAAATAAACTGATGATGAAGTTGCATTGGTAATCGTGGGGAAAAGTGGCTTCACTTTTAAAGTTCTCATAAGTTCTCAGGTAGGAGAATGTTCTAGGGAGTTTACAATCACTAGCTGCAATACACATCAAACAAATGACTCAGGCATTGTTGTGAGACAATTTTAAGGAACAGATTCCTATACATATTACGAATGCTTTATTTCAGTATCCTACTAATATTATATGCTATTATAAAAGTTAGCATATTTGGATGTTAGCATATTTGGATGTTTGGATATTTGGATGTTTGTTACTCAATCATGCTTAAACCACTGGGCAGATCGAGATGAAACTGGCACACATATAGTTTAGGTCCTGAAATAGGACATAGGATAGTTTTTATCCCGACAAAACATCTTATTCCTTTGGGAGATATTTAATAATTTGTAATATTAAGTTGTCCTTTTTTATATAAGTATCAATTTGAATAAGATTTTAATGACTTGTTAATTGGTCTTACAATAAAAAAATAAAGTGAATAAACAGGTCACAGATAAAATTATTGTTTTGTAAATTATCAGTTCATATTAGTTTTAAAGAATTTGATTGTCAAGAAGAAAAGAAGCAAGATCATAATTTCAAATACTTTGATTTGAAAGTTTTAACTTGTCAGCAGCAGTACTATGTTGGTGACCTTCGTTCTTTGTCAGATCTCAATACGAATCATATCCCTCAAAGAGAACCCAAGCATCTTATCTTCTAAGAGGGCCAGGAAGATCTGGCGACACGTCAACCCTTCAGGATCTTACAATGTTTCCTTACAATGTTTTCCTCCACTGAAAAGCCTGAGTATCATAAACAAACTATACTTAAGTTTCAATAAACTCATTGGTACGGGCAGGGTTTGTACCCACAACCTCATGAGCATAGCCCTCTTCATAGCTCACTGAGCAACTTGAAACTTGTGGATCAGGCCCAACATTAGTGTCCACTTTTCTATGCCGTAAGACACAATGATTAAACACCGAAAGGTTCAGCAAGCAGAAGTGGCAGTGGGCGGGTCACGTCTGTCGCAGAACCGACGGCCATTGGGGCAGATGAGTTCTGGAGTGGACACCGCGGATTGGCACGCGCAGATGGACCGACGACCTGAAGAAGGTGGCCAAGCCGCTGGATGAGGAGACCAAAGGACCAAATGTGGTGGTGTTCATTGTGAAAGGCCTGTGTATGACGTCTAAGGCTGATATGATGAGAGCAAGACATGAATGATATTTTGATTTGAAGTTCTAGTCAATTATAATAATTTTAAAACAAGGTAATTAGGCTTTTGTATCTATTCTAATTAAAAGTTTAATTAAAGCGGATTAAGAAGAGGAAATAACCGCATTATAATCTGTAAAATCAATATAAGTTTTGCAGAAATAAACATCGCGGCTCATAGATGCAAAAACCGACTCGTAACGGCGACGGAACTCGTAATTTTCTAGAAAATAGAAAGTTTTGCAAAACAATATTTATTGTACTCACCAACGTGTTCTGGTACCCCAATCCTGACTCCTCATCAGACCCTTCGTATTTAGTCTGAACTTCCTTCATTTTAACAACAAGAATCCAACACCTTTAACACAGAAAACTGTTTTATTTACAAAAACAATCCAGTGCGGAAACCGCACAGCCCAATCAAACTTCCTTATAACTTTCTTTAAAAACTAAAGGCAAAAGTCCGCCCGTGGTCAGCCATCTCCCCCGCTGCTCACACACAGACCGGTAGACCGTAATAAGATAATTTGTAATTGAATAAACGCGATTTCATGCAAATTGCTGGCGCGCTAACGGAAACACTACACACGTTCACATAGTACGTCATCCAGTGACCGACTGACGTTTGTTAAATAAATACGAGTTGACAGTTGACACTTCACGGTGCATTCAAAAGTTCACAAACCCGTGACCATGAACTTGACCTCGCAGATAATTTTATGAACTATCGTTTTATCAACTCGTTAACTGCAATTATTTTATCAAATGTTTAATTAGGTTTTGTTTATTATACAAATAAAATAACTTTGCCACGCACGCTACCAATTGTCATAGTATTGTGAACGCAACTACAGTTGATTAGCAACGTTCCGTTCCGCCTGCGACAAGCGTGATTGTTTGTTTTAGTTTTTTATTAGTTCATTCTCGATAAAAAGTTTTATCATCGTCTCCTTTTATCATTTGCGCATATCATGTGACTGAATACACTCTCGAGCAAAATTAATGTATTTTTCCTTATTATTGGGGCAATTTTAAGATCGATTTAGGTGACATCTGATGCTAGCTGTCAGGGGGTGGACAGGAGTATGGATGGAGGAGGAGAGACGAACATCCCTCTTTGATCAGCTGTTCACACCAGAGACTATTCAAAATCCTGAGTGTTTGGATGTTTGACGTTTTTACATTACTTAATGGATAATTGTGACGTTAACTGTCAATTTGATTAAAGACTTTGGACTTAATATCCGTCGAATTCTAAAGTCATCATTTTCACCGGACATTCTGAGAAGTGTTTGGGGGTCTAACCATCGTAGCTAGGCGCCAAACGCATATCAGAATATCGTAGACGGAAATTTAAATTAGCATAAGGGACAGACCACTACTTTTCAAGAGACTCAAAATACCTTTTTTTTTCTTTGTGACAGTAACTATTTTATTTTTGCACCTATAATAATCATGTCAAAGGATAGAGCTATTGAATTTCGAAGATTTTAAATATACCATTCGATAGAGACTTGAGAACTGAGTTTGGGAAGCTAAAAAACAGATATTGGCATTTTGTGCTTTACGCCAATTTAAATTTCTGGTCTTTCAAACTGGTCGATACCGGCCCCTTGGGGTAGAACTCAGTTAGAGCCACCCCGGCCCTATTCTAAGACGGACGGGTCGGAACTATGGCTTAAATTTAAGGGCGTATGGTCACCCTATTTTATCTAGCTGCGCTGCGTATGCGCAGAATTTACGCCCTTGAAGTGATTGTTACCAATCATAGAGTTTACTTTTAAAATAACCTTGATCGTGACCGAGTGAGAGGGGGACAAAAACCGCCGCTAACTCGTGGTCGCGAGTTTTTGCACATTACCTAGCGTGAGGCAACGATCTCTATGTACTACTAGATGGAGCGTTCCAAACAATCGCTCTGTTCCACGCAACTGCGGCTTCGGGTGCCGCAACTCGTTCAAATTCACTTTGAAACTTGTGCAGTTACTACGCAGAACATTTAATTATTTACTAATTATTGATGCTATTTACCCGTAGCGTCAATATTTAGTAATAATTAAATGTTCTGCGTAGTAACTGCACAAGTTTCATTGTGAATGTAACAGAGTTGCGGCTCCTTGCGTGGAACAGAGCGATTGTTTGGAACGCTCCATCTAGTAAGTAGTACATAGAGATCGTTAAAGTAAGGTAATTGTGTTTGTTTTGTGTACAGTAGTTTTATTATTTAAATAAACCTAGCTATATATCATACAGTTCACGACGGCATGCGTGGGGCATCCTTCTCTAAACAGCTTACATTG
This sequence comes from Esperia sulphurella, assembly GCA_947086405.1. Taxonomy (NCBI): domain Eukaryota; kingdom Metazoa; phylum Arthropoda; class Insecta; order Lepidoptera; family Oecophoridae; genus Esperia; species Esperia sulphurella. The sequence goes on along the minus strand of OX352281.1, from coordinate 1,123,313 downwards.
TGACTGTGGAGTGATAGTGATCCAAATGCTGCAAGGTTATGAGCAACAGTGATCGCTTACCATATCTGTTTGTCAGATCTTAAAAAATTAAGTTTGTCTAGAATAGAATAGAAAGAAAGACTTTATTTTGCGAACGAAAATACAACACAGGAATAAAAACTGACGACATAAATATGAAAAAAAAAGAAGCAAACAAATTACATAACCGTTAAAACAAAACAGAAAAAAATGACACAGTGTTGTAGTGTGACGGGAAAAGGGTCCCCAGCTCAGCTCATGCTGTAGCAAGAGCTGCAGCGCTGATTTTCAGTGAGGCCACCAAATGACTCATGGTCGGACGGTCTAATTATGCATCACCAATTACTATACCCCTGGTCCCTACAGGACCTACAGGAGCACCAGCCTGATGTTTGAGTGTGTGCGTAAACTATGGTTGGGCTAAGTGCACCCAGCGCGTGAACATAGTCGATCGAGAGAGGGATAACGTCATACTTAAACAACATAACGGCTTTTCTTTTTAACTTATTGCATAGATAGCGCCTCGCTCGCCACCCAGTAGTACGTGCTAACAGAGAATACTATATATTTACTGATATTACTACTTCACAGCTTTTATTTTTATTTTATTTAAACGCACGGAAAACGGTGGGAACCCGACTCACTAGTTCAGGACAGTCAAGGTTCATTCCGATCCGTCCAGTGGTTGAAACGTGATTGAGTAACAAACATTCAAACATCAAAATATCCAAACTTTCGTATTCATAATATGTAGTAGGATTCACTAACATGACCACAGGTAAATCGTCTGCCCATTCGTCCTCATATATGTGTTATCATCATCATTTTTGTCTCCACTGCAGGAGCACAACCCTCTCTCATCTGCCTGAGACAGACGGAGGAATTGGCCTACACTCCCCGCGCTGGCCAGACGGGTTGGGGAGGCCTGATTGATGTTTTATAATATTCCCTCAGTCGCCTTGTACGACATACACGGGAAGAGTTGGAGTGGTTCTATTCTTCTCTACCGGAAACCACACGGCAATCTACCGGAAACATATCGCACCTACGGTGCAATAACGTCACTTATGCATCTGACGTAATTTATCAGGAGAAGAATTTGAAAATTCAACACTCTATTACATTGTATAGTTGTTCTTGAATAAAAAAATTATATTAATATAATAATAAATAATACTACACAAGTGACAATAACGCACCAAGTAAAGAAGTTATATTATTAGTATTAGAAGTATTTTCTCATACTCAGTTCAGTTTTGACAAAAATTGCATAAGTGACGTTATTGCACCGTAGGTGCGATATATTTGTTATAAATAGCACTTAAATGAAATGACCGACCGACCATGTTCGCAATAACAACTTATTTTATAGCCCTTGCATCCGTTACATTCGCTACAAACATAAACATTATTATTTTCTCATTAGTGATGACAATTTTCAGCACTCAACAAAATCATTATGTAACGTACAATGAATGTAACCATAGTCATTTTACAGAAAATTACAGGAATATATATTTTTTTACAGTCTGAAGCTTTAAACGACAACTATCGACCATAAACCCGTGCAACCTTGCGTGTAACAACCCATAGGCAACAAGTGCCTAGCTACCTTAAGGTTATAGATAGAATACCCATTACTGACTCCACAGAAATCCTAGAGCGGTTATAGCAACTTGTTTATTTCAGGCTCGCGCGTTACGTTTTTCGGACACCCGCGCTCCACGGAGCTTGCTTCTTTTTAAGTTGCTCAGTAAAATAAAAATAGTTTTAATTGTTTGACGGCCTCCGTGGCGGATGGCAACCCTAGTTGTGACAACCCCTGTGGCTCTGGGCCGCCTAGGTAATTATTTAGAGGCAACGATCTCTATGTACTACTAGATGGAGCGTTCCAAACAATCGCTCTGTTCCACGCAAGCCGCCACAACTCTTTCACATTCACAATGAAACTTGTGCAGTTACTACACAGAACATTTTATTATCTTATAAATAAAATCGTAAACTTCGCGTGTCTGTACATTGAAGATATTTGCAAAAAAAAAATTGGGGGGTCTAAGGATAAGCAACAGAACACATTTCGATCATTTTTGAAATTTTTGTCTGTTTGTCTGTTTATCTGTTTGTCTGTTTGTCTGTTTGTCTGTTTGTCTGTGAGTTTGTGCACGCATCACTTAAAAACTACTGAACGGACTTTGATGGACTTTTCACAGAAACATGGGGCTTAATTTGGTGTAACATATAGGCTTTATTTCATTGCAATCGGTGCAGTCAATCAAAAGTTATGCGAATTTATAGTTTCCGAAAACTCGCATTCACTGCGAAGAATGTAGTAGGGTGTAAATGTTCGACTGAATTCGTGAGCGGTAGCGGGAGCGGGTATGGTATCAGTGTAATTTGAGTGTTTGAACTTTTGACTGAGTTACCCGATTACGAAGAATTTGTGGTATATGTGGTATATCTGTAATGTTTCAATATTTTAAATAAATAAATGTCTAAATGTCTAAATATGCAACAAAGTAATGTTGGTCGGAATTTGGATTGCGATGGATTAGTTACGAGGACTACATTTGGAGAGATGAGGGAAAGAGGTTTGAGGGGTGAGTTGAGGGGAGAGCTGAGGGGAGGTTTGAGAGGAGGGACCTGGACCTGGACCTGGACCTGGACCTGGACCTGGACCTGGACCTGGACCTGGACCTGGACCTGGACCTGGACCTGGATTTAAAGTCTGAGTGGAAGTGGGATAGGGAACGAAAGTGGGAATGGGAGCGGATCCTGTGGTCCACGCGAGCGGAGCCGCGGGCACAGCTAGTTACTAAATATAGACGCTACGGTTAAATAATGTCAATATTGAGTAAATAATTAAATGTTCTGAGTAGTAACTGCACAAGTTTCAAAGTGAATGTGAAAGAGTTGTGGCTACTTGCGTGGAACAGAGCGATTGTTTGGAACGCTCCATCTAGTAGTACATAGAGATCGTTGTTTAAAGGACTTATTTTAGTTAATATAGGTGCTTATCTTTTTCTACTAAGGTTTTGGTTTATCGTCCTGGGATCATTAGCCGAAGGTGCTACGAAGACGGAATTACCGCTAGGTACCAACCTTCTGACGTCCTCTACCTTTACCAGGTAGTCACGGTCCCTCTGGCAGAGGATCTCACTCTTCACATACTAGTAGATATATCGAACCTTCTGTCACATTATACAGCCCCGGCACTTAATACAAGATAATAAGGTTTAATGCCGTCTGGTTTCCGGTAGAGTAGAATAGGACCACTCCAACTCTTCCCGTGGATGTCGTACAAGGCGGCTAAGGGAAAACATTATAAAACATCCATCAGGCCTCCCCAACCCGTCTGGCCAGCGCGGGGAGTGTAGGCCAATTCCTCCGTCTGTCTCCGGCAGATGAGAGAGGGTTATGCTCCTGCAGTGGAGACAAAAATAACCTGATGATGAATAGGTTTAATTACCTTCTAGTAGAAGACAAGTGGTACGGGGCGAAAAGCGGGCGAAGGAAAGCCGCTTTGCGATACTGGATCACGCAAAGTGGCGATACGCGTCGTCTCTGCCTACCACTCTGGGACCAAGGCTCGAGCATTATGTATGCATGTACTTTTTAGCAGCCGGTTTGTCCCCTGCTTAGAATAGTGCCACCCACAATCTTACCGTGGGTGTCGTCACGGCGACTAAGGGTTTGCACCAGGGACGTTCTCCTGTGTATAGGAAGATTATTATTACTGCGATCACCAACCCACCTGCCAAGCGTCTGGTGATTATGGCAAATATGAGACAGCTGTGTTTGTAAGAAATAACCTAAACTTGTTTCATTCTGTGGAGAGTCGTCGTCGTTGTGATCAGCTACATATTCTACCTGTGAGGTATGCGAATATATTTTATGTACCCAATATGTGGGTGGATTGATTTCTCTCTCTCGCAATTAGACAGTTAAGCGTATGGACGTGTTTTACTTGTGCTCCTCGGACCTATCCTTGATCTAGACCCGAGACCAGTCTAAGACTTCTTACTACCGACAAGAACAGCGTTCCTACACAAAAGCATAATTGCAATGGCTCCCAAAATCTATAATAAACTCCCAAAATTAATAAGGGAATGTGATAGTAACATCTCATTCAAAAACAAAGTCAAATTCAAAGTCAAAATCATTTATTGCATATGAGTACACTTGGTACATTTATACACGTCATTTTTTTATCGACTACCGCTTCCTAGGTGTTAGCGCTGTGAAGAAGAAACGGCGCAACAAACTTCACGCAACACATCTTTTAAAAATCAAGTTTGCATACAATTAATAAAGATTTTGCGAAGCTGACTTAACATCAGTACCAGGCATCTTTGTCATTCAAATAATCGCTTATTTTATAATAGGCTTTCGTACAAAGTTGTTTTTTAATGTGAATCTTAAACTTTCTGTCAGTCATATTTAAGATTTCCTCTGGTAGTTTGTTGTAGAAGCGTATACATTGCCCCGTGAACGATTTGCTGACCTTACTTAGTCTTAACCCTGGTAAAACAAGTTTATTTTTATTTCTTGTATTATATATAACTATTATTGTCACAGTGCCTCAAAAAGAGAGATACATTTTTTCTGACATATAAAATATTCAGTCTCTTAATTGACAAGACATACTACAAAATAAATGATTTTTTGACTGACACTAGCATATGACATTGTAAACTTTTTATTTCAATTGCCTATTTCTTGTAATCTATGTGAATTTATGGCCGACATTATGATTTAACTGTAACTAATATTTCTTTGTTTGATTGCATGTTCAATTCTTTTTTTAGCCTAAGTATTTAAATGTGTATGCCCGCACTACCAGAGGCGGAACATAGAGAGCTTATTTAATGTAAACATCTTACCTGTGCCCATGTTTCACAAATAAATGATTTGATTTGATTGATGTCCCAATGGACAGCCCACCAAAATAGCATTCTATTAGGAAGGCTTGTGTTCAGCAGTGGACGTATTCCGGCTGATGAGAGCCAGATTTTCGATGTATCGGAATTGACGATGTTTTTTTTCCGACACTCGATACGTTTCTTATTTGCAAGTTATTTAATTTTATGGTTGGCTAGAGAAGATTAATTAAGCTGTGAACTGAAATCTAGACTTAATTGTGTACGTAAATTACAAATTTAAAGTCTTTTATCTTTGGATAATTTTCAATTCATATACTTTTTATTGTTTATTGCATGATAAAAATACATAGATACAATAATAAAATAGATTACACTTGTAAATCTAGGCGGTCTTATCCCTAAAAGCGAAATTTATAAAATAAATAAAATAATAAATATCTCAGATATAGACATAGACAGACCTACTATAAAATAAACGATTATTTGAATGACAAAGATGCCATTCAAATAATCGTCGATACTAATGTTAATCGCACAATCTTTATATAATTGTATACAAACTTGATTTTAAAAGATGTGTTGCGTGAAGTTTGTTGCGCCGTTTCTTCTTCACAGCGCTAACACCTAGGAAGCGGTAGTTGAAAAAAGTTACGTGTATAAATGTACCAAGTGTACTCATATGAAATAAATGATTTTGACTTTTACTTTGATAGCAGAGAAAGGTAGAAGAGTGTAGTAATTTTCTGATAGAATGCGTTTTTTTTATTTAAATTGTTTTTTAAGTTTAAATGATTATTTTTACCATCTCTTTCAATTAAGTAGGTTATCATTACCGATCTCGGTACTGTCGACATTTAACTACCTATATTCGGTATAGGTACAGTCATAAAAATCCTATCAAGATAGAACGGTTATAGCCATTTGTTTACTTCAATTCCGCGCGTGCCGATTTTCAAACACAGCGCGCCCCTCCCGCGCACCCATTATGCTTCGCAGTCACGTTTCTAGTGAGGAGATACAGTTATGCAGTTAGAAATGAAAAATGTTGGCGACGAACTGATCTTTTTTATATTACTGGCTGTTTTTTATACTTTTGTCAAATGTAGTTTTTTATTAGTTTTTTGTTCTTATTATATTGTCAGAAAAAGTGGTGATATTTTATTTCCAAATATCTAGATTTTCTGCAGCCCACCATCCTCAACAAAAAATATGACACTTTTGCTGTTTTTTTCGGCGATGTTTACCCGACCTTGACTCATCGCGAAACGAATAAGCGTTTAATAGTCTTTGCAATATATTGCAAATTGTTAGCACCCGTGTGGCGCCTACTTCACCATTCTATCTTGATAGTATTTCTGTGGGTACAATCGTGTATCATTACATCACTATTAATAAAAAATCAAATAAAACGACGCCTGAAACAAGTCTTTATATTCATTTATTACTTAAATAAAACGTGTTCATAACTTAATGATTTTGTCTTAGATTAAACCAAAAGAGGCAGATAATGTGAAAAGTACTGGGTGGCCTACTTCTTACATATTTCGCTTAACTACGTACAATAGTTAGACGCTATACGGCAACTAGGAGCGGGGCGGCGAGCGGCGAGAACAAATGTACAAAAACGTTAGCAGCACGCCACGAGGCGCCGCAATCAACGGCCATCCCTCCGCCTGTAGAAACCGCGCCGCTCACCGCGCCCCGTCCCGCTAATCCAAAAGTCGTGGCCGAGCGGTTACGGAATAGACAGTTCTTGCAGCAAAACTGTCTCAGAATAATATTCTAGGTACGTCGACGTACAAAGAAATATGCGACCATTTACTGCGCATGGTTCTACAAAACCAAGTACCCACATAGCTCTAGACACAGAAATCTTATCAAGATTATCAAAACTAGCCACTTGTTTACTTCAGCGCGTGCGCCGATTTTCGGACACAGCGCGCCGCTCCCGCGCACACTTTTTGACTCGTTGTCACGTTTCTAGTGAGAAAATACAGTTAAGCAGTTAGAAACCGCGCAATATGGCACTATTGCATATTTTTTGTCGATGTTCACCCGACCTTGACTCGGCGCGAAACGAGCAAGCGTTTGATAGTTTCTGCAATCTGCACATGGTTGGCACGCGGGTCGCACCTACTTCACCATTCTATCTTGATAAGATTTCTGTGGTTCTAGTTTTGCTTAGTACAGAATATACAGTTTAACTGTTTAGCACCCTGCTTGATCCCCCTACAAATAAGTAATTCTGTGCTTGGTCCTCTATACGGCAACTCTCCCCATTCAGGGGCGCGACATCACGAGGGCCTAGAAAGGCCCTCGTGATGTAGGGGGATCAAGCCGGGTGCTCCGACAAAGAGCACCTGAGCAAGTGCCGGGCACCTCCCCCGTGATTCGGCCTGTGTGACCTAGATGCCGAAAGGCCAGGGGAGGTGGAGGGTCTGTTCTAAGCCATCGTGTATCTCTGTCACTCGGTGAGACGAACCTAACAAACATTCAGCTGTTGAGTCCGTGTTCATGTAACTTTCCATACATCATCCTTCTTTAGGTTTAATCTAAGGAGCTTGTTGTAATTATACTTACTTAAGATATTATATTATATTACATAATAATTAATGGTTCCCTTTGTCTAGTCTAGTTTAAGTAAACCTGAAACGTTGTCTTTCATACAATAAATAATGGTAAATTCATAATTTTCATTGTATTAAAATATTGGGCCCGATTCTGAAGGCACTCATTCAAAATTTGACAGCTCTAAAATTGGTTTCGTCTTTATCTTCATAATACTGTGGATAGCAACAGTTTTAGTGCTGTCAAATTTTAACGTTGTGCCTTCAGAATCGAGCCCAATATATATCTAAACTCTAATAATCATTTAGTTTATTAAACATCCCTAAATAAATATTTTGACATGATGTTATGGATGATAGAAGTGAAGCAAACTGTATATACACTGTAACTAGACTCGATCGACCGGTTTATGGAATCACGTGGACATAGCTGGCGACACACAGCTGAGCATTGCGGCGCCGCACGGCATGAGATATTGTGAGCCAATTTCTAGATGTACCCGTAATACTGTACGAGCGTCTGTGCTCGTGGGCGTCGCGTGAGCGACGGACAGCACGAGGTCTGGTGCTACGACAACACCAAATAATGGTTTACCGGTACCAGTAAGGATGTTAGAGTAATGTGTTTTTAAATTGTGTAATAAATAAATAAAAAAATGGTAGTACCCTAATTCTTATTTTATCTACTATCAGGCCTAAATCTAAATTGAAGGCAGTAACATAATGGATCTACTCTACAACAAGTAATTGAAGTAGTCATTCAGGTACTCAGCAAACTTTAGAATGATTATATTCTACTAATATTATAAATGCGAAAGTTTGAATATTTGGATGTTTGGATGTTTGTTACTCAATCACGCTTCAACCACTGGACGGATCGTGATGAAACTTGGCACACGTAAGGTACAGATACACATGCTCCTGAGCATGCTATAAGCATGCTTATTTGTCGCATGCTCATGGCGTGTTCACATTTGCTTTGATATAGCATGCTATTTATGAGCAACTCAACAAATCTGTTCAGAAATAGCACGCTAAAAAGCAAACGCGTTCACACGTGCGACTAGCACACTCCCTTCCACCCGCACCTCAGGTAGCATGCTTAAAAATCAACCGGCTTGCGATTTAGTCGCACGCGCTGTATACACATGCGAATAGGTAACACTTGCTTGAAAATCGCATGCTCTCGTGCGACTAATAAGCATGTGTATCTGTACCTATATAGGTTTAGTCCTGGAATAGGATTAGTTAGTTTTTATACCGAAAAAACATATTTTCCTACGGGAAATATTTAATTGTAATTGTCCACGCGGACGAAGTCGCGGGCAATAGCTAGTAAGAAATAAATACTAATGCGGGCTAAGAAGACCGTAAATGTTTTGGCAAGATTTCGTAAATTGTCAAAAAATATGTCAAATTGGTTTTATACATTTCTATTATTGATGAATTCTAATTCTACAATTGGCGAAGATACTCTAGTAATTATATCAAACCAGTTTTATCCCTTTTTTGACAATTTCCAAAAGCTAGCTAGCAGAGCAGAATGATACAAACAGAAGCTAAAATTTAGTCCAATAGTCGGATGTACTGCGCGAAATGAAGTATCAAAGTATCATGAAGTAGGTATCCACAACAACATTTTAATAAGTCTGCAGTCCTAGTCAAAGTCAGATGTGCTGAAAGAACTACAATATAATTGGTACTTACTACAAAAATTAAGAAATAAAAAGTATTTGCTCTTGTATCTGATACAATGAGATGCACAAAGTCAGATGTACTGCGCGAACTACAGGAGATGTACAACGAATCAATGCTCTGCGCCAACTGAGTGGAAGGATCTACAGTAACGAGGAAATAAACAGTAAATGATAGTAAGAGCATCTGAAGTAGTCAGATAATCAGATGTACTGCGCGAAATGTATCCAGTAAGTTGCGTTGAGCACGGAGAACAGAAGAGGGAAGAAGACGCGGGAGAACCGATCTATGTTAATTGCACGCATGCGCGCCTTCGCCGCTTCCGCAGGCTCCTGGAAAACGAAATGTCACTGAGATACAGTAGAAAACAAACACGTATGTACATATTTTGATTTGACCGCCTCGTTGTAGAGGCTAGCGACATTGGACTCGAGTGGACGTGCGTTCGATTCCCACCGAAGACAGAAAATTTGATACAGTTTGTGCTAGTTGGTCCAGGTCTGGATGTTAACGATTAACCGCTCCTCTCTTAACGTCATAGTCTGGTTACAAATAGACGATTATATATAGCATTCGACTACACATCGTACCATCAAGCAAAATAATTTTTCGCACCTCATAAGTCACCTCAAAGATTTTTCCTTCATGATTGACACTAATTGGTTATTAAATTAGATAACAGATGATTTTAATATGTGCATCTGTACACGTTTAAATAGAATTTTTCACCTAAATACATAATGTAAACAATCAGAGACAAAATTGCATGTCGACAAGACATCTTACATGACGTAACAGTAAGAAACCTACGTTTGTGAATTGTCCTATCTCCCTGAGTTATTTAAGACTAGCTGACCCGTGCCCACTTCGTTGGGCGGCAACGATCTCTATTTGCTACTAGATGGAGCGTTCCAAACAATCGCTCTGTTCCACGCAAGTAGCCACAACTCTTTCACATTCGCAATGAAACTTGTGCAGTTCCCAAGTAGCAATCAAGAATAGTGACTAAATCCTACATATCTATACTTTATCTAAAGTTGGATTTGGTTATATCAAAAAAGTTTTCGTTAAGTCATTTTTTTCTTTAAGACTAACTAGTTTTATACTACTGCTACTTTAGCAAGTTCAGAATACCCAAAACCAAGTTAAGTATTCTCAAAACTGTTTTGTATTAGGTATGCCTACAGTTAAAACTAAAAATCTTTTTTAACTGTACTCAGATTATTTGAAGGCTCACTTAAAACTCATTCAAATAATTCAAGCATCTGTTTAGTCTTCCAAAGTAAAAATTAATTTTGTAGATAAACTTAAGATAATTGTAACACCAAATTCTGGGAACCGTTTTTCTGAAGAACATTTTATTCCTTTATTACTCAAATTAATCAGTTTAGAGTAAAAATACATTTAACGGGACGTATTTATCAAATGGAACCAAGTAGAAAGATGGATGACGTTGAAAAATTAAAAAGATCTGGTAATTTTCGTTCGAAATTCGAAATATAAAAAAAATAGTTTAAACAGAGTGCAAGCTGCAAATTTCAACAATGCATCATCTTCGACTCAGACCTCAGTGTCGTTATTAGGAACTACAGATCACGAGGAAGAAGATACTGCAGAAAATTGGGAAATCAAAATAGTGGACAGTAATTCCGATTCTAATGAATCGAAAGGTGATGATTTTAATTTTAGAGACCAATTAAGAAACTGGTCTATTGGTCACAATATACTATACATACTGCAATCAATGGCTTATTGCAGATTATAAATAAGCATGATCCAGGTGTTGTGCCAAAAGACGCAAGAACACTTCTGAATACAGTAAAATCTGTAGATATCAAACTTTGTGGCAGTGGAGAATACTGGCATAATGGATTTAAAAAATATATTTTACAGTATTTTGGAAATTTGCATAAACATATCAATCAATTTACATATAAATGTAAATATCGATGGGTTACCTACATACAAAAGCTCAAAAGTAGAGTTTTGGCCAATTCTATGTAACATTCCTGAGATGAACACTGTGAATTTTGCACTACTTATACGTCATCGAGTGAATAATTTATAAATGAATAGTTTTTTTTTGCATAAACTTCTTTCCAGCACAAAATACACTAGAATAATAAAATGACAAGCTAAGAAAATATCAAGTAATCTGGTGTTAACTAAATCAACCTAAAGAATCATTTAATACTAAGTAGTATTAAATAGTAATACATCAATACGTTGTTTAGTATAAGTTAAATGTAATATCTCTTAACTAGCATTACTTTAAATCTAACTTGTCTTTACTTTAGCTAAACTAGCCTTACAAAATCAATATTGTCTAAAGTTTTACTTCGTTAGGAAAAATAAGATTTAACGCCATTTTGCACTTTAAGTGAAAAAATAATAATACATTTTCCGACACCACCTCATGAAAAACTAGAGAAGATTGAAGTTATATTTTTGTTAGAGTAATTCTAACTTTATAAAAACTAATTTATTTATAGAAAATTTAATATTCTGCACTTTATGCTGCCAAATTTTTCAATTGCAATACAAATATCCTAAATTTTATTGTTATTTTTACGCTATTTTAAAGGCCCGTCTGTTTTATAGCACTTTCTATCGATTTTACACGAGAAACAATCATGCGTTTTAAATTTCCAATGCATACAACGACATAATACATCATTTTCTAGACATCAAAATTAGTTGTATAGCCGCCATTATCATAAGCCTTCATCTTGTTTTTGTTTAAGTATAAAATGTTCACCATATTTTCTAAAATACTATGACATAAAGTAAAAAAAGTTTTAAATTTTACTTCAGTAAGTTATGATAGAACCTGTGAAATTCAGTATTGATAGTTTTAACCAGGTTTTGTAGATATCTTCAAGTCTATTTCTTGGTCTAAAGTCTACCTACAAGACATCTTGAAATCCGTGTTTAGAGCTCTGCAAAAACCACTCTCTTAAGTAGGGTTAAAGTTTGTCTAAACAGTAGTCTTAACTCTGTCTTAAATTTGTCCTAAATGCTGTGCCCACTTGTACTTAACTGTATCTTGAGGGATATCTTCAGGGATATCTTGAGGGACGTAATAGGTTTAGCCAATACAACAGCTGGAATACGTCTACTTGTCTTCAAGATAATTATATTACCCTTTTAAGACATTTGTTTGCTACTTGGGTTACTACGCAGAACATTTAATTATTACTAAATATTGACGCTATAATGTCAATATTTAGTAAATAATTAAATGTTCTGAGTAGTAACTGCACAAGTTTCAAAGTGAATGTGAAAGAGTTGTAGCTACTTGCATGGAACAAAGCGATTGTTTGGAACGCTCCATCTGGTAGTACATAGAGATCGTTGTTGGGCGGTAAACATTTTTCATTTTTCAGGATAATATATAGCCTGTGACACTTACAAATAACGTGGCTTTCCATTGGTAAAAGAAATTTCAAAATCGGTTCAGTAGATCCAGAGATTACACGCTACAACCTCACATACTTTACCTCTTTATAATATAAGTATAGATGACTGTTCGCGGTTAACAAGATCTTGTTAAAATCAACAATAGTGTCTTTTCAGGGAACACTGAATTTTCAGTGTACAATAATAGGTAGAAATATCTATTAAACCCATAGAAATAGATTAATATAGAATCCTACTTCAAAACATCAGTCATGTCCCACACGCGACTGGGCGGGGCTTATTCGGGTGTTCTCTTTATTATAGAAAAAAAAACAGATGCGTCATTCTCATGACGCTACCATTTTTACCTATCGGGCGCTTTATGATAAAAAATAAAATTGTGTTTGTTAGAAATACTTATAATGTATTAATAAAATTAAATAAGGTATTAATAGCATGTGGACATAATAATTTTATTAACCCTAATTACCCTGGAACAATATGAGTTTCGTCAGTTTTTGTCGGTTTGTGTTGTAACTTATTTCTGGATCACTTTTACCCTCGTGGTGTAACCTTATTTTTGCATATTTTTCTGTACAAGCTCTCATTAAATGTGCTCCATGCTTTAATGTTCCTGGTTGCTGTAAAGAATGCGAATGTAAGGAATTGAATATATCCGAACTTATAAACCTTTTTAATGTATTTAAAACAATTGAATCAATTTTGCTAAATTTCTCGGGCAAACTTCGTCTTTGTTCTTTGTGTTTTATCAAATATCTGATGAGTGTTTCAGTCTTTAAACAAATTTGGAATACTTCTTCTGTGGAATAGCACAGCCCCCCCCCCATATCTTTTAGCGTGATTAATTTGTGATGCCACATTTTATTAGCCGTAACCAAACTGGAAACACATGTTTCACACTTCAACTCCTTATTTAGTTTTCTTGAAACATAGCCTGAAATGTGTCCGACAATTAATTTCGTAGCAGTTGTTAATTGTTGAACGTTTAAGTGTTCTGAGAGGATTATGCAATTTGTTTCTGCATGGCGGTCGGAAGCCATTGTTGGTTCTTTTTCCACTTCTGCTCATAATAGACGTAGTATTAATACATACATACATATACGCATACATGCATGCAACATACATACATACATACATACATACATACATACATACATACATACATACATACATACATACATACATACATACATACATACATACATACATACATACATACATACATACATACATACATACATACATACATACATACATACATACATACATACATACATACATACATACATACATACATACATACATATATTGGAAGTAATACCTGGGTACTGTAAAACTTATTTTTACTGTTTCTGTATGTATAAATAACAATAACTAATAAGTTGTTGGGTAAGAATGACTACCAATCTTGTAAAATAATCCTTTAATTTTCATCATAGTTGGTCCAGGTCCGGATGTTATATTTGCTAATGTCCAATCCTTCATTAATTCCCATAGTACATGAGAAAATTCTAGTTTGAGATTAGGCAAGTGTAGTATGTACATATGTAATATTTTATTTATGTTTATACACAGTCGCAAAAACAGGAAACGCAAGAGAAGTAACTAGTTTTTATGCGTGTTGTAGTTTTTAGTACTGAATGAAAATATGATTGCCGAACGACCTAATAAAAAAAAACCACAATAGTTCAAAATGAAATAAAATCAACAACATACCTATAGAAAGTTATACCCGAAGCTTTTCTGGTATTTTTAGATGTATTTTTGCAGTACCGAAGTATTCAATAAGGCATTTTTATATTATAAGAAAAAAAGGTAATAAACCTAAAAGGTAAACAATAAATTAGGTTTCTGCACTTAAAAACATGTAAAGAAACAAATCACAACAGATTTTATCAAGTTAATATGTTATAATCAGTTGTCAGTATTCTACCTACTTGACATTCTGCAACATTCTGCAAAACATTTAATCTATAATGAAAAAAACGTCGTGCTACAGGAGTAGGAAAGTCGTGCTTTCTCTCCTTTTGACGCGTGCGCTTGGCCGCACGTAAAAGCGAGAGGCCGCACGTAAAAGCGAGACAGAGTTCTGTGACAAATGGCAAGAATCGACTTGCAATTACGTCTTAATAATTTAGTTTACGCGTAGTTCTGCAATATAACGTTTAACTGATTATGCATTATTGCTAATACTTATCATAAAAGTATTATAAACGGGTAAAATCACTTATGAATAGCGTAAATATTTAGTAAACAATTAAATATTCGGCGTAGGTTGTGCGTGGTAACTGCACAAGAGCCAAAGTGAATGTGAACGTGTGTGGCTAGCTTAGCCACACGTTTGTGTAACAGAGCGGTTGTATGGAACTTTCCGTCTAGGTACATAGAGGTCGTTGATTAAACCAAATACCTCGGACTCTAATATTCAGGGCAAGCGCTCGAACGACATAGCCAAAGATGCGGTAACAAGTTAGAAGATGGGAGTAAGTAAAAGTGAGCTGTTTTCTGTTCAGCTACTCACACATTCATACAGAGAGAAAGAGACAGAGAGATTTACCTTGGGTTTGCCTGCACCATCGCCCAGTACAATGTTAACGAGACAGTACTCCATTAAGGCCATGAACACGAATCTGAAATTAGATCAGAAATATAAACATCAACATCATATTTGTTAAAGAATCCATTATCTATAATTACTCATATTTATTTATATTAATATAATTCTTAATATTATTGACTCTTATATTTTATATACTTCTAGTCCCTATAAAATTCTCATATTTGTAATATCGTGCTACCTAGGCTCAATAAAGACCGTCTAGGCATTAAAACCTGTCGTAAATATCGAGAGATAGCCCCGGCACGGGATGTATGGCCTATTGGGGCTTCTCTGGACAAACACTGTCGTTCCATAACGCATGTACGGCCTATATACTCGTATGAGTTGTGTTAGAATTAAGAAAGTGTGTAAATTGTCGTAATAATATGTAAACAATATAAACAATATCAGCCTTAGTCTGCTGGACAATGGCCTTCAAGTCGTCGGTACATCTATCCGCGGGGCGTCCCACCCTGGGCGTGCCGATCCGCGGTCTCCACTCTGGAACTCGTCTGTCCCAACGGCCGTCGGTTCTGCGCTCGCTGCCACTGCAGCATGGTAATCCTTTCGAATAGGTCGGTGACCTTCGTTCTTCGTCTGATCTCCTCATTACGAATATCCTTCAAAGATAAACAATCACAGCTAAATCTCCTCATTCAGTTATAAGTTCTTTTTTTCCGTCGTTCCCCCACTGCTGAGGATCGCGACCGTATAAAATGCGCCTCCACGCATAGCGGTCATTGGCCAGCCGCACTGCTTCATATAAGGATCCGCCAGCCAACCTCCTCACCGGGTCTGACCTCCTAGTAGCTCTAGAGCTCGTTTCTTCTCTGTCGTTCCCTCACTGCTGAGGATCGCGACCGTATAAAATGCGCCTCCACGCATAGCGGTCATTGGCCTGCGGCTACCATTAAAACCCTACACTTCCCCAGATTCGCTCGATTTTGTACGAGACACCTAGTATTAATGTATCACAACTGGGAGTTCTGGTGCCTCTGTCAGTTTATCATACACTAGCTGTGCCCGCGGCTCCGCTCGCGTGAACTACAGAATCCGCTCCCATTCCCACTCCCGCTTCCGCTCCCGCTCCGGTCCCGCTCACGCTCCCGCTCTGGCTCTGGCTTCCGCTTCCCTCCGCGTTCGCTTCCACTTCCACTTCCGCTCCCGCTCCCGTTCCCACACCCACTCCCCTTTTCCCGCGCCCACGCCCACTCCCATTCCCATTCCCACTAACAGCTCCAAATGTAATCCAAAGTCATCGCAATCTGAATAGTACGGAAATACTATTATTTGCAATATATTGCATACTAACCTTACCTACTAATGTATTTGAAAACTAAAAATGTATATAACTTTTGATTGAGTTAGCCGATTGCGATGAAATAAAGACTAAATGTTAAGTTAAGTTAAGCCCCATGTTTTTGCAAAAAGTCCATCAAAATCCGTTCAGTAGTTTTTAAGTGATGCGTACACAAACTCACAAGCAGACAAACAGACAAAAATTCCAAAAATGATTGAATGTGTTCTATTATTTATCCTTATATCCCTCAACTTTTTTTTGCAAATATCTTCAATGTACAGACACGCGATGTTTACGATTTTATTTACTAGACTAAACTCACACAGTACAGACAGACATGAAGGCGTCCACAGCCTTCAGATACGAGACCGGCGGCAGCTGCGCCTGCGACTTCGCGTGCTGGGTCGAGAGCGTGAGCAATGACGTCACGCCAAGCGTGACCCGCGCCGGCGCAGCGTCCGGTTTGATCCAGAATGACACCCACTGGAAATAGACATAAAGTTCATTATGCTATGTACAATTTAGTTGCAAAAAGTCGCTTCCACTCCATTCCGCAGCGGTGTAAATTGAGCTTAAGGGTGCTTATAGATAGATATATATGTCGGCGAAATAATAAAAGAGGAGCTAATTTGGAGGCACAGTGTGTTTTCGGCGCTCGGCTTGGTTCGGCGATCGTCGCGAGCACGCGCTGACGGAACGTCGGGTAGGACGGGCGCAGGCGCAGACTCGAGACAGTGTTCGCTCGATACGCGTGCGGTGCGCAGGCAGTATGCGGACCGATCGTCTGCCTTCTAAAAAAAAATCGTTACTTGATGATGTAGTGTAATTTCATGTAGTGTCATTTAAGCCAGTAAACGTGTAACGGCGTTAAACTCAATTTGGGAGCCTACACTTTCGGCGGAACCAGGACTCTACGACATCACAAGTGGGATTCGAACCCCACGCACTCCGAAGAGGCACCTACGACATATATATATATATATATTTTTAAATGGAAAGTCAACTATTGGAAGTTGACTGGGTTATTTTCTTTAAAGAAATTGTCTAGTCTGTTCTTAAACATGTCTACTAATGTGGCAAATACAACAGATTTTGGGAAATTGTTCCACCTGGATGCAACCCTGTTGCTAAAAAAAATCTTTGAGGGTTTCAGGCGAGTATTGGATCTTTGTAATCTCATATTATGTCCTCTGAGTCGTTCATATCAGCCCTGCGACGTCCACTGCTGGACATAGGCATCCCCCATGAACGTATTAAGCCTCGCACCGGTGACGATGCTGTCCACCACCGGCCTGTGGTATTTATTGCCTAGTGAATGGTTGAATACCGCCATTGTCGATCGCCAGGGCATAGTTGCTCAATCAGTGGGATGAACCGTGCAGGCGAGGTTAGTATTTGGAATACTAGATGTCTTTGAGCTCCCTTACACCCCTAAGTTAAATATTTTCTTTGATTGGATGAGTTGTAGTAATTGTTAAAAATTTTGAAGGTCTCAGTTAGATCTCTTTCTATTACGAGTATTAAGTTGCGTGATAATTTAGTTTTGTATTAAAATCTTTTGAGAGCATGCGGCAGATTTGTAGCTTGTGGCGTGGGTGCGTCTGGATATCGGAATTAAAGTCTCGCGTATGGTAGTTAATGTTTAAGTACTACAGAAAACACAAGTTATACAGTACACGAAAACAAACACTGTACAGAAGTAGAGTTCGGCCGCTGACGACGAGCGCGGGACAATCACACGAGTTTACCACATCGGGTGGTAGCCGAGTGCTACCGAACGTTCCCGAACATCCCGAGAATCTCATTCAGGCGAATAGCGAAGGGCTGGTTGCCCTCTATTGGCACGCAACGGAAGCCTACGCTCTATTGGTAAATCATGATACGCTATAAGCTCTCCTCTGCACATGCAGAACTTTGGACATTCCATAAGGAAGATGTTGATCAGAATTCAATGTCTAGTTTAAATTGTAAGCCAGTGGTTCTATCAGTAAGTCGTTGAAGCCTTACCGCTCGGCCACGACCTTGCCGCTGCCAGCGGCAGCTAGGAGCGGGCGGCGAGCGGCGAGAACAAATGTACAAAAATGTTAGCAGCACGCCACGAGGCGCCGCAATCGCTCACCGCGCCGCGTCCCGCTAAGCCAAAAGTCGTGGCCGAGCGGTTATTGTTCTTGAAGTCGACGGTAGCATATTTAACTACTTTACTGTGTACCATATGTCTGATATGTCCAACTTGCACATCAACAACCAGATGTAAAACTCACAGACATAATAACAATGAGGCAGGTTGGGATGTAAGTGTTGAACAGGTGGTACCCCAGCCTCCGCTTCAGCTTGAAGATCACCTCCAGGCAGGTGAAGTTACCTGAAACATAAACATAGTCATCATCAGCCTAAATACGTCCACTGCTGGACGTAGGCCTCCCCAATAGAATATCACTTTTAGTAAGTTGTCCATTGGGGGATTTGCCATAATCACCACGCTTGGCAGGCGGATTGGTGATCGCAGTAATGATCTTAACATACACACACAGGAGAACGCTGCTGCCCGTCCCTGGTGCAGTCCCTTAGTCGCCTTGTACGACATCCACGGGAAGAGACATTGATCACTTAAGGGAATATGTGGAAACTACTGATTGGTCTCATATTTACACAGCATCCACAATAGATGAGAAAGTAGCGCTTTTCACTACAACTCTTACGCAGATTTACGACCTACATGCCCCTATCAGACCAGTTAGAGTGAAGCATTATCCGGCCCCCTGGCTTTCAGATACCATTAAAAAAGCTATGTCTAAAAGAGATCGGGCCAAGTGTAAATGTAAAAAATATCCAACTGCAGAAAATATCACTGCATACAGAAACCTGCGCAACATCTGCAACAGGATGTGTAGGGACGCAAAACGTCGTTACATTCACTCTTCCATAGATAACTTGCCTCCGGCTCAAGTCTGGAGATTTTTAAGGTCACTGGGCGTGGGTAAGGTTCCTGAAGCTGTTAATAATACATTAGACTTAAATACTTTAAATAGTCACTTCTCAACCCCTCCGGTTATTCTTGACAACCTCACCAAATCTTCCTCTCTTTTCAAACTCGCTAACACGGCCCCACCTAACTGTGATCCTCTCGCACTTCGTGAGATCGCGGAGGAGGATGTTAAAAAGAGCATTTTATCAATCTCCACCAAGGCAGTTGGTAGTGACAATCTGAGCCGTGACATGTTGCTTCCCATTCTTAATCTAGTTACTCCAGTTATCACACACATCATTAACTTTTCTCTGACAACGAACGTTTTTCCGTCAGCGTGGAAGAAGGCTCAGGTCATACCACTGCCTAAGACTTCAAACCCAACCACTCTCTCCCAATATCGTCCCATTTCTATTCTTCCCATTCTTTCTAAGGTTCTTGAAACAGCTGTTCATAAGCAACTATACTCCTTCCTTTCTGTTAATAATCTTCTCAGTACCTATCAATCTGGATTTCGCCCGGCGCATAGCACAGTCAGTGCTTTACTAAATGTCACTGATGATATTAGATATGCCATGGACCATAAGCAGCTTACCATTATTGCTCTGCTTGATTTTAGTAACGCATTCAATTCTGTAGACTATGATATTCTATTAGGAATCCTTCGCTCTATTAATGTATCTTCCTCCGTGATTGATTGGTTTAGTTCATATCTTCGTGGTCGCCAGCAGTGCACTAAAACGGATGAATCTGTATCTGATTGGTCGGATTTAACTGCTGGTGTTCCGCAAGGCGGCTTACTTTCTCCACTACTTTTTTCTGTCTTCATTAATGAGATAACCAAAATAATTTCTTCTCCCTACCACCTGTATGCAGATGACTTACAAATTTACAAACACTTTGATGTCAGTGATGTTGCAGTTGCTGTTAATGCAGTCAACTCGGATCTTGCTGCCATTGATAATTGGGCTAAATCATTCGGTCTTCTTGTCAATCCTACTAAGTCGCAGGCGATGATTGTGGGTAGTAGCCGACTGAGAGGGAGACTGGATTTCGATGCCATCCCTCATGTGTGCTATAATGGTGTTGATATTGTTTACTCAAACAAAGCAAAAAATCTCGGTTTAATAATCGACTGCAACCTATCCTGGACGACCCATATTAATGAGGTGAGCAAGCGAATGCACTACTCTTTTCACTGTCTTAAAAAACTCCAAAACTTCTTACCCTTCAAAACCAAAGTTATGCTTTCACAAACCCTTTTACTTCCTATCCTTGACTATGCAGACGTATGCTACCTAGACGCGACTGAGGAGCTGCTTAATAAGCTAGAACGCCTTCAAAACCTGGCCATTCGGTATATTTTCAGTTTGAGGAAATATGACCACGTTTCTGAATACAGGTCTAAATTAAAGTGGCTCCCAATTCGCCATCGTCGAAACCTGCATATCCTTTCTCTTCTATACAACATTTTGAAATACCCTTCATCACCCCACTATCTTCGCTTCCGTTTCCAACTTCTTCCTCCAACTGACCGACCAAAGCGAGCCTGCGTCACTAAAACCCTAATCTATCCCACCTCTAACACCAACTTCTTCTATAACTCCTACACAGCCCGTGCTGCACAGTTATGGAATAGTCTCCCTGCGCACATTCGAAACAGTTCTACTGTAAGAGCTTTTAAACTGAGATTGAAAGAGCACTACCTGTCAAACTTGTCGTGATATATATTGTATGTATGTATGTACCTATGTATATATGTATCTATCTATGTATTTTATATATGTAACTGTTATGTTTGGTTATCTATTGTATTCTATGTATGTAGTAATATGTAATATTATCTGTATTTTATATAATTTTATAGTATGTTTATGCACATTATCCATTGGTCTCCCGTTTATTTTTTAGATTCTCCCACAGTAGAGGTTGGCTGGAAGAGATCTCTTTTAGAGATAAGTCCACCTTTGTACATCTTTTTTTCTTTATGTAATGTATTGACAATATTTATGTGTGCAATAAAGAATATATAGAGTTGGAGTGGTAGGTACTCTACCGGCAACCACACGGAGTAATATTTATTATTCTCTGCCATAACTTGGAAAGTAGGTTAAGACTGTTTCACTTTGATATTCTGTTTGATGTAATTGCATTTCTTTGTTGAACACAAACAGTTTGTTACCTCGCGCTCTTTCTTTTTGAATTTACATTACCTCGACCTGAAAATGTCACTGTTTGCTATGAGCTTAAGTATAGGATTGTTGCTTTATTAGTTAACTAGCTGTACCCGCGGCTCTGCTCGCGTGGACTACAGAATCCGCACCCCTTCTCTCTCCCGCCTCCATTTCCACTCCCACCCCCACACCCACCCCCACTTCCAGCTTCAATTATACATTATAAAACATCAGTCAGGCTTCCCCAACCCGTCTGGCCAGCGCGGGGAGTGTATTCCAAATCCTCCGTCTGTCTCCGGCAGATGAGAGAGGGTTGTGCTCCTGCAGTGGAGACAAAAATAACCTGATGATGGAAGGAAATTACATTCGCCTCCCATCGACAGAGTTACGCCGCCCGCAATATAGAGCACATCCGCCGCCATAGAAATCCTATCAAGATAGAATGGTGTAGTAGACGCGAGACGCGTGCCAACCATATGCAATATATCGCAAAAGCTATCAAAAGCTTACTCGTTTCGCGCCGAGTTAAGGTCGGGTAAACATCAACAAAAGTACTGCAAAATTGCGCGGTTTCTAACTGCATCACTATACAGTTAGAAAATATTTCCTCACTAGAAACGTGACTGAGAGGCATAAAGCTGGCGCGTGTGTCCGAAAATCGGCACGCGTGAAACTGACGTAAACAAATGGCTATAACCGTTCTACTTTGATAGGATTTCTGTGATCTCTGCCGTCCGCCAGTGCTCAAAGATCGACGTTATAAATTAGAGAAGCGCTTATGTTGTGACGTATACAGTCGTGCCTCTCTCAGTCGCGCTCGGTGCAGCCCTACAATTATTTACGCACACACACGCATGTGTGCGGACTAGAGATCCGCGCCACGCCGGCGTGCCGCCGCCGACTTAATTAATTGGATAAAATTAATTTTTAATCGTAAATTATAGCATAATAATAAGTAACGAAAAATATTCAGTAACGAAGGTGACCGACGCAGCCGATAGAATTAGTAAGCAGAAGTGTCAGTGGGCAGGTCACATCTGTCGCAGAACCGTCGGCCGTTGGGACAGACGAGTTCTGGAGTGGAGACCGCGGATCAGGGATTCCCAAACTAGTTTGCGCAAGAGACCCCTTTTCCAAAATGAACTTATACCTCAGAACCCATAGCCAAATTACTTTAAAAATCCTATCTCTAGTTTTTTTCTTATTGATAACAAAATACTTTCCAATTTAAAGCTTTGGTGAGTCTTGACATCATTTTCTCATAAATTTTTTACAAAATAAATAGACTAGGATAAGAACTTGTGTTAATTAATAGAGGTCGATTTTTAGACCTCCTCGACCCCCAAAATCAGTTTCCGTTTATGTCGACCCCTGGGAAACCGATTTCGACCCCAAGGGGTCGGTGTCGACCACTTTGGGAATCCCTACCGTGGATCGTGATAGTGCCAACCGTTTGTTTATTGTAAATAACTTTCTCAATAAGTTATGTGCTGTCGTACCTCTTTCCTATCATGTATCCAAACGCACGTGAGCAAAATCTTCAACGCCGCTTCTGATTGGCGGCTGCAGAAAGCCATTACGAATTATTCAGTAAATGAAAGAAATAACCGTCGGTTACCTATATACGCTCCGCTAGCGCTGATCCAAAAAAGAAGAGTTTTTGGCGATCTACATAAACTTGATGTCTGCAGGTACGAGTACGTATGCGTTTTCCTAGAATAAGTGTATTTCTTTTGTGTTCCTACCTAAATTTACTTTATCCAATCCGACGACAGTACGTAAAATCATTGAGTGAATTAAGAAATCAATTCATATATATATATACTATATATATTTAAACCTCTGAATCAGATCGTACTTATAACAGTCTAATATATTAACATGATTCTCCTGAATGGAATATCCCTTACCGGTGGAGTAGACCTGGGTGCAGTCAGCGGTGCTGTTTTGCACCAGCTCCAGCTGAGGCAGCTCGATATGCTCGTCGACCACCAAAGGCACGTCGGGATCCCACTGGAAGACCAGGTCATCAGTAGTGTGCGACACTGGAACAAAGTCTTCATGTAAATAACTGGCCTGTCTCACCGCGGCCCCGACTGTCGGGGCACCTAGGCAAATAGCCTACGACTGTCAATGTTTACGTGATTTATTTATTTATTTATATGTACTTATATCGTTAACAAAAATAATTTGGGTTCAAAAATTACAATAAGTTGTCAATTAAATTACAAATAACAACGATCTTTATGTACTTACTAGATGGAGCGAACCAAACAATCGCTCTGTTCCACGCAACTGCGGCTCCGGGAGCCGCAGCCCGTTCACATTCACTTTGACACTTGTGCAGTTACTACGCAGAACATTTAATTATTAATAAATAATTACGCTACGGGTAAATAGCATCAATAATGAGTAAATATCTAAAACTAGTCGAAGAAACTGCACAAGTGTCAAAGTGAATGTGAACGGGTTGCGGCATTGTTTGGTTCGCTCCATCTAGTAAGTACATAGAGATCTTTGACAAATAAGCATAGATTTGCACAAAACAATAAAACACAATAAAATTTCCACAGAATAAAAATATAGCGGTTTAACGTAACATTGACTTTCTTTCATGTCTGTGGGGTTCAATTTGGCTCGCAATGAATTTTGTAGGTACATCATCAGCCGAAATACGAGTATGTCCACTGCTGAACATAAGCCTCAACAATATAATGCCACGTTTTGGGCTGTCCATTGGCCGATGATGAGTGTACAATAAAATTAACGTCAACATGAGATGGTCTGAATCACAGATATGAATGAGATAGAATGGTGAAGTAAGCGCGACACCCGTGCCAAAAACGTGCAATATATTGCAAAAACGTATACCCGTTTCGCGCCGAGTCAATGTCAGGTAAATACATTCCCGCCTCCTCACCATTCTCCCCCCGCAACTCCTCTAAGCGAGGATCAACGGAGGTAACTGCAAAGACACCTACCAGTGAAGGTAGGGCAAGTCCCAGGTCATGAATTTACGCTACCTTGGGCCCCAGACAAAGTTAATTAAAGAAGTAAAGAGTCAAAGTAGGAAGAGAGTTCCCACTTCCCCTCTAGCAAATGGGAGTGTAGCAATGAAGCGATGACCAAAGTGGTCACGTCGGGGGGTTGGGGGTATTGGTATGGCCAAGATAAGCCTGGCCACCTAGTTGAACACCACGGACGTATTTAGCGCCTTTGTGACGCAGTGAGCTGTGACGGAGTAGCAGAAGGCTACTTCGTATAATAGTGCCAATAGTAGGCATGGCAAAAACGCTTGAACGCTCGGAAATTGTGACGGTTCGCAACCAGATCTCCATAGTATACCGGACGGTTCACGTAATTTAGATCCGATAGCATGAGTTCACGTTCCCGTTCAGGTAAATACAGACAAAAAATCTGCAAAATTTCCCGTTTTCAAATCTCGTCGCTAGAAACGTGACCACGAGGCAAAAAGTTGCGCGGGAGGGGCGCGCTGTCCGTAAATCGAGACGCGCGAGATTGAAGTAAACAGGTGATATACCCCTTCTACCTATATCCGCTTCTGTGGTCTGAATTTTAAGATGTTACACGAAAAAAAGAGGGAATAATAATTCCAAGTGACTCTTTCTTACGACTTTTCTTTTGCCACTTAAAGACACATGTTTATTTATCTAGCTTCAAAGCTACGCAGATCCGAATCCTGCAAATCATCTCACCCACCGCCACTTCACCGAACACCAAACACGGACGTTATAATTAGACGGGGAAGGGCGAGCGGTGGTGTGGCGTCGTCGGCATTCCTCGAGAGCCACTCTGTCCACAATGAATACATAACGAGCCGGCTAGAAGGGTGCTCCACTTGAGTAGAGGGGATTTTTCATGGTTACATCACTATTTAGCGCTCTTTCTAAACCATCTACTAATAAGTCCATAGTCATACAGATTTCTAGCCTTTAATTATATAAATATCTGTTTATCTTTTTACATATTTATATAAATATAGAACAATAAACAAACAATTAATACATTGATTTCCAGATCATACAATAATATACAAATACACACACACACACACGCACACAAACACACACACACAATCACTAGACTGTAATATAAATATATTGTAAATCCGTTATTGGCAGTAAGAACTATAAATTTGAATAATACTGTATACTAAGTGCTGTGGATTTTGTGAAAATAAAGCAGAGAAGCAGCTTCTTTACGAAGTAACATATAACTGTTCCATTTCTCATTCATTGTCATTACTATCCTTATATACAGGGTTACAGGAAAAGTCGTGCTAGATCCCTTAAGGGTGTGGAGCACCCATCATTTCTGACTTATTTCACTATGAAACACCCTACCCTAAACTTAACCCTTTTCGAGATATTCGACTTTTAATTTTTTTATTGAAAATTGCTGATTTTTAGGCTACTACATTTATTTTTGTTTATTTTGTGTATCTTATTATTATTATTATTGCATTTTTACATGTGTAGTAAGATGCTTTAGGACGTCAATCATTAAAATAGTGCACAAGTTATTTGAATAGACCGTAGTAGACAAGTGAAAGAAAAGAAATAAAAAACATATTAGAAAGTTTATTTTTCTCTAAGGGAGAAAACTTTCTCCCGGATAATCTAAACGGGGAAAGCTACGAAAATTTCCTGAGAGCAGACTTGAGTGATTTGCTGGATGATCTGCCACTCAACCTGATCAGGGACATGTGGTTCCAACACGATGGCTGCCCTGCCCATTTCAGGAGAAGTGTCAGAGACTGGCTGGACACAAATTATCCAAACAAATGGATTGGACGAGGTGGGCCATTGCCATGGCCAGCAAGAAGTCCGGACCTAACCCCCATGGATTTTCATGTGTGGGGCTGCATGAAAAGTCTCGTGTACAGCGAGCCGAATCCAGTTTCGTCTGTGGAAGACTTAAGAGAAAGGATTGTGGATGCAGCAAATAAAATGAGGACCACATTGACCACTGGCGTAGTGAAGACCGGTCTCCGTAGAAGGATGCGACAATGTATTAGAAATAGAGGCGGCCATGTTGAACATGAACTGTAGAAAAAGAAAAAGTTGTGAGAAAACCTTTAATAAATGGCATTTCATGCTTACCTATTGTTTTATTTTACTTTTTAGGGCTAAGTAAACATTTTCTTCTCCACTGTCGCCTATGAAACTAAATTTTTTTGAATGCATTTGAATAAAACCCTACATTATTATACCTCGTTAGATAGCTGATGAACCGTAGATATTTTAAAAAACATCTGCCGAACAATTACCATAATATTTTTTTTAGATATCCCTTAGAGAAAAATAAACTTTCTAATATGTTTTTTATTTCTTTTCTTTCACTTGTCTACTACGGTCTATTCAAATAACTTGTGCACTATTTTAATGATTGACGTCCTAAAGCATCTTACTACACATGTAAAAATGCAATAATAATAATAATAAGATACACAAAATAAACAAAAATAAATGTAGTAGCCTAAAAATCAGCAATTTTCAATAAAAAAATTAAAAGTCGAATATCTCGAAAAGGGTTAAGTTTAGGGTAGGGTGTTTCATAGTGAAATAAGTCAGAAATGATGGGTGCTCCACACCCTTAAGGGATCTAGCACGACTTTTCCTGTAACCCTGTATACGAGTATATCTATACTGCATGTAAACTAGTACCTACCCGACATACTATTATCAATTACGTTACATAATTCGGAGAAATGCCTACATCCCCAACGCAACAATCATAGAAATTACCGTATTTTCACCTGTCAGGTAATAACGCGACGAGCCACCTGCCGCAGTCGATAGGACATTTATTCTAATGTTTCGTTTACACGACAAATATTTGTTGAGTGTCCAAACTCCGAAATTCTAAAGGAGTAGGCCGCGGGTAGAGGATTTCAATCGAGGAGGGAGGGGCGGAAGGATGGAGGAGGGGGGCCACGCCTCACTCCTAAACTAACACTTGGTAGCAATGCATTTCATTGTATTCGTTAGAATAGAATAGAATAGAACAGAACAGAATAGAATAGAACAGAAAAGAACAGAAAAGAACAGAACAGAATAGAAAGACTTTATTTGGCGAACACAAATACAACACAGCGTTATATTGCTACTGTGTTAGACCGCCTCCCGCCCTCACCCCTCGCGAAAAGTCGCGGGGCATGCCATCGTGAGATGAACGACCTTTAACTAAACAACGTTCCATCCTTATAACATTTACATTCCTGCCCTGAACAGCTCTATCTCTGATTATAAGAAAGGACTACTCCACTCCAAGGCCAGGAAACCCCTTATAATAGCTCTCCTTTTACTCCTTCTCTCTTCGCGGTATTTCTCCCAAACACTCCAATCGGGGGTAAAGTTTGTCGGGCGATACAGAAATTGATGCCTCGAGGGTCGCGTAAAATGTGGGCCAAGTGCACTCGAGCTGTACTCGCCGCCTGTGAAGTCAGCCCGTTTTTATCGTGGCAGATCACAAGTGCTTGGATTGGGGCCTTAACGTCGGGTGTAAGGGGATGCCGTTGGGTATAAATAGGTGGGTTACGATTTGGATGACTTAGAGTCAAAGTCAAAATCATTTATTGCATATGAGTACACTTGGTACATTTATACACGTCATTTTTTTTTATCGACTACCGCTTCCGGTTGTTAGCGCTGTGAAGAAGAAACGGCGCAACAAACTTCACGCAACACGTCTTTTAAAAATCAAGTTTGCATACAATTAATAAAGATTTTGCGAAGCTAAATTAACATTAGTACCAGGCATCTTTGTCATTCAAATAATCGTTTATTTTATAATAGGCTTTCTTACAAAGTTGTCTTTTAATGTGAATCTTAAACTTTCTGTCCGTAAAAGTCGAGTGGTTATATATGTCGTGTGTTTCCCGGCTTGGAATAGAGCCACCACCAATCTTTCGAAGGGTATTGCACCAGGGCGGGTAGCAGCGTTCTCCTGTGTATAATAGATCATTGCTGTGATCACCAATCTGCTTGCCAAGCGTGGTGAATATGGCAAATCCTCAATGTACAGCTCACCTAATATGTAATTCTATTGGGGAGGCTTATGTTCAGCAGTGGACGTATTTCGGATGATCGTGACAATACCTGCGGGAATATTGGGGGTGGCACTGTTCTACGCCGGGAACCACACGCCCCTGAAGACTAAAGACTGAAATTAATTGAAGTTTTACAACAGCTTTTTAACAGCAAAATAAATCAAAAAAGATTCACCCTAGATCTCTTTGAAGTTGCGCCCAATTAGCAGTCTCTTTAGTAGAGTCCTAGAAGCATGCCTGACAGTTATGAGGGTGTATATGTAACGACGGAACCCCGCTCTTTTAGTCAGCCTCTAATTAGTGCCGGGTACACGCCGTACAGTCAATGTAGGCACCACAGAAATCCTATCAAGATAGAATGATGAAGTAGGCGCGACATGCGTGCCAAAGATATGCAATATATTGCAAAAACTAACAAAAATAGTTTGGGAATCCCTGATCCACGGTCTCCACTCCAGAACTCGTCTGCCCCAACGGCCGTCGGTTCTGCGAGAGATGTAACACGCCCACTGCCACTGCAGCTTACTAATTCTATCGGCTGCGTCGGTCACCTTCATTCTATCCTATCCTACTAATATTATAAACTCGAAAGTTTGTAAGTATGGATGGATGTTTGTTACTCTTTCACGTAAAAACTACTGAATGGATTTTAATGAAACTTTACAATAATAGAGCTTATACATCAGAATAACACATAGGGTACAATTTATAAAGATATTGTTTGAATTCTCCAAAATATCAAGAAAGTAGGAAATACATAATAATTTGTGATGTTAAGTTGTCCACGCGGACGGAGTCGCGGGCAACAGCTAGTTACTGAATATTTTTGGCTACAATTTACGATTGAAATTAATTTCGTCGGCTTTCTAGACTACCACTCAAGTTCTTGTGATAACTAGTGATAACATTTATAGTGAATTACGGTTCATCAACTTTCAGAGCGTAAAGAATAGTTTTACAGTTTACCTACCGATTAGTTTCACCACACTCCCGGCCATAGAAATCCTATCAAGCTAGGATGATGAAGTAGACGCGACACGCGTGCCAACCATTTGCAATATATTGCAGATACTATTAAACGCTTACTACTTACTCACTGAGCCAAGGTCGGGTAAACATCGTCAAAAAATCTGCAAAAATGCCATATTGCGCGATTTCTAACTGCGTAACTGTATCTCCTCGCTAGAAACGTGACCGCGTGCGCGGGAGGTGCGCGCTGTGTCCGAAAATCGGCAAGCGCGAGACTGAAGTATGGCTGTAACCGTTCTATCTTGATAGGATTTCTGTGGTAGGTACTAAACTCGAGGAGGAATGCTTTTACCCTGATTACAGCTTTATGCGAAACCTTTAATTATGTCTACGTGAGTAAAGACTGAAGACACATCGTTTTGCCTATGAAAGTAGGGTCGCCATCCGTCCGCGTTTGCCCGGATTTGTCCTAGTTTTCGGAACGTCCGGCGAGTATCCGGGCGGGTGTTTCATTTATAGTCTGGGTTTTAAAGTTTTCATGTTACCGCTCGCTGGTTCTAAGAGTATATTTTTTATTTTATTTAAAGAAATGAAAAATGTGAGACAGTTTCTAAAACTTTAAGAAGATTTTGTTTCGTTTCTTTACATTACATATTTAGTCTAAAATTGTATGAAAATGAATAACCTATGCTTACGACTTACTTATATTGCAACCTACTAATGTATTTGAATACTAAAAATTCCCATAACTCTTGATTGAGTAAGCCGATTGCAGTGAAATGAAGACTAAATGTTACTCCGAGTTAAGCCGTATGTTTATGTGAAAATTCTATCAAAATCGGTTTAGTAGATCTTACGTCATGCGTGCACAAACTAACAGACAAAAATTCCAAAAATGATAATGTAATTTTTTTTTGCAAATAAAGAAAAAAAGAAAGGAAAGGAAAAAAATACATTTATTTACTACCATAAATGGCACACACAAAAAAAAAACCAACAAAGCAAGAAAAAGGAAATATAAAAAACTTATAAGAACTAGAGAAAACAAATTAAAATTTTTAACATAGTTAAAGTAGTAGGTATGCGTGTGCCGTGGCAGCAAAAGGGCAAACGACTCAGCATATGCCTAGACCAAGTAAGGTGCTGGGCGCTGATTTTCAGTCGCACCCGGTGCAGACAAGCTTGTCTACAGTGTAATAAATATTAATAAATAAATATCTTCAATGTACTGAGACGTGAAGTTTACGGTTTAATTTATTGGATTTTCATGTAAATATACAATTTCATCTTGCAGTAGACCAGTAGACGTGTTGGAAAAGTGGATAATCTGTTTTAGAGCAAAATATTTATTTCGAAACAAAGAGGTCATCATCATCATCATCAGCCTAACAGAGTCCACTGTTGGACATAGGCCTCTCCTATGCGCCGCTGAACCCGACCCTCGGCTCTTCTCATCCAGTCACTGCCACCATCTTACGCAGATCGTCGCTACATCTAGCCAGGGGGCGGGCGTTCCAAGTAAAAAAGGTAAGCCATATCCTAAATGTATTTTATGAATGTTTGTATATTATTATTAATTAGTCATGTATATTATATTTATATATTAATGGTAAATATTTATTTATATACTTATATTTTTATCGTGTAGGTTATAATCTATGTAAGTGGGTATATAGTTTATATCAGTGTATGTATGTATATGTTTTTTTTTTATTTACGTACACACTATGTCTGCCTCTCTTATTTCAGTTATCTCTCTCGCGGGTCTGCTGGAAGAAATCTCTCTCAGAGATAAGTTCGCCCTTTGTACTTGTGTTTCTTTTTAATGTCTTATTTTTGTTTTATCTGTGTGCGTGCAATAAAGAGTTAAATAAATAAATAAAGTTCATTCACTTACATAGCGCAATTAACAGTTATTCAGATAATAATATACTCACAACTCTCCATCTGCAACTTGCACTCTTGGGTATCATGAGGGTAGATGAGGAAGTTCATGGCGCAGGACAGCCTTAGCGTCAACTTCACCATATATAGAATGGTCTTGTCTTTATACAGCCACACGTAGTGGTTGGGGATGGTCATGGTTTGGAAGGTGACGGACTTGGCGTTCTTGAAGAACGAGTCTGGCCGCCACATGTGCTTCAGCCAGTCTACTTCTAGGAGCCTGGGAAAATAACAGAATCAATCAATGACGTCCTCGAAGAAGGTGATAGAAAGCTGAAGAAGGGGTGCGATGGGATTGGGAAAAGCCTATGTCCAGCAGTGGACGTCTAATGCTGATATCATCATCAGGTTATTTGTGTCTCCACTGCAGGAGCACAACTCTCTGTCATCTCCCGGAGACATTCCCGCCTCCTCACCATTCTCCCCCCGCAACTCCTCTAAGCGAGGATCAACGGAGGTAACTGCAAAGACACCTACCAGTGAAGGTAGGGCAAGTCCCAGGTCATGAATTTACGCTACCTTGGGCCCCAGACAAAGTTAATTAAAGAAGTAAAGAGTCAAAGTAGGAAGAGAGTTCCCACTTCCCCTCTAGCAAATGGGAGTGTAGCAATGTAACGATGACCAGAGTGGTCACGTCGGGTGGTTGGGGGTTTTGGTATGGCCAAGATAAGCCTGGCCACCTAGTTGAACACCACGGACGTATTTAGCGCCTTTGTGCCGCAGTGAGCTGTGACGGAGTAGCAGAAGGCTACTTCGTATAATAGTGCCAATAGTAGGCATGGCAAAAACGCTTGAACGCTCGGAAATTGTGACGGTTCGCAACCAGATCTCCATAGTATACCGGACGGTTCACGTAATTTAGATCCGATAGCATGAGTTCACGTTCCCGATCCCACCGTGTGCACTCCCACAGAATGTGATGAGCGGTTTGATCCGACTCACCACATTCGCAGTCGGGAGATGCGACCAGCTTCATGGAGTGAAGCTTCGCCTGGAAGTTGCCGTGACCGGTGAGGAACTGCGCGACGCAGTGATCCACCTCTAGCCACCGTTTCTCCAATCTCTCCTCAACGCTTGGGAAGAATTTGAAAAGGTGCCTGCCCTTTTCAGATTCCTCCCATCTGCGCTGCCAATCGGACACCAGAAGGTCGTCCACAACCGAAGCTGTCTCCCCGAACAGTCGACATGTGCGGTCCCTGTCTCCAACCCCAAAATCGGTCCAAGTGAGTTGTCGAGCTCTGAAGTGAACACTGGCGCGCCGCTGAATCTCCAAGTCTAACGGCCAAACACCGGCCATGACTGGCAAGGCGTCGGTGCTGGTCGTTCTGTATGCCTTGCACATAAAGAGCAAGGCCATACGCTGACTCTGGAGCAATCTTCGGCGCACCGCAGCCATGGTGGCTCTGTCCACCCAGGTTGGAGCCGCGTAGCACATACTGGCTACATATGTCGCCAGATATATCGTGCGGAGGACGGGGAACCGGAGTCCCCACGTGGCCCGAGAGATCCTGGAGAAGGCGTAGAAATTCGACCGGGCGCGTTCGCCAACGGTACGAGTGTGCTCAGTGAATGCAAAGTTCCTCTCCAGGACTACTCCCAAGTATGTCACGTAGGTCTTGCTAGCGACAGACACACCCCTGAAGCGAATGCGCGGTGGTTCCTTGAGGATACCCTTCAGCAATAGCTGTTGGGTCTTGTGCGGAGCAAAGTCCAGCTTGTTCCTCAGTCCCCACTCACCCACTCGCTCCAGGCATGTCCCTGCATGCCGCTCCAGCTCCGCCCTCGAGTTCCCCTCAACGATCAGGAGACCGTCATCTGCGTACGCCAGCAATTGACAACCCCTGGGGGTTGGGATCTCCAGGAAATCATCAAAGCACACATTCCACAGATAAGGTCCCAGAACTGATCCCTGAGGGCATCCCCGCGTGAGCTCCTTTGGCAATTCACATTGTCCCAATCGTAGCACAATAGAGCCGTTGTTAAAGTACTGCAGCAACATCCGATAGATGTTGCTGAAGCAACCCCTAACTTTCAGCTTGAGCATAATCATTGGCCACCATGCATTGTCAAAAGCGCCCGATATATCCAGGAATATGCCAATAACGTACTTACACGTCGACTGTTCAGCAGTTTTCCTGACCAGGCTTATGGCGTCCACCGTCGATCGTCCCTTTGCAAAACCGAACTGCCTGTCATGGCCTGAGGGGCCCCCCGGAAGTAGTCTCGGCACTATCAGCCTCTCCAGCAGCTTACCCAAAGCTGGGAGAAGCGTGATTGGCCGAAAGGATTTTGGGTCATCGAGAGGTTTATCCCCACCTTTGGGGATAATCCTAACGACTCCCTGCCGCCATACTGAGGGAAATACACCGGATTCGAGGCAGCGATTCATCACGTATAGTACGGATTCGGGGGCTGCCTTGATGATTTCCCTCAGCATGCGGTTGTTAATCCTGTCTACTCCCGGGGCTTTGTTCGTGGCTAACGAGCGGGCTATAATAGCAAGCTCGTCAACCGACGCTAGGGTCGAAGTTGGCGCTTCGGGGACAATCGGCAGTACACGCCGTATCTCCTGGTGGTGCAATGAGTCCTCCTCCGGCACGTCGTCCGGCATGAGGACTCTCAGGAGTTCCTGTCCAGTTTCTTCAACGGTTGTGGTGTGACCCTCCAGTGTCCGCAGGTTGTTAAAATACGAGAGATTCGGCTTGTATGAGGTTTTATACTCATGGTAGAGGTGTGACCACGGGTCGGCATTACCAAGAGCATCTGCAACTTCGCGCAGCTTGTTGCTCTTGGTATTGGCGACCGACGCCCGATACCTTGACCGAGCTACGCGTAGTTCGGTCAAGGCACCCAGCATCAGTTCCTCACCGGCCTGCTGCCGTTTCAGCCTATTGTACTTTCGGCGTGCTTTGCGGAAGCTCTTCCTGAGCTCCGTCAACCCCCCATGCCACCAGTCGCATCCTCCGCGCCGCACCAAGGACTTCCTCCCGATGATGACGTCTGCGCAAAAAGTCAGTGTGTGGGTCATCAGATTGGCATATTCGTCCGCCGTTAGGTCAGGTTTAGTGAACTCATGCGATAGGCCGCCGAAAAGGTTACCAAACGAAGGCCAATCTACATTGGCCTTGCGGTAAGTAAATCCGTCGCAGTAACCTACAGAGTCTGCCGCTCCCCATTCCAACTCGAAAACGATCAAGCGATGGTCGCTGCATGAGGCGTCCGGGAGGACGCTCCATGAAGTAATCGGAACGTCACCTAAGGTGAAGGTGACGTCGATGTAAGACTCGCCTGAAGGGCTACTGTATGTTGGTGGTGTTCCAGGGAGATTTTGGACATTAAGGTTGAACTCCGCGACGAACTCCTCAATTGGCACCCTACGCTCCGAGTCTGCGGTCCTAACAGGACCGTGCCAGAACGGAGAAGAGGCGTTGGTGTCAACGCAGATTAGAATGTTTTGACCACTGAGGGTTCTAATTACGTGGCCTAAGTGTGCCAAATGAGGAGTAACGGAGTCCATGAATTTAAAGTAGCAGCTCACTGCGTAGAAGCGGTGGGAGTGATAGACGACCTCCACCACCGCGCAACAGGGGGTCGAGAGATGGCGCAAAAATGTGAAGGTAATGCATTGGTTTAAGACCATAATGCCTGCGAACGCAGACTCATCGACTTCGATGATCGACCCTCTCAGGTCGCGGGAGTGATACTGCTCCTGACACAGTAAAAAGTCAAGATTTAGACTTTTCGCAATTTGAATAGCCTCAGGTGTTGCTGTTTTGTTAACATTTAAGTTTAATTGGCCTATTTTCATATAATCAGGCCTGGCCATATTCCGTGTTTTTAATTAAAAGCTCTACACGGTGCCTGAGAGCGGGACAGTCGGCGCTGCCCGTTTTGTGGTCGCTCGGCTTTTTAAATATGGAGCATGTCGCACATTTCTGTTTGAACCCCTCTTTGTTTACTTCGAGGCACTCTCTGGTGTCATGCTTGCCCGCACAGTGCCCGCATGTGCTCTCCTTCTCCATGCAATATTTGTGTACGTGCCCTAACATTTGGCACTTCATGCAACGGACGACCTCGAAGTCGTCCTCAATCCGGCAGGTGTTCCACTCTATGTGAACCTTCGGCTTTGTGTCAATGAGATGCTGCCGGATGCGTGAGGACACTTCGAGGCCGTACCACTTTGAGTTGGACAGGGTGCGTCGTCTGACTATGTTTATCTCTTTTAAGGCCGTTTCATGGGAGATGTCCAATTCATTTTCGCCAGAGATGTTTTGGGCAATTAAGACTCTTAGAAACTCTTCCTCAGTAAGGTCGCTTGGGATGTCCTTGATCAGTATGCGGGGTTGTCTGCCTTTCGGTCTTTCCAGTGTTAGCCCCGCTTTTTTAATACCCTCGGAGGCCTGTAGTTTTTTGATTTGGGCTTCGTTGGTAACTCTAATTAGCACTCCGCTCCGTGACGTCTTTCGGACGCCCACAATCTGGTAACCCTCGTCTGCGGGGTTCACTGCCTTCATGAGGGCCTCCTTGGTCTGTGCGGCGTTCTTTATCTCGCCCTGTTTTTCCACAGACGGGTACGCTACAATACACGGAAGTGGGGCTTTGACTCCAGCTGCCACCGCCATGGTCGCCGCGTTTGCCGTCTTTGGCAGGCGCAGTTGCAGCTTCTGGGCGTAAGAGGCCTGAGTTGTGGGTTCCGAAGCCGACATTGCTCCGGCGGGGCGATTTGACAGCGCTCTGTTCTGGCCTGTCAAGGATGCCACCTGCTCGGACATTGCCCGTAGGCGTTCTTCAGCGACCGCCCTCTTCATCTCCGCATCGGCGACCAGAATGCCTAAGTGTGCGGTGACCGCCGAGATCATGTTCGCATGAGTATTGATCGCCGCCAGGTTGGATTTATTTAGGCGGGCGTTTTTGTCGCCCGTCACTACTTCA
Organism: Esperia sulphurella; assembly: GCA_947086405.1. Taxonomy (NCBI): domain Eukaryota; kingdom Metazoa; phylum Arthropoda; class Insecta; order Lepidoptera; family Oecophoridae; genus Esperia; species Esperia sulphurella. The sequence continues at coordinate 1,086,778 of OX352281.1, read as the reverse complement.
TTGATCCCCGCTAAGGCACGCTGAATTTTGTCGACGAGTTGTCTCTTGGAGGCGTTCGACAGTGCCGTCTGGGATTCGTCTCCTGAGTCGGGGGATGAAGATCTGGAGTGGGCCGACATGTACTCCCGTGGTGTGTCCAGGTGAAGGGTTGGTGGCAACGTGTTTTTTTTGGAAGGCAATCTTCTCTTAGAGGCCCTTGGGGTTCTCATGGAGTCCGGGGAGATGTCTTCAATGCCCCTCTTACCTGTACCTCTCGGCCTGTCAGAGTCGGTCGCCGTATCGGACTGCACCGTAGTCCTGCCAGTTGTTGGGGCCACTTCTGAAGTCTCCTTCATGGCACTCATGGCGGCCGCCATCTCTAGCATCGCCTCCTGAACGCGTTCTTGTGGGCTTCGGGGGGTCGCAGAACTCCTCTGAAAGGGGTCGCCGGTCACTGCAAGGGGCTCCTCCTCCATGCCTGATGCGGCGCCAGCTGTCCCTCTAAGAGAGGGGGGGGTGCGGTGGATGCGCGACATCCGAGGCCGCTGGTGCTCGGGCACCGCAGCCGGGTCTCCGCAAAAAGTACCAAGGTGCACAAATCTATATGTACAATTGTTAAAAACACAGAAAAAATTTTAAAAAATTTTGTACCAAAAAATTAAAATTGGTAAAAACACTTAGAAAATTTTTTGCGAAAAATTAAAAGTCACAAAAAGTCAGTTAAAATTGTTTATTTTTAAAAACTATAAATGTCACTTTGTGTGTCTCATCAAGACACACAATAAATGTCCAGTGTCTTTTCCACCTAACTCTCACAGTTTCAGAGTTATTTCGGTTTTTGTCTAAAAAATGCCCTGGCTGAACACCATTACATGTCGCTCATATATGTATGGGGTAAGCACATATCCGCTTTGCGAAAAATTTTTCTAAGTCCAAAAAATTTTTGGACTTAGAAAATTTCGCGTCGCTCGACCAAGAGGACGCAGCCAAGTGGTCCGGCGACTATGTCCGGGCCTGACAACGCCCAAAATTGGACGATGGGCAAAAAGTCTGGAAAGGCACACAAACCACTATGGCACACAAAAAAGTCAGAAATAAGGCCTGCCAACGCCCAAAATTGGCCGTAGGCAGAAAAAGTCAAAAAATGTCAAAATTGTGTGCAAGACACAATGGCACAAAACAAAAGTCAAAAGAGGCCTGCCAACGCCCATAAATGGCCGTCGGCGAAAAGTCTTAAAAATAAAGCGCTTAAAATTACAAGAAAAACACACAAGTACACAATAGCGTCAAATTCGCGAGAAATAATCGGTCCTAAAAACAAAGATGGCCGACACAAAATGTACGTTTGACACCTGTCAACGTGACAGATGTCAAAGTCACTAAAACAAAACGTCACTATCGCAAATGTCAATGTCAAATAAATGTACAAGTGACAGCTGTCAGAAGGACAGATGCCACTGTCACAAAAACGTCACTGTCGCCCACAAACACTTAAAATGTACAAGTGACAGCTGTCAGAAGGACAGCCGTCACTGTCATAAAAACGTCACTGTCGCACTGATCGTCTGTCTCACCGATCTTGGTACAAATACCAAGATGGCCGACGCGATATATGGGCTCCTCCCGTGGAAGAAACGAGAGGAGTCTGAGTACTCACAGTTTGAGTCCGATTTGCCGTCTCACCTATCTCGGAACTAAATCCAAGATGGCCGCCGGCGTATATGGGTTCCTCCCAAGGAAGGAACGAGAGGAGTCTGAGTTTTCACTGAGGCTAATAGATATATAAATAATGAAAAATAAAAACACGGAGCGCAAAGCAACACACGTCCGACCTCGACGAGAGCCAGAGGGGAATCTCCCGGAGACAGACGGAGGATCGGGCCTACACTCCCCGCGCTGGCCAGACGGGTTGGGGAGGCCTGATTGATGTTTTACAATGTATTCCCTTAGTCGCCTTGTACGACATCTGCGGGAAGAGTTGGAGCTGATGCTGAGTAATGCTGATATGATGATGATGAATAGGTAGGGTCAGGTCAACTTGCGACGAAATGTATATGTTAATACAGCGCAGGGAGGGACGCCCCGCCGCCAGGTGGACCGACGACCTGAAGAAGGTGGCCGGTAGCGGCTGGATGCGGAGGGCGGAGGACCGGGTGTGGTGGCGTTCATTGGGGAAGCCTATGTCCAGCAGTGGACGTCTAAGGGCTGATATGAAGATGATGTATATGTTAATATGGATTTCCAGGTTTTCTTCCGGAGATAGAAATTAGCATGAGCCAGGGAGAATAGTTATTGCCTTGGGAGAGGAATATGTCCAACAGTGGAATCTTGCAGGTTTAATGATGAATGCAAGTTATGCTGTATTGTACCCACCTGTATTCTGATGTCATATTCTCGGGTAGCCGTAGACGAAAGTCCTTCCATGTCTGGGCGAAGAAAATGTCTGCAGCGTAAGTCTATAAAAACATTCATTCATTTTATTAACCACTCATATGCCCGCAGCTTCGCTCGCGTGGACTACAGAATCCGATCCCTTTCCCACTTCCGCTCCCGCTGCCACTCCCACTTCCACCCCCACTCCCATTTCCACCCCCACTCCCACTCCCAAGCCCGCTTCCACTCCAGCTCCAAATGTAGTCCAAACTCATTGCAATCTGAATAGTACTGAACATTATAATTATACTTCTTTGTTATATTGCATATATACTAACCTAAAACTCGTACTACTGTGTTTGAAAACTAAAAATGTCCATAACTTTTGACTGAGTAAACCGATTGCGATGAAATAAAGCCTATGTGTAACCCTGAGTTAAGCCCTATGTTTTTGTGAAAAGTGCATCAAATTTCGTTCAGTAGTTTTTCGTGATGAGACGTAACAAATATACAGACAGACAAAAGTTATATAAACAATTATTTTGGCTTCTATGGGCCCATAAAGACCCCTCATACACATTTTTCTACAATTTCTCCCATGTACAGACATAGACCAGTTACAGTTTTATTATATGTATAGAATATAGTCCATATATCTCTGGAGATCTAGCATGGGATTTGTAAGCAAAGTGGCAGTGGGCAGGCCACGTCTGTCGCAGAACCAAAGACCCGTCGATAAGTAAGCAAGATAATTCTTGTTTCTGGTTATTAAATTATGTATACATCATCAGCCGAAATACGTCCACTGCTGAACATAAGCTCTTCCAATAGAATGACACTTTTGGTGGGCTGTCCATTGGGGGATTTGCCATAATCAGCACGCTTAGCAAGCGGTTCAGTAATTTTTACGTGATGCGTGCACAAACTAACATTACAAGAAGATAAAATTCTAAAAATGATTTTGATTTCTATTACTTATGCTTCATTCCCCAAATTTTCAATGTACAGACGCGTATACATTTTTATATGACTGTATCTGGATCGCGCAATGTGGCGATACATCGTCTCTGCCTTCCCCTCTGGGACCGAGGAGTGAGCATTATGTATGTATGTATGTATGTATGTATGTATGTATGTATGTATGTATGTATGTATGTATGTATGTATGTATGTATGTATGTATGTATGTATGTATGTATGTATGTATGTATGTATGTATGTATGTATGTATGTATATGTGATGTATGTATGTTTTATTTTATCGTCCAATAAAAATTGACTTAACGACATACATACACAATGCTCACGCCTTGGTCCCAGAGGGGTAGGCTGAGACTTAACTCTATCTGACTTACCATGGAGTTCTCATCAATGGAGTCAAGTCCCATGACAGTGACATGGAAGTTCACTGTCGTGGGCTGGTCGTTGACCTTAGGTGGGCGCATCTTGTCGTACATGCGCGGGTCATCAGGCAGTAGATCTTGAAAGGTCAGCAGAGTCGATCTGTTGAGATAAGATAAGATGAGATGAGATGAGATAAGATAAGATAAGATAAAATGAGATGAGATGAGATAAGATAAGATAACATAACATAAGATTTTATTTGCTATAGAATAGGGTACAGGTCATCAGATGGTCATTACGAGGCTAACATCTCCTAATTCTGCTATTCATAAGAGCATGCAAATATGTACATTAATAATAACAATAATACTTAATGAATCTAAGACTAAAACTTTTCAACTACTTAAACTAAACCTTTTTTTTCTGTGCGATAAAAATTCTGCAACGGAATAAAACGCATGCTGAACGCATTTCGGAAGAGAATTTTTAAACCTCATCATCATCATGTCAGCCCATAGAAGTCCACTGCTGGACATAGGGCTTCCCCAACGAACGCCACAACACCCGCTACCGGCCACCTTCTTTAGGTCGTCGGTTCACCTGGCGGCGGTCCACCTTTTTAAACCTATTTAGTGGTAATAGCACGACCTGGAGAAGCTCATCATTCTGGGACAAGTGGAAGGCAGGCGTGCCACAGGCCGAGCTCCGACGAGGTGGTCAGACCCGGTGAGGAGGGTGGCTGGCGGATATGAAGCGGTGCGGCTGGCCAATGACTATAATGACGGATAAGATAAGATAACAAACATCCAAATATCACACTATTATAAATGCGAATGTTTGGATGTTTGTTACTTAAGTCGCGGGCATCAGCTAGTAACCCACGAAACTTAAGTACGGTTTATTTATAATACCACAGGCTTTTCGGTGAAGGAAAACATCGTAAGGAAACCTGCATACGCCGAAGAAGATATTCTGAGGCGTATGTGAAGTCCACCAAATCGGCTTGGGGCAACGTCGGTGGTCAGGGGTTTGGCACAAAAGATCCTGAAGGGTCGAAGTGTCGCCAGGTCTTCCTGGCCCCCTAAGAAGATAAGATAGTAACCCATATACTCTATGTAGAGTAAAATAAAAGTAAGAGTTATGTTCGGATTCGATACAGAACTCATCAGAGTATCATTGGGTACGGCTAAATTTAAAACTGCTGTGTTTTGAACAACAAATATTTGCTCTACAGGTCAGGAGTTCCCACTGTATCTGTTTAGCTATATTGACATACCTTTACAAACAAAGCATTAATAATGCATACTTTCAGATTATGTACCGTGGCCATATGGTATCTCTGTCAGTAATTTATTATACTAACTGTGCCCGCGACTTTGTACATAATATAATGCTGACGCCTTGGTCCCAAAGGACCCCTAAGTAAAAAAACATAGATAACTAGCTGGTGCCGGCGACTTCGTCTGCGCAGGATTAGTATTTCGAGTAGCTTATATTAGCATGGCGTAGAAAAGAACTAACATTATAACATTAAAATTATAATTTTATGGCGCAAGCCAGAATAACTCGCAGATGGTAGATTTTTTCCTACTTACTTGATATTTTGGACAATTCACACAATATCTTTATAAATTGTAGCCTATGTTATTCTGACAAATAAGCTATTATATTATTGTAAAGTTTCATTAAAATCCATTCAGTAGTTTTTACATGAAAGAGTAACAAACATCCATCCATACTTACAAACTTTCGCGTTTATAATATTAGTAGGATAGGATACAAGTAATTTTTTTTATATATTATTCATTACAACAATAGTTGTGTAGAATTACATTAGGCATAAATTAGAATACAAAAACAAATGTACTTGTAAAATATAGAAAAAAAAATTCAATAAGATTTTAAAACTAATTATGTAAAAAATTGAGACGCTTATTTTCTAGGAACTCCCGTAAACCATAGGGAGACATTGCAATGTGAAATCTCTTGCCCATTATTTTAAACTAGCTGTACTAAGATATTGCACACTAACCTTACGTAACTAATGTATTTGAAAATTAAAAATGTCTATAACTTTCGATTGAGTTAGCCGATTGCGATGAAATAAAGACTAGATGTTAAGTTAAGTAAATCCCCATGTTTTTGTGAAAAGTCCATCAAAGTCCGATCAGTAGTTTTTAAGTGATGCGTGCACAAACTCACAGACAAACAGTTAAACAGACAAAAATTTCAAAAATGATCGAAATGTGTTATGTTGGTTATCCTTAGACCCCCCAAATTTTTTTTTTTGCAAATATATTCAATGTACTGACACGCGATGTTTACGATTTTAATTATTAGATGTCTTATATAGAAGTTCCCTCAACTCCACTGGCTGCTTGTTATACTTTGACCACATTAGACATCGCGATGCGTTCAAAGAATGCAGTATTTGATTACTTCCCTCCCTTCCCATGCCACTAGACCAACGAGGCATAATCGGCCGACCTCATATCCCTCCCTTTCCGCGAGTCTCGTACATTTGTCTAATCCCAAAAACTAGGATTTTCTCCTGTACTATGGGAATAATAAATAAATAAATATCTCAGACATTCACACCAATTATCCAGTCCCGAACTAGGCAGAGCCTGTGGTATGGTTACTAGATAACGGATACACATACTTAAATATAAATATATAAACATCCAAGACTTGGGTACAAACATTCATATTCATCATACGAACATTTGCCCATAGCGGGATTCGAACCCGCAACCTCCGGCGTGGCAGTCCGAGAGCTACCCTGTTTCGCCACGGAGATCGTCAATAATACAAAGACGGGACCATTCCCAAATATAACATCCAGGCCTGGACCAACTTCTACAAGTATAAAGTAGTATGTCCCCGGTGTGTATCGAACTCACGACCTCTGGCGCTCGAACTAGGCCAACGAGGTCATAATCAGCCTATATACGTCCACTGCTGAACATAAGCCTCCCCAATAGAATGCCACTTTTGGTGGGCTGTCCATTGTGGGGGTTTGACATAATCAGTAGGCGGATTGGTGATCGCAGTAACGATCTTAATATACACAGGAGAACGCTGTTACCCGTCCCTGGTGAAACTCCTTAGGGAACGTACCCAAACTACGTGACCCGTTCAGGGGGGTGGGGGCCCCACAAAATGCCACGCTTCGTCACAGAGGGGGGGGGGATAGGTTTTCGTCACGTAGTGAATCTTCAAGGGAAATCTCGCGCTTTTTCGAGCTATATTCAAATATGGCGCGCAGTTTTTAACGCTTTTTAAACTCACAGGTGGCAACACAGACGTCAGCTGATTGAAAACTGACAGTTTTTTTCTTCGTGATAATATTTTTTTCACTTGTAATTATAGGAATGCGCGCACTCTTGGCGTCACGCGGGAAGCGCCATATTAATAAAGACAAATATTAATATGGCGCAATTTTTTTACTTTTTTTACTTTTTTTACTTTCTGTTTGCAAAAATTTGTTTAAAACCATGTTTATGCATTACTACGTGAAAACTAGAGCGGGTCTTGGCATATACTACGGGTGGTCACCGAGGGGAAGGGGGGGAGGGGGGTAAAAAATGGGTCACGTCGTTTGGGTACGATCCCTTAGTCGCCTTGACGACACCCACGGGAAAGTTTATGTTGGACCAACAATTGCCTTATCTAATTACGATAAAGTTCAAATTAGAATAAACTTGGCCATTTATCATACCGCAATGACTGCATCAAGAAATTACATATGGTTGGCGTTGTTCAGAACAAGCTATTGTATATTAGTGAAGTGCGGTAGGCACTCGACTTATTTTTTTATCCCGTCCTGAGTGAGGTTTGTATTGTTGTCTTAAAAGACCTGAAGATGTAACGTCAGCTTAACTAGTCTAATAAATAACAACGTAAACTTAGCGATTATAACTAGCTGTTCCCCGCGACTTCGTTCGCGTGGATAAGTTACATATAGTGCGAATTTTAAGGACAAGCTTGCTTTATTTAAACAAAAATTTAGAATGATCTAGAACATTCTGGAAAAATCTTGAATATTTTAGATAAGTTCCCGATCAAGTTTATTGTCACTCACAAACGCACTTAACGCCATACAGCATAATCTCCAGTTTATATAAGCCGTACAATGTGTTAGAAAAGGATAGAAGTATTACATCACACATTTTTACCACCCACATCCACCCACCGTAACCAAACTCCCTTACTTGCAAGTGCAGACCAAGGGCTATCTACCACTGCAACCATGAGTTGCCGTGTGGTTTCCGGTAGAGTAGAACAGGACCACTCCAACTCTTCCCGTGGATGTCGTACAAGGCGACTAAGGGAATACATTATAAAACATCAATCAGGCCTCCCCAACCCGTCTGGCCAGCGCGGGGAGTGTAGGCCAAATCCTCCGTCTGTCCCCGGCAGATGAGAGAGGGTTGTGCTCCTGCAGTGGAGACAAAAATAACCTGATGATGATGATGAACCATGAGTGGGTGGCAGTGGGGGGTTACGGAGAAAAGGCTTGACATACATACACACACTTTCCTTTTGTATATGTAATAGATTATTTGCCAAAAAAAAGTCGTCTAAGGATAAGTAATAGAGCACACTAAGATCATTTTTGGAATTTATGTCTGTTTGTCTGTTAGTTTGTGCACGCATCACTTGAAAACAACTAACCCGATTCTGATGACCTTCTAAAAAAACATAGAGCTTAATTCGGAGTAACACTTTGTCTCTGTTTAATCGCAATCGCCTTACTCAATCAAAAGTTTTGCGACTTAAAAACTCTACTCTTAGAAGAATAATGCTCGGCGGAAATAATATTGCGATGAGTTAGGACTATGGTGGCGGTGGCGATTGAAGTGGGGGAAGTGTGGGACGTTATAGCGTTTCCCTTCCTAGTCGAGCCGACGACCCCGCGATGCCTTAAAGCTCACATCATCAGCCGAAATTCGTCCACTGCTGAACGTGAGCATCCCCAATAGAACTCCTTTTGTAGTGGGCTGTCTAATGGAGGATTTGTCATAATCACCACGCTTGGCAGGCAGATTGGTGATCGCAGTAATTTTAATATACACTGGAGAACGCTGGTACCTTTATAATGCAATCCCTTAGTCGACAACAACGGGAAGGTTGGTGGTGGCCCTGTTGTAAGCCGGGAACCCCACGGCTCACGCAATAAGATATTTATTTAGAAACTTACTGAGCATAGCACAAGTCTGTAGCTCCAAGCCAGAGCCGTAGAAGTACTGTAGTAACCCACAGCAACTTTCCAGCGGCCATCTTGATTTTTAAATTCTAATCATTATCTTTTTATAGATTTTCCATGGTATATTTTTAAAATACACGCACGTAGAAAGATGGTACTCGAATATATCTTAGTAATAAATCATAATTATATAAATAATATTGTATGATTGGTTTAAAAATCACATTTAAACTATTTAAAAATTTAACTACTATTTTATGATTCTAGAAATCCATCATGGCTACTGTTATTTGTTTTATTTTTAAAACGCGTATTGTAAACGTTACTGGCAAGTTAGGTTTTGTGTAAAGTTCGCTTTAAAACCGTCGCGTGTTTTTCCCCGAAAGCGCGGGAAACGTAATGATGGACAGGAAAAATTTGCACTTGACCGAATGGTTCTCGAATTTGTTGACATGCGCAGAGAAGACCAGCCCGCCTCACTGCAGTACAGATAGTATAACTATTATAAGTAGACCCAGTCAGGATAAATAGGTTTAGGAAAATCTCACAAAAAGCCTCCTGACGGCCTCCTTGGCCTAGTCAAAAGTCAAAAGTCAAAATCATTTATTGCATATGAGTACACTTGGTACATTTATACACGTCATTATTTTTTCATCGACCACCGCTTCCTAGGTGTTAGCGCTGTGAAGAAGAAACGGCGCAACAAACTTCACGCAACACATCTTTTAAAAATCAAGTTTGCATACAATTAATAAAGATTTTGCGAAGCTGAATCAACATCAGTACCAGGCATATTTGTCATTCAAATAATCGTTTATTTTATAATAGGCTTTCTTACGAAGTTGTTTTTTAATGTGAATCTTAAACTTTCTGTCCGTCATATTAAAGATTTCCTCTGGTACTTTGTTGTAGAAGCGTATACATTGCCCCGTGAACGATTTGCTGACCTTACTTAGTCTTAACCCTGGTAAAACCAGTTTATTTTTATTTCTTGTATTATAACTATTATTGTCACAGTGCCTCAAAAAGAGAGATACATTTTTTTCTGACATTAAAAATATTATCTAAAATGAACTTAGTCAGACTCGAGCGCCAGAGATGGTGGGTTCGATTCCCACCAAGGACATAACATAAAAATTCATTTATTCATCTCTCCAAATAAATACATACCAATTTGCATAATACAGTTTGTTGGCAGAAATTGCTCTCTAACATCTATGGCAGAGAATACTAAATATCACTACGCAGTGGTGAATAACAATAGTACATTCATTATCAGGTTATTTTTGTCTCCACTGCAGGAGCACCACCCTCTCTCATCTGCCGGAGACAGACGGAGGATTTGGCCTACACTCCCCGCGCTGGCCAGACGGGTTGGGGAGGCCTGATTGATGTTTTATAATGTATTCCCTTAGTCGCTTTATACGAAATCCACGGGAAGAGTTGGAGTGGTCCTATTCTACTCTACTGGAAACCACACGGCTTCCGGAAACCACACGGCTTCAATAGTACATTATAAAACATCAATCAGGCCTCCCCAACCCGTCTGGCCAGCGCGGGGAGTGTAGGCCGAATCCTCCGTCTGTCCCCGGCAGATGAGAGAGGGTTGTGCTCCTGCAGTGGAGACAAAAATAACCTGATGATGATGGTGAATAGCAAAGTAAATTAATAAAGGTTTTTGATATTAGCAAAAAAAGGTGGAAGTTCCTACTAAATACTACTTTGTACAATTTGTACAAGTTGGTCCCGGTCTGGATGTTATATTTGTGAATTGTTCTATCCTTGGCTGATTCTTACGCACAGGAGAAAATCTAGTTTGGGAATAGACTACTGCATGAGTATGTATATATGTATTTTTATATATATAATAATGTAAAGTAGAAGGATAAGGCTTGTGTACAATGGCGGCCTTATCGCTGTCAGTGATTTCTTCCAGGCAATGTGTTTAAATTTCGGAAAGGTTTGGAATTTTAATAAATAAATATATGGGGACATTTCACACACTGCCACCTGATCCCAAACTAAGCAGAGCCTGTAATATGGGTATCAGACAGCTGTTATACATACATAATATAATATATAAATAATATCCAGTCACAAGGCAAACACAAGTGCTCATCACACGATTAAACGATTTTCTGTAATCTTCAAACAGACATCCTGGAGCTGGGCGAACTCCGGGCACTATTAGCCTCACCGAACCATGCGGGGCTTTGATGAGGTGGACAATTATTTCCCTAGATAATCGTGGTACCTCAACAAGGCGGCGATGTTGTTCGCATCACATCACGTCAAGGGGTATCACGGGGCGAAAAGCGGGCGAAAGAAAAGTCGCTTTGCGACATTGGATTGCGCAAAGTGGCGATACATCGTCTCTGCCTACCCCTCCGGGACCAAGGCGTGAGCATTATGTATGTTCAAACAGTGTGTAAAATCGAGACACTGTTTATAAATGACCTAATGAAATGAACTAATGAATGAATATACTTTATTTCACACCAATCACAGAAACACATTATAGAAATATGTAGTAAACTAGCTGTTGACCGCGACTTCGTCCGCGTGGATAAGTTACGTATGATGCGAATTTTAAGGACCCGCAGATAGCCGACATGACAATTGGCAGCTTTCACAAATAGTCGCTTTTCTGATATTATAAACAGAACTTCCCAGATCATTATTGAAATTTCGAGAACAATCTAGAACATTCTGGACCAATTACAGTCACTCATTTTCATAGTTCATTTGAAAAAAATTAATATAATGTGGTGTGGAGTGGAGACAGCAGGTTGTTTTAATTGTATATTAAATCACACCTATTTTAATTTTGTGATACTAACGATCTGTTCTGTAGTGGAGATCTGAAGTGGAGACCGAGGATCGGCACGCGTATTGAGGGACGCCCTGCACACAGATGGACCGACCTGAATAAGGTGGCCGGAAGCGGCTGAATGCGGAGGTCGGAGGACCGGGTGTGGTGGCGCGGCCATTGTTCATTGGAGAAGGCCTAGCTATGTTTACGTCTAACGGCTGATATGATGATGATATTAATTTCAATGCCGTTTGACTATTTCACACGATGTAAGCAAAAAATAATAAAAAAAAAAAATGAAATGGAAAAAGGAGAAGAAAAAAATTAGAAGAGCAAGGCTATATCTATTTATATCATCATCAGCCTGTAAGAGCCCACTGCTGGACATAGGCCTCTCCCAAGGCGCGCTACTGAACCCGATCCTCGGTTCTTCTCATCCAGTCTCTGCCAGCCGCCCTACGCAGATCGTCGCTCCATCTAGCCAGGGGGCGTCCCACACTACTCTATTTATTTATCTATCTGATTTTATTGACTGGACTGCCCGACGACGAGCCTGTTAGTGTGACGTCACGCCCCAGAATGGGGAGAGCTGTGCTGTAGAAAGGTACAAGGATTATTTTACTTGATATGCTCCGACAAAGAGCACCTCCCCCGTGATTCGGCCTGTATGACCTAGACGCCGAAAGGCCACGGGAGGTGGAGGGAAAGTTAATTGACGTAAGCAGCAGATTGTGTACATCATCATAAGGTTATTTGTGTCTCCACTGCAGGAGCACAACCCTCTCTCATCTGCCGGAGACGGAGGATTTGGCCTACACTCCCCGCGCTGGCCAGACGGGTTGGGGAGGCCTGATTGATATTTTATAATGTAGATTGTGTACCTGATTTTACTATGTTTGACGGAACCCCAAGCGTTCACACGACATGACCTGACATGAGGAGTAGAATTAGGACCTCATGAATACACTGCCGTGTGGTTTCCGGTAGAGTAGAATAGGACCACTCCAACTCTTCCCGTGGATGTCGTACAAGGCGACTAACGGAATACATTATAAAACATCAATCAGGCCTCCCCAACCCGTCTGGCCAGCGTGGGGAGTGTAGGCCAAATTCTCCGTCTGTCTTCGGCAGATGAGAGAGGGTTGTGCTCCTGCAGTGGAAACAACAATAACCTAATGATGATGATGATGATGAATACACAGAGACTACGCCAGCGCGCTATTGAACGGAGAAGCACTTTGCCATTCCAGAATAAGGTTTGTTCTTGTATGGGAACTTTCAATGCCCTGTAATTTTTAAACGGAGAACCGACCAAGTCTGATTTTTGCGACTAAGTTCGACTAATTACCGATATTTGTTCTATCCATTTAGAATTGCAATCCGCGATGGTGGTATGCCAGAATAAGGCATACCTTATGTCGTTGATGTATAACGTTCTCCCTCGATCGATTATGTTCGCGCGCTCGGTGCAGTAGCCCTGCTACAATAATATACGCACACACAAAAAGTGTATGGACAGGGTAGTGCTCCTGTAGTAGAATAGTCAGGGGTATTTATTCGCGGGCCAGTGCGGATTGTGCGGCGCTGCACTCCGCAAGCCTATTATTGTCGGCATCGAGCGCGGCTTACGGCCCCTCGAGCACGTTTGTCAGCTCTGTTCTACAGGAACTCTATAGAGCTGTTAATATTACACTATAGAACTTTTTAAACAACAGCACTCGGTATATTAAACGAGATGATCGACAGGTAGGGAGAAGAGAGGTGAGTAGTCGAAAAAGTTTGAAGAAATCAACGTATTATAAAAAATAAAACAAAAGTGAGAGGAGGGGGGGGGGGGGGGGGGAGGTGTGGCATTTTTATATAAAACGCACACAAATGTTCATTTTGTATTGGATTGTATGATGTACGACTTGTAAGTAAATCGTAGGCACCGTTTAGAATTTTTGTTATTGTTTTTTATTATTTAGGCAAAAAACAGTGACGCTCGACAGAAAAAAAAACGTTCTAACAAGAAAGTGTTACGTGTGTCCCACATTAGCTCACTTTTGAAACTCCCTTCCCATACCACCGATTTTTACAGTTTTTCATTTTCTGTGCAAGCGGCTCGATTGTGGAACTCGCTACCACCAGACATCCGTAATAGTAAATCCTTTTTTATTTTCAAAAACCGTGTTAAAGAACACTATCTATCACTAAGTTAGGATTGGAATCCATATCTTATATGTATTTTATGAATATTTGTATATTATTATTATTATTTAATAATATATATTATATTTATATACCGGGTGTAAGGGACAGCTCTCCGCAAACTGATAGGGTGCATTCAGCTCCTTATTCCGAATTATATGTCACCGGAATTTTTCTCAGGAACATTAGGGAAATTCAAGAAACCTTGTTTGTTTGATAACCTCGTACGCAATGTAACGCTACCACTGCGGGCCGGCCGGCCGCCATCACTACGGGGTCAATGCGCTCGCGTCACGTGATCACATCGAAGCGAACGAGAGCGACCAATTGGGCAAATAACCGACCAATTGAACAGATAATCGCAAGAACGTTACGTACAAAAACACGTGGCCATTTTTCAATTCAAAAATTCAAACACAATGTCCACAGAGAAAAAAAATTAAGGTTATTCCTACCTTAAAATCGCTCCGGTCGTATGAGATACGGCTCGAAGTGGCCACCACCGAGTCGTTCACACACATTGGCACGGCGCAGGGTCTCCGCGTGTAGGCGGGGCAGCAACGTACGATCTTCGTTGCAACTGGTGCGCAGCTGCTGGAACGTGTTCGTGATGCGGTCTCGCATTTCATCCTCACTCGCGCATGTACTGACAAACACTCTTTCTTTTACATAGCCCCACAAAAAGAAGTCCAATGGCGTCAGATCTGGCGATCGTGGTGGCCACGGTTGAGGTCCAAATCCTAGCATTTCCCCGAGCTTCCCCGTAGCACATGATCATTTCTCCATACTCACGAGCACTAAATGTAGCCATTTCTCACAAATAAACACAAAAAAGACGTAACGTACGTAGCGTAACTTCACAATCGCGATGAGCGCTCGCCGACACGACACGACATGCGCTCGCGGCGGGTTAGCGGAACAAACTACAAAGGAAGCCGCCGCGCCGGCCGAGCGGCCCGCACCGCCCGAGCCGCGGGCCGAACAGTCGGCCGAACCGCACGGACGTGTGTTGCCAACTACAACCACAATTATTGCACAATCATGTGCGCTATCAAGAGGCCCCTACACCGTCAAACGGTTTGATCAAAACTTTTTGGGTTTGAACAAACCGTTTGAAGCCGCTTTGCAATCGCTTCAAACATACGACTTATTTTCAATTTCTTTCGTTGCATTTGGTTTTAAAAATGGCTAACATTTTTAGAACCAAATGCAACGTTGGCGAAATACTGATGCAGGACTGATGAGGTGTGAGCAAACATGTCGTGGACACGATCAATCGGCGCTTCAAACAAAACCAAAAGCTTCAATCCCTTAATGTTTGTCAAACCAATCACGTAGAGAATCAAACCAGGGGTCTATCGTCTAACTTTTTGACAAATGGATAACGCTTACTTTTGATATTAGTGAATCATCAAATGTTTGAAACTGACAAATGGTTTCGGTTCATTAGTGTCAAAAGTAAGCATTACTTTATAAGTAAGCATAAGTAAGCAAACTTTTTGACAAATGGAAAACCATTTGTCAAAAAGTTAGACGATAGACCCCCGGTGTGGCTCAAACCAAAATCTACGTGTTTGCGCCAAACCGTTTGACCGTCTGCGGGGCGCTTTAAAAAACACAACAATTTTACATTTTACTAAATAAAAAGTTATCTTAATTTTTGTGGAAAATGAAACGGTTATTGCCAATTTGATTGGTACGAAATGCAGGAAAAATTGAATTCCATTCAAATTACGTAAAATTCAATCGTGCAATTATTGTACGTCTGGCAACACTGCTGCGTCTGCGACAGAGACAGAATAACAGCCGAGCGAGCGAGTGCGAGCTAGCCGCGTTCAAGGTTATTACCCTTACCGGGTGACTTGTGTAACTTTGTAGCGACAGAAAGTAAACAGCTGATTCTTCACGAGTCGAAGTTTGTAAGATTTAGGAATCCATTACTGCTTTTTTGATTGTAGCTGTTTTATTTTAAAAAATGAAGTGCTGTTTTAGAGAATGTAATTTTACGTTGAAATAAAAGAGATATTAACCGAAAAATCCATAAAAAAAATGAAAATTTTCCTGAGAAAAATTCTGGTGACATATGGTTCGGAATAAGGAGCTGAATGCACCCTATCAGTTTGCGGAGGGCTGTCCCTTACACCCTGTATATTTACCGTGTAGTTTATAATCTATTTAAGTGGGTATATAGTTTATATTAGTGTATGTATGTATATGTTTTTTTTAAATTTACGTACACACTATGTCTGCCTTTATTATTTCAAATATCTCTCTCGCGGGTCTGCTGCAAGAAATCTCTCTCAGAGATAAGTTCGCCCTTTGTACTTGTGTTTCTTTTAATGTATTATTTTTTATTTTATCTGTGTGTGTGCAATAAAGAGTTAAATAAAATAAAATAAAAGTGAGAGAAGCTAGCATTTATCGCGAGTGTATGAGTTTTGGACGCGATAACCCCATATTGTACGAGTATATACCATCATCTTTACTTCTTCTAAATAAATATTTCATTCATTCATCCGTTAATTCGGTCGTTTATTTGTTTTCACGCCGCCGCCCCCCCCCCCCCCCCCAAACCTAACGCATAACTAACCTGTGGCTTATCTTATCTTTAAATAGGGGGCCAGGCATGCCCGGCGACACGTCGACCCTGTGGGATCTTTTGTGTCAGCCCCTTTGTCTATGCTGTGCTTCCGTCCCCCACAGTTCGCTGCCTAAAATCTATTATGCAGCTAAGGGGCAGAAGCCTGTAGTCCTCGGGTTCTGGATAGGCCACACCCAGGACACTCATTCGCCTTGCAGCCAGTGCATTGCATTCACACAGCAGGTGTTTCACCGTTTCGCTGTCCTCTCCACAAGCTCTACAACTGTGGCTTAGCATGAGTACAACATATATCATCCACCTATATTTCATTCCAGATTAATAGTCCTATGAAAACAAACGCATTTGCGTCTCGAAAACAAAATACACAATAGATGGTGTTCCTAAGTGGACTGCAAAGTTTACATGGTAATACAAACCTGTTTTTGCTGCTGGTGACCCTTTCATGTATATGTTACCGAGACGTAAATAGCGTTGGTTTTCATAGGACTATTAATCTGGAATGAAATATACTTTATAACGAATTCTAATCCGATAATTATAGATTACTAAAGAACGATGTGGAATGTCAATAATATATTACTGTATACTACTAATATTATAAATGTGAAAGTTTGGATATGTGGATGTATGTTACTCAATCACGCTTCAACCACTGGACGGATCGTGATGAAACTTGGCACACACATAGGTTAGGTCCTGGAATAGACCAGTTTTTATCCCGAAAAAACATCCCATTCCTACGGGAAATACATAATTATTTGTAATGAAGTTGTCCGCGAGAACGAAGTCGCGGGCAACAACTAGTTATACATAAATTAATGACCAATGCGATATCCCGGGATTCCGAAACAATTTTTAATCTCGGAATTCCGTATTAACATAATCAATTGGTCGCAGGTACATAAATCATCATCATCATCAGGTTATTTTTGTCTCCACTGCAGGAGCACAACCCTCTCTCATCTGCCGGAGACAGACGGAGGATTTGGCCTACACTCCCCGCGCTGGCCAGACGGGTTGGGGAGGCCTGATTGATGTTTTATAATGTATTCCTTTAGTCGCCTATTACGACATCTACGGGAAGAGTTGGAGTGGTCCTATTCTACTCTACCGGAAACTAAAGGTACATAAATGACACTACCTAATTCTGACCCCTGTTCATCTAAGGGAGGTAATAACAACGCCTGGTAGTTACCTACCTACAAACAAATCTGCAAGCGTCTTCGTTTGACCCGCCAAGCTCAATATGAAGAGTCAGGCGCTTAGCGCAAGTTAAATTCAATTCACTCTTACATATCTGTTGAAGAGGTATATATTTTTAATATACTTAAGCACTTTTCTTAATGCAAAAATGCATGCCCCTCTTTAAGAGATAAAAGCTTAAGTAAGTAATATTAGTATAACTACTTATTATGTTTAATGTTAAGTGTATGTATACTTTCTTCCATCAGATTTTGTGGCAAAACTTGTGCAATTTTTTTTATTGTATGTGTGTTAAAATATA
Organism: Esperia sulphurella; assembly: GCA_947086405.1. Lineage (NCBI taxonomy): Eukaryota > Metazoa > Arthropoda > Insecta > Lepidoptera > Oecophoridae > Esperia > Esperia sulphurella. Next base: position 1,068,765 of record OX352281.1, on the reverse strand, counting down.
CAGTATCCTTAAAAACATTGACAGTGAAGACAGTCGCATAATTTTTGTACAAATAGCTGCTTGAAAAAAACTTGTATAGTGTCAACGAATTGTTTGAAGTTTAAATCCTATTTGACGACCTCCGTGGCGGAACGGGTAGCTCTCGGACTGCCACGCCGGAGGTGTCGGGTTCGAATCCCGCTAGGGGCAAATGTTCGTATGATGAATATGAATGTTTGTACCCAAGTCTTGGATGTTTATGTATTTATTTAAGTATGTCTATCCGTTATCTTGTAACCATACCACAGGCTCTGCCTAGTTTGGGACTGGATAATTGGTGTGAATGTCTGACATATTTATATTTATTTATTTATTTATTTAGTCCCTGTAGCAGCTATTTATAATTTGCATGCTAATGTAAGGTAGCTGAATAGCAGACCCACACTTTGAAGACATCCGGAGGGCCTCGCTCTTCCTTACTTATAATAATCAGACATCGTTATATTTCTCTTGTTTTGGTAGCATTGTACAGTTAGCAGAAATACAAGGAATAATCTATGTCTAATAAATAAAATCGTAAACTTCGCGTGTCTGTATTAAAGATATTTGTAAAAAAAAAATTTGGGTATCTAAGGATAAGCAACAGAACACATTTCGATCATTTTTGAAATTTTAATCTGTTTGTCTGTGAGTTTGTACACGCATCACTTAAAAACTACTGAACGGATTTTGATGGACTTTTCACAGAAACATGGGGCTTAACCTAATTTAACATTTAGTCTTTATTTCATCGCAATCGGTTTACTCAATCAAAAGTTATGGACATTTTTAGTTTTCAAATACATTAGTAGGTAAGGTTAGTATGCAATATATAGCACATAATAGTAATTCCGTACTATTCAGATTGCGATGAATTTGGACTACATTTGGAGCGTGGGCGTGGGCGTGGGAAAAGGGGAGTGCGAGCGGGAGTCTGAGTGGAAGTGGAAGTGGGATAGGGAGCGAAAGTGGGAACGGGAGCGGAACCTGTAGTCCACGCGTGCGGAGCCGCGGGCACAGCTAGTCATAAATAAATAAATATGAATATCAATTCGGTTCAATTACTTTTTATTGCACAATAAAAATACACAGATTCAATAATAAAGTAAGTTGTATTAGTAATTTTATACAAGAGACGAGGCGTCAATTTGTCGAGTCCTATTTCAAAATGGCGTCAACTGTGGTTGAACTAATTGATGGCGAGATCAGTAATAGTATTTTAAATAAATTAAATGTCTCACCGTAAAACTTATTTAATCTTATTTTATTAAAAAAAAATATTGTAAAACCTAATATGCTGACCTTTCAGATGCTACCGATTTACAAACATACATAATGCTCACGCCTTGGTCCCAGAGGGTAGGCTGAGACGATGTATCGTCACTTGGCGTAATCCTGACGCACCTCACAAGCCTTAAGATTGAGGATGAGGATGGATGATTTCATTGATTGAGCATAGTTCCCGAAGGCTCATTAGCGACGATGCTCTAGTAAATACCAAATTACAACAACTTCGAGAAGGGAGCCGTCAGGAGGATTAGGCTAGGCTGGGCAGCATTTGGGAAGTTACGTCATATCTGCTCGTCGCGTATACCACAGTGCCTGAAGACAAAAGTCTTCAACCCGTGCGGCCTACCCGTAATGACCTACGGCGCCGAAACATAGACACTGACAGTGGGACTAGTTCGAAAACTCAAGGTCGCTCAGCAGGCTATGGATAGAGCTATGCTTGGAGTTTCTCTAAGAGACAGGTTTCGAAATGAGTTGATCCGCCAGAGAAGTGGCAGTGGGCTGGTCACATCTGTCGGAGAACCGATTACCGCTGGGGAAAACGAGTTCTCGAGTGGAGACCGCGACTGGGCAAGCGTAGTGTGGGACGCCCCCTGGCTAGATAGAGCGACGATCTGCGTAAGGCGGCTGGCAGTGACTGGATGAGAGGATCAGGTTCAGTGGCGCACCTTGGGAGAGGACTATGTCCAACAATGAACTCTTTCGGGCTGATGATGATGATGAAACATCGTCGCAGTGTGGCCTGTCTTTCGATTTTCTACAGGTTACATTTTGGGTAGTGTGCCCAGGAATTGCACGATTTGATCCCCTATCTCTGTGGTGAGATTAAGGTCAAGCGTAAACCCATCATTAATAAAAAAATGATAGTTTGCTGACAAGACATTTTACCCGCGCATCGTGACTAAGCCAGCCCATGATGGCCATTGACCTCAAACTGACGCAAACGCACTGATGAGTCAACGTCCCTCAAGGGGTCAGCGTCCCTCAAGGAGTCAGCGTCCCTCAAGGAGTCAGCGTCTCTCAAGTCGTCAGCATCCCTCAAGGAGTCGGCGTCCAGCAGCTTGCCCATGTGTGGTGTCGGCAAGGAATGCATCCATATATCTATACCATCATGGCCATTGACCTCAAACTAACGCAAATGCACTGATGAGTCAACGTTCCTCAAGAGGTCAGCGTCCCTCAAGGAGTCAGCGTCCCTCAAGGAGTCAGCGTCTCTCAAGTCGTCAGCATCCCTCAAGGAGTCAGCGTCCAGCAGCTTGCCCATGTGTGGTGTCGGCAAGGAATGGAACCATATATCTTCACAAAGTCATGCCGTAGCAAAATGTATAACAATATATAATTGACGGTCTGTCTGGTAGAACAATACAAAAGAATACTAAACATTTATGATGTACGTCAATGTCTGTCAATACTTCAACGTTTTATAAAAAAAAACGTTCTTTTGTTACGGCAATATCCAGTAGGATACGCTAATTACAATTATAATTTCGCGTACAGAAAAATTCGGTCTAGACGTTACGTCGCCTATTCTATAATATTTGAAGACAAAAGCCTTTATCAGTGCGTTCTACTTGTCATGCATGACCTAACGGAACAGAGACGTGGACACTGACGGTGGGTCTGAGTCACAAGTCTCAAGTCGAGGAGATCCGACGAAGAACGAAGGTGACCGACATAGCCGAAAGGATAAGCAAGCTAAAGTAGCAGTAGGCGGGCCACATATGTCGCAGAACCGATGGCCGTTGGGGCAGACGAGTTCTGGAGTGGAACCTCGGCTCGATAAGCGCACGGGTGGGACGACCCCTCGGCAAAATGGACCGACGACCTGAAGAAGGTGTCCAAAAGAAGCTGGATGAGGAGGGCGGAGAACCGGGTGTGGTGGCGTTCATTAGGGAAGGCCTATGTCCAGCAGTGGACGTCTAAGGGCTGTTGTGATGATGATTATGAAATCTATACTATTATTTAGTGTTTTATTTAATATTAAAAAGAGGTAAAGTTTGTGAGGTTGTAGCGGGTAATCTCTGGATCTACTGAACCGATTTTGAAAATTCTTTTACCAATAGAAAGCGAGAAATGAAAAGACTTTTTCGTGGTAGTCGGAAAATGTAGTTTGTTATAAAGGCAAATGATCCAACTCTTCCCGTGGCTGTCGTCAAAGCGACTAACGGATTGTACCAGGGACGGGTAGCAGAATTCTCCTGTGTATATTAAGATCATTACTGCGATCACCAATCCGCCTGCCAAGCGTGGTGATTATGGCAAATCCCCCAATGGACAACTTACTAAAAGTGATATTCTATTGGGGAGGCCTACGTCCAGCAGTGGACGTATTTAGGCTGATGATGACTATGTTTATGTTTCAGGTAACTTCACCTGCCTGGAGGTGATCTTCAAGCTGAAGCGGAGGCTGGGGTACCACCTGTTCAACACAACACCACCAAAAGTGGCATTTTATTAATGAGGCTTATGTTCTGCAGTGGACGTATTTCGGTTGATGATGTATACAAGGTAACGGCCTAAATAACAAAACTCAGTTTTTGAATCGAATATTATAAATGCGAAAGTTTGGATATTTGGATGTTTGTTACTTTGCAAATACCACGAAAAAGTCTTTTCATTTTTCGGGTTAATACTTAATATGACACTCACAAATAACGTGGTTTTCAATTGGTAAAAGAATTTTCAAAATCGGTTCAGTAGATCCAGAGATTACCCCTACAACGTCACAAACACACAAACTCACAAACTTTACCTCTTTATAATATTAGTGTAGATAGATGCGAAAGTTTGGATGGTTGGATATGTGGATGTTTGTTACTGAATCACGCTTCAACCACTAGACAGATCGGGATGAAACTTGGCACACTTATAGGTTAGGTCCTGGAATGGACATAGGATAGTTTTTATCCCGAAAAAACATCTCGTTCCCACGGGAAATACATAATCATTAGTATAGCCTAGTTTGAAAGGTTATACCGACGTTATTCGGTCAGCAAACTGTTGTAGTAGGATACCTACCATTCACTCAAACGTCTGGACTTTTGATTGACATAACCTTGGCTGCAAACACTTCCTCATAAAATTAACTTCGTCGAGTTTTCGTTTTTTTAATACAGAATAGGTAATCAAAATTTTATTAAATGTATTGGTGATGTAATTGCAACGTTTAGGCCGAGTTGGCAGTGTCTTTAAATACAAATAGGTAGATACTGGGCCAGATTCTGAAGGCACAACGTTAAAATTTGACAGCGCTAAAATTGGTTTCGTCTTTATCTTTATATAGCTGTGTGACAAGGACAGCGATAGTTTTAGTGCTGTCAAATTTTAACGTTGTGCCTTCAGAATCGAGCCCATTTTAGGGTTAAATTTAAACGGTAAGCAAAATATTCGTATACCGTCTGTGCCCTCGGCTACATTCGCGTGGACTACTGAATCCGCTCCCCTTCCCACTTCCGCTCCCGCTCCCGCTCCTGCTCCCGCTCCCGCTCCCGCTCCCGCTCCCGCTCCCGAATTTGCATACTAACCTCACCTACTAATGTACTTGAAAACTAAAAATGTCCATAAAATTGGATTGAGTAAACCGATTGCGATGAATTAAAGCCTATATGTTACTCCGAGTTAAGCCCTATGTTTATGTGAAAAGTCCATCAAAATCGGTTTTGTGGTTTTTAAGTGATGCGTGCACAAAGACAGACAAAATTTTCAAAAATGATTGATATGTGTTCTATTACTTATCCTTAGACCCCATTTTTGTGCAAATATCTTCAATGTACCTACAGACACGCGAAGTTTATCATCTAGTCTTTAAATAAAATAAGGTTGTATTTTCGTAAATAAACCGCTTTTTGATATAAAAGCAATTAGACATCAGACAGTTTGGAAAATAATATGGAAATATCCAAAAGATCCTTTATTAAGCTCCCACCCTCCCCTCTTCCCTCCCCCCTCCTCACCACCTTTTCTCCTCCTCTCTTCCCCTCCTTCCGTCTTCCCCTCCTTTCTTCCTCCCATTCTCCCCTTTTCCCAATTCTCCTGATCCCCTTCTTCCCATCCCCCACACTGTTACATCCATACATACATATACATACATACATACATACATACATACATACATACATACATACATACATACATACATACATACATACATACATACATACATACATACATACATACATACATACATACATACATACATACATACATACATACATACATACATACATACATACATACATACACGAAATTTTTAAATTATATTTTGAACTCCCCATTTCAAATGTTAGGGGGTTGAATTCTTTTTAACCATAAAGTACAGAATCACCTTTCTTTTGTTTTTCTACTGTTACTAAGTCTGTGGTTTTATTATATGTATATATGCATCTCAGACTAAAAAACCAATCAATAATATTTGTTGGAATGTCATTGACTTATATATTTGACGACCTCCGTGGCGGTACGGGGTAGCTCTCGGCCTGCCACGCCGGCAAATGTTCGTATGAAGAATATGAATGTTTGTTCCCAAGTCTTGGATGTTTATATATTTATCTAAGTATGTGTATCCGTTATCCAGTAACCATAGCACAGGCTCTGCCTAGTTTGGGACTGGATTGGTGTGGATGTTGGAGATATTTATTCTTATTATACTCATTTATTTCAACCTCAACTCTGTCTGTCTCCGGCAGATGAGAGAGGGTTGTGCTCCTGCAGTGGAGACAAAAATAACCTGATGATGATGATGATTTCAACCTTTTGGGGCATTGAGAATTCTAGGCTAAGTAGCCGTTAGACCCGATTCTGAAATACATATTAGAATTTGACAGCAGTAAAATTATCTTCATAATACTGTGTGACAGAGATAGCAACAATTTTAGTGCTGTCAAATTGTAACGCTGAATCAGGTATGTATGAATCACGCCTATTGTGTTTTTAATATTTTGTTTCATATTTATTTTACACATGGCTGGCGTTAAAGTGTCTTTTGGAAATACATAGCAGAGAGCAACCGTTACTGCATAATAAAATTACCATTGACTTACAATAACAAAATAAAATGATGTCAATATAAAAGATATAAACACTTCAGTTATTGACATTCGAATGTCATTCTGTAATAATGCTAACTAGTAAACGTATAACAACGATCTCTATGTACTACTAGATGGAGCGTTCCAAACAATCGCTCTGTTCCACGCAAGTAGCCACAACTCTTTCACATTCACTTTGAAACATGTGCAGTTACTACTCAGAACATTTAATTATTTACTAAATATTGACATTATTTAACCCTAGCGTCAATGTTTAGTAATAATTAAATGTTCTGCGTCGTAACTGCACAAGTTTCATTGTGAATGTGAAAGAGTTGTGGATACTTGCGTGGAACAGAGCGATTGTTTGGAACGCTCCATCTGGTAGTACATAGAGATCGTTGACGTATAACAAGTATAATAAGTAACACGTGACACGACGTGACCTAAGGGACACCTTATTAAGACAAGACTGAACAAACATATAAATAACAATAGAGTATAAGTTTTTAATTGATAAGTGTTTTTGGCATTACATTTAATTTAATTAATAACCCTGTAAAATTGTCATTGTAAATTTCTTTTTGTTTGTTTCATCATCATAATCATAACAACAGTGGACTTATCTCCCACGTCATCGCCAGTATGAAATTTGTGTTCTAAAAACTTTAAATATGTATATCTACACAATTAGAAAGTAAGAAAGTAATTTGTTGCCACACCGAGACGTAAATAGCGTTGGTTTTCATAGGACTATTAATCTGGAATGAAATATACTTTATAACGAATTCTAATCCGATAATTATAGATTACTAAAGAACGATGTGGAATGTCAATAATATATTACTGTATACTACTAATATTATAAATGTGAAAGTTTGGATATGTGGATGTATGTTACTCAATCACGCTTCAACCACTGGACGGATCGTGATGAAACTTGGCACACACATAGGTTAGGTCCTGGAATAGACCAGTTTTTATCCCGAAAAAACATCCCATTCCTACGGGAAATACATAATTATTTGTAATGAAGTTGTCCGCGAGAACGAAGTCGCGGGCAACAACTAGTTATACATAAATTAATGACCAATGCGATATCCCGGGATTCCGAAACAATTTTTAATCTCGGAATTCCGTATTAACATAATCAATTGGTCGCAGGTACATAAATCATCATCATCATCAGGTTATTTTTGTCTCCACTGCAGGAGCACAACCCTCTCTCATCTGCCGGAGACAGACGGAGGATTCGGCCAACACTCTCCGTGCTGGCCAGACGGGTTGGGGAGGCCTGATTGATGTTTTATAATGTATTCCCTCAGTCGCCTTGTACGACATCCACGAGAACAGTTGGAGTGGTCCTATTCTACTCTACCGGAAACCACACGGCACTTTGTTTGTTTGTAATTAACTCCTATGTTTACAGTTTAATTTTATAAATGTTATTACAAAAATAAAACTATTGTAGTGTCCTTACAGGGTTCATGTTAGCGCCTATGATTATACGAGTATGTAAGACCCTATTAACTACATGAAACTATAAATAATATGAATATGAGAAAGACAATTTATTTTTTAAAAAGAAAAAAAAATAAACGTATGAGCGAATTATTTCGCTTTGCCTATTGACACAGCCTACCAATACATCGTGAAGATTGAGACAGTAACTATATTTACGAAACAAGACAGTATTAATTACTGTTACTTTTATATAAAACTTAAAATTAAATAGAGTTAGGTAGGTATTAGACACTGTTAGGTAAAGGTGAATAAAGATGATTCATAGCTATGCCTAGCGGGTCCATATCTTTGTTACACTGTTACTGGTCGGGGGACTTTGATTCTCGGCTCTGTTGGCTGGGGCGAGGAGCGCAGCCACGGTATCCCCTGCCTGTCGTACAAGCCGACTGAAAGGTTACGTTATTGGATTGCGTAAAGATCGTCTGTGCCTACCCCCCGGGACCAAGGCGTGAGCATTTTGTATGTATGTACACTTTTACGAATGTAACCGATATTCCCCGACATCGACTTCACCATCACTGTATATATATACCTTACATTTGTGACTTATGTCAACATGTATAGGGGGCAATTTTAATTGCCTTTAATTTTTTTATTTTAGATCCTAGATCCTTTTGAACATCAGGACACCTAGTAGTTATATCAGTTTGAATTTTTCGGATATCTTTATTATTACTCGCTGTTGCCCGCGACTCCGTCCGCGTGGACAACTTAACATCACAAATTATTATGTATTTCCCGTAGGAATGAGATGTTTTTCCGGGAAAAAACTATCGTATGTCATATTCCAGGACCTAACCTATATGTGTATCAAGTTTCATTCCAGTGGTTGAACCGTGATTGAGTAACAAACATCCACATATCCAACCATCCAAACTTTCGCATCTATCTATACTTAATATTATAAAGAGGTAAAGATTGTGAGTTTGTGTGTTTATGACGTTGTAGGGGATCTCTGGATCTACTGAAACGATTTCTAAAATTCTTTTACCAATAGAAAGCCACGTTGTTTGTGAGTATCATAGGCTATATATTAACCCGAAAAATTAAAACACTTTATCGTGGTAGTCGGATTAGCAAAGTAAGTCGGAGAAAAAACGGTAGAACGGAAATGTTTCTTACGAACGCATAAGTCACAAAAAGTAGTTTTTTATATTTAAAAAAATTTAAATCGTTATGTCAACGATCTCTATGTACTACTAGATGGAGCGTTCCAAACAATCGCTCTGTTCCACGCACGGAGCCACAACTCTTTCACATTCACATTGAAACTTGTACAGTTACTATACAGAACATTTCATTATTAATTGGTATTTATAGGGCCAATAGAATAAATGTAAAAGAATAATTGTTTTGAATTTTTGTCTGTCTGTCTGTAAGTTTGTTACCTCATCACGCAAAAACTCGGAGTAAAATATAGGCTTTATTTCATCGCAATTGGTTTACTCAATCAAAAGTTATGGACATTTTTAGTTTTCAAGTACATTAGTAGGTAAGGTTTAGTATGCAATATAACTAAGAAGTATAATTATAATGTTCGGTACTATTCAGATTGCGATGAGTTTGGACTACATCTGGAGCTGTAGTGGGAGGGGGCGTGGGCGTTGGCATGGGAGCGGGAGCGGAGGCTACGGTTAAATAATGTCAATATTTAGTAAATAATTAAATGTTCTGAGTAGTAACTGCACAAGTTTCATTGTGAATGTGAAAGAGTTGTGGCTACTTGCGTGGAACAGAGCGATTGTTTGGAACGCTCCATCTAGTAGTACATAGAGATCGTTGCTGGGCGCGAGGCCCCTACATTGCCTAATGGATAATCCGGCCCTGTATAGAGCATGAATCGCCCAACACAAAGAGGTTTTAGGTACAGTTATGTCATACAGACTCCTTCGTTGTGCAAAAAATAATGACATGTCCGTCTCACACGCAACGTTGACATCTTGACGTGACGAACATAATATTGCCGATGATCTGTGCATATAGCTGGCGCCAGTGATGCGATGTGTTTGTTATCGACGATTGTCGATAAAATTGTCATCAATATCATCACATCCTGTAAGGTTGGCTGGAAGAGATCTTTTTTATGCCCTCCGGTTTTTTGTATCGTTTGATTTAGTACAACACAGAGTACCGCCGCGGGAAATGGGATTTTGTATGAAGTATTAAACCGCTACCGGCACGCCTCCGCCTCGCATTCGCCTTCTGTGTGTTTCGGGCTTTAGAGAGAAGCTCGCCTTTGTAGACAAAATGTATTACTATATTTTGTTTTAAAATGTGCAATACAGAATATATTTTGGTAACCGTTTAAATATCATCAATCATCATCGTCAAGTTATTTTTGTCTCCATTGCAGGAGCACAACGCTCTCATCTGCCGGAGACAGACGGAGGATTTGGCCTACGCTCCCCGCGCTGGCCCGACGGGTTGGGGAGGCCTGATTGATGTTTAATAATGTCTTCCCTCAGTCGCCTTGTACGACATCCACGGGAAGAGTTGGAGCGGTCCTATTCTACTCTACCGGAAATTATACGGCAAGAGAAGCGACTAGAACGTCTAAGTTAGAAGCCAACGATGAATACATTCTTCAAGATACTCTATTTATTGCAACATATTCCAACGTAACAAGTAGGTAACGAACGTAATCTAGATTAGAAGTAATTAATTAGTGTGTAGACAATTCACATTTAGCATACATATTCCACAATAGCAATTATGGACTTGAACACGACACAAGACTGCACGCTTGCAATAATTCATTTATAATAAAGTTTATTTTAGATTATCATCATGTTTATGCAAATGTATATCATTCACAGTGTAGGCTATTAATACCCTGTTAAAAAGGAATAGCTGCCTATAGCGCGAATATTATAAATTAGAAATCTAATAAATAAAATCGTAACCTTCGCGTGTCTCTACAACTGCGATAAGCAACAGAACACATTTCGATCATTTTTGAAATTTTTGTCTGTTTATCTATCTGTCTGTTAGTTTGTGCATGCATCACTAAAAAACTACTGAACCGATTTTGATAGACTTTTCACAGAAATATAGTGCTTAACTCGGAGTAACGTATAGGCTTTATTTCATGGCAATGTTCCGTACTATTTCACGAGTTTTAAGGTGACTAGAATCATTTTCGAGAAAATACTAATATTCCTCCATATAACATCCATTTTTATTATATTATTTATTTATTTATATTTATTTTCTCCAAGCAATCTTTTTCAAAAGTATTAAAGGCTTAAATTAAGTTAATTAGGCGTCAAATAGCAAGGTAGATTGTTATGGAGACTGACGCTTGGACTTAGGGAAACCCTGTATTCCAGGACGCCAGGTCTCCACCCCACGGAAAGGTCAAAGTTATATCGCCAGTTAAAATTGAAAGACGAACCCAATTGCGGGCCCTGGATATATTGTGTAGGGTTTCCCCCTAGGTAGTTATAATTGCCCTGTGCAACTCATAGTTCCAACGCACGTTAAAAATGATGAATTACCGAAAAATGAAAGTTACCCACGATGTCAACTCAACACTATAGAAGATTTCTTGTTGCGTAACCGTGTACGATGCACTGGCAGTCGATCCAACGTCGAGGGAGAAATCGACGCTTTCCCCTCACTACGGCGCGCGATTTAAAAAGTAAAAAACCTCTGTGCCTTTAAAATAATTGAAATTAAAAAAACTATTAAATGATTCCATTAACAGATTACATTGCACTGTTCCGCGTTCGTGTCTGGATTTAGGTTTTATTGTGTTTTTATAGTGTTATATTAATTAATGCGTGAGAAGAGGTATTTATAGAATAATATGTCACACAGGAATATTTCGATACTTTCATTGAACTCTGCGCTAACTGAAATTTGGGTCAATTTTGTATTTATGAAAATAGAACAAGTCTCAAAAATTAATAAAAAAAAACTTTTTTGTTTTATTTTTCTTCTTAAAACTCAGGGAGCATAATAATTAAGTATGTATATGATGACTCGATTTTGATAAAAATCAAATTGAACCAAATTTTAATTTGCGTAAAATGCATTGGAAGTATCAATCTATTTCATTCAAAATCAATAGCGATATGAAAACAAACGCATTTGCTTCTCGAAAACAAAATAAATAATTGATGGTGTTCCTAAGCGCACCGCAAAGTTCACATGGTAATACAAACTTGTTTTTGCTGCTGATGACCCTTTCATGTTAACGTTACCGAGACGCAATTAGCGCTGGTTTTCGTATGACTATTGGTTTGGAATGAAATTATAGGTAAGTGTTTTTAATCGACTTAAAGGGGGCAAAAAGATTTCTTTACCTGGCCTAAACTTACACTACTGACACCAACGATCGCTATGTACTACTAGATGGAGCGTTCCAAACAATCGCTCTGTTCCACGCAAGTAGCCACAACTCTTTCACATTCACAATGAAACTTGTGCAGTTACTACGCAGAACATTTAATTATTACTAAATATTGACGCTATGGTTAAATAATGTCAATATTTAGTAATTATTTAAATGTTCTGCGTAGTAACTGCACAAGTTTCATTGTGAATGTGAAAGAGTTGTGGCTACTTGCGTGGAACAGAGCGATTGTTTGGAATGCTCCATCTAGTAGTACATAGAGATCGTTGACTGACACCAAAAAAATTTCATATTTACAGTAAACATTAATCTATTAAATGTCTTAGTTTGGCTTTAATTTGTAGTTACGACAAAATAAATAAGAGCTTACCCTTTATTAAGAAATAGTTCATTAAATAATCTAGTTAATTAAATAATAAATAATAAATATGTGGGGACATTTCACACACGGCCACCTGATTCCAAACTAGGCAGAGCCTGTAATATGGGTATCAGACAGCTGATATACATACATAAATACATAATATAATATATAAATAACATCCAGTCACAAGGCAAACACAAGTGCTCATCACAAGAATGTTTGCCCTGGGCGGGGTTCGAACCCGCGACCCCGAGCTTCGCAAGCAGGTGTACTACCGACTAGGCTACGGGGCCGACAAATTAGAGAATTACAATTGATATTATTAAACACTGACTGAGATATTACGAAATCGCATCCTACTAATATTATAAATGCGAAAGTTTGGATGTTTGTTACTCAATCACGCTTTAACCACTGGACGGATCGAGATGAAACTTGGAACAAATATAGGTTAGGTCCTGGAATAGGACATAGGATAGTTTTCATCCCGAAAAAACATCTAATTCCTACGGGAAACCAAAATGATATGATATATTGATAATGGGCCGATAACTTATAATAACTAAAATTAAAATAAATAATAAACTTAAAATATTGATAACTGATTTTGAAGGCACACATTTAAAATTTGTCAGCGCTAAAATAGGTTTCGTCTTTATCTTCATAATACTGTGTGACAAGGATAGCAACAGTTTTAGTGCTGTCAAATTTTAACATTGTGCCTTCAGAATCGAGCCCATTATATGTGTAAATATCGAAACCTACGCGGACGAAGTCGCAGGCAATATCTAGTAATTTATAATTTAAGTTTCTAGAGAGGGGTAGAACTTTTTGTGTCAGATGCTAGTGATTTCTGATCCGCTAAATTTAAATATCGCTTATCGACATCTCGATACCGGAAACAGGTATTTAGTTATTTATTAAAAAAAATGCACGGTCACAGCTTATTCTACTGTCAGCAAACACAGAATAGAGTACCTATAATTCGACGTTAAAAATAATAATCAGTTTGCAATGTAAATAATTGCCGTGTGGTTTCCGGTAGAGTAGAATAGGACCACTCCAACTCTTCCCGTGGTTGTCGTACAAGGCGACTAAGGGAATACATTATAAAACGTCAATCAGGCCTCCCCAACCCGTCTGGCCAGCGCGGGGAGTGTAGGCCAAATCCTCCGTCTGTCTCCGGCAGATGAGAGAGGGTTGTGCTCCTGCAGTGGAGACAAAAATAACGTGATGATGAATATAAATAAATTTCTACTGACCCCCGATTGTTTTTATGCAAAAAAATCATCGAAGTCACAATACCTGCGGTAGTAGCCTAGACTTTTACCCCGATTTTTAGGATTCCGTACTTCAAAGGCATAAAAGGAACCCTTATAGCATCACTTCATTGTCAGTTTGTCCGTCTGTCAAGGCTCTTTTTCTCAGGAACGCGTGGAGGTATCAAGTTTAAATTAATATCCAATACTCAAGTCTGTAATCTCTTAAAGCTGTGAAAAAATCAAACTTCTAAGTCAACGCAATCAAAAGATACGGCCGTTTATGCCGCATATTTTGAACACTTGCAACGGAATAAAAACCTACGAAACTAAGAATCAAGACCTAGAATCATGAAATTTGTCAAGAAGCTGTCTTATAGCACAAGTAAAGAGCAAAATCCGAAAACTGTAATTACATCACAAAAAAATGCGATTATACACTTATTTGCAGTTGGTAAACTGAGAGCGACCTGTATCGATGTATATGGACAACAGTTTTCCAACGGCAATGTTAAGTTTGTCCCTCAATCTAATTAATCTTTTCATTAGAGCAAATGTTAGGTGCTTTCATAGATACGGAACCCTCTGTGCGCGAGTGCGAAAACTCACTTGGATGATGTCTTCCCACTACGTTATTGATGCTCAACCTTTGCTAAATTGTTTTCATTAGCAACGCGTTGAAATTTGTTTAATACTCTCACGTGAAACAAGTACCAATGTCATTGTTTTGTTTGGAATAACGCTCCCATTCTATTTTAACAATCAGGCCAGGCTGTATGGTAAAAACCTTTGTCTCTACTCCAGTAGGCTGTTCAAATTTTACCGCCCCTACCGACTCTACAATTCGATACCCTAGTTCACAATCATATTAATTACAATTGACGACCTCCGTGGCGGTACGGGTAGCTCTCGGCCTGCCACGCCGGAGGTTGCGGGTTCTAATCCCGCTAGGGGCAAATGTTCGTATGATGAATATGAATGTCTGTACCCAAGTCTTGGATGTTTATATATTTATTTAAGTATATTTATCCGTAATCTAGTAACCATAGCACAGGCTCTGCCTACTTTGGGACTGGATAATTGGTGTATGTCTGAGATATTTATTTATTTTAATTTTCTTTGCAAAATACCTTGACAAAAATTTATAAATGAAATATTTGTCGAACAGCGTAAGAAACTTCGTTCCTATCGGGTATCCCACGACACCATACGGCTTGTTTTAATTTCTGTAAGACATAAAAAAAATTTGGCCCCATATTTGCCGCCCCTAACATCTGCCGCCTTAGACTCCAGCCTACTCAGCGTGCCGGTAAATCCGCCACTGTTCTACTCGACAAAATAATTTGTACAGCAGCGATTCACATACTCTCTCGCGATAACATAACGTACGGCGAGAGGTCCGAGTTCGATCCCTGGTCGCGACATGTACCATGTTTTTCACAATATAAGTGCATCTACTTATATTCATCATCATCAGGTTATTTTTGTCTCCACTGCAGGAGCACAGCCCTCTCTCATCTGCCGGAGACAGACGGAGGATTCGGCCTACACTCCCCGCGCTGGCCAGACGGGTTGGGGAGGCCTGATTGATGTTTTATAATGTTTAATGTTTTATAAGGTTTATCGACTTCATATTATACTTAATTCCAACTTGGTCTTTCGCGGTTTTTATCAATTCTTAATGGTAGGTTACATTTTGGGGAGTGTGCCCAGGAATTGCACGATTTGATTCCCCCATCCCCCTTCCATCACCGGACTACCAGACGTGGTGAGGGACTTCATCCTTATGTAGTAGACATACCACGCTCTCGCACGAAGCGTTTTGCTTCCTCGTTCATAATGCGAACTGCTAAGGAATGGAACTCCCTGCCAGCTTCGGTATTTCCGGACAAGTACATTTTGGATATTTTTAAAGGAAGAGTGAATAGGCATCTTCTGGGTAAGCGCGCTCCACCTTAGGCCTAATCGTCGCTTATCATCAGGTTTGATTGAGGTCAAACGCAAACCCATCAACAATAAGTTTGCTGCCAGATATTACTAACCGGAAAATTTAAAAAAATCGTAGTTTATAGTAGTAATTATATGAGTTTTGCCAGAGCAATGAATACTGCCGTAAGATAATACGCTAGGAGATTCAAGCAGGCATTTTATCGCTTTGAAGAGTTCTTTCAGAACTCATTAACTTGATTTATTTAATTTTAAGAATTTTATTTGACATTTTTATTAATTAGTTATTGATGTTTAATTTGATTGTGTTTAATTTGCCTGTCTTTAATTTGAGTAAAAATCCTATTTGATATTAACGGAAGTTATCAATAAAGTATGTCTATGTCTATGTCTAGAACATGTTAAGTTTGATCATGAGAAAATAGCATTCTTTATTTTTGACGTATTTATGACATTTACGCTCAAATAGAGACGCACTTATGTTGCTGACGTATAACGATCGATCGACTATGTTCGCGCGCTGGGTGCATTAGCCCTACAATAATTTACGCACACACAAACGTCTACATACAGGCTGGTACTCTTGCAGTAGAAGTATGGAGTGCCGGGAATGAGATATTAGTACCTACACCACTGATCTGCAGTAAACATGTAAGAGAGACGCAATTATACGAGAGACAAAAGTCAGAGCGAGACATAAGTATATAGACAATGTTTACCCTTTTTCCGCATGTTTACCGCAGACTGAATAGACGTAATACCACTTCTTACTAATATTATAAATAAAGTTTGGATATTTGGATGTTTGTTACTCAATCACGCTTCAACCACTGGACGGATCGTGATGAAACTTGGCACACATAAAGGTTAGGTCCTGAAATAGGACATAGGATAGTTTTCATCACGAAAAAACTATAATTCCTACGGGAAATACATAATAATTTGTGATGTTAAGTTGTCCACGCGGACGAAGTCGCGGGCAGCAGCTAGTGCTTCTATAAATTGCGTCAGTTATTCTGTAACACGCTGCCCGATTGTTTCGGCCCGCTGTGTTTTTATATATCACGTACAGACAGACAGACCGCGTGCCCTAATTTGATCGAACCAAAGAAACAACTTCCCCGTCGAACGTATACAATAGAATTTGTCGATTATTTCCCCGGTACGTGAAAGTATGCGATGATCGACTTCCTAGTTCTTCGCTATGCTGCACGTCATCAGTTTTAGGGCCAGATATACAGGGTGGTAAACGGTTTCTTTTTACGGCAGATTTCATTTTAGACCAGGTCTATCATCAGCCGAAATAAGTTCACTGCTGAACATATAAACATCCCCAATGTTCCCGGCTTAGAATGGGTTACCTCGAATCTTCCCGTGGCGTCAAGGCGACTAAGGGACTGTACTAAGGACGGGCAGCAACAGTGCTCCTGTGTATATTAAGATCATTACTGCGATCACCAGTCCGCATGCCAAGCGTGGTGATTATAGCAAATCCCCCAATGGATTGCCCACCAAAAGTGGCATTCTATTGCGGAGGCTTATGTTCAGCAGTGGACGTGTTTCGGCTGATGAAGTTGGGGTCGCCGGCTCGACTAGGAAGGTAAACGCTATAACGTCCCACTCCACGCCACCGTTGTCCTAACTCATCGCAAATCCTCCAATGGACAGCCCACCAGCATTTTATTAGAAGGCTTAGGTACTTATGTCCAGCAGCGGACGTATGTATGTATGTAAACGCTTTATTGTACCAAAAATAACAACAACAACAATAATAAAATAGGAATTAAACTGTGTACAAAGGCGGACTTATCCCACTTAGGGATCTCTTCCAGTCAACCTTAGAGTGACCGAAAGGACAAGTATAATGTGTTTAGTACCAAATTTGATAAAGAAATGTACTTACTTTTATAGTACCAAATTTGATAAAGAAATGTACTTACTTTTAATAAAGTTTGAAAATACATATTACATAAACATAGACGTGTGGCACACCGCTATAGTAAACGTATGGGAGTGTGAAAAATTAATATGTCGGACACATTTAGTTAATTTTTCATGCCGGAGGTTGCGGGTTCGAATCCCGCTAGGAGCAAATGTTCGTATGATGAATATGAATGTTCGTACCCAAGTCTTGGATGTTTATATACTTATTTAAGTATGTCTATCCGTTATCTAGTAACCATAGCACAGGCTCTGCCTAGTTTGGGACTGGATAATTGGTGTGAATATATGAGATATTTATTTATTTACATGAAGCAACATTTCCATCCTGTATGTGTAAAATTGCCTGACAATGACAGGGAGAATCATGGAAAATTTAAGTTTTTTTTTTACTTTCCGAGATATTGAAGAACTACAAAAAATATTGACAAAACCTTCGCGTTCAGCTCACTTACCTACAGTTTGTCGATCTCTTATTCTAGTAGGTATCTACCTACCGAGCTAAGAGTAAACAACCCTTCGATGACCTTCGAATCGTGGTAGGTATGACTGGCAGAACATGACATTGATATATTTAGACACTACAGAATCCGCTCCTGTTCCCGCTCCCGCTCCCGATCCATACCCCACACCCGCCTGCACTCCCCCCTCACCCCCTCCTATCTTCCCCTACACTTCCATGACCACCTACTTCCGCTTTTACTCATCTCCAAAACGTAGTTCTCACTCACTGCAATACGAATTCCGTTGAGCATTTACACCCTACACTTCTTTGTTGTACACTAATGCAGTGTATGCGAGTTTTCTAAAGCTATAAAGTCGCATAACTTTTGACTGAGTTAGCCGATTGCGATGAAATAAAGCCTATATGTTACACCGAGTTAAGCACTATGTTACTGCTAAATATCCATTAATTTGGTGCAGTAGTTTTAAAGTGATGCGTGCACAAACAAACAGACAAAAAAATGATCGAAATGTGTTCTGTTACTTATCCTTCGCCACCCAAATTATTTTTTTACAAATATCTTCTTCAATGTACAGACACGCGATGTTTACGTATTCATTTATTTGAATAGTACTGCCGTTAACTAAAGTATTGGACATTTTGCACCGTATCGATATAATGAATAGTTCCACAAAGCTAATTTCTGTTAGCTTTCGACACGCATTCAACTACTTGGCGTGACTTATGTACTAGAATTTTATGTATACAGCTTTTTACGTATACAGCTTATTACAACAACACCTGCGGATGATATTCGCACTGAGCCGATCTGCATAAAAACATTCATGCAGGCGTAGCAACATGTGGTTACGCTCAATGACACGCACACTCATCTCAACCGAAATACGCCACTGCTGGGCTTATTCCAATAATCCACTGCTAAAATGCCGTGGGGATTTTTTGACTTTTTGTTCAGAAATCCCCTTCCGGTGCTCAAAGGACACGCAAAGGGTATTTCTGGACAAAATCCCAAAAATCCCCTTACCTATTTATTTAATTATTTTTTTAATTAAAATACCAACAACTAATAAACTAATCAGTCTTTATTTATATGGAACAATTTTCACTAAACACGTAATCTCTCGTTGATTAAAATATCACAGAAAATCACATTTCAATAAGCTGAACATAATTCTCCGAAAAATAACATTAGTTTTATTTAAATAACAAATAAACTTTTTAGAAAGCAATTAAGTACATAAAAATACAGTAATTATAAGAAAAACAATTATTTACGACATGTGTACGCCATCCAAACCCTCGTGGTGAGGCATAGTCCCTAGGACGCTGGCGCTATTACCTCGCTGGATTGCCAGGCTTACACGTTGTGCGAGGTAAGCGCCAGCGAGCAGTTCAGACTTTTGACATTTTATATTAGATACTAGCCGTGCCCTGGGCTCCGCTCGCGTGTACTACAAAATTAAATACTTGAAAATTTGAAGGGGCGGGAGGAGGGGAGAAGGGGGAGGGGAGGGGGAGGGGTAGGGGATGGTGAGGGGGTGAAGGCAGGGGGGGGGGAGAAGGGGGGGGGGACTGCACATATCTGTCGCAGAATCGACGGCCGTTGGGGCAGACGAGTTCTGCAGTGGAGACCGCGGGGTGGGCGGCCTGAAGAAGGTGGCCGGAAGCGGCTAGATGCGGAGGGCAGAGGACCGGGTGTGGTAGCGTTCATTGGGAAAGGCCTAGGTCCAGCAGTGTGAATTTAAATATGATGATGATGGCAGAGGTAAATAGAGATCGGAGTAGATCGTTTTATTTTAAGTTAAAATGTAAAAAAAAAACCAACAAAAATATCAATATATACCTAAGAACTGTTGCTTGTTACTAAAACAGTAACAAAACTATGGACTAACTCTGAAATAAGGAGCAATTAACTTATACTCATTTATTTCCACCTTTTAAGACATTAAGAACTCTAGGTTAAGTCGACGTATGTTTACATTTCTTTATATAAATTTCACACATGGCTGGCGCTACAGCGTCTTTTGAAAACACATGGCAAAGAGCGACCAGTTTGTACATATACAAAGTGGTAATGTCAAACATCTCAAAGAAAAATATCATTAGATATGCGTTATCAGCTGCTGTAAGGAGGCATTGTCAATTATGTATAATTAAAATACAACATAATATAATCAATACATTATACTACGACGACCTCCGTGGCGGAACGGGTAGCTCTCGGACTGCCACGCCGGAGGTTGCGGGTTCGAATCCCGATAGGGGCACAAGTTTATTTTGTTTTCGAGACGCAATTGGGAGATAGAGAGTCTGAGCAGGAATAGAAGTAGGAATGAGAGCGGGAGTGGGAACCGGAGCGAATTCTGGAGTCCACGCGAGCGGAGCCGCGGGCACAACTAGTTATGGTATCATCATCATCAGGTTATTTTTGTCTCCACTGCAGGAGCACAACCCTCTCTCATCTGCCGGAGACAGACGGAGGATTTAGCCTACACTCCCCGCGCTGGCCAGACGGGTTGGGGAGGCCTGATTGATGTTTTATAATGCATTCCCTTAGTCGCCTTGTACGTCATCCACGGGGAGAGTTGGAGTGGTCCTATTCTACTCTACCGGAAACCACACGGCACTAGTTATGGTATAAACATGTATTATAGCCTGCAACTACAAATTTAGTTGGATACTGGGCCCGATTCTGAAGGCCCACATTTAAAATTTGACAGCGCTAAAATTGGTTTCGTCTTTATCTTCATAATATTGTGTGACAAGGATAGCAACAGTTTTAGTGCTGTCAAATTTTAACGTTGTGCCTTCACAATCGAGCCCAGTTACTACCTTAAATTGAGGCAAAATTTTGTTAAATTAATTAAACTTAAAGAAATAAAATATAACTTTGGCTTTTACGTTTAAAAATATTGACACAGTTTTAATAGGTTTAGAATAGATCTGATGGGAAGAGGCGCCAGATCTCCAAGATCAGGCGGAAATCTTAAATATGACGGACAGAAAGTTTAAGATTCACATTAAAAAACAACTTTGTAAGAAAGCCTATTATAAAATAAACGATTATTTGAATGACAAAGATGCCTGGCACTATGTTAATTCAGCTTCGCAAAACCTTTATTAATTGTATGCAAACTTGATTTTTAAAAGATGTGCTGTGTGAAGTTTGTTGCGCCGTTTCTTCTTCACAGCGCTAACACCTAGGAAGCGGTACTCAATAAAAAAAAATGACGTGTATAAATGTACCAAGTGTACTCATATGCAATAAATGATTTTGACTTTGAGATAACACTTAATATTACTACGTAATCGAAGCTCACCTCCTCCCAGACAATTTAACGTCGCCCGCTAAACAGAACACTGCTGGCAGCACACGCCGCTCCGCCCGCCAAGAGATCCACGCTATAAGTCAGAAAGAGAAGCACATATGTTGTTGACTTATAACGTTGTCCCTCTCTTGACCGACTATGCTCGCGCGCTGGGTGCAGCAGCCCTACAATAATTTACGCACACACACAAATGTGTATTGACAGGCTGTTGTAGTAAGTAATTAAATCTGGATTTTACAAAGCAGACACTTGTAACCGCTGAAAACATTTTAATTTAACATGCAATTTTGAACTTTATTATAACATATTTAAAGACCGTTATTAATTGTCAACGTAAAATCCTACTTGTTACTCTCCGCCAGGTGCGCACTAACTCTTAAGCAGGGTTGGATAAAAAACAGTTTTTTTTTAATATAAAACATGTTTTAAACCATGTTTTAAACAATTTAAACAGTTTTAAACAATAAAAAAACATGTTTTAAATAATAAAAAAACATGTTTAAAACATGCCAACCCTGCTCTTAAGTTACTACGTTCGACTCCTGGTAGTCCCAGGAGTCGAACGTAGTAACTTAAGATTCAGTGTCCTTGACTGACACCGGAAACAAATTTACTCTTTTTTCGTGATACAAATAATATTAAAATAAGAAAAACCATATACAGAAAAAAACGCAATAAAAGATTTTATATTATCTGTAGTGTCAAGGCCACGGGTGGAGAGAAAAACTTTATAGGCGCTTGCGCACATCCGAGTTGGTTTAGTGGAACACAACCTCTGCGATAGACCAGTTGAAGAAGTCTTAAGTGTCTAGAAAAATCGTTTTTTTTTTTTAGTTTTTTTAACAAAGAGCGACGGCATGTGATGTTTTAAAAAGTTGGTGCCAGTTGGAAAAAAAAACTGTAAGTCTTTTAAATGTTTTTTTTAAACTAAATAAAAGTTGCATGCGACTAGTTTCTGCCTATATACTTTGTCTTCAACGCAGGTTAGCTGGAAGAAATTTCTTTAGGAATAAGGTCAACCTTTTGTATAATTTTCTTTTTGTATGTTTGTGTCTACAATAAAGTTTTAAATAAGGCAAAAAATATCTGTACTGGGAGTATAAAAAAACGTTTGTCACGCGACTGGATAGGCGTGGTCTGGGACGCCCCCTGGCTAGATGGAGCGACGATCTGCGTAAGGCGGCTGGCAGTGACTGGATGAGAAGACCCGAGGATCGGGTTCAGTGGCGCATGGGAGAGGCCTATGTCCAGCAGTGGGCTCTTGCAGGCTGATGATGATGATGATGAACGGACAGGTCGTAGGTTTAGATCCCATGGATTAATGATTTTTTCCCGGCTATTAAAATAAAATAAAATATAAATCCTACTAATACATTTATAAAGTTTGGATATTTGGATGTTTGGATATTTGGATGTTTGTTACTCAATCACGCTTCAACCACTGGACGGATCGGGATGAAACTTGGCACACATATAGGTTAGCTCCTGGAATAGGACATAGGATAGTTTTTATCCCGAAAAAACATCCAATTCCTACGGGAAATACATAATAATTTGTGATGTTAAGTTGTCCACGCGGACGAAGTCGCGGGCAACAGCTAGTAATAAATAAATATTACATACTTATACTTTTCTCCTGTGCTATGAAAATTAAATAAGGATACGTCACTTCACAAATATAACATCCAGACCGGGACCAACTAGTGCAAAGTAGTCTGTCCCCAGTTGGAATCGAACCGACGACCTCTGACGCCCGAGTACAATGACCAAGCCACTCAGTAGGCAAACGACTCAGACAAATGTTACATACATATATCTAATAAATAAAAGCATACAATTCGCGTGTCTGTACATTCAAAATATTAAAAAAAAAATGGGGTCTAAGGATAAATAATAGAACACATTTCGATCATTTTTCGAATTGTTGTCTGTTAGTTTGTGCACGCATCACGTAAAAACTACTGAACCGATTTTGATGGACTTTTCACAGACACAAGGGGTTAACTCCGAGTAACATTTAGTCTTTATTTCATCGCAATCGGCTTACTTAATCAAAAGTAATGGGATTTTTAGTTTTCAAGTACTTTAGTATGCCGTGTGGTTTCCGGTAGAGTAGAATAGGACCACTCCAACTCTTCCCGTGGATGTCGTACAAGGCGACTGAGGGAATACATTATAAAACGTCAATCAGGCCTCCTCAACCCGTCTGGCCAGCGCGGGGAGTGTAGGCCAAATCCTCCGTCTGTCTTCGGCAGATGAGAGAGGGTTGTGCTCCTGCAGTGGAGACAAAAATAACCTGATGATGATGATGATGAAGTACATTAGTAGGTCTGCAGTATAACAATGAAGTATACTTATAATGTTCGATACAATTCAGATTGCGATGAGTTAGGACTACATTTGGAGCTGTAGCGGGAGCGGGAGTGGGAGTCGTAGTCGGATTGAGAGTGAGTAGTCACCGCGAACGGAGCCGCGGGCACAGCTAGTATATGCATATATCTGTAAGTATAATAATGTACAAAATTATAAATGTAAAATAATGTATGTAAATATTTATTCATGTGCTGAATATTTTTTTCTAAAGTAGCGTCAAAATGCGTCAACCGGTCATTACCGGAATTTTGTCACACCCTTGGTACCGATTACAGTTATATTGAACTTTTGAATTTCGGCGATTTTGATAAAATGTTTTTTTTATTAGTTAACTAGCTATTGCCGTGTGGTTTCCGGTAGAGTAGAATAGGACCACTCCAACTCTTCCCGTGGATGTCGTACAAGGCGACTGAGGGAATACATTATAAAACATCAATCAGGCCTCCCCAACCCGTCTGGCCAGCGCAGGGAGTGTAGGCCAAATCCTCCGTCTGTCTTCGGCAGATGAGAGAGGGTTGTGCTCCTGCAGTGGAGACAAAAATAACCTGATGATGATAGCTTTTACCCGCGACTTCGTCCCAGTATGTTTCGATATTTACACATCTTCACTGTTTTTAGCGATTAATTTCGTTTCCCGTCGGGATAAAAACTATCCTATGTCCTATTCCAGGACCTAACCTATATGTGTGCTGAGTTTCATCACGGCCCATTCAGTGGTTGAAGCGTGACTGAGTAACAAACATCCAAACTTTTGCATTTATAATATTAGTGGGATAGATCATCATCATTACCATCATATCCTCTCTGAGACGTCCACTGCTGGACATAGGCCTTCCCCAACGATCGCCACCACACCTGGTCCTCCGCCTTCCGCATCCAGCGGCTTCCGGCCACCTTCTTCAGGAAGAAATAGTGCCAGGAACTGGGGGCCGTGGTTATTGTTTGCTGCTCATGAGGAAGTTTTTTCCCATAATGGCCACGCTGGGCAGACGTGTTGGCAATCGCAGCAGTACTAGGCCTCTAACACTGCTGCCCGCCCCCGGTCTGTGGTATTTATGGCCTAGTGAGTTGTTGAATTGCCGTGTGGTTTCCGGTAGAGTAGAATAGGACCACTCCAACTCTTCCCGTGGATGTCGTACTAGGCGACTAAGGGAATACATTATAAAACATCAATCAGGCCTCCCCAACCTGTCTAGCCAGCGCGGGGAGTGTAGGTCAAATCCTCCGTCTGTCTCCGGCAGATGAGAGAGGGTTGTGCTCCTGCAGTGGAGACAAAAATAACCTGATGATGATGATGAGTCGGTCTCCAGGACCTTTCAATAAGAAGGGTGCACCGCGTACAGATAAGGTTGGTATTTGGAGCACCGGATGTATTTGCGCTCCCTTACACACCCTAATGAATAGATAATTAATTTAATTATTTTCCAAAAGCCTTTCAGTAATCGATACTAAATGCCTCAACCACAGAAACCCTATCAAGATAGAGCTGTTATAGCCGTTTGTTTACTTCAGCTTCGAGCGTGCCGATTTTCGGATCCAGCGCGCCCCTCCCGCGCACTTTTCCTGCCTCGCTGTCACGTTTCTAGTGAAGAGATACAGTTAGGTCGGGGTGAGGGTTTATAACGTGGTGGGAAAGGTTGGGAAAGTGTGGGAGAATGGGAAGAAGGGGTGGAGGGGAGGAGGGGCGGGGGGAGGGGAGGAGGGGAAGGGAGCTTAATAAAGGATATTTTTCTTTTTCCATATTATTTTCCAAACTTGCAACTTAGTGCCTGATGTCTAATTGCTATTATAGCAAAAGGCGGTTTCTTTACGAAAATACAACCTTATTTTATTCAGAGACTAGATGATACCAATAACGTAAGCCCAACGATTTCCGATGTGATATGCGTAAAGTTACAGCTACGAAAAATGTTTATAACAGAACTCCATTGTTAATATTACAGAGCGGACGAAGTCGCAGGCAAGTATAAGTATAATATAAAAAAAGCGGCCAAGTGCGAGTCGGACTCGCCCATGAAGGGTTCCGTAGCAGCAAGTAAAATAAAAAAAAGTTATTGTAGTTCGTTGTAACTTTGATCGATGTTTTAATAATAGTTGTTATAATAATAATATATTGCTATTGCTATTGCTATTGCTAGTTGCGGTTTACGATTTATGACGTATTAAAAAAAACTACTTACTAGATCTCGTTCAAACCAATTTTCGGTGGAAGTTTGCATGGCAATGTACATCATATATATTTTTTAGGTCTTATTCTTTAAGTTACAGGGGGGGGGGGGGGCACTTTTTACCACTTTGGAAGTGTCTCTGGCGCAAACTATTCAGTTTAGAAAAAAATGATATTAGAAACCTCAATATCATTTTTGAAGACCTATCCATAGATAGACAGATAGACACGTATATTTTGATGAAAAAAAAATTTTTGAGTTTCATTTCTAAGAATGGGGAACCCCCAAAATTTATTGTTTTTTTTTTCTATTTTTGTATGAAAATCTTAATGCGGTTCACAGAATACATCTACTTACCAAGTTTCAACAGTATAGTTCTTATAGTTTCGGAATAAAGTGGCTGTGACATACGGACGGACAGACAGACAGACATGACGAATCCATAAGGGTTCCGTTTTTGCCATTAGGCTACGGAACCCTAAAAAAAGCATACGTTTGAATCCCTCCTTTATTCCGCCGTATATTAATTGCGCGTGCGCAGGGTGTAAGTCATAAACATGTCGTAATGCAATTGTTACGTCAAGTCGTCTATTGTGCTAGATTTAATAGTTCCTCTATTAGAAGGAGTCTGGTACTAAGCTGCGTGCCTAGTCTCGGTGGTGTCTCCCTTCCAGTTCCCCTCCACTTCCAGCATTTATGTTAATGTCTAACGAAACAACAAACTAAAGGGATAACAGATTGATCTATATAAACAATTTAGTTACTTCATCATCAGGTTATTTTTGTCTCCACTGCAGGAGCACAACGCTCTCTCATCTGCCGGAGACAGACGGAGGATTTGGCCTACACTCCCCGCGCTGGCCAGACGGGTTGGGGAGGCCTGATTGATGTTCTATAATGTATTCCCTCAGTCGCCTTGTACGACATCCACGGGAAGAGTTGGAGTGGTCCTATTCTACTCTACCGGACACCACACGGCATCAACTACATACACTTGTCAAATCCTCCGTCCGTCTCCGGCAGATGAGAGAGGGATGTGCTCCTGCAGTGGAGACAAAAATAACCTGAAGATGAAGAGTATGTAAAAATATAAGTCATATTTATTTATTTATTTAGTCTGTGTATGTAATTTAAAGTTAATTGCTTTAAATATTTTAGGCTATATTACTTACTTACAACTCTACTCCTGCCGTATAGTTAATCCGTCTAATTCAAGAATTAGCCGAATCTGTCAGGTAGCGAATCTGCCGAATCACGAATCTGTCCAATACAGAATCTGTCGTACACCGAACAAGCGGTTAAAACTACCTTAAACTTAATATAAATTGGGTTACAATTTTTATTAAGTTTTCAGAGGGGGAAAGGAAGTGTGGAGAGGGACTTGGAGGAGGAGGGACGGAAGGAGACAGAGTGAGAGAGGGGGGAGAGGGAGGGGGGGAGAGCGAGAGAGATATATAGATAGAGAGAAAGCGGGAGGGAGAGAGAGATATATATATATAGATACATAGATAGAGAGAGAGAGAGATAAGTATTCACACAACTGTGTTTGTAGCTGTTTACTGTCTCATTTTTTATTTGAGCATGTCCAAGGCTAGGCGTACTTATAAAAAACGGGCATCATCAGTAGGTACATACTTCAGTTACCTGCGCGTACGAAGTCGCGGGCAGGACCTGTATTACACACACCTGTTTATTTGTTCCAGATTTCCATTCCTGTATGAAGTGTCAACGCTATGAAACCGTTTTTAAAACAGGTAAGTACCTTGCCGTGTGGTTCCCGGCTTAGAATAAGGCCACCCCTATCTTTCCCGTGGGTGTCGTCAAGGCGACTAAGGGATTGCACCAGGGACGGCAGCAGCGTTCTCCTGCGTGTATGATAAGATCATTACTGCGATCACCAATCCGCCTGCCAAGCGTGGTGATTATGGCAAATCCCCCAATGGACAACTTACCAAAAGTGGTATTCTATTGGGGAGGCCTATGTCCAGCAGTGGACGTATTTAGGCTGATGATGATGATGATGGTTTGCGCGTGTGGTTTCCGGTAGAGTAGAATAGGACCACTCGAACTCTTCCCGTGGATGTCGTACAAGGCGACTAAGGGAATACATTATAAAACATCGATCAGGCCTCCCCAACCCGTCTGGCCAGCGCGGGGAGTGTAGGCCAAATCCTCCGTCTGTCTCCGGCAGATGAGAGAGGGTTGTGCTCCTGCAGTGGAGACTAAAATAACCTGATGATGATGAATACATTATTGTACAGTGTTTACTACTTTCGAGCGTAGCGAGAAAGGTATTGTCAGCGTGAGTTTTTTCCTAAAAAAAAACAATGTCATCAAAAATGGTTTTAACGATTTTGATCAAATTTTGCATGTCCTAGAATCCCCAAGCGTATTTATTATCTTACGGCATCTACTGGTCTGTCTATAGACTGCCGCATGCTATACGGCGACCGAGAAACTATCCGTTTCATCTTTACTTAAAATGTCTTCTTTGGCATATCTAAGTAGTAAATTGTAGGTCAATACTCGGTCCAATTTTTCTCCCACTGTCTCAGATATGAGTTTATTATCCAGGCGTTCGTGGTATGCGGCGCGGCGCTGAACATCGCTGGGCACGGCTGCGCACACGGCTACCCGGCAGTGCTGTTTGCGCAGCTCAGCAGCGACGGTGGACCTGTCAAACTCACCGACCATGACACTTCCTGGATAGGTGGGTACCTCGAAATGTAAACAAAAACGTATTAAAGGGTACCTACACCTCATACCATGAAGCAACAGTAGATTAGTAGCCAAGGGCTGTAAGGCATCAATTGTAGCCCGAGATATTTATATATAGCCCTATAGTTCGAGGGTGCAATTGATGCTTACACCCGAGCTAACTACTCTGCTTTACATCTCGATTGTGAGATAAGTAAAAAAAAAACCGGCATTACAAGAATAAAACATTTTATTACTTATTTAAAGTAAAAGATTTCTATTCCCGCCTTTTTTCATCTTTTTTTTTAAATTATTTTTTTCAAGTACGAAATTGAGCTTCGCCGTTCGATATTTAAAATTGATAACTATTTTACTCATACCATATTATTAAGTATTCTATGCTCATACGAAGACAAGGCTGAATAGCGAAGCGACCTCTTTTGTCATTGGGCTGAATGCATGATGTCTATTGCCAGTATGATGGTTAGATGTACGCGAACTTTTGAAAGAGTGAAGTTTTTTTTTTAATTACTTACCGCCCTAGGGCTTTTCTAGCTACATTATTACCCTAGAGCGCTAATTAGTCACCTACAAGCCCCATTTGGGGGTAATAAGGACCTACTTACCGAATATTAGAGATGTAAAATAATTTTTCGCACCTCATAATTCTCCTCTAACTTTTTCCTTCATGATTGACACTAAGTGGTTATTAAATTAGATAACAGATGCACTGGGCCATAGGCAACGATCTCTATGTAATACTAGATGGAGCATTCCAAACAATCGCTCTGTTCCACGCTACTGCGGCTTTACGTACTAGCTTTTGCCCAAGACTTCGTCCGCACTGTTTTCTATATTTACACATCTTCAGTTTTCCGTATGAAAGAGATGTTTTCTCGGGATCTAAACTATCCTATGTCCTAATGGTTAATAAATTAGATAACAGATGATTTTATTTGCATCTGTTATCTAATTTAATAACCAATTAGTGTCAATCAGGAAGGTAAAAACTTTAAGGTGACTTATGAGGTGCGAAAAATTATTCTGCTTTATGGTATGAGGTGTAGTAAAGATTGATCTGTATGGTTCGTTCAGTTTACGAAAGCACGCCCCACTACTCTTCACGAGGGGTGACCGCAGAACTTAGCAGGAACCCTTAAAAAAGGTTTTAGTCACGGCCAAGTCTGTGTCGGACTGCGGTTATCCCTAGACCCCCAATTTTTTGTTGTTGTAAATATCTTCACTGTACAGACGTGCGAAATTTACGATTTTATTTATTAGATACTAGCTGTGCCCGCGGCTCCGCTCGCGTGGACTACAGAATCCGCTCCAGTTCCCACTCCCGTTCATTTCCCACTCCCACTCCCGCTCCCGCTTCGTATAACTTTTGATTCACTGTACCGATTGCAATGAAATAAAGCCTATGTGTTACACAGAATTAAGCACTATGCATCTGTGAAAAGTCCATCAAGATCGGTTCAGTAGTTTTTAAGTGATGCGCGCACAAACAAACAGATCATCATCAGGTAATTTTTGTCTCCACTGCGGAAGCACCACCCTCTCTCATCTGCCGGAGACGGAGGATTTGGCCTACACTCCCCGCGCTGGCCAGACGGGTCGGGGAGGCCTGATTGATGTTTTATAATGTATTCCCTCAGTCGCCTTGTACGACATCCACGGGAAGAGTCGGAGTGGTCCTATTCTACTCTACCGGAAACCACACGGCAAACAGATAAACAGGCAAAAATTCCAAAAATAATCGAAATGTGTTCTATTACTCATTCTTAAACCCCCCAATTTTTTTTATTATTTATTAGATAGATTTTTCATATATATTATTTACATATATATTTTTTCCTAAGCCACCTACTGAAACCATTTTGTTTGTTTATGGTTGGTCGCTACTTGTACAAAACTTTAAGCTGTTGCTGAAATAGGTACTATATCTAGGTCGCATTGCTGCTCGCCAGTTAGTACCCCTTCATAGCAACTTTTACTTTACATTTACTTCCGAGCAAGATATTATGTTAAATCTTTTGTAGGTGTCTGTGTAAACGCAAACAGAGATCGCAATTTATTTTTTTGAGAACTCGTCTACTCTCAACTATTGCTTCTGCGAGGTATGTAGCCTGCCCGCTGCCACTTCGCCTTACTAATCGTCCGTACGTACGTTCACTATATTCAATTCCAAACCAGGCTTCCTTATATGTGAATTAGAAACTAATAAGGTAGTTATACCATAGATAATTAAACTAGGGCTGACCGTGTGAAGTCGTTGCAGTCATAACAGGCTCTCTCAGTTAGAAATTGAACTAGTTAACTCTATATAGTCAGAAGTATTGACCATAACTAGTTGGGGCTAATCCCCGTGGCGCTACACCCTACATCCACTAATGGTCTACCTCAGAGGTTCTCAAATTGTGGTACGCGTACCACTACCACAGGAAGACTAAGTAAGGTCAGCAAATCGTTCACGGGGCAATGTATACGCTTCTACAACAAACTACCAGAGGAAATCTTAAATAATATATTAACTCATCGCAATCCGAATTGCAGCGAACATTATAATTATACTTCTTGTCATATTGCAGACAAAGTATAATTATAATGTTGTAATGACTGCCACGCCTGAAGTTGCGGGTTCGAATCCCGCTAGGGGCAAATGTTCGTATGATGAATATGAATGTTTTTACCCAAGTCTTGGATGTTTATATATTTATTTAAGTATGTCTATCCGTGTTATCTAGTAACCATAGCACAGGCTCTACCTAGTATGGGACTGGATAATTGGTGTGAATGTCTGACATATTTATTTTTTATTTATTAATTGTGTAGTCCCCGCGAGCGGAGCCGCGTTCACAGCTAGTATTTACAATTGTTACACAAACTCGATTTTAAAAGATGTGATGCTGGAAGTTACATCTGAAGGGTATTGACGTGTGTTTAAATTAACCAAGTGTACTAATCATTCAGCCCTGAGACGTCCACTGCTGGACATAGGCCTTACCCAATGAACGCCACCACATCCGGTCCTCCGCTCTCCGCATCCCAGCAGCTTCCGGCCACCTTCTTCATATCGTCGGTCACCATCTGGCGTCCCCCCCTCCCCCCTGCGCGTGCCTTTACTCCAGAACTCGTCTGCCTCAACGACCTACTCCTAAAAGATTTTAACTCTGACTTTGCAAACCACTAGAGCTAACCGTTTTTTTTTTGCAGCCTCAGTCGTCGGCGTTATGGGCATCGTCGGAAACTTCAT
Organism: Esperia sulphurella; assembly: GCA_947086405.1. Classification (NCBI taxonomy): domain Eukaryota; kingdom Metazoa; phylum Arthropoda; class Insecta; order Lepidoptera; family Oecophoridae; genus Esperia; species Esperia sulphurella. The sequence goes on along the minus strand of OX352281.1, from coordinate 1,036,749 downwards.
ATCCCCGGTGCTGATGACGCGCTTCGGACGACAGAAGGCCCACCTCATCACCACCATACCAGCCCTGATCGGCTGGGTGGTCTTCGTCCTAGGAAACTCGGTACCACTGTTCCTCCTCGCTAGACTACTGCATGGCCTGGCGTTAGGTCTAAGAACGCCCCTAGCAGCGATATTAGTAGCTGAATACACTGATCCGAAATATCGAGGCGCCTTCCTCGGCACATTCGCCATTTCTCTCGGCCTTGGCATATTCCTATCGCACATATGGGGAGCTCACTTGACCTGGAAGATGACCGCTGTGGTCTGCTCGATGTTCCCTCTAGTCTCCATGGCAATAATTAGCCTGTCCCCCGAATCGCCAAGCTGGCTGGTCTCGAAAGGGAAATTCGTGGAGGCTAAGAAAGCGTTCAGGTGGGTCAGAGGAGATGGTATAGAGCAACAGGAAGAGCTTGAAGCTATGATCGACGCTCAAAAGAAGGAGATGAAGTTGCGTGAACAGAGGAAGAAGGACGATATCAACAGGTTAACTTGCAAAGGTGTGGTTAAAATAGCAATAGATGGTTTCAAAGAAGTTCTGAGGATATTTAAAAAGAAAGAGTTCTTCAAGCCTGCGATTATAGCCATAACAATGTTGGTAATATTCGAATTTGGCGGAGCACACATGGTCGCAGCGTACGGGAATTTGATTCTTCAATCAGTCCTCGATAAGGCGAAAGCAGAAGATGTCGCTTGGCAATTTACAGTCATCGATCTGTTGAGAACTGTATGCGCATTCTTAGCTATATTCTTGCTAAAATACTTCAAACGAAGAACAATTCTGTTCTATAGTGGTGTAATGACAGTTCTATCTCTATCATCAGTTTCTATGTTTGTTTATATGCGACAGGCGGAATGGTTCACACAACCGTGGTTACTAGATATAGTTCCAATGTCGCTTATGGTATTATACACATTGTCGTTTTGCTTAGGTTTAGTGCCATTAAACTGGGTGATATGTGGCGAAATATTCCCATTAGCTTATAGGAGTCTAGGTTCAACACTGTCGACGTCCTTTTTGACCCCGTCTTTTGTGGTGTCGATGAAAACAGCTCCTCATTTGTACTCGTCAGTGGGGGTGGAAGGCGCCTTTCTCGTTTACTCTGCCATTCTGACTTGCGGCTTAATAGTTCTATATGTTTTGCTACCAGAAACGAAAGACAGAACGTTGCAAGATATAGAAGATAGTTTCAAAGGTGATGTGGATGTGGATCCAGAAGTGCAAAAAAGACTCATAGAAATGAAAGATGTCGTACTATCAAAATAAGTTGAAAATAGAGTTAAGAGAGATGTATGATTTATTCCATTAGTTCTGTGATAATGTAATTTTGCTATGAACAATCTTAATTAGATTTTTATAATGAATACCAGAATTAAGTAGGTACTTAAATTTAATTAGTATAATATGTTATTAGACAAGAATAAAACTTTGTACTTTTGCACTACACAACATCACAAAAAATACAATATTAAATATAATTTCGTAGCTATAAATAGGTAACTTAATACAAGATAGTCGACAATAATTAGGTACTTAATAAACAGTTTTTAAAACAATATCTTTTTTTGACTAGTTTCCTTTTTCCTAATCCTATAAAATATAATCTTTGATTTATTAAGGACTAGCTGGTGCCCGCGACTTCGTCTGCGCAGGATTAGTATTTCGAGTAGCTTATATTAGCGTGGCGTAGAAAAGAACTAACATTATGTCATTATAATTTTATGGCGCACGTCATAATAGCTCGCAGATGGTAGATTTTTTCCTACTTACTTGATATTTTGGACAATTCACACAATATCTTTATAAATTGTAGCCTATGTGTTATTCTGATGTATAAGCTATATTATTGTAAAGTTTCATTAAAATCCATTCAGTAGCTTTTACGTGAAAGAGTAACAAACATCCATCCATACTTTCGCGTTTATAATATTAGTAGGAAGGATTTATTTATTTTAAATATTTATTTGTTCAATAGACATGGACCACCTGATTAAAGGTACATATGAGCACAATCACCAAAAGATCTCGTAGTTTCAGAGTTATGTCAAGTTTAATGTTTCAATTGGTACAACAAAGCAGCTGTAGTCTTCCCTTATGGTTCCCGGCTGGGAAAAGGGCCACCCCCAATCTTTCCATGGATGTCATCAATTCCATTAAGAGATAGCAGAGTTCTCCTATGTATATTGAGACAGCCCACCAAAAATGGCATTGGAGAGGCTTATAAAGGCAGTGGACGCATTTCGACTGATGAAGATTAGTGTTGTCTGAATTTGACTCGACAGACTGACTGAGCAGCCCGACGACGAAGCCTTCATCGTGATGTCGCGCCCCTGAATGGGGAGAGATGCTATATAGAGGACCAAGCACAGAATTACTTATTTGTAGGGGGATCAAGCCGGGTGCTCCGACAAAGAGCACCTGAGCAAGACCAGGCACCTCCCGTGGGATTCGGCCTGTATGACCTAGACGTTGAAAGGCCATGGGAGGTGGAGGGACTGTATGATGAAGATTAGTTACTTGATTCAAATCTCTTTAATTAAAAGCACAAGGGACTATAAACTCCTAGGTCATCAATTAAGAGGGCAACGACTAACAGAAATCGCTCGCAACCTGTCGCCCGCGCGGGGTAACCACCCTAAGGTCGTTACACCACCTGCGCGGGGCGAGGGGGGACACCTGACGTAACGGAATTCCTCGCACGTGCCTAGGGGCCTTCCCGCCAAAACTTAGGGTTGGCAGGGAAGAATTTGGTTGATTGCAAAGCTGTTATTAGATCCTTAGAAATACCTACCTAACTAAAAAAAATTAAATTGATAAATTGATTTTACAGTGAGATGAAAAGGAAACTAAATATGACCATTTTATAAAATAACTAGCTGTTGCCCGCGATTTCGTCTGCGTGGACAACTTAACATCACAAATTATTATGTATTTCTCGTAGGAATGGGATGTTTTTTCGGGATAAAAATTATCCTATGTCCTATTCCAGGATCTATTCTATTTGTGTGCCAAGATACATCACGATCCGTCCAGTGGTTGCAGCGTGATTAAGTAACAAACATCGAAATATCCAAACTTTCACATTTAGAATATTAGTGGGATAGGATAGTGTCAGTTTTAACAAATATTTATAGTATTAACAATATTAAAACAGGTTTTTTACTCTTAATCTACATCATCATTAGCCTATATACGTCCACTGCTGAACATAAGCCTCCCCAATAGAATGCCTCTTTTGGTGGGCTGTTCATTGGGTGATATGCAATAATCACCACACTTGGCAGACGGGTGGTAATCGCAGTAATAATCTTAATATACACAGGAGAACGCTGCTATCCGTCCCTGGTGCAATTCCTTAATCGCCTTGACAACACCCACGGGAAGATTGGAGGTGGCCCTATTCTAAGCCGTGAACCACACGGCAGTCTTAATCGATGAAAATATTACCAAAAATCCTTCAAGTTCTGTTATTAAATTTCAATTTCTCACCACTAAAATTCATTTAGCTCAGTTGCAGTTTAGTTTGTAATATAATAGATTAATTAATTAATAGTTTAATTATTTTTTTATAATATATATAAATATCTCAGACATTCACACCAACTATCCAGTCCCAAACTAGGCAGAGCCTGTGCTATGGTTACTAGATAACGGATAGACATACTTAAACTTAATAACTTAAACTAATTTTAATAAATGTACGTTTTAATAAATATCTATACTGATATGCAAATTTTCAACGTTTCCCACACAATTCAGCACCTGTTGTTGCAACCACGTTAACATATTCAAGTTAATTTAAATTACTAATTTGTGACAGCCCTGGTCCGAACGAGGGGTGGAAGGAAAATGTCTATTGTCATTGTAATTTTAATACTATGGGATTTTGAATTGATCTATTAGTTGTATTATTTTTAGATTTTTATTTCCGGGATATCGTAATAGTTCATGATATTTTTTTTCCACTTGTTAATGGCGCTCTGTGGTAAAATGTCGACAGATCCGGCTTTTATCTCCGGTTCTTATATCAAAAATGTTTCTACTTCTAATATAATTTTATTCATATTTCAATTATCTCTCTCGCGGGTCTGCTGGAAGAAATTATCTCTCAGAAATAAGTTCGCCCTTTGTACTTGTGTTTCTTTTTAATGTATTATTTTTGTTTTATCTGTGTGTGTGCAATAAAGAGTTAAATATATAAATAATGTAGGTACTTGCAAAAGTAATTATTTACCTACTAGGTTGGCCGGACTATTAAGAATAATTTCTCTGGCAAATATTTTCTACCCAAAGGTTGTCTGGAAGAAATCGCTCAAAGCGATAAGACCGCCTAAATTGTACTATTTGTAACTTGTATAACGTGTAACTGTATTTGTTTGTGCAATAAAGTGTATTGTATTGTATTGTAAGAAGTACGTTGCACAACTATATGCATGGGCTACAAAACCAATCACTTTACATAGCCTATACATAAAATAGACTGTTCCAAATAAGTATTCTATTTGTATACATTGCAAAATGATGGAAGCGACATTAAAAAAAAACTGCAGGCCGCTGCGCTTTTAAGTATGGTCACAGGTGTGGTTATGTTGCCGCCACGTGTCGACGCGTGATTTTTTTGCGCTGGCATCGAAATGTCAATACAGGTTAACAGGGTTTCCTGACCTATAGCGTTGAACTAACGTTGAACTTACATTTATTCATTAATGTAAGTGACATTGTATGCCGCAACTTAATTTTTTATTAATTGTTAAGTTTTTTAATAGTTTATTGAAGTCAATAGAATTTTTATTATTTTAATGCTGAATTGCATCAATTAAATAAATAAATATGTCAGACATTCACACCAATTATCCAGTCCCAAACTAGGCAGAGCCTGTGTTACGGTTACTAGATAACGGATACACATACTTAAATAAATATATAAACATCCAAGACTTGGGTACAAACATTCATATTCATCACTAGCTGTTGCCCGCGACTTCGTCCGCGTGGATAAATTAACATCACACATTATTATGATTAAATTATAATTCCACATGAACATATTTTGCAGGAAGTTGAGGTATCTTTTCTCTGATTCTTAGAACAAATATTTTATCGGAAGGACATATGCCTTTACCCCTCCTCTTAGTCTCCTCTTCCCCCTCGCATTTCTCTCCCCGCGTCTTCCCCTCCCCCTTTCGCCCTCTCCTTTACCCCAACCTTTCCCCTACATCTCCTCCCAACCGCTCCCAACTGTCCTTCTCCCAAACCCCTACCTACACCCAGAGGGATGTGGGTAGAGGTTTGGGAGAAGAGAAGAGGAAGGGGAGGGGCTAGGACCATTCCTAGCCCCTCCCCTTCCCCTTCTCTTTCCCTTCCCCATGGAAGGTAAAGGGGAGAGAGGGTGAGATTGGGAGGGCTAGGACTTTTCCTAGCCCTCACTAACTTATCTGGCATTTTGTTATCCAGTTATTTGGATATGCAAAAACTTAGCACTTTGAGGGAAGGAAGGGAATAGGGAATGGGGAAAGAAACGGGTAGCGGGAAATGGGGGGAAGGGAAAGAGAAGGGGAAGGGGAGGGGGTAGGAATGGGGAAGGTAAAGGGGAGATAGGGTGGGAGTGGGAGGGCTAGGAAGATTTTTTCCCGTTTCCTGCTACCCGTTCCTTTCCCCATTCCCTTTTCCCTTCCTTCCCTCAAAGTGCTAAGTTTTTGCATTTACTTAATTAAAGCAACCTTTTTACTTAAAGCAACGAAACGCCGTTTTAGTGTTATATTATATGAATAGATTATTTACGAATTACTACATTATTACCTATTTCAGGCTAATGATGATAATTACACAGTTAAGACTATCTAATAAATAAAATCGTAAACATCGCGTGTCTGTACATTAAAGGCATTTGAAAAAACAATTGGAGGTCTAAGGATAAGTAATAGAACACATTTCAATCATTTTTGGAATTTTTGTCTGTTTATCTGTTTGTTTGTCTGTGAGTTTGTGCACGCATCTGAGTTGAGGAGCATGTCTGAAAACTCTTGAGCGTGAGATTGCCCCCAAGTTGGAGCCGCATATAGGTACTTATTGCGTGAGTCTCCATTTCAGTAGTCCCGATCATAAGTAGTACAGAGTGCTTGAGGCCGGCCTTCACCTCATCGGCAGTCACCACCGGCAACGACTGGCGAAATTCACCGCAAAAGTAAACCGTGATAGCACCCGTCCCACGATTCCCCCTCCTATTTACACTTGCTACAGATTTCTTGTGCGCCATAGTGCACTCATCCCTAACGATTATACAGAAGTCCTGGATCACCCCGGTTTTGTCGCTGTTACTTTGCTGTGTAAATTGATGGGAAATAAGGCGGTATAAGCTGTTTTACCGCCAGGAAGCAGTGTGGCCGCGATCCCTGAGGACGCTACAGCGCGGGCGATTTTCCCTTGTCGTCTGATTTTTACCTGAATTTTGCCAGTGAGAAATGATTTTTCCGGTGCCTCACGGTGCATCAAGGGAAAACGTTCTATTTGCCCAACTGTGATTCTTGGAAAGATTACCAACTTATCACTTACCATCGCTGACATTTCAGCTGTACTGTAATCGGTTTCCGAAGCGTACACGCCGTTTATACCCGGTACAAATAATCCGCACGCAACGGTCCATGTAGCGTATCGCCGCCGAACCATCTTCGAGCATACATAGTAAGGCAGCGGTTTAGTACCCTCTCATCAGATATGTCCATGTCCACTGGGTTCGAGAGCCCACAGAACATAGCGACAAATGGCGCAGACGTCACTTACGAATGCATCACCGAGAGTTTCGTCCCAATTTCGGTCGTCATCCAGAAGGTGCCTTGCGTTGCGGGCCGCGTGGGACGTAGAGTGTTCAACACTATCCACCGTTTGAGCAACGTAAATGAGGAAGCGCCGTGGACAGTGTGCAGTAGCATAATTAATAGAATTCACTGTTACTGGGATGAACAGTGTACACGCGGCCTAAAGTGTGCTCTGTGTGACACCCGTGCCCCATCCTCCAATTGCCCCTATGTTTGTTTGTTAAATGTGTAGTACGACGGCACCTGGTTATATATAACATACTTTTGGCAAAATCATCTTCTTGACACAGTCTGAATAACGCTAGAAGTGTGTTTTGCCGAGGGGTTTCAAGACGTTCCCTGAATAAATACTTTTCCCCAATAGTCTCTTTTCAGTTTTCTCAATTATAATTTCCTTTTTACCTCAGTTTTGAAAAATGTATTGCAACAAAGATCAAAACCTGCTTTAGTAGACCTCTGAAATAGACCATATTTGTACAGTACTAAAGTTTTTGGTAGCTGATTTACTATTTATTAGACATATTTTTAGTTTTTTTTATATATTATGTTATTCCGGGACATACATTGTCACGGTACAAAGTTTCGTCAAAATCCGTTCAGTAGTTTTTGCGTGATGCCCTAACAAACAAATAAACAAACAAACAAACAAAAATTTTAAAAACTGTTCTATCATGTTTAGTTACTTATTTTAAGTCGTCCTGGTTGGTTTTTTTCAGAATATATTCAATGTACAGACTTTTTTGCATTTACGATTTTATTATATGTATAGATATAGAAAAACTATTAATACATTTTAAAAGTAAAGCTTTAATAAACACAATCCAAGCCTGCCCCCCCCCCCCCCCCCCCCGCGGCTCATTATCGTAGTTAAGACTTCAAACGCTTATCAGAATATCGAGATGAATTCATAAACCGTCATAACTCAAAAAAGCATGTTTTAAGAAAACACGATTGAAAGTTTAAAAAAATATATAAACAAAACAATTTAAAAAAGTACGCAATTTTGACTTATTTACTAAATCTATAATTTTCTGTTTACATAATGAAAAACAAAGACAGAGGAAATCGTGTACGTTTTTTTTGGTATTAATAACTCAACACTCAACTTTGCCGTGTGGTTTCCGGTAGAGTAGAATAGGACCACTCCAACTCTTCCCGTGGATGTCGTACAAGGCGACTGAGGGAATACATTATAAAACATCAATCAGGCCTCCCCAACCCGTCTGGCCAGCGCGGGGAGTGTAGGCCAAATCCTCCGTCTGTTTCCGGCAGATGAGAGAGGGTTGTGCTCCTGCAGTGGAGACAAAATAACCTGATGATGATGATGAATAACTCAACACTGCATATTTTTAGTTATGACGGTCTATAGTTTCAAGTGCGATACATCAAGCCATTAGAGAGAACAATGCCTTTGTAGATCGATTGATTATTAACAGAAATACTTACAATATCTTCAAAAATAACAAATAAAAACGTATATTTATAAATTAAATAACACCACACCAAAAAAACGCAACCCACAGAAATTATATCAAGATAGAGCGGTTATAGCCGCTTGCTTTTTGGATATATGGAGCACAAATTCGAGTACAAATTTTGTACTATTACAGAATTTTGATATGTTTTGTAGTTTCCGAGATATAGCGTAGCCTGCTGTAGTGACGTCATTTTGGCAGAGCCCCAATATACCCCTATAACTTTTAAACGGCTGAAGTACAAATTCTAATTTTCGAGTACAAAATAGTAATTTTCTGCATGGTCAGATTTCAAATCAGACTGTGGATCTGCCAAAATGACGCAAGCGTTATAACCACTTGTTCACTTCAATCTCGCGCGTGCCGATTTTCGGACACAGCGTGCCGCTTCCGCGCACCTTTTATGCCTCGCGGTCACGTTTCTAGTGATGAGATACAGTTATGCGGATAGAAACCGTGCAATGCAGAATTTTTGTTAATGTTTACCCGACCTTGACTCAGCGCGAAACGAATAAGCGTTTGATAGTTTTTGCAATATATTGCAAATCGTTGGCACGCATGTCGCGCCTACTTCACCATTCTATCTTGATAGGATTTCTATGACACACACACAATTCACTGAGAATTTAAACTAATAATTCCTATGTGCCCCCCGAATTTCTTTTAGTAACTCGGAGTAACATTTAGTCTTTATTTTATCGATGAGTGGAGGCTGAGGCGGGAATGGGAGCGGACTCTGTAGTTCACGCGAGGGGAGCCGCGGGCACAGCGGCACATAACAATAATAACTATAATAAACATGTTACATAAATACATACTTTACATATTATACAGAGTGAGACAGATAGTGCTCTTTTTTACCTGCATATTTAGACCACAACATTCACAGCACATGTTTATTGGCACTTTATATTTGAAGGCACTCATTAGGGGCCGTCCATTAATCACTTGATCATTTTTTAAGCATTTTTAACCCCCCTCTCCCCCTTGGTGATACATGGTGAGGTTTAAGACAACCCCCCCACCCCCCACCGAACGTCACGTGTATTTTTAGTATCTACAAAAATTCCAATTTTTTTTAGAATATTATCTTAAATACAGGTATAAAGTATAATCTCATTTTATTTTAGATTAGTTGTATTGTCGAATATTTATTTTTTCATAAATCGCGCGTTTGAAAAACTAATGAAAAAATAAATACACGTGATATCTTACTACACCCCCCTCCCCCCTTGTGACATTTCGTGATTTTTGTCAAACCCCTCCCCCACTTTCAAGCCTCACGTGATTAATGTACGGCCCCTTACTAATGATGGGCCGAATATTCGGTTTATATTCGTTGATCGAACTGCATATTCGGTTCAGGTGCCTCGACAATTGAAGTAACTACACCTCATACCACGAAGCAAAATAATTTTTCGCGCCTCATAAGTCACCTCAAAAGGTTGGCTGGAAGAAATCTCTTTATGAAAAATCTTCTGTATTTACTTAAAAAATTTGTGCAATAAAGAATATATACTATACTCAAAGTTTTTCCTTCATGATTGACACTAATTGGTTATTAAATTAGATAACAGATGATTTTAAAATGTGCATCTGTTATCAAAATAACCAATTAGTGTCAATAATGAAGGAAAAACTTTGAGGTGACTTATGAGGCGCGATAAATTATTTTGCTTATGGTATGAGGGTAGTCTGAATTTGAACTTGCTTGGCGCCACTATGCACCAATATCTTATCCGAATTTCAAAACCAAACAAGCGTTTTTTTTATACTAAAGCATAATAGAATTAGCATTCAACAGAATGCTGGATTCTAAAGGCTTGCTTTCGGAAATGACTAAAATATTATATAAAGGTTACTTTAAACAAATAATGGGGTCGATTCTGAAGGCACACATTTAAAATTTGACAGTGCTAAAATTGGTTTCATCTTTATCTTCATAATACTGTGTGACAAGGATAGCAACAGTTTTAATGCTGTCAAATTTTTACCTTGTGACTACAGAATCGAGCCCATTATGTACTCGTATGTATGTAAACGCTTTATTGTACCAAAAACAACAACAACAACAATAATAAAATAGGAATTAAACTGTGCACAAAGGCGGACTTATCCCACTTAGGGATCTCTTCCAGTCAACCTTAGTATTAAAAGCAGTACTCACTGCAACTGCATCTCAATGGCGTAGGAATGCAGCAGGTTCCCCCCGAAGACGAGGGAGTAGTGCTGTCAAATTTTAACATTGTGCCTTCAGAATCGAGCCCAATGAATACACATAAAGCTTACTTTTAATAATAAAAAATATTTCATACATATACTTGTCTAATCCCAAATTAGGATTTTATCTTGTACTATGGAAATAATAAAAATTCACTAACATCAAGACCGGGGCTCACTTGTACAAAGTTGTCTATCCCCAGTGGGAATCGAACCCACTACCTCTGGCGCTCCAGTCCAATGACCAAGCCATTAGGCCCACGAGGCGGTAAGTGCTTAAACTTTACCGAATATTCGGTTGAACCGAACATTCAGAGAATATTAGGCCCATCACTACTTATTACTTAGGTATAGCCTTCCAAATCTTCAACATTGAATCAGTATTTAAATTAAAAGGCCCGAAAAGAAACTTGCCGGCATACTTAGGCCCCAAAGTCATGAGTGTATCAGCTCTTTTCCAGTCCAAAATCAGATTGTGAAGATGGGTTCGTTCTATCCCGATATTTCCAGCCAAGATACCAGTCACATAGGCATCATCGACCCAGAAGAAAGGTGTGGACTGGGCTGCGGACAGCAGGCGAGAGACAACATCTTGTGAGTAGAGGATTGCCCAACCTGGATTGGGCAGAACAAGTGCGGTGTCATTACATATTAGCTTGATTAGCAATATCAATTGCTGGATACATTCTTTAAATAACACCACCACATCTGGTTCCTTCCTTATGTCACCTTCAGTTCATCAGTCAGTTCATCAGTCTATCTGATGGACACACACTGCTCCTATCCTACTGACTATGCATTGACCTTTGATCATCATCAGGTTATTTTTATCTCCACTGCAGGAGCACAGCCCTCTCTCATCTGCCGGAGACAGACGGAGGATTTGGCCTACACTCCCCACGCTGGCCAGACGGGTTGGGGAGGCCTGATTAATGTTTTATAATGTGGGATATATGTATATATACCTATATATTGTGGGAATCAAACCCATGACCACTGGCACTTCAGTTCAATTACCAAGTCAAATGGACAGGAGATGAGGAGCAGTATGGTCTTTGAATTAAACTTCATACTTATACTGAGATCACCAACTCATCTGCCCAGTGTGGTGCTTACCTATGAAGTTTCATGAGCATTTATTACCATGGGAATTATTAGAGAGAAATAAGTTTCTTTGGGACTATGAACTAGTCCACTTTTGGATCAGGTTTCGGTCCTAAAGTGTACTTAATATATACAATATCTTTAACTTTCTGAAGACAGATTAGAGTTCACAAAAGAGAACAAAAGAGAGCCTACAGCAACCGAACAAGTTCATCACTTTGCCTTTATGTGTGTAAATGTCAGTCCCTTTTCCTGCACTTCAACATTAGTTTTAGATGGGCATAGGCTATTTTATAGCCATATGGTTTCTGGCTTAGAATAGGACCACCCCAATTTTCCCCTGGGTATTGTCAAGGCGTAAGACGAATCGCACCAGGGATGGGAAGCACTGTTCTCCTGTGTCATTAAGATCATTACTGTGATCATCAATCTGCCTGTCTTATGTAATTATGGCAATCCCCCAATGAACAGCCCAGCTGAATTGGCATTCTATTGGAGCACCTTATGTTCAGCAGTGGACATATATCGGCTGATGATAAAGGCAATTTTCACTTTACTAAAAAAAAACTGTAAATAATTACAAAATAACAAACCTGAGCAATATTTAGGATAATACGACATAGCAAACTCTTCTTTTGTGACGTTCCATTTCGATTCCCTCAACACAGGTGCGTGAACGAGATGCGAACAGGCTATCAACTCTTTAGCTCCCCACGGAGACAGCTCACGAGCTAAGAACCTTCTCAACGCATGAGAATTAACCACAATATCATCATCGGTTTTCAAGACATACCTCGCCATCGAACAGTGATGAGAAACCCACTTCAACCCCATCACATGCTTATAAGTCATGTTGCGGTATGCATCTGTGAACGTTCCCTGCACTATGTCACCATAAGTTCGACTTTCATTTTCAATTCTCTGAGAAACCAATAAGTCTGTGGTTTCGCCCATCAGAAATAGGACTTTGGTAGTCTCTGTGCTCCGCCCCCATGAGTTTCTTATTACTGAACGCCTTTCGTAGTTCGTCAGGTTCGAAGATATGATGATAACTAATAAAATACCAGCTTCATACCCTTGACATGGCTGAGGATTGACTTTGAATGTGAAATTCTTTATATCAATTAATTGACTGTAGACATCATCATTACTTATATAATCACTTGTGTTGTAAGGACCAAGAAGAGAGAACTTTGGATCTTTAATATGTACGATGACCGTACTTGGCGTTGTGATGAAGTTAATATAGCAATAATAAGTTATTGACAAGCTAGAAACTATTACCAAGACTTTGGAGAGATTAATCATTTTTCATTTCTTTATCTCTTTGCCCAACTGTTGCGTTACGTTGAAACCTAAGATTGAAACAGAACAATACAAAACAGAGAAACTAAAAACATTGATAGTACCGGCATGGAATTTTATGCACACTATAGCTGCGGCCCCCGCCGGTCACTCAGGGACAACTTGCAATGAGGATAAAATAGTTAATCTAATTATTCTATAATTAATTCCATTATTCCACTGTTACTTTTCCTAATGCTGGCTATTATTATTTATAGGAATTCTACTTATTTTTCTTCTTCTTTTTGTTTATGGCTTTTGCAGCTAGGCAATTTAGCCACATCTGCCACCTACTGCCAATCAATGACAAGCACATGACATTGACAAGTCAGTCATAGCGGGGCTGTCAGATGAAAAAAATGTTAAAATCGTATACCAGCTTTGAAAAAGTCGTACTCCCTGTTTGAGCATGGTTTGAGCTAATGAAATAAAATAATAGTACGTTTAAATTATCATCAAATTTTATTTAATTACGTAAAAACTTGTCTTAAATGTATGAATTTTGTTATCATTTTCAACAATTTTCATTGGGTGAACTATTTCGTAGTTAAGTTTTTATTACTAAATGTCCTCTCACAATCAGGTTTAGAATGTGGCTAACGGAATATATTGCAAGTAAGCTGAACCAATCTCTTAAATTATTCAAAAAATCGCTTTATTCCGCTATAAAATTCGTATGTGCTTAGCGTTAAGTCAACCTTTTCGATCATGTTGGGGAATTCATCAATATTTGTTGCATTCTCTATGTATGTTCAGTAGATGTTTCAGGCTCGTAATAATCGTATATTTCTCGTACGATCTTGATATTTAGATCGTACGTAAAAAACTCGAAAAATCGTACAAATACCTACGATTTAAATCGTAAATATGACAGACCTGGTCATGGGCATGGGAGTGCCTAGGGATCCGCAAAAAGCATCGATACCTGAGTAGTATCGATACCAAGTATTTTCGTACTCGATACTTTTGTTACGATACTTTACTAGGTATCGATACTTCGTCCCATACTCGATATTTTTTCGTGTAGCGATACCAGACCTACCTACTTTATTTTGCGAATCGCCTTGCGCTAAAAATGAAAATACGCTCGCGCTAGCTCCATACCGCACAGAGGCGTCTTTACCTATGGTGCAGGGTGTTCGGCGCACACGGACGCCGGGTCTAAGGGGGCGCCGAGCGCCCTCTAGTGCGACACCTTCAAAGACGCGTCGCTCGCGGCGCCGGCGCTCTCAAAGACCCTGCGCCTATGTTTATGGCCGACGCCGGGCGCGCGGTAGCAAAGCAAGGCGCGCCACCACAAGCTACTCCTTTTCCTACTCTACACAATAACTTTTGTTTCAACGTGAAATCAGCCTTAAAACAGATAATTAAAGATTATATTGGCGTAATGTCGCATCGCTACCAAAGGCGCGTGCCGGCGTTGCACCTGTTTGTTTTGATTTGTTTGACAATACGCCGACTATCATTGCTAACTCGGCTGTATTGGAATGCTATAAAGTTCTAATTAAAATTCCCAGGGACGTGCGGTGGTCATTTTCAAAGGCTTGTGTACGCGTGCCGCATTTTTTGTTTTACCGCTACAGCGTAGTTTTGCGAAATAAGCCTTGATGCAATTGGATTAACTATCATCTTTGAGTAAACATGTAAATGTGAAGTAAATCGGCTTTTCTTTTGATAAAAATTATATAAAAGGTAAGATTTGGTTATTTGCTTGCACAATTATTGCGACAAGCATTTAAGCAGGAAATTATGTTTTTTTTTCTGCATCAACAGCACGTTGGCAAATACTTGCTAAAGAAGTGCCAACTTTAAAGTCTAAAACCACTCTCAAATACTCGATGGGAGAGCAGGGTTGAAGCAGTAAAAGCTCTACGTTTTGAACTGGGAAAAGTGTATGATGCCTTGTTTACCATATATTCCGATAGGAGTGTGGCGATTAGTTCGCCTTGTATACTCTTTTAGGGTAAACTATATGTAATCTCTTTAGTGCTGGCCATTTAGTATTTCTTCCAATTTAGACAGCACTAGAGAGAGTGTTTTGTTTTAGACAGATAGAGATTTCGATTGTGTCAAGCAAGATATATTTTGCATTTACTTACGATATCCAATAAATAGTATATTCCTTCTGCCAATAACCAGTTTATTATTCACGCCAAAATCAAGCTGCTCAACTCGTCAGGGAACGACGAGCTGAGCCTACCATCTCCATACATCCCAAATTGGTGACCCCGACCGACATCTCAAACTGGTGATCCGACAGAGCGAGCGGTCTCCGCGGGAAGTGGCACTATTTTCCCCCGTCGCTCTATGGAAGTGAATTAGCAGTGGTATAATAACAATCCGTAAAGAGAAATTGGTTTTTCGTTTTGTTTTCATCGAGGCAAGAATTTCGGCATCCTTCGGAAGTTTTCCGTGACGAATCGGCCTGTGGCGCGCGCAGCTCAGGCGCGCACCCGTTGACGACGTATCTACGCAACGGACTTTGAAATTCAACGGATGACAATTCGACAACGGACGTCAAAAAGGATTTAAATTTTTGTTTACCTATTTAATTTAGTAGTTAGCTTACTTTATTGTTTTTTTTTATCGTTTATTGCTATTGCTATGCTGCATGATAATTTCTTTTCTTTCTTTGTTGATTAATTTTTTTTTTTTTGCGAATTGTTTTACAAGCGCAGGGTGAATGATTTACATATGTTTTATTTTTATTTTTTATTTAATACTTGTTTTTATTACTAACCTGCATGTGCAGTTGCATAGTGAATGCTTTTAATTTTAATTATTCGTTTATTAACATTTGGTTTCTGTATAAGTACATTATTTAGAATGTCAGTTACCGAGAAAGAGTTCGCGGAATTAAGGGCCGATAACGAGATGTTACGGCAAGAAATCGAGAAGTTAAAATTAACTAGGGCAGGCGCCGATTCTCTTCCCAATATTGACCCGCCTACACATCACGCCTCCGGAGAGATTCCCGATTCATTTCCCCGTGTTTATAAGCTCGCGGCCAAACTGCCGCCTTTTTGGATTGAGCGTCCAGCGTTATGGTTCGCGCAGGCGGAAGCGCAGTTTGCGATCTCTGGCATAACTGTTGATAGTACCAAGTTCGATCACATTGTTGCAAATTTAGACTCGCGCGTTATCGGTGAGGTAGACGATATTATTACCAACCCGCCGGCGACAGAGCGTTTCCTTAAGCTTAAGACGGAATTAATTAATCGTTTGTCCACGTCCGAGGCGCAAAGAGTGCGTCAGTTGCTGACTGATGAAGAGCTGGGAGACCGTCGTCCTTCGCAGTTTCTTCGTCACCTGCGTACGCTAGTGGGCACGGTGCCCATTGACGAGAGCCTGCTCCGCCAGTTGTGGATGCGGCGTCTTCCCTCGCCTCTACAGGCCATCCTTGCAGCGCAGGACGACGTTAGCCTGGAAAAGGTAGCAGCCATAGCTGATAAGATTGTTGAGGTATCTTTACCCGCAACCTCGGTGCAACTTGTTACTGCACCTCAGCCTTCAGGATCCGGTATGAGTGATCAGCTCGAAGCCCAGCTAGGGAGGTTGACGCAACAGGTGAGCGAACTTGCTAAAGTGGTTAACAATAGCCGCTCTCGTGGGCAGTTCCGTTCACGGCGGCGTCCGTCTCGCTCCCGATCCGAGCGTAGCTCGTCGAGCCCTTCAACTCGTGATGGCAAGCTTTGCTGGTATCATTTCAAATTTGGAAAACTAGCAACTAAGTGTATTTCCCCTTGCACTTGGCAGTCCGCGGGAAACGAACTCGGCAGTCCGAAGTGACGGCTACGGACTGTCCATTGTCTAATCGCCGTCTTTTTGTTCATGACCGCGATACAAAAATACGTTTTTTAATTGATACCGGATCTGATGTTTGTTGTTATCCACGGAAGCTAGTGCGTAGTCGTGGTACTACTCAGGTCAATTTTGATTTAACTGCTGCAAACGGATCAAGCATAGCAACTTTTGGCACAATTAGGTTGAAACTTAACTTAGGTCTCCGGCGCAACTATCCATGGAATTTTATAGTGGCGAATGTCGACTCGCCTATTATTGGCGCTGATTTCCTCTCCTATTATAATTTGTTACCAGATTGCGCCAATAAAGTTTTGGTGGACGGCCTTACAGGCCTGAAATCTAATGGTATGCTTTGTTCCAAAGAGCAATCGAGCGTTAAGACAGTTGGCCTTGATAGCGACTCCCCGTATTCCTTAATCCTTTCAGATTTTCCGGAGATGACTCGTCCTCCAGGGATCGAGCGCGTGATGAAGCATGCGACGGTTCATCATATCAGGACAACTGATGGCCCTCCTGTCGTCTGCCGTCCGCGTCGGCTCGCACCAGAAAGGCTGCGAGTTGCGCAAAAGGTATTTGCGGACATGGTTCATGCTGGCACGGCAAGGCCATCTGAAAGCTGCTGGTCTTCACCTCTGCACATGGTGCCCAAGAAGGATGCTTCCTGGCGTCCTTGTGGAGATTTTCGTGCCCTTAATGCTCGTACCATTCCTGATTGTTACCCGGTCAGACACATAGGGGACTTCAGTCACAACCTGGCTGGTACCTCAGTATACTCTACCATTGACCTGGTCAAAGCATATCAGCAGATTCCTGTGAACTCTGATGATATCTGCAAAACAGCGATCATTACGCCTTTTGGCTTGTTTGAGTTTCCGTTCATGACGTTTGGTTTAAGGAACGCTGGTCAAACTTTTCAACGCTTCATCGACGAAGTGGTGCGGGATCTTGACTTCTGTTTTTCTTACGTTGACGATATTTTAGTCTACTCTCGAGATCCTGATGAGCATAAGGAGCATTTGAAAATTCTTTTCCAGAGGTTCAAGGATTACGGCGTAATCATAAATCTTTCAAAATGTGTTTTTGGTGTCGAAGAGGTGACTTTTCTTGGATACCGCATCAATGCGTCTGGCATTCAGCCTCCTAAGGATCGCATTGAAGCTCTTGTTGATTTCCCTCCACCCAAAACTGTGCAAGGCATGCGTCGTTTTCTAGGCATGATGAATTACTATCGACGTTGCCTTCCCAACTCTGCTAAATTCCAAGCCCCACTTATTGATGCCGTAGCTACAACCAAAAGTAAGGGTCCTAAACCTTTCCCTTGGACACCCGAACTTCTAGCCTGTTTCGAGACTTGTAAGGATCACCTTTCCTCAGTTACCATCTTGGCTCATCCAAATAGTGAAGCTCAATTAGGCCTGTTTACTGATGCTTCGTCGTCACATGTTGGAGCTTGTCTTCAACAGAAGGTTGGAGACCTGTGGCAGCCTCTGTCTTTCTTCAGCAGGAAGCTAACTGCTACTCAGAGTATTCTCCCTGCTTATTACAGAGAACTGCTTGCTGTCTACGAGAGTGTACAACACTTCAGGCATATACTGGAAGTTAAGCATACTACTGTGTTTACTGATCATAAACCCCTTCTTTACGCTTTTACTCAGCGTCGTGAGCGACTTCCTCCAGCTCAGTTAAACCAGCTTTCTTTCATCAGCCAGTTTACGACTGATATTCAATACATTAAGGGGGCTGATAACGTTGTTGCTGATACAATGTCGCGCATCGAGCTCATTACTCTTGATGAGGACTACGAATCCCTCGCTCAGCTGCAGGATGAGGACGATGAGGTTCGGAATTTATCTTCCAACTCTTCTCTGAAGTTAGAGAAGATAAACATACCTGACACGAACATTTATATTATATGCGACACGTCAATGGGTAAGCCCCGTCCTTATCTTCCTGCAGCTCATCGTCGAGTTGTTTTCGATAGGCTACATAATTTAAGCCATCCCGGCGCTAAAGCAACCACCGAGTTAGTTTCTCGCCGGTATGTTTGGCCTAATATGAAAAAAGATTGTCGAGCTTGGGCTCGATCTTGTGTTGCGTGTCAGCGTAGCAAGGTTTCGCGACACGTCTCTGCCCCACTTGGAGATTTTTCCAGTCCTTCTGGACGTTTTCGTCACGTCCATCTGGACATTATTGGGCCTATGCCTTCCTCGAACGGTTTCAGTTAGTTACTGTTTAACTGCTATTGACCGATATTCCCGATGGCCTGAGGTCTGGCCTATGACTTCAATTACAGCTGAGGAGGTCTCTCACACTTTTGTTAGCGGTTGGATATCCCGGTTCGGCGTTCCCATTTTTGTTACTACTGACCAGGGACGTCAGTTTGAATCAGCATTATTTCAAAGGCTCAATAGCCTCGGTGGTACGACCAGAATTCGCACAACGAGTTATCACCCTCAGGCTAACGGTATGGTCGAAAGACTTCACCGTCAGTTAAAGGCAGCTCTAATGTGTCATGGTGGATCGTGGTCTAGAGCGCTTCCTCTTGTCCTTCTTGGCATGCGTTCTGCTTTAAAGGAGGATCTCAAGTGTTCGGTAGCTGAACTCCTGTACGGTGAGCCCCTGCTATTACCTGGCGATTTTTTAATTCCATCACGAACTTCCAGCAGTTTTGAAGATGCTTCTGATTATGTGGTCCAGTTAAAACATTTCATGTCCTCACTGAGGCCATTACCAGCATCGAGACACGGAGAGTCGACCTCTTTTATTTTTAAGGATTTGTCGACAGCTTCTCATGTGTTTCTACGTGATGATACTGTCCGGCGGTCGTTACAGCCTCCGTATGTTGGCCCGTACCGCGTTATTAGTAATAACGGTAAAACTTTTACTTTGGACATTGGACGCAAGGAACTAGTGGTCAGTGTTGATCGAGTTAAGCCAGCTTATCTCGATCATCACTCACGTTCATCTTTTTCTCCAGGTGCTCATCCATTTAGGGATATCCCTGAGCATGTGCCCCTTGTAGCTACACTTCCGCCTGCGCCAGTCCGCTCTCGACCATCGCTCCCAGTCGTGGAACCTGCTCCCGCTCCTACAGTCACCAGGTCCGGTCGCAGAGTCCGTTTCCGACGTGTCCTGGATTTGTAAGGTCCGGCTTCAGCCGGGTTTTCTCTCTCCGTAGGGGGGTGATGTGGCGATTAGTTCGCCTTGTATACTCTTTTAGGGTAAACTATATGTAATCTCTTTAGTGCTGGCCATTTAGTATTTCTTCCAATTTAGACAGCACTAGAGAGAGTGTTTTGTTTTAGACAGATAGAGATTTCGATTGTGTCAAGCAAGATATATTTTGCATTTACTTACGATATCCAATAAATAGTATATTCCTTCTGCCAATAACCAGTTTATTATTCACGCCAAAATCAAGCTGCTCAACTCGTCAGGGAACGACGAGCTGAGCCTACCATCTCCATACATCCCAAAGGAGCAAAGATGCCGAGTCAAGAAATATGGCAAATTCATTACTGACAAAAATTAAGTCGTTTAACTTAATCTGCTCTTTGCTTATTTGGTTTGAAATTTTAAGCAAGATAAATATTGTTAGCAAGGCACTTCAAAAGTCAGACGTTGTATTGTCAGAAGCGGTGAAAATGATTGATAATGCAAAAATAAGTTTATCTGAATTCCGCAATGAGTCTGCTTTTGAGGAGCTCCTTAACAGCGCGAAAACTGTAGCGGAAGAAGTCGAGGCAATAGCAGAATTTCCCACACCTGCACGCCCACGCGCTCGTAAAAGGTTTTTTAATTAGTAGGCGGAGGATGAACCGATAACAGACCCGAAAACACATTTCAAAGCAAATTTTTACTACTATTTGTTAGACACCGCAATTACTAAGTTCGACGAACGGTTCGAACTTTTGAATAAAAATAATGTAATTTTTTCATTTCTTCAAAAATTGAAACACTGGAAAGATTTGGACTCAGATACAAAAAAAAACACATTGTTCTAATTTAGAAAATAAACTTAGCCATGCTGGTTCTTCAGATGTGGAAAAGTTCGAGCTCTATAACGAAATCGAATTATTACCGATGTTTATTGATGATTCCACTACGCCGTTGGATATTTTAAATTACTTGTTTACAAATAAATTAATTTCAGTGTTCCCAAATCTGTCCACAGCACTGAGGATATACCTGACACTTCCAGTCACGGTCGCACATAGCGAAAGGTCATTTTTTAAACTAAAAATTATTAAAAACTATCTTAGATCAACATTGTCGCAAAGTAGACTGACAAATTTATCGTTAATAAGTATTGAACATAAAATCAAAATTGAAGTTAGTGACATTGTTAAAGATTTCGCTAATGCAAAAGCACGAAAAGTAACTTTTTTGTAAATACATTTGTGTGTGTGTACTGTGCCTATATTTGTGTGTACGAGCGTCCTGTAATGTAACTATATTAGTTTTAAATTAAATATGTTTGGAAGAACTACAAAGTTGTGATTTATTATTCTTGATGTAACCCCTTCCATCCAAAAAAAAAAGTTTTTGCTTTCCGACACCATTTGCACCCGAATTTCCGTTTGAAAATTATAACTGTTAGTATTCCATTTTGACCCCGCTTCTACTAGAGGGCGCCAGGGTACTGGTTGCACACGGGCGCTACAAGGGCTAGAGACGCCTCTGATACCGCATCGCATACGCATAGAGTGTCATCCCATTACCCTTCTCTCTTGCTTTTCAGTTGGAGTAGATAGATTTAGCGGAAACCCGTAACTTATTAAAATATGACGTCGTTGCATGGAGACAAATTACTTTTTATGTCTGATTATGTTCTGATTGCAAGATTAGAAATAATCGTATTTACATCTACCATTAGGTGAATTTTTGTTTGAAGTAGATAAATAGATATGGAGTAAATGAATTTTTACACACGTTTCTAAGGTGATGAAAATATTACTCAATACTGAGTGGTATCGATACTTTTGATTCGATACTATCTTTGGTACTTTGCCGTGTGGCTACCGGTAGAGTAGAATAGGACCACTCCAACTATTCCCGTGGATATCGTACAAGGCGACTGAGGGAATACATTATAAAACATCTACATCTACATCTACAACATCTCCCCGCAGACCTACGTAACGAAACAAATAACGAAACGTTTAGTCGCCGACTGAAAAATCTATTGTTGGATAACGAATTTTATTCTGTTGATGAATTTTTAAAACTAAAATTCTCTTGATATATACATTATTGTATACTGACATTATTTTATTTTGTATTATCTTGACTATGTGATTTAATTCTGATTTTATATGACATAAGGTTTATTATTGTATTCAATTGACGATCCCTTTTATGGCTAAGATAGTATATAATATTATATATTGTTTTATGGTATATTAGCGAAATAAATAAATCTAAATCATCAATCAGGCCTCCCCAACCCGTCTGGTCAGCGTGGGGAGTGTAGGCCAAATCCTCCGTCTGTCTCCGGCAGATGAGAGAGGGTTGTGCTCCTTGAGTGGAGACAAAATAACCTGATGATGATGATGAAATATACTATATCATTTAAACTATCAACATCTACAAGTTATATGGGGTACTCAACAGATAGCGCTAGTGGATAGTTCCATTGTTTAATTAAAAGTTTAATTTGTCTCTAACGCACAATATTATTTCTAATTGAATTTTGGTTGTCAGCCTTTAAACCTTATTCAAACTGTAATTCCGTAGGCAGGAGTTCTTTAAAGTTTCTCTGTCTAATTACGTGAAATTCGCTCCAAAATGTGATATATGAGCATATCCTGTATTTATAATATACCACTGAAAAAATGTTAATTGTCTTTGAAATGTCAAAGAAATTTCTAAGATGGTAACTCGCAATCGACGTGGTAAAAAAAAACAAGAAAATTGTCTATTCGCCATCAAAATGGCGTCATCGAAGGAAACTTATTGTTTGTGTGGTCAACCTTATAATATTGGACAATTTATGATAGAATGTGACTGCTGCCGTGAGTGGTTCCATGGCAGGTAATGTGGAAAAAATATGAATTTTTGTGATACAACTTTATTGTGTGTGAAAAATATTATGGTTTTTTGACAGCGCCTGGTGGATCGGCCATCATTCTATGATCGAGTGTTTTACATATTAATTCACAGTTATTTCGATTAATACCAGCGTTGTATGATTAGATGCTGTGATTATGGTGTGCTGCTGTGGTCCTGTGTTCTCGGTCCTGAGTTTAGCGGCAATACCCTTTGTTTACATGTTCACGGCTATAGTTTATAATATACGCCTCTAAATACATATCCTTTGTGTATAAATAAAAAAATAATAACTTCGACATCTCTGCCTTCGTTGGGCTTCTTAAATTCAATCCTTACTCCAACGCCAAACAATACCATCGTATTTACTGAAAATTGTTAAAAACTACACCAACCCATGTGTTTTTGAGTCTGTGATGAATATTTTTTGTTTTCAGCTGTGTGGATGTTAAAATTTACCATTCGGACGACATAGACAAGTACCACTGCCCAAAATGTGCACAAACGTATGGACCTTCTGTGTGTAAGTACAATTTTAAAGCTATCCTCACATTGGCGCGGTCGCGGCCTGCAGGCTAGGCGTGGATTAGGTACCATACAAAATTGTACCACAGGTCGGCCCTGGCCCGCTTCAGTATACTGCCTATATATACAACTGGCCGCTACCACCTCAGTGTGAAATTTATGTATAAGAAACATTGAATTTTCATTACAACGATGCAGATAAATAAATAAAATAAATAAATAAATATCTGGGGACATTTCACACACTGCCACCTGATCCCAAACTAGATTGAAACCTACTTAATATAATAAATGAGAAAGTTTGGATATTTTGATGTTTGTTACTTAATCACGCTTCAACCACTGGACGGATCATGATGAAACTTGGCACACATTTAGGTTAAGTCCAGGACATAGGATAGTTTCTATTTTGGAAAAACATCCCATTCCTACAGGAAATACATAATAATTTGTGTTGTTAAGTTGTCCACACGGACGAAGTCGCGGGCAACAGCTAGTTTAAAATAATGTTGTTGCCAATATCATTAAAGGACCTGAAACTCAGCAGTTTGAATTGTTGCATTAACAGATCAGCATAGATAAATTTTGCATAGAGGTTTCATGACATATAAACAACCACTTAAAGAGGAGTGTCTGAAAATCTAAGGACACTTGAAAACAACTAAGAAAAAGGGCTATGCCAATCTCTCACAAGCTTCATTCATAAGTGCCTTTTCATTCTAGCAGTTAAATACAAAAACAACCTTGTAAAAATAAAAATTTCATTATACAAAATCTTCTTCTTCTTTTTTATTTAATGGCCTCTCTTTATTAGAATTCTGCCAATTTCGAGTCAGTCATGGGAGTGACACAAAAAAATTTGGTCGGTAAGTGTTCTTGAGCATCCAATCTAAAAATGGACAACACAAAATATATAATAACAAAAACCCGATCACCAATATGTTAGTTAAGTGTTCATATCATTATTATACAAAATCTACTTTGTTTAAGAACTTTTTTTCTATTTTTTTTTTCTATGTACCGTACCGACTATTCGGTCAAGTTTAAGCACTTACCTTCTAGTGGTCCTAATGGCTTGGTCATTGGACTGGAGCGCCAGAGGTTGCGGGTTCGATTCCCACTGGGGATAGACAAGTTTGTAGAAGTTGGTCTTGGTTTGGATATTATATTTGTGAATTGCCTTATTCTTGTTCAATTTCCATTGCACAGAAGAAAATCCTAGTTTCGAATTAGACAAGTGTATGTGTATAAAAATACTAGCTAGTAATAAAATTCAAAAACTACCTGAACTCTTTCGTGGAGAATATTTAAAGCTCTCACTATACTTATTTTTACATATACACCATGCAGGGAGTTGTACTGTATATAATATTTTACTGTGATTCCTGTGTTGCCTGCATAGTTTCAAAACCAGATCGTAATTTTTACCTCGGGAAAATCAGTAAAAATGTGTATGTGTGGTGCAGTGAAGGTGCCGACGAACAAGCACCGCGCGGACCGGTACGAGGTGGGGGCGGAGGCGCGCGCGTCGCAGACCGGCGCGCCGGCCTGGGTGCGCGCGCTCGCCGCCCGCCCGCCGCGCCCCGCGCACGCCGCGCTGCACCGCATGCGCGCGCAACACTTCACCGAGGAGTTCGTCAGGGATAATGGTTACTATCGCAACTTTTTAAGGAGCACGAAGACTTGACGATACTTAGACCCTTATCTTATCATCTTAGGGGGCCAGGAAGACCTGGCGACACTTCGACCCTTCAGGATCTTTTGTGTCAAAATCCCTGACCACCGACAGTGCCCCGAGCCGATTTGGTGGACTTCACATACGCCTCAGAATTTCTTCTTCGGCATATGCAGGTTTCCTTACGATGTTTTCCTTCACCGAAAATCCTGTGGTATTATAAATAAACCGTACTTAAGTTTCGTAAAACTCATTGGTACGGGCGGGGTTTGAACCCACGACCTCATGAACGTGAGGCGAGTGCGCAACCAACCGCTTACCACGGCTCTTCACTTAGACCCTTAGGATCATTTGTGCAGAACCCCTGTTCAAAGACGGATTTGGTGGACGGCCACGCGCTGATTTGCTTGACTTCACATATGCCTTAGATTTTCTTCTTTCTCGTATCCGAGTTCCTTACAATGTTTTCCTTCACCGAAAAGCCTGGTATTATAAACAAACGGTTCTTAAGTACCAAAAAAGACATTGTTACCGTTTGATTCTGTATTTGAATCATCCTCATTAGTCTAAATAAAATTGCTGCTGAATATAAGTGGGCACTTTTGGTGGGCTGTCCATTGGGGAGATTTGCCATAATCACCACGCTTGGCAAGCAGATTAATGATTGTGATTGCATTAATGATCTTAATATACACAGGAGAACGCTTCCTGTTGCCCCTGGTGCAGTCTCTTAGTCACCTTGATGATATTCACGAATGATGAAAGGTGGTATTTTAATCATGGAACCACACGGATTTGAATCCTCGATCTCATTTAAACTAAGTTACCATGGCAGCACATAATTTATTTTGTTGAATGTTACAGGGTTCACGAGACCGGTGATATTCAACACAGCTGAAGGCTTGGACATGAAGATGCCAAACCCTGCTACGTTTACTGTCAGATCTGTGCTCAGATTCTGTGGAGCACAGTTAGAGGTAAGTCCTGATATCAACCACCTATAGGATTAGTTTATAGTTTGCCGTGTGCTTTCCGGTAGAGTAGAATAGGACCCCTCCAACTCACCCCGTGGATGTCGTACAAGGCGACTGAGGGAATACATTATAAAACATCAATCAGGCCTCCCCGACCCGTCTGGCCAGCGCGGGGAGTGTAGGCCAAATCCTCCGTCTGTCTCCGGCAGATGAGAGAGGGTTGTGCTCCTGCAGTGGAGACCAAAATAACCTGATGATGATGATAGGATTTCCGTGGTGGCAGCCATTACGGAAACAGTGCTTATCTTATCTTCTTAGGGGGCCGGGAAGACCTGGCGACACTTCGACCCTTCAGGATATTTTGTGCCAAACCCCTGTCCACCAAACCGATTTGGTGGACTTCACATACGCCTTAGAAATTCTTCTTTAGCATATGCAGGTTTCCTCACTATGTTTCCCTTCAACGAAAATCCTGTGGTATTATAAATAAACCGTACTTAAGTTTTTGAAAAACCCATTGGTACGAGTGGGGTTTGAACTCACGACCTCAAGTACGTGAGACGAGTGTACCGGCTACCAGTGCTTGGGTATTTGACGTTTGGATCCACCATTGTGGGCACAGTGGGCATACATTATATCCAATACCTTAATAACATTAAAAAGCTGTACAAGGGTTGGCCGGGGCGTCATACATTTTGTAACGTCTCCTTTGTGCGAACGCCATGTTTCGATCGTGAGCGAGCCCGTAGTCCGACTCGCACTTGGCCGATTTTCGGGAGGCCGAGACCGAAACCTTGAGTGGTGGAAATGTTAAGCAATGTCCTTGCACTCGTGCAGCTGTAGGGCTTCTCTACAGGAATCCTCGTGGGCAGATCACAGGTTATGGTTATCTTATCTTAGCTTTTAATAGGGGGCCAGGCACGCCCGGCGCCACGTCGATCCTGTGGGATCTTTTGTGTCAGCCCCTTTGTCTATGCTGTGCTTCCGTCCCCCACAGTTCGTTGCATAAAATCTATTATGCAGCTAAGGGGCAGAAGCCTGTAGTCCTTGGGTTCTGGATAGGCCACACCCAGGACACTCATTCGCCTTGCAGCTAGTGCATTGCATTCACACAGCAGGTGCTTCATCGTTTCGCTGTCCTCTCCACAGGCTCTACAATTGACAGTCTCTGACAGTCCCATCTTATGCAGGAGGTGCTTTACATCAAGGTGGTCGGCAAAAACTCCTACGATAAGGTTATGGTTAAGATAAGTTACGAATCGTTTGCCCCCCGGCCAGGTGGAGGTGATCGACGTGCGGCGGCAGTCGACGCTGCGCATGCCGCTGGGGGACTTCGTGGACTACTTCGAGACGCCGCCGGAGCTCCGCGACGAGAAGGTGCTCAACGTGCTCAGCTTGGAGTTCTCAGACACTAAGTGAGTGTTGTAAACTTAAGACAATTTAATTTTAATGTTTTAAACTGACGTAGACAGTATGTTATATACATTGACGTTGTTATATTCTGTATTTAATTTATTTTATAACGATCCCTTTTATCATATTAGGACGACATGTAAAATTGAATTTTTGAGATATAAAAGTGAAATAAAGGAATCTAATATAAGGCAAACTAGCTTTGGTACCTATTGATTAAATAATAATAATAATAAATATGTGGGGACATTTTACACACGGCCACCTGATCCCAAACTAGGCAGAGCCTGTAATATGGGTATCAGAGAGCTGATATACATACATAGATACATAATATAGTATATAAATAACATCCAGGCAAACACAAGTGCTCATGATACAAATGTTTGCCCTGGGCGGGATTCGAACGCGCGACCCCGAGCTTCGCAGGCAGGTGTACTACCTACCAGGCTACGGGGCCGACAAATTAAAAAGAAATTTTAATATTGGCCTTCATACTTGACGGAAAAAGTTGCGGTTCTGGCAAGTTCTTCATATGGTGTGAGATGTCATTATCCTGGATGATTATCCATGATGATTCCTTGCTTCATCTCTTTGATTTTTTTTCCTTTTTTTTCATATACAATCACTCTTTGATACTACTCAAATAAATATAAATTGTACGTATTCTTTTGTTGATAAACACAATGTTTGCGACCGTTTTATGAAAGTTTACACGTTATGCCAACGATCTCTATGTACTACCAGATGGAGCGTTCCAAACAATCGCTCTGTGCCACGCATATAGCCACAACTCTTTCGCATTCACTTTGAAACTTGTGCAGTTACTACTCAGAACATTTAATTATTTACTAAATATTGACATTATTTAACCGTAGCGTCAATATTTAGTAATAATTAAATGTTCTGCGTAGTAACTGCACAAGTTTCATTGTGAATGTGAAAGAGTTGTGGCTACTTGCGTGGAACAGAGCGATTGTTTGGAACGCTCCCTCTAGCAGTACATAGAGATCGTTGCGTAATGCATTTTATGTTTTTTTTATTATGCCTTGCCTATAACATACGTATGTCGTTGACGGCAGCCTGTCGCCGCTGGTGGAGCCGCCGGGCGTGGCGCGCCGGCTGGACTGGGCGGGGCTGGTGTGGCCGGCGGCGGAGCACCGCCCCCCGCGCCCCGCCGTGCAGAAGTACTGCCTCATGTCCGCCGCGGGCTCCTACACGGACTTCCACGTGGACTTCGGAGGCACCACGGTGTGGTACCACGTGCTGCATGGACGGAAGGTGGGTGCTATCACAAAATAAAAAATATACAGAAGGACCGCTCCCACCTTTCTCAAAAATAACTACCTAAACTTGCTTGACTGACTAGGGTGAGGCACCAAATTCGACGGAAACATAAATGTGAAAAGGGCGCCAAGTTCGGCGAAAATGAGTTGAGATTTAAAAGGGTGAAAAGTTCCATATCCGTTCCTTAAATAAAAGCTACACTACACGCACAACTTCGTTTAATCTATTTTATTAAATTACTTTAAAATTATTTATTTTAGATACATAAAAATATATGTAAACCTAATTTCATTTAATATGTCACACGGTACAGTTTGTAACAAAAAGAATGTCGACTTCATCGGTCCAGTAGATTCGAAGCAAATCGGTTGTAACAGGCGGACAGACAGACATACTATTTTCAAAACAAGAAAGTGTATGTATGTAAAAATATACCTACGTTATGTGTTTTTAAAGTAGACTTATGATACTCGCGATTGAGTTCTGTCCGAGACTGCCCGAGAATGCCTGTAAACGTAGCGTCAATGTGTGCGTGCGAGAAATGGCGGTTTGTTCTAAGCGGTCTCTCTGTCTAGCGGCGCGCGACCGCCGCTTTACGTACTTTGTGGTGCTATTCTAACAGACTGCATCACAAAGAGATTTATATAATAATAATAAATAAATATCTCAGACATTCACACCAATTATCCAGTCCCAAACTAGGCAGAGCCTGTGGTATGGTTACTAGATAACGGATACACATACTTAAATAAATACATAAACATCCAAGACTTGGGTACAAACATTCATATTCATCATACGAACATTTGCCCCTAGCGGGATTCGAACCCGCAACCTCCGGCGTGGCAGGCCGAGAGCTACCCGTTCCGCCACGGAGGTCGTCTAGATCAAGATATGCTTGCTAGATCATGTCTACAAAGGCAAGCATGGCTGTGCATAGTGCTGTTCTGGTTCCTACGCTGACGTATGGTAGTGAATGTGGGGCTGGCAGAAGAATCATGAAAGCGGGATAAAGGCGATTGAGATGCGGTCTTTAAAAAATATATGTGGAGTGAAGTTATGTGACAGAGTGAGGAATACAGTGATACGTGAGAAGTGTGGTTTGAAAGAAGACGTAGTGACGAAGGTAGAGAAGGGTATGTTGCGTTGGTTTGGACATTCAGAGCGTATGAGTGAAAGAAGAATGACAAAAGAAAATTACAGCGCGAATGTGGAAGATACTACGGCTGGAGGTCGATTGATTGAATGTCATATGTGATGAAATACTGTGATATAATGTTTTATTTTTACTAATATAAACGATTTGCCGTGTGGTTTCCGGTAGAGTAGAATAGGACCACTCCATCTCTTCCCGTGGATGTCGTACAAGGCGACTGAGGGAATACATTATAAAACATCAATCAGGCCTCCCCGACCCGTCTGGCCAGCGCGGGGCGTGTAGGCCGAATCCTCCGTCAGTCTCCGGCAGATGAGAGAGGGTTGTGCTCCTGCAGTGGAGACAAAAATAGCCTGACGATGAAACGACTTGAAAGACTCCAAATAACTTGTATATTAATTTATTGTTATAGATATTCTACCTGATCCCGCCCACTTCGACCAACCTGGCTCTGTACCAACAGTGGAGTGCGTCTAATAACCAGAATGAACGATTCTTCGGTGATATGGTGAGTATTAATTATATTTCTTTTAACTACATATTGGCCGCGACTTCGTCCTCGACTTCCTTGGCCGGGCCAATCACCGTGCCCGATTGCTTGAAACAACGCAAAGGAACAAGATTTTAAATACTTGTAATTTTTGAAATATCAGTTGAAAATAAATTGTATGTCCTTTTTATTATTTTATTCCTTATTAATCTATTAAATACGAACCATTAATAAAAAAATTTTTTTTAATGTAATTTAAAAATGAATGCAGTGTGAGCTTAATACAAAGGGCAGTCGAAGAAGACGGTGGTCTAAGTAACGCCATATCAGTTTTTACCTTTTTTACATGTCAAAAATAGAATAAACTATTACTACTTATATAAAATCATGTCAAAAAATTATTAATTTATATAGTAAAGAACAATGTCAATTAATAAGTTAAAAAAAAACAAATACTTATGCAGTATTGAATTTTGTTAAAAATATATAAATAATGGGCCCGATTCTGAAGGCACAACGTTAAAATTTGACAGCACTAAAACTGTTGCTATCCTTGTCACACAGTATTATGAAGATAAAGACGAAACCAATTTTAGCGCTGTCAAATTTTAAATGTGTTGCAGATAGAGGGTTGTGCTCCTGCAGTGGAGACAAAAATAACCTGATGATGTATGTTGTTCACAGGTGGAATGGTACGGCACCGCTGAGCTGTGCGCTGGGCAGACCTTATTCATCCCCACCGGCTGGATCCATGCCGTCCTCACCCCTTGCGACTCCCTCGTCTTCGGGGGGAACCTGCTGCATTCCTACGCCATTGAGATGCAGTTGCAGTGAGTACTGCTTTTAATACTAAGGTTGACTGGAAGAGATCCCTAAGTGGGATAAGTCCGCCTTTGTGCACAGTTTAATTCCTATTTTATTATTGTTGTTGTTGTTGTTTTTGGTACAATAAAGCGTTTACATACATACGAGTACATAATGGGCTCGATTCTGTAGTCACAAGGTAAAAATTTGACAGCATTAAAACTGTTGCTATCCTTGTCACACAGTATTATGAAGATAAAGATGAAACCAATTTTAGCACTGTCAAATTTTAAATGTGTGCCTTTGGAATTGGGCCCAATACTTACATTAAAATATGTATATGCCTTTAAAATACATACATACATAATGCTCACGCCTTGGTCCCAGAGGGGTAGGCAGAGACGATGTATTGCCACTTTGCGCAATCGAATGTCGCAAAGCGACTTACCTTCGTCCGCTTTCCGCCCCGTGCTACCCCTTGCCGTGATGTGTTGCGAACAACATCGCCTCCTCCGTTACCTTTAAAATGACACAAATTGATGACAAGATTTTTTAAATGACAATTCCGTAATATTTAAAGAAAAAAGAAAAAGAAAGAAAGAAAAACATTTATTCACTACCACAATTGGCACACACAAAGAAAAAACCAACAAAGCAAGAAAAAGGAAAAAAAAAAATTATAAGAACTAGAGAAAACATTTAAATTTTTTTAACATAGTTAAAATAGTATGCGTGTGCCGTGGCAGCAAAAGGGCAAACGACTCAGCCTATGCCTAGACCAAGTAAGGTGCTGGGCGCTGATTTTCAGTCGCACCCGGTGCAGACAAGCTTGTCTACACAAGACAATTTCTGCGCAGACGACAGACAATTTGTCAGCGGACATTTTGTCCGCGGTGATGGAACGTATGGAAATCTATGCAGTAACGCACACGAAGGACAAATAGTCAGCTGGACAAAAATATAGATTTCCATACGTTCCATCACCGCGGTAAAAATTTCCGCGGACAAATTGTCCGTCGTCTGCGCAGCGCCATAAAGACAAAAATAGTCTTTTACATCTCTCATATTCGGTAAGTAGGTCCTTATTACCCCCAAATGGGGCTTGTAGGTGACCAATTAGCGCTCTAGGGTAATAATGTAGCTAGAAAAGCCCTAGGGCGGTAAGTAATAAAAAAAAAACTCTTCACTCTTTCAAAAAGTTCGCGTACATCTAACCATCATACTGGCAATAGACATCATGCATTCAGCCCAATGACAAAAGAGGTCGCTTCGCTATTCAGCCTTGTCTTCGTATGAGTATAATAGTCATCAATTTTAAATATCGAACGGCGAAGCTCAATTTCGTTCTTGAAAAAAATTAAAAAAAAAAATGAAAAAGGCGGGAATAGAAATCTTTTACTTAAAATAACTAATAAAATGTTTTATTCTTGTAATGCCGGTTTTTTTTCTACTTACCTCACAATCGAGATGTAAAGCAGAGTAGTTAGCTCGGGTGTAAACATCAATTGCACCCTCGAACTATAGGCGCCCTCGCTGCGGTCGTGCGCCTAAATATCTCGGGCTGCAATTGATGCCTTACAGCCCTTGGCTACTAATCTACTATTGTGCGACCTACCTGTCATGACCTACGGGGTAGAAACGTGGACACTGACGGTGGGCCTGATACACAAGTTACAAGTCGCTCAGCGAGCTGTGGAGAGGGCTATGGGTAAGGGTTTGTTTGGGGATGTGTTTCGCAGTGAGATCCGACGAAGAATGAAGGTCGCTAAGCTGAAAAGATTAGCAAACTGAAGTGTCAGTGGGATGGCCTGAACCAACGGCCGTTGGGGAAGACGAGTTCTGGAGTGGAAACCGCGGGGTGGAACTCGGGGGGGGGGGGGGGGGGGGCTGGATGCAGAGGTGTGTGGTGACTTTCATTGGGGCCTATGTCCAGCAGTGGACGTCTAAGCCGATAGGATGATACTTTAAAAATTACCAACGATACATTGATGTTAATTTTAGTTCACCGTTTCGAGAGCAGCCGGCGAATGTGCGCAGGAGTCGATTGTTTTAATACATGTCCGACCGAGAATCGAACTCTGCCCACTCGACATGTGTACTTATATGTCTGTCTGTCTGTCCGTGTCCAGGATCTACGAGATCGAGCGCCGCGTGGAGACGCCCACCATGTTCCGGTACCCTCTGTTCGAGGCCATGCACTGGTACGCCGGCGCGCACCTGCTCACCATGCTGCGCAGGCACAACGACGAGACCCAGGTCCAGGACCATTTCTTTTAAGGCTGTCGAGGCCTTTAGGGATTTCCTGGCCGGATGAAGCGGCCGGCAGAGACTGGATGAGAAGAGCCGAGGCTCTTGTTCAGTGGCGCGCCTCGGGAGAGGCCTTTGTCCATCAGTGGACTCTTTGGACTCTTCTCAGTAAATAAATAAATTAAATTAAATATCTCAGACATTCACACCAATTATCCAGTCCCAAACTAGGCAGAGCCTGTGGTATGATTACTAGATAACGGATACACATACTTAAATAAATATATAAACATCCAAGACTTGGGTACAAACATTCATATTCTTCATATGAGTATTTGCCCCTAGCGGGATTCGAACCCGCAACCTCCGGCGTGGCAGGCCGAGAGCTACCCGTTCCGCCGCGGAGGTCGTTAAGTGTCAGTGGCGGCGTCAGTGGATTGATATTGTTTGTTCACTCTCATTCGCGAGGAACTTATGTTTTTAATTGTACTATGAATGTTTGAGGAGGGTGTTCGCGTGGTGTCAGGTTTTCGCCGGGAAAATTGGAATGGAAGGGGGTAAGGAAAAGGGAATCTTGAGTGAGTATGTTACGTGGTGACGCTAATTTATAAATATTGTACGGAATACTAAATATTAAGTAAACTGGTAAATATTGTACATACACATAATTTATTGGTAATATTCATTGCATGTCACATAGCTTAAAAATAATATTGCTTACCAATTGTAAGTATACAGAAATAAAATTAAAAATTAAAATAAAATACAAGATAGAGAAATGTCAAAATCTCACCTGATGGTGACTGAACATGATTCATCATCATCAGGTTATTTTTGTCTCCACTGCACAAGCACAACCCTGCCGGAGACAGACGGAGGATTTGGCCTACACTCCCCGCGCTGGCCAGACGGGTTGGGGAGGCCTGATTGATGTTTTATAATGTTTTATAATGTATTTCCCTTAGTCGCCTTGTACGACATCCACGGGGAGAGTTGGAGTGGTCCTATTCTACTCTACCGGAAACCACACGGCTTTGAAGATGATTGCATACGAGTAATGAATAATTTAATAAATCGATCAGTGGTCGTAAATGTCATCCACACAGGCTTTCACTTAGGGGGTGAGGTGGGGGGGGGGGGGGGGGGGGGAGCTGCAGGTCTATAATCAGTACATAGGCGTTTCTAAAACACCCAATTGAAGTGATATAACTGTTGTCAGGACGAGGACTTCACCATCAGCGAGAGCTACGTGCCCAGCCCGCCGGCGCCGCTGCCGGCGCTGCTGCTGCGAGGCATCAAGATACTGGCCACCGCGCTCAAGGAGTGGCACGCGCTCAAGAGCGTTAGTACATGCACTACTTACATAACGATCACGACCTCGCCCCAGAGGGGTAGGCAGATACTATATAAATAAAAAAAACATTTATTCATCTCCACAATAAATACATACACATACACTACTAACATAATACTCAAACCGTAGCCCCAGAGGGGTAGGCAGAGACTGTATAAATAGAAATACATTTATTCATCATCATCATCAGGTTATTTTTGTCTCCACTGCAGGAGCACAACCCTCTCTCACATGCCGGAGACAGACGGAGGATTTGGCCTACACTCCCCGCGCTGGCCAGACGGGTCGGGGAGGCCTGATTGATGGTTTTATAATGTATTCATTTTATTCATCTCCACAAAAAATACATACAATAAATCCGCCAAACTGTATAATACAGTTTGTTGGCAGAAGTTGCTCTCTTACTTTATACACATGTATGGCAGCGAATACTAAATATCACTACGCAATGGTGAATAGCGAAGCAAATTACAAAAGAATGGAAGTTACGTTAATGAGTTTACTTTTGTGTTTGTTAATTAAATCGCTTGTGCCGTGTGGCTCCCGGCTTAGTAAAGGGTCACCCGAAATCTTCCCGTGGGTGTCGTCAAGGCGACCTGGTTGAACCAGGGACGGGCGGCAGCGTTCTCCTGTGTATATTAAAATCCTTACTGCGATCACCAATCCGTCTGCCAAGCGTGGTGATTATGGCAAATCCCTCAATGGACAGCCCACCAAAAAGAGGCATTCTATTCTATTGGGGAGGCTTATGTTCAGCAGTAGATGTATCGATGCCTAATGGGATAGTGTTAACAATTGTGGGTACCAAATATTGCCTTGTGTCGCCACTTGGCGCGATCCTGACACACCTCTTCTTATCTTAGGGGGCTAGGAAGACCTGGCGACACTTCGACCCTTCAGGATCTTTTGTGCCAAACCCCTGACCACCAACGGGGCCCCAAACCGATTTGGTAGAGTTCACACACGCCTCAGAATTTCGTCTTTGGCATACGCAGGTTTCCTTACGACGTTTTTCTTCACCGAAAAGCCTGTGGTATTATAAATAAACCGTACTTAAATTTCGTAAAACGCATTGGTACGGGCAGGGTTTGTACCAGGACCTCATGAACGTGAGGCGAGTGCACAGCCAACCGGCTACCACGGCTCTCTAGCTGACACACCTCAATAGCCCCACTTAAAACCATCAACCTAGCGTGTGCGCACGCGCATTAATACACTGTTTACTGATACCACACTCCATACATCATCATCATCATCAGCCTGTAAGAGCCCACTGCTGGACATAGGCCTCTCCCAAGGCGCGCCACTGAACCCGATCCTCCGTTCTTCTCATCCAGCCTCTGCCAGCCGCCCTACGCAGATCGTCGCTCCATCTAGCCAGGGGGCGTCCCACACTACGCTTGCCCAGTCGCGGTCTCCACTCGAGAACTCGTTTACACCAGCGGTTATCGGTTCTCCGACAGATGTGACCAGCCCACTGCCACTTCAACGTACTAACTTTTTGAGCTATGTCGAAAACTTTAGTTCTCTGGCGGGTTACCTCGTTTCGGATCCTGTCCCTTAGAATACAATACAATACATATTTAATTACCTCCTACAGGCACACCAGCCTGTCCGCACGCGTGTTTGTGTGTGCGTACATTATGATAGGGCTACTGCACCCTGCGAGCGAACATAGTCGATCGAGAGAGGGCCAACGTTATACGTCAACAACATAAGTGCTTCTCTTTCTAACTTATAGCAACTTTATAATTAACTAGCTGGGCCCGCGGCTCCGCTGGCGTGGACTCCCACTCCCGCATGCGACGAAAGATATGTATTTTTACGCCTTGGGTTACATTATTGAAGTTTTAGTAGGGATCCCTAATTTTTTATGGTAATAAATATAGCCTATGTTACTCAGGAATAATGTAGCATTCTATGGTGAAAGAATTTTTGAAATCGGTCCAGTAGTTTTTGAGTTTATTTATTACAAACATACAAATCTTTCCTCTTTATAATATTAGTACAACCTCTCTAAATATGATATTACAAGCAAAGGATGAGTATGATGGATGTGTGTTATTATCGCAATATATATTGGTATATCTGTTTTACGATGTTCTCCAGACGGACTCCGCGAAGAGAGACAACGTGCCCAAGTGCCTGAACTCTGGGCAGCTGGTGCGCGAGCTGTGCAAGGAGTTGAGGACCCTGGAGAAGCGGTCCACCAGCGCCGCCAACAAGGACAAGGTGAGTCCACTTCCTCAACTATTTGTACAGCTGCGGAGTTAAAGTTTCTTCTTCTTATCTTTTAATAGGGGGCCAGGCACGCCCGGCGACACGTCGACCCTGTGGGATCTTTTGTGTCAGCCCCTTTGTCTATGCTGTGCTTCCGTCCCCCACAGTTCGTTGCATAAAATCTATTATGCAGCTAAGGGGCAGATGCCTGTCGTCCTTGGGTTCTGGATAAGCCACACCCAGGACACTCCCCTTGCAGCTAGTGCATTGCATTCACACAGCAGGTGCTTCACCGTTTCACTGTCCTCTCCACAGGCTCTACAATTGACAGTCTCTGACAGTCCCTTCTTATACTGGAGGTGCTTTACATCGAGGTGGCCGGCAAAAACTCCTACGATAAGACGGACTGCTGTCTTTCCGTATTTTAGGATTTTGTTAAATCTTCAGTTTTCAAGGTTTCCTTCAACATAAGGCTGAGCCACACAGTACAGTCGCAGTATCGGATTCGTTCCGTTTCAGTGCCAAGGGAAAATATCAAAAAATGGATACTTGCTAATTTTGTTCCTGATGTAATATCATAAACTATATTTTAAGAAGTTCCTTGTCAGTTCAGTTCGGTGAAATACCAAACTGAACTGACACTGCACTGAAGGACCACTGTCGCAAATCTGTCGGAATACGGACGCATGACGGAACGATAGCCTTTACTGCGTTTGAAATATGACACATTATTTCTTAACTTAATAAAGACTGACTCAGGACTGAGGCGGCACGAATATGTTCTAATAGGGAATGCCATGGAATACAACGTCATCACTGTTTGTGACAATGCGACGTTGCCGTTCCTCCCCGCAGGTACCCAACCTGTTTGTTTCACGTTTACTTGCACGTCTGCGTATACGGTGTCTACAGTCTCTGGTAACTTGCCGATTAAAAAAAAAAAAAAAATGTCAGACATTCACACCAATTATCCAGTCCCAAACTAGGCAGAGCCTGTGGTATGGTTACAAGATTTGATGTGTCATTTCTAATAAATATCATTAATTCTGCCTATCCAGGACTTCAAAGTGAAAAACCCATCGCCAAAAAAGGCCCAAAGGAACCATAGCCAGCAGAAGAAATCTCTCAAACTCACACTACCGAAACCCATAATGCATATGGCACACAACGAAGAATTCGTCGAGGACAAAATATACGCCGACAAACTGTTCATAGACAACAAGGAAGTAGTATTTCCAGACAGCAGGTACATATCCCAGGATGTGAAGTATATGAATGGGTTGCCAGAGGCGAAATATGTGGTCGACGGGAAGGAGATGGTGTTGCCAGACAAGTATCAGACGCAGTATTTCGAGGAGGTGCAGTACTCCGATGGTAACGGCTTTGTGGAGAGACAGGACAAGAAAGGGAATATTTTGAGGATGAAATTGAAGTAAGTGATATTCAATTCAGTTACACTGATACGATAACAAACGTATGTAGATTATAAAAAACGAATATTAAAACTGCGAAAGTTTGGATATTTGGATGTTTGTTACTCAATCACGCTTCAACCACTGGACGGATCGGGATGAAACTTGACACACATATAGGTTAGGTCCTGCAATAGGAAATATGATAGTTTTATCCCGAAAAAACATCTCATTCCTACGGGAAATACAATAATAAACGTAGGTAGCTTAATAGAAATAAACTTGTTTTACCATGGTTAAGACTTAGGGCAGTAAATCGTTCACAGGGCAATGTATACGTTTCTACAACAAACTACCAGAGGACATCTTAAATACGGCAGAAGGAAAATTACTATCTTGATAATTTCGATTCGTTTAACGATATTTTAGCGTGTAATAATTATCATTAATTTCTCATTAATGTTTGTGATAAGGACTAAGTTAAGTAAAAACTTATCATAGCTAGATTTATAGCGATGACGTTATCAGGTAATTTTGTCTCCAATGCAGGAGCACAACCCTCTCTTATCTGCCGGAGACAGACAGAGAATTTGGCCTACACTCCCCGCGCTGGCCAGACGGGTTGGTGAGGCCTGATTGATGTTTTATAATGTATTCCCTTAGTCGCCTTGTACGACATCCACGGGAAGAGTTGGAGTGGTCATATTCTACTCTACCGGAAACCACACAGCAAGCTATGACGTGTTTTTACATAACTCACGATTGCTGCTTGAATTTCCGACAGTGACCTCAGTCAAATCAATGAATTCATTTATTTATGAACATATGTTCAGTTAGGTGACCACCTCGTTGGCCTAGTAGATTGATCATTGGACTCGAGCTCTAGAGGTCGCGGGTTCGATTGCCACCAGGGATAGACAACTTTTATACAAGTTGGCCCCGGTCTGAATGTTATAATTGTGAATTGTCAAATCCTTGTTTAATTCGCATAGCAGAGGAGAAAATCCTAGTTTAAGAATAGACAAGTGTATGTATATAATATATGTAATATTTATATTTTTATTTATAGTTCATTCCTTTTAGGTCAATCATAATGTAATCATGTCGGTTCCGTAGCTTAGTCGGTAGTACACCTGCCTGCGAAGCTCGTGGTCGCGGGTTCGAATCCCACCCAGGGCAAACATTCGTGTTATGAGCACTTGTGTTTGCCTTGTGACTGGATGTTAGTTATATATTTTATGTATGTATATCAGCTGTCTGATAACCATATTACTACAGGCTTTGCCTAGTTTGGGATCAGGTGGCCGTGTGTAAAATGTACCTACATATTTATTTATTTATAAATAACGCCTTGTCTATCCTCAGCGTGTCTCCATCATCATCCCGCGAAGAACCACCACCATACCCTCTCCCCGAGCACTCGATCCTCAAGTCCCACTTGGTCCGTGCCGACCGGCCGGCGCTCAAGCCTCTCCATCAGTGGACCATCTCCAAAAAGGACATCGGAGACTACAATGAGGAGATTCTCTTCACCAATGAGAATATTAACGCTAACATGAGGATCGAAGGGCAGGAAATTACTTATGGACCTGGTGAGTAGTTAGATAGAGCTAATTTAATCTATTATACATATAAAAGGAAAGTGTATGTATGTATGTCCAGCCTTTCGTCCATAACCACCCACTGCCAACCACTCATGGTTGCAGTGGTAGATGGCCCTTGGTCTGCAGTTGCAAGTAAGGGAGCTTGGTTACGGTGGGTGGTAAAAATGTGTGATGGGATACTTCTATCCTTTTCTAACACATTGTACGGCTCATATAAACTGGAGTATGTGCTGAATGGCGTTAAGTGCGTTTCTGAATGAGAATACTGAGAACTTTTCTAAAATATCCCAGATACTTCCAGAATGTACTAGAATATTTTTAATGAACTTTAATTGGTCCAGAATATTTTAGATTGTCCTTAAAATTAGTATCATACGCAACTTATCCACGCGAAGTCGCGGGCAACAGCTGGTTAACTACTATACTACCAGGGTTCGAAATCATAAAACAACACTGAACTAAACGCTAACTCGCTTTACGTGTACCCCGAACGCGATTTGCCGCTTCATTGGGTGTAAACTAAACAAAAAAGGGGGGGGGGGGACTTGGCCCCTTCCCCCACACCGTCACGGTGCCCGCATCAGCAAAGAGCAACTCGTGGGGATGACCCCTCTGACCCCCTTTTAGTCGGCTAGTACGACAATCGTGACGGGAGGCCTAGTAAAAGCGAGCCAGTCAGTTTTCATTGGCAAATTGTTGTAGGCATGTACTCATCAGACGACATCCAGCAAGACTACCCGTACACTGAGGCGGTGGCGGTGAAGCAGCCGTACCAGCCCGACTACGGGTACCAGAGCGGGCCCGACGGCGCCTACGCGGAGCCCTACCAGCGGTACGAGCTGCAGCCCCCGCCCCCGGCGCAGGCGCAGGCGGCCCTGCATCAGGTAACTAGCTGCACCTCATTGATGTCATCATGTCAGCCCTTAGACGTCCACTGCTGGACATAGGCCTTCCCCAATGAAATCCATCACACCCGGTCCTCCGCATCCAGCCGCTTCCGGCCACCTTCTTCAGGTCGTCGGTCCACCTGGCGGCGGGGCGTCCCACCCTACGTCTCCACTCCAGAACTCGTCTGCCCCAACGGTAATTGATGTGACGTAACCCAACTTGTTTAAATTAACAAAACGATATATATCGATAGATATCTTTACTCATCATCATCTCAGCCTTTAGACGTCCACTGCTGGACATAGGCCATCCCCTTTCCCCCGGCCGTCGGTCCCCCCCCGCGTATACCGGCCCGCGGTCTCCACTATACAACTCGTCTGCCCCAACGGCCGTCGGTTCTGTGGTAGATGTGGCCCACTGACACTTTAGTTTGCTAAACTTTTCGGCTATGTAATATAATTTGTATAGGTTCCCTCTCTCTGAGGGCTCCCGTGGGTTCGTTTCTCACTTCTGATGTCGTATCTCTTCTTTTCTCTTCTCTTCTTCTGATGTCGTAGTAGACAAAGAGGAAAACATGCATTAAGCTTACTCTTGCGACTCAGACTTATCCTCACCCATCAAAACCTAGTGCCTATCTCAGCCGGGGCGGACTACCAAATCAAATTTAACACCGTTTCAAAGTTTATACTGGCCTCAATGACAGCCCAGGAAATTACACTACATCATCAAGTGGAGATTTTAGAAGGCAGACGGTCTGTCGAAGTAATGCCTGCGCATCGCACACGATCGAAAACCATGTCTCCTATGCGCCTGCGCCAGTCCTACCGTTAGCGCATGTTCGCGACGAACCAATCCGAACGGCGCGCCGAACACGCACTGTGCCTCCAAATCAGCTCCTCTTTTATCATTATGTTACATTATAATGTTAGTAGGATTTATGAGGGCTATTGTTGATATGACCAGGGTACAGCATACAGTCACGTAGAGGACCAGCGCAACGGCGGCTACCACCAGGACCAGCTGCCGTCGTACGACGCGGCCATCGCGCACCAGTACGCCGCCGCGGACTACGTGAGTACCCAGAGACAAGATTGCGTGGGCCTTGGCGGATGGGCAATGAAGCAGTACGTACCCGAGTGAAGTTAGTGGCATAGGATGGAATAGGACGGTACACATAGCAAGCGGTAGTAAATAAAGAAATGACATGTATAAATGTACCAAGTGTACTCGTGTCTAATAAATGATTTTGACTTCTAATTTTCAAAAAAAGACAGATGAATGTACGGGATTCTTCAGTATTGTTTTTTTTAATTGGTCACTCACTGTTTGGGTATCGCAAATTTTTCCTGTATCTGCTAGGCCACATCATCATCATCAGCCGAAGTACGTCCACTGCTGAACATAAGCCTCCCCCAATAGAACTTTTCGTTGGCAGTTCATTGAGAGATTTGCCATAGTCACGACGCTGGACATTCCCGCCTCCTCACCATTCTCCCCCCGCAACTCCTCTAAGCGAGGATCAACGGAGGTAACTGCAAACACACCTACCAGTGAAGGTAGGGCGAGTCCCAGGTCATGAATTTACGCTACCTTGGGCCCCGGACAAATTTAATTATAGAAGTAAAGAGTCAAAGTAGGAAGAGAGTTCCCACTTCCCCTCTAGCAAATGGGAGTGTAGCAATGAAACGATGACGCTGGACAGGCGGATTGCTGATCGCAGTAATGATATTAATGTACACCGGAGAACTTTGCTGCCCGTCCCTTGTGCAAGCCCTTAGTCGACTGGCCGCCATCCAAGGGATCGACTGGGGCCCGGGAACCACACATTCGCAAAAAGTTTGTCGTTCACTCATCTTCGTCTTCCCGACAGGTGGTGGAGGCGCAGAAGCCCCCCGCGGCCGTCCCCGCGTCCCCCTCCCTGCCCCCCGTCCCCGCCCCCGCGCCCCCCGTCCCCCCGCCGCCGCCCCCCTTGGTGGCCGTGCGCCGGTCGGAGCGGCCGGTGCGCCGGCGCGTGTCCAACACGTACGACTACGAGGACGGCGACCTGTACATCGACGACACGCCCGCCCCCCGCCGCCGCCGGCCCGCCGCCGCCGCCCGGCAGCCCCCCGCCGGCCGGCCCGCCGCCAGGCACGCGCCGCAAGCGTACAAGCACGCCGCCGCAGGTGAGGTTGACTGGGTGAATAGACGAGCGTTATCGAGTTGATGAAGAAGAATCATCATCAGGTTATTTTTGTCTCCACTGCAGGAGCACAATCCTCTCTCGTCTGCCGGAGACAGACGGAGGATTTGGCCTACACTCCCCGCGCTGGCCAGACGGGTCGGGGAGGCCTGATTGACGTTTTATAATGTATTCCCTCAGTCGCCTTGTACGACATCCACGGGAAGAGTTGGTGTGCTCCTATTTTACTCTACCGGAAACCACACGGCAATATGAAAAAGAATATATTTAATTAAATATTTCGCCTGTTCAGAATCTGTGCACGGACCGGAAACTTATTTTATACTAAAAACGATGAGCTGGTGTTGTCTTTTCTACTTTTGAAGGGGAGGATAGTTACGGCGGTTGAAACGCTCGTATACTCACCCTCCCACTATTTTTAGTACTCCAAAGAGACTAATTTATAATTTACTAGCTTTTGCCCGCGACTTCGTTCGCGTAGGTTTCAATATTTACACACCTTGAATGTTAAAAAATTCTATTCGACTATAGGAATGAGATGTTTTTCAGGATCAAAACTATCCTATGTCCTATTCCAGGACCTAACCTATATGTGTACCAACT
Source organism: Esperia sulphurella (assembly GCA_947086405.1). Taxonomy (NCBI): domain Eukaryota; kingdom Metazoa; phylum Arthropoda; class Insecta; order Lepidoptera; family Oecophoridae; genus Esperia; species Esperia sulphurella. Next base: position 993,068 of record OX352281.1, on the reverse strand, counting down.
TTCATCCCGATCCGTCCAGTGGTTGAAGCGTGATTGACTAACAAACATCTAAACTTTCGCATCCTACTATTCCTACTAATTCCTACTATTATAAACGCGAAAGTTTGTAAGTATGGATGGATGTTTGTTACTCTTTCACGTAAAAACTACTGAATGGATTTTAATCACACTTTACAATAATATAGCTTATACATCAGAATAACACATAGGCTACAGTTTATAAAGATATTGTGTGAATTGTCCAAAATATCAAGTAAGTAGGATGCGAATGTCGTAGAATACATAATAATTTGTGATGTTAAGTTGTCCACTCGGACGAAGTCGCGGGCAACAGCTGTACAATACAATACAAAATTTATTTGATGTATAAAATTAAAATGAGTACAATTTATCTTTTGTGAGAGACTGGTGCCTAAAATACGATGAACCTGTGAGATCAGGTCACCAGGCTCCCACCCCATGGAATTTTTGCGCATCACCCTGCCATACCAAGCAATTTGATTAAATAATAGAGATAAGCTGGTTTATAATATTAGTGGGATGGTATTGTTTACGTTGGCGTATGACAATTTACCCACTAACACAGCGCATACGAGTGTATGGGCCGAGCATGCGTTATAGAACGACAGACAGTGTATATCCAGAGAAGCCCCGATAGGCCATACAGCCCGTGCCGGAGATATCTCAGCGTTTACGATAGGTTTTAATAATGAAAAGGTTTTAATTACCCTAGAATAGTAAATGGAGTAGGCGACTAAGGCATTAAATACCTACGACCGTCTCGTTGCCGTGTGGTTTCCGATAGAGTAGAATAGGACCACTCCAACTCACCCCGTGGATGTCGTACAAGGCGACTGAGGGAATATATTATAAAACATCAGTCAGGCCTCCCCAAGCCGTCTGGCCAGCGCGGGGAGTGTAGGCCGAATCCTCCGTCTGTCTCCGGCAGATGAGAGAGGGTACTGCTCCTGCAGTGGAGATAAAAATAACCTGATGATGATGATGATGACCGTCTCGTTATCATTGGACTCGAGCGCTAGAGGTCGTGGGTTCGATTCCCACTGGGGACAGACAACTTTTTAAAAATTTGTACAAGTTGGTCCCGGTTTGGATGTTATCTTTGTGAATTGTCCTATTCTTGTGTTGGACTATTATAGATTAGAATCCTAGTTTGGGATTGGAGAAGTGTATGTAATATGTGTAATATTTAAAAAAAAAACATGATCGCGATCAGCACTCGTCATGTCGGCAGTCACGTGAACGATGTCTGCTCCAGTAATATTAATTACGCAGACGACATGGCGCTGCTGTGCGCGTCGTATTGAAGTCTTAGTATAGCAAAGAAACCTGTGATTTTTTTATATTAAAATGGCTACGGGGATTTTCCAGCGGCGAACAACAGCAACTACCGTCAGGCTGCGGGGGCGGGGGCGGCGAGGGCGGCGCCCGCCAACGGCATCGAGTCGCTCATACAGGCCTCCGTGCTCGCGGAGGGAGAGCCAGCTACGGCCACGTGAGTTGTTCTTGATTCCTGGACATGGCCCTCCTGAGTAAGGTGGCCGGAAGCGGATGGATGCGGAGGGCGGAGGACCACGTGTGGTGGTGTTCATTGGGGAAGACCTTTCTCTAGCAGTGGTCGTCTCAGGGCTGATATGATGATGACTCCAGCCAGCCGAGCTTGATCTGGAAGTCCACCAGAGTGTTCACATCCCGGCAAGACTGGGAAGTCCCTGCCGCGCTGAAGCAGCCCAAGCGAATAGATTTAATCTACTTTTACTACAGAAGCAGCCGTATACGTGCGTGTGTGCGCCTAAATTTATGGTAAGGACTGTTAGGGTTTAAATCGATTTTCGTAATCAAATATTGGCAACATTTTAGTGTTGCCAACTTTTTGACAGCCGACATTTCGAATGGTTCGACTCTAACTTTTGCGATTTGCTAATGGAATATGGCACTAACCAATCAGAGGGCTGGGTTTTTTTATCCCCGCCAACATGGCTGCAGGCCGGGTTTTTGGTCGGCTAGGGCATTCAGTTCGGGACTGCCAACAGTGATGGTTGTGTAAAGAATAAATAGTAAAGTGTGTTTAACAGAAGTGTTTCTATTAATTTCACTAAGTAACCTCTGTAGTGCTATAGGACTGTAAGCGCGCGAGCATCAGGAGAGGTACAACGTTGTAATTCAACCACATAAGTGCTTCTCTTTCTAATGTATAGTAGTTTGTAGGCAAATGTGCTACGGAAGTGAATGTAGATCACTGTCCGTTGCAACATCAGCGTGACGTAGTTTAAATAAAATATATATATGTCGGCGAAATAATAAAAGAGGAGCTGATTTGGAGGCACAGTGTGTGCTCGGCGCGCCGTTCGGCTTGTGTCGGCGATCGTCGCGAGCACGCGCTGACGGAACGTCGGGTGGGCCGGGCGCGGGCGCAGACTCGAGACAGTGTTCGCTCGATACGCGTGCGGTGCGCAGGCACTACACGGACGGATCGTCTGCCTTCTAAAGTCGTTACTTGATGATGTATTGTAATTTCATGTAGTGTCATTTAAGCCAGTAAACGTGTTAACTTAGTAACGGCGTTAAACTCAATTTGGGAGCCCACACTTTCGGCGGAACCAGGGACCTACGACATATATGATTTGTATTGTAATTAGGAGGCTCTTCAAATATAGACATGAACGAGTAAACATCGTCTCATTTCACCCCATCGTCGATCTTTCGGCGCCGGTTGATAGCGCGCTGGCGTAGTAACTTTGTACCGTCGACAAGCCAGTACTGCGTACTGCCAGCGCAGTAACTGTTAAGTAATCTGTGATATTGTGTGTCTTCAGCGAAGACGCGGCTGTGGCTGGCATGCTGAGCATCAGCGAGCGGTACAGCGCGCCCGCGCCCGCGGCCCCGCCCCCTGCGCCCGCGCCCGCGCCCGCCTCGCCCGCCTCCCCCGCCGCGCCCGCCTCGCCCGCCTCCCCCGCGCGCACCTTCGGCCTGCCGGACTCCTCTCCCGCCGCCGCCTCCTTGCGCCCGCACAGGTATTTCACAACTTTTAATAATAAAAAAAAATCAACTCGCTTACCTCAACTCGTCAGAAATATATCAGCTTGTACTTTTATGACACAGTCAATAGAATCTATCATAATGATCAAATCTCTCTAATAAACATTGCATCTTAATATTAACGATTGATTTTGATATCAGGCGTGCTAAACATAGGTACTTAAACTTCAAGCATATTTTTTATTTGTACCTATTTGCTGTTTTTATTTTACTTATAACTTTTTTTGTTTTTTGTTTACGCTATGCTTAAGTTTCGTCCTTTATTGAGAGCGAGAGCCTGGTGATTTGTCATACAGGTGTCTACCTAGTACAGACACCAGTCTCTCGCAAAGGTATTTTTTATTATTTTATGGTTGCTCTTGTTTTTTCTTTATCTGTAACCTTTGTGTAGAGAAAATAAAGATATATTATTATTATTTATTTAAATATATTCGACCTGACACGGGGACAATAATTCCTTTGATGCATCCTTCTTTTCAAGTATGTTGTATAGTTTTCTTTCCTCCTCTCTTTATGTACTTTCTTTGTATGTTTGTGTGTACAATAATATGATAAATGCGAAAGTTTGGATGTTTGTTACTCAATCACTAGTCCTGGAATAGGACATAGGATAGTTTTTATCCCGAAAAACCTCTCATTCCTACGGAAAATACATTATAATTTGTGATGTTAAGTTGTCCACGCGGACGAAGTCGCGGTCAACAGCTAGTATGAAATATATGTGCTATGGTAGCCTAGTTGGTTGTGTGTACAATAAAATATTAAATAAATGTACACAACTAATGCCTTGTATGTGTTCTGACTTTTAAACTATTTAAAATGGTCCAACAGCACCCCAAGCGGCAGTAAGCGGGCCAGGAAGCCAGCGGTCGTCAGCAGCGCGGAGGAAGAGTTCTCAGAAGAAGAAGACGTCATCAAGGAGGTCCATCGAGACGAGGAGTACGGTACGACATAGCTTGATGTTCCACGACATCGGATCCTAAAAAATATTTAAAAAAAATTGGCTGATCGTCTCGTTGACTAAGTGGCTTGGTCATTGGACTCTAGCGCAGGAGGTCGTGGGTTCGATTCCCACTGGGGACAGGTGGATGTTGCATTTGTAAATTGTCCTATGGTTGTTTAATTTCTATAGTACATCAAAATCATAGTTTAGGATTAGACAAGTGAATGTATATGTATAAATACATAACAATACTCACCCTGGTCCCAGAGGGGTAGGCATAGACGATGTATCGCTACTTTGCGCGTTCCTGACAACGGCTGCAAAGCACTTTTCCATGTAACGTAAGTCTCATTTTAGTAGAAATTGATTTTTAATGTAATTCTAACTTCGAGTTGTCATTTGCCAAACAAAATAAGCGACCCTAAATATATATTTACTAAGATACAAGCGATTGTAAAAGTATATGGATAGAAATATTAAAAGCGTATCTTTTTTTAATATTTAATACTGACAAAGGGCCCGATTCTAAAGGCACACATTAAAATTTGACAGCGCTAAAATTGGTTTCGTCTTTATCTTCATAATACTGTGTGACAAGGATAACAACAGTTTTAGTGCTGTCAAATTTTAACGTTGTGCCTTCAGAATCGAGCCCAAAGTATGTTAAATTAAAATTAAAATTTAATTTTTGACATTGTTATATTCTGTACTAGCTATTGCTTCGTCCGCTTGGACAACTTAACGTCGCAAATTATTATGTATTTACCGTAGGAATGATATGTTTTGTCAGGATAAAAACTACCCTATGTCCTATTCCAGGACCTAACCTATATGTGTGCCAAGTTTCATCCCGATCCGTCCAGTGGTTGAAGCGTGATTGAGTAACAAACATCTAAATATCCAAAGTCCAAACTTTCACATTTATAAAATTAGTAAGAGATATTAGTAAAATTTAATTTATATTATGACGATCCCTTTTACCATATTAGAATGACATGTAAAGTTGAGTGATGAATTGAGAGATGTAAAAGTGAAATAAATGTACCTAATCTAATCAGGACGAAAAGACTTAAGACTTTTCTTCGTTTAATTAATCTCTTATGTATGTGACAGTGTACCCATCACTTGAGATGAGCTCGGACGAAGACGAGGAGTGGACGTCGGCGCGGCGGCCGCGCAGCGCGCGGGGCCGGGGGGAGGCGCGCGCCAAGGGAGACAAGTGAGTGGCGACGGCTGCGCGGCTACTAGGGTCTCTACCCCGGGGACAGTTCTCGGAAAAACAATGACTTCCCCGGGACAGAACCCCCAGTAGTTTAGTTCGACAGATGTAAGCCGAAATGTTATTTGTTCAACAAGTGGGCAAAGTTATTTTTCTGTTGCGAGTGCTGACTTTAAATATCACGAACTAGCGAAGTAGTCTAGAATTATAGACTACTGATAATGTGAGTGATTTAAAAATTTGCTCTCGCGTGATACTTATAATTTTTCACCTCTACCAGCGAGAAAAGAAAAAAGTTTTTTTTTTTATTTAAATGGTGCGTTCTGAAACTGCACTGCTTGACATTTTTATTAAACCGAGTAAACATGATATTTTTAATTAAGGTATATTAATATTTACTAGTAAATACTAGATAAATTATAAATATTTTAAGTATTCCGTCTTTAAAAAGGCAATAGTACTATTTATAAACTTAAATTTCAATAAATAACATACAATATTTTTTAGCCCATGTGTTAAATCGCTAGGCCAAAGTGAGTTTTTGAACGAACCATCGTCCAGTTCATCGCCGAAAGATGGTGTTCAAAATTCGAATCCCTTTTACTCACGCTCGCACGGCTCGCAGCTAAAAGCGATTTTGCTGCGAGTTTTTTCGCACCAAAAGCAGTCTTTTCGAGCTGGAGAGGTGAAAAGGTGTTTCTCCCTCTCTCTCTCTCTCCCTTTCTCTCTTTCTGTCGTTCCCTTACTGCTGAGGATCGCGATCGTATAAAATGCCTCCTCACATAGCGGTCATTGGCCAGCCGCACCGCTTCATACAAGGATCCGCCAGCCCCCCTCCTCGCCGGGTCCGACCACCTCGTCCTCCGGCCCGCCCGGCCCCCACTCGCTCCAGGACGATGAGCTTCCCCAGGTAAAGGTGGAGTAGATAAAATAAAACTAATGGATGTATTCGCGATCGTCCGCAGGGACGAGTCGTGGTCGCCGCGCGCGCGCCTCGGCCGGCTCGTGCCGCGCCTGCGCACGTCCGCGCGCGCCGGCGTGCGCCGCGAGTGCGTGCGCGCCGCGCTGCACGCCGCCGCGCGCCACCAGCCCCGGCCGGCCCCCCACCCCGCCGCCCACACCGCCCACGCCGCAGCGCACCCGCCGACAGACCAGCACCAGGTCCGCCTGCACTACTACTTCATCTACATACACACCTATCTTATCAGGGGGCCAGGAAGACCTGGCGACACTTCGATCCTTCAGGATCTTTTGTGCCATACCCCTGACCACCGACGGTGCCCCGAGCCGATTTGGTGGACTTCACACACGCCTCAGAATTTCTTCTTCGGCATATGCAGGTTTTCTCACGATGTTTTCCTTCACAGAAAAGCCTGTGGTATTATAAATAAACCGTACTTAAGTTTCGTAAAACTCATTGGTCCGGGCGGGGTTGGAACCCTACATACATACCTAATACTCCCGCCTCGGTCCCCGAGGGGTAGACCGAGACGATATATCGCCACTCTGCGCGATCGTCCCACACCTCACCCGCCTCCCTCCCATCCATCATCATTAGATTATTTTTGTCTCCACTGCAGGAGCACAACCCTCTCATCTGCCGGAGACAGACGGAGGATTCGGCCTCCACGCCCCGCGCTGGCCAGACGGGTCGGGGAGGCCTGATTGATGTTTTATAATGTATTCCCTCAGTCGCCTTGTACGACATCCACGGGAAGAGTTGGAGTGGTCCTGTTCTACTCTACCGGAAACCACACGACCCTTTCACTTATACGCTCTAAATATCCAAACCACCGCAACATACCCTTCTCTACCTTTGTTACTACATTATTCAAACCACACTTCGCGTATCCACTGCCTTAAATAAACAAGATAAATATATTTATGACAGAACGCAAAGCGGGCGGTGCTCGCGACGAAGAGTAGACGGCCGCCGCCGCCTGCGCCGAACACGCCAAAAAACGCGAGTGAGTATGCGATTACGCTAAGAACTTAAAATATAGTCGTTTAATACAGATTATTATTTTATTTATTTACAATTTATTGCACACACACAAAAGAAAAACATGCAAAACAATGAAAATAAGGAAAAAAATTAACATTTACAAATGGTAATGCTTATCTCTTTAAGAGATTTCTGCCAGCCTACCGGCGACAGAGAAGACTTCGTGAGAGGCCACATATGTGTATACATACATAGCAAACGATACTGAAATATATAAACTACGCATACTTCTACGATACATATACATTCATACATATACTCAAATAAATAATATATAATCGTCAGTGGAAAGGTAAAAACGCTAAAGCGCCAGTTTGACAACTTTACAGGAGAGAGGTTTAAAGTTTTTTTGTTTTCTTTTTCGGAAAAATTAATATCTCGTTTTCTACGAGGAGTATTTTTATGTAACCTAAAAAAATACGATTGTATAATAACTGCTTAATTATGTAAAACAAAGAGTCATTTAAGGTCTTTTATTTTAAGAGATATATGTCGCATTAGCGAAAATCACCTGAACATATAAAAAATGTTAGTCAGGTAAAAAACGGTAAACATATACATACGAGTATATATAGATAGATCGACGCAGATGTCCGGAAATACCCAAGCTGGCAGGGAGTTCCATTCTTTAGCAGTTCGCATTTTGAAAGAGGAAGCAAAACGCTTCGTGCGAGAGCGTGGTATAAAATTTAAATAAATAAAGAAAAATATAAAGGGTGTAAGGGACGGTCTTCCGAAAACTTTAACCATGGCTTCAGACCATCACCCTGAACATCGTACAGCAAGAATTTTTTGCCGGAAATAAAAAAAAAAATCGACTTTTCATACAAATCTGGCATGTCATTTGTAAAATTTGTATGGTGAGTCGAAATTTTTTTTTTATTTCCGGCGAAAAATTCTTGCTGTACGTTGTTCAGGGTGATGGTCTGAAGCCGTGATTAAAGTTTTCGGAAGGCTGTCCCTTACACCCTGTATACATACACTTGTCTAATCCCAAAATTTAGTTTTCTCCTGTGCTATGGGAATTAAACAAGGATAGGACAATTCACAATAACATCCAGACAGGGGCCAACTTGTACAAATTGTATATATGTGGGAATCGAACCCACGATTTCTGAATGTATATCATCATCAGCCTAAATACGTCCACTGCTGGACATAGGCCTCCCCAATAGAATACCACTTAAGGTAAGCTGTCCATAATCACCACGCTTGGCAGGCGGATTGGTGATCGCAGTAATGATCTTAACATACACACAGGAGAACGCTGCTGCCCGTCCCTGGTGCAATGAATGTATATATTTATAAAAAATTGTGATATTTTGTTTAGTTTTGCAATACAGAATATTTGATTTGATTTACAGGCGTGTTTTTTTTCTTCCAGATAACATGAGACTGAAAAAGGGTATGAAGACGGCGAAACAGCGCCTCGGAAAAATCCTTAAAATACATAAAATGATATATTAACTTAGCCCTAACATAGTTATATCTTTTAGCACCTAGCGGTAGGACGGACGTCTAGATTGTATTTTATATATTTAGAGCACGGACCAATTAATGTGTTATGGTTGTATCGGTTTGTTTGTCTGTCTCTAATGCGAGAGTTAAGTTCTGCAAGGACTGAATTAACGATTTTAAAAATAATTAGAAAATCACAGAAATACTATCCAGATAGAATGGTGAATACGGCGCGACACGCGTGCCAACAATCTACACTAATATCTACTCTAATATTATAAATAGTTGAAGAAGTGGACTCACCTTGTCCTTGTTGGCGGCGCAATGTCATATTTCAAACGCAGTAAAGGCTATCGTTCCGTCATGCGTTCGTATTCCGACAGTTCTGCGTCAGTGGTCCTTCAGTGCAGTGTCAGTTCAGTTCGGTGGAATATAAGAGACTTCTTAAAATATAGTTTATGACATGACATAAGGTACTAAATTAGCAAGTATTCATTTTTCATATTTTCCCTTGGCACCGAAACGGAACGAATCCGATACTGCGACTGCACTATGTGGCTCAGCCTTATGTTGAAGGAAACCTTGAAAACTGAAGAAACTTTCACTCCGCAGCTTTACAAAGAGTTGTGGAAGTGGCCTCACCTTGTCCTTGTTGGCGGCGCTGGTGGACCGCTTCTCCAGGGTCCTCAACTCCTTGCACAGCTCGCGCACCAGCTGCCCAGAGTTCAGGCACTTGGGCACGTTGTCTCTCTTCGCGGAGTCCGTCTGGAGAACATCGTAAAACAGATATACAAATATATATTGCGATAATAACACACATCCATCATACTCATCCTTTGCTTGTAATATCATATTTAGAGAGGTTTTGTACTAATATTATAAAGAGGAAAGATTTGTATGTTTTTAACGAATAAACTCAAAAACTACCGGACCTATTTCAGAAATTCTTCCACCATTAGAATGCTGCATATTACTATAATAAATTAGGGATCCCTACTAAAAATAAAGGAGAACGGGAGTTAACGCTTAATAAGTTTCAACTTTATTTAATTCTGTAGTCCATGCGAGCGGAGCCGCGGGCACAGCTCGTTGGCAATATATTGCAAAAACTATCAAAAGCTTACTCGTTTGACGCCGAGTCTCGGTCGGGTAAACATTGACAAAAAATCTACAAAAATAACCTTGTAACAAACATACAGAAAAAAAACATACCGACGAATTGAGAACCTCCTCCCTTTTTGAAGTCGGTCGATAAGGCACATTGCGCGGTTTCTAACTGCATCTTCTCACTAGAAATGTGACAGCGGGGCATGAAAGACGTGACACGCTCGGAGCTAAAGTCAACTTGCTATAACCGCTCTATCTTCATAGGGTTTCTGTGGTCAACTAAAATTTGAGCAGCAGATAATATCTATAGAAGTTGCTAACCTTATTTTCAGTGCTGGGACTTTTTAAAAGTAAAAAACTTAACCGTTTTTATGTAAGTATATCTCTCAATTCTTCTAGTGTTCAGTCCTCGCATCATGCTGTCTCGTTTACGCTTACCAAATTCTCGTATGTGTAAATAAGATCATACATTTTCTCGCTTTTTCTTTTTCGAAAGGGGAATCAGCGATCTAATTTTAGTTTGTAACGGAGGCGCGCGGTGGGGATAATGTGGCAGGGCCGGCTCGAGATGTGAGGTCGGCGGTCGGTGCGGCGGGGGCCGGCTCGGTGGGTCGTTACATTCAATTTAGAACTGGGAGGTGTCATGATATCATCATGAGAGACCGGTTATAGAGGTGTCATCTAGGGTCGAACTCAGAGTCTGTAATCTGAATTAAGCGACGCGACAAATTTTTATTTTATTTATACTTACATACCGAAATTACGTGACCCATTTTTTTTACTACTTTTTACCCCCCCCCCCCCCCCCCCCCCTCGGTGACCCGTAGTATATGCCAAGACCCCCCCCCCCTCTTGTTTTCACGTAATAAAGCATAAATATGGTTTGAAACCAATTTTTGCAACCAGAAAGTTTAAAGAAAAAATTGCTCATATCTGTCTTTATTAATACGTCGCTTGCCGCGTGACGCCAAGAGTGCGTGCTATAATTACAAGTGAAATATTATCAAGAAGAAAAAACTGTCAGTTTTCAATCAGCTGACGTCCGTGTTGCCACCTGTGAGTTTAAAAAGCGCTAAAAACTGCGCGCCATATTTGAATATAGCTCGAAGGAGCGCGAGATTTCCCTTGAGGATATTGACTACGTGACGAAAACCGACCCCCCCTCCCCCCCTGTGTTTTTACGTCCTAATGGCCTTCACTCCCTTATGTCCCGTACGCCTAAGAGCCCCTAGGTATAGATATAGATATATTTATCACTTCAGTGAGAATAAAGTTAATAGAAGAGATATTCTTTTACAAAATAGAATTCATAGATACGTAGGTACGTATGTAGGGTTTGATCGATTTTGCGTTAAAATACGCTTATAAAATATATATGTACAGTGACGGAATAAAAATCTTATTCAGTTTTCATATAAACTCTTCCAACACGTCGCGAGAACATGTTACCTTTTCAAACTATGTCTCACTGTTTCACAGAAAATTATAGTTAATTGTTAGATAATAAAGTTTAAATTCAGGTGTCACCTCTGTAACATTAACAGGACCACAGAAATCCTGTCAAGATAGAACGGTTCTAGCTATTCGTTTACTTCAGTTAGGTGCGTGCTGATTTTCGGACACAGCGCGCCCCTTCCGCGCACATTTTATGCATCGCGGTCACGTTTCTAGGACTTACTAGAGATTGTATGCGGTTAGAAACCGTTCATCATCATCAGGTTATTTTTGTCTCCACTGCTGGAGCACATCCCTCTCTCATCTGCCGGAGACAGACGGAGGATTTGGCCTACACTCCCCGCGCTGGCCAGACGGGTTGGGGAGGCCTGAGTGATGTTCTATAATGTATTCCCTCAGTCGCCTTGTACGACATTCACGGGAAGAGTTGGAGTGGTCCTATTCTACTCTACCGGAAACTACACGGCAAACCGTTCAGTATGGCACTTTTCCAGATCTTTTCTCGATGTTTACCCGACCTTGACTTGGCGTGAAAAGAGTAAGCGTTTGATAGTTTGTGAAATACATGTATTGCACAATGTTGGCACGCGAGTCGCGACTAAATCACCGTTTATATTGTTAGTATTTCTATGTAAAGAATTCGGTGAAAACAGTAAACAAAACGTAAAATTTATTCAAATGTTTCTTGCACTGCTTCAAGCAAAAAAAGACTTTAAAATGGCTAACCTTTTTATACCGTCACTGTACTCGATTTTTTTTAAGTCGATACTAGATCATTCAGGATGAACAAGTTTGAGACAGACTCCGATCCTGTATATTCTGTGGTATATAAAATAAAAATTGGTTTAAAAAGATCTGATATGATGTAAGTCTTATTACGATGTATATTTCATTTCAAAACTATATAATAAAACAAATCACAGATCACAATTTTTATAAGAACCCACCTTCGAATCATTTATAAACCTAACTGTACATATTCTTAAAAAAAAAAAGATTTGTAAAAAATATTGCTTTAGCTCTTAAAAAAAGTTTTAAGAATATTTTGAAATATTAGAAAGTTTTGTTACGTTTTTTTTTTATTGATAGTGTATCAGTAAGTTTTTTTTAAATTGTTACTTTTTATATTTTGATTTAGAGAGTAGTAATAGTAATACGGTAATGATAGACCGGTGCTTATAGATAGCACAGATCACGATGGCACTCCCCACTCCTCTGAACCGCTTACATTTCATTGTATGCTTTATATTTTTCCATTCATTTTCTCGGGAAATCCTCCCCATATTTTGGAAGTATGTAATAAATATCTACTGATTTGTATGTCTTGTTCATTTACTATATAACTTAAAACTACAAAGAGCGAATTATGTACTTACGTACTTGAATAGTTTACTTTTGAAAATAAACTGTATGGTTGATAAAGTAATATAGGTTTATACAACGACCTCTATGTACTACTCACTAGACGGAGCGTTCCAAACAATCGCTCTGTTCCACGCAAGGAGTCGCAACTATTTCACATTTACTTTGAAACTTGTGCAGTTACTACTCAGAACATTTAATTATTACTAAATATTGACGCTACCGGTAAATAGCGTCAATATTTAGTGATAATTAAATGTTCTGCGTAGTAACTGCACAAGTTTCAAAGTGAATGTGAAAGAGTTGCGACTCGTTGCGTGGAACAGAGCGATTGTTTGGAACGCTCCATCTAGTGAGTAGTACATACTACTTACTAGATGTAGCGTTCCGTTCGTTGATTTTATAGCCTAAGCAAGCGATCAAAACTTTTACCTTCATATGTATATTGCCTGGGGACGAAGTGACAACGTCGAAAGATTCGGGTTTCCTCGCACCTTAAATATTAAAATATTAAAAAACATCACATCAATGTCTGCATACGTCCATTTAAATACTAAATAAATATCTCAGACAGTCAAACCATCTATCCAGTCCCAAACTAGGCAGAGCCTGTGCTATGGATACACATACTTAACTAAATATATAAACATCCAAGACTTGGGTACGAACATTCATATTCATCATACGAACATTTGCTCCTAGCGGGATTCGAACCCGCAACCTCCGGCGTGGCAGGCCGAGAGCTACCCCGTTCGTCGTCAATTACTGACGTTTGTATTAGTGAACTGCCATCGTGAACTGTACAATCTATACTTGATTGATTCAAATACATAAGCTTGTAATATGTGTAATATCATCTTAAGTAAGCGACTGGTGAATTTTTAGGCATACTGTCAGCCTGCGCGCGATTTACGCTTTTATAATGGTCAGCCGCTTTCTCTGTTGACTGTAATTAAAGAAATCATGTTTCCGCTGGTGCGTTGGACATATATTTCAATGAACAGGGTGTATTTTCATACGTTTGTCGTGTGGAACCACAAAATATTAATAAATATTTTAATTAAGTACTTCTGAGAAGCATTCGATGTGTATTTCTTTTGTATTAGTTTGTAGTTGAATGTGAGTCGCATCAAAAATGGTGCGGTCGATAAACATGTCGCTCTCTCGCTCACACGAGTAGCACAAGTGTGTTGTGGGAGCGAGACTCTTTGTTATTTGATGAGATTCATATTTAAGTTTGCCTTTATAAATAAGGGTTTATATTTGATTGAAAACGGCTTTTTTAGTCGAATACTCGAACGTCACTATAATTAAAGCCTCTTTTTAATAATGCAATGATAATACACATGACTGATTTGCATTGCATATTGAACTTTATCTCCACTTTTTAAAGTCAAATTTGCTATGTAACAGATGTATAACTCCCTTTGAAACGAAAATATCTACGCTCTTAATCAAATAGTCCTTCCCACTGTCAGACAATTCACGCGAAAATGTGTCTTAAGGCACTCGACTAAGCGTTGTTATTACTCCGTACAGCGTGCGATATGCGGTCAGGTTTTGACGCGGCTCTCAGCGCGCAAAAATGTGTCTTAAGGTGCTCGACTTAGCGTTGTTATTATTACTCCGTACAGCGTGCGATATGCGGTCAGCTTTTGACGCGGCTCTCAGCGCGCAAAAATGTGTCTTAAGCTGCTCGACTTAGCGTTGTTATTACTCCGTACAGCGTGCGATATGCGGTCGGCTTTTGACGTGGCTCTCAGCGCGCAAAAATGTGTCTTAAGGTGCTCGACTTAGCGTCGTTACTAATCCTAACCAACCGTCTAGTGGGCGGGGCGAGCGCACCGCCGCGCTTGCAGTCTTGAATGTGTACTTTACGCAGTGGAGATAAAGTTCATAACTGTACTGCGCGTTCTTATGGAGTTGAAATTTCAGGGGATAAGTTATGCAAGTTATTTAAGTGTCGTTCGAGTATTCCAGTTAAGTGAAAGTTATTAATTATTAACTTATTATTACGTATTAGAGTTTGTTTAGGAGGACTACATGTTAGATGTAATGTCTCAAGCGCCTTTTTGCTTAAGTCTAGACTTAAGAAATGGGGCTGCGGTCAAAGGTGGTAAGCAATCTTCGGCGACATAGTCACCATAAGAGTTAAACGTAGACCTTCAGTGGGGGGCCGGGTTATAGGGCTCTGGGGAATGAAGTGAGGTGCATCAAACGTGGGTATCATCATGTCAGCCCTTAGACGTCCACTGCTGGACATAGGCCTTCCGCAATGAACGCCACCACACCCGGTCCTTCGCCCGCAGCTTCCAGCCGCTTCCGCCCACCTTCCACAGCCCCCCGAACTCGTCTGCCTAAAACGGCCGTCGGTTCTGCGACAGATGTGTCCCGCCTACTGCCACTTCAGCTTGCTAATCCTTGCACTATTAGATAACTGGTACATTCCTGTGACGGTCCCTGGCCCCCCACTGTATTGTGTAGGGAATATGTGCCGATGTGTGCTATATATTATATATATATTGCTTTTAAAAGAAATGTACAGTCGACTATTTAACACAGAATGTTAAACTGTATTTGATCGCAGCCTCCCTTAATAGTTTAAATGCGTGATACATCTGGTTAGTTGATATTATCAATGCATGAATAGTCGCTGGCGACTTTTGGGGGCTCAAGATAACGTTCCAGCCAACTATCACTAATAAATAATAAGCGTTTCATCAGATAATGACCGCTTTTTACAATGGCTACTACTTAAAATATTATTATTATGCTGTTAAAGGGATTCCGTTTTAGACATTTGTCTACGGAGCCCTAAAAGTAGGGTCGAATTCCAGATGTGGACATTTCGAGACGTGAACATTTCCAGATGTGGACATTTCGCGACGTGAACATTTCCAGATGTGGACATTTCGCGACGTGAACATTTCCAGATGTGGACATTTCGCGACGTGAACATTTCCAGATGTGGACATTTTAAGAACTGGTCATTATTCGCCCGAATTCGATTGAATTCTGTTTAAAATGGGCTTTCGTCTGCGTGGAATAAGGTTTTGTTCTCGCGGGAACAGTTTTTTCCTGCGGTAATTATTAGCTTGTATGTATTCATATCCATGTCACAGGTTGTAGGCAATATTTCTTAAAGATCGGCTGAACAGTAGGTTCGATTAAACAACAACAGAGGTCAAACAAACGTGAATGCGTATTACAATTCACTTTGAGATTTATAATAGTACGTAATATTGATAATGGGCTCGATTCTGAAGGCACAACGTTAAAATTTGACAGCACTAAAACTGTTGCTATTCCTGTCACACAGTTTTATGAGGATAAAGACGAAACCAATTTTAGCGCTGTCAAATTTTAAATGTGTGCCTTTAGAATCTGGCCCAAATGGCTACCTGTTCTTGTAAGTTTTTGAACATACATTTTCTATGGACTTTTTTTCAATAATTTGTTTAATATTTCCCGCAGAAACCAGTCAGGTTTTCGCGAAAACAAGTATCCAATATGTTATTCCAGGATATGAGCTGTGACTGTAGCAAGTTTTATCGAAATCCGTTCAGCCGTTATGGCGCGATTGAGCAACAAACAAACATCCACACTCGCATTTATAGATTTTAGTTTACCTGCACATACGAAGATGCACAGAGAAATCTCCACTCTAACGCACTTAAGATAATGTTTAATATTGAAAACCAGATGTAAAAGGTGAATATAGTGTAAAAGATATATTGTAAATAATGGACTATATGAGTGTATATTATTATATGTCAAGAAAGGAGTTTTCTAGACGTACCTTATTTTGTTTTATTTCTACTCACTCATGAAAATTAGGTTCCACCAACTTAAGAGAGACTGCCAGCCAACTAAGGTTCCACCAAGTTAACAGAGACTGCTGGCCGACTTGCACTGAATGTTACGCATGTGTACGCAAGTTTCATCTGGACGATGTTTTCTTTCACCGAAAAGCCTTTTAAAAAAACACGAAACTCACCGACATAGCCGAAAGGATTAGTAAGCTGAAGTGGCAGTGGGCGGGCCACATATGCCGCAGAACCGACGGCCGTTGGGGCAGGCGAGTTCTGGCGTGGAGACCGCGGATCGGCACTCGCAGGGTGGGACGCCCCGCCGCCAGATGGACCGACGACCTGAAGAAGGTAGCCGGTAGCGGCTGGAGGGCGGAGGACCGGGTGTGATGGCGTTCGTTAGGGAAGGCCTATGTCCAGCAGTGGACTTCTAGGGGCTGACATGATGATGATGATGATGAAAAGCCTTTTGAAAACAAACCCCTATTTGTAAGTGAAGTGAGGGTAATATAAGCAAGGGTTGGAATTAGGTAATATCATGTACTCCCGACCAATGTTTATGTCAGTATGGATATTCCTCGATTTTTTACGAGATTTATTTGAAAATTAGATCCCGCGTGTACAGTGTGTATATAAATGTTATGAAAGTAGGTGTGTGTGTGTGTAATACTAATAATAATATGTTTATTTAGATTCTCCACAATAAGGCTACTACAAGCTAAGTAAATCATTATCAATCAATTTTATATAATCAGTAACCTGTTTCGTGGAGACTGATGCCTGAACTAGACATAGCTTGTTTTTCATGTCCCCAGGTCTCCACCCCACGGATTTAGAGTAATTATATTCTAATAGAAACTTTATTCACTAATATAAATTAGGCTATTAATGAGTTTATGATGTGTGGAGGTGTATGTGGTATGATTTTATGTGTGTGGGGGTGTATGTGTGTGTGCGGTGTGTGTATGTGTGTAGGTTGTGTGTGTGGGATGTTTGTCGTGTGTGTGTGTGTGTGTGTGTGGGGTGAGTCTGTATGAAGCTTGTGTAGGTTTTAGTATTATGAATATATTATTTTAAGAGGCAGTAAAATACAGAGTGTAGGAAAACACAGGCGCGACTTCCACCCACTGCTAAGTAAGTTATAGTTCCACTTCATTATAGGTTTTTGCCTCAAGCCATTTACATATGATATTCCTGCATTATTTCGGTTGTTTGCGATATATCTCAAGTTCTTTATTTTATTGCATATACGGGCGGCACGTGATTCAAATTGCAGGCTGGCAAAAGTGTTTTTAATTTTCAGGCTCTTAGCCACAATGTCCTTCCACCAATATACCCCTGTAACTTTTAAACGGCTGAAGTACAAATTCAAATTTTCGAGTACAAAATAGTACATTTCCAGGACAAATTTTCTGCATGGTCAGATTTCAAATCAGAGACTGTGGCTCTGCCAAAATGATGCTTTTTATATTTGGATCATGCGGTAAGTTGTTATGGAGTTTTGGAACCGTGTGTATTACATATAATTTTCTAACTAATATCAATTTTGTAAGGTTGTATAGAATTTCCTTAGAGAAACGCTTTTTTTTTTAATTCCATGACCTTGATGAGTCCCCGTTGTGCGCGCTCTACTTCTAAAAATCTTGGTTTTGCTGCACCACCCCAAATCGAAATGTAATACGTTATCACCGATTGCACCAAGGCCATGTATATATCTTTAAGAAGGTCCCTAGTCTTGTTTCTTGAATTAGTGACAACCATGAAAGGAAATACTTTGAGGCGACTTGTGAGGGGCGAAACATTATTTTCCTTCATACTTAGTTCATACATCATCATCATCAGGTTATTTTTGTCTCCAATGCAGGAGCACAACCCTCTTATCTGCCGGAGACAGACAGAGGATTTGGCCTACACTCCCCGCGCTGGCCAGACGGGTTGGGGAGGCCTGATTAATGTTTTATAATATTCCCTTAGTCGCCTTGTACGACATCCACGGGAAGAGTTGGAGTGGTCCTATTCTACTCTACCGGAAACCACACGGCAAACGTACATACATGGTTTGGTTTGATATAAAATATTATGAAAGTAAAATAATGATGTCTCAGTAATCAAAAACAATTCTATTGCAAATACGAGGGGATTGAAACAAACCACAATTTTATGTGTAAATAATTTATATATTTTTTTTATTATATTATTTATGTACTTATTCATAATATACTTTTTAAATACAATTAGGTACAGAGTATTTCCGTTAAACAATCTTACATAAGATTTATTGTAAAACTATAAATAATATCCTAGATTAATATTATACAGGCACTTTTATTCGTCTTATAAATTCAACTCTTCGTGTCAAGTCAAACATTAAAACAATGTAAATTGTAAATGATTAAGAAATTATCGTGACGGTACAACACTATCGGTATCCAGAATCGCAATATTAAAATCCATTAGTGACGCCAAAATAGTGGCATAGTATCGATACCGAAAGTAATAGTATTCTTTGCCCGAAGATCTCTTTGTACTACTAGATGGAGCGTTCCAAACAATCGCTCTGTTTCACGCAAGGAGCCGCAACTCGAGCCACAATGAAACTTGTGCAGTTACTACGCAGAACATTTAATTATTACTAAATATTGACGCTGCGGGTAAATAGCGTATAATTAAATGTTCTGCGTAGTAACTGCACTAGTGTCAAAGTGAATGTGAACGAGTTGCGGCTCCTTGCGTGGAACAGAGCGATTGTTTGGAACGCTCCATCTAGTAGTATACAGAGATCGTTATCTTTGCGTTAAGATTAATTTTGCAACTATCGATGTTCATTAAAGCGTGTCATAGAAGGCAGAGTGTTGCATGAATCATGAAACACTACCGTTTATGTGGCAAGCCAACGATTTCTATGTACTACTAGATGGAGCGTTTCAAACAATCGCTCTGTTCCACGCAAGTAGCCACAACTCTTTCACATTCACTTTGAAACTTGTGCAGTTATTACGCAGAACATTTATTTTTTACTAAATATTGACATTATTTAACCATAGTGTCAATATTTAGTAATAATTAAATGTTCTCCGTAGTAACTGCACAATTTTCATTGTAAATGTGAAAGAGTTGTGGCTACTTGCGTGGAACAATGCAATTGCTTGAAGCGCTCCCTCCATCTGGTAGTATATAGAGATCGTTGTGGCAAGCTCGTCTTTGCTTCTAAATACACAGGTATAAGATATCTACAAACTCTTTTATTCTTTGTAATATTTATTATTCAAGTACTCGCTCGTCCAGAAACTTCCCGGCTATGCTCAAGCGTTTCGTCGAAAAGAACCACTTCTTAAAATATCCACTTCAAAATTGATGTGGTCACTGGTCTATAAGAAAAAGAGCTGGTCCGAAGCATGTTAATTAATTGGGTGTTAATTAATAGGCCATAACTAATAGTGGGCATTTAAATAAGTGGACTTTTCCAGCAGTGGACATATCCAGAACTACACAACTACTTATATAAAATATGGAATAATCACCACCAAATCATATGACCGGACTACTGCATCTCCTGTCTCCAGCACGGAGCTTCCACGACGTCAGCGACTCTATCGACTTCATCTCCTCAGGAGAGAGCGGCCTGCCTCTAAACTCGTCCTCTATATCCTGGAGCGTCCTATCCTTTGTCTCGGGCAGGAACTTCCAGGCAACAAATAAACAGTAGCTTACTACGCCAGCGTAAATACAATACGCTCCGTGGATTCCAATAGATTTGAACAGTAAGGGGACCGTTTTTGTAGTAATAAATAGATTGCATGACAGGAACAGTACGCTAAGACCACCAGCTAAGCTTCTGTATTCCAGCGGAAACAGCTCTCCGGCAATTATGAAGGGTAGGGGCACGGTTCCAGTGGCTATCGAGAACATGTGAATGTGTATCAAAGCTACCCCTATTAGGTAATGATCGAATGGTAGCATATTATTCGCTTTAGCATAAGTATAGGCTGCTGTAGCAAGGAATGCGAACAGATTTATGCTAACCGTGGCAAAGAGCATTGTCCTTCTTTTGACTTTCTTGATGACGTAAACAGCACCCGCGTTCGAGATGATTCTTTGGGCGTCCAAAACAATTATCATGAAAGCAATATTGATATCTGTTCCGATGACGTTCGTAAATATGTCCACCGTGTACGCGGCCAAAATATTCGCTCCAGCCCACTGTCCCAACGTATAAATATGGATCATTATGAATATAGGCTTGTAGAACTCTTTTTTCCTGATTGTGGACCCAAAGTATGTAAAACCAAACCTGATATTCTTCACAAACGATTGGGACATTATGTTGGCATCGGCTTTAGCTTCTCTCACAATAATACTTGCTTCTATCATTCTCCGCAACTCCTCTTCTTCCCCATCTCCCCTCAACCATCTGAAGACGCGTTTACTGTCCTCGTACTTTCCCTGATCAGCTAACCAGCTCGGTGATTCTGGAGAATAGATCACTATCACCAAATCTACAAAGGCGATGAACGCGCAGACCAGAGCAGTAGTCTGCCATGAGAGGAATGACCCCAAAGAGTGTACTGTGAGTACTCCTGTAGCTATAGTTAAGGATATGGTAGTTAAAAATGCTCCTCTGTTCTTAGGACTAGTGTATTCTCCGATCAGGATTGGTCCTAGCGACGCGCTCATGCCCATGGAGATGCCTTGGAGGAACCTCGCGATGAGCAGCGAGGTGATGCTGCTGGCTGTGAGGATGCAGAACCATCCGACGAGGAGAGGCAGAATGGCAACCAGGTTGGCGGTCTTCCGGCCGAACTTGGCCATTATTGTCGGGACTATGAAGTTGCCAGCAACGAGAGCGAACCCCAGGATGGAAGCTGGAATAAATATTTGAAAACGTTATTCAATAGTTTCGGTTGATCCATTCCGTAGTTACATAGTCAAGAGACGCAAAAACAGGTTGTAATGCTTAGAATGTTCCACTGCTGGACCAGCAACTCATCCCAAATAACGGGTCCTTAATTACCACGCTGGGCTGGTGTGTAGCTAGGTCATCTCAATATAAATTATATTGTACTTCAGTCAAGCAGGATTTAGTACCCAACATATTGTACTACTAGCTGTTGCCCGCGACTTCGTCCGCGTGGACGACTTAACATCACAAATTATTATGTATTTCCCGTAGGAATGGGATGTTTTTTCAGGAAAAAACTATCCTATGTTCTATTCCAGGACCTAACCTATATATGTGCCATGAGTCATCCCGATCCGTCCAGTGGTTGAAGCGTGATTGAGTAACAAACATCCGAATATCCAAACTTTCACATTTATAATATTAGTAAGATTCACAGAAATCCTATCAAGATTCAACGGTCATAGGCTTTATCAACGGCCTATCAACGGTTATAGGCTTTCCTTTACTTTAGCTACGCGTGCCAATTTTCGGACACAACGCGCCCCTCCCGCGCGAGGCATAAAGGGTTTTATACTTCATGGTTACGTTTATAGGCACTTTTGCAGACTTTTTCTCAATGGTTCCCGGCCTTGACTCGTGAAACGAGTAAGCGTCTGATAGTTGTTCCATAGAATAGCAGGTCTCACCTATCCAAGATCCTGAGGAGTCGTCGATGGGTATGATGGAGTCCGGCCGCCGCAGCTGCGGCAACAAGATGGCGGAGAACCCCATGACGAGCCCGTGCCCCGCCACGCAGAGGCATACGCCCAGAGTCACGAAACACTGTAACGATTGTACGATAGGTGGTGAAAGAAAACGTCACGCGGAAGCCAGCACATCTGATTATACGCACTGATTAGGTTAGTAATCACGGGGACAATGTGAGCGCACCACATGCGCCGCACGTGGCCCCTGAATGGATATATTCATTCAGGGGCCACGTGCAGTGCATGCAACGAATTTGGCAGCCAGGCTTGACTTTCCAAAATATCTCATTTCCACGGGACATAGGCACGGATAACAGGATGAATATACGAGCGTTTCAATCGCCGTCATCCTCACCACCAAAAGTTGATGGAAAAGAATATATTTAATAAAATAGTCTGTGCAGAATCTGTGCACGAACCAGTATAATAAAAATGAATGTTGCGTCTTCTACTTTTGAAGGGGAGGATGACGGCGGTTTAAACGCTCGAATATTTACCCAACAACACCATGGGGGAAATTAGTTCTAAAGTCATATAAATACTTCTTACCTACTCTATTATAAATTAACCTACTTCTCTGTTATGAAACTTAAACTAAATTATGTAACGAAACAGCATATACTCACTTAAGTCATCAGAAATCAAGGGTGAAAAATAGCGGTTTTAAACTGGGTTTATTATTTCAAAGAATTAGGTATGTTTTTTTCATTTATGCTGGAATTTTTTTAGAGATAAATATTTTTATGAGAAATCACAATGAAACGACATATAAAAAACCAATTTATATATTGTGAAATTTAAATACATATAAGCAACGATCTTTACGTACTACTAGATGGAGTATTCAACATCCAAACAATCGCTCTGTTCCTCGCAAGTAGCCACAACTCTCACATTCTACTACTACTACATTATACTACTACTCAGAACATTTAATTATTTACTAAATAATTACATTATTTAACCGTAGCGTCAATATTTAGTAATAATTAAATGTTCTGCGTAGTAACTGCACAAGATTCGTTGTGAATGTGAAAGAGTTGTGGCTACTTGCATGGAACAGAGCGATTGTTTAGAACGCTCCATCTAGTGTACATAGAGATCGTTGCATATAAGTATTGTGCATTTTACCTAGATATAAAATCTAAATATTTAAGTGAAAATTAGGTTACGTGTAATGGTATTTTAAATAAATAAAAACAAATAATTTAAAGCAAGAAACCAAGAAAAACACGTTTTTTTAAGAAACGTTGTTTGCCGTGTGGTTCCCGGCTTAGAATAGGGCCACCCCTATCTTTCCCGTGGTTGTCGTCAAGGCGACTAAGGAATTGCACCAGGGACGGGCAGCAGCGTTCTCCTGTGTGTGTATGTTAAGATCATTACTGCGATCACCAATCCGCCTGCCAAGCGTGGTGATTATGGCAAATCCCCCAATGGACATCTAACCAAAAGTGGTATTCTATTGGGGAGGCCTATGTCCAGCAGTGAACGTATTTAGGCTGATAAATAAATAATAAATAAATAAATATTTCAGACATTCACACCAATTATCCAGTCCCAAACTAGGCAGAGCCTGTGCTATGGTTACTAGATAACGGATAAATATACTTAAATAAATATATAAACAACCAAGACCTGGGTACAAACATTCATATTCATCATACGAACATTTGCCCCTAGCGGGATTCGAACCCGCAACCTCCGCCGTGGCAGTCCGAGAGCTACCCGTTCCGCCACAGAGGTCGTCAAAAGATGATGTTGTTAAGAAAATAACGCTATAAATAAAGTATATGTAGCTCAACCTTTATTTGGTGTAGATAAGGCTGTACATGAGCAGTAACCTTTAAAACGCCGTCAAAAGATATCTATTGTTTTATTACTGGGATTATGACGTTCGCATCTGAAATTTATATCGATCGATAACTAATCATTTTCAAGAAGCGTGCCATCCAGATAAGTTATATTAGAGACGATAACTTTTTCTCCGACTTATTTAGAGACCCCTGTTTCATAAGAATACGTTATTTGAGTTAAAATGTAAAATGTAAAAAAAATTATTCATCATCAGGTTATTTTTGTCTCCACTGCAGAAGCACAACCCTCTCACATCTGCCGGAGACATCCCGCCTCCTCACCATTCTCCCCCCGCAACTCCTCTAAGCGAGGATCAACGGAGGTAACTGCAAAGACACCTACCAGTGAAGGTAGGGCAAGTCCCAGGTCATGAATTTACGCTACCTTGGGCCCCAGACAAATTTAATTATAGAAGTAAAGAGTCAAAGTAGGAAGAGAGTTCCCACTTCCCCTCTAGCAAATGGGAGTGTAGCAATGAAACGATGACCAAAGTGGTCAGGTTAGGGGGTTGGGGGGTTTGGTGTGGCCAAGATAGGCCTGGCCACCTAGTTGAACACCACGGACGTATTTAGCGCCTTGTGACGCAGTGAGCTGTGACGGAGTAGCTGAAGGCTACTTCGTATAGTAGTGCCAATAGTAGGCATGGCAAAAACGCTTAAACGCTCGGAAATTGTGACGGTTCGCAACCAGATCTCCATAGTATACCGGACGGTCCACGCAATTTAAATCCGATAGCATGAGTCCACGTTCCCGATCCCACCGTGTGCACTCCCACAGAATGTGATGAGCGGTTTGATCCGACTCACCACACTCGCAGTCGGGAGATGCGACCAGCTTCATGGAGTGAAGCTTCGCCTGGAAGTTGCCGTGACCGGTGAGGAACTGCGCGACGCAGTGGTCCACCTCTAGCCACCGTTTCTCCAATCTCTCCTCAACGCTAGGGAAGAATTTGAAGAGGTGCCTGCCCTTTTCAGATTCCTCCCATCTGCGCTGCCAATCAGACACAAGAAGGTCGTCCACAGCCGAGGCTGTCACCCCGAACAGTCGACATGTGCGGTCCCTGTCTCCAACCCCAAAATCGGTCCAAGTAAGTTGTCGAGATCTGAAGTGAACACTGGCGCGCCGCTGAAGCTCCAAGTCTATCGGCCAGACACCGGCCATGACTGGCAAGGCGTCGGTGCTGGTCGTTCTGTATGCCTTGCACATAAAGAGCAAGGCCATACGCTGACTCTGGAGCAATCTTCGGCGCACCGCTGCCATGGTTGCTCTGTCCACCCAGGTTGGAGCCGCGTAGCACATACTGGCTACATATGTCGCCAGATATATCGTGCGTAGGACGGGGAACCGGAGTCCCCACGTGGCCCTTGAGATCCTGGAGAAGGAGTAAAAATTCGACCGGGCGCGTTCGCCAACGGTACGAGTGTGCTCTGTGAATGCAAAGTTCCTCTCCAGGATTACACCCAAGTAGGTCACATAGGTTTTGCTAGCGACAGGCACACCCCTGAAGCGAATGCGCGGAGATGTTACTGAAGCAACCCCTAACTTTCAGCTTGAGCATAATCATTGGCCACCATGCATTGTCAAAAGCGCCCGATATATCCAGGAATATGCCAATAACGTACTTACATGTTGACTGTTCAGCGATTCTTCTGACCAGGCCTATGGCGTCCACCGTCGACCGTCCCCTGGCAAAACCAAACTGCCTGTCATGGCCTGAAGGGCCCCCCGGAAGTAGTCTCGGCACTATCAGCCTCTCCAGCAGCTTACCCAAAGCTGGGAGAAGCGTGATTGGCCGAAAGGATTTTGGGTCATCGAGAGGTTTATCCCCACCTTTGGGGATAATCCTAACGACTCCCTGCCGCCATACTGAAGGAAACACACCGGATTCGAGGCAGCGATTCATCACGTAAAGTACGGATTCGGGGGCTGCCTTGATGATTTCCTTCAGCATACGGTTGTTAATCCTGTCTACTCCCGGGGCTTTGTTCGTGGCTAACGAGCGGGCTATAATAGCCAGCTCGTCAACCGATGCTAGGGTCGAAGTCGGTGCCTCAGGGACGCTCGGCAGTACACGCCGTATCTCCTGGTGGTGCAATGAGTCCTCTTCCGGCACGTCGTCCGGCATGAGGACCCTCAGGAGTTCCTGGCCAGTTTCCTCCACGGTTGCGGTGTGACCCTCCGATGTCCGTAGGTTGTTGAAATATAGGAGATTCGGCTTGGACGAGGTTTTATACTCGTGGTAGAGATGTGACCACGGGTCGGCATTACCAAGAGCATCTGCAACTTCGCGCAGCTTGCTGCTCTTGGTATTGGCGACCGACGCCCGGTACCTTGACCGAGCTACTCGTAGTTCGGTCAAGGCGCCCAGCATCAGCTCCTCACCGGCCTGCTGCCGTTTCAGCCTATTGTACTTTCGGCGCGCTTTGCGGAAGCTCTTCCTTAGCTCCGTCAACCCTCCATGCCACCAGTCGCATCCTCCGCGCCGCACTAAGGACTTCCTCCCGATGATGACGTCTGCGCAGAATGTCAGGGTGTGGGTCATCATATTGGCACATTCGTCCGCCGTTAGGTCAGGTTTGGTGAACTCATGCGATAGGCTGCCGAAAAGGTTACCAAGCGAAGGCCAATCTACATTGGCCTTGCGGTAAGTGAATCCGTCGGAGTACACTGCAGAGTCTGACGCTCCCCACTCCACTCCACATCTGCCGGAGACAGACGGAGGATTTGGCCTACTCTCCCCGCGCTGGCCAGACGGGTTGGGGACGCCTGATTGATGTTTTAAGATGTATTCCCTTAGTCGCCTTGTACGACATCCACGGGAAGAGTTGGAGTGGTCCTATTCTACTCTACCGGAAACCACACGGCATCGGAAACCACACGGCATCGGAAACCACACGGCAAAAAATTTATTAGCTCAACACAAACATTAAGTACAACTATAATGTATAAACTTAAAAAAGAGTACAATTTATCCTTTGTGAGAGACTGGTGCCTAAAAATAGGATGAACTTGTGAAATCAGATCACCAGGCTCGCACACCATAGAAAGTGTGAAGACTGTTGCATATTTCTTTCTTAAGGTACGCAGATGACATGGCGCTTCTACGTCCTTCAGTCAATGGTTTTAGAATGCAATGCTCATAATCATGGGTTAATTTTCAAATATTTACAACATCTAATCATTCTTAAGGTACGCAGATGACATGGCGCTTCTACGTCCTTCAGTCAATGGTTTTAGGATGCAATGCTCATAATCATGGGTTAATTTTCAAATATTTACAACATCTAAAATTCTTAGGTAGTTTCCATCAGTGTTTTAGACGGAACTCGAGATAAAAGGGGGGGAAAGCTCA
The DNA here is from genome assembly GCA_947086405.1 of Esperia sulphurella. Classification (NCBI taxonomy): domain Eukaryota; kingdom Metazoa; phylum Arthropoda; class Insecta; order Lepidoptera; family Oecophoridae; genus Esperia; species Esperia sulphurella. The sequence continues at coordinate 965,801 of OX352281.1, read as the reverse complement.
GGTACTTGGAACACATCCTGTTGAAGAATCGCTATGATGACTAGAACATATGACAGGAGTATTGAGGCCTGTACATATTGAAACTAAGTGCCAAAAAAAAGTATAAAAAAATTAGTACTCGTGTTTATTAGTACTCCCACATTTTATCCCTACACTGACACCCTAAATATAGTCCTCGGTATCGCACTCCGAATCCCGCCGAGCATTATACTTCTTTGTTGTATACTAATGCAATGTATGTGAGTTTTTACTTTAAATTCTCAATGAGTGAGCCGATTGCGATGAAATATTTACTAACTGGGCCTGATTCTGAAGGCACATCGTTAAAATTTGACAGCACTAAAACTGTTGCTATCCTCGTCACACAGTATTATGAAGGTAAAGACGAAACCAATTTGAGCGCTGTCAAATTTTTAATGTGTGCCTTCAGAATCGGGCCCACTATCACTCCAAGTTTTATTTGCCCTTACGTTTTTGTGCTGCTTATATACTAGCAAACAGACAAACAAACATTTCCAACAATGATTTTAATGTATTCTGCTGTTACTTAACCTTCATCCATAATTACGGAGCGATTGCCCTGAAGTGTCTGTGTATGGATAGATAGATATAATCTGGGCTATATAACTGCACTTTTACAGCTTTATAATATACGTATATTGAGGATTAGGGATTACAAGTCACTACGTAGGGATTACAAGTCAAGTAAACTCTCATAAAATATGCTGTGACGAAAATATCAAGTGACTTTTCTGCCACTAAATTCGACCTGAAATGGTCAGCAATTCTATCCGTCCAGTGAACAAAAGATATAAGTATTTTAGAAAATACTACGTATTCGGGACACCAAATAAATAATTAGTAATTTTTATTCAGAAGATTTTGCCGTGTGGTTTCCGGTAGAGTAGAATAGGACCACTCCAACTCTTTCCGTGGATGTCGTACAAGGCGACTAAGGGAATACATTATGAAACATCAATCAGGCCTCCCCAGCCCGTCTGGCCAGCGCGGGGAGTGTAGGCCAAATCCTCCGTCTGTCTCCGACAGATGAGAGAGGGTTGTGCTCCTGCAATGGAGACAAAGATAACCTGATGATGATGATTATCCCTGAGTAACATACGTGATATTTATTACTGTAAAAATTTAGGGATCCCTACTAAAACTTCAATAATGTAAGCCAAGGTGTAAATATGCAATAAAACAAAGAATATGTTCGGAATAATTCATATTGCGATTGGTTTGTACTAGAGTTGGAGCGGGATCGGGAGAGAGTCTGAGTGGGAGTGGGATAGGGTGCGAGCGGAGTCGCGGGCACAGCTAGTAAATTATATTATTATTCTTTTTAAATAACCTATTAGTTAGTCTTTTATTACAGTTATATATGAGTTAATACAAAATGCCTATCAAATAACATAATTACTTAGAAGACGAGTCGCCTGAAGCCATCTAATAGAAATTAATAGACGCACCCTTTGACATTGAGAATAGGGTGAGTAATACATTGAAAAAATGCTGCTCAACTAAGTGGCATTTGTATTTTTGCTGTATGTTATCATCATCATCAACAACAGGTCATTTTTGTCTCCACTGCAGGAGCACAACCTTCTCTCATCTGCCGGAGACAGACGGCTGTATAAATCCTACTAATATTATAAATGTGAAAGTTTGGATATTTGGATGTTTGTTACTCAATTACGCTTCAACCACTGGACGGATCGTGATGAAATTTGGCACACATATAGGTTAAGTCCTGGAATAGGACAAAGGATAGTTTTTATCCCGAAAAAACATCCCATTCCTACGGGAAATACATAATAATTTGTGATTTTATGTTGCCCACGCGGACGAAGTCGCGGGCAACAACTAGTAAATAATAAAAAAAGGCTATATTCATTCCTTACGCAACAAAAAAAATACATTTCATTATTATTATATACTACTTTCTCAAATATAAAGCGCCTAGTGCGGTAAAAGCCTCCTCCAATTCACTCCATTTCTTTCTTTCTCGCCATTCTCTAATTCAAATTGTTTATTTTGCGAATATGGGTACATAAGAGCAACAATATCGGTAGGATCCGTAATATTCGACCATTGATGGTGTGCAAAATGTAAAAATATATTAAATTAATAATTAATACAAGTCAAACAAATTTAACAGTGTCCATATTATAAGAATGTCGTTTTATTTACAGATCTTCTGCTACTGTTAGCTTAAATAATCGTCCATATTATGATTAACAGAAATAATTAAATTAAAATTTTTCAGTGCAGGGAATTCTACCCAGCAATCCCTACCGGCTAATCCTCGGCTAGTGTTTGAGGGAGGAATGGAGGTGGGGAAGAGCTAAGCAGGGATGGAGGGACAACAAAGACGTTTTACGTAAATCTCCGCAGTTGCACCGAGTTTAGCACCATTTTTTTTAATACGAAAGATATCATTAAATTACTGACTGCTGCTCAAACTAATAGGTCTAGAACTTTTAAATTTTTACTCAAACTCTGTTCAAATGATGTAGAAAACCACTTAAAATATAAATTAAACAAAAAAAAAATTCATTCCCAAGGGGTTATTACTATTTTAATTATTTATTTTAGTTATTATTATATACAGTTACTCTAAGCTTGACTGGAAGAGATCCCTGAGTGGGATAAGTCCGCATTTGTACACAACTTTATTCTTTTGTTTATTTTTGTTCTTGTTAATTTTGGTATAATAAAGCGTTTACATATACATTGGGCGCGATTCTAGAGGTACACACTTAAATTTAAAATGCATTAAAATGCATTAAAATGAGTTAATTTTAGTTTAACGTGACTTGGCATTCTCAAGGCGCCAATTTTAACTTGACGTTTTTAAATTTAGGCGTTTTTTTTTTTAATATTATTTTAGATACAACTTTTGTTAATCTGCATTCTGGAGTCACCAAAACCTATGTAAATTTATAAACGTCAAACTAAAATAACTTAAATTTAACCGTCACCTAAAGAGGTCACACTTAACCTCAAAACTACAGGAATATTTCGACTTTTTACTCTAAATATCGCAGATTTTTTTTTCGGTTCGAGAAGGACTCGAACTTTTCATGTAGAAAATTGTGGGAATCTAAAGCTAGGTAGTTAAATCTAGCACTTTTCAATGAAACCAGTGTCACCGAAGAAATTTGTTGGAGTACCATGATATAAATTCCTAAAAAACTCAATTGATTAGCACTACGTGCAAATAAAACGTCACGGGAGAGACGAAATTCGGCGAAAAGGGTAAACGTCATCGCTAACGTGAACTGGCTAAAAGTATATACCTATTGAGTTCAACATAGATGTGAAATTAATTGTGTGTGCACCGTATCATTTACGGCCCCTATCTGAGAGATTTATCTTTAATATTCCAAACCTTAGACGGAAATTTTAACAAACGTGTTGTCAGGTACTCAACCTGGGAATTAGTCTGCTACGCACGGCCAAGACCTGAAGACCAGTTAAATGCATAGAAATCACAACCTACCTGTGTACCGTTTGTATAAGTAGGTACATGCATTTCATTCCTAACAAGGTTTTTGCAAGTGAGTTTCTTCATTAAAAAAAAACAATAACAACAGCAACCTATAATAGTATGCATAACTAATGACTGCAAAACATGGTATGGGCACTCACAATCAAACTCGAGTCCTGCCGCAGGACCATGGATAGAAGCATGATGGCAAGAAACTTAGATTGTATAAAAGCTTCCGAAATTCGACAAACACTAAAATCATGGACACAAAAGAACTAATCAACAGTCATGGCGTTGGACAGGACATATGCTCACTAAGAACCAAAATCACGCAAGTCAATCTAAGGAGCAATAGCACGCCATGCAGGATATGGCAGAATGAATTCAGTGATACAGCAGAAGGCAGCGGCCTGGAATAGACTGAAATCAAAGGGGTTAGATAGATACCTCCTTTGCGAAGAGGTACACTGAAATCGAAGAATGACTGAGTTGTAAATGAATACCATTTTTAAAACAATTATTAATTTTATTATAAACATGCACTCAGAAATTAATTTTATTTATTTTGTTTTTTTATTTTCCACTGCTGGAGAAGCCTCTCCCAAAGTAATTGCAGGTTAATGCCCTAATTAATATGTTGGGTAGAAGGTCGGTTAGTGATCAGTTCACATTAGGTACCTACCTATGTAGAAGTTTATAGAGCAAAAATAGAGGATCACATGGTGTCGCTGAGCTATGAAGGTTAAACTGCTTGGCATTCTAAGAATCTAGTTTTTCCACAATACTTTATCCGGTAGTAGCTTTGTTCAACATCCACAGGAAGGCAGCCTTTCTATCCCTACATATTATGAAACGCAACGACTCTCTGTTTGTCTGCTTCTAACTCGAGAAAGCTGTTCAATTTATGTGATATTTTTAAAATTCATAGACATTTTCTCTGGACTGGTTTTAATTGGTAGGTACATATTTTGTTACATTAGGTAAGATCAAAGATGAAGCATTTTATTGCTTCATCTTTGGGTAAGATAATAAGAAATAAGGTGTAAAATAATCCTGTAGTCCACGCGAGCAGTGACATCTAGTATGTATGGAAATTCTTTTTGGTACTAAAATTAACAACAACACCATAATATACAGCAGACCTTATCTTTTACAACTCTAAACACTAAAGAAACCTTTTTTTAAGTTCATACCAAGCTTCAACAAAATCAGTTTGGAAGTTATGATTAGCAACAAACATCCAGTCCTCACAAAAATTAAATCATCAGCCTATCAACCACTGCTGGACATAGGTCTTATTCTTACATGGTCTGTGCACCTACTGGACACAGATCTGTGACCGATAAATAGTTATCAATAACAGGCGCTGTAGCTCGTCATCGGTCAGCAGCATCTAGTTCGAATGATTCAAGGAAGTAAAACTTTCTATTCAATGTTATGTAATGGAAGCTTGTGTTGGAAAATATAAAAGAAAACAAGATGGTTTCTTGAACCTGCAATATTTTCATGTATTCTCAAATCAAACATTTTCCTTTTTCCGTAAAAGCTAAAGCACTAACTTTGACATACAGCCTATCAGCAATTGTACACTTGATATAAACTCAACACACCTCCTCAATTGTTGATAATTATACTAGCGTAACAATATATTTGCAAAATAATTGAACTTGGTAGCATCCAAAGATTTTGTAAAAATATCTGCCAACTGTTCTTCTGTGGGACAATACTTTATATTAAAATCTCCATTCTTGAGCTTCTCGTGTATGAAATGATAACGAACATCAATATGTTTTGATCTACTGTTCAAAATTCCCTTTTCAATCAATTTAATTGCACTTTGATTGTCAACATTCAGGCAAACTTCAAGAGTTGTAGTTTTTTCATTTTCCTTCCCATCTTTGGTTATTGGTTTTTTTTTTTCATCTTCGCGTGTGAATATTTCTGCTGCCATAAGCTGATTCCGTCGTTTTTAACTCTTAATATCCACTTGCTGGATAAAAGCTTTCTGCCTTTAGCTTGCTTCTTATCAACCAGATCAAAAACTTTATTCTTCTCCATTGACTTTTTCTCCGATTGTATTGCTTTTGTCCATTTCTCTTTATCTGGACCAGTCATAGCTTCTGAGTATGTTAACATCACATAATCTTTCAATTTCTCTGATAGTTTATGTTGTCTGATTGGACGCTGCGTTGTTGTACTAGAGTCAACAGAGTCCACATCTTGAGTGATATTTTCAAACTCTTTCTCTATTAACTCTTCGTTCTTTCTGTTATCTTGCGAACCATCAATAAAAATTATATTTTCTTCTAATTCTGTGGTTGTCTCTTTCTTTATTGGATTAAATTTAAAATCATTCTCATTAAACTTAACATCTCTTGAGATGATGATCTTGTCATTTTCTGGATTCCACAGTCTATAACCGTTTCCAGTATAGCCAACCAGTCGATATTCAGTTGCTCTCGGTTGAAACTTCGAGGTTCTTGGTAGATTAACAGCCCAAGCTTTACAACCAAATACTTTAAGAAAGTTTAAATCAAGTTTACCAAAGTATAATTCTGCTGGTATTTTATTTTCTACAGCTTTTGAGGGACATCTATTCAACTGAACCGTCGCACATCTAATAGCCTCACCCCATAGGTATTGTGGTAAGTTCGTTTCTGCTCTCATACTTCTAACTTTATCTTGTAAAGTTATGTTAAGCCTTTCAGCTACGCCGTTTTGTTGCGGAGAGTATGGCATTGTATACTCTATAACAATACCGTTCTCTGAGCAGTAATTCTTCAGATCTTTTGATCTGTATTCACCACCATTGTCACATCTCAGTCTTTTTACACGTTCACCAGTTTGTCTTTCAATCAGTTTGATATGTTCTATCAGATTTCTGGCTGTTTCAGATTTTTCCTTCAAGAGGTATACCGCAGTAAAGTGTGTATAATCATCAACAATAGTCATATAATACTTTTCACCATTACTAGTCATGGGCGTAAAAGGCCCTGCTAGATCAGTGTGCAAGAGTTCTGCGACTCTACTAGATCTTGGTCTAGTTCTTTCTGAAAAAGGCAATCTTGTAGCTTTTCCTTTCGAGCAGGATTCACAAATATAATCTTTCGAGAATGGTAAATTCATAATTTGTAAACCATGTCTATTTAAATGTCCAAGTCTTCTATGCCAAATATTTTCATCATTTGTAACTGTCATGCAATTGTCATGATCAAAATCAAAACTCATTTTATACACGCTCCCAAAAGGTTCACAATGTATAGTTTTGTTACGGTCATAAACGTCAACTCCTTTCTTCGAAAAGTGAACAGTAAAACCTTTTTCTGTTAGTTTTTTTACTGAAAGAAGATTATGGGACAGTTCAGGTGCAATAAGAGCGTCTATCTCTATTTTCAACGAACCTTTATAGATAACGTCTAATTTCCCTCTTTTTAAAACTTTCAGATATTGTCCATCTTTGGCAACTATTATTCTTCTTTCTCTTTCCAAGAACTTTACATCCTTCATGAATGGTTCTATTTCTTCATTGACTAAATGATCACATGCACCGGAGTCTAATATGAAGTCTAGCTTCGCTTTCTTTATTATCTCTTCAGCATTTAGAGCAACAAAGAAAGATTTTCTATCATTTCCATCGTTCTCAATTTCTGCAGCATCATGTGCTCTATTTTTGTAGGAGGAACTGTGTGAGCCTCGTGGGTGTGAGCCATGATAACTTCGTCCTCTACCTCTTACTTTATTGCGCGACGTACTCGCCGATCTACATTCTGATGCAATATGACCCTTTTTGCCACAATTATAACATTCTACTAGCATAGCCACTGAATTTTCTTGAAATTCATTGTTATATTTCGACTTAATCTTTATTTCTGCATCTAATAATCTAGTTTTTACGAAATCTAGCGTAAGACCACTGTCAGGACTCATAGTTTCTATAGCAGTTATGACGTGTTCAAACTCTGAAGACATCGAAAGCAGAAGATGACATACCTTGTCTTCTTCTTCCAGTTTAGATCCACAATTTTCGATTGCTGTGACAAGAGAATCGAATTTTAGGAAATGATCCTGTAAATTATATTCCAAGTTACATTTCAGACAGAGCAATTCCTTTTTTAAGTGTAATTTATTTATTACGCTCTTCCTTTCAAAAGTAGCTTCTAAATATTTTAGCATTTCTTTTGCCGTATTTCCTTTTTTGATTATTTCAAGATATCTATCTCCGACACATTGCACTATCAGGAGTTTTGCTTTTCTGTTCTTTTCTTGTAAAGATTTGTCATCCGCCAATGAATCTTGTTCAAGCGCTGCTGTCAGATCACGTTCTTCTAGAAGAATTTTCATGCGATATTTCCAATGTTGAAAATTTGATTTTTCGTTCAGCTGGGGTAGTGAAACTGGAAAGGCAGTCGTGCTACACATTTTCCTATCTCATCCAGAGCTTTTCACGCTCTGCTACCACTGTTGGAAAATATAAAAGAAAACAAGATGGTTTCTTGAACCTGCAATATTTTCATGTATTCTCAAATCAAACATTTTCCTTTTTCCGTAAAAGCTAAAGCACTAACTTTGACATACAGCCTATCAGCAATTGTACACTTGATATAAACTCAACAGCTTGCTACGAATTGTCATGAACACAGATCTTGAATACATTTTGTCTGAACCACTGGCTGAGAGTTCAATCGAGACCTGGATTATATGGTTAGATAAGTGGATTTTTAGTTACTTTTTCCACCAGACTTTTACACAGGCACATGGCCTCATAATTCCGTTATCATATAGTGTAAGATCAAAATAATTAAAACAAATCAAGCACTAAGGTTTACTTTATTTAGAAATAGAAACGCTTTATTTTTCATGAACCTGAAGGCACAAAATGATATATTGTCTTTAAAAAAGCAAGATTTATGTTCCAGGAGTTTAGTCCATCACATGTAATCATCAATCATCAGTCCCAGGAGTAGTCCATCACATATAGTCATCAATCATCATTCTCTCTGGATTGTTTTCTCTAACAAGAAAAGATATGACCTGAAAGTGCACAAATTCAATGAATTCTAATTAGTTACAATTAATGTCTACTAATTTAATTAGTATAAGTTATGATTTTGATTATAAGAAGTTATCGAAATGCCATTACAACTGAATAACACAAAATGTGGTACCCTTATACATGTGTCTAATCCTCAACTAGGATTTTCTTGTCTATAGGAATTAGACAAGGATTAGACAATTCACAAATATAACACCATGTCCCTAGTGGGAATGGAATCCACAATCTCTGGCACTTGATTCTAACGACAAAGCCTCTAGACAAACAGTACAGGCTACATTATAAAACATCAATCAGGCCTCCCTTACCCGTCTGGCCAGCGCGGGGAGTGTAGGCCAAATCCTCAGTCTGTCTCCGGCAGATAAGAGAGGGTTGTGCTCCTGCAGTGGAGACAAAAGTAACCTGATGATGATGATACCAATTATTTTAGGGATAGTAATCAAAATATGAAATAACCACAAACATTTTATTTATTTTGAAATAGACAAGTCAGTTTTTCTTGTAGTTGATGGCAGTACATTCATTTAAACTTCAAATTCTGAGTCTTGTTATCCTCTACTTTCAGTTATGTAGTTCTAGGTTATCATGCTCTCAGGAAACTATCCCAATAAAGAAAATTTCATAATTATCTGAAAGTAAACAAAGTAAAATGTATTATTCTTGCTATGGATGAACAAATTTCTTAATATGAAAAGGTTATTTGCAACTGAATAACATATTATGTGTAACTTATATATAAATTTAATCTGCCTGCCTTATTTCAAGTGTACCTACCCATGTAACAACCTGGTATGTTACATGGGTAATGCTCACCTCTTGATGCGTTTTGGAGTGGTAAAACGTATATAGGTATAATGGTCAAATGTACAAATGTCTCTCATATGATATCTCTCAGATGATTGTAATACAGAAAGTCGGCGATATAATTTCACTTTGTCAAGTACCTCAGATACATTATTTCTCCAGTTAAGCACTATTGAGGTGACGAGCTGCGAAAGTATTATAAAATTGATAAAAACCACAAATAACAACAAACTTTATGTTTTAGTTTTGACACGAACAGTAATGGCGGGCCGGCCGGACAATTCCACAGCTAGTGTTGCCAGGAGAGAAAAGTGTCATGTCTGATTTTATAAAGTTAATCCAAAATATTTAACTAGTATTACGCAAATATCTTTTAAAATAATATTGATTATATCTTGAATGTAATTCAATCAAAACAGCATAAGAATCGTTGACAAATTAAGCATAGGACTCGAAATGTTCTATAAAATCATTCATTTCGTTCGTTCCATCGTTCATTCCTTTTTTATAATATTGCAACAACTTTTTTAGCGACAAGTTAAATTTAAATAGGTTTTAAACTTAGTTAAGTGCGCCCTTCAGAATGCCAAAATTTTTAACAGCCACTTAAAATTAGACAATTTTAATTTTAGAAAAATTAAATGTGTGCCCTTCAGAATCGCGCCCATTATTTTCCATCTGGACTAAGATTAAAATATTTTCATTACGTGACCATAGGGTTCAAACTTAACAATTTTAATTTTTTAATAAAATAAAACTTTTATTTTTAGTTAGTAAAAATGAAGTTTTATTTAAAAAAAATACTATTTTGGCTGTCCATTCTCTCCATCTTTACATTTTATTTTAATTAAGTCAACAGTCCAAAACAATATAAAGAATACTTGGTAAAACTACAGTTTATTTAAAAAAAATTAAGATTTCTTGCTACCTAGCAAACTTATCAATTTTGCCTTCGGCGGCAATATACTCGTACATACACGGAATATGTACTGTTCAATCATTAATTAACAACAATTATTTAATTATGTCTTATTTAAAGTTACGCTAAGCATGAATGAAAAACCAAAATATATTAAAAAAAAACTATATCTAACCTGTTTTTTGAACGGCGTCAACCATGTCGACGGCTGCTTCCCCATGGCTGGTAGTCAGACTTCACACCTAAACACAAATGTAGTACCCACATTGACACGTGCTCATCGCGAATAATTCAGGAAATAATCTTGAAATATGTAGAGTCGGTTTCTTGTACAAGTGGCTTTATCTCTTGATAAAGATAATAATAAAGATAGAGTATTAAATGCGTATTATTTACTGGTCATAGCAGCGTGCACTGGTTCTGGCCGTTTGCCAGTTTATTTTGAGGAGTGTGTGGCGATTCTAGTTAGTTTTTCGCTCGGGTGGCGCTGGTGTCGCATATAGGTTTTGATAGAAGTGGTCGATGCAAGAGCAGGAGCGTACTATTGACTTCCGGGTATAGGTTAGGACCCCCTATCGAATTTATCGTAACTATATTCTGTATTAGTGATAAAAAATCAGCAAACTGCGAGTTACTTTTGTTTTTTTAAGATTTCAGGAAAAGAAAGTTACCCATCAATCATTGCCAGGCTATTTGACGACCTCCGTGGCGGAACGGGTAGCTCTCGGACTGCCACGCCGGAGGTTGCGGGTTCGAATCCCGCCAGGGGCAAATGTTCGTATGATGAATATGAATGTTTGTACCCAAGTCTTGGTTGTTTATATTTTTATTTAAGTATGTGTATCGGTTATCCAGCAATATAGCATAGGCTCTGCCTAGTTTGGGACTGGATAATTGGTGTGAATGTCTGAGATATCTTTTATTATTATTATTATTATTATTATTTTATTATTATATTATTTATTTATTATATTTATTTATTCTACATGTCTGGTCGGTGACCTTGTGGTGATTCTAGTTTATTTTTCCGCTAGGTTTTAGTTTGAAGTGGTCGATGCATAATTTGTTTGATAATAAAAATAGGACATGCTATATCCAGATTTGGTAGAGCATTTTTTATTAACGTTGTCAGTGGGATGGTCACATCTGTCGGAGAACCGATTATCGCTGGGGTAAACGAGTTCTCGAGTGGAGACCGCGACTGGGCAAGCGTAGTGTAGGATGCCCCATTGCTAGATGGAGCGACGTGAAGCATAAAGCTGCTGGCAGTCACTGGATGAGAAGAACCGAAGATCGGGTTCAGTGGCGCGCCTTGGGAGAGGCCTATGTCCAACAGTGGACTTTTTCAGGCTTTTCATGATGATGATGATTTATGTTATGGTATTTAAGAACTGTGAGGTCTAGAAGAACAAGTATGGCTGCCAAATTTTCTGTTAAGTGTTTTGGCAACCTTCTCGAATTTGTCAAACAATTAAAATCTTAGAGTTTCTTCGCTAATTTAAGAATTAATTTTAGAATTCATTAATCATAGTATTTAAAAAAAAACAGATTGACCCCCTTTTTAATCTATTGCCAAAAGCTTGCCAATACATTTAGCATCCTTCTTACGTAGCAGGGTAGAATACGTTGCTGTTACCAGTTTAGCCAGGCAGCTACCAGCAACTGCCTATAAATGAGTCATTCCTGGGATAAGCGTTCTTCGCGTCAGATTCGTGGCTCTTATTTTCTCTCATGACGTTATCTATAATATCTACGTGAGTGCCTTATTGATAGCTGGACTCGTTGTTAAGCCTTCTTTTCCCATGTAATTTTAGTTTTCATCAGTCATGAGGAAAAATATAAGCCACGAATCTGACGCGAAGAACGCTACTCCCAGGAATGACCCAAATATCTATATCTTCACTTCCTTGTGACTACAAGTCTTCTTTAATTTTATTCCTGATGGGTTTACGCTTGACCTCAATCACACCTGATGGTAAGTGACGATGAGGCCTAAGGTGGAGCGCGCTTACTCAGAAAATGCCTATTTATTGTTTCTTCAAGCAAACCCCCCTCACCTTTCTCTGTAACCCTTAATACGTGGCTGCTCTTTTGCATCGGGTATCTAATTCCTATGCATTAAACGATTAGTTCACAATCTCACCGTCGGGAGTATGCAGTTTTGCAGTTGATACTGACGTCATCGTTGGATCATGCACACGTGTAATGGATCACATGCATGTTTGTAAATACCTACACCTTATCTCAGGGAAATAATAGTCACATTGGATGTGTAGTTTTGTTAAGTGCTGCGGCCGACCGTACCTACATTATCATCAGCCTATTTACGTCCACTGAACATAAATAATATTTTCTACCCAAAGGTTGTCTGGAAGAAATCGCTTAAAGCGATAAGACCGCCTAAATTGTACTATTTGTAACTTTTATAACGTGTAACTGTATTTGTTTGTGCAATAAAGTGTATTGTATTGTATAAGCCTCCCCAATAGAAGTCTTCCATTAAGGCTTTCCATTGGGGGATTTGCCATAATCACCACGCTTGGCAGGCGGATTGGTGATCGCAGTAATGATCTTAATATACACAGGAGAACGCTGCTGGCCGTCCCTGGTCTAATCCCTGAGTCGCCTTGATGACCTCCACGGGAAGATCCCTTGACATATATTGGACCCACAGGGTGCTCGAAAAAAATGATGTACAGTATGAAGTGCCGTGTGGTTTCCGGTAGAGTAGAATAGGACCACTCCAACTCTTCCCGTGGATGTCGTACAAGGCGACTAAGGGAATACATTATAAAACATCAATCAGGCCTCCCCAACCCGTCTGGCCAGCGCGGGGAGTGTAGGCCAAATCCTCCGTCTGTCTCCGGCAGATGAGAGAGGGTTGTGCTCCTGCAGTGGAGACAAAAATAACCTGATGATGATGATGCTTTGAAAAGCGTCGTTTTTACAGAGTCCCTACGTTGAGCAAACCAACTTATTAGCCCTCCTTTGAATATCCTATAAGTATTCCTTAAGATCGTCGACAACGTAAGACACAAGGCAATTAACCGAGGCAATTAGATAAAATGGCAGTGTTACCAGCAAACACTGCCTTGTTACACAAAAGCGTATTCTGCAGGATACCTCACATATATAATAAAATCCCAAAAACGATACGAGATGGAGATGAGATTAATTTATTAAAAAAAAAAACTCCACGATCTGTTGATAGAAAAATGTTATTATAGTTTGGAAGAATTTCTTGGTGACGGTTCAATTTAAGGTTTCTATTTGTATCTAAATAACTCTTAAACTTTTTTTGTAATTTTGTTTTTAAATGCATGCTTTACTGCGACACAATGTTGTATGCCCACGTGGCGGGACATAGCTAAGCTCTAACTATGACATGTAATCCTTTATATACCTATGATCCACAATAAAGATATTTCACTTCATTTTAAGATTACACTCGGCACTGTGAAGAAGAAACGGCGCAAAAAACTTTCAGCAATGTCTTTATATGATTTTTTCTTTTTCTTCTCATGTGTTTAGATAGATAGATAGATAGATAGATAGACATTTATTCACTGACACAACACAAGTTCACAAACAAGTAGAAGACATAAATTTCGTGGACAAAACATAACATATCGCTTCGCGGGCACCCAGCGAGATGCAATAGAACTTCTACTGTTTACACGTCTACGTTGGGAGCCCGCGAGAGCGCAGCCTGGAGGCGCGCGTGTGCGCGTGTGTCGTGCTAGTGGAAAGGCCCTGACTCAGCATGTGTCGCCGCTAGCATGTGGCAGCAACGCTGGTCATTCTGCCAGAGCCTGTTTAACTCAGGTGTGGTTGAGGTCAAGCGTAAACCCACCAGGAATAAAAAAAAACTTACCTGTGTACTCATGTAATTGACTCACAATATATCTCGAATTCTTTAACTTAATGTATCTATTTTCTAATTATTATGATTTGTATGAGTACCTAATAAAAAAATAATTATTGAAAATAAAAGAAAGAATAAAAGAAAAGAAAAGAAAAGAAAAGAAAAGAAAAGAAAAGAAAAGAAAAGAAAAGAAAAGAAAAGAAAAGAAAAGAAAAGAAAAGAAAAGAAAAGAAAAGAAAAGAAAAGAAAAGAAAAGAAAAGAAAAGAAAAGAAAAGAAAAGAAAAGAAAAGAAAAGAAAAGAAAAAGAATATTATCTAAAAGAAACTCACTAGTGACTTCTCATCTAGTTTTAAATAGTGGTTCGATATGTATATACAAATTTTGTGAATATATAAGTATGTGAGTGTGTGTGCATGTATTATCTTTATAGGGGCAAATGTTCGTATGATGAATATGAATGTTTGTACCCAGGTCTTGGTTGTTTATATATTTATTTAAGTACGTGTATCCGGTATCCAGTAACATAGCACAGGCTCTGCCTAGTTTGGGACTGGATAATTGGTGTAAATGTCTGAAATATTTATTTATTTATTATTATTATTTATATATATAAATTAACTAATAAATTCTCTTGTTATGTATGCTGTGTGTCAAATCAAAAAAAAACTGTAACTTGTTATATGTGGTAGCAGTTAATTGGCTTTTAGTTTCAACCTGAAAATGTATATTGTAACTGTAGCTGTAAGCTCCCCTAAGCAATAAAATAAAAATAAAATAAAATATAAACATTTTTTTTTATAAAAATTATACAATGTTAAAAGGATTTGCAGGAGGTATCTTTGTCGTTCAAATTATAACCGTCTATTTTATAATAGGCTTTATTACAAAGGTGTTTCAAACTTTGTATTTAAACCAGTGCATTCAAATTCATTTGGGCTTAAATAGCCACATAAATAGATCAGCGGCGGGCAGCAGCACCACTAGTGCTGGGTCAAGCGATGACTAACACAGACAAACATATTTTTACATATAATAATAATAAATATCTCAGACATTCACACCAATTATCCAGGCCCAAACTAGGCAAAGCCTGCGCTATGGTTACTTGATAACGGATACACATCCAAGACTTAGGTACAAACATTCATATTCATCATAAGAACATTTGCCCCTAGCGGGATTCGAACCCCCAACCTCCTGCGTGGCAGTCCGAGAGCTACCCCGTTCCGCCACGGAGGTCGTCAAGTTTCAAGTAGGTATCAAGTTGCATTTCACAAAAATTATATTTCAATTCATGTTTTATATGAAGTTTCATAAAAATATATTATTTCAAATAACTTAAATATGCTTAAACACTTATCTTACTTAAATTACTATCTTATCTTACTCGTAACTTGTTTAAGTGAACAAGGTACAATGGAGAGTTTATATAAAATGATTCGCAACACCATCAGGGTCGAAGAACTCTCAGTAATCATTGGACTGGTCTTTCGCAGAGCATGCCTTTGGAGCTGACCAGTTCCAGAGCCAAGCGTACAACGACGAGCCCCAGCGTGCCACGTCACTCATGTAGAGGAGACTAGGGCAGGAAGGTGGAGAACCTGGTAGCTAGCATTAGGAAGGCATTTACATTAGTACTTCATATTTTCCCAACAACTTCACTGTAGCTTCTTCAACCTGAACTTGTCACCATCATCATAAAGTCTACCTTTTTTACACTAATCTTGGCATTTGAACACTACTTTATCTTTTTGAAACATCTTCACTGTAGCTTCTTCAACCTGAACAGCTTGTCACCATCATCATAAAATCTACCTTTTTTACACTAATCTTGGCATTTAAACACTACTTTCTTTTTGAAACATCTTCACTGTAGCTTCTTCAACCTTAACATCTAGATTGTCTCCACCATCATAAAATCTACCATTATTATAGCAATCTTGGCATTTAATCACTACTTAATTTTTTCTTCACTGCAGCTTCTTCATCTTTAACATTTAGCTTGCAGCCCTCTAAGCACAATTTAAAAACTAAATCTGTGAAGTCACTTGACCTGGTGCTGACAGTATACCAGCGCTGGAGTTCGCGTAGCGTGCTGCAGCATTATGCTGAGTCAGCGCCATTTTATTGCTGCGACACATAGGTACCTTGATTATTTTTAAATTGTAATTTATTAATTTCTATTCTGTTTATTTCTCATGTATGTGTGTGTCTTAGCTATGAATAAATGACCTATTCTATTCTATTCTTAATTCCACTATCAAAAAATTTACAATTACTAAAGTAATCTTGGCAATTACATCACTACTTCATTTTTGCCCAACATCTTCACTGTAGCTTCTTCATCTTTAACATATAACTTGTCTCCATCATCATTAAACCTACCATTATTAAAGTAATCTTCAATCTCCTGTAGCGTCCTATCTTTAGTTTCAGGAAGTATAAAATACAGAATACCCAAACATACTGCCATAGATATACCAAGTAGAGTGAAGGTCCCGTGTACTTTAATACTAACTAATAAAAATGGTGTTATTTGTAACCCAGTGTTCACACACAGAGACAAGATAATGCCTGCAACTGCTGAGCCTGCCCCTCTATGCTCTAAAGGTAGGACTTCCCCCAAAAACGCTAAAGGTATTGGAGTACAACCCAAATTAACCAACACAAAATACACTAGGAACAGAGATATTGGTATCCAGGAATTATCATTAGATACCACTTTTCTGGAGATTAAGAGAAGATAAGTACAGGCAGCGGCTAGAACGACTAAGGCTCCAAATCCTGTAGAAAACAATAAAGTCCGCCTTTTCATCAGCTTCACTAAGACCGAAGAGAAAGTAGCACTCGCAGTTATAACTATATCTAATCCCAAAGTGTAGTAGAACGATTGAGTCTTGTTCCCAGTTACTTCTCCGATGATGTCCAAAGCGTAAGCTGGGAAGAGATGCCTTCCACACACTTCGATCAAAATTGCGCCCAAGAAAATAATGAACATCGGCTTCAAAAAGTCCTTCTTTGTAAACTTTTTGAAGAACTCCAAAATTTTGTCCCAGAGCGATGATGTTTCCTCGAATTTCAGCTTCTGATCCATTTGTGATTTGATCAGTTCGTCTAGTTCTTTGGTGGAGTGTTCATTCTTTCCCCTCAGCCAATAGAAGGAGCTTTCACATCTATCGAATTGTTTCTTAGAGGCCAGCCACGCAGGGCTCTCGGGCCATGTCAAGTTTATCAATACAGCAGTCACATGGGGTATCAAAGCTATCAACGCTATGGCTCTCCAGGAACAATAGTTCCCTAGAATGTGTACCACCATACTCCCCAAACATACTGAGGCAGTTTTCAGATTCAGGAACATGCCGCGATGTTCTGGACTGGTGTATTCTCCTATGACCACAGCTCCTAGCCCCACGGTGCCTCCTGCAGTTACTCCTCCAAGGATCCTTCCTACCAGAATAGTTGGGACGTTAGTTGCGAAGTAGATCATGGACCAACCGAGGATGCCCGGGAAGATCACCACGACGTGTGTGAACTTTCGGCCCCAGTAAGCCATAAGAAATGAAGATAGTAAGAAGCCTGGGATCCCTGCCACGCCGACCGAAGATGCTGCAAATAATAATTAACACTGTGCTTTAAAATGTCTTGTAGAGTCCATGATAATGAGAAGACCAGTCAGTGAGGTTAGTATGAGCTTGAGTTCAAACCCAAATAACGCACGGCGAGTGACCTACTCAACCACACCCCCACCACTACATATAAGCGAAGTCTGTACACGTTTGTGTGTGTGCGTAAATTATTGTAGGGCTCCTGCACCCAGCCCGCGAACATAGTCGATCGAGAGAGCGAGAACGTTAAACGGCAACAACATGAGTGCTTCTCTTTCGAACTTATATCGTCGATCTCTCAGTGCCGGTAAACTAGCGCGCTGGCGTAGTAACTTGGTACCGGCGAGCGGGCGTGTGGCAAGCCTAACAGCGGCAGCGCAGTATAATGCGTACTGCCAGCGTGCTCTATTTCGTGGGCGACGTTAAACTGTCAGGGGAGCGAATCTCGATCCGTACGTTGTACTTCTACCACGGCTGTGATGGATAAACGTATTTATTCTTAAATTTCTCACCTATCCAAGAAGCAGTGTGTAGATCGACCTTGATACTGGAGTCAGGGTCTCGCAATGCAGGGAGAAGGCTTGACGGGTAGCTGAGGACCATCCCCAGAGCCATCATGTTCAGCAGAACACCAGACACTGCCCATGTCTGCAAGGTATGATGGAAAGTTAGAATGTGAAAAAAATTAAGGGAGGGTTCTGTTCTCATTGTCTACGTTCTAGGATTAGCCTTATTTGAGTATATTTTATGGGTATTTTTTTATCTAAATGTACATACATACATACATAATGCTCACTACTTGGTCCCGGAAGGATAGTGGGATTGTAGTAGCGATAACTCGGGAAGCCGGGACCGCATACCCGTGACTCGTCTGGACAGCGCCGGACAGGCAACTACCAGAACTAAGTCCCCTGACTATTCTGACTATATCTAAATGTATACTTTATTAATTAGTCCAATGTCGTAGTAACTAGTACAATCAGAAAGGAACTGGAGCGCGGGTCTAAGTCCTTGATCTTCAGTCGAAAGCTGATCATCCCAACGCAGCTTTTAGCTTTGTGACCTAACAGCCAGTTGTCTCCCCAAGGCTAGAAAATGTTGTATAGATATCGTTTAATTCACGATGACCATTTAAACTGGCGTAAGGGACAAACCACTGCTTCTCAGGAGCCGTAAAAAACTGTTTTCTTTTTATTTGTGTTTGTAATTATTTTGTTTGTGCCCTTATAATCAGTAATTTATTGCGTTCCATTTGTTAAAAAATGGTAGAAATAAACAGAGTATATATAGATGAGATAAAGTAATTGAATTTCACATTTTTTTTAATACATACCGTTCGATATATAATTAAAAACGGAGTTTGGAAACTAAAACACCAAGTTTGGCATTATGTACCTTACTACAATTTCCATTTCCATCGACGATCATCTAACAAATAAATCGTAAATTTCGCGTGTCTGTACATTGAAGATATTTGCAGAAAAAAATTGAGGCGTCTAAGTATAAGCAACAGAACACATTTCGATCATTTTTGAAAATTTTGTCTGTTTGTCTATTTGTCTGTTAGTTTGTGCACACATCACTTAAAAACTACTGAACAGATTTTGATGGCCTTTTCACAGAAATATGGGGCTTAACTTAACTTAACATGTAGGCTATATTTCATCGCAATCGGTTTACTCAATCAAAAGTTATGGACATTTTTAGTTTTCAAATACATTAGTAGGTAAGGTTATTATGCAATATATTGCAAATAATAGTATTTCCGTACTATTCAGATTGCGATGAGTTTGGACTACATTTGGAGCTGGCAGTGGGAATGGGAGTGGGAATGCGAGTGGGCGTGGGCGTGGGTGTGGTAGCGGGAGCGGATTCCGTAGTTCACACGAGCGGAGCCGCGGGCACAGCTAGTCATATTCATTAAAAACATGTTATTTGAAATCATTTTGTTTTCCATGAGGCACGGGTAACATTCCGTGATAACAACTCCGTAGTTCCCCAACTTTGTTTATAAAGCCGACTGTTAGCCACTAAAGTTTTAAATCTTACTAATATTATAAATGTGAAAGTTTGGATATTTCGATGTTTGTTACTCAATCACGCTTCAACCACTGGTCGGATCAGGATGAAACTTGGCACACATATAGGTTAGGTCCTGGAATAGGATATAGGATAGTTTTTATCCCGAAAAACATGTTTTTCCTACGGGAAGTATTTAATAATTTGTAATGTTAAGTTGTCCACGCGGACGAAGTCGCGGGCAATAGCTAGTTTAAAGTAAATCAGTAGTTTCAGTTGTAAGTGGCGGAGTTTGTAAGGCTGGATGTTTTTGACGCCTTTCCAGAAGTTGTACTATATAATTATTTAACACTAGCTGTGCCCGCGGCTCCGCTCGCGTGGACTACAGGTTCCGCTCCCATTCCCACTTTCGCTCCCTATCCCACTTCCACTCAGACTCTCAATCTCACTCTCAATCCCGCTCCCGCTCCCGCTCCCCTTTTCTCACGCCCACGCCCACGCCCACGCCCACACCCACTCCCACTACCAGCTCCAAATGTAGTCTAAACTCATCGCAATCTGAATAGTACGGAAATACTATTATTTGCAATATATTGCATACTCACATACTACTAATGTATTTGAAAACTAAAAATGTTCATAACTATTGATTAAGTACACCGATTGCGATGAAATAAAGACTAAATGTTAAGTTAAGTTAAGTTAAGCCCCATGTTTCTTTAAAAATATGTATCAAAATCCGTTCAGTAGTTTTTAAGTGATGCGTGGACAAACTCACAGACAAACAGACAAATTCCAAAAAATTATCGAAATGTGTTCTATTACTTATCCTTAGACCCCCCAATTTTTAACAAATATCTTCAATGTACAGACACGCGAAGTTTACGATTTTATTTATTAAATATAGCCTAAGGCACTCACAAATAACGTGGCTTTCTATTGGTAAAAGAATTTTCGGAATTTGGATTGTGATGGATACCTAGTCATTTGCAGGGACGAGGGTAAGCGGGAGCAGAAGCAGGAGCGGGAGGGGGAGGGGGAAAGGGCGGTGGAAGGGGAGGGGGAAGGGTCATCCCACTACGTAATTTTCAATTAAGTGCTACGGGGACAGCTACTACCTAAATATAAGAGATATCAGGAACGTTAAGCGAAAGAAAAACGAGGGGCGAAAAGCGGGCAAAAGGAAAGTCGCTTTGCGACGTTGGTCATGTTCGCGCAAGTCAAAATCATTTAATGCTATTGATAAGCTTGAATTGTTCATCTACACTAATACGTATAATATTATAAATTATAGTTGCAATTGCCATAATGCAAGTTATCTCTTTCATAATTTATAACAAAGATAAAGTGCGTCCGGGCAATAATTTGGGGGGGCAAATGCCTCAATAAAATTTATATCTACGATTGGATACAAAAAGTCATTGTTTAATACTTCAGAAAAAAAATTATATCAAATTCTACTAGAAATATAATTAGCGTGGACTGCAGAATCTTAATTGTCAGTTTACCAGAGCAATATCTGTACAAAGTTTCATCATTTTTCTTCATCATCAACCGAAATCATTTATTGCATATGAGTACACTTGGTACATATATTCACGTAATTTTTTTATCGACTACCGGTACCTAGGTGTTAGCGCTATCCTACTTCCTACTTATATTATAAACGCAAAAGTTTGTAAGTATGGATGGATGTTTGTTACTCTTTCACGTAAAAAATACTGAATGGATTTTAATGAAACTTTACAGTAATATAGCTTATAAATCAGAATAACACATAGGGTACAATTTATAAAGATATTGTGTTAATTGTCCAAATTATCAAGTAAGTTGGAAAAAATCTACCATCTGGGAGCTATTCTGGCGTGCGCTGCCAAAACCGCTAGAGTAACACATATGTAATGTATGATGGAAATGTTTATCTTAAATAGTCCTACAAAAAAGCCCGCCACAGTATATATCTATATCTTATGTGTAAGCCATTATAGCCAAAATAGTGAACCATCGTGATGAAACTTGGCACACATATAGGTTAGGTCCTGGAATAGGACATAAAATAATTTTATCCCCAAAAAACCTGGCATTCCTACGGGAAATACATAATAATTTGTGATGTTAAGTTGTCCACGCGGAAGAAGTTGCGGGCAACAGCTAGTCACTAATATACCTACACAGGCGAACCTGCTGCCCGTCCCTGCTGACGTGCGTGTCTAGGGGTTAGCCTGGTCGTAAGCGAGCCGAAATCCCGGTGCTGGGCAAACTTCGGGCCATGTTAGTCTTACCGAGTCATGAGGTGAACAATTATTACCCTAGCTAACCGTGGTACCTCAACACGGAGGCGGCGATGTTGTTCGCAACACATCACGTCAAGGGGTACCACGGGGCGAAAAGCCGGCGATTGCCTCGCGTATAGTGGCGATACCTCGTCTCTGCCTACCCCTCTGGGACCAAGGCGTGAGCATTATATCTAAACAAATACCTGTTTAAGAAACGGTGGCACCATTTTTATTTTTCTCCTTTAACCAGGTTAAGGAAGACGATGGAGCGACTCGTCCCACATTATTAATAATGAAAAAACACAGGTCAACGTTTTTCTCTTATTCCAGGTCCTCTAGGCTCAAATGCAGGCGACTGACTCGAGCTAAAACTTGACAGTTAAGCCTTAGTAATCAGAAAGTGAAATAATGCAGTAAAGTTTAATAATCTACATTGTTTGATAAGTAATCTGTTTTTTTTTATTACGCATGTGTTTGCAGTTTGACGAACGGTGGTAAGGCAGGTCACAGACAATTCCGAGTAATTTACTAAACATTTTCTCCATGGATATCGTAAAATATGAATTAGGAATGTATACATACATAAATACATACATAATGCTTACGCCTTGGTCCCAGAGGGGTAGGCAGAGACGATGGAACGCCACTTTGCGCGATCCTAACACACCTCACTAGCCTCACTCACATTCATCAACCTTTTCATGCACCTCCTTTTATTCTTCTCACTGCGGACCCCAGCCTTTTTGAGGACGTTGCTAATTTGACCCTTGAACGTCCTGCTAGGACAACCTCTAAGTATTTATCCAGGCCATAAATGACTGACTCTATAGAATAGTGGACACTTACGGTGGGCTTGATCCATAAGTTGAAGTTTAAGAGTCCCCGCAGACTGCAAACTTTATATCGGCCGATAATTTAGTCAGGCTCTTAAACAGTATAAAGATGTATGCAAGTGCGCACACTATGACGATTTGTTGGCCCAGTGTGCGCACTAGCAGCTCAATCCGACTAAATTATCGGCCGATATAAATTTTGCAGTGTGCGGGGACTCTAAGTCAGACAATACAGTTGGGTAGAAACAATTTGGATAGGGAATCTGACAGAAGAATCCAGTTGGGCTGGGCAGCATTTGTAAAACTGCGTCAAGTCTTTACGTCGCCTATTCCACAAAGGCAGAAGAATTTAATCAGTGCGTCCTGCCTGTCATGACCTACGGCGCAGAAACGTGGACACTGACGGTGGGCCTGGTCCACAAGTCGCTCAGCGAGCTATGGAGAGGGCTATGCTCGGGGTTTGTCTGAGGGATATGATTCGTAATGAGGAGATCCGACGAAGAACGAAAGTCACCGACATGGCCGAAAGGATTGGCAAGCTGGTGAGCAGTGGGCGGGCTATATCATTTGCAAAACCGACGGCCGTTGGGGCAGACGAGATCAGGAGTGGGTACCGTTGATACTGACCTTTAGAAGGTGGCCGGAAGCGGCTGGATGATGAGGACGGGGCACGGGGTGTGGTGGCGTTCATTGCGGAAGGCCTATGTCCAGCAGTGGACGTCTAAGGTCTATCTTATCTTATCTTCTTAGGGGGCCAGGAAGACCTGGCGACACTTCGACCCTTCAGGATCTTGTGTGCCAAACCCCTGACCACCAACGGTGCCCTTCTACGACTACGACAACTTCACATACGCCTCAGAATTTCTTCTTCGGCATATGCAGGTTTCCTCACGATGTTTTCCTTCACCGAAAAGCCTGTGGTATTAGAAATAAACCATACTTAAGTTTGGTAAAACTCATTGGTACGGGCGGGGTTTGAACCCAAGACGTGAAGCGAGTGCACAACCAACCGGCTACCACGGTCTAAGGTCTATTGATATTACTTACATTAAGGCTTGATTTATTAATCTTGTTAGACATTTTGAAGGTTTTTTTACCGGCGGAAAATAATGGTTCCCAAAGGAAATGGAAGTAAGGAAAACCTTTCTAGGAAGGAAGATTATCGTGTTATTGAGAGATTGTGTTTAATCTTTAGTTTATTATGGTACTTACCTGTTTAATAATGCTGTAGGCATAATAGCTCTTGCAAATCGTTTTATAGCTTACTCTCATGTAAATATTTAGAATCTGGGCTTATAGCAGAGATAATATATTGCTTATAGTGATAAAAAAAACTCTAACATAGGTACAGTTCCGTTTGGGAGATGGGGGGGGATGGGAGTGATGGGGGGGGGGGGGGGGGTAAAGGACCGTCTGAAGAAGGTGGCCGTTACATATAGCTGTTTATTTCAAGAATATGATTGGTAATGAAGAAATAATACTAGAACGAAGGTTTGAATAATTTATTAATTAATGTATTAGGGAATGTATTAGGAAATATTGCATGCTTATACAAAAGGCAAGATAATATAACATCTTCTGTGTATCTGTATTTGCCTATACTTGGCAATAAATGATTATGATTATTATGATTATGGTGACTTCCTTCCTTTAACTGCACAACCTACCGTTTTCTGTAATTCAAATACTCTACCCAAAAGGTTGTCTGGAAGAAATCGCTTTTAGCGATAAGACTGCCTAGATGTACACATGTAAGTTACTTTATTATTGTATCGTTTTTATTTTTTACGTGCAATAATGAGTAATTGAATTGAAGGTGACCGACATAATATATGGAAGGAATTACGACTGCCTTTGTGGCAGACGAGTTCTGGACGCAGCGACCTGATGAATGTGACCGGAAGCGGCTGGATGCGGAGGGCGGAGGACCGGGTGTGGTGGCGTTCATTGGGGAAGGCCTATGTCCAGCAGTGGACTTCTAGGGGCTGATATAAGGATTATGACATTAGGATTATGAGATTTATTTATTTCACTTTTACATCTTAAAAATTCAATTTTACATATCATTCTAATATGATAAAAGGGATCGTATAAAATAAAATAATGTACAAAATATAAATTACAATGTCAACAATTCAAATAATGTCATATTATATAACATACTATCTATGTCAGTATATTAAAATAAAAATTTCAAAATACACTTGGTATTAAATTATCACATATTAAATTAAACGTCAAAGGTCCCACTAGGTATTCTATGTTTTTTTTTACTTCCACCACACCGCGCCTCATTCCCCGGACACACCCCCAAGCGAACAGATTCAATTACTACTACTACAGGCGCATCAGCCTGTGCGTACACGCGCGTGTGTGTGCGTAAATAATATTAGTACAGGCAGCTGCACCCAGCGCAATCGAGAGAGGGACAACGTTGTAAGTCAACAACGTAAGTAAAGGTTGTCTGGAAGAAATCGCTTAAAGCGATAAGACCGCCTAAATTGTACTATTTGTAACTTCTATAACGTGTAACTGTATTTGTTTGTGCAATAAAGTGTATTGTATTGTATTGTAAGTTCTTCTCTTGTGCGCGTACTACCAGCCGTGCTCTGGTTTGTTGTCTGGTGACGTTAATTTAGTGAGGTAGGTGAGTGTCGCTTCTTTAGGTTAAATAGGAAGTTAGACAGCAATGGCATGATTAAAACTACTTAGTTGTTTTAAAAAACGTGTTTTAACCATTAAAATTGTGTTTAAACCCTGAAAAGTAGTGTTTAAAACATAAAAATTGTGTTTATACACGTGTTTTGTTTTAATCATGACAGCCCTGCAGTTTAATTTGCTTGTCTTTAATTTCATCATCATCATCAGGTTATTTTTGTCTCCACTGCAGGAGCACAGCCCTCTCTCATCTGCCGCAGACAGACGGAGGATTCGGCCTACACTCCCCGCGCTGGCCAGACGGGATGGGGAGGCCTGATTGATGTTTTATAATGTAATTTTCTTAATTAGTCTTTAATTTAATTTTATTTAATTTCTGTAAAAATTTTATTTGACCTGTAACAGAAGTTATCAATAAAGTATGTCTATGTCTTAGTTGAGGCGGAGCCTGCATATGGTGCACCAAGTCAATTCATAATGTTCGGTGGAATCCGGATTGCGATGAGTTAGGTTATGACTACATTTGAAGCTGTAGTCGGCGTCGGAGTCAGATTTAAAGTGAATTAAAAATAATTGTGTAGTCCACGCGAGCGGAGCCGCGGGCACAGCTAGTAGTAACATAATATTTATTTAGCACACTTTTCATTTTTTTTATTTATGTAAAGGAATTAAATCTTTATTGCGTGTGGAATTTGGGTTAGTTTGTTAGTTGCCTTATATTTTCACCAAACCCAATATACCTTTTAGTGAGCACACACACACACACACACACACATGCACACACACACCCCCACATATACACCACCCCCCACACCCACACCCACACCCACACACACACTCCCCACACACACACCACACACACACACACACCACACACACACACACACACACACACACACACACTAAATTTAATTGGGTACCTACACACCCCCGGCGGTCCACACAAGCGAACAGAATTAATTACCTACTACCATGACAGGCGCGCCAGCCTGTCCGTACACGTTTGA
The DNA here is from genome assembly GCA_947086405.1 of Esperia sulphurella. NCBI lineage: Eukaryota > Metazoa > Arthropoda > Insecta > Lepidoptera > Oecophoridae > Esperia > Esperia sulphurella. The sequence goes on along the minus strand of OX352281.1, from coordinate 939,271 downwards.
GTGTGTGTGTACATTATTGTAGGGCTGCTGCACCCAGCGCGCGAGCACAGTCGATCGAGAGAGGGACAACGTTATACGTCAATAACATAAGTGCTACTATTTCTAACTCATAGCGTTGTACCAGTGGGCGGGACTGCGCGTACTGCTAGCCGGGCTCTATTTTGCGGGCGACGTCAAACTGACCGGGGGAGGTGATTCTCGCTTCTTTACGTAGTAATATTTAGTTTATTTAAAAAGTCTTTTTTTGGTATATTAAATTAAATAATATCTAATAAATAAAATCGTAAACTTCGCGTGTTTGAAGATATTTGCAAAAAAAATATTGGGGGATCTAAGGATAAGTAATAGAACACATTTCGGTCATTTTTGGAATTTTTGTCTGTTTGTTTGTATAGTTATACGATTCAGTCTTGAACCATCATTATAAAAATTACGAATATTATCATTTCTTTATGTAAATGATATTTAGCGCTTGCACGATTGTAGAAATATATTCTTTACCGGTTTCATTTCAAACGTGTTTGTTTGTGACTTCCGATAACAAATTAAAAATAATTCCTTTGTTTTAGGTTTTATCTTTAATTCCGGCTGCTTAATTGGTTAACTAATTTTTACTGATAAATTAGTAACTGTATCCTACGTGCATTAATTTGAGAACACCGTTTTTTAAACTGGTGGATAGAAATAAACTTCAATTAAAAAAAAAACTTATCATCGGCTAGCTGTGCCCGCGGCTCCGCTTGCGTGGACTACAGAATTAAATAAAGTTGAAGCGTCAATTCCCGTCCCCTTCCCCCTTCACCTTCCCATTCAAACTTCAGCTCCAGCTCCGACTCCTGCAAATATTTTCAATGTACAGACACGCGAAGGTTCTGTCATCAATAGTTTCCGCAGCGCATGCGATGAAAGACATTTTATGGCAGTTTTTTTACACCTTGGGTTACATTATTGAAGTTTTAGTAGGGATCCCTACTTTTTTATAGTAATAAATATAGTCTATGTTACTCAGGTATAATGTAGCATTCTAATGGTGAAAGAATTTTTGAAATCGGTCCAGAAGTTTTTGAGTTTATTCGTTACAAACAAACAAATCTTTCTTCTTTATAATATTTGTGTAGATAGCAAATCCCGCATAGACAGAGAATAAGTAACAGTACCAGTACAGAAGGATCACTCCCTAAGAAAACTTGTTTCACTTCTTATTAACCTACCTACAAAAATCATACCCACATCATCATCATCATCATGTCAGCCCCTAGAAGTCCACTGCTGGACATAGGCCTTCCCCAACGAACGCCACCACACCCGGTCCTCCGCCCTCCGCATCCAGCCGCTACCGGCTACCTTCTTTAGGTCCACTGGCGGCGGGGCGTCCCACCCTGCGAGTGCCGATCCGCGGTCTCCACTCCAGAACTCGTCTGCCCCAACGGCCGTCGGTTAACCCACAATAATCACATAAACATACTTTCTATGGGATAACATAACTAAGACTGTAAGTATACGTCATTGTTTTAAATATGGTTATTTCGTATTGATTCCGTCTATAGAATCCCTTGCCTTATTCATCAGACCAGCGAAGTCCCTTGACGTGTTCAACAGGCAAGTCAAGGAGCGCCTTTTGAATGTCTGCACTGCTATTCTCTAAAATAAAAACTCACGTGCGAGTCTCACTCAAGTGACTCACTTCGAAACCTAATCCATGACCTTTGTTTGGCATTCTGTAAACATTCCAGAGCACTATCATAGAGTTGTTAATTCACTTCACTACGGTAGTACTCTGGAGTGTTAGGCAGATACGATGTACCGCCACTTTGCGCAATTCAATGTCGCAAAGCATTCATTCGGTTCATCTCATGCAGTCACTGCCAGCCGCCTTAAGCAGATCGTCGCTTCATCTAGCCAGGGGGCGTCCTAGACTACAGTCTGTCCAGTCGCGGTCTCCACTCTAGAACTCGTTTACCCCAGCGGTAATCGGTTCTCCGACAGATGAGACCAGCCCACTGCCAACGTACTAACTTTTTGAGCTACGTCGAGAATTAATTCTGTGGCGGATCACCTCATTTCAGATCCTGTACATACATACATGCATAATGCTCATGCATTGGTCCCAGAGGAGTAGTTTCTTGAGCAATCCAATGTCGCAAAGCGACTTCCTTTCGCCTGCTTTTCGCTCCGTGATACCCCTTGACGTGATGTGTTGCGAACAACATCGCCGCCTCCGAGTTGAGGTACCACGATTATCTAGGGAAATAATCTCCCACCTCGTCAGAGCTAATACTGCCCGGAGTTAATCCAGTTCCAGGATGTCGACACGCTTACGACCAGGCTAGCCCCTGGACTAATTTTTTTAATTTTCCATTATTTCTTTTGTATCTATATTAATCTAGAAGTAAGAGGAGTACTAGAGACTACTCAGGGAGTATTCTTCTCCTAAGGGGAGTCTTACCCCAATCTTTTCTACAATTTATATTACATCTATAAAGGTTTGTTACTGACACTCAGCAATCTCTTTATACTACTAGATGGAGCGTTCCAAACAATCGCATGACATTATTTAACCGTAGTGTCAATATTTAGTAATAATTAAATGTTCTCCGTAGTAACTGCACAAGTTTCATTGTGAATGTAAAAGAGTTGTGGCTACTTGTGTGGAACAGAACGATTGTTTGGAACTCTCCATCTAGTAGTACATAGAGATCGTTGCTGCCACTCTAACTTTTGTATAAAGAGAAAAAGTTTCTTATAATTTTTTTGTACGAAATATCGTGTATGCCTGCACGGACTGTTATAATACTTAAAGTTATTACAATATACATTAATATTTTATTGGTTTGGTATCTATTAACGCTGTGTTTAAAAATTAAGTCAAGTCCGCCTCTTAATATATGTTTAAGTTAATTCATTTTATTATTATATTGTTATAAATAAAATTGAGAGTGATATTATGAGACACTTGAATCAAACACATGTGTTCGCTTCCGGTGTCTCATATCCTACTACTATTATATTAATATTATAAACGCGAAAGCTTGTAAGTATGGATGGATGTTTGTTACTCAATCACGCTTCAACCACTGGACGGATCGGGATGAAACTTAGCACACATATAGCTTAGCTCCTGGAATAGGACATAGGATAGTTTTTATCCCGAAAAAACATCCCATTCCTACGGGAAATACATGGTGATGTTAAGTTTTCCACGCGTACGAAGTCGCGGGCAACAGCTAGTAGAAAATAAGTATTGTTTGTTCATATATTAAATATTTATTACTAACATAGATTAAGTTTTATTTTTATATTTTGTACTCACAAATTATGAACTTAGTCTGAAATATTTTTTTCCAATCATTGTTATTTATATACTGGCTGTGCCCGAGGTTCCATTCGCGTGGACTACAGAATTAAATAAAGTTGAAAATTATTAAGTGTTAATTCCTGTCCTTCTCCTCTTTCGCCGCCACTTCCCCTTTTCTCTCCAGCTCCAGACCGTGTGCACAAACAAACAGGCTAAAAATCCATAAATTATCTGAATTAATGCATTCTATTATTAATTCTTGGACCCCCACATTTTTTTGTTGCAAATGTCTTCAGTGTACAGATACGCTAAGTTAACGTTTTTATTTATTAGAATATGCAGAAGTTTGGACATTTCCTAAGAAGATTTTGATCGGAATTCAATATCTAGAAAATAGTAGGTCTGTGTAAAAGGAAATGTAGTGCAAATATCCAATAGATGGCGCCACCAGTAGATTAAAACACGCTAATGGTTGGTTGCGTCCTCCGTATATAACAGCGGCGTGTGTATCGTGTAACCTCTTTTAACTCTCTTATTGCTCTTATCACTATTAACTTAATAGATAGATTAGAATATCTTTAAACTTTCAATTGTGTGTGTGAGAATAAACAGTATTGTTTATATGCGTCTTTAATTGTCAACCTCTTTGAAACTAAAATACTTAGAACAAAACTTAACAAGGTCAATTAACATGCCTACTGGACCTTTCTAATGCAGAACCCTAAAATGATACATAACCTTGTTGCATAAAATATTAATTTTAATACTGTTCGTGACAAAAATGCTACAGTAATAATATAACATTGAAGTAACTTCAAAGAACAAATGCAGACAGATATGGATGAACATAGATGGATAACACCTTTGGGAAAACAAGTAAGTTTTGTGGTTGTTGGCGACATAAAATAAAAACATTTATTTCAGGCGTTGCTTAAAGAGTGTTAGTAACAACAGTGATAACTTATAAATATAAATATATAAATAAATAAATATGTCAGACATTCACACCAATTATCCAGTCCCAAACTAGGCAGAGCCTGTGGTATGGTTACTAGATAACGGATAACTATATACAGAGTACAAACATTCATATTCATCATACGAACATTTGCCCCTAGCGGGATTAGAACCCGCAACCTCCGGCGTGGCAGTCCGAGAGTTACCCGTTCCGCCACGGAGGTCGTCAACTTGATAAGATTAAAATAATAGAAATGAAATTTTGATTCCTTTGACGAGATGGACGCGAGTCCAGTGATGCATAATAGCAGTATTCACGTCCAGCCTCGCCGCGCCAGTCTGCAGGAGGCTGTTGGAGCTGCCCCTCACCCGCTGGATCAGGGAAGCGATACGCTTACTAACAATGTTTATTTTATCTTCTTAGGGGGCCAGGAAGACCTGGCTACACTTCGACCCTTCAGGATCTTTTGTGCCAAACCCCTGAACACCAACGGTGCCCCAAGCCGATTTGGTGGACTTCACATACGCCTCAGAATTTCTTCTTTGGCATATGCAGGTTTCCCCACGATGTTTTCCTTCACCGTAAAGCCTGTGGTATTATAAATAAACCGTACTTAAGTTTCGTAAAACTCATTGGTACGGGCGGGGTTTGTACCAGGACCTCATGAACGTGAGGCGAGTGCACAACCAACCGGCTACCACGGCTCTTTTTTACTAACAATGCTAGAGAAGCTATCAACTCCAGCATCTGCCAGCACCCCTGACGCACTGCAGTGACGTCGCAGCCCCACCAGCCCCCTGAAGGCATGTTGTACTGAGTGCGCAGGGCCCTGTACGCTCCTTGGGTGTAATGGGTCCACAGCCTACACGTGTACAGAGAGTTACAATAAGACTAATAGTTATAATAAGACTTTACCAGTAAAATATTAGTTACTCAGTAAACTTTAAACGGAGGATTTGGCCTATACTCCCCGCGCTGGCCAGACGGGTTGGGGAGGCCTGATTGATGTTTTATAATGTATTCCCTCAGTCGCCTTGTACGACATCCACGGGAAGAGTTGGAGTGGTCCTATTCTACTCTACCGGAAACCACACGGCAATAGGTAGATGTGTTTGTAAGGAAATATTATTAAATTAACTTAGGTGTCCAGAAAAACCTTCATGGGGTTCTAATGTTTTTAGATATGGACAATCTCTGCTGTTCAGTTGAAGTTGTTTGGTATGGGAATGTCAATCAGCTACCCGACAAGCCTGCTGCCTGGGTTACGGGATCCCGAGTCATCAATTAAGGTAGACCTGGCAACTGCTTCGTGGTTAGGTGAGATTATAATTACCATTGTTTAAGTAATACCTGAGAAATGCATTGCATGATTCTGCTGACATTCGCCAGGTTCTATTCTATAATTTACTCCTAAATAAGACTGTATTAAATAACACAGCGACACAAAAAAAAACTGACCTGGACATCTCATTATGTGTACAAAATGTTTTTGGGGTCTCTGAATCCAAATTCGGGGCCAGTTTCATCCCAGCACGTCTGGTTCCACCCATAACCTCAAAAAATCCTGAAATCTGCTACATCCGTTGAAACCACAAACCCTATGGCTCACAGCATCTAGTTAAGGGTAATGTAGTTATGTGGTTATGTGGCTGTGGGGTTATGTTGCTGTAGATAGAGCTATCGAGTTATTGTATTATAGTATCATGAGAATTTAGAAGGGAATTCATTATAAAATATCAATCAGGCCTCCCTAACCCGTCTGGCCAGCACGGGGAGTGTAGGCCAAATCCTCCGTCTGTCTCCGGCAGATGAGAGAGTGTTGTGCTCCTGCAGTGGAGACAAAAATAACCTGATGATGATGATGATGATAAGGATTTAGAGGCATAGAATCACTGATATGGTAAACAGAGTGTTTTTGAGGTTATGGCCGAACTGTAACGTGCTGGGATGAAACTGACCCCGGATTAGGATTCAGCGACCCCAAAAATATGTAGTACTCATAGTGAGACACCTACGTGAGACACATTTTTCTGTGTTGCTGTGTAATAGATCAGTCCAAAAACTTTAAAATCTGAACTAAACGAGACCTGTGATGGTCAGATGTGTAACATTGGTACCTGATTGCTTAGGTTGATGTGGGCTGCCTTAACTTCAATCGTCTCGCCAGTGGCTTGGCGATTAGAGTTAAACGTCAGTGATCGTGGATTCCGATTCCTACCAGTATCAACAAGTTGGTCCAGGTTATTCTATTCTTGTCTAATTCTCATCGTTTATAGGAAAAATATAGAGTACCAAAAAAAATTTCTTCGACTCAGCTGATCACTACTTACCCCATTAGATACAAGAAAGAGAAAGAGTAGAAAAACATGAATCCAATTTATTTCTGCATGAACGGCCTGAGATGTTCTCATTTTAGTTTGTAAGATTCTAAGTAGTTTGCCACTATTCTGTAGGTTTTTTGAAACTAATTCATTTGTATTTATAATAGCGTTTTAGATTATGGAATGTCTCGCAAATGAATCTAAAATTTCTAACTAGACTGATGCCAACGGACACACAATGGTGAAGCACAGAAACTGTGAATAAACGTATCTTTTAAGAAAGTTGACTTTTAGTAATCGTATTTCGAGGTTGCTGATGTTTCACTAGAAACACCATTAAAATCATTTTTTTCTACTACAAATTATTCCATTTGTATCTGAATTCAGGAAGTAATTTTGAAATTTTTATTTCCAGTGTCATCGGTCGGCATATCTACGATTCCAGGCCTCTTCATTAGCTCCTTTGTCATGTACTACTCTGGGCGACGGATCGCTTATATCATATCGCTCTTACCAGCAATCCTGGGCTGGTTATTCATTTACTTTGCTCCCAACGTTCAAACTATCATGATTGGAAGAATACTCAGTGGAATGTCAACTGGAGGCTGTGGCTTTCTTGGTACTATAGCAATCGGAGAATATATCAGTCCAAAATATCGAGGCATGATCTTAAATCTCAAGACAGTCTTTTTCGGCACGGGGAGTATGCTTGTACATATCTTATCGCTTTATCTTAGTTGGAGGACCATAGCAATGATTGCCTTGATTCCAAATATATTGTCTTTACTGATAACTTGGACATGGACCGAAAGCCCTGCTTGGTTGGCTTCTAAGCAACTGTTCGAGAGATGTGAGAAGTCTTTCGTTTGGCTTAGGGGAAAGAATGATATTGCCACTAAAGAATTAGCTGAATTAATCAAATCACAGATGAACCGAAAGTCAGAATGTAATATAAATTCTTCGTTACTAGAAAAAGTTGTAGAATTTTTAAAGAAATTTACAAGGATGGACTTTTTAAAGCCTATGTTTATAATTTTCTTCTGCATGAATTTGATGGAACTTAGTGGAAGGCATTTGTTTCCAGCGTATGCTTCTGATATTATCAATGAAGTTACTGGAAATAAGACTGTGTCATTTTACTATATCTTAGGGTTGGATATAGTAGTAATTGCCAGCACATCCTTTTCTGTAGTTTTGGCAAAGCTAATGACACGAAGAACACTTTTATTTAGCACTGGATGGGCCGCCGTAGTAGTTTTAGCTATATTTTGTGCATACCTTTTCATTATTCCTGTAGAAATTGGGAACAATGATAATAACTACACGTGGAAACCAATATCGATATTGGTGATCTTTCTTGCACTTACCCATTTGGGTTGTACTCCAATCCCATTTGGTATTATGGGAGAAATTATACCATTACCTCACAGAGCGGCTGGTTCAGCAGTCGGAGGAATCATTCTCTCACTAAGCATGTATATGTCACTTCAAATGACTCCTTATTTGCTGATCAGTATCAAAGTACGCGGGACTTTCGCAGTTCCCGGCTTTGGTATGGCTGTGTGTCTACTTATTCTTTACTTCATTCTTCCGGAAACCAAGGACAGGACGTTGCAAGAGATTGACAACTTCTTTTTTTGACAAGACAAAGATTGACAAAAATTTTTAAAAAATGTGTCCCGTAGTTTGGGTACGTTCCCTAAGGTTAGTATGCAATATAACAAAGAAGTATAATTTTAATCGGAGTGGGAGTGGGAGCAGTAGCGGGAGTACATCTCCAAATGTAGCCTTATTTGAAAACTAAAAATTCTCATAACTTTTGATTGAGTAAGCCGATTGCGATGAAATAAAGACTAAATGTTACTCTGAGTTAAGTCGCCATAATTGATTTTTCGAATATATTTAATGTACAGACTTTTGACCTTTACGATTTTATTATATGTATAGATGTATGTATTTCAACTAACTTACAATCAAAACAAAAGAAGGTGGTGCTCAATTCGACACGAATACACGTATGTTTTTTTGATGTTTGAAAGACTAAATTACTGTCAAGTCTATTGACGACGAGGAATAGCAGAGTTCTGTAGGTAGGCTAAATTTGAAGTCACTATTTTTCATACCAATCATCGTGTGTTCGAAAAGAAAGTTGCTCATCAAGGACACCAAGATGGTGATGATCACATTTTGCTATAAAGTGCGACCTAACATTGTGTAAACCAAAAAATATTTTAAGGTGTTTTGTGAATTTAAGAATGATATAAAATTTTATGCATAAAAAATTATAAATGACCAACATGTCCAAGATGAGAATAATACTAGCAAGCTAAACATACGACCTGGACACCCTTCGGATGCCGATGGTTTCAATGATGCTAGACATAATGCAGTTAGATTTAATAAACATTGTAATGTCACGTCGCCTTTCTCTTTATCACCAGTTTCCAATGTAGGGTTAGAGTTGCACGAGAGTGTCAGATTTTCTGCCAAAGAGGTAAGAAATGCTGTAAAGGCAATGTAGAAAGGGAAGTCCCGAGTACACGATAGTTCAGCATTGAGTAACTCCTGCAAGTTGGACCTCATCTATCACGTAAGCTTGTTATATTGATCACCTTCTACGTATGGTACTTGTACTGGCTGACGGAGTCCATGAGAACGGTCGTAATACCGATTCTCAAAGATGAGTCTGGATACGTAGCTAATAAAATCAACTACAGACCGAAATCATTAAATACAAATATTGTCAAAGTGTTTGATGTACTGTTGTACACACATTTAGAAAAGCATGTTGTACTGCACGACAATCAGTTTAAATTATGATCAAAATCTCAACTGAAAGTGGCATAATGTGTCTAGGGCATGCCGTCACACAACGCAACACACTTAAGTATTAATGTTTGATCGATAGTCGAAGTAATTTGCCCTAGTTTTGTATGACGTTATGTGGAGCTTTGGGAAATAAACTTTGTACTTCTGGAATTTCCGATGCAATCAAAAAAATAATGTCAATTAAGAGGGTGCACAGTCGGAAACGTATTGAACCCGTACTTCAACCAGCTCATCTTTAGTCTGCTTCAATAATATTAGTTATGCAGACGACATGGTGTGCTGTGCGCGTCGTATAGCTTTCTCAGTGAATTCTCAAGTCTCACTCAGTCTCAGAATTATCAAGTATTTGTGAAGAGTGTGGTACGGCTTTAAATATAACACATATAAAAGCGAACTTAAGGGTCTTCTATTTAATGGATGGTATTTCTTTGAAGCAAAATACAAGAATAAAAATAAAAATTTTGATTTCATGCCTGCTTCAAAGAAATACCATCCATTAAATAGAAGACCCTTAAGTTCGGTTTTATATGTGTGTACCGTTCTTCATGTAAAACATGACGAACGAAGCGGATATTAAACTGTAATGAAGGGCATCGCTGATAAGAGTGAATATGATAGCTCGCAGGTTTGATCGTTCCTCAAAGGCAGTTTAGATCACACTTTTCCGAGCGACTGTACATCCTCAATACCTTCCGCGTTCAGTATTATAATGAAATAATTTATTTATTTGGGTTATCTTCTTAGAAACTTAAATAATATAGAATAACAACGGATCTCTGGGAATGATTGTAAGTGGTCTCAATAATATAGTAATTTTACTTTATAGCGTAAGACCGCACGCACATATATATTTTGATAGAGATAGAAAACAAGTTTCTTTCTTCATGGTTTTTGAAAAAACATAACCCTAAAATAGAATTGAAACTTCAGAACATACCTCGCCAGTTATTACAAAGATACATAGCAATAATGAGATCAATTGTTTAGTAACTTCAGAGGACAAGAAACAAAGAATGGAAAAACATACATGGATAACACCTTTCGTAAAACAGGTGAGTTATTAAAAATCTACGGTTGATGTATTGTCAATAGAAGAAACATTCTTATACAGTTTAGAAAATACAGTTGGCTTTGTAAAAGAGACAGAAAACTTCTCTAGTTAAGATAGAATAATAAAATTGTGAGTTTTAGAAACTTTAAAATCATATTTCACTATATAGGTACTATTAAATATACAAGTCAAATTTTGGAAAGTAATTAACACTGTAGAGCCACTTCTGAAGTACCGCTTCTAATGTAAATCGTGATGTGTCAAGGTGTGGACAGTTTCGGCTGTTCACTTGACGTTGGTTGGGATGGGCATGGCGATGAGCTACCCCTCGAGCCTGCTGCCTGCACTGCGGGACTCTGGGTCAACCATCAAGGTCGATCTGTACACAGCTTCGTGGTTAGGTAAGATAGAAATGGTGATATGTACCATGTATCATTGTCTTATCGTTAGGGTTCTTTATATAAGTGGCTTCTTTACTTCACATGAGTTTGCTATTTAATATTACTGGATAAATATAACTTTGAGTCTCAATTTTCACTATACCCACTAAAGATTCGAAAAAAGGTATTTGGTTATCTTTTAAGTTCATTATAATAACTTATACGTACTTGTCATCAAGTAAGTCTAAATCTTTAGATGATTTCAATACTCTACGCAAGATTTGTTTCGTACCTATTCTGAAGCCTAGAATTTGACGGACAATAGTTTTGTCTTTATCTTCCTAATATTGTTTGACAGTGAGAAAAATAATTTTGGTGTTGTCGAATTTTAAACTTTTTCTAATTCTAATTCTAATTTCTCGTCTCGTCATTCTTCTTTTTCGTCTTCAGAATTGGACCGTTTTTCTTTAAAAAAAAGTCTGTATGAGCTACGAAAAATTATTTTGCTACATGGTATGAGGTTTAAGTAATAACTATAACAAAATTTTCGTTTCCAGTATCGTCGGTTGGCATTTCTGCGATTCTAGGCCAGTTTCCATCCTCTTTCGTCATGCAATACTACGGACGAAGAATAGCTTACAGCTTGTCACTCATACCAGCAATCCTGGGCTGGCTCCTTATTTACTTTGCATCTAACGTTTCTGAACTCATGACTGGAAGAATACTCATTGGAATGACAAACGGAGGTTGCAGCTTCCTTGGTGCTGTGGTTATAGGAGAATACATGAGTCCAGAATATCGAGGCATATTCTTGAATCTTAAGACAGCCTTCTTTAGCATGGGGTGTATACTTGTCCATATCTTAGCACATTACTTATTTTGGAAAACAATAGCACTGATGGCTTTAATTCCACTTACATTGTCTTTACTTATAACTGGGACGTGGCCCGAAAGCCCCGCTTGGTTGGCTTCTATGAAACAGTTCGATAGATGTGAGAGCTCTTTCGTTTGGCTGAGAGGGAAGAATGAACCAGCCATTATAGAATTGGATGAATTGATCAAAGCACAGAGGGATCTAAAGCTCTCTGCTACAAAGTTATCGTTATTACATCGAACTTTGGATTTTTTAAAGAAATTTACAAAGATGGACTTCCTCAAACCTATATTCATAATTTTCTTATCAATGAATTTGATGGAATTTAGCGGAAGACATGTGTTCCCAGCATATGCTTCTGATATTATTAGTGATATCACTGGCAGTAAGTCGCAGTCATTTTACTGCATTCTAGGTTTGGATATTGTAGTAACTGCCAGCACCTTATTGTCTTCAGTCTTAGCTAAGTTCATGACGAGAAGGAGTCTGCTGTTCGGCACTGGATGGGCAGCCTTGGCTGTGTTGGCTATATTTTGTGCGTACCTGTTCATAGTTCCAATTGAAACTGGATTTGTTTTAAATTATAACTCATGGATACTAATATCGTTGTTAGTTGTATATTTCATATTTGCTTGTCTGGGTTGCACTCCAATTCCTTTGGGTATTTTTGGAGAAATCATGCCATTAGCTCACAGAGCCTCTGGATCAGCGTTCACTGGTATTTTATTTGCATTAAGTCTATACGGGACATTACAAATAACTCCATACTTGCTCGTCAGTATCAAAGTACGCGGGACGTTTGCAGTGCTCGGCGTTGGAATGGCTGTGTGCCTACTTATTCTCTATTTCATTCTTCCCGAAACCAAGGGCAGGACGTTGCAAGAGATTGATAACTTCTTCACTTTTGGTCAGTTTACTGTGGATCGGGCTAATGATGAGGAGGAGAAATCTAAAATGCTTGATAGTAATATAAGTAGTGTTTAGAAATTTAACTTCATAAGTAATTTAATTATGCATTGTAATTTCTGTGTTCTGTTTGAAATACTAAAGAGCCAGTGTATTATCCAGGGTCAGGGCATCCCTAAGTTCTCAGGTTGCCAATTCACTTACTTCATTTGTTCTGTTGCACACAGCAGGTTTTTATTATGATAGTATTATTATAAGAGTATTTTATTATAAGAGTATTTTTACTATCGAATACAGAAATGTCACATATGGCAATAACTTTTTTGTTATATAACCTTTTGTATAATTTTCTTTTCTTTGTGTTGTTTCTTTTTTTAGAGTGTGTGCAATAAATTATTCAATCAATTAATAACAAAAATAAATGTAGAGTGACAATGAAAGACTTAAATTAAATAAAGATTAAAATTGAAAGACAATAAATTGATTTAATTGTGAAATTGCACATAATATTATAATGGGCTCGATTCTGAAGGCACAACGTTAAAATTTGACAACGCTAAAATTGGTTTCGTCTTTATCTTTATAATACTGTGTGACAAGGATAGCAACAGTTTTAGTGCTGTCAACTTTTAACGTTGTGCCTTCAGAATCGAGCCCAATAACACATTATTATCGTATGGCATTTAGATAAAAAAAAACGCTCAAAGATTAAAACTTAAATCGGCAAGCCACTCCGGTGTTAGTTAAGATAGCTCCTCTAAACCTGGGGGTTTAGAGGAGCTATCCAAACTAACACCGGAGCTTTGGGAGCGTGTTCAACTATTCCACACTCTGTCAGCGAGGAAGGAGCAGTGGCAGGCATCAGAATGCTCGGCTACTGACCTGGTCCCGGATCCAACGGTCTTACAGTCCGGTTTAAAAGACACCGGAAGATTTGGGCGACCGCGACCGGATCAGAACAGGAGTCGCAAAGTGCAATTTTCACCTGCACAAATGGGGCGTCAAGAGCTCGCCGAGCTGCGCCTGCGGGGCGTGAGAGCAAACTGGAGCACACACCACATTGTTACCGAGTGTTCCATGAGTGAATGAATGAATGCCCAGGATGATTTCTCGGGATAAAAACTATCCTATGTCCTATTCCAGGACTAACCTATAGTATGTGTGCCAAGTTTCATCACGATCCGTTCAGTGGTTGAAGCGTGATTGTGTAACAAACATCCAAATATCCAAACTTTAGCATTTATAATATTAGTAGGATTAGTAGGTTGAAACTGACATTAACTGTTATATTTTGAAATGTACGAATAATAAAATTTCATTAAATAAATTTATATATTTCACACATTATAGGATTTCTGTTGGTAACATTTATCATCATCATAAGATTATTTTTGTCTCCACTGCAGGAGCACAGCCTTATCTTATCTGCCGGAGACAGACGGAGGATTTGGCCTACACTCCCCGCACTGGCCAAACGGGTTGGGGAGGCCTGATTGATGTTTTATAATGTATTCCCTTAGTCGCCTTGTACGACATCCACGGGAAGAGTTGGAGTGCTCCTATTCTACTCTACCGGAAACCACACGGCAAACATTAATTATTTTTAGTTTTTGATGATTATAGAAGCTGTTGTTTGAAATCATTAAAAGTGTCTACAGAAAAGTATCGCAAAGAGTTTTATCGCTGCACCTACGGCCTCAGTGACGTAATGAAACAGTTATATTATATAAATAATTATTTAGCACAGCTGTTAAAATAGAACATGTAAAGCTATTACTTTCAATTAAATTTTTTTGGTCAAGTCTGCAATTCGATGTGTATTACGGCGTTCTGTAGGCAGAATTAAGTCTATATCTTATCTCATGGCTCTTCAGCACAGATGTCTTATTGTACATTATCAAACATGGAGTATGTGAGACCAAAGACAATTAATAGTGTTGCCCAGTAATAGGTGAGTGATCATTGAACTGATTCAGTTGAATATAATTCGATTATTTATATTTAGAAAAAAAACTAAATATTACAATAAATTTCTTACTAACCTCAAAAAAACCTTCAGAAACTCAACCCAACTTTACACCGACACCAGAGTACTGAGCGTCAGGAAATAGTATATCTTTGACACACTTAGTAGCTACATTCCATTAACAGCAAATGACAACTGTGGATTGAAAGGGGGAAAAAACCTACAATCTGTAAAACCAGCTTTGGACAAAGATTCAGGAAATTCTTCTCGCTACATATTTAAAACAACACTACGAAAACACACTACGAAATGCTTATCACCACTTCACAATACAATACACTTTCCTTGCTCCCTATTATTACCAGTAAACAAGAAATGAATGCTTATTGCTAGTGGGCTCGATTCTGAAGTACAACCTTAAAATTTGACAGCACTAAGACTGTTGCTATCCTTGTTACACAGTATTATGAAGATAAAGACGAAACCAATTTTAGCGCTGTCTTTAAAATATAAAATTTTACATTTAAAATTTGACAGCGCTAAAATTGTTTCGTCTTTATCTTCATAATACTGTGGGTTTGATTCTGAAGGCACAATGTTAAAATTGACTGCACTAAAACTGTTGCTATCCTAGTCACACAATATTATGAAGATAAAGACGAAACCAATTTTAGCGCTGTCAAATTTTAAATGTGTGCCTTCAGAATCGGGTCCTGTATTTCACTATAATGTGTTATATTGATACTTTTAAATAAACGGCATTTATGTCATACTAGCTTTTGCCTGCGACATCGTCCGCTTAAGTTTCGATATATACACATCTTCACTGCTTTTAACAATTAATTTAGTTTCCGGTAGGAATAGGATATTTTTCGGGATAAAAACTATCCTATGTCCTATTCCAGGACCTAACCTATATGTGTGCCAAGTTTCATCCCGATCCGTCCAGTGGTTGAAGCGTGATTGAGTAACAAACATACAAACTTTCGCATTATAATATTAGTGAGATGGGATCTTAATAAATCTAATAAATAAAATCGTAAACTTTGCGTGTCTGTACATTGTAGATATATGCAAAAAAAAATGGGGGGTTTAAGGATAAGCAACAGAATACATTTCGATCATTTTTGAAATTTTTGTCTGTTTGTCTGTGAGTTTGTGCACGCATCACTTAAAAACTACTGATCGGACTTTGATGAACTTTTCACAGAAACAAGGGGCTTAATTTGGTGTAACATATAGGCTTCATTTCATTGGAATCGGTGAAGTTAATCAAAAGTTAGGCGAATTTATAGTTTACGAAAACTCGCATACACTGCGAAGAATGTAGGGTGTAAATGTTCAGTAGTTTTTAAGTGATGCGTGCACAAAATCACAGACAAACAGACAAAAATTTCAAAAATGATCGAAATGTGTTTTGTTGCTTATCCTTAGACCCCCCATTTTTGTTTGCAAATATCTACAATGTACAGACACGCCAAGTTTACGATTTTATTTATTAGATGTAATTAGATGCGCGACCTAAGTAGGTTGCTGTGTCTGCCAACAAAAACCGATGAGCCAGTATATGTTAAATTAGTTTCTAAGATCTTTTGATAGAACACAGAACCCTGAAATAATTATTTATACATTAATTACACTTGTAACTTACAATACTTGTCAGTTTCCTGCGAAAACCTGATATAATACATTGAGTTTAACATTGTTAGTGGCTTCAGAAAATGAAATAAGTAGCATACTAAAATATGAATGAATATAAATGGATGACACCTTTAAAAAAACAGGTAAGTTTTTTTATACTCGAGTAGACATTTAAAAAAAATGGTAATGTAATTCAATACACTTACTCACAAAAGATTTGTTACCCAGGCATTCTGTTATTATACATTTGAATTAGGGTGTGCAAAAGGGGGCGCTGAGGAAAAAAAAATCACGCCAATCAGAGATTTGTTTCCCTAATAATCCCCTTTTCCACATTTGTCCTCTCTAATTCACACATACTTCCACATACACACACAGTTTAATTTTATTATTCAATTCTCGGCTTTTATATATTATATATATTCCCTCGCCTACGGCTCGGACATAAAAGTCTTTTAAACTCTCGCCTACAACTCGAGTCTTGCCTTGATTGGAATATTCAACTTTCCGCACTTGTATCCTAATGTAATATTAATATTTTTCAGAGGGTTATTTTATATAATTATTAAATTTAATATAGAGTGGAGTCCTACTCCTAGGAACTCTGGTATGTAGGAAAACACTATGTATGCTCGGAGTTTCTCTAAAGGACAGGAAATCCCGGAGTTGGACAAACTCCGGGCACTATTAGCCTTACCGAGTCATGCGTCTGACGAGGTGGACAATTATTTCCCTAGCTTATCATGGTACCTCAACACGGAGGCCGCGATGTTGTTCGCAACACATCACGGAAGGGGTATCACGGGACGAAAAGCGGGCGAAAGGAAGTCGCTTTGCGACATTGGTTTGCGCAAGAAACTACCCCTCTGGGACCAATACATGACCATTATGCATGAATGTATGTACAGGATCTGAAATGAGGTGATCCGCCACATAATTAATTCTCGACGTAGCTCAAAAAGTTAGTACGTTGGCAGTGGGCTGGTTACATCTGTCAGAGAACCGATTACCGCTGGGGTAAACGAGTTCTAGAGTGGAGACCGCGACTGGACTGACTGTAGTCTGGGACGCCCTCTGGCTAGATGGAGCGACGATCTGCGTAAGGCGGCTGGCAGTGACTGGATGAGAAGAACCGAGGATCAGGGTCAGTGTCGCGCCTTGGCAGAGGCCTATGCGTCCAGCAGTGTTCTCATTCAGACTGATGATGATAATTTTTTTCTGTTGGAAACGTTTAAGTATTTTAATTGCCAAGTGTTTTCATCCAGGTATGGACAATGTCAGCTGTACAGCTGACGATTTTTGGGGTGGGAATGTCTATGAGCTACCCCTCGAGCCTCCTGCCTCAGCTGCGAGACCCTGCCTCAGTCATCAAGACAGATATGCACACTGCTTCGTGGCTAGGTAAGATAACCGTGAGTCTTTTAACGTTAGAACCTAGAAGCCAACTATTATATTATTTATCCTTATGTATAAGGATAAATAATCGAATACATTTAGATAATTTCTGGACTTTTTGTATTTTTTATATACCGCAAATACTTTATTTATGCAAATATTTTCAATATACGGGCACACGAAGTTTACATTTTTATTTATTAAATTATGTTGGTCCACGAGTGGCGAATTTATAATTTAACTATCACTATATTACCAAGATACAATACTTACATATCTCCAATTAATCAATGTTTCCCTACAGGGTAAAAATACTTTAATAACTTATATTCTGAATACGATACAACTACCCTTTCATCCAGCTGGTGTATATTTGTACTACCATTTCTTCTGTATTCTAATGATAAATTGCGCTTACCTTATACGTTATTTAAATTTATTTGTATATTTTTATTTTCAGTATCATCGATCGGCATTTCCTCGACTCTAGGCTATTTTCTTGCCTCTTTCGTCATGTTCTATTACGGTCGACGGATCGGATTTAGCCTGATAGTCGTTCCTGCTATATTGGGCTGGATTCTCATTTACTTTGCTTCCAATATTCCTACACTTATGATTGGAAGATTGCTCACCGGTATGACAAATGGAGGATGTACTTTTCTTGGTGTGGTGGTGATAGGAGAATATATGTGTCCAAAATATCGAGGAGTGTTCTTGAATCTGAAGACAGCTTTCTTCAGCATGGGGAGTCTGCTTGTACATGTCTTAGCACATTACTTATCTTGGAGGACCATAGCACTGATTGCTTTAATCCCAAATATAGTATCTTTACTGATAACTTGGACGTGGCCAGAAAGCCCCGCCTGGTTGGCTTCTAAGAAACAGTTCGAGAAATGTGAGAGTGCTTTCATTTGGCTGAGAGGGAAGGATGAACATGCTATTGAAGAATTGGATGAATTGATCAAAGCACAAAGGGATCTAAAGATCTCTGCTACAAAGTCATCATTGCTTCATCAAATTATGGATTTTTTTAAGACGTTTACAAGGATGAAATTCCTCAAACCCATGTTCATAATTTTTCTGTGTATGTGGTTGATGGAATTCAGCGGAAGACACGTATTCCCAGCTTATGCATCTGATATAATTGTTAATATCACCGGTGATAAATCTCAATCATTTTACTGCATCCTAATTTTGGATATCGTAGTAACTTCTAGCACATTTTTATCATCAATATTAGCAAAGTTCATGACAAGAAGGAGTTTGCTGTTTGGCACTGGATGGGTAGCAGTTGCTGTGTTAACCTTATTTTGTGCTTATATGTTCATGGTTCCAGAAGAAATTATGAATAATGATCGGAAGTACTCGTGGATATCAATATCGATATTGGTGGTATATTTTATATTTGCTTGTCTGGGTTGCACTCCGATTCCTTTGGGTATTTTTGGAGAAATCATGCCATTAGCTCATCGAGCTTCTGGTTCAGCAGTAGGGGGAATCTTTTTCTCATTAAGTCTATATGTGGTTCTCCAAATAACTCCATATTTGATGATCAGTATCAAAGTACCCGGGACATTCGCGGTGCTCGGCGCTGGTATGGCAGTGTGTCTACTTATTCTTTACTTTGTTCTTCCCGAAACAAAGGATAAGACACTGCAGGAGATTGATAACTTCTTCACATATGGACAATTTACTGTCGATCGAGTTAATGATGAGGAGGAGAAACTTAAAATGCTTAGTAGAAATTTAACCAGCATATAGGTTATTTTATTAGACACGAATTAAAAAAGGTGCCTAATGCCTATTTATTGAGAAATTAGTAATTATACTATGTAAATAAATAGATAACAATTTTACCGTATAATAGTCTTGTTGTTTATGCAAGGTAAAAGTAATTGATGATATGAAAGAATTAGGTCAACGTTTTTACATCCAGTTTTTTTTTTATTGTTGATGGGTTTGCGCTTAAACTCAATCTCACCTGATGGTAAGTGATGATGAGGCCTAAGGTGGAGCGCGCTTACCCAGAAGACGCCTATTCACTCTTCCTTTAAAAAGATCCAAATTGTACTTGTCCAGGTAGTTTTAAGCCGATGTAATTAATTAATATCAATAGGTATTAAGAAAACATCGTTTATTTTAGTATTTAGATTATTAAAGTCATCAGTAATATTGTCATTTAATGATTAATCTTGCATAGGCAGATTATTTACGCAAATTAGCAATAATAATGGTCTCAAAATACTACCCTGAGGTACCCTACATTATATTTTATATATCTCTTAATATTTATTTTCGGACTGTGTGAATACCCAAATATACTACAAAGTAATATAATCACTAGATTATTTATTAGTAAGACCTTGTTAATTTGAGGGAAACAATACGTTTAAGCAAAAAAAAAATACAGTCTACATGATCTAATGCCTTACTCACATCCATGTATGCACAGGGCAATCGCTGTTACATGTTTTAATTAATTTTTCTAACATAATTTTAGCTTTATTCAAATTGTGTATCAATGTACATAATAGAAAGACGCTGACTGAATGTCAGCGTCATATCAGCGTATATCAGCGTCGCGCCGCTGGGCTGCGACATTATGCTGAGTCAGGGCGGAAAGCCGCAGCACAGCACGGGTTACACTGTTACTGTTACTCTGTTATGATTGTTTGCTGTACTTCTGTACCAATATGTGACCTATTTGTAACATTGTATTTGTGCTGTGTCTAAGAATAAATGAATTATCTATCTATCTATCTGACTGCTCTCATATACTGAGTCATTGAAACTGGCTTATTATACTCATTTACGTCTACGTAAATAATCATATAAGAGTCCTTGGCACAACAGCTGTTAAAACAAAATACGTATCTCGTATTGGTTAGGAATATTTATGAAATATAAATTTAGTCAAGATAAACAAATGTACAGAGACAAACTAGATACAGATTCATGGAAAATGTACAAAGGCGGCCTTATCGCTTACTTACAGCGATCTCTGCCAGGCAACGCTTCCTAAAGAAAGTAAGAAAAGAATAACGACAAATATACTAATAAACATAAGTAACTCTCGTTTTCGTTTTTCTTTTAATAATAAATACCGTTCAAAGATTAAAACTTAAATCGGCAATCCACTTGGCTTCCGGTGTTAATCTGGATAGCTCCTCTGACTCCAGGGTAGCGTGTTCAACCATTCCACACACGATCAGCGTGGAAAGAGCAGTGGCAGGCATCAGAATGCTCGGCTACTGACCTGGTCCCGGATCCAACGGTCTTACAGTCCGGTTTAAAAGACACCCGGAAGATTTGGGCGACCACGAACCGGATCAGAACAGGAGTCGCAAAGTGCAATTTTCACTGGCTTTTTTTTTTGACTGGCTTGCTCGCGGTGCGGGGAGAATGCCTCGCCACCAAGCCCTAAATGAAATTATCCGCCGTGCATTGGTGTCCGCGGGTGTGCCCAGTGTTTTGGAGCCCCCGGGCCTGTGCCGTTCGGACGGCAAGAGGCCGGATGGTCTGACGCTGATTCCCTGGAAGAAAGGCCGGTGCCTCATTTGGGATACCACATGCGTTAGCACATATGCGGCGTCTCATATTAGAGGCACCAAACGCACTGCAGGCTCAGCTGCTGAAACAGCGGCTGGGCTAAAACACGTGAAATATGCCGACCTGGAATCGGCGTATGACTTCGTGCCGATTGCTGTCGAGACGGCGGGGACTTGGGGCTCGAAAGCAAAGAGCTTCGTCCGCGAAGTGGGGCGACCGCTGAGGGAGCGAGGCGGCGACCCGCGCGCCGGATATTTCCTCGCGCAGCACATGTCCCTTGCCATTCAGCGGGGAAATGCTGCGAGTGTCATGGGGACGTTTGGGCGGGAGTCGGTACGAGGGGGGTTTGACTAATATTGTAAAAAATATTATTTTTATTGACGTTTATTTTTGTTTTTTATTTTGACATGAATTGCTTCGTCTTGACTTTTTGTAATTAAATATATATTTGTTAATTTTATATATTTATTTAATTTCACAGCATTTACACTATTATATACAAGTTATTATAAAATTCAAAATATGTCAATAACGAAATTAAATCATAAACAATTCTATACAATTAGAATATAAAACGAAGATAACAAACAAATGTAAAATTATTACATCAAATATAATATAAATCAGATATCTTTCCTATCTTCAGTGCTACGTATTTTGTTAATATATGCAACACATGTAGGCACTCAAATGTGTACCGAAATGAACTTAACTTGCGCTAAGCGCCTAATTCTTTACATTCAGCACGGCGCGGTTAAACGAAAACTTGTATAGATTTGTTTATAGGTAGGTGGCTATCAGGCACTGCTGTTACCTTCCTTAGTCAAAGAATCCAACTTCCAACGGACTTCGTCCGCGTGGACAACTTAACATCACAAATTATTATGTATTTCCCGTAGGAATGAGATGTTTCTTCGGGATAAAAACTATCCTGTGTCCTATTCCAGGACTTAACCTATATGTATGCCAAGTTTCATCCCGATCCGTCCAGTGGTTGAAGCGTGATTGAGTAACAAACATCCAAACTTTCGATTTTTAATATTAGTAGGATGCAACTGACATTAATTGTTATATTTTGAAATGAATGAATAATAAATCTTCATTAAATAAATTTATATATTTCACACATTATAGGATTTCTGTTGGTAACATTCATCATCATCATCAGGTTATTTTTGTCTCCACTGCAGGGGCACAACCCTCTCTCATCTGCCGGAGACAGATGGAGGATTCGGCCTACACTTCCCGCGCTGGCCAGACGGTTTGAGGAGGCCTGATTGATGTTTTACAGTGTATTCCCTTAGTCGCCTTGTGCGACATCCACGGGAAGAGTTGGAGTGGTCCTATTCTAGGTACTCTGCCGGAAACCATACGGGAAACATTAATTATTTTTAATTTTTGATGATAATAGAAGCTGTTGTTTTAAATCATTAAAAGTGTCTGCAGAAAAGTATCGCTGAAACTACGGCCTCAGTGACATAATGTGTCAGTTACATTATGTAAATAATTATTTAGCACAGCTGTTAAAACAAGACATTTACAGCTACAATTTTCAATTTAAATTTGTTGGTCAAGTCTGCCATTCGACGTGTATTACGGCGTTCTGTAGGCAGGATTAAGTCTATATCTTATCTCATGGCTCTTCAGCACAGATGTCTTTTGTATATAAACAAACATGGAGTATGTGAGACCAAAGACAATTAATAGTGTCGCCCAATTACTAACTAAAAAAAACCTTCAGAAACACAACCCAACTTTACACCGACACCAAGGTACTGAGGGTCAGGAAACAGTATATCTTTGTCCAGGTCCAGGTCCAGATTTTGCCTTTCCAGCGACGATATGTTAAATTAATTTATAAGATCTTTTGATAGAACACAGAACCCTAAAATAATTATGTATACATTACTTACACTTGTAACTTACAAAACTTGTCAGTTTCCTGCGAAAACCTGATATAATACATTGAGTTTTATTGTTAGTGGCTTCAGAAAATGTAATACGTAGCATACTATACTAAAACATGAATGAACATAAATGGATGACCCCTTTAAAAAAACAGGTAAGTTTTTTTATACTTGAGTAATAGACATTTAAAAAAAATGGTAATGTAATTCAATACACTTACTCGCAAAAGATCTGTTACTCAGACATTCTGTTATTATACTTTTGGGTTAGGGTGTAGAAAAGGGGGCGCTGAGGAAAAAAATTCACGTCAATCAGAGATTTTTTCCCTAATAGTCCCCTTTTCCACATTTTTCCTCTCTAATTCACACATATTTCCACATACACACACAGTTTAATTTTGTTATTCAAATCTCGGCTTTTATCTATTATATTCCCTCGCCTACGCCTCGGACATAAAAGTCTTTTAAACTCTCGCCTACAACTCGAGTCTACAATAGCGTAGCCTCGATTGGAATAAATCGAAAAAAAATCTTTCCACATTCGTATCCTAATGTAATATTAATATTTTTCAGAGGGTTATATTATATAATTATTAAATGTAATATAGAGTGGAGTCCTACTCCTAGAAATACTGGTATGTAGGAAAACACTATGTATGCTCGGAGTTTCTCTAAGGGACAGGAAATCCCGGAGTTGGGCGAACTCCGGGCACTATTAGCCTTACCGAGTCATGCGGGGCTCTGACGAGGTGGACAATTATTTCCCTAGCTAATCATGGTACCTCAACACGGAGGCGGCGATGTTGTTCGCAACACATCTTGTCAAGGGGTACGGGGGGCGAAAAGCGAGCGATTGAAAGTCGCTTCGCGACATGGATTGCGCAAGAAACTACCCCTCTGGGACCAATGCATGAGGAGTATAGGATCTAAAATGAGGTGATCCGCCACAGAATTAATTCTCGACGTAGCTCAAAAAGTTAGTAGGTACGTTGGCAGTGGGCTGGTCTCATCTGTCGGAGAACCGATTACCGCTGGGGTAAACGAGTTCTAGAGTGGAGACCGCGACTGGACAGACTGTAGACTGGGACGCCCCCTGGCTAGATGGAGCGACGATGGAGTGACTGGATGAGAAGAACCGAGGATCGGGGTCAGTGTCGCACCTTGGCAGAGGCCTATGCGTCCAGCAGTGGTCTCATTCAGGCTGATGATGATAAATTTGGTTCTGTTGGAAACGTTTAAGTGTTTTTAATGGCCAAGTGTTTTCACCCAGGTATGGACAATGTCAGCTGTAGAGCTGACGATTTTTGGGGTGGGAATGTCTATGAGCTACCCCTCGAGCCTCCTGCCTCAGCTGCGAGACCCTGCCTCAGTCATCAAGACAGATATGCACACTGCTTCGTGGCTAGGTAAGATAACCGTGGGTCTTTTAACGTTAGAACCTAGAAGACAACCTGTCCCACGGCTTATAAATAAATGACAATCCTAACCTGCTTATTGTCGCGACAACTTACTTGAATTCAGGAAAATAACAACAGTTTGAGCTAACATTTAAAATGATTCCCTCCTAAAATCCTACTACATACCTATTTGATTTTTAAATTTCCCTTATGTTTCCTGGTCACCTTCTCGTGGATGTCGTCAAGCGACTAAGTGATTGAATAGAATAGAATAGGTCATTTATTCATAGCTACGACACACACATACATGAGAAATAAAAAAAACAGAATTAATAAATTACAGTTTAAAAATAATCAAGGTACCTACTCGTATGTGTCGCAGCAACAAAATGGCGCTGACTCAGCATAATGCTGCAGCACGCTACGCGAACGCCAGCGCTGGTAGTCTGTCAGCACCAGGTCAAGTGACCTCACAGATTTGGTTTATAAATTGTGCTTAGAGGGCTGTCAAAGTATTGGTGTTCATAATAATATCAAATATATATAATTTAGGTTTGTAAATTAGTAGAAATAAGGGCATTGTGTATAGCTGAATTAATAAGGATAAAAATGTACTGACATATACATATAATGTTTGCACCAGGGATGGGATGCAGCATTCACCTGTGTATTCGTAATTAAGATCATTACTGCAATCACCAATCCGCCTGCCAAGCGTGGTGATAATGGCAAGTTGTTGGCACACGAAGTTGACATTTTTATTTATTAGATTATGTTGGTCCACGAGTAGCGAATTTATAATTTAACTATCACCATATCACCAAGATACAATACTTACATATCTCCAATTAACCAATGCTTCCCTACAGGGAAAAAATACTTTAAAAACTTATATTATGAATACAACTTCCCTTTCATCCAGCTGGTGTATACGTATATTTGTACTACCACTTCTTCTGAATTCTAACGATAAATTGCGCTTACCTTTTACGTTATTTAAATTTATTTGTTTATTTTTATTTTCAGTATCATCGATCGGCATTTCATCGAATCTAGGCTATTTTATTGCCTCTTTCCTCATGTTCTATTACGGTCGCCGGATCGGATTTAGTCTGACACTCGTTCCTGCTGTATTGGGCTGGATTCTAATTTACTTTGCTTCCAATATTCCTACACTTATGATTGGAAGACTGCTCACCGGTATGACAAACGGAGGTTGCAGCTTTCTTGGTGCTGTGGTTATAGGAGAATACATGAGCCCTGAATATCGAGGCATATTCTTGAATCTTAAGACAGCCTTCTTTAGCATGGGGAGTATGCTTGTTCATGTCTTAGCACATTACTTATCTTGGAGGACCATAGCACTGATTGCTTTAATCCCAAATATAGTATCTTTACTGATAACTTGGACGTGGCCAGAAAGCCCCGCCTGGTTGGCTTCTAAGAAACAGTTCGAGAAATGTGAGAGTGCTTTCATTTGGCTGAGAGGGAAGGATGAACATGCTATTGAAGAATTGGATGAATTGATCAAAGCACAAAGGGATCTAAAGATCTCTCCTACAAAGTCATCATTGCTTCATCAAATTATGGATTTTTTAAAGACGTTTACAAGGATGAAATTCCTCAAACCCATGTTTATAATTTTTCTGTGTATGTGGTTGATGGAATTCAGCGGAAGACACGTATTCCCAGCTTATGCATCTGATATAATTGTTAATATCACCGGTGATAAATCTCAATCATTTTACTGCATCCTAATTTTGGATATCGTAATAACTTCCACCACATTTTTATCTTCAATATTAGTAAAGTTCATGACAAGAAGGAGTTTGCTGTTTGGCACTGGATGGGTAGCAGTTGCTGTGTTAACCCTATTTTGTGCTTATATGTTCATGTTGCCAGAAGAAATTATGAATAGTGATCGGAAGTACACGTGGATATCAATATCGATATTGTTGGTATATTTTATATTTGCTAGTCTGGGTTGCACTCCGATTCCTCAGGGTATTTTTGGAGAAATAATGCCATTAGCTCACAGAGCTTCTGGTTCGACAGTCGGAGGAATCTTTTTCTCAGTAAGTCTATATGTGGTTCTCCAAATAACTCCATATTTGATGATCAGTATCAAAGTACCCGGGATGTTCGCGGTGCTCGGCGCTGGTATGGCAGTGTGTCTACTTATTCTTTACTTTGTTCTTCCCGAAACAAAGGATAAGACTCTGCAGGAGATTGATGACTTCTTCACATATGGACAATTTACTGTCGATCGAGTTAATGATGAGGAGGAGAAACTTAAAATGCTTAGTAGAAATTTAACCAGCATATAGGTTATTTTATTAGACACGAGTTAAAAAAGGTGCCTAATGCCTATTTATTGAGAAATTAGTAATTATACTATGTAAATAAATAAATAACAATTTTAACGTATAATAATCTTGGTAAAAGATGCAAGGTAAAAGTAATTGATGATATGTAAGAATTAGGTCAACGTTTTTACAGTTCAGGTTTTTTTTATTGTTGATGGGTTTGCGCTTGACCTCAATCTCACCTGATGGTAAGTGATGATGAGGCCTACCAGTAATATTGTCATTTAATTATCAATCTTGAATAGGCAGATTATTTACGCAAATTAGCAATAATAATGGTCTCAAAATACTACCCTGAGGTACCCTACATTATTATATTTTATATTTATCTTTTTGGTTTTTTTTTAAATTATAAATAAATAAATCTTACATATATTTTCCCTTGTTACATACACACTCCCAAACTAGGATTTTCTCCTGTGCTATGGAAACTAAACAAGGATAGAACAAATCACAAATATAACATCCATACCGGGACCAGCTTGTACAAATTGTACCAATGACCAAGCCACTAGGTCTTATATGAACCTGGCATCGGTTGTATATCCTACCTCAGTGGATTAGACATTTAGACAAAATTATAGTTGAGAACAATGCAACACCATCTACCAACAACAAAAAGCAACTTAATTGATGCATACCTGCTGGAAAATCGCTCATTGATTGAGTGATCGATTAAGTGACTGACGACGGAACGAGTGAGAAAATGATTAATAAATGCCATAACGAAAGGGTAACGGGAAAAATATATAGGAAACCTACCTCTCGTATACTTATAATTACAATTACAGGTGTCGCCTATAAGTAGGATAAGTGTGATACGTCAGTGGTAACTGTGAGGTGAGAGATATAATTGTATTAAATTGTACAGTGAAATACTCATTTTAACTCAAATTAATATGCAACATGATGTCGTTTCAAATTTGTTTCATAATTTTATTAATAACAATATACTTTTTTCACACAGTTTACCCAAAAAAATAGATAGATAGATAAACTATTGCACACAAATTGAGAATAACAATAATAATAGGTAC
Organism: Esperia sulphurella; assembly: GCA_947086405.1. Lineage (NCBI taxonomy): Eukaryota > Metazoa > Arthropoda > Insecta > Lepidoptera > Oecophoridae > Esperia > Esperia sulphurella. Next base: position 911,399 of record OX352281.1, on the reverse strand, counting down.
AGGTTTTTGAAAAATGTACAGTGGTGGCCTTATCGCTTAAAGCGATCTCATCCAGGCAACCTTTCAGAAGAAAAATAAGAAAGACATAGAATACGTCTTAATATAAATTAAAGTACCTGAAATGGACAATCGATTGATATAAGTTTCTTTCCACATTGCTCGTTGTCTTTTGTTTAATAGCTATTAAAATACATCGTCATTGGGCTCGATTCTGAAGGCACAATGTTAAAATTTGACAGCACTAAAACTGTTGCTATCCTTGTCACACAGTATTATGAAGATAAAGATGAAACCAATTTTAGTGCTGTCAAATTTTAAATGTGTGCCTTCAGAATCGGGCCCATTGTCTGGATTATTAGTAATGTTTAATTATGGAGTAAACTGGCTAAACCAAATAACATGTAGGTATTTGACAAGGCATTTACGAAGAACCTGAATAAACAGCCTTATCTAAAGAAAGCCAACGTAATGTATTAAATGTGTCGCCAACACATAAGTAGTCACAATCTGGCTGAGTGGAGAGGCTACGCACTCCAAAGTCTACAATGTAATACTCGGGCTAAACGGAAATAGTTTCTGTTAAAGATTATACGTGTTTTGTATAAATACTCAATATTAAATAATATTGCACATAAAAATGATAAGTTAGTTTCAGTTCGTGATAAAGAAATGTGATTTGTTAATAAGGGGTGAGTTTCCACGTAATTTGAAATTAGAAATTGCATTATTTAGAAACTACTTCAGTGTGGTAACTATTTATCGCTCTCCGCAGCCCAAGGCACGTTACTGGGACCATTTTTATTCCCTTTAAAATAGTTCTCTGCAGAAGAGAAAATTTCAACTGTTTCGAATTTAGTTGAGAAATGCAAAACAAATACAAAATAGAAAATGTATAGTTGGAAAATGGATAAATGGATAACCCCTCTCAGCAAACAGGTGAGACCTTGTAATTATAAAACATAAGAACCTACACATGAAGACCCTTTTTTTCATTATGAAATTAACATATATTTAAATTACATACCAATCAATTATTGGATCAAAATATCAGTACAGTGATTAAAGTTATAAAAAATCAAATATACAAATTGCGTTTGTAATTATTAGTCGAAATTATTTTGAAACAAGACAAAATCGGCATTTACATACAGAAAATTCCGTCTAGGTGGTCACACTGGGGCGTTGTGCACAGAAGGCTGACAACGTTCCCTTGTTGTATGGCCAATTGGCCTAGCTAATAGGCTAAGGTAATGGCCATCCGGGCTCAGCCGGTGCACTAGCTTGGCCAATTCGTGACCGCTATGACGAAACCTCTATGACGCATGAGATAAGTGTAATTATAAAATTAGGTATTGGACCATATGACAATATAATAGGTTTAAGCTATTCACTCCTTTACATGTTACTTGTGTTATTACTAGATATTATAAACACATAACTATAGTTTGAAGCACATTTAAACGAAACTCGAATACATGGAATTATAATGATAGTCCTGCGTTACATTTTTCAGACGTGGGCAATATCAGGTGCCCTATTAACGAACCTGGGCCAAGGAATGTCGATGAGTTTTCCCTCGAGTCTGCTGCCTGCGCTACGGGATCCTGACTCAACCATCAAAGCTGATCTGGACACAGCGTCATGGATAGGTAATGCAAGATGACCCATTGTCGATCACACATAATGTTAGATTCCTGGATGGCAAGTCTGCCAGATTGGGACCATGTTCTTGGATAGATTTGTCTTAAACAGCGTTTAAATTGTTTATTATAATAAAGTTCATATTGCTATACACTGCGACAAGACTCGCAGCAGACAAGCAACATGATTGTAAGGTTTTATTTATTACTAGCTGTTGCCCGCGACTTCGGCCACGTGGACAACTTAACATCACTAATTATTATGTATTTCCCGTAGGAATGGAATGTTTTTCGGGATATAAACTATCCTATGTCCTATTCCAGGACCTAACCTTATGTGTGCCAAGTTTCATCCCGATCCGTTCAGTGGTTGAAGCGTGATTGAGTAACAAACATCCAAATATCCAAACGTTCGCATTTATAATATTAGTGGGATCAACTCATGCGGAAGTGTCTCCAGTTGTCAACAATATGAACTCTCCGATACATCGGCACTGGCCAGCATCCAGGTAGCTATGCGCCGTAAAGTCGGCAAGTCCGTACTAATCCTATTTTGATTTAATTAATTTTAACAATAGTACGTGCCCCTGTCTTTCTTGCACCTTCCTTGTACTCCATTCTTGCCTAGATAAGTCGACGTGCATGAAGAAGAGCCATCGAAGCTAGAGTATTATAATAGATACTAGCTGTTGCCCGCGACTTCGTCCGCGTGGACAACTTAACATTACACATTCTTCTTGTATTACGTGTATTACGTGTTACTAAATCCTAAAAGAAATCTATTAATCTGGTTATGCATTAAAAATATTAATATACATAAAAAAACATACTATCCAATTGAGAACCTCCTTTTTTGAAATCGGGTAAAAATTAGCGTTCCGGCGGCGGTTTCGACCGTTGGACCACCGTTTTTTAGGTTTCCGTAGCCAAATGGCAAAAAACGGAACCCTTATGGATTCGTCATGTCTGTCTGTCTGTCTGTCCGTCCGTATGTCACAGCCACTTTATTCCGAAACTATAAGAACTTACTATTGAAACTTGGTAAGTGGATGTATTCTGTGAACCGCATTAAGATTTTCACACAAAAGTAGAAAAAAAAACCATTAAATTTTGGGGGTTCCCCATACTTAGAACTGAAACTCAAATTTTTTTTTTCATCAAACCCATACGTGTGGATAGGTCTTCAAAAATGATATTGAGGTATCTAATATCATTTTTTCTAAACTGAATAGTTTGCGCGAGAGACACTTCCAAAGTGGTAAAATGTGTGTCCAAGTAAGAGAATAATAAAACTTAAAAAAATATATGATGTACATTGCCATGCAAACTTTCACCGAAAATTGGTTTGAAAGAGATCTAGTAAGCAGTTTTTTTAATACGTCATAAATCGTAAACCACAATTCTATTATTAAAACATCGACCAAAGTTACAACGAACTACAATAACTTTTATATTATGTTACTTGCTTCTACGAACCCTTGGCCGCTTGTTTTTAAAATAAAGTAGACATTTACATTTATCATGAATTAAAAAGATTATCATATAATCAATAATTTTTGTATATTTTAATATTGTGCAAATTAGGCGATATTTTCTCCCCCCCCCCTCCAATTTTTCCTTTCCATACCCTTTCTTTCTTTCCTTCTCCATCCCCTTTCCACAACGTTGAAAACCCTTTCCCCCACCCCTTCCCTCTCCCTACTCCTACCTCTCCCCCTTCCCTTAACCCACCCCTTCCTACGCCATTTATTTACCACTGCCCCCTCATCTTTCCTCTCCTACCCTAATCCCTCTCTTCTTTCCCATCCGACTTCCTTCCCTTCCTATTCCCTTCTTATGTTGCATATCCAATTAACTGTACATCTAAATGTCTGTCAAACTGCTGGACATAGGCGTTCCCCAACGAATGCCACAACGCCCTACAGATCCAGCCGCTTCCGGCCACCATCTTCAGGTCGTCCATCCACCTGGCGGTAGGGCGTCCCACCCTGCGCGTGGGACGTCGCGTCCCACTCTAGAATCCGTCTGCCCCAACGGCCGTTCGGTACTACGACAGATGTGACCTGCCATTTCAGCTTACTAATTCTTTCGGCTATGTCGGTCACCTTCGTTATTCATCGGATCTCCTCATTACGAATCATATCCCTCATAGAGACCCCGAGCATTGCCCTCTCTATAGCTCGCAGAGCCACTTGAATCTTGTGGATCAGGCCCACCATCAGTGTCCACGTCTCCGCGCTGTAATCATGACAGGCAGGACGCACTGATTAAATATTTTTGTCTTTAAACATTGTGGAATAGGTGACGTAAAGACTTGACGCAGTTTTCCGAATACTGCCCAGCCTAACTGGATTCTTCTGTCAGCTTTTGAAATTGATCCTACCCAACTATATTGTCTGTCCTAGGCAGACGTACTCCTGAACAGCTTCGATATTGACATTGTCGACGATCACCGGTCTAATACAGGGCCACTAATTATCGAATAACAAACTTTTTGTATCGAGACTTGTGGAAATACCTGAAATACATCAGCTAAAATAAATCTATAAATGAGCTTTAAAACATCTCTGTCACTTTCTGTCAAGTTCTTGCAACGACCAGTAATGTTGAACTACACTTTCATACAAATGATATGAAATGAGAGGTCAACTTGTATATCAGCATCCTGACATTTTATTGAGATATGACTTATACCAGTATGAGGCCCGAACTCAAAGCTATTAAACAGTGAAAACGCCGTCAAATTCTGTTCAGCAGTTTCCAAGATTAGCCCGTACATACATACATACATACAGACAGATAAGAAATTTTTTAATTATATTTTTGGACTCTACTGGTCTTCAGTAACGTCCGGGCAGTGACATTTTTTTTTTAACTTTAATGTACAGATTCGCTTTTCTTTTGTTTTTTCTACTCTTTTATTATATGTATAGATTATAAAGGTACTTTCATAAACCTATTTTTATTTCAGTATCGTCAATCGGCGTGATGTATATACCAGCATTCTTTCTGTCTTCCTTCCTCATGAACTACTGGGGTCGACGGATCACGCATGGTCTGGCCCTCATACCGGGAATCCTGGGCTGGTGTCTCATCTACTTTGCGTCTAATGTTCAAACACTTGTTATTGGAAGAATACTTGGTGGAACAACGAACGGAGGTACTACCTTTCTTTGTGCTGTTATAGTAGCAGAATATAGCAGTCCGGAATATCGAGGTGTATTTTTGAACCTAAAAACTGTTTTGTTCAGCATAGGCTGCATGCTTGTCCACATCTTAACATTTTATGTTTCTTGGAGAACTATGGCGCTGATTGCTTTGATTCCAAATATAACAGCTTTGCTGATAACTTGTACATGGCCCGAAAGTCCCGCTTGGTTGGCTATGAAAGGGAAATTCGAGAGATGTGAGAAAGCGTTCTTTTGGTTGAGAAAAAGGAATGACAATTCTGACAGAGAATTGGATGAATTGATCAAATCACAAACGTTACAGCTATCTATTACTAATGCAACATCATCGTTACGAGAGAAAATTATAAATCTGTTGAAAAAGTTAAAAAGAAAGGACTTCCTAAAACCACTATTGATTATTTTCTTAGCTATGACTTTGATGGAGTTTAGTGGAAGACATATATTCCCAGCGTATGCTACTGATATCATTGACGAAATAACTGGGGATAAGTCTTTATCATTTTACAGCCTCATAGTATTGGATATAGTTATAACTGTAAGCACGTCTTTCTCTTCGGTCTTGATAACGCTGATGAAGAGAAGGACATTACTGTTCAGTACTGGATTTGCGGCCCTAACTATGTTAGTTGCATTCTGCGTGTATGTCTTTTTAGTATCTACAGAACGTATTCCAAATTATTCGTGGATATCAGTATCAATATTGATTGTGTATTTTATATTTGCGAGTTTGGGTTGCACTCCAATACCTATAGGACTTTTAGGGGAGATTATACCTTTATCTCATAGAGGAGCTGGATCAGCAATTGGAGGAATTCTTGTGTTATCAAGTACATATGGCTTATTGCTAGTAGCTCCATATTTGCTAGTGAGTATTAAAGTATACGGGACATTTGCTGTCTTTGCTACTGGTATGGCAGTATGCCTACTTATTCTTTACTTCATTCTTCCTGAAACTAAGGACAGGACATTGCAAGAGATCGAAAACTTCTTCACATATGGAAAATACTCTGTTGAACATACGACTGATGCTAGGGATAAGTAGGAAAAGGTTAATAAATTGCTTAGAATTCCTAAGATGTGCCAAGGTTTTCTCTCTTTATGTTCCTTTGAGATTTTTTATTTGTAATCACTGTTTAAATTTTATTTTTATTTTCTACAAAATTTAGTAGGTAATCAATTTAATAAAGTACCTGATGAGTAAATTAATTTGTTATCTTATTAAATGCTGGGAATTAGTCTGATCTGATCTGAGCTGATGATAACTAAACACCATCAGTGCAAATGTTGCAATCTGACAGTGAGGATGTACTTTCGCTTTCAGACGTACAGTAGCAACAACTATTTTCGACTCCGTCTGTCAAGGTACTGTTCGTGAACGTGTTAATATAATAAATTAAACATAATAAACTAAATTTAAGAGTTTTTCTAAATATATGATTCCTGTTTTATCCAAAAATATAGGCGCAAGTATTATACAGCTATAATACTCGCGCCTATATTTTTGGATAAAACAGGAATCAAATATTTAGAAAAACTCTTAAATTTAGTCTATTTGTTTTATTTGTTATATTAACACGTTCACGAACAGTACCTTGACAGACGGAGTAGAAAATAGTTGGTGCTACTGTGGCATAGGAATAGGCACTGGCCTATTCCAAGGAAAGGTCGCCCCTGACTTATTCCCAGTGTTGTCTGGTTAATTTAAATTTTTTATCACACCCCGGCGAACTGATTTAATCACTACTGCTCCAAGAACACCAATCTGTCCGCACACGTTACCGTAGTACTGTAGCAGCGAGTGTGCGAGCATAGTCGATCGAGAAGGATAGCATCATACGTGAACAACATAAGTGCTTCTTCTTCGAACCTATGGCGTTACTTAGCCAGCGCACTATCTACCTGTGCCACAAGAACACCGATATAAGTTAGAAAGGTCGACTATGCTCACGCGCTTGGTGCAGCAGCCCTAATAGTAGACAGTTAAATTTGTTAACTTATAAGGAGTGCCAGGGTTGCGACTATAGTATCCATTGCCTGTATTTCAATATTTTTTAAAACAAACCAAAATCAAACAAAGAGTATCTGTTTGGGCGGAGACCTAAAAACATTTGGGTCTACACACCCAGTGTTCACTACCTTATCTGATGATACACAACCCTAATATTTTAATAGATAATAGACGTCACGATTATCGTGCGGCATTGGTTTTTAACGTACTATAACTCTGTGGTTGCGTTCAGACAATTAAATAAGTATATAACGAAAGAAAATGAACCAACAGAAATGATAAAACCTTTTGTCAAACAGGTATGTGTAATATATTTATAAGATTATAACATAATTGAGAGTACTGATAGACTGGGGGATGTAATATCCCCGAAACTAGATATCAATAGAAAGATGTTTGGAGAAACGGGCCATAAGCATAGGATATCGGTATATCCTGCAGCTAAGTATAATCTCTTAATTATGATAATTGGCCCGATTCTGAAGGCACACATTTAAAATTTGACAACGCTAAAATTGGTTTCGTCTTTATCTTCATAATACTGTGTGACTAGGATAGCAACAGTTTTAGTGCTGTCAAATTTTAACATTGTGCCTTCAGAATCGAGCCCAATATCCTTTTTAACATAACTAGCTGTTGCCCGCGGCTTCGTCCGTGTGGACAACTTAACATTACAGATTATTTGTATTACTAAATCCTTAAAGAAATCTATTAATCTGGTTATGCATTGAAAACATATTAGCCTGTCGACGGCGGTGCCGCCCGTTGGACTATAGAATTAATGGTTTTTTAAAATAAAATTGACATTTACTTCATGTTTATCATGAATTTCATTGAATAGATGGTTAATCTGCTAAACTACTGCTTCATTGCAATATTCTTCAGGTATGGGCAATATCGGGGGCCCTGTTAACGAGCCTGGGGCAAGGATTGGTTATGAGTTACCCTTCGACTCTGCTGCCTGCGCTGCGGGATTCCAACTCAACCATCGCAGCTGATTTGGACACCGCGTCATGGATAGGTAAGGGAGAACACCAAACAAGTTCTGGGACTTCTCAGTTTCTTTTACTTTTACTAGGGCTTAATAAACGTCACCTGTACATTCAACTTCTAATTTCTTACCAATCACCTGCTAAAAGTGATGATCAGCCATAGACCTATTGTTTTTGGAAGGATCTTGGCGCAACTGTGGTACAACCTGTACGATGGTGTTGATTTTTTGCTGCTGTTGCTTCACCTTTTAAGCAATATCTCAGAGCATCAGACTAAATAAATGCACACTGATTCAAAAGCCATCCAAAAGTTGCAGCTAGTGTTCATTGAATTCTACATTAGCGACTCACCTCCAATGTTTGCTCGATTATCAATCAGTTAGTTAAACATATACATAACCCCGCCCGTACCAATGGGTTTTTCGAAAACTTAAGTAGGGTTTATTTATAATACCACAGGCTTTTCGGTGAAGGGAAGCATTGTGAGGAAACCTGCATATGCTAAAGAAGAATTTCTAAGGCGTATGTGAATTCTACCAAATCAGCTTGGGGCACCGTCGTCGGTAGATAGGGGTTTGGCACAAAAGATCCTGAAGGGTCGAAGTGTCGCCAGGTCTTCCTGACCCCCTGAGAAGATAAGATAAGATAAACATATAAATAGATCAGGTGCACCCCATTGGATACGAACGAGTATCCTTCTGCTTCTTCCTTATATCAGTATTCGTCTTGTATCTGGATTAGGCTTTCTTAAAAACCAGGATTATAGGTTTATTACGATTACTTTTTAATTTCAGCATCTTCCATCGGCGTCACGTTTATACCAGGATTTTTTCTGTCTACCTTCCTCATGGACTACTGGGGCCGACGGATCACGCATGGTCTGGCCCTCATACCGGGAATCCTGGGCTGGTGTTTCATCTACTATGCTTCTGACGTCCAGACTATTATTATGGGTAGAATGTTAGGTGGAGCTACTTGCGGAGGTACCACGTTTCTCTGTGCTGTAATCATCGGAGAATACAGCAGCCCACAATATCGAGGTGTTTTCTTAAACCTAAAAACTGTTTTGTTCAGCATAGGTTGTATAATGGTTCACATCTCAGCATTTTATGTTTCTTGGAAAACTATGGCGCTAATTTCTTTGATACCGAATATTGTAGCTTTGTTTATCACTTGGACGTGGCCCGAAAGCCCCGGTTGGTTAGCTTTTAAGGGACACTTCGCCAGATGTGAAAGCGCCTTCTTTTGGTTGAGAGAAAGGAATGATAATTCTATCAGAGAATTAGATGAATTGATTAAATCGCAGAAGAGACAGCTATCAACACCTGTTGTGGAAACATCGTTAGGGAACCAATTTGTTAATCTGTTGAAGAAATTTACAAGGAAAGATTTTCTGAATCCTTTATTTATTATTATCTTAGGTATGACATTAATGGAATTAAGTGGAAGACATTTCTTCCCTGCTTTTGCAACAGACATCATTGGTGAATTAACTGGGAATAAGACTGAATCATTTTATTGCCTCATAGTCTTGGATATCATAGTAACTGCTAGCACATCTTTATCTTCAGTCTTAGTGAAGTTAATGAAAAGAAGAACTTTACTATTTAGCACTGGCCTTGCAGCCTTAGCTACAATAGCAATATTTTGCATTTATATCTTTTTGGTATCAATAAAAATAGTTCCAAATAATACTTTGATATCAATATCACTATTGATAGTGTATTTTATATTTGCGAGTTTGGGCTGCACTTCAATACCAATGGGACTTCCGGGAGAAATTATACCCCTCGCCCATAGGGGAGCTGGTGTAGCAGTTGGTGGAGTTCTAGTATTTATCACTTTGTATGGTATACTATCAGCAGCTCCATATTTACTGGTTAGTATCAAAGTGCACGGAACGTTTGCAATATTCGGTACTGGTATGACAGTGTGTCTTCTCATTCTCTACTTTATTCTTCCCGAAACTAAGGACAAGACATTGCAAGAGATTGACAACTTCTTCACTTATGGTAATTATACTGTCGAAGATCATGTTGATAATCGAAACAAAGATGTTAAAAATAAATTGCTTCAGAATAACGAAACAAACAATTAGTTCAACTTCAATATACTCGTAAGTACCCACAGTTAGTTCAATTTTGTTAGTTCAAATCAATAATAAATTGTAAACACTGTAAAATATCTTTAGTAACCTTGTATGAAATTGACGTGAAATGCAAATGAAGGAAAAGGAATCTAAGGAAACTTTGTGTATAAAATTTACTTACTGATTATAATTTGTTATCAAAAATAAAACGTTTTCTTACGAACAACTGTAGTTTTTACATCTATTTAGTGCACAATACCATAAATATGAGTTACAAGTAATTCTATTCCAATTCCATCCAATGTGTTTTTTCTTATGGTAACTCTATATCAGAATGTTGGTGCTTCTTTCCTCTGATCTCTTCTTCGATATCCTGAAGCGTCCTATCTTTAGTCTCCGGTAGCAATATCCACACAACTACAAGACAGTAGCTAAGTATCCCTGCGTACACACAATACATTCCATGCAAACCTATGCTTTTCAATAAAAACGTCACAGTCTTATTTGCTAATACTAGACTAGGCGTTCCAACTACAACGCATATGGCGGTTGCCAGACTTCTGTATTCGAAAGGGAAGAGCTCGCCAGCTATGATACAGGGTAAATTCAAAGCTCCTATTGTAACAGAGCACACATGACTATGATATAAGAGTAAGCCTATATAAGGATGGTCAAATGGTAGAATATTAAGTGCTTTGGCGTAGGTGTATGCTGCTATGACAAGCAACATTGTAATATTTAGGCCTACGGTCGAGATCAACATTGTTCTTCTTTTAATTTTCTTAATTATGAATACGGCACAGATGCCAGAGATAAGTTTTTGAATTCCTGCACTTATTATAACTAGAGGTGTCATGTCATCATTACCAATCACATTGTGTATTATATCAACAGCGTAAGCAACTAAGCAATGGAATCCGCTCCAGTGGAGTATATTATACAAATGAATCATTATAATAATAGGCTTATAAAACTCTTTTTTCGATATTGTTGAAACACAATTTAACAAATTCTGTGTGATTTTCTTCGCCAACAATTCAGAAGGGCCGGTATCAATTTTACATTTCTTTAAATCTGTATCAACTTCTATCATTTTAATCAATTCTTCTTCTTCACCATCTCCTCTCAGCCATCTAAAGACTCTTCTACCTTCTTCGTATCGTCCCTGATCGATCAACCAAGTCGGTGATTCCGGTGAACATATTACTATCAATAGATTAATCATTACCAGGCTTGTATAGATGAAGGCAGTCAATCTCCAGCTCAAATATAATCCCATAGATTGGGAGCACAATGTTCCAACTGCCGTTGCTAATGCTATCGTTGTCAGAAACGCTCCACGATTGACAGGGCTGGTGTATTCGCCAATCAGAACCGGTGGCACATTTGCGAATGTGGCTATAGTAAACCCTTGAAGAAATCTTGCAACAAGTAGTGAAGTTATGTTTGAAGCTGTTGCAATTACAAACCAACCGATGATGTTTGCCAAAATTCCGACTATGCTGGCTGTCTTTCTGCCATATCTGCCCATTATTATAGGAACCAAGAATTGACTTGGTAACATAGCTGTGCAACCAATAGCAACTGAAACAATAAACATACAGGTACATGTTCGTAATCTAAACCTAAATTCTTGAAGCAATGTATACAGAACACTACATTTCTGGATGTATATATACTATTTATTGCACAATTTACTACTAAATACTAATAAACTAAATAATAATTCGATATGTTTTTCTCTAATGAACATTGAAATAAATTGTAAAAATTAAGAAGCTAAGATACTATACTTTGATATTTCACAGGGTTACGCAATACTCTTTCTTAGATAAAGGTAAAATATAATGAAAATTGGACCTAGTCATGACTATGAGGCATGCTTAAGTTCCTAGTAAACTATAATAATGAGGACAGAAAAACCACCTATCCACGATCCTGACGAATCATCAATGGATATGGTGCTGTCAGACTGTTGGAGTTGGGGCAGGAGCGACGTGGTGTATCCCATTATTAAACCACAGTGGAACACACTGATAGCAACTCCGGTTGTAACAGCACACTGGAAGAGAAGGTCATAGCTGCTTATTATGTATTAACAACAATGCAAATATGTTTTTAAAAGTAAGAACTATACAATTATTAAAAATTCTGTTTATGATTCTGAAGGCTGATTTGCATGATTACTATTAACTCTAACCACACACTAGCTAACTAACACTTTTTAACATACACCTACAGTCAGTAACGAAACACTTTTTCCAGGTCCAGATATTATATATTTCAACATGTTCATTTGCTTTTTCATATTAGATAGGATCATCTCAATTTTACTTGATGGAAAGTAAAGACGAGGCTGAAGCTGGAATGCGTTTACGCAGGTTATATGTATCCGGAAAACTTAAGCTAGCAAGGAATTTCATTTCTTGGCAGACCGCATAATAAATAATATAAAGTTTAGCTTCGTTATGTGCTTATAAGCAGTTGCATAAGGCGGCCAGCAGTGACTGGATGAGAAGAGCCGAGAAGAGCCGAGAATCGGCTTCAGTGGTGCACCTTGGGAGAGGCCTATGTCTGGTAGTGGACACTTGCAGGCTGATGATGATGATTCAGCAGTTACTGTTTATACATGAGATGAAGCGAAATATTCATACTAATGCATAGAAATGCATTCCTACACTACACGGGTATTCCGGTGGTTAAAAGAGGGAATGAGGAAATGACAGGATGGAGGGATGGAAGTATAAAAAAACTATCCAAAAGGTATCCTTTATTTCGACGTTGTTTTATATTAGCAACGTCTATTTTAAACAAAAGCCTTTAATTGAGATAATAACTTAATGGCAAATTTCTGGTGGGTCTTTGTCACATCTGTCGTAGAACCGACGGCCATTGGGTCAGACGCAGGAGTGGGGGTCGCGAATCGACACGCGCAGGGTGAGACGGTCGCACCTCCGGCAGATGGACCGCGACCTGAAGCGGCTGGATGCGAAAGGCGGAAGACTGGATGTGGTAGCGTTTATTGGGGAAGAACTACGTCCAGCAGTAGACGTGTACAGGCTGATATGATGATGATGAACTGGTGGTATTTATTGGTCCATCGGTCTGCGTCTTAAATAGTTATACCTTCGATTAGGTCTAGGAGTGTAGACGTCTTGTATGGTTATACTGCCTCAGTTTGATCGTTAACTGTTTTTGGAGTACTTGTTCCCTTTGTATCATCTTATACCTTTTTAATCATTTCTCTATATACTATAATATCAAATGTCCTTACCTGTCTTATGAATGGTGTTACATTTGGCCATTGTACCTGTTTTCTCATTTTCTCGAAAATATTTTGAAAACACTATAGATTACTCCTGTCACCTAATTAATAATGCTTCTGAAATATTTCTTAGTCAACACAAAATGTTGTAGTTGTACAAACGTAAAGTTCTACCATTTCAATATTTTAAATGAACAATAGCATTGTTTTAACAAGTGTTTGTTAATGTGGCATATCATATGCACTACGATTATTAACTTGAAACATCACATCATATTTTTATTTTAGTAGCATTCCATTAGTATCTACACGTATTTTTAATGTCATACCTTATTTAAAATTAGCTGTGCCCGCGGCTTCGCTCGCGTGGTCTATTGTTAGGTGATAATTTCCCCTCCATCTCCCGCTCCCGCTCCAGGTCCAGGTTCAGGTCAAGGCCCACCTCTACTCCCACGCCCGCTGTAATGAAATGAAATGAAATTTATTGCGTATGGAATTCAGGTGCCATAGGTTCTTAAAAAAATTATCACTAAACCCTACCTTTGCAGGCGTAGACACAAAAATAATATAAAGTTAATAATAGTAAACATTAAAAACAGTTCGTTCATTATACATTCAGATGACCACCCGTGATTTATAACAAACATAATGTAAATATAGGTACGCAGCATGACAATTATAATTCTAATTAAATGTCAAAATTCAATCAGCGGGTCATGTTACACAATAAATACAATAAAGAATGTTACAGAATGATTAATAAATAAAAGATGCATGTCCGAGTCGTAATTAAAAAAATCTTGCAAACTGTAGAAACATTTGCCACACAGCCAGGATTTTAACATGTTTTTAAAATTATTTAATTCGTTTTCTTTAAATGAGTCAGGCAATTTGTTATGTATTTTAATGCACATCATAAAACTATTTTTTCTTACTAAGGTTAAGTTTGAATTAGGTACATTTAATTTGCATTTGTACTGAGACCTTAAGTTTCTACAGCAAACATTCTGTTTTTGTTTAAATAGCTCATTATGCTTGTACACAAAAACACAAACTTCATATATATACAAACTAGTCAACGTTTCGTAATCATTATTTCGTATTTTCTAAAGTAAGGTAGGCATGAGTTTCCTCAGATTACTATACCATAGCGCAGTACTGAATCGACATAATCATGATATGACGTATCACGTCATCAGGCTGCTTGCGTTGACACTACTTGGCTAACTTTTATGAGAGCAAATACAAATCTAATTATTTTTGTGCATAAACCGTTAATATGTTCCTTCCAGCCGCAATACCTATCAATCATTATGCCTAAAAATTCGTATTTGATACCTCTTTAATCGGTTCATCATCAAACTTAACATTTAGCTTTTGAGATGTACCTTGTTGGGTATGAAATTATATATATTTTGTTTTATCAATGTTGACTTTCAAATTATTTAATATTAACCAATTAACAATTTTGCTACAGAGCTTCATTTATATCATTATTAAATTTAAATTTTTTTTATTATATGTCATTATGTCATTACCCTCTATTATAATTGTTAAGTCATCAGCAAATAATATACACTTCTACGACAGAAAATTTGGCATGTCATTAATGTAAATCAAGAACAATAGAGGACCCAAAATACTACCATGTGGCACTCCATATCTATTGCTTATGTAAGATAATCGATAAGATTTAATGGTCTTGGTCATGGGGCAGTATTTCGCCGTCTCAACACATTGTTCTCTGTCACATAAGTACATTTTTATCCATTCATACGCTGGACCTCGTATACCATATCTATACAATTTCGCGATCAATCGCTTGTGGCATACGAAATCAAACGCCCTGCTCATATCCATAAATAATACAGTTATTGGTATTTTATTATCAATACAGTCGGTTATATATTTGATTAACTTAAAAGTATCAAGAGATGTACTTTTATTTTTTCCGAATCCATTTTGTTCATCATTAAATATGTTATTAATTTCCAAAAAATCAATAAGTCTATTACACATTGTTTTCTCGAATATTTTTGAGAAAATGGGTACTAGGGTAAGAGGTCTGTTCTGTAGTTTTCCATTAATGCTTTCTGTCCTTTTCTGTATAGAGGTTTTACTACCGACTTTTTTAGAAGCTCTGGAAAAACACCCTGTAGTAAAAGACAATTTTATGATATGCGATAATGGACCAGCAATCACCCCGATACTCATCTTTATTATATCTGTTCGCATTTTATCGTGACCAACTCTGCCGCTCTCGCATCCATGCTCGCCATCACGCCCACGTCCATTCCCACATCCACGCCCACGCCCACGCCCACGCCCACGTCCATGCCCGCTCCAGCTCCCGCTCCCTTTCCCACTCCTTTTCCCGCTCCCGCACCTGTTCCTACTCCCACTCCCACTACAACTCCAAATGTAGTCAAAACTCATCGCAATCTGAATAATACCGATCATTAAAATTATATTCTTTGTTATATTACATACTAACCTTATCTACTAGTGTATCAGAAAACTAAAAATGTCTATAACTTTTGATTGCGTAAACCGATTGCAATGAAATAAAGCCTATATGTTACTTCATGTTAAACCCTATGTTTCTGTGTAAAGTCTGTCAAAATCGGTTTCATAGTTTTTAAGTAATGCGTGCACAAACAAACAGATAAACAGACAACATTTTCAAAAATTATTGAATTGTGTTCTATTACTTATCCTTAAACCCCCAAATTTATTTTTTTGCAAATATCTTCAATGTACAAATATGCGAAGTTTACGTTTTTATTTATTAGATTAATATTCTTTACTTATGGATGAAGTTCTGAATGATGCCATTGAAAACCAGGAGGATATTAGGAGTCTGTCAGTGACTGTAAGAGAAGATACCGAGGATTAGGTTCAGTAGCGCCTTGGGAGAGACCTTTGTCGAGCAGTGAACTCTTTCAGGCTGATGATGATGAAGATATTGATTGAGTAACAGCAACAAGAACTGCAACAACTGATGTAGTGGCAGTGAGCTGGCCACATTTGCCGTTGGAACAGACGAGTTCTGGAGTGGAGACCACGGATTGGCACGCGCAGGGTGGGACGCCCCGCCGCCAGATCGACAGACGACCTAAAGAAGGTGGCCGGAAGCGGCTGGATGCGGAGGGCGGAGGACCGGGTGTAGTGGCGTTCATTGGGGAAGACCTATGTCCAGCAGTGGACGTCTAAAGGCTGACATGATGATGATGATGAAATTCATGGCGTTCAAATAAGTAAAAACTGTAATTGGAAGCAAACAGAGATAGCAGTGCCTTCATGGGAGCTTTTGTCATGACATAATACATACATTTAAGGTCTAACTAATTAAATTTACTTCATTTTATTTCTATCACGGTTACATGTAATGAAGCCTGAATTTATTTTCCATTTAACAAGACTCATGGAGCTTCGTTCCTCTAATCTCTTCCTCGATATCCTGAAGAGTCCTGTCCTTAGTCTCCGGCAGCAGTATCCACACAACTACAAGACAGTAGCTAACTATTCCGGCGTAGACACAATACATTCCATGCAGACCTATGCTCTTCAGTAAAAATCAGTCAGTCTTATTTGCCAATAATAGACTAGGAGTTCCAAGCACAATGGATATTGCAGTCGCCAGACTTACGTATTCAAAAGGGAAGAGCTCACCAGCTATGATGGAGGGGACGTTCATTGCTCCCATTGTAACAGATCATATATGAATATGATACATAACTAAGCCTATATAGGGATGGTCGAATGGTAGAATATTAAGTTCTTTGGCGTATGTGTATGCTGCTATGACCAGCAGTATTGTAATATTTAGGCCTACGGTCGAGATTAACATTGTTCTTCTTTTAATTTTCTTAATTATAAATACGGCACAGAGACCGGAGATAGGTTTCTGAATTCCTGCACTTATTATGACTAGAGGCGTCATGTCGTCATTACCAATTACATTGTGTATTAAATCAACAGCGTAAGCAACTAAGCAGTGGAATCCGGTCCAATTGAATATGTCGGGTTTGTTGGGCTGAAGATATGTTCAGGGGGGCCGCTTGGTAGATTCAGGGAAGGTGGCGATGTCATAAGACATAAAGTACGGCTTTACAACTTTTATTTCACTTCAATTAATCAATAGGTAGTTACAACATAAATAGAGAAACGGTCCGTGCGCTGTGCCGTCTGAATCCATACTCCCTGTACGCTGCGGCGAGTCTGTCTTTTATACAAGCGTGCACCTGCGTTTAGTCGCAGTGGGGAAGCGCTGAGGCGGGCGATACGCTGCGCGCAGGTGTTCACAATGACGATCCGTCGGTCGTTTAACATCATAGTAGGGAAGCGATGGTACGATGTCAGCCATGTCACGAGTCCGCCGCCGTCAAATATATTATACAAATGAATCATTATAATAATAGGCTTATAAAACTCTTTATTACTTATCGTTGAAAAGCAATTGGTCAAATTCTCCGCCATTTTCTTCGCCACCGATTGAGACGAAACGGTATTAACTTTCAATGTCTTCAAAGCTATATCAGAATCTATCATTTTATTCAATTCTTCTTCTTCACCATCTCCGCTCAGCCATTTTGCAAGAGATTCTAAGAGATTGACAAGTTCTTCACTTATGGGAATTATACTGTCGAAGATCATGTTGATAATCGAAACAAAGATGTTAAAAATAAATTGCTTCAGAATAACGAAACAAACAATTAGTTCAACTTCAATATAAGTACCCACAGTTAGTTCAATTTTGTTAGTTCAAATCAATAAGAAATTGTAAACACTGTAAAATATCTTTAGTAACCTTGTATGAAATCGACGTGAAATGCAAATGAAGGAAAAGTAATCTAAGGAAACTTTGTGAATAAAATTTACTTATTGATTATAATTTGTTGTCCAAAATAAAACGTTTTCTTACGAACAACTGTAGTTTTTACATCTATTTAGTGCACAATACCATAAATATGAGTTGCAAGTAATTCTTTTCCAATTCCATCCAATGTGTTTTTTTCTTATGGTAACTCTATATCAGAATGCTGGTGCTTCTTTCCTCTGATCTCTTCTTCGATATCCTGAAGCGTCCTATCCTTAGTCTCCGGTAGCAATATCCACACAACTAGAAGACAGTAGCTAAGTATCCCTGCGTACACACAATACATTCCATGCAAACCTATGCTTTTCAATAAAAACGTCACAGTCTTATTTGCTAATACTAGACTAGGCGTTCCAACTACAACGCATATGGCGGTTGCCAGACTTCTGTATTCGAAAGGGAAGAGCTCGCCAGCTATGATACAGGGTAAATTCAAAGCTCCTATTGTAACAGAGCACACATGACTATGATATAAGAGTAAGCCTATATAAGGATGGTCAAATGGTAGAATATTAAGTGCTTTGGCGTAGGTGTATGCTGCTATGACAAGCAACATTGTAATATTTAGGCCTACGGTCGAGATCAACATTGTTCTTCTTTTAATTTTCTTAATTATGAATACGGCACAGATGCCAGAGATAAGTTTTTGAATTCCTGCACTTATTATAACTAGAGGTGTCATGTCATCATTACCAATCACATTGTGTATTATATCAACAGCGTAAGCAACTAAGCAATGGAATCCGCTCCAGTGGAGTATATTATACAAATGAATCATTATAATAATAGGCTTATAAAACTCTTTTTTCGTTATTGTTGAAACACAATTTGTCAAATTCTGTGTGATTTTCTTCGCCAACAATTCAGAAGGGCCGGTATCAATTTTCCATTTCTTTAAATCTGTATCAACATCTATCATTTTAATCAATTCTTCTTCTTCACCATCTCCTCTCAGCCATCTAAAGACTCTTCTACCTTCTTCGTATCGTCCCTGATTGATCAACCAAGTCGGTGATTCCGGTGAACATATTACTATCAATAGATTAATCATTACCAGGCTTGCATAGATGAAGGCAGTCAATCTCCAGCTCAAATATAATCCCATAGATTGGGAGCACAATGTTCCAACTGCCGTTGCTAATGCTATCGTTGTCAGAAACGCTCCACGATTGACAGGGCTGGTGTATTCGCCAATCAGAACCGGTGGCACATTTGCGAATGTGGCTATAGTAAACCCTTGAAGAAATCTTGCAACAAGTAGTGAAGTTATATTTGAAGCTGTTGCAATTACAAACCAACCGATGATGTTTGCCAAAATTCCGACTATGCTGGCTGTCTTTCTGCCATATCTGCCCATTATTATAGGAACCAAGAATTGACTTGGTAACATAGCTGTGCAACCAATAGCAACTGAAACAGTAAACATACAGGTACATGTTCGTAATCTAAACCTAAATTCTTGAAGCAATGTATACAGAACACTACATTTCTGGATGTATATATACTATTTATTGCACAATTTACTACTAAATACTAATAAACTAAATAATAATTCGATATGTTTTTCTCTAATGAACATTGAAATAAATTGTAAAAATTAAGAAGCTAAGATACTATACTTTGATATTTCACAGGGTTACGCAATACTCTTTCTTAGATAAAGGTAAAATATAATGAAAATTGGACCTAGTCATGACTATGAGGCATGCTTAAGTTCCTAGTAAACTATAATAATGAGGACAGAAAAACCACCTATCCACGATCCTGACGAATCATCAATGGATATGGTGCTGTCAGACTGTTGGAGTTGGGGCAGGAGCGACGTGGTGTATCCCATTATTAAACCACAATGGAACACACTGATAGCAACTCCGGTTGTAACAGCACACTGGAAGAGAAGGTCATAGCTGCTTATTATATATTAACAACAATGCAAATATGTTTTTAAAAGTAAGAACTATACATTTATTAAAAAT
This sequence comes from Esperia sulphurella, assembly GCA_947086405.1. Classification (NCBI taxonomy): domain Eukaryota; kingdom Metazoa; phylum Arthropoda; class Insecta; order Lepidoptera; family Oecophoridae; genus Esperia; species Esperia sulphurella. Next base: position 891,359 of record OX352281.1, on the reverse strand, counting down.
TCTGTTTATGATTCTAAAGGCTGATTTGCATGATTACTATTAACTCTAACTACACACTAGCTAACTAACACTATTTAACATACACCTACAGTCAGTAACGAAACACTTTTTCCAGGTCCAGATATTATATATTTCAACATGTTCATTTGCTTTTTCATATTAGATAGGATCATCTCAATTTTACTTGATGGAAAGTAAAGACGAGGCTGAAGCTGGAATGCGTTTACGCAGGTTATATGTATCCGGAAAACTTAAGCTAGCAAGGAATTTCATTTCTTGGCAGACCGCATAATAAATAATATAAAGTTTAGCTTCGTTATGTGCTTATAAGCAGTTGCATAAGGCGGCCAGCAGTGACTGGATGAGAAGAGCCGAGAATCGGGTTCAGTGGCGCACCTTGGGAGAGGCCTATGTCTGCTAGTGGACACTTGCAGGCTGATGATGATGATTCAACAGTTACTGTTTATACATGAAATGAAGCGAAATATTAATACTAATGCATAGGGATGCATTCCCACACTACCCGGGTATTCCGGTGGTTAAAAGACGGAATGAGGAAATGACATGATGGAGGGATGGAAGTAAAAAAAACTATCCAAAAGGTATCCTTTATTTCGACGTTGTTTTATATTAGCAACGTCTATTTTAAACAAAAGCCTTTAATTGAGATAATAACTTAATGGCAAATTTCTGGTGGGTCTTTGTCCCATCTGTCGTAGAACCGACGGCCATTGGGGCAGACGCATTCAGACGCAGGAGTGGGGGTCGCGAATCGGCACGCGCAGGGTGGGACGGTCGCACCTCCGGCAGATGGACCGCGACCTGAAGCGGCTGGATGCGAAAGGCGGAAGACTGGATGTGGTAGCGTTCATTGGGGAAGGACTATGTCCAGCAGTAGACGTGTAAAGGCTGATATGATGATGATGATGATGATGATGAACTGGTGGTATTTATTGGTCCATCTGTCTGCGTCTTAAACTTTCGATTAGGTCTAGGAGTGTAGACGTCTTGTATGGTTATACTGCCTCAGTATGGTCGTTAACTGTTTTTGGAGTACTTGTTCCCTTTGTATCATCTTATACCTTTTTAATCATTTCTCTATATACTTTAATATCAAATGTCCTTACCTGTCTTATGAATGGTGTTACATTTGGCCATTGTAAATGTTTTCTCATTTTCTCGAAAATATTTTGAAAACACTATAGATTACTCCTGTCACCTAATTAATAATGCTTCTGAAATATTTCTTAGTCAACACAAAATGTTGTAGTTGTTCTACCATTTCAATATTTTAAATGAACAATAGCATTGTTTTAACAAGTGTTTGTTAATGTGGCATATCATATGCACTACGATTATTAACTTGAAACATCACATCATATTTTTATTTTAGTAGCATTCCATTAGTATCTACACGTATTTTTAATGTCATACCTTATTTAAAACTAGCTGTGCCCGCGGCTTCGCTCGCGTGGTCTATTGTTAGGTGATAATTTCCCCTCCATCTCCCGCTTCCCGCTCCAGGTTCAGGTTCAGGTCAAGGCCCACCTCTACTCCCACGCCCGCTGTAATGAAATGAAATGAAATTTATTGCGTATGGAATTCAGGTGCCATAGGTTCTTAAAAAAATTTATCACTAAACCCTACCTTTGCAGGCGTAGACACAAAAATAATATAAAGTTAATAATAGTAAACATTAAAAACAGTTCGTTCATTATACATTCAGATGACCACCCGTGATTTATAACAAACATAATGTAAATATAGGTACGCAGCATGACAATTATAATTCTAATTAAATGTCAAAATTCAATCAGCGGGTCATGTTACACAATAAATACAATAAAGAATGTTACAGAATGATTAATAAATAAAAGATGCATGTCCGAGTCGTAATTAAAAAAATCTTGCAAACTGTAGAAACATTTGCCACACAGCCAGGATTTTAACATCTTTTTAAAATTATTTAATTTGTTTTCTTTAAATGAGTCAGGCAATTTGTTATATATTTTAATGCACATCATAAAACTATTTTTTCTTACTAAGGTTAAGTTTGAATTAGGTACATTTAATTTGCATTTGTACTGAGACCTTAAGTTTCTACAGCAAACATTCTGTTTTTGTTTAAATAGCTCATTATGCTTGTACACAAAAACACAAACTTCATATATATACAAACTAGTCAACGTTTCGTAATCATTATTTCGTATTTTCTAAAGTAAGGTAGGCATGAGTCTATCTGTTTAATTCCAAATATGGCTCTTATACAGCGCTTTTGTATTATAAATGCTTTGCTTATATCTGTTGAGTTTCCTCAGATTACTATACCATAGCGCAGTACTGAATCGACATAATCATGATATGACGTATCACGTCATCAGGCTGCTTGCGTTGACACTACTTGGCTAACTTTTATGAGAGCAAATACAAATCTAATTATTTTTGTGCATAAACCGTTAATATGTTCCTTCCAGCCGCAATACCTATCAATCATTATGCCTAAAAATTCGTATTTGATACCTCTTTAATCGGTTCATCATCAAACTTAACATTTAGCTTTTGAGATGTACCTTGTTGGGTATGAAATTATATATATTTTGTTTTATCAATGTTGACTTTCAAATTATTTAATATTAACCAATTAACAATTTTGCTACAGAGCTTCATTTATATCATTATTAAATTTAAATTTTTTTTATTATATGTCATTATGTCATTACCCTCTATTATAATTGTTAAGTCATCAGCAAATAATATACACTTCTACGACAGAAAATTTGGCATGTCATTAATGTAAATCAAGAACAATAGAGGACCCAAAATACTACCATGTGGCACTCCATATCTATTGCTTATGTAAGATAATCGATAAGATTTAATGGTCTTGGTCATGGGGCAGTATTTCGCCGTCTCAACACATTGTTCTCTGTCACATAAGTACATTTTTATCCATTCATACGCTGGACCTCGTATACCATATCTATACAATTTCGCGATCAATCGCTTGTGGCATACGAAATCAAACGCCCTGCTCATATCCATAAATAATACAGTTATTGGTATTTTATTATCAATACAGTCGGTTATATATTTGATTAACTTAAAAGTATCAAGAGATGTACTTTTATTTTTTCCGAATCCATTTTGTTCATCATTAAATATGTTATTAATTTCCAAAAAATCAATAAGTCTATTACACATTGTTTTCTCGAATATTTTTGAGAAAATGGGTACTAGGGTAAGAGGTCTGTTCTGTAGTTTTCCATTAATGCTTTCTGTCCTTTTCTGTATAGAGGTTTTACTAACGACTTTTTTAGAAGCTCTGGAAAAACACCCTGTAGTAAAAGACAATTTTATGATATGCGATAATGGACCAGCAATCACCCCGATACTCATCTTTATTATATCTGTTCGCATTTTATCGTGACCAACTCTGCCGCTCTCGCATCCATGCTCGCCATCACGCCCACGCCCACGTCCATTCCCACATCCACGCCCACGCCCACGCCCACGCCCACGTCCATGCCCGCTCCAGCTCCCTTTCCCACTCCTTTTCCCGCTCCCGCACCTGTTCCTACTCCCACTCCCACTACAACTCCAAATGTAGTCAAAACTCATCGCAATCTGAATAATACCGATAATTAAAATTATATTCTTTGTTATATTACATACTAACCTTATCTACTAGTGTATCAGAAAACTAAAAATGTCTATAACTTTTGATTGCGTAAACCGATTGCAATGAAATAAAGCCTATATGTTACTTCATGTTAAACCCTATGTTTCTGTGTAAAGTCTGTCAAAATCGGTTTCGTAGTTTTTAAGTAATGCGTGCACAAACAAACAGATAAACAGACAACATTTTCAAAAATTATTGAATTGTGTTCTATTACTTATCCTTAAACCCCCAAATTTATTTTTTTGCAAATATCTTCAATGTACAAATATGCGAAGTTTACGTTTTTATTTATTAGATTAATATTCTTTACTTATGGATGAAGTTCTGAATGATGCCATTGAAAACCAGGAGGATATTAGGAGTCTGTCAGTGACTGTAAGAGAAGATACCGAGGATTAGGTTCAGTAGCGCCTTGGGAGAGACCTTTGTCGAGCAGTGAACTCTTTCAGGCTGATGATGATGAAGATATTGATTGAGTAACAGCAACAAGAACTGCAACAACTGATGTAGTGGCAGTGAGCTGGCCACATTTGCCGTTGGAACAGACGAGTTCTGGAGTGGAGACCACGGATTGGCACGCGCAGGGTGGGACGCCCCGCCGCCAGATCGACAGACGACCTAAAGAAGGTGGCCGGAAGCGGCTGGATGCGGAGGGCGGAGGACCGGGTGTAGTGGCGTTCATTGGGGAAGACCTATGTCCAGCAGTGGACGTCTAAAGGCTGACATGATGATGATGATGAAATTCATGGCGTTCAAATAAGTAAAAACTGTAATTGGAAGCAAACAGAGAAAGCAGTGCCTTCATGGGAGCTTTTGTCATGACATAATACATACATTTAAGGTCTAACTAATTAAATTTACTTCATTTTATTTCTATCACGGTTACATGTAATGAAGCCTGAATTTATTTTCCATTTAACAAGACTCATGGAGCTTCGTTCCTCTAATCTCTTCCTCGATATCCTGAAGAGTCCTGTCCTTAGTCTCCGGCAGCAGTATCCACACAACTACAAGACAGTAGCTAACTATTCCGGCGTAGACACAATACATTCCATGCAGACCTATGCTCTTCAGTAAAAATCAGTCAGTCTTATTTGCCAATAATAGACTAGGAGTTCCAAAGCACAATGGATATTGCAGTCGCCAGACTTACGTATTCAAAAGGGAAGAGCTCACCAGCTATGATGGAGGGGACGTTCATTGCTCCCATTGTAACAGATCATATATGAATATGATACATAACTAAGCCTATATAGGGATGGTCGAATGGTAGAATATTAAGTTCTTTGGCGTATGTGTATGCTGCTATGACCAGCAGTATTGTAATATTTAGGCCTACGGTCTAGATTAACATTGTTCTTCTTTTAATTTTCTTAATTATAAATACGGCACAGAGACTGGAGATAGGTTTCTGAATTCCTGCACTTATTATGACTAGAGGCGTCATGTAGTCATTACCAATTACATTGTGTATTAAATCAACAGCGTAAGCAACTAAGCAATGGAATCCGGTCCAATTGAATATATTATACAAATGAATCATTATAACAATAGGCTTATAAAACTCTTTTTTACTTATCGTTGAAAGGCAATTGGTCAAATTCTCCGCCATTTTCTTCGCCACCGATTGAGACGAAACGGTATTAACTTTCAATGTCTTCAAAGCTATATCAGAATCTATCATTTCTCTTCTTCTTCTTCACCATCTCCTCTCAGCCATCTTACAAGAGATTGTAAGAGATTGACAACTTCTTCACTTATGGGAATTATACTGTCGAAGATCATGTTGATAATCGAAACAAAGATGTTAAAAATAAATTGCTTCAGAATAACGAAACAAACAATTAGTTCAACTTCAATATAAGTACCCACAGTTAGTTCAATTTTGTTAGTTCAAATCAATAATAAATTGTAAACACTGTAAAATATCTTTAGTAACCTTGTATGAAATTGACGTGAAATGTAAATGAAGGAAAAGGAATCTAAGGAAACTTTGTGTGTTAAATTTACTTATTGATTATAATTTGTTGTCCAAAATAAAACATTTTCTTAGGAACAACTGTAGTTTTTACATCTATTTAGTGCACAATACCATAAATATGAGTTACAAGTAATTCTATTCCAATTCCATCCAATGTGTTTTTTCTTATGGTAACTCTATATCAGAATGTTGGTGCTTCTTTCCTCTGATCTCTTCTTCGATATCCTGAAGCGTCCTATCTTTAGTCTCCGGTAGCAATATCCACACAACTACAAGACAGTAGCTAAGTATCCCTGCGTACACACAATACATTCCATGCAAACCTATGCTTTTCAATAAAAACGTCACAGTCTTATTTGCTAATACTAGACTAGGCATTCCAACTACAACGCATATGGCGGTTGCCAGACTTCTGTATTCGAAAGGGAAGAGCTCGCCAGCTATGATGGAGGGGACGTTCATTGCTCCCATTGTAACAGAGCATATATGAATATGATACATAACTAAGCCTATATAAGGATGGTCAAATGGTAGAATATTAAGTGCTTTGGCGTATGTGTATGCTGCTATGACAAACAACATTGTAATATTTAGGCCTACGGTCGAGATCAACATTGTTCTTCTTTTAATTTTTTTAATTATGAATACGGCACAGAGGCCAGAGATAAGTTTTTGAATTCCTGCACTTATTATAACTAGAGGTGTCATGTCATCATTACCAATCACATTGTGTATTATATCAACAGCGTAAGCAACTAAGCAATGGAATCCGCTCCAGTGGAGTATATTATACAAATGAATCATTATAATAATAGGCTTATAAAGCTCTTTTTTCGTTATTGTTGAAACACAATTTGCCAAATTCTGTGTGATTTTCTTCGCCAACAATTCAGAAGGACCGGTATCAATTTTCCATTTCTTTAAATCTGTATCAACTTCTATCATTTTATTCAATTCTTCTTCTTCACCATCTCCTCTCAGCCATCTAAAGACTCTTCTACCTTCTTCGTATCGTCCCTGATCGATCAACCAAGTCGGTGATTCCGGTGAACATATTACTATCAATAGATTAATCATTACCAGGCTTGCATAGATGAAGGCAGTCAATCTCCAGCTCAAATATAATCCCATAGATTGGGAGCACAATGTTCCAACTGCCGTTGTTAATGCTATCGTTGTCAGAAACGCTCCACGATTGACAGGGCTGGTGTATTCGCCAATTAGAACCGGTGGCACATTTGCGAATGTGGCTATAGTAAACCCTTGAAGAAATCTTGCACCAAGTAGTGAAGTTATGTTTGAAGCTGTTGCAATTACCAACCAACCGATGATGTTTGCCAAAATTCCGACTATGCTGGCTGTCTTTCTGCCATATCTGCCCATTGTTACAGGAATAAGGAACTGACTTGGTAAGATTGTTAAGCAGCTTATAGCGACTGAAACAATAAAAAAGCGGCCAAGTGCGAGTCGGACTCGCCCATGAAGGGTTCCGTACCAGCAAGTAACATAATATAAAAGTTATAGTAGTTCGTTGTAACTTTGATCGATGTTTTAATAATATTATTGTGGTTTACGATTTATGACGTATTAAAAAAAAACTACTTACTAGATCTTGTTCAAACCAATTTTAAGTGGAAGTTTGCATGGCAATGTACATCATATATTTTTTTTAGTTTTATCATTCCTTTATTTTAGAAGTTACAGGGGGGGGGACACACATTTTACAACTTTGGAAGATTCTCTCGCGCAAACTATTCAGTTTAGAAAAAAATGATATTAGAAACCTTAATATCATTTTTGAAGACCTATCCATAGATACCCCACACGTATGGGTTTGATGAAAAAAAAATTTTTGAGTTTTAGTTCTAAGTATGGGGACCCCCAAAATTTTTGATTTTTTTTCTATTTTTGTATGAAAATCTTAATGCGGTTCACAGAATACATCTACTTACCAAGTTTCAACAATATAGTTCTTATAGTTTCGGAATAAAGTGGCTGTGACATACGGACGGACAGACAGACAGACAGACAGACAGACAGACAGACAGACAGACATGACGAATCCATAAGGGTTCCGTTTTTGCCATTTGGCTACGGAACCCTAAAAAACATTGATAGTCTCGTAGTCAGAATATTTCTATATTGTCTTGAATGCACACAGTACATTTGAGTCGTTATTTCCATTTATGTGGTAACTGAGGAAGCGAACTTTCGACCATTGCATAAAAAATTACGTATTAATCCTAAGTAGGAACTAATATTATAAATGTGAAAGTTTGGATATTTGTATGTTTGGATGTTTGTTACTCAATCAAGCTTCAGCCAGTGGACGGATCGGGATGAAACTTGGCACACATATAGGTTAGGTCTTGGAATAGGACATAGAATGGTTTTTGATCCCGAAATAATGTCTCATTCCTACGGTAAACCAAACTAATCGTTAAAAGCAGTGAACGTGGCGCCACTTTTCAAGATGTGTAAATATCGAAACCTACGCGGACGAAGTCGAACAAAAGCTGGTTGATTATAATAGTATAAGTATACATAATAAAAGGAAATTGTTACGTTGCTCTATAGGCTGCTTTGCCGATTAATGCTGTAACGTGGAATAATACTACAGTGTTTAACGGAAAATTTACATCTAATTTGAGACATATAAATCTTTTAATACAGTGCGTCGATGTTCTCGGTATTACGTTATAAGATCACATGTATGTATGTATGGATTATAGTAAAATTCGCTACCTACCATTTATTGTGAAGTGTGTTATTGAAGTGAAATAAAATAAACTGTTTATTGTGTATGGAATTCAGGTAATTTTATGATATTACATATTTTACAAGTTCCACTAAACCCTACCTTTGCAGGTATTATTTAAAGTGAAATAAAAAAAATCATGTAGAACATCAACAATAATTATGTTCCAAAATGTCAAGAAGAATACAGATGTCAAAGTTAGTACAAATTATAAATTATCATTTTATTTTTATGTCATACGAATATCAAAAAGTAATTAATTTCGATTATTTATAATTGCAGTAAAGTACATCAGTTATTTGATCACCTTCGCATGAACGATGACGGAATTAAAAAATTAAATAATAAGGAAGAAGGTAAAACAAGTCAAAGAATGCTTTCCTAGTAAGATGCAATGATTAGAGATACCCACCGATCCACGATCCTGATGAATCATCTATAGGTATGGTGCTGTCAGCTTGTTGGAGTTGGGGCAGGAACGACGTGGTGTATCCCATTATTAAGCCGCAATGGAACATACCATAAGCCACTCCAGCTGTTACTGCGCACTGGAAGATAAATTATAAACTAATTTTATACGAACTACGCAAGGATAAGAGGCAACTCATCGTTACAGTAACACCAGATGGCCTCAGCAACCGAAAAAGTACTTAATATTTATTTGATCTCAATAATAAAATAATTTCATCGGCATTCTAGGCTACTATTCAAAATCCTCGGTGGGCCAAATATTTATACTTATCGACTCGACTCAGGGGAGTAACTCCGAGTGAGACGCTTAGTACATTTGAGTAGCGTTTACTTCCCGACTTAAACACTATCAATGCACTCTTTTTAGCTTTATTATTGAACTAATGGGCCTCTGCATAAGACTCGCATGCTCAGCAACTTCCTTAGAGCAGCGATCGATGAATTCAGCAGCACCATATCATCGGCATAGTTAACATTGTTGATGTAGACACCATCAATATGACACCCGATGCCAGTGCAGCTTAGCCCATCGATCAGGCTTTTCATATACAAATTGAAGAGAAGAGGCTATCCCTCCCCCCTTCCCTGCCTCACCCCGCACTCGATCACATATTCATCAGAAAAGATTCCCGCCCATGTCACACGATTAACTTGATGGTTTTACCAATACCTAAGTACTTTTGTTAGCTCACTAGCTAGTAATAATAGTAAATAGAAACTTACTATAAACATACACAAATGTATGCATATCTTACAATACACGAATTACTAACATAGGGCTCGATTCTGAAGGCACACATTTAAAATTTGACAGCGCTAAGATTGGTTTCGTCTCTATCTTCATAATATTGTGTGACAAGGATAGCAACAGTTTTAGTGCTGTCAAATTTTAACATTGTGCCTTCAGAATCGAGCCCAATATTACATTACGTACCATAATATATCTAAGTAAATAGTTCATGCCTTAGTATTATTTAGCTTAAAGTATCGATATTGAACCCAAAGTAAGTTTTTGAGTTGTTTTTAAACGATAGCAGGGATCTTTCTAATGTGGACATGGTGTTGGTTCCAGAGTAAATTGCCATAATACGAATAAGCGCAGTATATATTTGAACCCTGACACCTAACATCACTAGCAGATGCCCCGCGGCTTCGTTCGTGTTGTAAATCTCGTTTTTTATGTTACCGCAGGAATTCACTGAAATCCCGTCTTAGTTAATGTTGCATAATGTACAATTGCCGTGTGGTTTCCGGTAGAGTAGAATAGGACCACTCCAACTCATCCCGTGGATGTCGTACAAGGCGACTAAGGGAATACATTATAAAACATCAATCAGGCCTCCCCAACCCGTCTGGCCAGCGCGGGGAGTGTAGGCCAAATCCTCCGTCGGTCTCCAGCAGATGAGAGAGGGTTGTGCTCCTGCAGTGGAGACAAAAACAACCTGATGATGATGAATGTACAATTTCTAGACGTTGACAAAGCAGTCAGTCCGTCAGCTATCTTTATATACATTCTATTTCAAATGAAATGTCATACGAAAAAAACTGCCGTGTGGTTTCCGGTAGAGTAGAATAGGACCACTCCAACTCTTCCCGTGGATGTCGTACAAGGCGACTAAGGGAATACATTATAAAACATCAATCAGGCCTCCCCAACCCGTCTGGCCAGCGCGGGGAGTGTAGGCCAAATCCTCCGTCGGTCTCCGGCAGATGAGAGAGGGTTGTGCTCCTGCAGTGGAGACAAAAATAACCTGATGATGATGATGATGACGAAAAAAACTATATTCTCGGAAACAAAATTACCCATTACCGCTGGGGTAAACGAGTTCTCGAGTGGAGACAGCGAATGGGCAGGCGTGGTGTTGAACGCTCCATGGCTAGATGGAACGACGATCTGTCTAAAGCGGCTGGCAGTAACTGAATAAGAAACACCGAGGATCAGGATCAGTGGCGCGCTATGTCCAGCAGTGGACACTTGCAGGCTGCCGATGACGATGAAACAACTAGCAGCTTTTGTATCACTACGTTAACTTTGCAATCTACATCGGCACGCCATCCATTGTTTATTTGGTTTCCCAGACGCAAATCCGTCTGATTCCGTATTTCAATTGAGAGGTAAAAATATAATCACCTGTTTCACAAATGGTGTTGCCTTTTTTCGTTGTAACTTTATTTTCATTTTTTTTTCTATTTTGTCTACAGTACAATTTACTGAGATGATCTAATATTTTATAATGTTCAGACGAAAATAGTTTTCATTATATTTCAAAAATTTTAGCTATTTAAATAAGTTGATACACGAGTGGTTAATAATGTAGCATAACGTAAATATTTCTATTGTTTCTTGGATATCGTCGCCTCAGAGGCAAAACCTTGTATGTGCGTAAAACATAATTTTGCAGGAAGAGAAATAAATCATCAAGTGAATTTGTTACTACCTGTGCCAGCGGCTCCGCTCGCGTGAACTACTCACTCTCAACCCGACTTCGACTCCGTCCCACGCCCACGCTCACTCCCACTCCAACTCCCAACTCCCTTCAAACTTCCAATCTCAATCCCGCTCCCGCTCTAACTCCATAGGTATGTAGACCTACTAATATATTCATCATCATCATCAACCCGAAAGAGTCCACTGTTGGACATAGGCCTCTCCCAAGGTGCGCCACTGAACCCGATGCTCGGTTCTTCTCATCTGATTACTGCCAGCCGCCTTACGCAGATCGTCGCTCCATCTAGCCAGGGGGCGTCCCACACTACGCCTGCCCAGTCGCGGTCTCCACTCGAGAACTCGTTTACCCCAGCGGTAATCGGTTCTCCGACAGATGTGACCAGCCCACTGCCACTTCAGTGTACTAACTTTTTGAGCTATGTCAAAGACTTTAGTTCTCTGGCGGATCACCTCATTTCGGATCCTGTCTCTTAGAGAAACTCCGAGCATAGCTCTTTCCAAAGCCCGCTGAGCGACCTTCAGTTTTCGGACTAGTCCCACTGTCAGTGTCCATGTTTCGGCGCCGTAGGTCATTACGGGTAGGACGCACTGGTTGAAGACTTTTGTCTTCAGGCACTGTGGTATACGCGACGAGAAGATATGACGCAACTTCCCTAATGCTGCCCAGCCTAGCCTTATCCTCCTGTCGGCTTCTTTTCTCGAAGTAATTTTTGCCTAGTTGCAGAGTTTGCCTGAGGTAGACATACTCATGAACTTCGAGTGCCTTGCAATCGACTATATTATTAATAACTAGCTGTTGCCCGCGACTTCGTCCGCGTGGACAACTTAACATCACAAATTATTATGTGTTTCCCGTAGAAATAGGATGTTTTTTGCGATAAAAACTACCCTATGTCCTATTCCAAGACGTAACCTATTTTTTTAATAGTTTATTGTACACACAAATATACAAAGAACAACACAAAGAAAAGAAAATTATACAGAAGGATAAGCTTATTTCTAAAGAATTTTTTTCCAGCTGACCTATATGTGTGACAAGTTTCATCACGATCCGTCCAGTGGTTGAAGCGTGATTGAGTAACAAATATCCAAACTTTCACATTTATAATATTAGTAAAATACTTCATTTTAATAAAATAATAAATAGTCCGTTTCAAATATTCTTTCCTAAGAAAAAATGAAATGTATTTTTGTTAATTAGTGCTTTGCGAGGTTTTCGCTCTCAAGCAACGACGTCATATGTATATTTTTAAGTAGCCAGTGAATTGAATTCGTTCCTCTCCGTTTCGTTCCGTGTTTTCTCCAGCAAAAGCTGCAAATGGTATTTTAAGATGGTCGATCACATTTAGGTACTGTATGTTTTGCCCACAGGCGTACGACATTATATATCATGTTTCACAAATTATTTTATTAAAAAATATTATTTCACATTAAAATTATAGAAATTATTTGCAGTAAAAACAAATGTCAATAAAAAAAAAAGTAAAGAAACACATGCTATCTATAAAAACAATACAATTGTATTTAAATTACCTAAAGAATAAATTCAAAAGTAGAAAAATGCAAAGACATATCGTACAATTCACGATCGTACAATTCAATTGTTGTAACCTGTAAACATCTAACTTAAAGCCAAACCTGTGGCTGGGGTGGAATGCATCTGTGAATGTAATTTATTAAACGAGCGATGTGGTAGATCAATAATGTTCCAGTTCCAATGTTCCAGGGGGGGGGGGGATGAAGAGAAGAGAGAGGGAAGAGGGGATAGGAGAGGGGGAAGAAGCGGCGGAATGGGATGGGGACCTTCCCAGGGTGCTGGCTATGTTACATAATTTATGTGTTAGCCATCAATATCAACCTCAGGAGCTATGAAAACCAAAAAAAAATAAATAGTTGTACCAATAGCAAAAAACAAGACGGGGGATGCCTCCGACAAGAATAACTATCGTCCGATCTCACTGGCTACCGTGATAGCTAAGGTACTGGATAGCTTGCTTGATCGACAGCTTACTAAGCATGTAGATTTGCATGAAGCCCAGTTCGGTTTTTTTTTAATTTTATTATTCGTTACAACAATAGCTGTGTAGAATTATAATAGGTATAACTTAGGATATACAATAGTCAATGTACATGTTAAATATAAAATTTGTCAAAACGAATTTAAAACTAATTATTTAAACAATGTCACCACTTATTTTCTAAGAACTCCCGTAAATTATAGGGGCACAATGCAATAAGATATTTTTTCAACATTATTTTAAATTTCTTATCTGGCAGTTCCCTCAACTCCATTGGCAGCTTGTTATATACTTTAACCGCATTATACATCGCGGTGCGCTCAAAGAATGCAGTATTTGAGGTAGGGAAACGCAGTTGCATATGGGGCTCATGTATCGCGTTTAACCTACTGCTTCGAAAGGAGGGTGCGGACGGGAACTTGTCGGGGTATCGCCGAACCAGCTTGCACAGCTCGCAGATATAGACAGAAGTGACAGTTGAGCCGCAGAAAAGTAGATCTACACGAGTCGGTTCGCTTGCGCAACCTTCCCAAAGTTCGTATACACCTTTTCTGCAGCTTTGATATCTTGTCAAATTCAACGGATCCTCCCCAGATGGCGATTCCGTATGCAATGTGAGACTGGAAGAATGCATAGTACGACTGAAGAGCTGCTTTTTGGGTTGATATTTGCATAATATTTTTGATCGCATAGCTGAAGCTACTCAGTTTATTTTCCAGGTGTTCGACATGCTTCTTCCAGTTCATGTGTGTGTCGATATGGAGTCCCAGGAACTTTTCTTCATTTACCAACTCGATAGTGACGCCGTTTGATTGGATTACCATATCAGTACGTAATACCGTATTATAGTTCTTGAAGCACATTATTTTAGTTTTCTTGGTATTACATTGTATGTTGAGCATTTTAAAGAAATTTATTATCGACTCTATTGACTCTTCCACGACTGTACTTATGTCTGGGTCTTTTTTTCTATTAAATCTAAATACTATGGATACGTCGTCTGCAAACATGATAATTTTTATTATATTACCAGGGGTAATGAATTTATATACATAATGAATAGTAATGGCCCCAAAATGCTACCCTGCGGAAGGCCTTGAGAGACATTTCAACAGTTCGATTCAATATCAGTAAGACAGTTGGTTTCTGGATTTAGCGCCTGTACGCTTACAGTTTCATAACGACCCTGAAGGTAAGATCTAAACCATTGGTTAGTGTTTCCCCTGATTCCATATTAGAATTTAGACCCATTAGGTTTTAGACCCGGACTGTCAACTGAAACAGCGATTCTGCGCCTCAAGCATACTGTCCAGTATTATGTTACGCGTAAAACTCCGGTATATGCGTATTTCCTGGACTTGTCAAAGGCATTCTATCTTGTTTCGTACAATATTCGAAGGGAAACCAGCACACCCAAAGTATGCCTACAGTTGTTAAGGTTCTGGTATCATAACCAAACCAATACTGTGAGGTGGGCAGGCAAATGAGTACAGGTTGGAGTGCGGAGTGAGACAGGGTGGCCTGACCTCTCCTCGGCTCTTCAATCGGTACATAAGTGGGCTGATCGATGAGCAGCAGGGCTGCCGTTGGGTGTTCAATGGATGGGAAGATTGTTAACAACGTCAGCTACGCCGATGACATGGTATTGCGAGAGGTACGCGGGGGCCCATGACCTCATGTATAACTCCAAGAAAAGTGAACTACTCCGAATCGCAAATTAAACATAATAAAAAGTAAAGTTGAATCTCCCGCTTGCAAATATAAATAATTATTTATTACTTGATATTACCTACATACCTGTTAAAGTACACTTTACATATTTAATGTTCACAACACTTTATATATATATATATATTTGATATTGTTAAACTTATTTAACTCTAATCCTAGATCATCGGGTAACTAAGTGTTTAGAGATAGGATTAAGTTTGAAAAACAGCGCCGTGCAAATGTCATCTGCCGGCATATGCTGAGACTGGATCCCTTTGTCACATTTCTATATATTGCTTATATTTTGAGTGAAGTAATGCTTCGCTCAAACTATTTTTTAACTCTAAGTACATAAATTAGTGCAATTTACCTACCTACCTACCTACCTCTCTCTCTCTCTATTTAAATAATTAATTTAACCATAATGTCAGTTTTACATTTTATGTGATTTTACATACAAGGTCATTATACTTGTAGAACGCCTGCTCGACAAGCCACGACTTTCAGTTAGCTACTACTACACAATTAATATGTTAACTATGCTCCTATACAAATCTTTACATTTTGTTGGGTTTATATCATGAAGGACGAAAAAAATTTATGGCGGCGTACATTTATTTCTTCCTTCATGGTTTATATTTATACTAATCGTTACAGTGGCATTCAGTGTCGAATAGTTTTTTTATTCTGCAAGTAATCGCACAAATTGTTTAAACAAGTGGTTTACGACAATGGATTTGACGCATGTATAAAGGAAATAAAGAAAAAAATATCTTGATAATGCCTTTTTATTTAATCAACTTACTACTTATTTAAACTAGCCTGAACAAATTCTGAACAAAAACTTCCTTAAGAAATGTCCAAAGTTCTGCATGTATAAATCTCACAGTAATTATATTCACACACCAATGTCTTCGTCTTGTTAATTTCTAAGAAGAATACTTTGGCCTTTTGAAGGCATCGTACGCCCGGTCCATCGACTGATCGCAAAAGTATTGCGAGCTAATTTGGGTTGGCGTTTTTCACTGCTAATTAGAAATCGAGTACATCACTGAATTTTACATATTTGTAATTTATACAACATATACATTTCTAAATACAATAAAATTCAGTCAAATGAGTTAGAGACAGAGGAGGCTGTATTATAATTAATTACATCTGGTACTATTTTGCTTATAAACAAAGTACCAATATTAGTCAGTAAAGCCTAATGCCTCGTTGGTTTATTGGCTTGATCATTAAACAGATCATATAGAGTACAGATTCAGTAAATTTTTCGTTATCCTGGGGACAAATAGTCTTAGAATAAGTTGCATCGCAATCTCCATCACCGATGGAGTAGTTTTCGAGTTTACTTTATAGCATTTAAAGGCAGAACTGATTTCAGCTCTCCAACAGACAACCGCCTGCCTCTGAACTCCTCTTCGATATTTTGAAGCGTCCTGCCCTTAGTTTCGGGCATAAGAATTAAAGTAACTATCAAACAGTAGCCGATTATCCCCGCGTACAAACAATACATTCCATGCAGTCCTACGTTCTTCAATAAAAATGGCACAGTCTTAATAGCTAACAAAAGACTAGGATTTCCTGACACAATGCATATGGCTGTCGCTAGGCTTCTGTATTCCAGCGGAAAGAGCTCTCCACCCATAATAAAGGAAAAATTCGTAGCACCTATACTTATAGAGAATATATGAAGATGGAATAATAGTAAACCTATGTATGGATGGTCAAATGTTAAAAAGCTACTTGCTTTGGCATACGTATATCCTGCTGTGACCAGCAACACCATGACGTTGAGTCCAGTCGCCCAGATCAACATCGTTCGCCTTTTCAGCCGTCTAAACAGGTACACGGCAAATAAGCATGATATAGGTTTCTGGATTCCTGCACTAATTATAACCAAGGGTGTAATATCATCACTGCCTACAATATTTTGTACTGTATCCACGGCGTACGCAACTACAGAATGAAACCCACACCAGTGGAACATATTATTCAAATGTATCATTATTAGTATGGGTTTGTAGAACTCTTTCTTTTTAATAGTGGTGAAGTAAAAATTTAAGTCTACTTTTATTTTCATTCTCGTTACTTTTGGCGAGAAAGATTCAGATTTAGATTTCCTCAAAATGATGCTTTCTTCTATCATTTTGTTGAGCTCCTCCTCTTCAGCATATCCTCTGAGCCATCGGAAGACTTTTCTACCTTCTTCATATCTACCTTGATCAATCAGCCAACTGGGTGATTCTGGCGAATATATCACGATTATTAGATCTAAGAACGCCGCTCCTGCGCAGATCAAGGCAGTTAATTGCCAGTTCAAATAGAGTCCCATTGCTTGGACGCTTACTACACCTATTGCTGTTGCTAACGCCATGGTGGACAGGAAAGCCCCGCGGTTGTGTGGACTGGTGTACTCGCCAATCAAGACCGGCGCCACATTGGTGGTAACGACCAACGCGAATCCTTGCAGGAATCTTGCAACAAGCAGTGAAGTCATATTTGTGGCGGAGGCGATGATCAGCCAGCCGATTATGTTGGGTACGATGCCGAGATAATTTGCCATTTTTCTGCCGTATTTGCCCATTATGAAAGGGGTTAGAAAGCAGCTCGGTAACAATGCAAAAGTGCCGATAGCCACTGAAACAAGGTAATTTGAATTATTATTTATTACTATTTTTACAATATAGACGGGTCCCACAACAAAGGTCATAAAATCCATGTTGACCTAAGTAACTCAGCTAACTTTCTAAAAGATCTAACTTATTTGGAATTAAATGCTGTCAAATCTCGCTAAATTCTTTGAAATGATATTTTAGATATATTCCAAAAAAAATTATGAACAAATAAATTAAAAATAAAAGCAGTGTTTTGGTTTGTACGACTCTCGTATCGGAAACCGTAGATATTGTAAAGTTTACATTTGTTTAAACTATGTAGATAGTCATCAATCCTTCACCCCGATAAGTAACAGTATTTGTCTGTCTGAATTATATTTTTTTGATCGAATGAAATTTTCAGAAAAACATAGGGATTAACATGGAATAGTCATCATATTAGCCCTTAGACATCCACTACTGAACAGCGTTTCCCAGTGAATGCCACTACATGCTTCTGGTCACCTTCCTCAGGTTGTCCCACCATTTCATCAATTTAAAAATTAAGCTGGAAGGAGACACATGACGAAGTTGAGGACGTCTGATGGTAGAACCGTTACCTCTAAGCCAGAGATACTAGCTAAAGCCTGCGGCCCAAGACACGGGCGATAGTCGCGCACCCTTGATCCGCCACTACACTGAGGACATCCCGGACGTTGACGTGGGCGAGATTAGAATAGCTCTCGAGCAGCCCAAGAACAACAAGGCGCCAGGTGACGATGGTATCACAGCGGAGCTTCTTAAGGCGACTACAGGAGCTCTTTAATACCGTCGTTCGCAACGGAACATCGCCAGAGGCATGGAGTACGAGTGTCGTGGTATTATTATTTAAGAAAGGAGACATTACACTCCACAAGAATTATAGGCCGATCTCAATTCTAAGCCATGTCTATAAGCTGTTCTCGAGAGTTATTACGAACCGTCTCGCCCTAAGACTTGACGACTTTCAGCCTCCGAAATAGGCTGGGTTTCGAAAAGGCTCCAGCACTGTAGACCACATCCACAGATTGGTCTTCTGTATAACCTGCCGTTATACAGAAGACCGAAAAGTATAACCAACCCTTGTGTCTTGCATTTGTGGACTACAAGAAAGCCTTCGACTCCATCGAGACATAGGCTGTTCTGGAATCCCTGCAGCGATGTCAAGTCGATTGGCGATATATCGAGGTGTTGAGATGCCATTATAAGGCTGCCACCATGACCGTACATCTCCAGAATCAGCAAACAAGGCCAATCCAGTTTCAAATGGGTGTTAGACAGGGGGATGTTATATCCCCAAAACTGTTTACCAGCGCACTGGAGCTGAGGATATGACTCGTAATGAGGAGATCCGACGAAGAACAAAGATCACCGACATAGCCGAAAGGATTAGCAAGCTGAAGTGGTAGTGGGCGGGCCACATATGCCGCAGAACCGACGGTCGTTGGGGCAGACGAGTTCTGGAGTAGAGACCGCGGATCGGCACTGGCAAGGTGAGACGCCCCGCTACCAGGTGGACCGAAGACCTGGAGAAGGTGGCTGGTAGCGGCTGGATGCGGAGGACCGACTGTGGTAGCGTTCATTGGGGAAGGCCTATGTCCAGCAGTAGACTTCTAGGGGCTGACATGATGATGAAAAATTATTTTAATGTTTTCAAAAAATGCACATACATAGTTTGCTAATGCAACATGCAAAAGTCAAAGTCAAAGTCAAAGTCAAAATCATTTATTGCATATGAGTACACTTGGTACATTTATACACGTCATTTTTTTTTATCGACTACCGCTTCCTAGGTGTTAGCGCTGTGAAGAAGAAACGGTGCAACAAACTTCACGCAACACATCTTTTAAAATCAAGTTTGCATACAATTAATAAAGATTTTGCGAAGCTGGTTAACATTAGTACCAGGCATCTTTGTCATTCAAATAATCGTTTACTTTATAATAGGCTTTCTTACAAAGTTGTTTTTTAATGTGAATCTTAAACTTTCTGTCCGTCATATTTAAGATTTCCTCTGGTAGTTTGTTGTAGAAGCGTATACATTGCCCCGTGAACGATTTGCTGACCTTACTTAGTCTTAACCCTGGTAAAACAAGTTTATTTTTATTTCTTGTATTATAACTATTATTGTCACAGTGCCTCAAAAAGAGAGATACATTTTTTCTGACATATAAAATATTATCTAAAATGAAATGACCAGCTACTGTTAATATGCTTATTTCTTTAAACTTTTCTCTTAATGAGTCTCTACAACGCAGATTATAGATTGCCCTAACTGCTCTTTTTTGCAAGATAAAAATGGTATCTATATCTGCTGCAAAATGTTTCTTGTCGGGAGTCGGATTGGGATAAGTGAACTACGTTTATAAGGAGGGATAATTTTCCAAATTTCAGCTCTACTGCTATAGTAGTTAAAGGTGGACAAACAAATAGACAGAACTTATATTTGCAGCAATATAAGAGGAACTTACCTATCCAAGATCCTGACGAATCGTCTATAGGTATAATTGAGTCAGGCTTGCGCAGTTGGGGAAGCAATGACGCAGTATACGCCATCACCAGGCCACAGTCGAGAGAATTGAAGACCACACCAGCAGTCACAAAGCACTGTAAGAAAACGGAAATAAGAGGACAAATTAATAAAGGATATAAAGAAAGAGAAACAGGTATACACGAAGAGAGTCGTAATAAATAATAAAAAGCTAAAAACCAGAAAAGAGGCTATTTTCTGGTTTCCGGCCACTTATCCTAGTTTACGGTCATGTTTTTTCCAGTTTACGGCCATCATGTGTATAATTGGAGTTTAAACTTTATTGTGTAAGAAGCAAACTCTTTTTTGTAATGAGAAATATAACAAGTCATTATGTTTCATCATTCATGTTTATTTTTTATATTTTAAAAATACAGAAACATTTATACAACTTTGTATTAAATATAGAAGCTAGCTGACGGCCGTTTAATTTGACCGGTAGTTGCAATCTTTTTATGGCAAAATTAACTAGATTGCGACCACGCGGTCGGGTTTTAGATAATGTTGAAAATCGTAAGCCACTTTGCCGACCACATAATGTAAAGTAGAAAAGCTTTACTCAGTAAACTATTAAACATACATATATCTTTCATTTATAATTAGTTACATCAATCAATAGCAAGTAGAAAAACATAAACTTACTTGTAACTTTTAAAATGTGGACTCTCACTAAAAAAATTATAAGACTTGTAAAGCATTATTAATTTAGAATTTTTTTATTCAGAAAATTCGACGAACCGGCGCGGGCGAAATGACCCTAGTGACTTATGATTATGACTCTAAAAGTTCGATACAAGACATCAAAGTTATCTTTAATTTGTACATCTCTAGTGACAATCGGTTTCATCTCTCAGACAGGGCCGGATAAGGCAGTGTAGGCAACTGCCTAGGGGCCCCTCATCAGCTAAGGGCCCAGCGCGCTAATATTTTTTTTAATTTAAATTAAAAAAAAAAATTTCGAGTAAAACGATTTAATAAAAAAAAAGTATATTTTCCTTTCATTTCTTTAATTTTTATTTATTAAATAGGGTGATGCTGATGATGCATCTGTAGAAAAAATATGTTTTAGGAAGTTAGAAAACGGTAAAGGAACCCCGAGACGCGCATTGCCTTGAGGCCCCGACATGGTTAATCTGGCCCTGCTCTTAGACCAAATTATATAAGCCTGGGAAAGCCTTTCAGTTCTGCTTTAGAAACTGATTTAATTGATGCAATGAGTGATGGCTTTTTATTACTTGGTTCAAAAGTCGGGACATTTCAGGTGCAAATCGGGACGCGTCCTCCGACCTCTGAAAATCAGGACACATGGCAATGCTAGTTATAAGTTAGACTGTAGATTGATTCGTGTATCTACCTGTTTTATGAATGGTGTTAACCATAGTGATTGCTTTTCCATTTTTTCTCAACAACTTAACACTTGAAATTCCTTAATTCGACTGACTAACTTTCCATCGAAGTAAATTCATATTTCGTGCACCTACGTACATAATAAATAATAAAAATGTAAACTTTGCGTGACTACAGTACGTTTGCGAATAGTAGTTTGGTAAGATTAACGATAAGGTAATCACGTCCGGATTTGTTGTCTGTTCGTTTGTGCTCGCTTCACTATAACTCAATTAGGATGGAGTTTTCTGGAAAGCCTAAAGCCGTTATTTAAATTTTAGTTTTTATTTTATCGCAATCCGCTCTGAGTGAGAAGTCGACTTATATTCAGTGAAGTTCTATAAGTAATTAGATTTCTAATAAGTATCCAGTGAAAAAACTGGATGTTAAGAAATTTATTTGAATGACAAAGATACCTGGTACTAATGTTGCTTCAGCTTCGTACAATCAGTTTACGTATAATCAGTCGACAATTAAATTATTGTACATAAACTTGATTTTAAGTTTGTTGCGCTGCGTAGTTTATTCTTCACAGCGCTAACGCCTGGAAAGAGGCAGTCGGTGACAATTTGACGTTAGGCACAAATTACTTTATAAATACCTTAAGACCGCATCGTTAGCCTAGTGGCTCTGTTGATATATTGGATAGTTCGTGAGTTCGATTCCCCACTAGGGACGAACAACTTTGTACTTGTACAACATGGGCCCGTCTGAATATTATATTTGTGAATGTCATATTCTTGTCAAATTTCCATTGTACAGGAGAAATTCCTAGTTTGGAAAGAGACAAGTGTATGTATATGAAATATTTATATTTTTATAATAGTTCATACGTATCAGAAACATCACTCCCTAGTAAAACGAAAATACACAATACACGCAAAAACGAATCTAAGGCGCTCTACTTAGCGTTGTTAGTACTCCGTGCGGGCGGAGCGAGAGCATAGGTATTTATCGGGGTAGGTTCGTTCAAGAGACGAAGGCCTGGTTAAGCAAAAGTACTTGCTGTGGGTAGTTTTGAAAAAATCAGTTGTTGTCTGGCATTCACGTTGTTTAATTGAAATCACTACAGTACTTATTGCAATGGCTTGAACAGGCGTAGTCGCGGGAACAGATATAAACAAATAATAAAGCCATAAATGTCGCTTTGTACTATCATTGTTTTAACAACTGGTTTAAACTTTAATTAAGTTTCCTTGCTAGTGAAATTTTTCGTTATTAAATTTTGTTGTATACATCATGTTGTCAGGAACATCGAGATTGCTGGCATGGCAGATGAAAAACAAAAATAAAGTTTAAAAAAGGCTATTTAAAATAGACTATTAATTGATATACAGATATAAAAAAATTGAGAAAGTATGGGAGTTTTAAAACGTCGATTGGTTGAGAGACTACATAATATACAAATGGCCTTTGGGCTGCAGGTTATGGACGACAATATCTCCTTGTCATATAAGGCCGGCTTGGTACGCATTTCAATAAGATTAAGCAGACTCTCCAAGACGATAATTTGAAAATTAAGAAAAAAAGGAAAAAGTTTAAGATAAGATAGGAATGGATTCCCGTGACAGCAGTCATTACGGAAGCAGAGCTAGGTTACTTGTGTTTTGGATTTATTCAGTTTTAGTGATATTGAATTCAATTCAAATATTCTTTATATATATAACGTGTAATGATCACCACAATACTCATTAATGTTTGGGCTTTTTGTGTGTCCTTTGCACTTCTGCTGCTAGGACTTCTTCACAGGAATCCATGTGGGCAGATCAAAGGTTATGGTGATATCCTGTGACCTAAGCAACACTCCATGGCTGCTTTAGTGGCACGACCCACAGCTTTATTTCATTAAAGCGCGGTCTCCATGTTTGTATTCGTTCTATACACTTGACATTAGCAAACTCCTACGGAAGTCCAGTTTAGGAAGAAGAAGAAAGGAATGATAATAATTTCCTATCCAGGATCCAGAAGAGTCATCGGTCGGTATTATGGAGTGTTTGATATATTCGCTTCCAGCTATCCGTTTCTCGCAACTGAGGTAGGAGCGAGGACGTATTTGTATTTTGGTAGTGACAATTGTTATCAGTGGTTTTATTTTCAGCATATGACTTGAATTACAAGTTATTTTATCATTATAATACCTAAAGTAGCTATTCCCGCGTCTCCACCTCACTTATCATGAAATAAAAGATTTAAATAATTAATTATTTATAATCATAATCATATTTATTGGTAACAAAAGATTACAAGTTAAAAATGTTTTTAACAATTAATGTCAGATAGGTAACAGAATATAATAATTAATAATGTCATAAATGTCTATTCAAAAAACATGTCAAGTAATATAAGTTGTAACATCATTAAGGAATTCGTCAACTGAGTAGTATGCCTTTAGAAATAATATTAATAATAATAATATTTATATTTTTGCATATTGCAAGAAGGTTTTTTCTCGAATAAAGCAAATATTTTACGGCAGGACAGATCCTATCCTATCCTATCCTAGATCCTAGTCCTATATAAACAAAAAGTTGTTGACTACATTTCTCGTTTTTTTATTGGGCGCAGTACATACAAATTGCTATTGCAACCAAGAGATTAGGCTACATTCAAAGCAATGCGCCTCCGCGAGTAATCTGAGCAGTTATTATGTCTGACTAAATTCGTATCTGAATAATAATACGGAGTCTAAATAATAGTCCAGACGCTCAATCTAAGTATAAGCACCTAATACTTATTCATAGACACATATTAAAATTTGACAGCAATAAAAATAATTAAGTAAAAATTAAACAATATTTCAGTGTTGTGAATAATATTAATAATAATAAATAAATATGTTGGGACATTTCACATACAGCCACCTGATCCCAAACTAGGCAGAGCCTGTAATATGGGTATCAGACAGCTGATATACATACATAAATACATAATGTACTTATATAAATAACATACAGTCACAAGGCAAACACAAGTGCGCATGACACGAATGTTAGCCCTGGGCGGGATTCGAACCCACGACCCCGAGCTTCGCAGGCAGGTGTACTATCGACTAGGATACGGGGCTGAATACACACAAGCACACACACACGAACACACGCACAAATCCCCACACATTCATATATACACACATGCGCACACACACACACACACACACACACACACACACAAACACAAACGCCTACATATACACATTCGCAAGCGTGTTTTTTATTTGTACCTATTTGTTGTTTTTATTTTACTTATATTTTTTTGTTTTTTGTTTACGTTATGCTTAAGTTTCGTCCTTTATAGAGAGTGAGAGCCTGGTGATTTGTCATACAGGTTTCTACCTAGTACAGACACCAGTCTCTCGTAAAGGTTTTTATTATTTTATGACTGTATTTCCGCTCTTGTTTTTTCTTTATCTTTAACTTTTGTGTAAAGAAAATAAAGATACATTTTATTTATTTTTATTATTATTTTACAACGTTTCGAGTTCGGACATCTTCTTAATGGGGCGAGGAGCTTTCCTGGCTAAAATAAAAACGAAATAAATTCTTAGGCACGCATTATACCCTCCACTCTACCCCCTACATACATATACAGGGTGTAAGGGACGGTCTTCCGAAAACTTTAACCATGGCTTCAGACCATCACCCTGAACATCGTACAGCAAGAATTTTTCGCCGGAAATAAAAAAAAAATTTCGACTCACCATACAAATTTTACAAATGACATGCCAGATTTGTATGAAGAGTCGATTTTTTTTTTATTTCCGGCAAAAAATTCTTGCTGTACGATGTTCAGGGTGATGGTCTGAAGCCATGGTTAAAGTTTTCGGAAGACCGTCCCTTACACCCTTTATATACACCAAACACTCATACACACTTCATTTGCGAATATTATTATTCTTACATACTTAATTAATTTTATTTTTTCTATAATTTTTAGATTATTGTAACTTTCTTAGTTTATTCGTTTTCCTCTCTTTTGTTTTTTCCTATCCTGGGATCTGTTTTTTTGGTATTGGCCTTATTACATTGTGATGTTTGTTTCCTATCTAAGTGTTTGGTGCTGTTAAACATTATGTGAATAATTAAAATAAAATCACGCAATATGTATGTAATTAATGTAGAAGGGCTATGAATTAACACTGACAAAGGTTACATTTAATCGCTAAAAAAATTAAAGTATATTTGAGTTATTGGTCACGGCCTACTTCATATAGCCGATATAAATTCTATCCTGGTCACGGAACCACTTTTGATATCCGATATAAATTCTGTCCTGGTCGCGGCCCACTTTAGATATCCGATATAAATTCTATCCTGGTCGCGGCACCACTTTAGACACTAAAGATATCCGATATAAATTCTATCCTGGTCACGGCACCACTTTAGATATCCGATATAAATTCTATCCTGGTCGCGGCACCACTTTAGACACTAAAGATATCCGATATAAATTCTATTCTGGTCACGGCACCACTTTAGATATCCGATATAAATTCTATCCTGGTCGCGGCACCACTTTAGATATCCGATATAAATTCTATCCTGGTCGCGGCACCACTTTAGATATCCGATATAAAGTCTATCCTGGTCACGGCACCACTTTAGATATCCGATATAAATTCTATCCTGGTCACGGCACCACTTTAGATACATAATATAAATTCTATTTTGGTCCCGGCACCACTTTAAATATCCGATATAAACTCTATCATGGTGACGGCACCACTTCAGATATCCGATATAAATTGAAATGCTAAATTTACATGAGAATAACTATAATTCTACCTTTTCCAGGCTTATACAAAATTATCGATTCTAAAATTAGTAATACAGAATATATCGCCGATTAAATATGATTAGTAATTATATAAAATTAAGAAAAAAATGCTCATAACTATTCATTTATTTTCACACAAAAAACGGTAAATGTCAATTATTAAGTAAACAAAAAAAAAATGTTATTACTTATAGTTTATGTACATCTAAATAAACATATTATTATTATTATTATTACTCCTTAACACTATATAAACATTTTTCAGCGAACCACAACTCAATGATTTTTTAAATTTCATCTCATTTTGTTCCTTGAACATGTCAGGGAGATTGTTATAAATTTTTATATACATATTAATATTATTACTTGAAACCACTGTTAATGAATTTTGAAGGTGGCCTGTGCAACTTGTTTTTGTACTGAGATCTGACCTCTCTTTTATACATATCCCTAGTTTGCTGGAAGAGATTTTTACTTTTGTGCACAAACAAACACACATTCAAGATATACAAGCATGGTAAAGTTAGAATGGTATGATTTTTTAAAAAGGGTCTACAAGATTCTATGCATGATATACCGAATATTGCACGGATGCAGCGTTTTTGCATAATAAAAGCTTTATCTGTATCTATTGAATTACCCCAGATATTGATCGAGTAGCGTAAAATTGAATTAATGTATCAGTAGTAAGCAGTAATGACCTAGGATGCACTAATGAGGAATACGGACATTGTCACACACTGACTGACTCGTCTCAAAGCCAATTTAACTGAAACCACATTACTCCACGGATTTCGAAAAAGCAAAAGTACATCATTGGCTACGTTTAAGTTGCTTAAATGTATAATAGACTGCATTAACGAAAAAATTCCAGTGACACCGCTTTTCATGGACATGAGTAAGGCGTTCGATTTTGTTTGCCATAAGCGACTATTAAATAAAATATACAGATATGGCATTAGAGGGCCAGTTCATGATTGGATTAAGTCGTATTTAGGCGACAGGAAGCAATGCGTTGAAACCTTGACGTACTGTCCGGACACCAAATCAATGCAAGCATTTAGATCTTCCTATATACCGAACTGTTACGGCGTACGTCATGGTAGTATCTTGGGACCATTGTTATTCTTGTTGTACATTAACGATTTATCAGAATCAATATCACGTGAGTGTAATTTGTTTGCCGATGACACTACTATTACAGTCATCCATGGAAGAAATTTACCTAACTACGAAGAAGAAGTAAATAAACACTTGTCAAAACTATCAAATGGTTAAGCAACAATAATTTAAGGGTAAACATTAGCAAAACTAAATATATGCAGTTCCATACATTCAGGAAAAAAAACCAGATATTGAATATTCATTATCTAGAAGAACAAGTAAATAAAGTTGCGCATTATACATTTCTAGGAATTGACATAGACAGCCTTTGTAATTGAAAGGTAACAACCTTTCAACAACCTTTAAGCAACCTTTCTCAAAAATTATATAAATTTGTGTACGCTCTGAGCAGAGTGAGTCAAGCCGTCTCAAAACAAGCGGCAATCACTGCGTACTACGGGTACATCAATTCTATATTAGGTTATGGGATCATAATCTGGGGTAACTCTGGGGTTCTCTACCTTCATTACTACATCTTCTTCTAAACCAAACTTCTCGAGTTATTTCTTCTATATTCCTTACTCTGTGACACAATTTCACTTCACATTTTTTTTATTGAACGTGTCTTAACCGCTAATGTCCTTCTTTTTTTATACGTCATCTGCCAGACCCTCAATCAAAAGTTATGCGAATTTATAGTTTTCGAAAGCTCGAAAACTATAAACTATAATATACTGCATTAGTATACAATAAGAAGTGTAAGGTGTAAATAGTCGACTGAATACATATGAGCACCACAGAGGTTTAGGGGGAAGGAAAGGGAGTGGAAGAGAAGGTAGGAAGGAGACGAGTGGGCGGAAGGGCGGACAGAGGGAGGTGGGGGAGCCACGTATTCAGTGGTCTGCGCGTACGAAATCGCGGGCACAGCTAGTAATCTTAATATAATCTTATAAATAAAATCGTAAACTTCACGTGTCAGTACAAAGAAGATATTTGCAAAAAAAATAATTGGGGGGTCTAAGGATAAGCAACAGAACACATTTCGATCATTTTGGAAATTTTTGTTTGTTTGTCTGTTTGTCTGTGAGTTTGTGCACGCATCACTTACCTGGACCTGGACCTGGATTTGAAGTCTGAGTGGAAGTAGAATAGGGAGCGGAAGTGGGAATGGAAGCGGATCCTGTATTCCACGCGAGCGGAGTCACGGACACAGCTAGTTAATAATAATATAGACTGTTGATTGATTTGTGTATCTTCTACCTGTTTCGTGAATGGTGTTAACCATTGTGACTGTTTTACCATTTTTTTCTCAACAACTTATGTATGTATGTAAACGCTTTATTGTACCAAAATTCACAACAACACTGTGCACATAGGCGGACTTATCCCACTTAGGGATCACCTAACACTTGCAATTCCTTCAATCGACTGACTACCTTTCCATCGAAGTACTTTCATCTTTCGTACACCTGAGTACATAATCTATACATATAATACAAATATATTTATTGTGGATTATAGGTATAGAAAGGTTTACATGTCATAGAGCTCTGCTATGTCCCGCCACATGGGCACACTACATTGTGTCGCAGTGCAGCATGCGTTTAAAACAAAGTTACAAAAAAAACATTTAAAAGTTAATTAGACATAAATTGAAACCTTAAATTTAATCGTCACCAAGAAATTCTTCCAAAATATAATAGGATTTTTCTATTAACAGATCGTAGGAGTCTGTTTTTTTTCTTCAATAAATTAATCTCATCTTCATCTCGTATCGTTTTAAGGATTTTATTACATCTAGTACTTAAAGTGAAGATATGTAAATATCCAAACCTACGCGGACGAAGTCGCGGGAAAAAGGTAGTCTAATTTTATTTTATTTTTATTTTTATTTTATTCATTTATTCACCAACAGTTGTTACAATAATACTTCTACATTTATTATCTTAAAGCTAAGAACTTAGAGCACAACTAATTATAGGTGAATTTAACATGCACAACAATTAAACACAATAATCACACTCTTAGGCTAATAGGTTAATTTTTAAAATTTATGTTCCATAACAATAATCTTCTTTCTAAATTCAACAAGTGTATCGAAAAAAATGTCTGTAAAGTCACTCAGTTTATTATATAGTTTGCTCATCCGAGCCACGGGTGAGTTGGCGCCGAGCACGGTCCTCCTGGCCGGTGGGGCCATGGGCGTGATAAGGTCTCTAGGATACCTGGCAGGAGCGCGAATTCTAAATTTGCCAAGAAGTTGCGGACAGTCGACTAATATATATTTACAGGTTTATTTTTTATGTATATTTATTGATCAAAGCAATAGAAATACATAGTTGTAAATTTCTAGACTTCTAACTAAGCCAAAATTGAGTTTTATCTGTAGAAGACGAGTTCGCAACAAATAAGTTATGTACTTATACAGATCATAGCGTAAACAAACATATATATATATATGTGTTTATTCGATACAGTTTTTATTAGCTCGTCGTTTATTCATCATCAGTTTAAATACGTCCACTGCTGAACATAAGCCTAACAATAGAATGCCACTTTTGGAGGGCTATCTATTTGGGGATTTGCCACGCTTGACAGGCGGATTGGTAATCGCAGTAATGATTTTAATATACACTGGAGAACGCTGCTGCCGTTACTGGTGCAAACTCTTAGCCGCCTTGACGACACCCCCCGAAAGATTGGTGATGGCCCTATTCTAAGCCGGTAACCATACTGCATGAGCTCTGGTATGAGGGAATAAATAAATATTTCATAATGTATTATATACATACACTTCTCTAATACCAAATTAGGATTTTATCCTATATTATGGGAATTAAACAAGGATAGGAAAATTCGCAAGTATAACATCTAGAACGGGACCAAATTGTACAAGTAGTCTGTCTCTGGTGGCAATCAAACCGTCCTATGATGCTCGAGTCTTACGACCAAGTCACTGCCGTCGAGGCAGTCAAGTAAAAACCGCTGCGCATACAAACAGGATCTTGAGAAACATAGATAGATAGATAGACTCTTTATTGCACACAAATTAAGGATAACAATAAAATAGGTACAGATTTTTGGAAAGTGTACAAAGGCGGCCTTATCGCTTAAAGCGATCTCTTCCAGGCAACCTTTATGAAGGAAAATAAGAAAGAGATAGCGACAGAGTATTGCAGGTGAAAAAAGAGAAATTTATAATTTTAGAACATGGTAAATACTTAGTAACAATATTACACAATTGAATTTACATACAAATATACTTAAATACATACATATGCATACATACTCGTATGTAGTTTATAATACAATACATATACCGTACGTAATATACTATATTAAATTAGGCACAACTATTGTGAGAGAAAATGCTTTTTAAAGCGATCTTTAAACACATGCAATGATTTAGATTGACGAATCTCACTTGAAACATAACAATAATTTCTTCACCAATTATGAATTATAATTCTTCAGCTATGTAAAGAAGTTACATTCAATAGAAGCGTGTTAAAATGCTTGCCGCAAATAATGACATACTATTTCAAACTCCAATTCAAATTATTTATTTTATACCTATTACATCTTCACCATAATTATTTGAACTTAAATAGTTTATAAATACGGAGGACAATCCGCTGCGGATCGACAGCTGGAAGGACACAGAGTCTTACTCGAGTACTCTCCATTTCACCTAAGCTTACTCTTTTTTGCTTCTTTTCATGGGTTCTTCCCATTTTTGTTTAAAAACATGTATATTATTATACAATCTCTGTAACTAAATACAGTCGAAAACATTTTTGGCTTACATATGCCATGGCAATGTTAAAAAAAAATATTTTTAATGTGCCTTTTAATTATTTTAATTAGACATATTACATTTATTTTATTAGACGCCCTACCGCATATGTCATTTATCTATTTATAAGTCACTCAAAATATACAAACACCAGAAGTTTGCTATTAGAAATTATTAGTAGAGTCACCTTTTATCTATCATTAGACGCATCGAAAAGTTCCCTAATGAAATCATCACGTGACAGTGGTTACAAATTTCCAGATTTCCTAGCAACTTAACAGTTTCATCATCTACTACGGTAAGCGTTCTTCCTCTGAACTCATCTTCGATATACCTACTGAAGCATTCTGTCCTTTGTCTTCGGCCACAATATTAAAACTACCCACTATCATAGCAAATATAACTATGCAATAGTGTATACAATAAGCACCGTCTAGACCATTTGCATTTACTATCGCACAGTTTTCAGAGTTAAGAAATTAATAGGAGCATTTAAGCTAAATATAATCATACTTGCTAGACTTCTGTATGTCAACGGAAATATTTCACCAGACATTATTAAAGGAACAGGTATAGTTCCGATGGCGATTGAAAACATGTGCAAATGAATCAATGACACGCCTTTGAAAGGATAATCTGCAATTGTTTTATTTTTTTATTTTTCGTTAGTGTAGCCAGCTGTCACCACCAAAGCGATAATGTTCAAGGAAAATATTGTTATTAAAACCGCTTTTCTTTTCACCTTCTTGATGACGTATATTGCACACATGTTGGATATCAGACTTTGTGTATCAACACTAAGTATCACCAGAGGTACATTGACTCCACTTCCCATAATGATATTGTATATATCTACTGTGTGACTTGGTAGTATGAGAGCTTCAGAAACGATTATTATGTTCAGATGCAATACTAACAAAATAGGCTTGTAGAACTTTCTATCGTTGCGTAGAAGTGAACCACTTTGTTCA
Source organism: Esperia sulphurella (assembly GCA_947086405.1). NCBI lineage: Eukaryota > Metazoa > Arthropoda > Insecta > Lepidoptera > Oecophoridae > Esperia > Esperia sulphurella. The sequence goes on along the minus strand of OX352281.1, from coordinate 859,097 downwards.
CAATATTTGATTTCAATCTATTTTCAGCAGATTCTTTAGTCAAAGTCAAAGTCAAAATCATTTATTGCATATGAGTAGACTTGGTACATTTATACACATAATTTTTTTATCCTAGGTGTTAGCGCTATGAAGAAGAAACGGCGCAATAAACTTCACGCAACACATTTTTTTTAAATCAAGTTTTCATACAATTATATAAAGATTGTGCAAAGCTGGATCAACATTAGTTCCAGACATCTTTGTCATTCAAATAATCGTTTAGGTAAGTCGTGTAGGCTTTCTTACAAAGTTGTTCTTCAATGTGAATCTTAAACTTTCTGTCTACCTTAATTAAGATTTCCTCTGGTAGTTTGTTGTAGAAGCGTATACATTGCCCCGTGAATGATTTACTGACCTTATTAAGTCTTAACCCTGGTAAAACAAGTTTATTTTTATTTGTTGTATTATAACTGTTATTGTCACAGTGTCTCAAAAAGAGAAATACATTTTTCGGACATATAAAATATTATCTAAAATGAATTGACTAGCTACTATGCTTATTATTAATATGCTTATTTCTTTAAAGTTTTCTTTTAATGACTCTCTACAACGCAGATTATAGATTGCCCTAACTGCTCTTTTTTGCGAAATAAAAATGGTTTGTATATCTGCTGCATGACCCCACAGTAGGATACCGTATGCCATGATACTATGGAAGTAGCTAAAGACACTAACCTCGCGGTAGCAACATTAGTTAATTGAATGATTTTCCTTAGGGCATAGGCAGCAGAACTAAGACTGCCAACTAGTGAAGTTATGTGGGGTCCCCATGCACTGTAGAGATGAATCTATAGTTACACCCAGGAACACCGTACTTTTAACAAATTCTAGTGTGTCATTACTTAATCTCACATTATTTTCTACTTTTCTTGCATTTGATAGGGAGAATTCAATATATTTCATTTTCTTTGCATTTAATGCATGGTTATTTACGTTAAACTTGTAATTTAAAATCGCGAAGTGTCATCGGCAAATAAAACTATATTGGACATGTTTTGTATTAAAAAGGACCAGTCATTTATATGTACAAGAAAAAGAAATGGGCCCTGGGGTACTCCCATTTTCACGAATAACCCAAATTATCGAATTCCGTTTATATATACTTTTAGTACTCTATTTTCTATGTAAGATTTAAGTAATTCGAATACTCTGTCTTTAACGCTATAACGTTTCAATTTAAGTAGCAAGGTTTCAGATCACCTCAATCAAATATCTTGGAAAGGTCGCAAAACACGCCTATTGAATCATGGAAGCCTTCCCAAGCATCATAGATATGCTTAACAAGCATGACTGCTGCATCGGTTGTGGAACGTCCCTTAGTAAAACCGAACTGGCGTCGTAAAGGAGTTGTTTAAGATTGGAATGACAAAGCAGTTGATTGAGTATGAGCTTCTCGAATATCTTGCTAAGCACAGGCAGAACTGACACTGGTCTCAATCTATTGGGATCTTGTTTATCACCAGATTTAAAAAGTGGTATGATTTTACTGTGCTTTATAAGATCAGGGAAAACCGCTTGATCAATACTCATGTTAAATGTAAAAGCTAAGTAAGGCGCAAGAACCCTTATGACTGAATTTATTACTTTAACGGATATTTCCATAGCTCTTCAGAGTTTTAATGATTTAAAATTAACGTGAAATTATTAAATAAAGTCAAGTAAAGAATAGGCGATGAATGCAGAGCTTCGGTGGTTTTCATGGAGATCTTAGTGAAAAGGTTTCAAACAACTCAGCTACCTTCGTTTTGGAACTAGTTACTTCACCGTCACTGTACTACTTGTCACACGAGTATATACTACTCGTTATATCGTGACTTAGTTTTGGCAGTTTCGTTATTTATAACCTTTCATACGGCTTTTACTTTAATTTCCTAAGTTTTAATTTTGTTACTTATATAATTTATTTTGGCTACTTTGCAAACTTTCCTAAAAAAATTTGAATAATTTTTACATATTCATGGAACTTGTTGTTGAATCTGTAGATCCTTTCACTGTACAGATCATATAACCTGGTCCTACTTTTACGGATACCGGTGGTTGCCCAGTCACTAAATTTAAACTAGTTATTTATATTAATTTTCCTAATTTTAAAAATATTGGCAAATTCTCGAGATAATGTCATGAAAAAATCGATATCGACCGAAATCGTTTAATTCCACCTGCTCGGTATCAGGATTCGGTAATTTCATTATAAGAGCATCTATATATCTCTCTATTGGCATTGGCATGGATATCAGTCATGGCATTCTAACAAAATCCTCAGGGTGGCGATGCACTTGTGGCTTTGAGCTGCAGCTTATGGGCGACATTGTCATCTTACTTATTTAGTATGTAATGATCACCATAATACTCATTAATGTTTATGAATAGAACTGAAATGTCATTTGCACTTATTCAGCTATAGGGCTTCTCTACGGGAATCCACGTGAACAAATTCAATGTTATGGAGATATCATTTGATCTGAGCGACACTCCCTCGGTGCTCTGGTAGCACGACCCACAGCTTTACTCTGTTAAAGCGTGGTCTCCATGTTTGTATTCGTCATATTACTTGACATTAACATATTCCTACGGTGAGCAATTTTAGGAAAAACATAAAAGGAACGTGAAAGAATTGTGATACCTTAGAGTGACAGTGAGTTAACGCAAAATTTTTCATATAATTTTTTTGTTATATTTTAAGTTATATTAAGAAAATTAAAAAAGGTAAAAAAATCAAATTTTAAAATAATTACAATATAAACAAAAAGTCATGTTAATGTTGATTATAGTATTTAAGTATTAACTTTAAGAAATATTTTTTATTGTTTTGTATTTGTTAACTAACTTATAACGTACCCACCTGCTTTATTAAACGTGTAAGCCATTTTGATTTTGTTGCCATGTTATAATTAAATTAATTTGAATAACAACTATGTAATCGACACATATTGACATTATTTACAAGTATCACGTGAATATTTTTTTACAACTTATTTAATCTGTGTGAAGTTAAAAACTACAGAAAGTTAACTTTGTATTTTGATGAGTAATAAATGTTATCAGTGGTTTTATTTTCAGCACATGACTTGAAATACAAGTTACTTCAGCATTATGGCATAGCATGCTCGCTCCTCCACTCACATGGAATACAGAATTATAAGGACTAAAATTTTACGTAGTGTTAATCATGAAATAAAAGATTATCAAATAATTATATATATTTTCATATACTGCAAGGAATTAGTTTCTTTTCTCTAATCTTAAATTAAATATTTTATTACAGGACACAGGCCCTATTAAAGAGTTGTGTAGATTAGATGTCTCGTTTTTCTATTGGACTCAAGTAAATAATACAAAAAAATTGCTACTGCAACCAAGAGATTATTAGATTACAGTCAAAGAAATGTGCCTACGAAAATAATCTGAGCAGTTATGATGGCTGACTTAATTCGTAACTGATAATCTAACTTGAGGTCCAGGCGTTCAATCTAACTAAGTACCTAATATTCTTATCCTAAGGCAAATATAACAATTTGACAGCACCGAAAATAATTTTAAAAAGATTAAACAATATTTTGGTGAAATGTCGTTCCAGTAAAGTATGTAATAAGTAAATATCTGATATTTTTATAAGATGAACATAATCTGACTAGATTTATTTAAGTGGACATTTTGTCATATTTCTAATAATAAATTGATTATTGAAGGAAAGACAATTGATCTAAAACATAAAAGTCACATGAATGACCTAACAATTATTCACGGAAAAAACGAAGACAATGTAGACAATAATAAAACGAACACTCATTACAGAAGGAGCGGAATTCAATATTCTCAGAACTTTCAAAACGATAACGAATCCAATGAAAATACTACCTTTCGAAGGTACGATCCTACATTTTAAAATATTGTTCCAAAATTTCCAAAGCCTTAATAACAAACGGGACATACTGACAGCTTTTATTTATCAAAACCCAATATATCAAGCAATATGTATCTCGGAATCCTGGCTATCACAAGGAAAACTAGATCTAACACACTTTGAGGGCTACAAAATTGGAGCAAATTATTGCAGGAAAAATCGAGGAGGAGGCGGTGTCTGTACCCTTCTGCAAGAACATATTGAAAGTATAGAAAGAAATGATATCACAGATATGTCAATAGAATACTTATTGGAAGTGTGCGCGACTGAGCTACCGAGTGAAAACATTTTGCTAATAACTATGTACTGGAATAGGGAAGAGGAAGATCTATTTTTCAGTCGGTTAGAACAGATTTTAAATTATATAAACAAGAAATATTCCAAATTTAAAATAATTTTGGGCGGCGACTTTAACATAGATATTCTACAAAATAATACAAAAACAAATAAGTTTTTGGATTTAATGTCAGAACATAACCTAACCCAGCATATAAAAAAACCAACACACATTACATATACGGCGTCAACATGTCTAGACCTAATATTTACAAATTTTTCTGATAAATATCTGTATACTGCGGTGGAGGAAATGGGTTTTTCGGACCACGCTGGAACAATCATACATACGAAATCATTACAACAACATAAACAAAAGCATAGGACCTGGGGGCCAATTCTACTAACGCATTTTCGCATAAAACGCAACTGAACTGCAGCTGAAACACAGGTTTTAACACTTTTCATATTCCGCTGCGCACAACGTTTGTACTTCAGCTGCGTTTCAGCCGTAGCTAACGTTTAAACAAACTCCAGACGTTGATGAAACGAACGTTCCGTGACTTCGTATTCTGCTAATGTTTTTTGTACATTTTGACAGTTGTCTCAGGTAAAAACGGAACGCTACGCTGTCAAAATAGCGTTTATTAAAAAGTTGGTAGGAAGGTACTTTTTCATACACGCAGTTCAGACGTTATGCTTAAATTTATGCAGAAAAAAGTTATTTTCACACAAAATAAGGTAGTAGGTACAAGTAGTATGTGGTCTACTCTCAACTGTAATAGAAATAATCAGCGTTTAATAAACAAATAGATGTTTATTTTTCACATAGGCTGTCACTAGATCGTCGCAAGTAATTTCGAGAAAAGATAACACTAATTATAAAAAACGTTAAGTACATTTTCAATAAACTTGTAATAAACTAAAAACTACATAATGAAATACCGTTATATACGTACCTACTCATTTTTTTAACAGCATTATGTTCAAGTATGACAAATACTACATTACTTTAGTACATAATTTAAAATTTCTGTGTATTATTGTTTAGGTTTTTATTTATAAGGATACCAATAGACAATTTTTCATTTTAATTTAATTTAACTAATAAATGATACAATAAGAATTAAAACAATATAAACTTACAATTTTATGGATATACAATGAACAAAAAGAAACATATGAGAAAATTTATAATCAATAACAATAATACAACATGTACTTTAAACGCGAACATTTCCCGCGCTTTCGAGAAAAATAATGTCGTATCTATGGGAAATTAGCACAATCGAGAATCGAGTAACGAATACATACAAAAATACTAGGTTCGTCCCTAATAGCTGAGTAACGTGTGCGTTCCGTCTGCGCTTCGTCTTGCGTCGGTTATCGTTTCAAGTAAAACAATGAGTAGAATGTCAATTTGAGTTTAGAAAGGAGTTTGACTGTAACTTAAACGTAACTGTTGTTTAAACGAACGATAAATGTTGAAAATAGTAGAATTGGCCCCCTGGTATACAGAGAAAAGATTATATAAAAATACAGACGTTGAAAAATTCAAACAAAAATTAAAGAAGGTAAATTGGTATGACACTCTAACAAAAAATAAAAACGTTAACGAAAACTATGAATCTCTGCATATCACATTAATAAGCATCTCAAATTTATGTATACCGAAGCGGAAAATAAAAATAAATCCAAATAAAAAAAAACACTGGCTGACTGTAGGCATCAAGCTTTCTTGTCAAAATAAAAGACTATTAAAAACTCTTGCACATAAGTCAAATAATGATATACTGAAAAACCACTACAAAAAATACGAAAAGATATTAAAAAAGGTGATAAATAAATCCAAAAAACTACAATACATAAACAAAATGAAAAAATCAAATAATAAAGTTAAAACTATGTGGAGTATAATAAATGAACGTACAAACAAGAAAACTATTAGATATAATTCAAAATCCAATATTAAATTAGAAATAAATAACATTCCAATCTCTGAACCCAAGCATGTAGCCAACACTTTTAACCAGTTCTTTGCATCCATTGGCGGGACACGAGCCACGGACGCAGGCGAGCCTCGCGGCCGCCCCGTGCTCCGCCCCGTTACGAACACCATGTATCTTAGTCCAGTAACCTACCGCGAGGTGCACAACATTATAAAAAACCTCAAAAATAAAAAAAGCCACGGTATGGACGAGCTCCCACCTGCTTTGTTACGACAATGCGCGAATGAATTAACTCTACCATTTTGTCTGCTAATAAACCAGTCCTTCAATGAAGGTGTGTTCCCTGATTTACTAAAAACAGCTATAATAAAACCAATCCACAAAAAACAGATAAAAACAGACCCAAATAACTATCGGCCTATTGCCCTATTGCCAACAGCTTCAAAAGTGTTTGAAAAAGCAATGTGCGATCGTGTGTATAGCTTTTGTGAAAAATATGAAATATTTGATGATAGCCAAAACGGTTTTAGGAAAAAACGATCCACAACCCTAGCAGTGTTCAGATATATCCAGGAAGCCCTCAATATAATGAATGACCAAAAATACGCTATTGGGATACTATTAGACATGACTAAAGCATACGACAAAGTACAATATAGAATACTATTAGACAAATTATACGGGGTGGGTATTCGCGGACCAGCTCACAAATGGTTAGCTTCATACCTAAAGAACAGAGAGCAGTTCGTAGAAATTGAATTTTTCAACAATACGACAAACGAGATAAGAAACGTCCGTTCAGACAAAATGATCATCAATGCCTCAATCCCACAGGGAAGTGTCATTGGGTGTCTTCTTTTTCTTATCTATATAAACGACCTGCCGAAAATCATGACAGAGCCGTGTGTTCTATTCGCGGATGATGTCTCCCTCATAACTTCATGCAAGGATAGTATTAATCTCGAGAAAAAACTGGAATCCATATTAAATAATATAACGAATTGGATGAACGAACACAATCTCGAAATTAACTACTCAAAAACAAAAATAATGACTTTCCATCCATATCAAAAAAGAAATTTATTAAACATTAACTATCATTATAACGACATAAAATTAGAAATTGTAAATGAATTTACATTACTTGGCCTAAATATAGATACTCATATAAACTGGAAGTCACATATCCAAAAATTGCGAACAAAACTATCTAGATTTACATACGCACTACGCGAGATCAAAAAAACAACAGACTTACAAACTGCAACAGTTACATACTATGCATATGCTTACGCTTGGCTCAGCTACGGTGTCATCATGTGGGGAAATAGCACGGATGCACACACCGTTTTTATTTTGCAAAAGAAACTTATCCGAATTCTCTTCAATATAGAGCAAATATCGAGTTGCAAACCATATTTTCAGGAACAAAAGATTCTTACATTGCCGTGTATATACATATTAGAAATTTGCAAATTCGTTCGTAAACATCCAAACTTCTACAAAACCCGAGGAGACATACCTACGAAATACCCGCTACGCAATAAAAGCAGACTGATGCAACCTACTTCCAAGTTAGGACTGCACTCGTCCAGCCCTCTCGTCATGTCAGTAAAAACATATAATCACCTGCCCGAAATAATAAAAGAAGAAACTAACAATAAGATATTTAACAAATACCTGAGACAGCTATTGATTTCCAAAAGCTACTACACATTAAATGAATACCTAAACGATAAATTATGTTAAAATTAGATAACAAACAGATATGCAACAAATGAAATAAAAATATTATTTATACAAATAATGCATAATACGAGTACATTTATGTACATAATGTATTAAACAACTTGATAACGTCGACAATACTGTTGGTCCTCCTCTCTCCTACTTGCTGTGCCCAAATGGGTCCATGAGAACTCTGTTTTTTTATTATCTGTTAACACCATGGAATGCAATAAAGTTTACTGATTACTGATTACTAATTTTAATTTTTGATTAAAGCATTAAAAATCCCATCGTAACTACTGGAGACATGCTATGAAATAAGACATAAAAATTAAGCTGTAAAAAAATTCAAATATATTTGAGATATTGATTACGGAACCATTTCAGATATCCAATATAAATTCTATCCTGGTCACGGCACCATTTTAGCTTAGCAATATCGTAAGAGTATCACATCTTCAACTTTCTCTTTAAACTTAGATTATAAAGTATATTGGACCAAACTGCTCTTATCATCCTACAGTCACATTCCGAAATTAGTATTCAGCCCTAACATCTTATCCAATGATGATGTAGTTCAAATTACAATGAACAAGAAAATTTATCATTATATCATTTTCTTTTTCTTTTATGTCGTTTTTTTCGACTTATGATGAAAATTATATCAAAAAAATACCATTCTTCCTCCTTCCCCATTAGCTCTGAAGTTTGCATAGCGAAAAATCTGAAATAGTATGAGCAATCTGTTTGGCATATTGTAAAATTATTAATGAGTAAAGACTCTGCAAGACTAGGCGATCAATGCAAAGCTTTGGTGATTTTTATAGGGGTTTTATTAAAAAGGTTTCGAACAGCTCACCTTTACCGTTTTGTAACTAGTTACCATATGCTGGTATACACTATTAATACATTTTCTAGGGATTCGAAGGTCACCTATATCCGTAACAGTGTCGAATAAAACTAAACAGTTTTTCCTTTTGCTTTTTTTCAAATAATCGCGCGAATTTTTTACATAAGTGGTTTATATTCTATGACAGTGGTTTGAATATATGTTTAAAGGATATAAAGTAAAATGTATCTTGATATTCCCCATTTCATTTAACTTCACTATCAACTTACTACCTATTTAAACTAGGCATTGAATTCTAATCAAATTTTTCCTTAGGAAATGTCCAAAGTTCTGCATGTGTAAATATATAAGTAATCATGTTTACGCACATTAATAAGATCTTCGCTGTTTAATTTATAATTTCTTAATATAGGGAAGAACATTTTGGCATCCTGAAAGCGTAGCACACCCGGCAATGGTCGCTTGACTGATTGCAGACTGAGAGCTCACCTCTAGCATTGCGAGCTTTTATTAGATATCTGGTTACTTATGGAACAAAATTAAATTTTACATATCTTTCTTATTTTGATAAACTTCAATCAAATGAGCACAAAGGACACAGGTTCTTCTATGTATAGCGTGAGATTATGACAAATCTCCCAATGGACAGCCCACCAAAAGTGGTATTCTATTGGGGAGGATTACATTCAGCAGTGGACGTATTTCAGCTAGGAAGAACGCTTCAATTTATTTCTATTTTTCTCTGCATTACTGGAAAATTTTAGATGTGAGTTCCACATTTCAACTCTACAGCAGATGAATTCGTTTTCGAATTATCTAGAGTAAAGACAGACGGGCAAAACTTCGCTATATATAATAGTATCCGCTTCGATGGATCTTTAAAAAACTATAAAGCATTTAAAGGCAGAACTGATCTCATCTCTTCGGCAGACAACCGCCTGCCTCTAAACTCCTCCTCGATATTCTGAAGCGTCCTGCCCTTAGTTTCGGGCATAAGAATTAAAGTAACTATCAAACAGTAGCCGACTATCCCCGCATACAAACAATACATTCCGTGCAAGCCTATGTTCCTCAATAAAAATGGTACAGTCTTAATAGCAAGCATAAGACTAGGATTTCCAGACACAGCACATATGGCTGTCGCTAGGCTTCTGTATTCCAACGGAAAGAGCTCTCCAGCCATTATAAACGCAAGATTCACGGGACCTATACTTATAGAGAATATATGAAGGTGGAATAATAGTAAACCGATGTATGGATGGTCAAATGGTAAAACATGACTTGCTTTAGCATACGTATATCCTGCTGTGACAAGCAACACCATAAGGTTGAGTCCAGTAGCCCAAATCAACATCGTCCGCCTTTTCAGCCTCCTGATAAGGTACACGGCAAATAAGCATGATATAGGTTTCTGGATTCCTGCACTAATTATAACCAAGCTTGTAATATCATCACTGCCTACAATATTTTGTACTGTATCCACGGCGTACGCAACTACAGAATGAAACCCACACCAGTGGAACATATTATTCAAATGTATCATTATTAGTATGGGTTTATAGAACTCTTTCTTTTTAATAGTGGTCAAGTAAAAATTCAAGTCTACTTTTATTTTCATTCTCGTTAGTTTTGGCGAGGAAGATTCAGATTTAGATTTCCTGATCTTTTCTTCTATCATTTTGTTGAGCTCCTCCTCTTCAGCATATCCTCTGAGCCATCGGAAGACTTTTCTACCTTCTTCATATCTACCCTGATCAATCAGCCAACTGGGTGATTCTGGCGAATATATCACGATTATTAGATCTAAGAACGCCGCTCCTGCGCAAATCAAGGCAGTTAATTGCCAGTTCAAATAGAGTCCCATTGCTTGGACACTTACTACACCTATTGCTGTTGCTAACGCCATGGTAGACAGGAAAGCCCCGCGGTTGTGTGGGCTGGTGTATTCACCAATCAAGACCGGCGCCACATTGCTGGTTACGACCAACGCGAATCCTTGCAGGAATCTTGCAACGAGCAGTGAAGTCATATTTGTGGCGGAGGCGATGATCAGCCAGCCGATTATGTTGGGTACGATGCCGAGATAATTTGCCATTCTTCTGCCGTATTTGCCCATTATGAAAGGGGTTACAAAGCAGCTCGGTAAAAATGCAAATGTGCCGATAGCCACTGAAACAAGGTAATTTGATACGTGAATTATTTTTACAATATAGACGTGTAGACCACAACAAAGGTAGTAACATCCATTTTGACGAAAGTAGGCAAGCTAACTTTCTAAAAGATCTAACTAATTTGTAATTAAATGGTGTCAAATCTCGCAAAACTCTTTGAAATCATATTTCTTTTAGATGTAAGTATTCATAAGAAAATATGAAGAAAAGACAAAAATCAAGTTAGTCGCTTAACCTGAAAAACCCTGTTTTGGTTTGTATGACTTTCGTAGCGGGAACCGAAGATATTGTATAGTTTACATTTGTTTAAACTATATAGATAACCATATGCGAAAGTCTCAGTGGTTTATCTGTGTTAGCGAGTTGATCTAATGAGCGTGAATCGTGATATAGATCTAGGTAATAAACTGTAAACTTTGCCTATCTGTACACTGGTAATATTTGCAAAATACATAATTCAGACATACAAATGTTATTTATGCTTCATCTCGATAAGTAAAAGTATTTATCTGTTTGGAAATATGTTTGTGTACGCATCGCGTAGAAACTACTGACCCAATTCTTACTTACTTAAGTTTACAAAAAAACATGCCTTAACATGGAATAATCATCATCATCATTATATCAGCCCTTAGACGTCCACTACTGTACATAGGCATTCCCCAATGATCGCCACTACAGCCGGTTCAGCATGCAGTAGCTTCCGGACACGTTCACGTCGTCGGTTCATCTGGAGGCACGTGCACCTGCTGATCCGCTGTCTCCACTCCAAATCTCGTCTCCCCAAAGGCCGTAATGGCTTCAATTGAATGTAGTATTTATTTCATAACAATCGACTTAGAGAGAGTAGAATAAAACCACTCCAACTCTTCCCGTGGATGCCGTACAAGGCGACTAAGGGAATACATTATAAAACATCAATCAGGCCTCCGCAACCCGTCGGGCCAGCGCGGGGAGTGTAGGCCAAATCCTCCGTCTGTCAAAGGCAGATGAGAGAGGGTTGTGCTCCTGCAGCGGAGACAAAAATAACCTGATGATGATGATGATGAATCGACTCATTTTATCAAAAAATACACTAAAGTTTTTAAAAATTCACATAGTTTGCATTAGTATGCTGCAATGCGATATATTTCTCGTCGGGAGTCCGATTGGGATGAGAGAACTACATTTATAAGGAGAGATTACGAGTATGTTCAAAATTTCAGCTCTACTGCTATAGTAGTTAGAGATGAACAAACAAATATAAAGACCTTATATTTACGGCAATATAAGAGGAACTCACCTATCCAAGATCCTGACGAATCGTCTATAGGTATAATTGAGTCAGGCTTGCGCAGTTGGGGAAGCAGTGACGCAGTATACGCCATCACTAGGCCACAGTCGAGAGAATTGAAGACCACGCCAGCGGTCACAAAGCACTGAAAGACAACGGAAATGAGATGACAAATAAATAAAGGATATAAGGAAAGAATGACGTAGGTAGACACAAAGAGATTTTAACGATATTTTAATAAACATCTTTCACGAACGAGTGTCTCAATTTTTTAAATTCAATATAAATACCGTGTTTTAGTCAGTAAATTGGAAAATGTGATGGGTGGATTATCGTCTTCTAGTAGGTAACTGAAAGGGAATCTAATAAATAAAATCGTAATCTTCGGGTGTCTGTACATTGAAGATATTTGCAAAAAAAAATTGGGGGGTCTAAGGATAAGCAACAGAACATATTTCGATCACTTTTGAAATTTTTGTCTGTTTATCTGTTTGTCTGTGAGTTTGTGGACGCATCACTTAAAAACTACTGATCGAACTTTGATGGACTTTTCACAGAAATATGGGGCTTAATTTGGAGTAACATATAAGCCTTATTTCATTGCAATCGGTGCAGTAAATCAAAAGTTATGCGAATTTATAGTTTCCAAAAACTTGCATACACTGCGAAGAATGTAGGGTGTAAATGTTCGACTGAATTCGTGAGCGGTAGCGGGAGCGGGTATGGTACCAGTGTAATTTGAGTGTTTGAAAATTCGCATAACTTTTGACTGAGTTACCCGATTACGATGAATTTGTGGTATGCAACAAAGTAATGTTGGTCGGAATTTGGATTGCGATGGATTAGTTACGAGGACTACATTTGGAGAGACGAGGGAAAGAGGTTTGAGGGGAGGGTTGAGGGTCTCCCTTTTCTTCTTTCGTAAGCTGAGAGGAGGGTTGAGAGGAGTGTTGAGGGGAGGGTAATGGGAGGGTTGAGGGAAGGGTTTGAGGGGAGGGTTGAGGGGAGGGTTACGGAGAGGGTTACGGAGAGGGTTGAGGGGAGGGTTCAGGGGAGGGTTGAGGGAAGAGTTGAGGGGAGGGTTGGACCTGGACCTGGACCTGGACCTGGATTTAAAGTCTGAGTGGAAGTGGAATAGGGAGCGGAAGTTGGAATGCGAGCGAATCCTGTAGTCCACGCGAGTTAGCACAGCTAGTATCAAATATTTTTGAAAAATATCGATTCTCCGCTATCAACGTTATTATTATACGTTACTTTTAAATGACCTGTTCAATAGGCTTTAAAAAATTTTGAAGGCATTCATAATTCAGGGCAATATTTGACAGGGCAGTAAACGCAGTAAACGCATCTTCAGCCCAGTTTTGGGTATTCTCTTTTAGCTCTTGAATTAAAACATATTTTGGAGAACACCTGGTCACAAAGAAAGAAAAATTGTTTATTAGGTCTGAAAGCAAACAAAATAACAACAATAATACAGAAAATCAATACATCTAAAACTAAAGTAATCTGCTTTAGAATCACACAAAGAACTGCTCCTTCCAGACCCCTAAAGACCAAACTTCACACGTGTACTGAACTGGATGCCCGTCAATGCTCGTGTGGTGAGCTCGAGGAAGTAGAAAGTGTCAGGTATCTGGGAGTCATGATTGATGAGCGTTTAACGGAGGACAAACAAACAGAGACTCTGTGTAGTCGTGTAAGGAAACTCATGCACATATTCAAGCAACTTGGTCACGTAGCAGACGCTGATACATTGAAGATGACATATATTGCTCTCTGCCAATTAATTATACTCTACGGACTGGTTACATGCGGCGCTGCACATGATTTAAATTAGCGTGCCCAAAGAGCAGTACTTAAAGTAGCTTATAGAAAACCGTACAGATATTCCACTGATCTTCTAAATCAGGATTGCAAATTTCTACGAGTAAGACAACTCTACATCGCCTCAGCAAACTTAAAATGTCATAAAACTGCTAAAACAATAGTTAAAGATTCCGCTGAACGACGTATGAGATGGGTATCACGTACAGCTCGCACAAGTTTTGCGCAAAGGTTCTACAGCTTTTTGGGTCCATTTCTTTATAACAAAGCATTTGCATATCATTTGATATGCTTAATATAATAAACCTAATTAAATCAAAATGCAAGGAAGTTTTGCTCACCTGGCTCTTTACCTTGGACTATGATAACACTGAAAATATTATGGCAACGAATGTCTAAACAAATACCTGCATTATGAACATGATATAAATAAGATATGTAGTACATAATACTGTAAAATATAATATTACATGCCCACAAACACACGAATAAATATACACACACGCAAACGTACCCCAACACATCAACTAATGCATACACACATAACGAAACATACACACCCATTGATACACACACACACATTGCTAAATCACATGCAAACAGTGTAGCCGCACAACACAGGGCACCCTAGTGTGAGGTCTAGATGTATCTGTGTTAGTTTCTGAGATACTTTATGTACTTATTGGATTATGAGTTGTAAGACTTGTTATAAAAAATTAAATAATTTTTTATTATTAGTATGAACAAATTAAATAAATTATTAATATTTATTTAATCTTATAAATAAAATCGTAAAAATCGCGTGTCTGTACATTGAAGATATTTGCAAAAAAAAAATTGAGGGGTCTAAGGATAAGTAATAGAACACATTTCAATCATTTTTGTCTGTTTGTCTGTGAGTTTGTGCACGCATCACTTAAAAACTACTTAACGGATTTTGATGGACTATTACAAAAACATGGGGCTTAACTTAACTTAACATTTAGTCTTTATTTCATCCCAATCGGCTAACTTAATCAAAAGTTATAAACATTTTTAGTTTTCAAATACATTTAGTAGGTAAGGTTAATATGCAACATATTGCAAATAATAGTATTTCCGAATTATTCAGATTGCGATTAGATTACATTTGGAGCTGTGAGTGGGAATTGGAGTAGGAATTGAAGTGGGAGTGGGCTTGAGCTTGGGCTTGGGCTTGGGCGTGGGCGTGGGCGTGGGCGTAGGAGTGGGCGTTGGCGAGGGCGTGGGCGAGGGCGTGGGCGAGGGCGTGGGAAAGGGGGAAAGGGTGTGAGAGCGGGAGCGGAAGCCGGAGCGGGAGGGGAGCGGAAGCGGGAGAGGAAGCATGAGCGGACGCGGGAGCGGGAAAGGGAGCGGAAGCGGGAGCAGAAGCGGAAGCGGAAGCGGGAGTGGGAATGAGAGCGAATTCTGTAGTTCACACGAGCGGAGCCGCGGGCACAGCTAGTCTATACTAAAATACTTACCTACCTAACAAAGGAGAAATAAAAAAAAAACACATAACTTTTTTTTATATTTATGTCACTTTAACACGTCAGGTAACGGAGTTGCGTTATCAGTTTAAAGTTTCTATATATCTTTGCCATGTGGTTCTCGGCTTACAATAGGACACCCTACGTGGGTATCATCAAGGCGACTAAAGGATTATGACTGCGATCACCAATGCGTCTGCCAAGATGATAATTGCAAATCTCCCAATGGACAGCCCACCAAAAGTGACATATATTGGGGAGGCTTATGTTCAGCAGTGGACGTATTTAGGCTGATCACATCTCTTAAAATAAGGCAAATAATTGTCCTTTTTGAGGCCCATAGTATAAACATATCGTTTCTTTCTCACTCACTTATTTAATTAGGCAACATAGTTTCGATATAATTTCAAAGTTCTTGTGTTCATCTTATGTTCACAGAATAATTGGCGACATTTAACGATAACACCTGTATATATACTTAGATTATAAATAATTCTATATTGGCATTATCTTCACATTTTGGGCAATATTATATCTGTCTCACTCCGTATAATATGGTGTGTATGTATATGTATTTATGTAAGTATGTTTATTATAGTAATTATTAATTATTATGTAGTCTATAATGCACTTATTTTGTCCCCCTCGCTCTTACTGCCTTGTCTCACACCCTGTAAGGTTGGCTGGAAGAGATAAGGTTGGCTCTTTTAGAGATAAGCTCACCTTTGTACACACCATTTATTACTGTATTTAGTTTTAAGATGTGCAATAAAGAATATATAATATTGTGTGTAGCTTGATAGTTGTTTTCCAGTCGTGAAATTTTTACAATTTATCTATCGTATTCAATTGCTCAGTGGAAATATTTACAGAGTTTTTTTTTTTTTTTTTTTTTAAAGTTGGGAAAGATCTTGGAAAAATTGCAGTATTTGTGTACCTACATACCCACATTACCAATCAACATACATAATGCTCACTCCCTTGTCCCAAAGGGGTAGACACAGAAGATGTATCGTCACTTTGCTCACGCTCACACCACACTAGCTTCACTCACATTCATCAACCTTTTCATGCACATCATTTTATTCATCTCACTGCGGACCCCACCCTTTTTAGGATGTTACCTATCGCGTCTCCTAGGACGACCTTTCGTTGTAGTTTCTTCCACATTTGCAAGGTAAATCTCCTTTGTCACTCTACTTTAACACTCTAAACGTCCAAACCAACGCAATATACCCTTCTCTACCTTCGTTACTACATCTTCTTTCAAACCACATTTCTAACGTATCACTGTATTCCTCACTCTGTCACATAACTTCACTCCACATATTTTGTTAGAGACGCATCTCAACCGCATTTATCCTGCTTTCATGACTCTTCTGCTATACCCAACATTCACTGCTATACATCAGCGTAGGAACCAGAACAGCATTTCAGCAGCAGCCGTTCATGCTGCATTTTCTTTCTTACTCTCCTTTTAATATCTTTTTCATTTCTTGCAATAAAATATAATATATAAATAATATCAATAAAAACGTAAATCGAATAAGTAAAAGAAATTATGGGAAGAAGGATAACTAACAGAATTCAAAAATTTTCATTATCACGTAAAAACTAATCAACCAATACAGTTTTCAGCAAAAACTTAGGACTTAATTTAGAGTAATATTAGTTTTTGTCTTTAGAGAATTGGCCTACTCAATCAAAAGATATGAGAATTTATAATTTTTTGAAAACTTGCATTAGTATATTTAATTTAATTTATATATTTAGAAATCTTACAGCACACAATTTTAAATTATATAAACTTTGATTAAGAAATCTGAAGGCCAAAAAGAGATTTCACATTTTACATTCAATCATTAAGTACAGCAAAAATATTAAGTAAACTAAACATAACTACAAATATTATAAAACCACTGCGAGTGCGTGCATGTGTGTGTGTGTGTGTGTGTGTGTGTGTGTAAATAATGAGTAGGAGTGTGTTTACATAGTTGGAATTAATGCACTAACGCTGAAGGGTCTTTATTGCTTCAAGCAATTGCTTTTTGAAAGCATGATATTTTATATAAAACAAATCCAGGTCTAAAAAATTTTCATTATCATTATATATATATAAAATTTTCATTATCTACAACAAAGAAGTGAAGGGTGCTCGACTGAATACGTATGAGTATATCAGAGGTGTAGGGGGAAGGTAAGGGGGTGGAGAGAAAGTAGGAAGGAGAACAGTGGGCGGAAGGCCGGAGAGAGAGAGAGGTGGGGGAGCGACATATTCAGTGGTCTGCGCTTACGAAGTCGTGGGCACAGCTAGTAATTAATAAAATATAGACTGTTGATTAATTCGTGTATCTTCTACCTGTTTTAAGAATGGTGTTAACCATTGTGATTGCTCTTCCATTCTTTCTCAACAACTTAACACTTTCAATCCCTTTATTCGACTGACTATCTTACCATCGAAGTAATATCTTTCATACACCTAAGTACATAATAAATAATAAAATATAAACTTTATATGACTGTACGTTTGCGAAAAATAGTTATCAACAAGATGAAAAATAAGTAAGTAATCATTTTCGAACTGGTTGTCTGTTTGTGTATTTATTTGTGTAAAACGACTCACTCAATTCGCATGGAGTTTTCAGAAAAGCCTAAAGACGTTATTTACAGTAATATCTAGTTTCTATTTTATCGCAATCCGCTTACTCAATCAGAAGTTGACTGATATTCAATGATGTTTTATAACTAGACTTTCTAACGTGCATTGAGAAAACTGCATATTAGAATAAAATATTTGAATGACAAAGATGCTTGGTACTAATGTTGCTTCAGTTTCGCACAATCTTTATATTATTTTTTATTTTATATTATATTATTATAATATAAAATACTATTATTATTATTAGATCCCTAAGTGGGATAAGTCCGCCTTTGTACACAGTTTAATTCCTATTTTATTATTGTTGTTGTTGTTATTTTTGGTACAATAAAGCGTTTACATACATACATTATTTTTTAAAACATGTGTTGCTGGAAGTTGTGATGTCGTTTCTTCTTCACAGCGCTAAAACCATGGTAGTGGTAGTCGGTGAAAAGTTTCACGTTCGGCTACAGATTACTGAGGGCTATCGCAACCTTGAGTAGCTCAGGTGGGTAAAATCGCTTGCGCCACACTAGCTTACTCAAGAACGATTTTGATCCTTGCATGCAATTTATTACTTGATTTGATTTTATTGACCTTTGTCACTTTGTCAAATAATTTAAGTTTAACTTGAATAGTAATAAAAAAAATCTTAAAGAAAATTAGACGAAAGTAGTCAAAAAAAATTAAAAAACTTAGCACTTCGTCTAGATTCGTTAGCCTAGTCTTGGTTGTTAGACTCGAGCGCCTGAGGTCGTGAGTCGATCCCCACTAGACAGACTACTTTGTACTTGCACAAGTTGTTCCCGGTCTAGACTTTGTATATTTTAATTCTTGTCAAATTTCCATAATACAGGAGAAAATCCTAGTTTGGGCATAGACAAGTGTATGCACATGAAATATTTTTGTAAATACGTAACACATACATCACTTCCTATGAAAGAATATATCTGCAGTCTGGAGGTGTGTTCCTGTAGGTCAATGCTCCGGTTCAAGGGTGTGTGGGAGGCGTAAGTAGTTGGTGTGCGCGGGCGCATGTTCCAGCAGGCGCGGCGCGTATCCAGCCTGTTATATATCCCATATATATTGTTCACTCTGCGATCCTTAAGCTGCTGAAATTTGTGCAACGATAAACTGTCCGCGTAGCTGTCAGGCCTAACTCTAGCCAAGTAATTGACGTGACGCATGAAAGATCGCTGTACAGTCTCGATCTGATCGGAATGACAAGTGTAACTGGGCGAACATTATACTGGTGACGCATACTCCAGGACGCTCCGCACACAAGCGCAGTAGAGAGTTTTTAGAGCAGATACAGAACGCAGCTGTTTAGACACTCGATATACATAACCTAACATTCTTATTGCCTTTAAAACGATGCTCTCATAATGACCCGTAAAAAGAAACTTAGAATCCAAGAGAACGCCCAGGTCTCTCACCTCCTTCACCCTCTGTATTAGTAGATTATTAAGTTTGTAAATATGGGAGAGTGAGTTAAGTTTTCGGGTGAATGTAATGACCTGGCATTTTTTAACATTAAGGTCTAAGCTGTTATAGTTCCAGTACACTGCCAGTCTATCCAAATCTGTCTGTAATTTGAGACAATCAGAGGCATCCGTAATGGGCATAAAAATCTTAGTATCGTCGGCGTAAATCAGAAATCGAGCGTATCTAAAGCACGAGGCTATGTCATACAAGTACACATTATAAAGTAAGGGTCCGAGGTGTGAGCCCTGAGGCACAGAAGGAATAGGAGCAAAGCAAGAATGGTAACAACCGACTTTGACCGCCTGGCTCCGGTTGCTAAGGTAAGATTCTAAGGCTATGTCTTAAGGCTTATTATTTACTTATTCGTTGTTATTACTCCGTACAGGTGGGGCGAGAACCACGCCAGGGCCGCCCGTAAGCATAGGTATATATAGCGGTAGGTTCGTTCGAGTGACGAAGGCCTGGTTAGGCATCAGTACTTATTTCAGTGTCTTGTGCAGGCGCAGTCGCGGGCACTGACATATACAAATAATAGTAAATTTTACTTAGTATTATTGTTTTAACAACTGGTTTAATTAAGTACGTGTAATTTGACATAGTTAAATTTTGTTTTTTAAGTAAGCGAAAAAATCGGGCCTTGACTTTAATCTAATACAGGCAAATTAATTAGTGTTGTGGATTGGATGGAATTTTAATTCTTTAACTCTTTCTTTATTCATCATCAGCCGAAATACGTCCACTGCTGAAACATAGAATGACACTTTTAAATAGTGAGCTGTCCAAATGGGGGATTTTCCATAAACACCGCGCTTGGCAGGCGGATTGGTGATCACAGTAATGATCTTAATATACACAGGAGAATGCTGCTGCCATCCCTGGTATAATCGTTAGTCGTCTTGACGACACCCATGGAATGATTGGTGGTGGCCCTATTCTAAGCCGGTAACCATACAGCTTGAGTTATGTTATGAGGGAATAAATAAATATTTCATAATGTATATTATATATTACACTTGTCTGTACTCAAACTAGGATACTTTCTCCTAAATTAAGGTTTTTTTACATACATATATATACATTCAGTCAAAAAAGTATCGGGAATGAATGATTTGTTTATGGTTCCAAATTTAATATTTTTGTTTTGTTGTTGTTGTTGGATTGACACTACTTTTTTCCATTTTGGCGCGCAGTTTGAGTTGCATCTGTTATTTATATATAATACAGTGTTGTTGTTTTCATAATGAACAAAAATATCGAACAAAGAGTTTGTCTCAAATTTTGCATAGCCAATGGAACTTCGTGTTCGGAGTCACTGAAAATGTTACAGAAGGCTTACGGTGAGTCGACTATATCAAAAACACGTGCTTACGAGTAGTACAAAGCGTTCAAAAGCGGTCGAGATGTGATGGAAGATTTGCCTCGCTCTGGTAGGCCATCAACGTCTGCAACTGAAGTTAACATCTCAAAAGTGAAGGAAATAGTGACTGAAATCCTCATTCAACTTTGAGAGAGATAGCCGTTGAACTTTCTGTATCTCACGAATCGATCCGTACTATTTTAAAAAACCACTTGGGTATGAAACATGTTACCGCTCGGCTAGTCCTCAAAGACCTGAATTTTCTCCAAAAACTCAATCGCTTACGAGTCGCTGAGGACATGCTAGAATGAGTCAATTCCGACCCAACATTCATGAAACGCATTGTTACTGGTGATGAGACGTGGGTTTACGAGTTTGACATATCGTGGCACCCGTTTCCATTCAATAGAAGACATAAAGAAGAATTCGCGGCGAGAACTGTACTCAATTCCGGAAAAAGCGTTTCAAAAATGTTTTGACCATTGGATTATTCGTTGGCGTAAGTGTTTCGCTTCTGAAGGAGCATACTTTGAAGGTGATGAAATAAAGTTGGATGGATAATTAACATTTTGTGTATTATTGATCTTTTCCCGGTACTTTCTTGACAGAGTAGTATGTATCATCCAATCCCAAACTAGGATATTCTCCTGTTGATGGGAATTAAACAAGAACAATTCACAAACATAACATCCAGAACGAAACCAACTTGTAGAACGTTGTCTGTCCGTAGTAGAAATCGAACCCACGTCCTCTGTCGCTCGATTTTTAAGACCAAGTCACGGCCATCAAGTGAAAACCGCTAAACGTACAAACGGAATCTTGAGATGATATCAAAAAAATCTTGTTTAAACAATTTTCCATATATAAATAATTATAACTCTTCAGTAATGTTAAGTAGTTACATTCAATGGAAGCGTGTTAAAATGCTTGACGCTAATAAAAACATACAATTTTAAACTTCAATTCAATTTAGGTTATTACGCTATTAATACCCGGTGTGCAGTCAGACCATGTCTCAAAAGACAGATTGCTGTGCATAATGTTGTTCTGGTTCGTAGTTAATGTTGGGTCTGGCAGAAGAAGCATGAAAGCAGGATAAATGCGGTTGAGATGCGTCTCTAAGAAAAATATGTGGAGTGAAGTTATGTGATACAGTGATACGTTAGAAATGTGGTTTGAAAGAAGATGTAATAACGAAGGTAGAGAAGGGTATATTGCGTTGGTTTGGACATTTAGAGTGTAAAAGTTAAAGAAGAGTGACAAAGGAGATTTACGATACAAATGTGGAAGAAACTACAACGAAAGATCGTCCTAGGAGACGTGATAGGTGACATCCTCAAAAAGGCTGGGTTCCGCAGTGAGATGAATAAAACGATGTGCATGAAAAGGTTGATGAATGTGAGTGAAGTTATGTGACAGAGTGTGGAATACAGTGATATGTGAGAAGTGTAGTTTAAATGAAGATGTAGTTACGAATACAGAGAAGGGTATGTTTGGACATTTAGAGCATATGAGTGAAAGAAGAGTGACAAAATAAATGCACAGTGCTAATGTGGAAGGATTTATGGGTCGTCCCTCAAAAAGGCTGGTATCCGCAGTGAGAAGAATAAATGGAGGTGCATGAAAAGGTTGATGAATGTGAGTGAGGCTAGTAAGGTGTGTTAGGATCGCGCAAAGTGGCGATCCATCGTACTTCTTCATTTTTCGATTAAAAGAATGTCTATCATTATACAATTTCAATCATTAAATACAGCCGAAAACACTGTTGGATTATATGGCAATGGAAATTTTTTTTAAGTAGATGAATTATTTTATTAGTTAGCCCTATTTATGAATATATCATATAATATGTTAGTATTATATCACATTTTATATGACACTCAAAATATACATACACTAGAAGTTTACTATTAGATATTGTTAGTAGGGGGGAAATTGTGGGGGATTGAAGAATATCCCTGCGATAAAATATTTGTTTTAAAAAAATACTTAACTTTTTGCAAAATCTTAAAACGTAAAAATATAAATAACCATATGATAATCTTTTATTTCATGATTAAAACGAAGTACATTTCATCTTGAAAAATGTTCATATACAATAATTCTGTGGACCGACCAGCTGAGTCTAATTTATGTAAATAAATCAATGCATAACCAGATTAATAGATTTGTTTTTAGGATTTAGTAATACACAATACTTCATCCTGGGACAAGTGTAGGGCAGGCGTGCCAGAGGATGAGCTCCGACGAGGTTGTCAGACCCGGTGAGGAGGTTGGCTGTCGGGTCTTTATATGAAGCGGGGTGGCTGGCCAATGACAGCTATGCGTGGAGGCGCATTTTATACGGTCGCGATATCCAGTGAGGGTCAATTTAACATCACAGTAATTTGTGATGTTAAATTGTCCACGCGGACGAAGTCTTGGGAAACAGCTAGTGTAATAAATAAAAAATATAAAGTATTTGTACACAGAAAATATTTGCAAGAAAAAAGTTTGGGGGTCTAAGTGAAATAACACATTTAGATCATTTGCAAAAAAAAACTTTTTGTCTGTTAGTTTGTGCACGCATCACGTGAAAGCTATTGAAACGATTCTAATGGAGCTTTCACAAAAATATAGGGATTATTTTGGAATAACATTCAGTCTGTATTTCAACGCAATCAGCTTAATCAATCAAAAGTTATGAGACATTGTATTTTTTTAAAAATCACTTGAAGAAATATATTATTGTTCGGCGGGATTCAGATAGCGACGAGTTAGAACTAAGAGTAGCAGTGGCAATAGCTGTTTTAGTGAGGGGTATTTCCGAAGTAGGAGCGGGATTTGTGAATAATTCTGTAATCCACGCGGGCAGAGCCGCGGGTATAGCAAGTAATTTATAAAGTAAGTACCCACCTGATTTATTAAAGGTGTAAGCCATTTTGATTTAGTCGCCATGTTATAATGATATTAATTTGAATTAAAACTGTCTAATCGTCAAATATTGAAATTATTTAGTACAAGTATCATGCGCAACCTATTTAAGCTGTGTGAAGTTAAAAACTACAGTAAGTTAACTTTGTATTTTTTGCAGTGATCATTGTTATCAGTTGTTTTTTCAGCACATGACTTGAAATACAAGTTACTGCTTCATGCTCCGCTTGCGTGGAATACAATTTTTTTAATGAAATAGTTATTTTAGTTATTAATTATGAAATAAATTATATGTTTATATTTTTATGCATTGCATGAAGTTAATTTTTTTTCTATAATCTTAAAACAAATAATTTAACGCAAGACAAATGCCCTATATATATATACAACGAGCTGTAAGGTACATATATCGTTTTTCTATTGGGCGCAAATAAATAATCCAAAAAATTGCGCCTACGCAAATAGATTTAGATTTATTTATTTCGCTATTATACCATAAAACAATATATAATATTATATACTATTTCAGCCATAAAAGCGATCGTCAATTGAATACAATATTAAACCTTATGTCATATAAAAATTAGAATAAAATCACATAATGTCAGTATACAATAATGTGTATATCTTAAAAGAATTTTAGTTTTAGAAATTCATCAACAGAATAAAATTCATTATCCAACAATACATTTTTCAGTCGGCGACTTAACGTTTCGTCATTTGTTTCGTTACGTAGGTCTGCGGGGAGCTGCTCGTAGTACGTGGGACCGATTATTGAAACAGTCTGAAATTTTGTCGGTTGATATTTTTGTGCCTTTTTCCGTTATAAAAACACTAGACGATTTATTTCTTTGTGCATATTTCGTCATTGACAACACGCCAAATCTCCCTGGACGGGTTTTTAGCGTTTAAAATACATTCGTCTACATACGCCTTACGATCCCGCAGGTTCGTACATTTAATTAAATCTGAATAATACTTTACACATGTCGATATAAGTTCATTGGGATATTGACGTCCAATTTCACAGAAATTCTCAAACGTTCTTAAATATAATTCTAGCTCGTCACTCATCCATGGAACATTGTTTTTACTTTTTGTCACAATATTTTTTATTGGATAATGTATGTCAATGTAATATGTTATAACACCGAATAATTTATTAAACTTTTCATTTACATTGATGTCAAAATTATAAATAAAGTTCCAATCATAATTTGTGATGTCAATATAGAATGAATGGATAGAATTCTCCGTATAAAGTCGTCTTTCAGTGTATAAATTACGAATTGAAGCGGATTTATTAGTTTTTGATATATTTAACATAAACATCCGGGCATTGTGATCGTTTATCGCAGTGTCGAGCGGTGTCACGGTGACGTCATCATCGCCACGAGCCACCACTCCGCAGTCCAGGGACGTGATGCAGTCGTCCGCAACCCGTGTAAGAAAGTCAACGATGCACTTACATTTCAATAGGTCATCTAATTTATGTCTAAGAGTATTGTCACTCAGGTAATCCATATTTACGTCGCCGACTTTAGTAAATCTTTTGTTTTCGTCAAATATTTTAGTTAACAGGGTTTCAAAAGTATTCAAGAAAGCCTACTATAAGTTAGATGACTACTTAAATGATAAAAGTCCATGGAGTGCTTGATGGCTCAGCATAGGTAGACTTAATGATTATAATGAATAAGATAAATCAAAGGTAGGGCACTGTGCCGTTGGGTTTGTTGCCACTTCTTCCCCTCGGTTATACAGGTGGAAATGGAGTAGTTTCTATTTATACATATAACTAGTAATTGTACTATTTTGTATTACACTAAACTCACAGTGGTATTCAACGGCAAGGCTCTGAAGATCGTTCCGTTGTTTATATGACAAACTATTCCGTGCGTACAGCGCACGGAATAATAATAATCTGAGCAGTTATTATGGCTGACTTAATTCGTGACTGATAATCTAACTAAAGGTCCAGGCGCTCCATCCAAGTACCTAATATTCTTACTAAGGCAAATATAAACATTTTGGCAGTAGTAAAAATAATTTTAAAAATATGAAACAATATTTTAGTACTGTGAAAAGTAGTTAAGGTCCTCCTCTGATATGTAAATATCCGTATTTTTGAAAGGTTTATAACCAGATTTATTTAAGTGCACATTTGGTCATATCACGCATTTAAATTTTTAATTTAAGTTTCAAAACCCCACCGTAACTACTGGAGAAATGCTATGAAGTAAGACTGATAGAGTTTGCAAATATATTTGAGATATTGATCACGGAACCATTTCAGATATCCGATATAAATCTATCCTGGTCACGACACCACTTTAGATATCCGATATAAATTCTATCCTGGTCACGGCACCACTTCAGCAATATCGTAAAAGTATCACATATCATTCAACTTTCTCTTTAAACTTAGATTATAAAGTATATTAGCCCAAGCTATTCTTAGCACCCGATAGTCATATTGCGAATTAAGTGACCAGCCCTTGAATCTTATCCAGTGACGATAGAGTACCAGATTAGAATGAACTTGGCCATTTATCATAACGCACAGACTGTATTATTGGTACGCGATAGTAACTATCAAAGTTTTAAATAATGCTTTCCCGACTTAATTTAAAACTAGCTGTGCTCACGGCTCCGCTAATGTGGACTACAGAACAGACAAACAAACAAATAATCAGAGAAATATCCAAATATGATCTAAATGTTTTCCATTGCTTATCCTTAGACCCCACAATTTATTTTTGTGCAAATATATTCAATGTACATATACGCTCAGTTAACGATTCTATTTATTAGATAATATATTGTAAAATATATTTTAATTTTCATTGCTGAAATAAGGGTTATTTTAAATCGTAGTTACTAAAGTGGGATAGTGTATCATGTGGACATTCTAAAACAGATTTTCGTTTTCTTATATGCAGCTTAGTTTTCGACTTATGATGAAAAACATCTCAAAATACCATTCTCGCTCCCCCCCCCCCCCCCCCCTCCACCCCCCCCCCCCTTGTCTTCAAAGTTTGCTTAGCGATAAATCATAAATAGGTTGAGAAAGCTGTTTCGCATATTGTAACATTATTAATGGGTAAAAACTGCAAGAATAGGCGATCAATGCAAAACTTCGGTGGTTTTTATGGGGATTTTAGTAAAAGGTTTCAAACAAGTCAGCTGCTTCCGTTTTTATTGCGCTAACACATAGGAAGCGGTAGTCGATACAAAAATTACGTGTATAAATGTACAAAGTGTACTCATATGCAATAAATAATTTTGACTTTGACTTCACTTTTGTAACTAGTTACCATATGCTGATATACACTATTAATACATTTTCTAGGGATTCGAAGGTCACCTATATCCGTAACAGTGTCGAATAAAACTAAACAATTTTTCCTTTTGTTTTTATTCAAGTAATCCCGCGAATCGACTGATCGCAAATGGGCCCACCTCTAGCAATGTGAGCTATTACTAGACATCTGGATACTTATGGAACACCATTGAACTTCACATATTTTTCTAATTTTTATAAACTTCAATCAAATGAGCACAAAGGACACAAGTTCTCCTATGTATAGCGTGAGATTATGGCAAATCTCCCAATGGAAAGCCCACCAAAAGTGGTATTCTATTGGGGAGGATTACATTCAGCAGTGGACGTATTTCAGCTATGATGAACGCTTAAATTTATTTCTAATTTTCTCTGCATTACTGGAAAATTATAGATGTGAGTTCCACATTTCAACTCTACAGCAGATGAATTCGTTTTCGAATTATCTAGAGGAAAGACAGACGGGCAAAACTTCGCTATCTATAATAGTATCCGCTTCGATGGATCTTTAAAAAACTATAAAGCATTTAAAGGCAGAACTGATCTCATCTCTTCGGCAGACAACCGCCTACCTCTAAACTCCTCTTCGATATTCTGAAGCGTCCTGCTCTTAGTTTCCGGCATAAGAATTAAAGTAACTATCAAACAGTAGCCGACTATCCCCGCGTACAAACAATACATTCCATGCAGCCCTATGTTCTTCAGTAGAAATGGTACAGTCTTAACAGCAAGCATAAGACTAGGATTTCCGGACACAACGTATATAGCCGTCGCCAGGCTTCTGTATTCCAACGGAAAGAGCTCTCCAGCCATGATAAAGGCAAAATTCGCTGGACCTATACTTATAGAGAATATATGAAGGTGGAATAATACCAAACCTATGTATGGATGGTCAAATGGTAAAACATGACTTGCTTTAGCATACGTATATCCTGCTGTGACCAGCAATACCATAAGGTTGAGACCAATCGCCCAGATCAACATCGTTCGCCTTTTCAGCCTCCTGATAAGGTACACGGCCAATAAGCATGATATAGGTTTCTGGATTCCTGCACTAATTATAACCAAGGGTGTAATATCATTACTGCCTACAATATGTTGGACTGTATCCACGGCGTACGCAACCACCGAATGAAGCCCACACCAGTGATACAAATTTTTTAAATGGATCATAATTAGTATGGGTTTGTAAAACTCTCTCTTTTTAATAGTGGTCAAGTAAAAATTAAAGTCTACTTTTATTTTCATTCTCGTTAGTTTTGGCGAGGAAGATTCAGATTTAGATTTCCTGATCTTTTCTTCTATCATTTTGTTGAGCTCCTCCTCTTCAGCATATCCTCTGAGCCATCGGAAGACTTTTCTACCTTCTTCATATCTACCTTGATCAATCAGCCAACTGGGTGATTCTGGCGAATATATCACGATTATTAGATCTAAGAACGCCGCTCCTGCGCAGATCAAGGCAGTTAATTGCCAGTTCAAATAGAATCCCATTGCTTGGACGCATACAATACCTATTGCTGTTGCTAACGCCATGGTGGATAGGAAAGCCCCGCGGTTGTGTGGACTGGTGTACTCGCCAATCAAGACCGGCGCCACATTGGTGGTAACGACCAAAGCGAATCCTTGCAGGAATCTTGCAACGAGCAGTGAAGTCATATTTGTGGCGGAGGCGATGATCAGCCAGCCGATTATGTTGGGTACGATGCCGAGACAATTTGTCATTCTTCTGCCGTATTTGCCCATTATCAAAGGGGTTACAACGCAGCTCGGTAACAATGCAAATGTGCCGATAGCCACTGAAACAAGGTAATTTGAATAATTAACTATTTTTACAATATAGACAGGTAGACCACAACATAGATAGTAACATCCATTTTGACGAAAGTAGCCAAGCTAACTTTCTAAAAGATCTAACTTATTTGGAATTAAATGGTATCAAGTCTCGCAAAACTCTTTGAAATCATATTTATTTTAGATGTAAGTATTTATAAAAAAATATGAAGAAATGAAAAAAAAACAAGTTAGTCGCTTAACCTGAAAAGCCGTGTGTTGTACGACTTTCGTAGCGGGAACCGTAACTATTGTAAAATTTACATTTGTTTAAGCTATATAGATAACCATCAGCAAAAGTCTCAGTGGTCTATCTGTGAATGCGGTTAATCTAATGAGCGTGAATCGTGATATAGATCTAGGTAATGAATAAACTGTAAACTTTGCCTATCTGTACACTAGTAATATTTGCAAAATACATAATTCCGAAATACAACTCTTCCCGTGGATGCCGTACAAGGCGACTAAGGGAATACATTATAAAACATCAATCAGGCTTCCCCAGCCCGTCTGGCCAGCGCGGGGAGTGTAGGCCAAATCCTCCGTCTGTCTCCGGCAGATGAGAGAGGGTTGTACTCCTGCAGTGGAGACAAAAATAACCTGATGATGATGATGATGAATCGACTCATTTTATCAAAAAATACATTAAAGTTTTTGAAAATGCACATAGTTTGCATTAGTATGCATCAATGCGATATGTTTCTCGTCGGGAATCGGATTGGGATGAGAGAACTACATTTATAAGGAGAGATTACGAGTATGTTCAAAATTTCAGCTCTACTGCTATAGTAGTTAGAGATGAACAAACAAATATAAAGACCTTATATTTACGGCAATATAAGAGGAACTCACCTATCCAAGATCCTGACGAATCGTCTATAGGTATAATTGATTCAGAATTGCGCAGTTGGGGAAGCAGTGACGCAGTGTACGCTATCACCAGGCCACAGTCGAGAGAATTGAAGACCACGCCAGCGGTCACAAAGCACTGAAAGACAACGGAAATGAGATGACAAATAAATAATAGATATAAGGAAAGAATGACGTAGGTAGACAGAAAGAGATTTTAAGGATATTTTAATAAACATGTTTTACGAACGTGTGTCTCAGTTTTTTTAATTCAATATAAATACCGTGTTTTCAGTCAGTAAATTGGAAATGGTGATGGGTAGATTATCGTACTAATTGGTAATACGATATCAAATATTGATATCGTATTACCTATAAAAACTTAAAGGGAATATCAAATATTTATGATAAATATCGATTATAAATATATCGATTTTAATTCTGCTATCAATGTTATTATTATATGTTACTTTTAAATGACCTATTCAATAGGCTTTAAAAAAATTTGAAGGCATTCATAATTCAGGGCAAAATTTTTGGATAATGTATGGTGTAGACGCATCTTCAGCCCAGTTTTGGGCATTCTCCTTTAGGTCTTGAATTAAAACATATTTTGGAAGACCAAGACCTGGTCACAAAGAAAGAAAAATTGTGGGAGTGGGAGTGGGCTTGAGCTTGAGCTTGGGCTTGGGCGTGGGAGTGGGCGTAGGAGTGTTCGTAGGAGTGGGCGTGGGCGAGGGCGTGGGTAAGGGTGTGAGAGCGGGAGCGGGAGCGGAAGTGGGAGCGGGAGCGGGAGCGGGAGCGGGAGCGGGAGCGGGAGCGGGAGCGGGAGCGGGAGCGGGAGCGAGAGCGGAAGCGGAAGCCGGAGCGGGAGGGGAGCGAAAGCATGAGCGGACGCGGGAGCGGGATAGGGACCGGAAGCGGGAGCAGAAGCGGAAGCGGGAGTGGGAATGGGAGCGAATTCTGTAGTTCACGCGAGCGGAGCCGCGGGCACAGCTAGTCTATACTAAAATACTTACCTACCTAACAAAGGAGAAATAAAAAAAAACATAACTTTTTTTTTATATTTATGTCACTTTAACACGTCAGGTAACGGAGTTGCGTTATCAGTTTAAAGTTTCTATATATCTTTACCGTGTGGTTCTCGGCCTAGAATAGGACACCCTACGTGGGTATCATCAAGGCGACTAAAGGATTATGACTGCGATCACCAATGCGTCTGCCAAGATGATAATTGCAAATCCCCCAATGGACAGCCCACCAAAAGTGACATTATATTGGGGAGGCTTATGTTCAGCAGTGGACGTATTTAGGCTGATCACATCTCTTAAAATAAGGCAAATAATTGTCCTTTTTGAGGCCCATAGTATAGACATATCGTTTCTTTCTCACTAACTTATTTAATTAGGCAACATAGTTTCGATATAATTTCAAAGTTCTTGTGTTCATCTTATGTTCACAGAATAATTGGCGACAATTAACGATAACACCTATATATATATAATTAGATTATAAATAATTCTATATTGGCATTATCTTTACACTTTGGGCAATATTATATCTGTCTCACTCAGTATAATATTTTGTGTATGTATTTATGTAAGTATGTTTATTATAGTTATTATATATACATATATATTCCTTTTTGAGGATGTCACCTATTGCGTCTCCTAGGACGACCTTTCGTTGTAGTTTCTTCCACATTTGCACCGTAAATCTCCTTTGTCACTCTTCTTTAACTTTTACACTCTAAATGTCTAAACCAACGCAATACCCTTCTCTACCTTGGTTACTACATCTTCCATCAAACCACACTTCTCACATATCACTGAATTCCTCACTCTGTCAAATAACTTCACTCCACATATTTTTCTTATAGACCGCATCTCAACCGCATGTATCTTGCTTTCATGACTCTTCTGCTATACCCAACATTCACTGCTATACATCAGTGTAGGAACCAGAACAGCATTTCAGCAGCAGCCGCTCTTGCTGCATTTTCTTTTTTACTCTCCTTTTAATATCTTTTTCATTTCTTGCAATAAAATATAATATATAATATCAATAAAAGCATACATCGAGTAAGTAAAAGAAGTCTGTTAGTTACCCAACAGAACTCAGAATTTTTCATTATCACGTAAAAACTAATCAACCAATGCAGTTTTCAGCAAAAACTTAGGGCTTAATTTAGAGTAACATTAGTTTTTCTTATCTGAGAATTGGCCTACTCAATCAAAAGATATGAGAATTTATAATTTTTTGAAAACTTGCATAAACTGCATTAGTATATCTACAACAAAGAAGTGAAGGGTGTTAATGCTCGACTGAATACGTATGAGTATATCAGAGGTTTAGGGGGAAAGTAAGGGAGTGGAGAGAAAGTAGGAAGGAGAACAGTGGGCCGAAGGGCGGAGAGAGGGAGGTGCGGGAGCGACATATTCAGTGGTCTGCGCGTACAAAGTCGTGGGCACAGCTAGTAATTAATAAAATATAGACTGTTGATTGATTCGTGTATCTTCTACCTGTTTTAAGAATGGTGTTAACCATTGTGATTGCTCGTCCATTCTTTCTCAACAACTTAACACCTTCAATCCCTTTATTTGACTGACTATCTTACCATCGAAATAATATCTTTCATACACCTAAGTACATAATAAATAATAAAATATAAACTTTACATGACTGCACGTTTGCGAAAAATAGTTATCAACAAGATGAAAAATAAGTAAGTAATCATTTTCGAACTTGTTTGTCTGTTTGTGTATTTGTTTGAGCTCGTTCACGTAAAACGACTCACTCAATTCGGATGGAGTTTTCAGAAAAGCCTAAACGTTATTTAACAGTAACATCTAGTTTCGTCGCAATCCGCTTACTCAATCAGAAGTCGACTTATATTCAATGATGTTCTATAGGTAACTAGACATTCTAACATGCAGTGAAAAAACTGCATATTAGAAAAATATATTTGAATGACAAAGATGCTTGGTACTAATATTGCTTCAGTTTCGCACAATCTTTATATTATTGTTTACAAACTTGATTTTAAAACATGTGTTGCGGGAAGTTTGTTGCGTCGTTTCTTCTTCACAACGATAAGTAGTAGTTCTGGTAGTGGTAGTCGGTGAAAAGTTTCACGTTCGGCTACAGATTACTGAGGGCTATCGCAACCTTGAGTAGCTCAGGTTTAGGTGAATTCGTGTCCATCGTGCGCCTGCGTGGGTAAAATCGCTTGCGCCACACAGCTTACTCAAGAACGATTTTGATCCTTGCATGCATTTTATTAGTTGATTTGATTTTATTGACCTTTGTCACTTTGTCCAATAATTTAAGTTTAACTTGAATAGTAATAAAAAAAATCTTAAAGAAAATTAGACGAAAGTAGTCAAAAAAAAATTAAAAAACTTAGCACTACGTTTAGATTCGTTAGCCTAGTCTTGGTTGTTAGACTCGAGCGCCTGAGGTCGTGAGTCAATCCCCACTAGACAGACAACTTTGTACTTGCACAAGTTGTTCCCGGTCTAGACTTTGTATATTTCAATTGTGTTATTCTTGTCAAATTTCCATTATACAGGAGAAAATCCTAGTTTGGGCATATACAAGTGTATGTACATGAAATATTTATGTAAATACGTAACACATACATCACTTCCTATATAGTACAATGAAAATAGCTCCACTTTTAATCACCTACTTGTCAGAGAATACACGCAAAAATGAGTATAAGTGGCTCGACTTAGCGTTGTTATTACTCCGTAGAGCGCGCGATTGTCGGGCGGCGTTCGATGCACAAATCTGTCTATTTTTATTTTATTTTATATATTTCGTCAGTGGAAAGGTAAAAACGCTAAAGCGACACTTTAGTCGAAAATGAGTTATATATCCCATTCGACTGTATTTCTTTTTCTGTGTCGATCTGTCTATGTATATGTTTACCGTTTTTTTACCTGACTAACATTTTTTATATGTTCAGGTGATTTTTGTTAATGCGACACATATCTTGTAAAATAAAATACCCATAATGATTCTTTGTTTTACATAATTAAGCAGTTATTATACAATCGTATTTTTTTCAAGTTACATAAAAATATACCTCGTAGAAAACGAAATAATAATTTTTGCCGAATAATAAAAAAACTTTAAACCACTCTCCTGTAAACTTGTCAAACTGGCGCTTTAGCGTTTTTACCTTTCCACTGACGATTAAATTTCACAGCAATACATTATTATATACAAGTTATTATAAAATACAAAATATGCCAATTACGAAATTAAAACATTAAAAATTCTGTACAATTAAAATATAAAACAAACAATGTATATAGACAAAATTATTACATCAAATATAAATTATATTTGATGTAATAATCTAATTTATATTATATTATATAATATAAATCAGATAATGATGAGTTTAAAAGGAATGATCCTTTCTTCTATGCTACGTGTTGTTTGTTGTATGATGATGATGAGTGATGTGAGTGACTTGTGTGTGTAGAGAAGGAGTGATGTGAGGATGACTGAGTCGTTACAGTAAAATTTTGTGGTTACAGGTCTGTTAACATCTTCTTAATCTTCTTAACGTATTCGGTGCGCTTAAGGAAGAATATATCTGCAGTCTGGAGGTGGTGTTCGTGTAGGTCAATGCTCCCTGCAGTCTGGAGGTGGTGTTCGTGTAGGTCAATGCTCCCTGCAGTCGCGGCGCGTGTCTGCGCACCCACACGCGCTCCAGCAGTGCGCTACTCCAGCCTGTTGTTCACTATGTCGTAAAGAATCTTTAAATCGGCGACTACTCTGCGATCCTTAAGCTGCTGAAATTTGTGCAACGATAAACTGTCCGCGTAGCTGTCAGGCCTAACTCTGGCCAAGTAATTGACGTGACGCATGAAAGATCGCTGTACAGCCTCGATCCTATCTGAATGACAAGTGTAATTGGGCGACCATACCGGTAACGCATACTCCAGAACGCTCCGCACATAAGCGCAGTAGAGAGTTTTTAGAGCAGGTACAGAACGCAGCTGTTCAGACGTCGATATACAAAACCTAACATTCTTATTGCCTTTAAAACGATGCTCTCATAATGACCCGTAAAAAGAAACTTAGAATCCAAGAGAACGCCCAGGTCTCTCACCTCCTTCACCCTCTGTATTAGTAGATTATTAAGTTTGTAAATATGGGAGAGTGAGTTAAGTTTTCGGGTGAATGTAATGACCTGGCATTTTTTAACATTAAGGTCTAAGCTGTTATAGTTCCAGTACACTGCCAGTCTATCCAAATCTGTCTGTAATTTGAGACAATCAGAGGCATCCGTAATGGGCATAAAAATCTTAGTATCGTCGGCGTAAATCAGAAATCGAACGTATCTAAAGCACGAGGCTATGTCATACAAGTACACATTAAAAAGTAAGGGTCCGAGGTGTGAGCCCTGAGGCACTCCAGAAGGAATAGGAGCAAAGCAAGAATGGTAACAACCGACTGGCTCCGGTTGCTAAGGTAAGATTCTAAGGCTATGTCTAAGGCTTATTATTTACTTATTCGTTGTTATTACTCCGTACAGGTGGGGCGAGAACCACGCTGCGGCCGCCCGTAAGCATAGGTATATATAACGGTAGGTTCGTTCGAGTGACGAAGGCCTGGTTAGGCATCAGTACTTATTTCAGTGACTTGTGCAGGCGCAGTCGCGGGCGCTGACATATACAAAAATAATAGTAAATTTTACGTCATCTAATTTATGTCTAAGAGTATTGTCACTCAGGTAATCCATATTTACGTCGCCGACTTTAGTAAATCTTTTGTTTTCGTCAAATATTTTAGTTAACAGGGTTTCAAAAGTATTTAAAAATATCTGAAAGTTACAGAATCCTGTTCTATTTATACATATAACTAGTAATTGTACTATTTTGTATTACACTAAACTCACAGTGGTATTCAACGGCAAGGCTCTGAAGATCGTTCCGTTGTTTATATCACAAACCATTCCGTGCGTACAGCGCACGGAATAATAATAATCTGAGCAGTTATTATGGCTGACTTAATTCGTGACTGATAATCTAACTAAAGGTCCAGGCGCTACATCCAAGTACCTAATATTCTTACTAAGGCAAATATAAAAATATTGGCATCACTAAAAATAATTTTAAAAAGATGATCAATTTTTTTTTATCGCTGTGAAATGTCGTTAAGGTCCTACTCTGATATGTAAATATCTGTTATTATTGAAAGATGGATAATACACGTAACCAGATTTATTTAAATGCACATTTGGTCATATCACTCATTTTAATTTTTAATTTAAGTATCAAAACCCCACCGTAACTACTGGAGAAATGCTATGTAGTAAGACTGATATAGTTTAATCTGTAAATTTTTTTTTATATATTTGAGATATTGATCATGGAACCATTTCAGATATCTGATATAAATCTATCCTGGTCACGACACCACTTTAGATATCCGATATAAATTCTATCCTGGTCACGGCACCTCTTCAGCAATGTCGTAAAAGTATCAACTATCATTCAACTTTCTCTTTAAACTTAGATTATAAAGTATATTAGCCCAAGCTACTCTTAGCACCCGATAGTCATATTGCGAATTAAATGACCCGCCCTTGAATCTTATCCAGTGACGATAGAGTACCAGATTAGAATGAACTTGGCCATTTATCATAACGCACAGACTGTATGCGATAGTAACTATCAAAATTTTAAATAATGCTTTCCCGATTTTATTTAAAACTAGCCAGCTATACATTTTCTAGGGATTCGAAGGTCACCTATACCCGTTACAGTGTCGAATAAAACTAAACAATTTTTCCTTTTGTATCCCGCGAATTGTTTACACATATGGTTTATATTCTATGACAGTGGTTTAGACACCTGTTTAAAGGATATAAAATAAAATTTATCTTTATAATCCCTTTTCATTTAACTTCACTATCAACTTACTACCTATTTAAAGTAAACATTGAATTTTGATCAAATTTTTCCTTAAGAAATGTCCAAAGTCCTGCATGTCATATTTACGCACATTAATAAGATCTTTGCTGTT
This sequence comes from Esperia sulphurella, assembly GCA_947086405.1. Lineage (NCBI taxonomy): Eukaryota > Metazoa > Arthropoda > Insecta > Lepidoptera > Oecophoridae > Esperia > Esperia sulphurella. The sequence goes on along the minus strand of OX352281.1, from coordinate 822,131 downwards.
TCATTTATAATTTCTTATGTATGTATGTAAACGCTTTATTGTACCAAAAATAACAACAACAACAATAATAAAATAGGAATTAAACTGTATACAAAGGCGGACTTATCCCACTTAGGGATCTCTTCCAGTTTTCTTAGTATAGGGAAGAACATTTTGGCATCCTGAAATCGTCGCATGCTCGGCATTGGTCTCTCGACTGATCGCAAATGGGCCCACCTCTAGCAGTGTGAGCTATTATTAGATATCTGGATACTTATGGAACACCATTGAATTTCACATATTTTTCTAATTTTTATAAACTTCAATCAAATGAGCACAAAGGACACAAGTTCTCCTATGTATAGCGTGAGATTATGGCAAATCTCCCAATGGAAAGCCCACCAAAAGTGGCATTCTATTGGGGAGGATTATTTTCAGCAGCAGACGTATTTCAGCTATGATGAACGCTTCAGTTTATTTCTAATTTTCTCTGCATTGCTGGCAAATTTTACATGTAAGTTCCAAATTTCAGCTCAACAGATGAATTCGTTTTCGAGTTAACCAGAGGACAGACAAACGAATAAAACTTCGCTATCTATAATGGTATCCGCTTCGATGGGTCTTTAAAAAACTATAAAGCATTTAAAGGCAGAACTGATCTCAGCTCTTCGGCTGACAACCGCCTGCCTCTAAACTCCTCTTCGATATTCTGAAGCGTCCTGCTCTTAGTTTCCGGCATAAGAATTAAAGTAACTATCAAACAGTAGCCAACTATCCCCGCATACAAACAATACATTCCATGCAGCCCTATGTTCTTCAATAAAAATGGTACAGTCTTAATAGCAAGCATAAGACTAGGATTTCCAGACACAACGTATAAAGCCGTCGCCAGGCTTCTGTATTCCAACGGAAAGAGCTCTCCAGCCATGATAAAGGCAAAATTCGCTGGACCTATACTTATAGAGAATATATGAAGGTGGAATAATACCAAACCTATGTATGGATGGTCAAATGGTAAAACATGACTTGCTTTAGCATACGTATAACCTGCTGTGACCAGCAATACCATAAGGTTGAGTCCAGTAGCCCAAATCAACATCGTCCGCCTTTTCAGCCTCCTGATAAGGTACACGGCAAATAAGCATGATATAGGTTTCTGGATTCCTGCACTAATTATAACCAAGGGTGTAATATCATCACTGCCTACAATATTTTGTACTGTATCCACGGCGTACGCAACCACCGAATGAAACCCACACCAGTGATACAAATTTTTCAAATGGATCATAATTAGTATGGGTTTGTAAAACTCTTTCTTTCTAATAGTGGTTAGGTAAAAATTCAAGTCTACTTTTATTCTCGTTGATTTTGGCGAGAAGGATTCAGCTTTAGATTTCCTCAAAATGATGTTTTCTTCTATCATTTTGCTAAGTTCCTCCTCTTCAGCATAACCTCTGAGCCATCGGAAGATTTTTCTACCTTCTTCATATCTACCTTGATCAATCAGCCAACTGGGTGATTCTGGCGAATATATCACGATTATTAGATCCAAGAACGCCGCTCCTGCGCAGATCAGAGCAGTTAATTGCCAGTTCAAATAGAGTCCCATTGCTTGGACACTTACTACACCTATTGCTGTTGCTAACGCCATGGTAGACAGGAAAGCCCCGCGGTTGTGTGGGCTGGTGTATTCGCCAATCAAGACCGGCGCAACATTGATGGTAACGACCAACGCGAATCCTTGCAGGAATCTCGCAACGAGCAGGGAAGTTATATTAGTGGCGGAGGCGATGATCAACCAGCCAATTATATTGGGTACGATGCCGAGAAAATTTGCTATTCTTCTGCCGTATTTGCCCATTATGAAAGGAGTTGCAAAGCAACTTGGTAGTAATGCAAAAGAGCCGATGGCCACTGAAAGAAAATAATTTAAAATTCAAAATTATTTATTTAAAATCTTAAACTAATAATTTTCTATAACATTAAATATATACATAGATAGTAGCAAATTATAAAATGTAATTAATTTGTTTTGTGTACATAAAGATATTGGCAATGCTAATAAATATTTGCAAAAAGAAATGGGGGTGAAGGATAAGTTTATTTATGTTTGAATGCTCTTCTGTTTGTTTGTGCACACATCACGTAAAGCCCCATTTTTAATAGAGTTTTCAGAAGAACATAAAACAGTCATCATCATATCAGCCCTTAGACAGGAAGCCGGAAGCGGCTGGATGCGGAGGGCGGAAGACCGGGTGTGGTGACGTTCATTGGAAAAGTCCTATGTCCAGCAGTGGACGTCTAAGGGCTGATATGATGTTGAATGAGATATGGTTCTGGGCGGGATTCGAATTGGGATAAGTGAACTACATTTGAGCTCTACTGGTCTAGTATTTTTAGAGTTATCAGGCAGACAAACAAACAGATCTTACCTATCCAAGATCCTGACGTATCGTCTATAGGTATAATTGATTCAGGCTTGCGCAGTTGGGGCAGCAGTATAGAAGTGTACGCCATCACTAGGCCACAGTCGAGAGCATTGAAGACCACACCAGCGGTCACAAAACACTGAAAGAAAATGGAAATGAGAGGATAAATAAAGGATAGATGGATAAAAAGGTGTATAGAAAGGAGACTAAAGTAAATAGAGAGAAGAAGGAGGGGAAAAGAAAGGAAGTAAGAGGACAAAGGAAGCAAGAATGGAAGATAATAGATTCAGACCATACAACGACAGTTACAGTGTCAACAATAGTGGATGACTCATCTCACGCGATTCGACGTTTAATTTATTGGATGTTGATTTTGAAAGATTCGTTCTTATACCTTACCAAAGATAATATATACTCTTGAAACTGATTTCAACGTACATAGGTAAGTCAGTTCATGTGTCACAGTGGTTTTTCGTCTCGCAGTATTCCGATGAAAGTCGAATATCGTAACAAACAGAACAGTAGTGTCCCAGTCTTCCTATGAATGTCGTATCAAACGTCGAATATCGTATCAAAGATCCTTAAACGGCCTCCTCCTTCCACTATACTCTAAAAGTCCAACCCAATGCAAACATACCTTTCTCCGTCTTCGTCAGTCACTACATCTTCTTTCAAACCATACTTTTAGCATATCACTGTATTCCACTGTCATACAACTGCATTTCACATATGTTTCTTAATTATCGCATCTCAACTGCATTTATCCTGCTTTCATGCTTTTTTATCATACCCAACATTCACTGATATACGTCAGCGTAGGAACCAGAACAGCATTTCAGCAGCAGCCGTTCATGCTGCATTTTCTTTCTTACTCTCCTTTTAATATCTACCGCCATCTGTGCCTTTCTAGACATGATCTGGCTCCACACAAGACTATTGATAGCTCCATTCTATACATTCCCTATCTTTACTCTTCTTTCAATATCTTCTTCACTTCTTGCAATAGTTTTAAATAGGTACAATATTACAGGCTGTTGATTGGTTCATATGTGTACCTGTTTTATAAATGGTGTTAACCATTGTGATTGCTTTTCCATTTCTTGTCAACAACTTAACACTTTTAATTCTATAATTCGACTGAATACCTTTCCGTTATTCAATAATGTAATGTTTATCTTCAAAATACATATGTACGTAATATAAAAAAACAACTTTGCGTGTCTGTACGTTGAAAATATTTACAAAAAATATTTGGTGGCATGAAAGATTAGTAGTTATTTTTTGTCCGTTTGTGTTTTCGGTTAGAGTTTTCAAAAAAACATTGAGCTTATTCGCAGTAATATTTAGAATGTCATGGCAATCGATTTTCTCAATCAGAAACTATGTGACTTTCCTTTTATTTCTTCTTAAAATCGGACTTATATTTAATACATTCTTTATGTAACGAGATTTTTACTCTGCTGTGAAAAAAACGGTAACGCGAATAAACTCGCAATACTAGAGATGAGCTCACATGCGAGCAGTCAGGAGACCTCTGCCGGGCGTGCGACCAAACAGAATATAACTAGTAAGAGACGGAACTCCCATACAAAATTCTTGAAAAAAGCAACACATAATCCGTCTGGTTACGAAGACCACTGAGTCCTATAACAATTTTGGGTTTCTGTGTGCTTCCTGATTTGAACGGATAAGGCCGCCATTAAAAACTCTGTCCGTTTCATACATCGGTTTTTACTACTGAGTTGCACCAGCCTGCGTCGACGCCTTCACAATGATAAAGTATTCCTCAAAAATTAGAAATTAAACAAAGACATTATTAATGTACGTAAATTGTCTTACTTTTATATGTACACATCCAGGTCTTTTTACATTTACTAGGGTAGATTTCGTTCAGAATTCAATGTCTAGCTTAAATCTGCTTACATTAGTATAACACTTTGATGCTGGGCGGAATTTGATAAAAAGACGAATACTTATATGTATATAAGTGAGTAGGTATATTTATTATAGTTATTTTTATTTATTTTATACTAGCTTTTGCCCGCGACTTCGTCCGCGTACGTTTCGATATTACACATCTTCTAAAGACTGCTTTTAAAGATTAATTTGGTTTCCCGTAGGAATGAGATGTTTTTCGGGATAAATTCTATCCTATGTCCTATTCCAGGACCTAACCTATATGTGTGCCTCTAACATAAACACATAAACTGTGCATATAAACTATGAAGTTAAACTATTAAATGTTCCTATTAACTAAACTTTGTAAAAACGCATCCACATGCATTGCGTTGCGTTCAAAGTTTGTATGGAGAAAAACTATTAGATGTTCCTATCAATTCGAAACTTTGGAGGAGTACTCGAAAAACGTAATGATTGAACACGGGTTTTACAGTTTTTGAAAAACCATCCCCTAAGCGTCTGAAATATTGTTCAAAAGTTGTATTCTCCAAACCTATAGATAAATTTAAAGTATAAAGGATTAGCAAGCTGAAGTGGCAGTGGCCGGCCACCTACCGCAGAACCGACGGACGCTGAGGTACACGGGTCCTGGAGTGGAAACTGCGGATAGGCACACGCGCAAGGTGCCCCGCCACCAGATGCACCGACGCCCTGAGGAAGGCGGCCGGAAGCAGCAGGATTCGGAGGCGGTGGACCGGGTGTGGTGACGTTTATTGGGAAAGGCTGATGCGGGCACAAACTAACAGATAAACACATAAAATTTTCAAAAATGTTTTCAAAGGTGTTATTTTACTTATCCTTAGACCCCACATTTTTTTTGCAAATATCTTCAATGATATCTTAGATTAAGTTATAAAACTACGTACGATTTCGTAGCGTTTGCAGTCGAGACTCTAGGCCCTTGAAGTAAAGAGGCACGCGACCTAGTGCACCTATTAGGTTTAAAATTAATAGATATTTCTGGGGAGAAAAATAGCGGGAGGTATCTTCAACAGCGCGTAGCCCTAGCCGTCCAGCGGGGAAACGTAGCGAGTGCCCTAGGCACTTTGCAGCACCATTCGCTGGACAAATTAGGCGAAATTTTTTATTTAAATGGGGCGAAAAGATTGTTGTATTAACATAAGTCCACGAATTAGTGAGAATGTATGTTATAATCAGCAATTTTTCTTTGAAATCTATGACACATTCTGGAATTATTAAAAAACAATAGTCAATTTACCTTATTTTATAATACGGAACAATTTTTTGTAAAACTTAAAACTAATAAATAAAATGTAAACTATTGTCCCCAGCTGGGTTGTACATTGGGCCCATCGTGCCAAGGACACTGGCTGCATTGCCTCGTTGGATGGCCAGGCTGATCCTCTGAGCAAGGTATTCCTTGCACAGAGGTTCGCCCGTGGCCTCCCTCAGCTTTGCAGCCAAGTCTTGTACAAAAGACTTTGCGGCCTGGCACCAGGGGCCCAACGTCTCAACTGCGAATGGTAGAAAATGGTAGGTGCGGCAAATCTCCGTGTATTTGCGGGATTTCGCGTTTGCGGCGGCTTCGGCTGCAGAACCTGCTCTAATTGTGGTCCCCGCAGTCCTGGAGGAGCAAAGGGTGTCGGTACAGGTAGCGTCCCAGACAAGTGAACGTCCTTGTTTGTAAGGGACGAGTGACATGCCGTCAGGTCTTCGGCCATCAGAGCGAAGGATTCCCAGGGGCTCGAGGACTGATGGGATACGGGCTGTACACAGTGCGCTCTTAATAATAAAATTAATATTATGATGCCGGGAAAAGCGACCTGCGCTTTTAACGCATGACAACCCATGTAAACCTTGGGAATCCGTTACAACACCACATACGCAAGAGTGCGGCCTATAAACCTGTAAACCAAGCCTGAGAGAAACTGCGATTCGTAGACAGTGCGGATCCAGGTGCGTGCCCGTATTGGAAGAGGGTAAAGCACGTAACCAAGAACCTGACTCGCTTTCGCAAGATGCTAAGAGGCGAGCATTGTCGGTAATTGAATGTCTGGGGAGTTTGTCAAAAATGCATTTAGCTATGGGGCGATCCCAATCGCGCTGGAAAACAGATTGGGGCGGGTCGGCGCCTACGGACAATAGCTTCCAGAATTTGAAGGCTTCATCTTCTCTGTGGAAGTCGTAATTTGAGATTTTGGAGAGAATTCTCCCGCAGAGTTCTTTTGCGCAGTGCAAGGAACTGAGGTAGGCAGGTATAGCGAGGTCAGTGGCCTTTCTTACGCCCAGACCAGATAATGAAATAGGTAGTGAAGCTTGTTGGAACTGCGAGTTATTCATGTGGACATTTAAAATATTTTCAAGGGTGGTTTTAAGAATACTATCGATATCAAATAGGTGTTGAACATCCCAGGTAGGTGCTGAACGGAGAAAATAAGTCAATCGAGGTGAAGACAGACAATTTTTAAGCAAGAAGAAACTGGCGTGCGGATCTAGTTCGCCTAATCTCTCGCTGGCTATTTTCAGGGAGCTTATTTTCTTTTCAATAATTGATGGAATGCACTCATCAGTGAGAGGGGCGCCGAGGAGCGAAAGATCGGACGGCGACAGCACTCTAATGCCAGGCGCGAGGTTGTTAAATGAGTACATGACATTAGGGTCGGGGGAATCGGAAAGGAAAAATATTTCGCACTTGTCGGCATTAATTTCGAGGCCTAGTGCTTTCGAGTCCGTGATAATCTTATTGAAATCTGCCAGCACTGATTGGGGATCTCCCCCGATGGTGCCATCATCCAAATACCAGACATTAAAGTCAGAACGTAAAGCTTTTATAATTGGTTGGATCGTGACCGCAAAGGCAGCAGGACCCATGGGGTCGCCTTGCTGACAACCAACGACTGAGTCAATGATTTTATCACCATAGAAAAGTGAAGACGTTTTGGAATAGCTTTGCCACATATATGGATAAACCGAAGGACATTGCAGTTTGATTTGTTCGAGCATTGCATCTCTCTCCACCGAGTTGAATGCATTTTTGAAGTCAATTTTAAGAAGTACATTGTTCGAATCATGACGAGCATGTAAAAATGACCGTGTAGAGTGTACCGCGGCCTCACAGCCATTGCGGACGGCGAAACCGACCTGGGAAGGCAGAAGGTAGGAGCTCAATGTTTCCGAGATATTACGACAGGCAATTTTAGAGGCAATTCTTCTGAAAACGCTGCCGACCGCGATCGGGCGTATACCGCCGTCTTTTTTCTTCAAAGCGCAAAGCGATGCTCCAAAAAGAAATTTCGAAAAGTTGTTATTTACTGATCCGGACAGTAAAAGGTTTGTTAAACCGCAAAGAGCATCAACCAACTTAGGAGCTGCATCACCGGCTGAGAAAGAAATGAGGTCCTTAAGAATTTGAGGCCGAATACCGTCTAAACCACCGGCAGAGCCGTTAGGGAAACTCCGGATCGCGGCTATGATCTCTTTTGGGTGTGCTCTTAAAGGAGTTTCACCTTGTGGCGGAGGATTAGGAAAAATAAGTGGACGGGAGGGTGCAGGGTGCTTAGAGCGTAAAGATAACAGAGTTGGTTCATCATTAGGTGCAAAGACATCATTGGACATAAGCAAACGAATGGCGCCTCTCACGTCCCCATCTGATAATTTAGTTGAAATTGTATTCGACAGCTTGTATGTGTTGTTTTTGTGGTGTCCCGAAGCACAATCTGGAAAAAACGATGTGTTTGAAATATTGTCTTTAATCGCTGAAGTGAGACTTTTTTTCGATTTGACGGGGACTTGAAGACAAACGTACGAAAATAAAAATAAATTCTCCCAATCAGGAAGGGTATTACCGTCGGTGCATTTGCCGATCAGGCTGGCCAGTTTGGAAGCTGTACAGTGGCGCGCGCCCTTGGGAATCCTTTTCAAGGCTTTTACGTCATGTCTATGAGAAGACATGAAATCCGAAAAAGGTATAGGGTTAACGGGGATATGCGAATTTGGTAATAAATTACTAAGTAAAACCGAAGATGTAAATTCAGCATCCTTATGCTTACGTGCATGATGAATCCGAAGACCCTTGATATTTTTGAATTTATTTTCGCAAAAACTACATGTTACGGAATTTGCCGTGCTTGCAAGTGTGACTATGTTTTGAGACTGGGATGGCGGAAATTGCGAGCACGACAGACACAGCCAACTATCAACATTGGAAGCCTGTTTGGAAAGAAAATCTGAAGGCAGATTTTGGCAACTGAGGTGAAACCATATACTGCAGCCGTTGCACAAGATGCCGGTGCTATCCGAAGTGAAAACATGGATACCACAAATACACGGAGAATTGCCTGACATGAGAGGTATAGGTAGCAAAAAAAAAAAAAAAAAAAAAAAAAAAAAAAAAAAAAGGGGGGGGGGGGGGAAGTAGGAAGTGGGTAGGGCCACGCCGACGTCACGCTGCACCGGTGGCGGCGCTGAGCGGCCTGGACGCTCTCGCTATCGGCTGGTGCCGATGCCGGGTAGCTGCGGTGCGTGCTACAAGAAAGTGAGGTACTCGTATTGCGGCGCTTGGTCCAAAGCCTGACGGAACAGCATCTAAAACTCGTCCCTCGCTCACTGCTGCGTGTGTTCCATCGCGTTGGGGAAGTTCCTCGGAGTGCAGATGGGAAAGGACTTCTCTGGCGACTTTTCTCCTGGGACGAGCTGCACCACTCCGTTAGGAAAGTCACTGCGACAAAAATATCCTGTCCGGTTTCCTTTCCGTCTTATCGTATAAACCGATAACTTTTAATTACAACTTGTTGATTTCTTAAAACACGTTAAATATTAAATAAGCGTTTGATTATACAGCAAATTTTGGCAAATAAATAAAATAATAGAATTTTTTCCAAAATGACATCCGTCATCCGTCAATACTTTTTTTTTTTTTTTTTTAATTAAATTAATTGATTGAATTATTTAAATTAGATGTGTTTGATATTTATTAATTTTCAGCTTGTATTTTATACTCATACTCAATAAATAAAGTATCATTTGTGTTTTACAACAATTGCTCAGTTTTTTGGGTGTTTGTAATTAAAATGGGTGTCTTATTATATCACTCGATATATCAATCTTAAGAAGATAATTTGATTAATGGTGAAAACTTAAAATGCATGTATATAGTTTTAAAATATGCAATAAATTATTATTTGGATTTGACTTCAGGCATCAGTAAATATTTCAGCGACTTGTGCATGCGAAGTCGCGGGTACAGATATAAATAAAAAGAATACGTACATACTTAATTTTACCTTATTATTATAACAACTGGTTTAGTTTTAATCAAGGTTACTTGAATAAGTAATTTGACGTCAGCAAAATAAAAAGTGTAGGTTTACAACAAATTGCCAAATGACTTGAAATCACTCAAAGACAATATTTTATGTGTAAGGGCATGCTGTGAATGAGTTTTGGATTTAATCGACATGACTATTTGACCTAAAGAGATCGTTTTACTTGCTACACCTTTCGGGTAAATTAACATTGAAACTAGTAAACGGCGACGTTGTTCCCAACACGTCACGTCAAGGGGTATCACGGAGCGAAAAGCGGGCGAAGGAATGCCGCTCCTCGATGTACACTCGAAAGGTAGATCAGCGTATTCAGTAAAAGAAACAAGTATTGGGAATGGGAACAACGGGTTTATTTGTGGTTATAAAACACCCTCATAATTATCGGGAGAACGATTTATATTTTGTCTCCACTGCAGGAGCACAACCCTCTCTCATCTGCCGGAGACAGACGGAGGATTTGGCCTACACTCCCCGCGCTGGCCAGACGGGTCGGGGAGGCCTGATTGACGTTTTATAATCACCTTAGTCGCCTTGTACGACATCCACGGGAAGAGTTGGAGTGGCCCTATTCTACTCTACCGGAAACCACACGACGCTCTACCGGAAACCACACGGCACTCTACCGGAAACCACACGGCACTGTCGCTTTGCGACATTCGATTGCGCAAATTGCAACGATCTCTATGTACTACTAGATGGAGCGTTCCAAACAATCGCTCTGTTCCACGCAAGTAGCCACAACTCTTTCACATTCACAATTAAACTTGTACAGTTACTACGCAGAACATTTAATTATTACTAAATATTGACGGTACGGTTAAATAATGTCAATATTTAGTAAATGTATGGATGTGTAGTGAACAAAGAATAAATTACCAATGTATCAGGTTTCGAAGTGAGTGAAGTCACTCGAGTGAGACTCGCACGTGAGTTTGTATTTTAGAGAATAGCACTATTGAAACCATAGACTTCATACAATTAAAAGGTTATTAGTAATAATTACTTTTGTAGACAGACATAGGTAATAACTTATTACCAACTAGCTGTTCTAACTTCATCCGCGTGGACAACTTGACATCGCAAATTATTATGTATTTCCCGTAGGAATGGGATGTTTTTTCGGGATAAAATCTATCCTATATCCTATTCCAGCACTTACCTATATGTGTGCTAAGTTTCATCCCGATCCGTCCAGTGGTTGAAGTGTGATTGAGTAACAAACATCCAAATATCCAAACTTTCGCATTTATAATATTAGTAGGAAGGATGTCTGTCTACAAAAGTAATCTTTTCCTTAGAGCAGTGAGCAGAGCCCAATATAATGTTTTTTTTTATTCCTGATAGGTTTTCGTTTGACCTAAATAAGTACAAATAGTTTTTATTCACAAATCGGCAATGATAATTAAATATGTCAAGGGCAATGTCTCCAAACAGAGATCTTTATTACTGGTCACATCTGGTGGGCCAATTAGGTCCATATCGTCTAGACAGATTACAAGGCATGACAGACATAGAAAGCTTTAGTTTTTAAATTTTGAATGCCTCTTTGGCCTAGTCGCTTGGTCTTTGGACACGAGCGTCAGAGGTCGGGGGTTAGATATTGTACAAGTTAGTCCCGGTTGGGATGTTATATTTGTGAATTGTCCTATCCTTGGTTTAATTCCCATAGCACAGGAGAAAATCCTAGTTTAGGATTAGACAAGTATATAACCAATACACCTTAATGCAATTATGGAGTGGTATAATTTTTGGGACTTCAGGGGTGAAGTAAAAATGACAAAAAGCTTCAAAATCATTTTTGGCGTTTGACTGTTTATTTGACCACGCATCACATAAAAACTACTTGTCCAATGCAAATTGAGTTTTTCCAAAAACATAGTGCTTAAATTGGAGTATCATTTTGTCTTTATTTCATCGCAATCAGCTAACTGATTCAGCAGATATACCGAATAAAACTTTGTCTTGAGTACCTATGTCTTGTGAAAGCAGCATCAGTGCGTTAATTTAGTGATCTTTTCTGATGTTATTCCACCTTGTAATAATATTTGTTGTCGCATCTTCACTGGCCTTGATCCACATATTTGTGTTCAATCTGTTTCACATGGGGTTCAATAAAAAATATGTATCATCATCATCAGGTTATTTTTGTCTCCACTGCAGGAGCACAACCCTCTCTCATCTGCCGGAGACAGACGGAGGATTTGGCCTACACTCCCCGCGCTGGCCAGACGGGTTGGGGAGGCCTGATTGATGTTTTAAATGTATTCCCTTAGTCGCCTTGTACGACATCCACGGGAAGAGTTGGAGTGGTGCTATACTACTCTACCGGAAACCACACGGCAAACTAAAAAATCAACACAAACAAAAAAATATATGTATAGTAAGAATGCTTTAAGTAATAATCTCTCTAAATATATAAAAATCAATTGCAGTAGGTTTTTTTTGTTTTATTTCCAATCATTGTTATTTATGTATAGAATAAGATAAAATTGACGTAAATTGCATATTATTTAATTCATATCATGATATCAGATGTATTAATACGAATTTTAATAAATTATCTATACGTGCCGTGTGGTTTCCGGTAGAGTAGAATAGGACCCCTCCAACTCTTCCCGTGGATGTCATACAAGGCGACTAAGGGAATACATTATAAAACATCAATGAGGCCTCCCCGACCCGTCTGGCCAGCGCGGGGAGTGTAGGCCAAGTCCACCGTCTGTCTCCGGCAGATGAGAAAGGGTTGTGCTCCTGCAGTGGAGACAAAAATAACCTGATGGTGACAGGTCCAGTAACTACAAAAATGTGTTTTTGTTTCCAGAAACATCGCCACACCTGATGTGGCGCCGGCGCATAGCGAAAGTTAGTAGAGCTTGCGTAAGGCGAGGCAAAGCCACGGGACGGTGACGGGAGGTCCCGCTAGTGACGGGACGCTGTCGATGTTTGCGCTGCGTTGTCGAAATAAAGTTTTATTATTTCGCTTACAGGGTTAAATGTGTATTCAGCAGACAAAATGTGAGATTTAACCCTTTACTGCATGGATTTTTAAATTATCTCGAAAATTAAAAAAAAAATGTTTTAGATTTAACCCCGGCAAGCCATAAAAAATAGTCAAAAAAATTATAATAGGTTTTAGGAAAACTGTTCGTAACCGATATGGGACACTAAGCAGTAAGGGGTTAAATTAGTTTAAAAAATTACCCTCATCATAGTCTGCCGTACTGCTTGTTAAATCTAATAAATAAAATCGTAAACATCGCGTGTCTGTACATTGAAGATATATGCAAAAAAAAATTGGGGGGTCTAAGGATAAGTAATAGAACACATTTCAATCATTTTTGGAATTTTTGTCTGCTTGTCTGTGAGTTTGTGCACGCATCACTTAAAAACTACTGATCGGACTTTGATGGACTTTTCACAGAAACATGGGGCTTAATTTGGTGTAACATATAGGTTTATTTCATCGCAATCGGCTAACTCAATCAAAAGTTATAGACATTTTTAGTTTTCAAATACATTAGTAGGTAAGGTTAGTATGCAATATATTGCACATAATAGTATTTCTGTACTATTCAGATCGCGATGAGTTTAGATTACATTTGGAGTGGGAGTGGGCGTGGGAAAAGGGGAGTGGGTGTGGGAGCGGAAGCGGGAGCGGTAGCCAAAGCGGGAGCGGGAGGGGAGTGGCAGCAGAAGCGGAAGTGGAAGCGGGGAGCGGGAGTGGTAATGGGAGCGGATTCTGTAGTTCACGCGAGCGGAGCCGCGGGCACAGCTAGTCTAAAATAAATATTGTAATACGTATTGTAACTCTTGGTTGTGCAAATAAACGAATTATGAATTATGTTTGATGATTGACTGCCACTTTGAGTTACACTTAATCATTGCACTCGAGTGTCAGATGCCGTGAGTTCGATTCCTACTGGGGACAGACCACTTTGCAAAAATTTTACAAGTTAGTCCCGGTCTGGATATTATTTTTGAGAATTATCCTACCTTTGTATAATTTCCATAGCACTGGAAAAATCCTGATTTGGGATTAGAGATCTTCTCGTGTCGACCGTTTCCCTCTATTACTAGATCACGTGCGACCAGAACGCAGCTATATTTCATTTCAAACCAATAGTCATACGAAAACCAACGCTATTTGCATCACGGTAACATGTACATGAAAGGGTGACAGCAGCAAAAACAGGTTTGTATTACCATGTAAACTTTGCGGTCCACTTAGGAACACCAACTATTACTTATTTTGTTTTCGAGACGCAAATGCGTTTGTTTTCATATGACTGTTGATATGGAATGAAATATATACCGACGGCCTTGGCCGTCGCGTTGCGGAGGTCCTATATAGCGAGGTCCTGCTCGTCGCACGCAAGCTAGGAGATGCCGTTCCACATATGCACTGGATCTGTGATGTCGCTTGCATCTCCCACCTGAAAAGGTTCTCCCGGCAGCGGCCGACCCGTGTTCGGAGCCGGTTAATTGCCTCCAAGTGGGCCAAGGTAGCTTGTGGCCTGCTGGCAGTTTCTCTGCGGGTTGGACAGAAGTCCCAGATGGGAGGCATTTATCGCGCCAGAGTGTGAGGCATTTTTAGGTGTGGGGGGGGGGGGGGGGGGGGTAGAAGTTTTGTGCACATCACAAAACTAGGGATTAGACATGTACGATATGTATTTAAAAAGATGTTAAGCATCAAAAAGGATGGGATCCGCATTACGAAAAATAAAAGGTGCATGAAAAGGTTGAAGAATGTGAGTGAGGCTAGTGAGGTGTGTCAGGATCGCGCAGTGTCGATACATCATCTCTGCCTGCCTCTCTAGAACCAAGGATTATATATTAATGTATGTATGTATGTATCATTAGTCTCAGATTAATTTATTTAAAAAAAAACTCCACGATCTGTTGATAGAAAAATGTTATTATAGTTTGGAAGAATTTCTTGGTCACGGTTCAATTTGAGGTTTCTATTTGTATCTAAATAACTCTTAAACTTTTTTTGTAACTTTGTTTTTAAATGCATGCTTATACTGCGACACAATGTTGTATGCCCACGTGGCGAGACATAGCTGAGCTCTAATTATGACATTTAATCCTTTATATACCTATGATCCACAATAAAGATATTTCTATTCATTTCATTTCATTTCAGATTCCTGTATGTTAAATGAACTCCAAATGGACTTGCAAATTAAAATGTGAGATGCGCTAGCCCCGCCGCCTTGATTCTAACCGAGCGGTCGTGTGGTATAGACTCCGTGGCTTAAAATTCTAGACTAATTGTTGGATGGAAGCCAAATGAAATACAAAGGCAATGTAAACACGACAATGAACAAAAGAATCCTTGACGCAAAATGTGTTTTACATTATGAATGTAAGCTCTAAACTTCAATACAAACACACTAGTAAGTGTTAATTCCTGTAGTACTAATGAATTAAAAAACTTCATCAGAAACTAACAAGGTAGATTCTCAGGACACATGAGTAAGTAAGAAATCGAATAGAGACAAAGCTGTTTCGAAGCAAAATATCTAGGTATGTAAGATAATTAAAGTAAACATTTATCTGCTTTTTTAATTTTTTTTATGTATGACAGAAGTGTTTTCCTGTGTACACTAAAATCCTTACTCCGATCACGTTTTGTTAATCTTTCCCGAGATTTTGGCAAATTTTTTTTCATAAAATTCAATTTTGTCGGCCTTTTTAACAAATAGTACCATAAATTTGTTAATTAAACGCCTACAAAATGGATTTTTTTTAGATTCTAGTCGTGCCTTTGGTCGTGTAGGAAATATTAATAATTTATTTTCTCTACTACTAGCGCCATCTATTGTTACTCGGCCCGATAGCAACCACCAGAATATTCATGGACGAACATTTTATCGATATGATAAATGGATATTTTCCAGCACTAGCCACAGCAAATCTGACTGGCTAGTGATCTGATCTGTTGAAAAGAACCATCTTTTCAACTGTCATTTATTTAAAAACCTGACCCGTCACTAGGTGATTTTTATTTTTTATCTGTGGGTATTCAGTGTCTATGAACGTGTAATGTAATCGACGCTGGAAGAAAGTTGAATTTCACGTGTTCTTTAACGAACTGTTTGATTTAAGGTACGACCTATTGGCTTTTGGCTTTTGGTTCACACATTTTTTACTCTGTAAAAGAATTCTTGGAGCATAGGGTCGGATGACGTTTGGCAATACTTAAATTATTTATATTGACTGTACTTTTTAAACTTTGACATTTCAGTGTTGTTAATGTTTATTGTTATGAATAATTGTATAAATTTGCATGCTATTGATAATGGCTGAGTTGGTGTTACTTTAGGCTAATTTTAACATCTGGCATTTGTACCAATTTAAGAGCAAATAAATGATTTCTTTCTTTCTTTCTTATGGTTGATGTTAAATGTACCGACATATCTACATCAATCTGTAGATGATACGGAGAACAGTCAGCAAGAATAACTAGGACGTTTTCCGTGTATATGTGACGTCGGTCAGTTTTAACTCTCCTGAGTAGACATTATTATTCCGTATATATACATTGTAATTTCTCATTAGATTAATCAATTATATTCAGTTACCAATATGTAAAAGTTGAATATGCAACACATCACGTCAAGGGGTATCACGGGGCGAAAAGCGGACGAAGGAAAGCCACTTTGCGAAGTTAGATTGCGCAAAGTAGCGATACATCGTCTCTGCCTACCCCTCTGGGACCAAGGCGTGAGCATTATGTATGTAAGAGTTTTACTACTTCCGACGTTGATACCAGTAACATAAAACATAATCAGTTTGCGATGTAAATATTGTTCTACCCACCCCGATTGTGCAAAAGATTCATTCAAAATATTCTTTATTGTGCACCAATTCATCTAGTTCACTCACTCCCCCCCTCCCCCCACAAACACACATCCCCATACCTACCACTCAAACAACCATATTGTTAAATATAAGATCTCATGCAATCTTTTTGACAAAACAATAAAATGAACTCGTTTCTTTTTCATTTTGAATACCGGGTCTTTTCGAATCACTCTCCCATGATTGAAATATTACATAATATACATACACTTGTCTAATCCCAAATTATGATGTTTCTCCTGTGCTATGGAAAAAACGGGTACCTCTCGGCCTGCCACGCCGGAGGTTGCGGGCTCGAATCCCGCTAGGGGCAGATGTTCGTATGACGAATATGAATGTTTGTACCCAAGTCTTGGATGTTTATGTATTTATTTAAGTATGTGTATCCGTTATCTAGTAACCATAGCACAGGCTCTGCCTAGTTTGGCACTAGATAATTGGTGTGAATGTCTGAGATATTTATTTATATTTAAACAAGGATAGGATGATTCACAAATATACCTAACATCCAGAGCGGGACCGACTTGTAATATATACAAAGTTGTCTATCCCTAATGGGAATAAACCTACGACCTTCGGCGATCGAGTCCAATGAACAAGATTTAAAAAAAATTGACTACTTCAGTTGCTGGGGCAAACCAATCAAACGAAAACATAACCTAACTCTACGCTCGCAGTCGGCGACAAAAACAAGACACTGTGCGACCAACGATCTCTATATACTACTAGATGGAGCGTTCCAAACAATCGCTCTGTTCCACGCAAGTAGCCACAACTCTTTCACATTCACAATGAAACTTGTGCAGTTACTACGCAGAACATTTAAATAATTTCTAAATATTGACATTATTTAACCGTAGCGTCAATATTTAGTAATAATTAAAATCTAATGAAACTTGTGCAGTTACTACGCAGAACATTTAATTAATTACTAAATATTGACGCTCAGGGTTGGTTAAAAAACAGATGTTTTAAACCATGTTTTAAACAATTTAAACAGTTTTAAATAATAAAAAACATGTTTAAAACAGATGTTTTAAACACTGTGTTTAAAACATGCCAACCCTGTTGACGCTACGGTTAAATTATGTCAATATTTAGTAAATAATTAAATGTTCTGCGTAGTAACTGCACAAGTTTCATTGTGAATGTGAAAGAGTTGTGGCTACTTGCGTGGAACAGAGCGATTGTTTGGAGCGCTCCATCTAGTAGTACATAGAGATCGTTGTGTGCGACACTGACCTTTGTTGCGTGTGAATGGGCAAGCTCCACGCTAAAAATATACTCATTATAAATACACACACATCTCTTCCCGAAGTACTGTGTCGTAATGAAATGCAGGAACCGACTACTAAATATCAGTGAATTTAGAATACTGCGCGTGTGTGCGAGTCTTTGCTCGCTTCTTTTTTAATTTAGATGTTTTATAGTGAACAATACTGTGGTATGCAGTTGATATTAGGTTATTTGTAGTATCAAATATTTGTGTGCAGTGTGATATCTACCAAAATGGAGTAACTTTGAGTTGTTTGTAAGTAAACATACATAATAATACTTACATAATGCTCAGACCCTGGTCCCAGGGCATAAGTGACAAAAGGCGTCCGTGATACCACTTGGCGTGATGTGTGGCGAACAATATCGCCGCCTATGTGCTGAAATATACTGTGGTACCACGGTTAGCTAGGGAAATACTTGTTCACCTCATCAGAGCCTCGCATGATTCTGTAAGGCTACAGTGCCCGGAGGTCGCCCAGCTCCGGGATCTTTTTCTAAAAGAGGTCCCACTTCCTCTCTAGCAAATGGGAGTGTAGCAAAGAAATGATGTTTTAGAAATGGGTTTGTTGCCACTTCTTCCCCTCGGTTATACAGGTGGAAGTGGAGTAGTTTTAGGCAGAGTTTGACGTCAAAAAGAGAATAATAATAATGTATTCCAATTTTGAAAATAAATATTTTGATTTTGATGATCAAAGTGGTCAATCGGGGGGTTGGGGCAGACGAGTTCTGGAGTGGAGACCGCGAATCAGCACGCACAGGGTAGGACGTCGGATGCGGAGGGCAAAGGACCGGGTGTGGTGGCGTTCTTTGAGGAAGGCAAAGGCCTTCCCCAATGAACGCTTAAGGACTCGTATGATGATGATGGTGATAAGGTGCTAATGCATTTGATTACGTAATCGACTGTACCCAATACTGGTTCATATATATTTTTACGTACCTATTTCATAGTTTTATTATTAGATGGAATGTACGATATGTTTCACAGAAAAAAAAGGCAATTTAAGATATATTTAAATAATATGTTACTGTGATCATCAAGATATATAAATTGTCCATTCCGTGGGAAAATATCTCCTAACACCTGTTACCTAATTTCGGAAAACCCCTAATAAATCAGGTTTGGTTAGGGTTCCGTCGACATAAAAAAACCTAGCGGTCTAAGTGCCCCGGTGGATTATTATGGAGTATGTGGTTTCAGTTCAGTTTTGAAATGAAATGAAATGAAATATCTTTATTGTGGATCATAGGTATACAGGGTGTAAGGGACAGCCTTCCGAAAACTTTAATCACGGCTTCAGACCATCACCCTGAACAACGTACAGCAAGAATTTTTCGCCGGAAATAAAAAAAAAATTTCGACTCACCATACAAATTTTACAAATGACATGCCAGATTTGTATGAAGAGTCGATTTTTTTTTTTATTTCCGGCAAAAAATTCTTGCTGTACGATGTTCAGGGTGATGGTCTGAAGCCATGGTTAAAGTTTTCGGAAGACCGTCCCTTACACCCTGTATAAAGGATTAAATGTCATAATTAGAGCTCAGCTATGTCCCGCCACGTGGGCACACAACATTGTGTCGCAGTAAAGCATGCATTTAAAAACAAAGTTACAAAAAAAGTTTAAGAGTTATTTAGATACAAATAGAAACCTTAAATTGAACCGTCACCAAGAAATTCTTCCAAACAATAATAACATTTTTCTATCAACAGATCGTGGAGTTTTTATTTTTTTATTTATTAGTTTTTAATTCATTTTGCGACATTGAATTGCGCAAAGTGGCGATACAGCCTCTGCCTACCCATCTGGGACCAAGGCGTGAGCATTATGTATGTATTATTTCATGTCAAAAGTTATGTGAATTTATAGAAGTTATGCTAAGCTCGCCTTTGTACACAAAATTTTGAACTGTATTTCGTTTTTAAAATTGTGCAATAAAGAATATACATACGCATTATATTACTATGTAAATAAGAAGTCATAAATGCTCGACGGAATTCAGATTGTGATTAGTTAAGACTACATTTGGAGCAAAGTAAGATGGAAAGTAGGGAGGTTTTTTTTTTCGGCCAAAACGTCAGAGCAGGCCTCCGTTACTCGATCGTACCAATTGCGATAAGTACGTCGGGTCGCCCTGCCGTGCCGCCCGTACGGAGTAATAACAACGCTAAGTCGAGAGCTCTAGACACATTTTTGCAAGTCATCATCATCATCATCAGATTATTTTTGTCTCCACTGCAGGAGCACAACCCTCTCTCATCTGCTGGAGACAGACGGAGGATTTGGCCTACACTCCCCGCGCTGGCCAGACGGGTTGGGGAGGCCTGACTGATGTTTTATAATGTATTCCCTCAGTCGCCTTGTACGACATCCACGGGAAAAGTTGGAGTGGTCCTATAAATTCTACTCTACCGGAAACCACACGGCAAATTTTGCATGTATTATCTGATAATAAGTGACTGAACCCTCATATAATTGTTTTAAGCAACAGGGTTGTACCCAGATGTAACAAATTGCCAAAATATAAATCAAAGGTAGGGCCCTGTGCCGTTGGGTTTGTTGCCACTTCTTCCCCTCGGTTATACAGGTGGAAGTGGAGTAGATTTAGGCAGAATTTGACGTCAAAAAGAGCATTTAGGGGGTGAAACGTACAATGGGTTCCAATTTTGAAAATAAATATTTTGATTTTGATTTTGCCAGAATCTGTCGTAACTGCCACATCAATAAACATGGTTAAGAACAGACTGGACAATTTCTTAAAGGAAAATAACCAAGTCGGCTACTGATATGGAAACACCAGCTATAAGCTGCCTTTCCGTTTAAAAAAAAAATAAATAAATAAAAGCGTACCTACGTTTAAATATGATTGTAATCCGAAATGAGGTGATCCGCCAGAGAACTAAAGTCTTCGACATAGCTCAAGAAGTTAGTACGCTGAAGTGGCAGTGGGCTGGTCACATCTGTCGGAGAACCGATTACCGCTGGGGTAAACGAGCTCTCGAGTGGAGACCGCGACTGGGCAAGCGTAGTGTGAAAGAAAGAAGAAAGAAAGAAATCATTTATTTGCTCTTAAATTGGTACAAATGCCAGATGTTAAAATTAGCCT
The DNA here is from genome assembly GCA_947086405.1 of Esperia sulphurella. NCBI lineage: Eukaryota > Metazoa > Arthropoda > Insecta > Lepidoptera > Oecophoridae > Esperia > Esperia sulphurella. The sequence continues at coordinate 801,229 of OX352281.1, read as the reverse complement.
AAAGTAACACCAATTTAGCCATTATAAATAGCATGCAAATTTATACAATTAAATTATTCATAACAATAAACATTAACAACATTGAAATGTCAAAGTTTAAAAAGTACAGTCAAAATAAATAATTTAAGTATTACCAAACGTCATCCAACCCTATGCTCCAAGAATTCTTTTACAGAGTAAAATGTGTGAACCAAAAGCCAATTATTAAGAGATATTTGGAATCTGTTATATGGTAAATCCTTTATATGGGCAGGTATTTTATTATAAATCGACAAGCACATACACCGACAATTTTTCTGATAACGAGCGGTCTTTGGGACAAGATCAAGAGCTAACCTGTTTGGGTTCCTGGTATTTTTGGGGAATACATCTTTTGCTGTATTAAATAAGTATAAGTGCTTCTTTACAAATTTCGCCACCTCAAACACATATAGGCAGGGAAGCGGAAGTATGTTGAGAGATTTGAAAAGTGGCTTACAGGATTCGTAAGGAGGTATGCCACAAATCGATCGTATGCACTTTTTTTGAGCTAGAAAGACTTTATTTATATCAGTGCTGTTGCCCCAGATGATGAGACCATACCTGAGGACCGACTCTACGTATGCATGGTATGCTGTAACCGCAGTGTTTTTTGAAGCGGTTTTTACCAGTTTATATAGCGCATAGGAAAAACTATTTATTTTATTCGATACTTTGGTCACCTGCTCTTTCCAGTTAAATAAGTCGTCAAGTGTTATACCTAAGAATGTCACATTATTTGTCTTATGAAAAATTTGGTCATTATAATTTATGTTTAATGTCAGTAATTCATTAAGGTTATTAAAATTTATGTAATTTGATTTATTAATGTTAATATGTAGATTATTGTGTGGCCCCTGGCTAGATGGAGCGACGATCTGCGTAAGGCGGCTGGCAGAGACTGGATGAGAAGAGCAGAGGATTGGGTTCAGTTGCGCACCTTGGGAGAGGCCTATGTCCAACAGTGGGCTCTTTCGGGCTGATGATGATGATGATGTAGGTATTTTCGTTTTAATAGGAATTTATTTAAAAGTTATTACGCAACAGATACGTAATCTGTGGTATGTATCATCATCATCAGGTTATTTTTGTCTCCACTGCAGGAGCACAACCCTCTCTCATCTGCCGGAGACAGATGGAGGATTTGGCCTACACTCCCCGCGTGGTATGTATGTATGTATGTAAACGCTTTACTGTACCAAAAATAACAACAACAACAATAATAAAATAGGAATTAAACTGTGTACAGAGGCGGACTTATCCCACTTAGGGATCTCTTCCAGTCAACCTTAGAGTGGTCTTAGGTAATAGGATAGTCTAACCCAGCCCTGTATTCAAACTAGGATAACAAATATATCGGACGCACGGAACCCTCAAGTCGACCATCTCCTTACACTTTTCCAACATGTTTGCCCATTAATTATTTCAAAGTGACAAATATTAAAAGGAATGTGGACGATATTCATTTTAATCGCCATTTCCAACACCTGCGGCTGTTACCATGGTAAATTTATTTAAATCAATGCTAATTAATGCTAAATCCACTTGATATAATAATATTCTAGTGGTTTTACATCAAGATAATTGTTAAAACGTGTTGAGTAATACCCGAATGACCTTGTTACGTGGTTCATCATCATCATCATCATATAAGCCCCTAGAAGTCCACTGCTGGACATAGGCCTTCCGCACCCGGTCCTCTGCACTCCGCATCCAGCCGCTACCGGCCACCTTCTTCAGGTCGTCGGTCCACCTGGCGGCGGGGATCATCAGCCGAAATACGCTGAACATTACCCCCAATAGAATGCCACTTTTGGTGGGCGGTCCATTAGAGGAATTGCCATAATCACCACGCTTGGCAGACGGATTGGTGATCGCAGTAATGATCAGGAGAACGCTGCTGGCTGTTCCTGGGTTAATAGTGCCCGGAGTTCGCCCAGCTCCAAGAAGTTGTTTGTGCACGTATATTAATTATGCCAAAAGATTTTATAGTTATTGAATTTATGTTTATTAAATATTAGTGCCGTGTGGTTACCGGTAGAGTAGAATAGGCCCACTCCAACTCTTCCCGTGGATGTCGTACAAGGCGACTAAGGGAATACATTATAAAACATCAATCAGGCCCCCCCAACCCGTCTGGCCAGCGCGGGGAGTGTAGGCCAAATCCTCCGTCTGTCTCCGGCAGATGAGAGAGGGCTGTGCTCCTGCAGTGGAGACAAAAATAACCTGATGATGATGATGAGATATTAGCTGTTGCCCGCGACTTCGTCCGCGTGGACAACTTAACATCACAAATTATTATGTATTTCCCGTAGGAATGAGATGTTTCTCGGGATAAAAACTATCCTACGTCCTATTCCAGGACCTAACCTATATGTGTGCCAAGTTTCATCCCGATCCGTCCAGTGGTTGAAGCGCGATTGAGTAACAAACATCCAAATATCCAAACTTTCGCATTTATAATATTAGTAGGATACCTTTCCACAGAGAACTGAAAACTGATTTTGGTATTTTGACCTAAGGCTTACGCCGTCAGTTAAAATTTCCTTCGACAATACTGAGCCATTCAGCTAGCTTTTATAATCCATTTCATTTCTCCACACACACACATACCTACACACACACACACACACTCACATAGGCACAAACACAACATGTATGTAAAGAAGGGAAAGAACAATGTAACTTTTGATGAAGGCCAAATGTAACTCTAATGCTGAACTAACTTGAGGAGGAACTGTCTCCTAAGACACAGGTTTATACCTACACTGAGAAAAAAATAAGTAGCCCTCCTACTTACGTAAGGATAAAAATATACCACTATTACATAAGTAGCCGCCCCCATTATAAATGGTGTCACCTACAACTGATTCAGTAGCCAGCCACATTACTAAGTAACCAAACAACTTAATAATGTGGCCGGCACACCATTTATAATGGGGGCGGCTACTTATGTAATAGTGGTATATTTTTATCCTTACGTAAGTAGGAGGGCTACTTATTTTTTTCTCAGAGTAGTTTAGGAAGCAGGGATCCCTATCGCATGCCATATATACATAGTTATACATAAGTACCCACTGTAATCTGAAGTTATTTGAAAAAAAAAAATATTATTTATTATTTCGTGGTTCGCTCGTGTCTGCTCGTAACTCCACATACGTAATTAAACGTCTTTAAACAATTTTGATGGATTATTTGGTACAACTAAATTACGATAGATGGCGCAACAATCATTTCTTCCTATCGTACACAATGACATAAGTGTAATTTGATCATTACCTAATGCATTTCGTCACGTGAATGATCCAATTTTTTGTTCCATTATCATGTTTACCGTTACTTCATGTTTGTCTGTCTGTATCGCACCCGGAAATAGAACAATAACTCGTAAACTATTTGACTGTACAGTGCAAGGTGATCTGAGACGACAAACTGGGGCACGCGGTTCGAATGTAGATAGAAAAAAATCATTCGCCATGAAGACCATGGCTTGACACGTTCTGTATCAGAAAAAGCTATTTTGTTATCACGTAAATCCAGGGGCGACCCTAGGGCGGTGCATAAAGGGCGCCATTATATGGAGGTGGGGCGCGAAAATGCAACAATAGATCGCCTGCGTAAAATGCAAAAACTAGCATAAAAAAAATTACGAGTATGAATGTTTGTACCCAAGTCTTGGATGTTTATATATTTATTTAAGTATGTGTATCCATTATCTAGTAACCATAGCCCAGGCTCTGCCTAGTTTGGGACTGGATAATTGGTGTGAATGTCTGACATATTTATTTATTTATTACTAGCTGTTGCCCGCGACTTCGCTCGCGTGGACAACTTAACATTACACATCATTATGTATTACTAAATCCTAAAAACCTCTTTAATATCGCAGAAAGTTTAAAAATACAGTAATTATGAGAACATAAAAATCGAAATACTTACTCGGCTGATTTTTTTCTTTCGCTTCCGCTCCCGCTCCTTCTCCGACTTCCGCTTCCGCTTTCACTCTTACTTCCGCTATCGCTCTCGCTTCTGCACCACTCCCGCTCCTGCTCCTGGCCCTCTAAGACAAAATAAGCGTTTCGTTGTTAACGTACCCATTTTTTTAACTCGCTAACTGCTATCCGCATCGAATTAAAATTAAAAACCTGGCTAGAATTACAAAGAACCCTGTTTTGAGTAACTTCTATAAAGTTTGGAAACCTTGAAATTGATAAAGTTTACATCAATCATCAAATTAATTGAAACTAAATAACTTAATTGTTTTTATCCCGGAATTGATCAGGATTGTCATTAATTTTTCATTTCCTTATAACGCTGTAGTTTTTTGTACATAGTTTTTGCGTTATTATATATTGTACATAAATTATTACATCACTGGCTATTTCAATCAAGCTACGTAGAATGATTTGCTTAAAACCGGGCCTTTGACTCTGTCACCAGGGCCGTATCTGGGGGAAAATTAGGGCCCCCTGTAACTGTCTGAAATTCAAAACCTAAAGGGTAAAAAGCATAAGTTAGGGTTCGTAGCGGAATAACAAGTTTAATTCAGATGTTTCTTTCTACAGCGTACATGGAAAAAACCAGTAAACTCCACTTTACAACTCATAATGGTAGTTCTATTCGGTAGGAAGTCCTATTTTTATGGCATTACGGTCCAGGTCAGGTATTTTTTTATTAAATCAACTCGTACCCATAAAGTATCCATTAAGCGATATATCACTCCGGTGTTAGGGAAATGAAAATGTTTTATATCTGCTCTTAGTTTGTTTTTTATTTATTTGTATAAGCGTCGCCAAATTACTAAATAGCTCTGAAGTTGCAGCGCCGTCTCTTCGCGCATAGTACAGTCTGACAAAATAGAGGGGTCCGCCCTTCATTCCGATTACGATTTTTTTGCGCTTGCGCAGCGACTTGCGTCAACTTCAGAGCTATTTAGTTACGTGGCGATACTTGTATAATGTATTTTATTACTAACTAACTTGCCTTATGAAGCATGCATTAATTTTTGAGATATAGTGGTACTTATTTGGGAGAGCTACTGTCACAAATTATTAAATGTTAACACTTAACACCTGGAGTGAGTGTTAGAAGAAGACTCAGAGGTAGCAGTTACGTAACGCAATTTGGGGTAAATATGGCGTACGTAGGAGGAAGGGGAGAGAAGGTCGAAAATAGAAGAGAATTGTATTTGTAATTGTAAAGGTTGTCTAGAAGAAATCGCTTAAAGCGATAAGACCGCCTAAATTGTACTATTTGTAACTTTTATAACGTGTAACTGTATTTGTTTGTGCAATAAAGTGTATTGTATTACCTACGTAATTTGCGTATTTAGTTATACCCTTAATAAGGTACTTATTTAAATGATGCTAGTCCAATGCTTACGTCAATTTTTTTTGCTGTATTAGTTTATATGAAAGTACTGTATTATCAATAATTTCGGCGTGTCCCTCTTAAACACACAAATGCTGATTTCTGTATTATACCCGAGCATTCCGTACCGGGCCCCGACTTAGCTGAGGTTCCCACTGCCTCCGGCCCTGTCTATCGCTATGCCAGTTCCACGAAATAACAATAACATGTAAATCTAACCATAAAAGTTTAATGATTAGAGCAAACCACGGAAATCTTATAAAACTGTATTTAGGCCCCGATCTCTATGTACTGCTAGATGGAGCGTTCCAAACAATCGCTCTGTTCCACGCAAGTAGCCACAACTCTTTCACATTCACTTTGTAACTTGTGCAGTTACTCGGAACATTTAATTATTTTCTAAATATTGACATTTAGCGTCAATTTAATAATAATTAAATGTTCTGCGTAGTAACTGCACAAGTTTCATTGTGAATGTGAAAGAGTTGTGGCTACTCGCGTGGAACAGAGCGATTGTTTGGAACGCTCCATCTAGTAGTACATAGAGATCGTTGTATTTAGGTGTTTAAAAGACAGCGGCAGAGTAGGTATCAAAATTAAACTGATATGGATTAATTAGTGGTCACGTTATAAATAGGTTATACGTTTTGATATGACGTTTTACTTTTCCGGTTATAGAGAACGGCACTAACCGACTACAATGGTGTTTTTATACAGTTAGCGGCACGTAACGTGAGATCTGATTTTTCTAGAAAATAAATCAGGCAACATAGTAGCTAGCCTAAAGATTTATTTGGACTCGATTCCCACTAGGGACAGACATAATTTTTGTAGCATAATTTATATTTTTTTATGATAGCTGGCGGCCAAAAATGTAGTATAAATTTAATGAAAAGGGAAAAAGAGAAGAAGTAGTTTGTAGAGACCTCCAGCCCTCTAAACTATGCTAACATTTAGTATGATATGCAAAACCTTACGTGCAATTTCGTTATCTAGCCTCTCGGTTTGTCCTCGATGTACACTCGAAAGGTAGATCAGCGTATTCAGTAAAAGAAACAAGTATTGGGAATGGGAACAACGGGTTTATTTGTGGTTATAAAACACCCTCATAATTATCGGGAGAACGATTTATATTTTGTCTCCACTGCAGGAGCACAACCCTCTCTCATCTGCCGGAGACAGACGGAGGATTTGGCCTACACTCCCCGCGCTGGCCAAACGGGTTGGGGAGGCCTGATTGATGTTTTATAATGTATTCCCTTAGTCGCCTTGTACGACATCCACGGGAAGAGTTGGAGTGGTCCTATTCTACTCTACCGGAAACCACACGGCAATTTGGAATTATAAGTGTATGTAAATATAGTGATAAGGTAAAATTTAACATATACAAATAACTTTATTTGTTTAAGAACATTTTTTTTTTGTTTTGTTTATTTGTTTAAGGAAAACATACAGTTTCAATATAGGTATACATTACAAGAAAATAATAAAGTAGTTCATAAACCAAAATAGTTTTTCACTGATGTTTTATACATACAGGGACTAAATGTGAAAGAATTTGCGTCCTTATATCCCATTAACATTACAAATGCGAAAGTTTGTAAGTATGGATGGATGTTTGTTACTCTTCACGCTTCAACCACTGGACGGATCGTGATATAACGCTGCTGTCCGTTCCTGGTGCATTCCGTTAGTCGCCTTGACTACACCCATTGGGGGTAGCGCTATTCTAAGCCGGGAGCAACACGACAAAATCGATATATCTTATCTTATCTTCTTAGGGGGCCTGGAAGACCTGGCGACACTTCTACCCTTTAGGATCTTTTGTGCCAAATCCCTGACCACCAACGGTGCCCCAAGCCGATTTGGTGGACTTCACATACGCCTCAGAACTTCTTCTTCGGCATATGCAGGTTTCCTTACGATGTTTTTCTTCACCGAAAAGCTTGTGGTATTATAAATAAAACGTACTAAGTTTCGTAAAACTCATTGGTACGGGCGGAGTTTGAACCCACGACCTCATGAGCGTGAGGCGAGTGCACAACCAACCGGCTATCACGGCACCGATATATAATATGAAATATTTATTATTAATTATAATTACGGAGGTTTAATAAGTACGGAACGTAATTAATCTCTCCATTTATAAGTGTTTACCTTAATTAACAGTGAGGTGACTCTCGTTGCAACACTGACCTAGATTCCGCATGCGCAATGCAGTTTATCGTTAAGTATCACATATCAATCGATGTCGTCGGCCCTTGGCTTGTTATGATAATAAGAAGACAAAACAAAAGACATAACAAAATAATCCATCTCACAAATCGATTCGCCTTGAAAATCCTTTCATGTCAGCCCTTAGACGTCCACTGCTGGACATATGCCTTCCCCAATGGACGCCACCACACTCGGTCCTCCGCCCTCCGCATCCAGCCGCTTCCGGCCACCTTCTTACTATATACCTAAATACATTAAATTACAAACGAATTATTAGAATTTGAATACCACCTATATGCCCTGACGTTCCCGGCTCAGAATAGGCCCCAAAACTTCCCGTAGGTGTCGTCAAGACTACTAAGGAGTTGCAGCAGCGTTCTCCTGTTCATTACTGCGATTATGGCAATTCCCCCAATAGAAAGCCCACCAAAAGAGACATTCTATTGGGGAGGCTTATGTTCAGCAGCGGACGTATATGAGCTAACGATGGAAACCACATATTAAAACTTTAAATACCTACGCGGAATGCAAATAGAACAATTCATCATCATTATCAGCCTACAAGAGCCTGTTCGACATAAGCCTCTCCCAAGACGCGCCACTGAACCTGATCCTCGGTTCTTTTCATCCAGTCACTGCCAGGCGCCTTAACATTAAACCGGACCGTGTAATTGAATAAAAACCACGGCCTCCGGTGTTTGAAACATACCTTAGAACTAGCAAGTCATTGAGGCGTAGAAATTTACTATTAAACCATTTACGAAGCATATTTGCCACCTCTTAGACGTCCACTGCTGGACATAGGCCTTCCCCAATGAACGCCACCACACCTAGTCCTCCGCCCTACACATTCAGCCGCTTCCGGCCACCTTCTTCAGGTCGGAACGTCCCACCCTGCGCGTGCCGATCCGCGGTCTCCACTCCAGAACTCGTCTGCTCCAACCCCCCGATTGACCACTTTGGTTATCATTTCTTTGCTACACTCCCATTTGCTTGAGGGGAAGTGGGGCCTATTTTAGAAAAAGATCCCCACGCAACCTCCGGGGACTATTAATCTTACCGAATCATGCGGGGCTATGATGAGGTGGACAATTACCTCCCTAGCTAACCGTGGAATCACAATGTATCTGAACACGGAGGCGGCGATGTTGTCATTTGGCGTGATGTGTGGCGAAGAAATGTGGATAAGAACCTTCTTATCCTTATTCTTAACCTGGTTAAGAAGGTGGATCAGATAGGTCACTTCTAAATGGCCCAGACGCCGTGGTAGACTAAGGAACAGTAGTAGAAGATTCATCAAAGAACGAGATAGACGTGGTAAGCTGTTAAGTAGCTGTACAGAAGGGCATAATGGGAAACTTTGAGGGCTCACGAGGAGCTACAGAACATATAGAAAAAGAATAACTTACAATATATGACGATCCACTATGTTAGCACATCTATTACCAAAACTTAGTCATTATCAGGTTCTTGACTTTCCGTATGTCCAATAATAGATAGTCGGTAATTAACAGAAATAGTTTTCTATTTCTGTACAGGGAAAACTTAATATAAATACAATCTTCACATATTTGCTTTATTTACATGCAAGGTTTTAAACAATAAACAACTCGGGATCTTTACAGCTGTCATCTCCAGTGAAGGCCCTATATAATGTACTAGTGAGTGCCCGCGACATCGTCTGGCTGCGTTGAATTCCTTCACTGTCTGGTCGCAGATAAAGGTAGCAAATAGGATATAATACCCTATATGCATATGTAAATGAAAAGTATTAACGAATGTTTGAAATCGGTAGATTCTAATGTTAAAGGGGACGACTGGAGGAACGCACGAACGTAACACAGCACAAACAAACAAACATACAAACAAGCAAACAAACAAACAAACAAACAAACAAACAAACAAACAAACAAACAAACAAACAAACAAACAAACAAACAAACAAACGAACAAACGAACAAACGAACGGAAGGACGGAAGTACTGATGGACGGAAGGACTCAAGGACGGAAGGACGGAAGGACGGAAGGACGGACATACACATTCTTTTTTATAATGTAATTGTGGATACATACAACATTATTTCCGGAAACATAGTAACAAAACAATTATAATAATATAATTTGTATAAATTATACTAAACGGTTTCTTCACTAGATAAATAAAGACAATGTTACAGAGGTCATTACGAACTGATTATGTGATAATGATCATAATAATTTTATTGATCGACGAATCTCCCAGCGCGATCACTTTTTATTCTTATTTATTGATTTTGAAATCTACAGATAGTAAGATAACTTTAATACAGTACAAGTCAAACCCATGAGTACAATTTGTACAAGTTTTTGGTCAGTATCCTATGTCTAACACCTGTGAAGAAGAAAGAGCGCAAAATACATCCAAGAACACATCTTTTAAAAATATTGTGCGGAGCTGAAGCAATATGAATACCAGGCATCTTTGGGCATAATGGCTTCAGCCTCGCACAATCTATGTAACATTATAAGATCTTCTGCTTGAAGTTTATTTCTTCTTCACAGCGCTAACACCTTTGAAGCGGTTGTCGAGTCGATATAAAATGGTCGTGTATATTTACCAGGATTTTAACTTTGACCAAAGAAACTAGAAATGAAACAGACAAGCACAATTTAATGTTTTTTTTTTACAATACAGAATTTATTTATTATCTCAACACAAAAATTAAGTACAATTATAATGTATAAAATTAAAATGAGTACAATTTATCTTTTGTGAGAGACTGGTGCCTAAAAATAGGATGAACCTGTGTGATCAGGTCACCAGGCTCTCACCCCATGGAATTTGGGCGCATCACCTTGCCATACCAAGCAATTAGATGAAAATTACCCGATAAAAACAAAGTACTACGCAAATTATTAATTTATAATGTGCGTGAATATGATTACTTATATATTTACACGTCATACAGAACTTTGGACATTACTAAGTAAGATTTTGTTTAGAATTCACTGTCTTTAAATGGTCAGGGCAATAAAAGGGCGACGACAATATTGGTATTGATTTCTAGATATAGTTCAAGCATTTTGAATCTGAGTCCAGGATCAGGACCGCAGGTAATACCTGAACTCAGATTCACATATGATTGAACTAAATTAGGAGCTAGACCTACCCCGACACTCCATACAAGCGAATATATTCAATCAGCTACTACTATTACAGATTTGTGTATGCGCGTAAACTATCAACTATCAAGACAGGGACCACGTTATACGTCTAGCCATAAGCACTCCTTTCGCTTGACTCCACGCCATGCTGTATTTTGCGAGCGACGTTAATCTGGCGGGGAGGTGACTGTCACTTCTTTTCACTCATGTGACTTAGCTCATGTTTAGTATTTTCTGGCTAGACGATGATTTATGAATACAAAAATTTGCCTATCTGCCCGATACGCACCTTTCCAGCACTGTACCTTGTAAATTCCGTGATCTACTTCAACACAACAAAGTCCTTGAATAAATTACCTTCACTAACCTACAATACGGTCTTGTCATTGGCTACCACTTTACAATTTTAAATACTCGTCGATGGTTTAACTACAGCATTCGGAGCACCAGCCTACATAGCTACATTACTGATAGAAATCAAATTGTACGGATTTAGAGGAGAATTAATAATAGTTTTGTCTACAATTATGGTGTGCCGCAAGGGAGCACACTTGGACCCACTTTATTCTTACTCTATATCAATAAACTGTGCGAGTCTTTTAAAGAATAAAATAGAATAGATTATTTGTCCATAGCAACTATATATGAATGCATGAGAAACAAACATACAAAACAGGTTTACAGACTGCATTTTATAAATAATCTAAGTATGGCCTGAAGAAGGTGGCCGGTAGCGGCTAGATGCGGAGGGCGGAGGACCGGGTGTGGTGGCGTTCATTGGGGAAGGCCTATGTCCAGCAGTGGACTTCTAGGGGCTGATATGATGATGATGATGAAGTATGTGTCGTAGTAACAAAATGGCGCATAACCTGACGCAGCATAATGCTGGGTCAAGTCCTGGGGACCTATTTGTAAGCATTTCGGATTTCCAAATGCTTATCAGAATTGCTTTTTAGCTCGACGTCTGTTATCATAAATGCTTACGACGTATGACCCCAGGTCACGTGACTCCACAGATACAGTTTATAAATTATTATCCAACTATCTACTAGATGGAGCGTTCCAAACATTCGCTCTGTTCCATGCAAGTAGCCACAACTCTTTCACATTCACAATGAAACTTGTGCAGTTACTATACAGAATATTTAATTATTATCTACTAAATATAGACGCTACGGGTAAATAATGTCAATATTTAGTAAATAATTAAATGTTCTGAGTAGTAACTGCCCAAGTTTCAAAGTGAATGTGAAAGAGTTGTGGCTACTTGCGTGGAACAGAGCGATTGTTTGGAACGCTCCATCTAGTAGTACATAGAAATCGTTGTTATTATCCCACTAATATTATAAATGGGAAAGTGTGGTTGTTTCTTACTCAATCACGCTTCAACCACTGGACGGCACGGGATGAAATTTGGCACATAGGTTAGGTCCTGGAATAGGACACAGGATAGTTTTTATCCCGCAAAAACATGTAATTCCTACAGGAAATATATAATAATTTGTGATGTTATGTTGTCCACGCGGACGAAGTCGCGGGCAACAGCTAGTCAGAATATATCAAAATAGCTTTTCTTTCGACAAATGTTATCGTAAATGCTTACGAAGTGAAGTCACGTGACCTGGGTGACCTCAGGTCACGTGACTTCACAGATACAGTTTGTGAGTTATTATTATAATATTATTTGTATCGAACAAGAAGGTCATTGGTATAAAATTTTACGTAATTTGTATAAGGGCGAAAAGCGGGAAAAATGTGTCGTTATCAAATCATTTTACCAAAAAAAAATCTTGTCTTTTTTTATTCTTGTCGTGTAATCTAATAAATAAAATCGTAAACTTCGCGTGTCTGTACATTGAAGATATTTGCAAAAAAAAGTTGGGAGGGTCTAAGGATAAGCAGCAGAACACATTTCGATCATTTTTGAAATTTTTGTCTGTTTATCTGTTTGTCTGTGAGTTTGTGCACGCATCACTTAAAAACTACTGATCGGACTGTGATGGACTTTTCACTGAAACATGGGGCTTAATTTGGTGTAACATACAGGCTTTATTTCATTGCAATCGGTGCAGTCAATCAAAAGTTATGCAAATTTATAGTTTCCGAAAACTCGCTCCTGAAACTTGGCTTGCACCTGGACCTGGACCTGGATCTGGATTTAAAGTGTGAGTGGAAGTGTGATAGGAAGCGGAAGTGGGAATGGGAGCGGATCCTGTAGTCCACGCGAGCGGAGCCGCGGGCACAGCTAGTAAACAATAATTGAATTGATCAGCAAAGAAATTGATCGCGGACCAAGTCTCGGGAAGTCAGTATGCACTAAGCAATTTGACTTCAGCCAGAAAGCTTAAGATAAATTACATAACCTTGCGATTAATTGCAAAGAATTGCGATGAATTGGCGCAGTCGTTATCTTTTAATAGTAACCGTAATAATCGTTTTGCGCATCGCGCACCGTCTATGATCTTAACTCGGCCAATTGCTGAATATTAAGGCATTTTGGTCGATTGCGTCAACATTGTATTGTTTTCGTGGTTTATTTAGTTAACTGACACGATTCTGAAAGGTTAAGAGTGCTGTATACATACTGTCTAACTTTACGGTGCAGCTTCGGATACAATTATACGAATAAATCAATTTGAAGTTGACATACAAATAATACTTTATAAAACATCAATCAGGCCTCCCCGACCCGTCTGGCCAGCGCGGGGAGTGTAGGCCAAATCCTCCGTCTGTCTCCGGCAGATGAGAGAGGGTTGTGCTCCTGCAGTGGAGACAAAAATAACCTGATGGTGATGTGAATAAGCGCATAAAAAGCTGAAACGCTGTAGCCCACACTTATTCATGTAAATTTTTTGTTGTCTACATTCGGGATCAGAAAAAACCAGACCATTCGACCTAGATTTTTTCAGATTCCGAATTGGAGTAGCTAGAATTTATTAATTCCAACGATCTCTATGTACTACTAGATGGAGCGTTCCAAACAATCGCTCTGTTCCACGCAAGTAGCCACAACTCTTTCACATTCACAATTAAACTTGTGCAGTTACTACTCAGAACATTTAATTATTACTAAATATTGACGCTACGGTTAAATAATGTACATAGAGATCGTTGATTAATTCGAATATGTTTCCATATTTTGAGACTGACGTATATTTTTAGTATAAGGTCTGTCGTGCCATTAGATGCGTGTCCAGGGGCTAGCCTGGTCGTAAGCGTGCCGACATCCCGGAGCTGGGCGAACTCCGGGCACTATTAGCCTTACCGAGTCATGCGGGGCTCTGACGAGGTGGACAAGTATTTCCCTAGCTAACCGTGGTACCACAGTGTGTCTCAACAAGGAGGCGGCGATGTTGTTCGCCACACATCACGCGGCGAGGCGAAAAGTGGACGAAGGAAAGTCGCTTTGCGACGTTGGGTTGCGCAAAGAGGCGATGCATCGTCTCTGGAATCAAGGCGTGAGCACATGGGTCTTTGATTAAAAGTATTTTGAAATAAAATCCGTTTCACCTTTTCGACTGCTTCGACTATGTAGTCATAGAAGGGTCACCGCATTGCGAATTATATTGTATAGAGAATGTTTTATGTCGTAATATGGTCATAGTCCGCGGAACGAAGAACCCGGATGACCGATTTAAAAATAAATCATTTTTGTTGTACTCTGTTAAATATTTACTATAAAGCGTAGTAATTAAATCAAGTGGTTTGACGTCATATAAAGTTACATCAGTGATAGACATAAATAGTTTTAAGGCGCAGCCGAGCCGCCATGTTTTTTAGCGTAAAAATTATAATCCGCTAAGATCTTTACAATCCATTCATATTTTTAGTTTGTAAAACGGCGATCTCCTAGATAAACATAATTTTATTTCGTTGTAATATGTATTTCAGTACCAAAATCTACTAGTTCCTTTATATATTTTTTTTATTTATTTTACGGTCTGAAGCAGTTTTTAATATCACATTAAAAGGCGGCAATTTTCTGTGATTGAAACCAAAACTAACTCAATTCATCAAGAACTACGCCCTGCAACTGAAATCATTAATATTGGATTTACAATCGTTATTGCAATTAAAAGTCTATTTGGAATTAATTTAATACTCAAGAATGGAATGTCAGCATTCTAATGATACTTTTATGATATTAGTTTTGTTCAACATAAGAGCAATAAAACTTAATTTGCTATCCCGTGGAGTTATATTATTCCTGGCCGATAATGCCTTTATGTGTCCGCCATTTTATTTCATTGCTGTAGAGCAACAAACTAAAGAGATTGGTTTTTATTCAAATATTCAAATACAATGCAGTTTAATGATTTATATAGGTATAGCTCCCGCTCGCGCTCTCGCTCCCTCTACTCCCGCTCCCACTATAACTACCACCTCCACCACCACCTCTCACATCATCATCATCAGGTTATTTCTGTCTCCACTGCAGGAGCACAACCCTCTCTCATCTGCCGGAGACAGACGGAGGATTTGACCTACACTCCCCGCGCTAGCCAGACGGGTTGGGGAGGCCTGGTTGATGTTTTATAATGTATTCCCTTAGTCGCCTTGTACGACATCCACGGGAAGAGCTGGAGTTGTCCTATTCTACTCTACCGGAAACCACCTCTCACCCTTGCTCCAAACTCATCGCAATCTGAATTCCGCCGAACATTACACTTCTTTGTTGTATATTAATGTAATACATGTGAGTTTTTGAAAACTATCAATTCGCATAACTTTTAACTGTGTAATCCGATTGCCATAATTATTTCTGAAAACTTCATCAGAATCGGTTCAATAGTTTTTATGTGAGGCGTGCACAAACAAATGTTGCAGTGTGGTTCCCGGCTTAGAATAGGGCCACCCCTATCTTTCCCGTGGGTGTCAACTAAGGGATTGCACCAGGGACGGGCAGCAGCGTTCTCCTGTGTGTGTATATTACTGCGATCACCAATCCGCCTGCCAAGCGTGGTGATTATGGCAAATCCCCCAATGGACGACTTACCAAAAGCGGTATTCTATTGGGGAGGCCTATGTCCAGCAGTGGACGTGTTTAGGCTGATGACGTGCACAAACTAACAGACATAAATGAAATGATTTTAATGTGTTCTATTTAGTTCTATCCCCACACACACTCACACCCACACACACACACGAACACGTCTTTCAATTTTAACTGGCGATATAACTTTGTCCTGGAATACAGGGTTTCCCTAAGTCCAAGCGTCAGTCTCCACAACAATCTTCCTTGCTATTTGACGCCTAATTAACTTAATTTAAGCCTTTAATACTTTTGTAAAGATTGATTGGAGAAAATAAATAAGAATAAAATAAAAAAAATAAAAAAATTACTTAACTTAAAACCCCCAAATTTTTTTGCAAATATTTTCAATGTACAGACACGCGAAGTATACCTTCTTATTTTTGAAAAGATTGAGTTGAGATACACGCAGAGTATATTTATCTAGGTCGCCATAGCTTTTAAACTACAGTAAATAAATGGATTGAAGATATTTTCGCAAATTAAAAGCTTCTTGAATTAAAAACGTAATGGCGGCGGCGTAAGCGATGCGCCTTAAACCAAAATAAGGTAACATCGCAAAATATTATTAAATTCGCTTCTGCGATTTAGTTCTAACCGCGGTTTATTATTTTCCTATCGTAAATGTTATCTTGAATTTTTCTATGTATCATTTGCATTATTTATTATTTACTGGTTAGAATAAGACCATCTCCAATCTTCCCCGTGGTTTCCGGCTTAGAATAGGGCCACCCTAACCGCTCGGCCACGACCTTGCCGCTGCCAGCGGCAGCTAGGAGCGGGGCGGCGAGCGGCGAGAACAAACGTACAAAAATATTAGCAGCACGCCACGAGGCGCCGCAATCAGCGGCCAACCGTCCGCCTGCCGAAACCGCGCCGCTCACCGCGCCGCGTCCCGCTAAACCAAAAGTCGTGGCCGAGCGGTAAGTCTTCCCGTGGGTATCGTCAAGGCGACTAAGGAATTGTACCAGAGACGAACGGATAACAGCGTTCTCCTGGTCATTACTGATATCACCAAACCCTGAAGTGTGGTGGTTATAGCAAATCCCCCAGTGGACAGCCCACCACAAGTGACATTCTATTGGGGAGGCTTATGTTCATACTTGATGCATCAAGTTAATCAACATCCTACTAATATTATAAACGCGAAAGTTTGTAAGTATGGATGGATGTTTGTTATTCTTTCACGTAAAAACTACCGAATGGATTTTAATGAAACTTTACAATAATATAGCTTATACATCAGAATGACACATAGGCTACAATTTATAAAGATATTTTTTTTATTTTTTTTTTTTATTTTATTTATTAATTCTGAAACCTACAGCTAATTTACAAAAATATATAATACAGTATAATATAAATTAAACATTAGCCATTAACAGATTTCTAATATATAAACATAAACATTATTGTATAGGGTAATAAAAAAAGTAGACAAAAGTAGGAGGGTACAGAAGAGAAAAAAAAAAAAAATTAGATAGAAATTTACAATCAAATAGGTATAAATAAATTATCTACAATCTACGTCGTCGTCGCAATGAGAGTTGAGTGCGTGTGCGTGAGGAGTGTGTGTATGGGGGTGCGTGTGCGCATGTGTGTGTGACTAGGCGAGCGATACGAGGCGAGGAGAGGCGAGGTGGGGTGGGGTGGGGGGGGGCTGCTCTGCAGGTGCTCGTTTTGGTTGCACGTAAGCTAAGGTTTACTGTTTAATAGGTTTACGGTTTAATATTGTGTGAATTGTCCAAAATATCAAGTAAATAGGAAAAAATCTGTCATCTGCGAGCTATTCTGGCGTGCGCTGCCAAAACCGCTAGAGTTACACATATGTAATGTATGATGGAAATGTTTATCTTAAATAGTCCCTCAAAAAAGGTACTCGAAATACAGACGAAGTCGCGGGCACCAGCTAGTCTTCTAATAAATAAAAACGATCAGGGGCGGAAGAGCGAGAGCGGGAGCGGGAGTGGGAGGAGGAACGGGAGCGGGAGCGGAATTAACAATCATTTTTGAAATGTTTGTCTGTTAATTTGTGCACGCATCACTTAAAAACTGCTGAACTGATTTTGATGAACTTTTCACAGAAACATAGGGCTTAACTCGGATTAATATATATGCTTTGTTTCATCGCAATCGGTTAACTTAATCAAAAGTTATGGACATTTTTAGTTTTCATATACTAAGGTTAGTATGCAATATAACAAAGAAGTATAATTTTAAGGTTCGGTACTATTCAGATTGCGATGAGTTTATACTACATTTGGAGCTGTAGTGGGAGTGGGAGTGGGCATGGTACAGGACAGGACAGTGGGGACAGGAGCAGGAGAGGGAGCGGAAGTGGGAAGACGAGCGTATTCTGAAGTCCACGCGGGTGGAGCCGCGGGCACAGATGGTAAACAAATAAGTTTTTTTGGCTCTCTATCTCTTATTTGACATTTCCTTTATGTTATACAACTTATATAACAATAGGTACTATAATACCATTCGTCATAATAACTAATTAATGATAATCAATAACATATGGGACTGCAATCTGACTAGCCCAGTCACAGTGCGTCGGCGCACACAAATATATACTGTAATCGTTGATACTGTACTAGCTTCTGCGCCGTGGGTGTTCCTAAATCAGATCAACAGCCCAAAATAGAATATAATATAATATAATATAATA
The DNA here is from genome assembly GCA_947086405.1 of Esperia sulphurella. Classification (NCBI taxonomy): domain Eukaryota; kingdom Metazoa; phylum Arthropoda; class Insecta; order Lepidoptera; family Oecophoridae; genus Esperia; species Esperia sulphurella. The sequence continues at coordinate 782,776 of OX352281.1, read as the reverse complement.
TAATATAATATAATATAATATAATATAATATAATATAATATAATATAATATAATATAATATAATATAATATAATATAATATAATATAATATAATATAATATAATATAATATAATAGCAGAGTAGAGTAGAGTTCGCTCCCGCTCCGGTCCCGCTCCCGCTCCCGCTCCCGCTCCCGTTCCGGTTGCCGCTGCCGCTCCCGCTCCCTCTCCCGCTCCTGCTCCCGCTGCCGCTTCCGCTCTCGCTCCCCCCCTCCCGATTCCACTCCCGCTCCCGCTCCAGACAAACAGACAAAAATGATTGAAATGTGTTCTATTACTTATCCTTAGACCCCTCAATTTTTTTTGCAAATGTCTTCAATGTACAGACATGCGATGTTTACGATTTTATTTATTAGATAATAATCAGAATAATATGAAGATGGAATATGCGTGTACGAATAGTACGTAATTATTGTAACGAAAGGTCAGGGAAAGTTGACTGACGTATGATATGATTTGAGTTCTTCTCACCACGTGCCCGCTAGTGATGGGATAGTGTCGATAAAAATACGAATAATTGTCGATATTCCTCCAGACATGTGGCGACAACGCCTAGGATGTTTTGCGTCGAAAGAAACGTTATGGCGTCTCCATTCCAGATCCAGTCGGCGCTATTTTGCTCTAAATATTATAGACACAACCTGTTAAAGGTTTTATCTCAATTGCACTCTCGCATCCAAACATGCCGTGTGGTTTCCGGTAGAGTAGAATAAGACCACTCCAACTCTTCCCGTGGATGTCGTACAAGGCGACTAAGGGAATACATTATAAAACATCAGTCAGGCCTCCCCACCCCGTCTGGCCAGCGCGGGGAGTGTAGGCCAAATCCTCCGTCTGTCTCCGGCAGATGATAGAGGGCTGTGCTCCTGCAGTGGAGACAAAAATAACCTGATGATGATCCAAACATGAGTGTGAAGGTGCAGTCTGTCAAAACGAGTCAGCCAAAACTGAGTATGCTAGAAAGAGACAGAACACTGCGGGCAAAAAAACCTTTATTGATATCGCCAAAAAATTACCGCTAAACTGTATGAGACAGTTTGATGATTATTGCGGGGTTTTGATACAATGAGGTGTCATCAAATATTTATTTACATCGACAACCGTTATTCGCATCACTACGACGCGGCCCGGACGATGCCCGCATGCGTACGCGCACGCTGTCACTAGTGCGGATATCGCATCAGTCTGTTTATCGACTGAGGCGCCACTGGCCGCCTGCTAGCCGGCCGATACGCGAACTCGACATTTTTTTTATTATTTAATTAGAAAAAAAAATTTAATTTTCACAAGTGATATTATTATTAATAGTTATATTGACTTAGTTTGATTTTGTGTATCAGTGACTTCTGTTATTTAAAAAGGTACGTTTTTTTTTAAATTTGATTTACAAATACAAATAACTTTATTGGTTCAAGAACATTAGGGTCCTTATACTAGATAGATATATTATTGTAGATATATTATTACAAGCAGTAGCCTGGCTCCCAAACTAGGATTCCCTGTTCTATGGGTAGCCAATTTTGAAAGGGGGTGTGTTTATTTGGGCCAAATGGGGGGGGGGGGGGGACAGGTAAATATTTCATAATGTATAACATATACTTGCCTATTTCCTAAGATTTTCTCCTGTGAGATGGAAATTAGACAATTTACCGAGACCAACTTGTAAAAACAATTCTGTCCCTGGTGGAAATCGAAGCCACGATCTGTGATGACGAGCCAACGAGGCGGTCAACTTAATCTGAACAATGGAAACAATTCAGTTTATTTATTAGAAAGTTTAATCTGGTATATTGATTAGATTAATGATTATGTGGTACTAATGATTCCAATGACCTGATGGTAAATCACTAACATAGAGTAAACAAAGAGGTAGGTATCAATAGTATGATATAAGTCACAATTCTGAGTGTAATATATAAAATTTACTTATATAGAGGTTGTATTTCATCATAGCACCTTAATAATTATCAAGTTATTATTTACTTGTAGTAGTTCTCTCTTGCGACTAAGATTATTGCTTGGAACATTTAACGTATGATTATTTTAATTGATTAATATATAAAATATTTTTATATATTTTCTTGTAAATATAAAAACTGTTTATTGTACAAAATCAAAATATTTATTTTCAAAATTGTAATACATACATTATTCTCTTTTTGACGTTAAATTCTGCCTAAAACTACTCCACTTCCACCTGTATAACCGAGGGGAAGAAGTGGCAACAAACCCAACGGCACAGGGCCATACCTTTGATTTATCTTATTCATTACAATCATTAAGTCTACCTATGCTGAGCCATCAAGCACTCCATGGACTTTTATCATTTAAGTAGTCATCTAACTTATAGTAGGCTTTCTTGCACAGATTAACTTTTATAGAAGATTTGAATTTTTGTTCAGACAAGTTAATAATTTCATTCGGAACCTTATTGTAGTAACGCACGCACAGCCCCACAAAAGAATTATTGATCTTAGACAATCTAGAATGATGTATTTATGTACCAAAATACATACATACTTTTTCATCAGCCAGTTTAAGTAGACGTCATTATATATATATGTTATGCTTAAGTTTCGTCCTTGATTGAGAGTGAGAGCCTGGTGATTTGTCATTTGTCTACCTAGCGCAGACACCAGCCTCTCGCAAAGGTTTTTATTATTTTATGACTGTATTTCCGCTCTTATTTTTCTTTATCTGTAACCTTTGTGTACAGAAAATAAAGATATATTTTATTATTTAAAAAGAAATGTGTACATCGTACACAAAATACGGTTTCTCTAATTTTTTTAAATTCATACATACATAATGCTCACGCGTTGGTCTCAGAGGGGTAGGCAGAGGCGATACTTTGCGCAATTCAATGTCGCAAAGTGGCTTTCCTTCGCCCGCTTTTCGCCCCGTGATACCCCTTGACGTGATGTGTTGCGAACAACATCGCGGTTTTTTAAATTCAAATATTATATATTGTACACCAATTCATATACAATTTTATATCTATAAAAAATTTACATAGAATAAAATTAATGAATTTAGTGTACAGCGGCGGCCTTATGGCTTTTAGCGATTTCTTCCAGGCAACCTTTGGGTGGTAGCGATTTTTTTAAGTTGTACATGTACATGGCATAAACTTGCATGATATACTTAAATAAATATATACATACCGATAACTAGTAATAGAAAATATATACTTATAATTTTTTTCTTTATATAAAAAAAAATTGTCATCATTATTCAACAGTTCGTAATAAGTATCAGACAGCTCACTTTAATAGATACTAATTATCGGGCAAACGAACAAAAACAAGTACCTGCAGTTTAATTTCAGATAAAAAAATCATCAATTGATGCATGCAAATTGACTTATAATCCAAATCAATTTAGAACTACATATATAGGCTAACATATAAGAAACTCTCTTACTTTCAATTCAATTCAATTCAAATATTCTTTATTGTGCACCAAAACAAATACATTTTTAAATAAAAACAAAACTTACATAGAAGGATGAATTTAGTGTACAACGGCGGCCTTATCGCTTTCAGTGATTTCTTACAGGCAACCTTTGGGTGGTGGCGAATTTTTTAAGGAGTGGAAATACTGAATTACTTGTTATATTTGTTGGAATAATTCTTTCTATCTCTTACAACAGGTATTCAAATGTAGAGTTCGTTGCCTGTGATATTATCGGCCATCAATTAAGATAAAAAACAAGTCATTAAAATACATAGTACATGATTAAGCCAACACAAATAATATAACTGGATTTTATTCATAATTTGTAATGATTTATTTACTTCAAATCTTTTCAGTACATTATATATACCGTGGGTTTCCGGTAGAGTAAAATAGGACCACTCCAACTCTTCCCGTGGATGTCGTACAAGGCGACTAAGATAATAAGGCGACTAAGAGATTGTACCAAGGACGGACAGCAGTGTGTATGTTAAGATCATTACTACGATCACCAATTCGCCTGCCAAGCGTGGTGATTATGGCAAATCCCCCAAGGGACAAATTACCAAAAGCGGTATTCTATTGGGGAGGCCTATGTCCAGCAGTGGACTATTTAGGCCGATGACGATGTTTCAATACCTCCAAGGTAACTAACACTACCCTTTGGCCCTGGTGCTATCTCTTAGTCGCCTTGTCGACACCCACGTAAATAAAGAAAAAATATGATCTATGTAAAAATACTATCTACTGAATAGCACAAACAGACAAACTTCGTGTTTTTCGCGATAGACACAGATATAGAAGTCCTTGGCTGTGAAAACGAGGAAGAGATAGTAAACATTTCGTACGATAAAAAGATTATGCAACCTTTCATTGTTTCTTTTGATGACTATTATTTTTAACCGTCACATTTTTTTCCAAGGTTTGTTTTTGCCTGTTTCCCTACAGTAACTAACTAACTAATCAAATAGCAGACTCGATTCTCTAAGTTTTACTAATTTTGTATCAAAGTCAAAGTCAAAATCATTTATTGCATATGAGTACACTTGGTACATTTATACACGTCATTTTTTTTTTCTATTTGTTTACGCGGGTGTCGTCAAGGCGACTAAGGGATAGCACCAGGGGTGGGCAGCAGCGTTTTTCTGTGTATATTAAGATCATTGCTATGGCGGCTAATCTTTGAACTTAGCTGTATTTTTGACGTTATGGACCTTTAAGATACGCTTAGAGTATCGCTTATTGTACTTGTGGGTTGGTATGGTTATTAATGACAATTTTGTCATTCTCATGAGAAACCAGGTACAATCATCATCAGGTTATTTTTATCTCCACTGCAGGAGCACAACCCTCTCTCATCTGCCGCAGATATTCCCGCCTCCTCACCATTCTCCCCCCGCAACTCCTCTAAGCGAGGATCAACGGAGGCAACTGCAAAGACACCTACCAGTGAAGGTAGGGCAAGTCCCAGGTCACGAATTTACGCTACCTTGGGCCCCAGACAAATTTAATTAAAGAAGTAAAGAGTCAAAGTAGGAAGAGAGTTCCCACTTCCCCTCTAGCAGGAGACAGACGGATGATTTAGCCTACACTCCCCGCGCTGGCCAGACGGGTTGGGGAGGCCTGATTGATGTTTTATAATGAATTCCCTCAGTCGCCTTGTACGACATCCACGGGAAGAGTTGGAGTGGTCCTATTCTACTCTACCGGAAACTACACGGCTTAAATTACAAGATGGAACATGCTTTCACAGATAGAATGTAACTTCCAAAAATGTTTACTCGAACGGGGACCGGTCTATCCGGAACTTTGCCTATGTTGTTCAACCGAGCGATGTCGCATTAATTACGCTTCAAATTACTTATCGCTGTACTAAATACAAACTAATTGCGATTAGGAAGCTGTACAACATCAATTGCAAATACCAACCTTACCTCCGAGTTTGCGAGCCCCCAGAGACATTATGCAATCAATTGATATTGACCAAAATAGACTTCACACAATAATGGATCCATCATAATCTGAGTTTCATTTATTTACTGCCATAATTGGCACACAAAATTCAAGTAAACAATATAAGAAAGAAAAAAATCAGTTAATCAAATACCATACCTCTATACATCATAATGCTCACGCCTTAGTCCCATAGGGGTAGACAGAGATGATGTATCGCCACTTTGGGCGATCCTGACAAACATCGCAAGGTGACTTCGTCCGCTTATCGTCGCGTGTGAACGTTTGCCACAAGCGAATGTGAACGAGTTGCGACTCCCGGGCCCGCAGTTGCGTGGAACAGAGCGATTGTTTGGAACGCTCCATCTAGTAATACATCATCATATCAGCCCTTAGACGTCCACTGCTGGACATAGGCCTTCCTCAATGTACTCCACCACACCCGGTCCTCCGCCCTCCGCATCCAGCCGCTTCCGGCCACCTTATTCAGATCGTCGGTCCATCCTACGAGTACCCATCCACGGTCTCCACTCCAGAGCTCATCTGCCTCAGTGGCAGTCGGTTTTGCGACAGATGTGGCCCGCCCACTGCCATTTCAGCTTGCTAATCCTTTAGGCTATGTCAATCACCTTCGTTATTCGTTGGATCTCCTCATTAAGAATCATATCCCTCATAGAGACCCCGAGCATAGCCCTTTCCATAGCTCGCTGAGGGACTTGAAACTTGGGATCAGGCCCACCGTCTGTGTCCACGTCTCCGCGCCGTAGGCAGGACGCACTGAATAAAGACTTTTGTCTTTAAACATTGTGGAATGGGCGACGTGAAGACTTGACGCAGTTTTCCAAATACTGCCCACCCTAACTGGATTCTTCTGTCAGCTTCCCTATCGAAATTGATCCTACCCAACTGTATTGTCTGTCCTAGGTAGACATACTCCTGAACAACTTGGATACTGACATTGTCGACGATGACCGATCTAATACAGGGCCACTAATTATCGAATAACGATCTTTTTGTATCGAGACTTGTTTAAGTACCCTTAAATACAACAGCTAAAATACATAAATTAAACTGTAAATGAGCTTTAAAACGTTTCTGTCCCTCTCTGTCAAGTTTTTGGCTGTCCAGTAATGTTGAACTACACTGGCATACTAATGATATGAAATGAGAGGTAACTTGTAGAACAGTCTCCTGATATTTTATTGAGATATAATTTCTACCAGATTGTGCCTCGAAATCAAAGCTATTAAACAGTGAAAACGCCGTCAAATTCTGTTCAGTAGTTTCCACGATTAGCCCGTACATACATACATGCATGCATGCATGCTGCATGCATGCATGCATACATACATACATACATACATACATACATACATACATACATACATACATACATACATACATACATACATACATACATACATACATACATACATACATACATACATACATACATACATACATACATACATACATACATACATACATACATACATACATACATACATACACGAAATTTTTTAATTATATTTTTGGACTCTACTGGTCTTAAGTAATGTCTGGGTAGTGCATTTTTTTTTAAATTTCAATGTATAGATTGATTTTTCTTTTGTTTTTCTACTGTTTTATTATATGTATAGATAATCGTTTTTGTTGTAGACAAGAAATGGTGCGAAATTACTACATCTTGAATTGATAAGAATAATCTGATAATACCATTTATTGACAATATTTTGAGAGCAGTCGAGATAATGCACTATATATTGTTTATCCTCACCTGATTATTATATTACTACCTATCTACACCTCATACCTAACATGCATATTTTAAAATCATCTGTTATCTAATTTAATAACCAATTAGTGTCACTCATGAAGGAAAAAACTTTGAGGTGAAACTATGAGCTACGAAAAATTATTTTGCTTCGTGGTATGAGGGAATACATTATAAAACATCAATCAGGCCTCCCCAACCCGTCTGGCCAGCGCGGGGAGTGTAGGCCAAATCCGTCTGTCTCCGGCCGATGGGAGAGGGTTTTGCTCCTGCAGTGGAGACAAAAATAACCTGATGATGATTATGATGAGGTTTACACTAACATTGTAAAGAGGAAAGTTTGTATGTTTTTGTATGAATGCTACATTATCCCTGAGTAACATCGGCTATATTTTGATTGGGATTGGAAGTCTGAGTGGGAATGGAAGTGGGATAGGGAGCGGGAGTGGAAACGGGAGCGGATCCTGTAGTCCACGCGAGCGGGGCCGCCGGCACACCAGTTTTTTCCATTATTTAACACTTTTAGATGGCTTTGACTTTTAGGCCTACGTCTACTGCTGGACATAGGCCTACCCCATCGAACTTTACACAATTTGATCAAAATTAGACAGTCAAAATCAAAAATACGCCTGCCAAGCTACCAAAAGTGTAATTCTATTGGGAAGGCTTATGTTCAGCAGTGGACGTATTTCGGCTGATGATGAACAGACAGACAAAATACTATTAGCTGTCATTTCTCATTTCATGCGTTCTCCAACTGTGGTATAGCTATGAAAAATTATTAAATACTAGCTTTTGCCCGCGACTTCGTCCGCGTAGGTTTCGATATTTACTCACATTGAATTTCAAAATAGATATCATTTTTGGTTTCGCGTAGAAATGAAATTTTTTTTCAGGATAAAAATTAGTCTATGTCCTATTCCAGGACCTAACCTATATGTGTGCTAAGTTTCATCACGATCCGTCCAGTGGTTGAAGCGTGATTGAGTAACAAACATCCAAACATCCAAAGTTTCGCAAGCTTAACTCATGCATATGCAAGAGTCAATGCATTTCCGTGCAACGTAGTAGATAGGATAATACCCGCACCTTAATCACGGCCAAAAGATAACAAAATAAAACTTAACAATTTATGTCTAACTAGCCATGGACATATATAATTATGACATGCGGGTTGAGATCTAATAAATTATGCACATTTTTTCTACTGTCAATCACAGTGATGCTGGCAGGTATTATTCGATAATGACTCTTGCATATGCATGAGTTTGGTTTTTTATCCCTCATGATCACGAATTGCAGAACGGCCTATTGTTTTTACGGTCATACAACTGAGCTAACGTTACGGTTCGGCCGCATAAATAGGGCGGTAACCGTTCAGAATACGATCCATCAGCCTGAAATAATCCACTGCTGGTGGATCTTCGATTCTTCTCATCCAGTCATAATAGTATTTCCTTACTATTTAGATTGCGATGAGTTTGGATTACATTTGGAGCTGCGAGTGGGAATTGGAGTGGGAGTGCAAGTGGGCGTGGGCGTGGGAAAAGGGGAGTGGGTGTGGAAGCGGGAGCGGAAGCGGGAGGGTAGCGGGAGCGGAAGCGGAGCGGGGGGGGGGGAGCGAGAGCGGCAGCTGGAGTGGGAGCGGAAGCAGGAGCGAGAGTGGGAATGGGAGCGGATTCTGTAGTTCACGCGAGCGGAGCCGCGGGCACAGCTAGTATTACATATATAAATGTTTATACTAGCTGGTGTCGGTCCATGTGGCATCGGGGCGTCCCACCCTTTCTTTCTAATTATATGTTTTTAATATTACTCTACTTTATTTTTGTAATTTCAAAATGGCGCTTCAGCACTGTTAACTTTGCACTGTCGATATGCATTTCCAGTGCACTGCGCCGCCGGTGCAACAATGAGGTCTCGGTCACATACCAGTTTAGCAAGTTTACATTATAAATGCAATACCTACACAAGACAATGCAAAGTTGCGAGCATGTAAACATTAACTAAGTAAATACTAGGTACAATATGCAATATTGATATATTGTCCCGGAAATTCTCGCAACATATCATCGTCAGGTTATTTTTGTCTCCACTGCAGGAGCACAACCCTCTCTCATCTGCCGGAGACAGACGGAGGATTTGTCCTACACTCCCCCGCGCTGGCCAGACGGGTTGGGGAGGCCTGATTGATGTTTTATAATGTAACACAACATATATATTATGTATAAAGTCGGTTAAAAATAGCCACATACATACATACATAGATAGTCCTCACACACTTCACCACCCTCACTCAAATTCATCAACCTTTTTATGCACCTCCTTTTATTCTTCTCACTGCGGACCCCAGTCTGTTTGAGGACGTTACTAATTTGATCCTTGAATATCTTCCTATTCCGTGTGGCTTCCGGTAGAGGAGAATAGGACCACTCCAACTCTCCCCGTGGATGTCGTACAAGGCGACTAAGGGAATACAGAATAAAACATCAATCAGGCCTCCCCAACCCGTCTGGCCAGCGCGGGGAGTGTAGGCCAAATCCTCCGTCTGTCTCCGGCAGATGAGAGAGGGTTGTGCTCCTGCAGTGGAGACAAAAATAACCTGATGATGATGATATCCTCCTAGGACTACCTCTAGCTGTAGTTCCTTCCACATTCGCGCTGTAAATCTCTTTAGTCACTCTTCTGTCACTCATACCTATGCTCATGTATATATATATTATCTTCTTAGGGGGCCAGGAAGACCTGGCGACACTTCGACCCTTCAGGATCTTTTGTGCCAAACCCCTGACCACCAACGGTGCCCCAAGCCGATTTGGTGGACTTCACATACGCCTCAGAATTTCTTCTTCGGCATATGCAGGTTTCCTTACGATGTTTTCCTTCACCGAAAAGCCTGTGGTATTATAAATAAACCGTATTTAAGTTTCGTAAAACTCATTGGTACGGGCGGGGTTTGAACCCACGACCTCATGAACGTGAGGCGAGTGCACAACCAACCAGCTACCACGGCTCTTACCTATGCCAACCTATGCTCATACATTCTACATGTCCAAACCAACGCAACATTCCCTTCTCTACCTTCGTTACTACGAGGGGCGTTCAATAAAAAGTCGGGCATCCGATTAGCGTCTGTTGCTAAGTCGTGGTTGTCTGGCGAGACATCATCTATTAAAAAGACCTCTTTAGAGCTAAAATAAACTGTATAACAATAACAAAAGTCTTACGATAGATAGATATCTGGCTGGTAATGCGCAAGCAGCTGACAGACAGTCGTCTCGTTTCTCCAGACTGACCGCCGATGTTTGTTGTCGTAGCCATAACAGGCACTGTTGCCATGTCCACGGATGGCGGCCTTGGATACAGTTTTCGAAGAAAATTATCAGAAGTCGGACTGTATTTGGCGTACAAAAAGGCGGCACTCAGCTCTGCCTACACCTAAACCACCCCGGCACTCCATGTAATATCTTTATCACGTAGTTTTCACGGGAGCTGTAAATGTTTATAAAAACAAGAAAGGCGTCGCTTGAATCATTTATTATATATAAGTTTTATTGAAAGTAAAAAAATCTGTGAAATACTCTCGCGTAAATTTAGCCTTTTATACCGTCTAGCTCTAGCTAGACGGTATCTAGCGCCTTTTTAGAGTTAAGTTAGTACCCAGAGCTCACACACATCGTCTTATGAATGTCGTATCACGAAGTGAAAAGCGAGCGAAGGAAAGTCGCTTTGCGACATTGGATTGCGCAAAGTGGCGATTTATCGTCTCTGCCTACCGCTCTGGGACCAAAACGTGAGCATTATGTATGTATGTATTACTAGCCTGTCCGTACACATTTGTGTGTGCGCGTAAACTATAGAGAGGGACAACGTTATACGACAACAACATAACTGCTTCTCTTCCTAACCAGTAGCCTTGGTTTATTTAAGGGCAACGCTGAACTGGATGTAGAAGTGAGTGTCGCTTCTGTAGGTTTATATTTAATACTCTTTGGTATATGTTCCCTTAGAAACTAAAGAAACAATATTGATTTAGATATGTATGTAAACTTTTTATTGTACCAAAACGAACAACAACATCTCGTGAAAACCATTGTCGTCATTCATATTTGCAATGGGATGATGCAAAAACGATAAGGTTCCCTCCAAATATCAGGCCACTATCTCCCGACCTCATGACTCTGTCGCAACAACACCCATTTCAGTGTAGTAACAGCTAATCGTTACATGCGTGTTTACTTTCGTATTAAGTAGTTATATTTGGAAGGAAGGTTATTTTAAGATAATTACTGATATAACTGTCAGTTATTTTTGTAACTAGCCTATTTAAATATTATAATACTGAAGTGTGGTTCCCTTGGAATAGGGCCACTCCCATTCTTTCTGTGGGTGTCGTCAAGGCGACTAAGGGATTGCACCAGGGACGGGCAGTAGCGTTCTCATCATCAGGTTATTTGTTGTCTCCACTGCAGGAGCACAACCCTCTCTCATCTGCCGGAGACAGACGGAGGATTCGGCCTACACTCCCCGCGCTGGCCAGACGGGTTGGGGAGGCCTGACTGATGTTTTATAATTCCCTTAGTCGCCTTGTACGACATCCACGGGAAGAGTTGGAGTAGTCCTATTCTGCTCTACCGGAAACCATACGCACAGTAGCGTTCTCCTGTGTGTATTAAGAGGCGATGTAGTTCGCAACACATCACGTCAAGGGGTATCACGGGGCGAAAAGCGGACGAAGGAAAGCCGCTTTGCGACATTAGATTGCGCATAGTGGCGATACAACATTTCTGCTTACTCGTCTAGGACCAAGGCTATACTGAACATATTTTCTACTGTGCTTACACCTATCACACCCGTTCACATATAAATCTAATAAGCATATAAATCTTTTCATTTCTTGCTTGCGATGTACCAACTGCGTCCGTGAGTCATTTGGTGGCCTCACTGACAATCAGCGCTGCAGCTCTTGCTACAGCATAAGCTGAGCTGGGGACCCTTTTCGCGTCACACTACAACACTGTGGCATTATTTTCTGTTTTGTTTTAACGGTTATGTAATTTGTTTGCTTCTTTTTTTTCATTTTTATGTCGTCAATTTTAATTCCTGTGTTGTATTTGTGTTCGCCAAATAAAGTCTTTCTATTCTATTCTATAAGGCATGTATGTTTGTATTTGAGACCATTACTGCGATCACCAATCCGCCTGCCAAGCGTGGGGATTATGTCAAATCCCCCAATGGACAACTTACCAAAATTGGTATTCTGTGGGTGATCGCAGTAATGAACTTAACAGACACACACAGGAGAAAGCTGCTGCCCGTCCCTGGTGCAATCCCTTAGTCGTCTTAACGACAACCACGGGAAAGATAGGGGTGGTACTATTCCAAGCCGGGAACCACATGGCAATAAAAAAACCATCAGGAACCAAAAGAAGATATATCAAGAAATTCTACAATGTCTAGGGGCGGAAAATGCCATAATTTACATATAAATTTAATTTACATAGTAACGAAACTACTGTTTTTTATAACATCCATCATTCTAGATAAGACGTAATCAGACGAACCATCAGATGTAGAGAAAGTCAAATAAAACAGCGACAAAGGAAATAATGTAGCAAGTAGATTCAATTACAAATCAATGTCATTACATGTACTCAGATAATACTAAGTACTTGCTCACACTGTGCCAGTCGCTGTCACAAGTGGCTGAGAGCTAGTGGTGAGTAGGTGGTTGCTAGTATTAGACTCAGTGCAATAGTTAGAGGCATTGGTACGTGTTGAAAAGTTTGAAATACTTTTAGTTTATTTCGTATTTAAATATTTTGATTTTCTGTTTGTGAGTTTTAATTGAAACTAACTTTTTCTTTATAATAAAAAAAAACTTTTTAAAAGTTTGAGTTCATAATCATAAATTATCAATAAAATTAAATAGTTGAATGGAGATGGCCAAAAAAGTTTATTTTTTTGTTAAATTATTTTATTCTAATTGCGAAGTAGCTCCTTAGCAACAATGAAACATGTAGGATTTTCAGTTGTTACAATACAAAGTGTTTATTATTTTATTTTTAAATTTAGATAATTGATAAGAAGCTTCTTAGCATCAATGAAACATGTAGAATTTTCAGTTGTTACAATACAAAGTGTTTTTTATTTTATTTTTAATTCTTGATAATTCAAAAGTAACTTCTTAGCAACAATGAAATTGTAATAAACTGTATTAAATTTTCAGTTGTTATAATACGTAAAGTGATAATATTATTCGGTTTATTTTTTATTATATTAATTTATTATTTATTGCTACCCATAGAAAAGGGAATCCTAGTTTGGGAGCCAGTCTACTGCTTGTAATAATATATCTATATAGATATGTCTAGGCCCCACCGTACATAGGACAAACCCAAGAGGTTTATGTTTATGTTTATGTTTATGTTATGTTTATTGCATTTTTAGACCAATGAGATTCATTCTATTATTAAAAACTATTATAAAATTTAACAATACAATACACTTTATTGCACAAACAAATACACTTACAAGTTTTAAAAGTTAAGAATAGAACAATTTAGGCGAATTTCTAAACCTGACCTAACTTTTTACTAGTGGCTTATAATCATTGATATTATACCAATTCATGCCGTTTGTGCACCGACACTTATTAATAGTACCTATCTTATCTTTCCAGAAAAAGATATGGAAGAGACTGTAAGCGAGCAACAAGAGGACGTGAAAGAGAAAAAAGATGACCCTGAAAAAGATCCCGACGAAAACCACGAGAGATATAGGAAACTAGATGAAAGTGAAATAATAAATAATCTGAACAATGCCATCAAAACTTCGAATTTCGTACAGAATCTTAAGATCTCGAATTCTAGCGGTGGTCTGGTGTTGAACGACAAGGATAATAAGGAGGCGACGCTGCTGGCTGACTCCAAGACAGTTGTCAGGTTTTCTCCAGTGTGGAAGCAAGTAAGTTACAGTGCAATAACGCCTTTACCTTTACCGCCATCATCGCTGTCAAAATCTTTCTTGTATGAGACGCAATTTGTCTGTACTTATGTCTCGCTCTGGGCTTCCTGCCACTTTTCTTATAATTGAGTCTGTGTTCCTGCGCATGTTTATTGCAGATCGTAGCTAGGTATGCTAAGGAGCTGAACAGTTTTATGTCCATCGTCTCTACAAAGTATTAAAAAAATTAACTACACAAATTCTGAAAAATCATTTACAGACATCTACAACATATAAATTTTTTTTGAGGAGTATATACATATATTATACATATACTGCTCAAGAAAAAAATTAGAGGAACAAGATTTTGAAATATATTTAAAACATATAAAAGATATTAGTCTGTAAATGATTTTTCAGAATAGTTTGGTGAAAATAAATGGAACGTAATGATATTTGTGCGAGTACTAAAAAAGCATGTTTAGTCTCTTTTTTTATAAAATTTAAAAATTAATACAGGATGGGCGAAGAAATTAGGGTTTAACTTAAAATTTATTTTCACAAACTAATATTTCAAAAATTACATGAATTCAAAATCTTGTTGCCCTAATTGTTTAGAACAGTTTATAAATAATCATTAAATATGTTATAAAAAGTAATTGCAGTGTGTTTTACTAATGAATCAACATACATAAAAAACATACATTACATTAAATTAATACTAATGAACATTAGTATTAATTATAATCATCTATCTATATCATTAGCATAAATACCAGACCTTTAAACGTTTGCCATGGCATCACTAACAAACCAATTGGTGGATTTGTATGGAACTAAGGTTTTTTTTCATTGTCATCAACAACTCTGAATTTTCTAGAATACTAGATTTCGATGGGGCAGTTCAGTAAGAGAACACTCAAAGAAAAAATAATATTTTGATAAGTGATGCCATCGCTTCGACTTAGCCCGACCTTTATCAGTTCAGGCTCGCTTCCTCGAAGCATGCGCTGGCGTTTTGCTAGTTTAAGGTATTTTCGTATCAAAAAATTCGTGTGAAAAGAGACTGATGCAAGTTGCAACTTTCGTAAGCGTTTAAAAGTCCCGGGTTTATCATTTTTTTTTCATCAAAACAATAGAGATTTTTTTTTATTTTATTTATTACACCATTTAAAAACACATTAACATCCTTACTGGTACCGGTAAACCATTATTTGGTGTTGTCGTAGCACCAGACCTCGTGCTGTCCGTCGCTCACGCGGCGCCCACGAGCACAGACACTCGTACAGTATTGCGGGTACATCTAGAAATTGATCTAGATATTGTTCTATAATACTTTCTAGTCTTCTAGCGAAACCAAAGGTTTATCTGTAGAAGACGTTCGCAAGTTATGTACTTTTACAATTTTTTAAATTTCTTTTTGTTCAATTTGATTGGTTTTTTGTTTTATTTTGTAACTAGCTGTGCCCCTTCCCACTTCCGTTCCAATTCCCGCTCCCACTCCCGCTCCCTATCCCACTACAGCTCCAAATGTAGTCCAAACTCATCGCAATCTGAATAGTACCGAATATTAAAATTATACTTCTTTGTTATATTGCATATACACGGTGCTACTTTGCATTCTTGCCATATTCACAGAGCTAATAGTAGAGAACATTACCTATTATTTTAGATAAACTAGAGACTCTCATAAATAAAGCACCCTAAGTTTTTAGTAAACTTTGTTTTGCAGTACACATAGGAATAAACCAATTTTTTCTCGCACGTTCAACAGGCGCAATAGGAATAAACCAATGTGGGCGTGGCCAGGCCTGGCGTGTAAATGAATTGATTTCAGATTTTCCTTCCTACTTTACCGCCAACAATGCCTAATTTAATATCATTACATTGTTGTCCATTTCTTTGCAAAGTAATAAATTAGGTATTTTTGGCGTACCTAGTTAAAAAGCTAAAATCATCTAATAAGATTTAAAAATTATAATTTTTAATTTGTAAATGTACAATTAATTGGTTATTTACAAGTTCCTACTTACAAAATTTACGTGCTGAGAAGCAATTGTTCAAAATGTCCTCCGTTTTGATGAAGGCACAGTCTAGCACGGCGAAGCGAATTTCGCTTTAGTTTTCGCAACACATAAACGTTTTGTTTCACTGTTTCGAACGCTGAAACAATCCTTTCGCGTAACACATTTACACTGTCTATCTACTCTGAGTATACCAAGCGTTTCACGTCACTACAAAAATAATAGTCCATCGGAGGAATAGTCCGGAAACCGTGGTGGATGAAATAAGAGCCCAGTAAATTCCCGTCGATTGAGACTAAAGCGGTGTTGAAACGAGTCTCGCTTAATTTTTCTAGGATTGTGATCACGATGTGACCACCGATGCTCGTTATGGATATTAAAAATTCCAACTCTCGTAAACCGGCTTTCGTCAGTCCACAAGATGTTGACATGTCGGTTGCCCAGTAGCCAGCGACAAAATGTACTCCGTGAGGCGTTATCTCGAGGGAGCAGATCTTGGGCTTTCCGAAAGTGAAACGGATGTTGTTGTTCACTTTTCAAAAGTTTCCACACTGTCTTGTGGCTCACACCGAAGTAACGGCCTGCTTCCCGGGTACTGGCACGGGGCTCTCTTTCAAAGTACTCGAGAATTGACTCTTGCAATTCGACTGATAGTCCTACGCTGCCTCGAGCTTGAGCGTGGATAGGGACGTCAAACTGGCGATAGTCTCTAAGTCTCTGCGTGGCAGCAAGCATCACCTGACGGGTCGGCCTCGGTCAGTTGGGAAACCTTTCCATAAACATTTCTACGGCTTGTCGCAAACTGTCACCACTTATTGCGTACAAGCGTACCATTTCTACCAATTCAATATTTGAATACGCTTCAGTCATTTTTACAACAATATTATTGAGAATAATGACAGTTAGCAGTTGACAATCAAATAATATCAATAAATAAAGAGACAAGATTAGCATAAAGAGATTATCTATGTCATGTCGTGATCTTACGAATAAGTGATGTGCACGCATTACGATAATTAGTGGTGTGCTTAACAGATTGTCGATAAAATAAAATACTCAAAACAAAAACAAAAAAATTTAGGTCTTGATTTTTTTATTGATTTGTGTTCAGTATCAGTAATATAGTTACCTCTGTAAATATGGCAAGAATGCAAAGTAACATCCTGTATACTAACCTTAAACTCGTACTAATGTATTTGAAAACTAAAAATGTCCATAACTTTTGATTGAGTACACCGATTGTGAATAAATTAAGCCTATATGTTACTCAGAGTTAAACCCTATGTTCCTGTGAAAAGTCCATCAAAGTCGGTTCAGTAGTTTTTAAGTGATGCGTGCACAAATTAACAGACAAACAGACATAAATTTCAAAAATGACTGAAATGTGTTCTATTATTTAAATCCCCCCCCCCCCCAATTATTTTTGTTGCGAATATCAACAATGTATAGACACGCGAAGTTTACGTTTTTATTTATTAGATTAATTAAGTATTTAATTTGATCTGACCTATAACGGAAGTTATTAATAAAGACATGTCTATGTCTATAAATACCATATGCAGTCATAAAACTATAGGTACATTTCTGGTTTTTAAAATATACCTAGTCATGATCTTGGCTATCCAGCAGATATTTTTTTAAACGCTTTTTATATTATGTAGTATGTATTAAACAACGATCTCTATGTACTACTAGATGGAGCGTTCCAAACAATCGCCCTATTCCACGCAAGTAGCCGCAACTCTTTCACATTGATTTTGAAACTTGTGCAGTTACTAGTCAGAACATTTAATAATTTACTAAATATTGACATTATTTAACCGTAGCGTCAATATTTAGTAATAATTAAATGTTCTGCGTAGTAACTGCACAAGTTTCATTGTGAATGTGAAAGAGTTATGGCTACTTGCGTGGAACAGAACGATTGTTTGGAACGCTCCATCTAGTAGTACATAGAGATCGCTGGTATTAAATTACTATTTTATACATCGACTATTCAGAAGTCTTCCACAATACAATCCCATGAAAAGGAATCTTAGATGGAAAGATGGGTCATTCCTGGGAGAAGCGTTCTTCGCGTCAGATTCGTGGCTCTTATTTTCTCTCATGACGTTATCTACACTGAGAAAAAAATAAGTAGCCCCCCTACTTACGTAAGGATAAAAATATACCACTATTACATAAGTAGCCGCCCTCATTATAAATGGTGTGCCGGCCACATTATTAAGTAGTTTGGTTATTTAGTAATGTGGCTGGCTACTGAATCAGTTGTAGGTGACACCAATACAAGAAATAAAAATAAACTTGTTTTACCAGGTTTAAGACTAAGTAAGGTCAGTAAATCGTTCACAGGGCAATGTATACGCTTCTACAACAAACTACCAGAGGAAATCTTAAATATGACGGACAGAAAGTTTAAGATTCACATTAAAAAACAACTTTGTAAGAAAGCCTATTATAAAGTAAACGATTATTTGAATGACAAAGATGCCTGGTACTAATGTTAATCCAGCTTCGCAAAATCTTTATTAATTGTATGCAAACTTGATTTTTAAAAGATGTGTTGCGTGAAGTTTGTTGCGCCGTTTCTTCTTCACAGCGCTAACACCTAGGAAGCGGTAGTCGATAAAAAAATGACGTGTATAAATGTACCAAGTGTACTCATATGCAATAAATGATTTTGACTTTGACTTTGACCATTTATAATGGGGGCGGCTACTTATGTAATAGTGGTATATTTTTATCCTTACGTAAGTAGGAGGGCTACTTATTATTTTCTCAGAGTATAACGTCTACGTGAGTGCCTTAGCGATAGCTTGACTCGTTTTTAAGCCTTCTTTTCCCATGTAATTTTAGTTTGACTGCATGAGGAAAAATATAAGCCACGAATCTGACGCGAAGACCGAAGACCGCTTCTCCCAGGAATAGCCCATATAAACTCTTTATTGTTCACAAATTAGGAATAAAAACAAAATTAGGTATAGATTTTTGGAAAATGTACAAAGGCCTTATCGCTTCAAAAGTTTATAATAATCTACCGTGACATATTTTCGTCGCAAGTCTACCCATGGATTTATGGATTTAATCTTAACCAGACCGTCTCACGTTCCAGACTCTGGCGTCAGCAGCGTCAATCCTCCTGACCTTCACAGCTGGCCTCACGTCGGGATACTCAGCCATACTGCTGCCTCAGCTCAAGGATGCTGGCCCTGGCAGCATCATACCATTTGACGAGGCCACTGGATCATGGATTGGTAAGTCCTTCGCTGACATGGCTTCTTAAACCACTGCTACATGTTAGGTCTCACTAATCGAATGATACTTCGCAAACTATAACTCCCCCCCCCCCCCATAGTATATGCCAATACCCCCCTTCTCCCCCTCTAGTTTTCACGTAGTAGTGCAAAAAACCAATTTTTGAAAAGAAAAAGTTAAAAGAAAAAATAATAATACGGCGCTTGCCGCGTGACGCCAAGAGTGAGAGAGAATATATTATCAAGAATAAAAATCTGTCAGTTTTCAATCAGCTGACGTCCGTGTTGCCACCTGTGAGTTTAAAAAACGCTAAAAACTGCGCGCAATATCTGAATATAGCTCGAAAAAGCGCGAGATTCCTAGCGAATATTGACTACGTGACGAAAATCTAACCCCCCTCCCCTCCCCCCCCCCGTGACCAAGAATAATATTTTGAAGACCCCCCCCTGAACGGGTGACATAGTACGGGTAACGTACCCTAGCCGCATTTGATAATTTCGTAAAAACTCAATTTCAATAATATACTTTAAATATCATACCACATGCATATATTTAACTCAAACCCCATTAAATGATGACATAATATGAGATAACAGAGAACACCTGAACCCTCAAAGAATTTTTTTCAGCAAACAGGGTTGTATTCAGTTGGATCAAATTGCCAGAATCTGTCGTAACTGCCACATCAATAAACATGTTTAAGAACAGACTGGACAATTTCTTAAAATAAAATATCCAAGTCTACTACTGATATGTAGCACCAACTATTAGCTGCCTTTCCATTTAATCCTAGTTTATCCTACTTCCTACTAATATTATAAATGAAGAATGTTTGAATATTTGGATGTTTGTTACTCAATCACGCTTCAACCACTGGACGGATCGTGATGACACTTGGCACACATATAGGTTAGGTCCTGGAATAGAACATGGGATAGTTTTTATCCCGAAAAAACATCCCATTCCTACGGGAAATACATACCTAATAATTTGTGACGTTAAGTTGTCGTATAAAATAAATAAGTAAATGGATTCGACTGTCCAAATAACATCTAAATTCTACAAATATTTGTACTTATAATTACTTTAACTTTAACTTGGTAATGTTACCTTGCTCAGTTGTTCAACGACTGGGTTTTGTGTCAAGTTGAACCATTAAATAGATGTTCTGAGAACGCATACATTTTATGACGTTTTTATTAAAGTTCTTGGTCAAGGTGTAGACAACAAGTTAACTGACTTGTTCTACTTGTTCTTGTTATACTTGTTCTTTATGGGTCATCGTCCGAAACCAGAGTTATAAATATAGCCTTTTGACAAGAAATCTTATATTAAGATAAGGGGGGTCAACCAAGTTGCTGCGTGGTTCCCGTCTTAGAATATGGCCATTCTTCCCGTGGATATCGTCAAGGCGACTAAGGAATTGCACCAGGGACGGGCAGAAGCATTTTCCTGTGTATATTAAATCATTACTGGGATCACCAAGCCAAGCGTAGTGATTATGGCAAATCCGCCATGGAAACCTTAAGTTTTTTAAAAGTTTTAACCGGTATTAAAAGGGTTTATATTAAACGAGCTGTGGATAAAACTATGTCGGGGTATCTTTGACGGGTGTGATTTGTAATGTGGAGATCCAAGGAAGAACGAAGGTCATCGACAGCCGAAAGGATTTTCAAGCCGATGTGGCAGTGGGCGGGCCACATCTCACCACAGATATTTGTACTTGAAAGAAAGAAAGAAAAGGATAAATCAGTTAATGAAATACCATACCTCTATACATACATAATGCTCACGCCATAGCCCCAGAGGGGTAGACAAATACGATGTATCGCTACTGCGCGATCCTGACAAACATCGCAAAGTGACTTACCTTCCACTTTTCGCCCCTTGACCACTTGCCGTGTTGTGTGGCGAACAACATCGCCGACTCCGTGTAAAATCAATAGGTATTTAAACCTGAGTTACAAAACTATGTACCAGCTTTTATAATAGTTTTGTAGTGGAAATATCTAAGAACGAATTCAGTATTCCTTTTCATTTCTTTGATACATTCTAGTGAATATTACAATTAACAATGTTATTATTGTGGCTACTGGCGTATCTTCTTCTCTGTCGGCTACTGCCGAGGATCGCGATCGTATAAAATGCGCCTCCACGCATAGCTGTCATTGGCCAGCCGCACTGCTTCATATAAGGATCCGCCAGCCACCCTCCTCACCGGGTCTGACCACCTCGTCGGAGCTCGTCCTCTGGCATATAAAACACCCGGCGTACTGGCATATAAAACAATATAATAATGATTTCCGTAAAACTGACCTGATAACCTCCCTTTTGGCCCTTGCTCTTTGTCTACAATGATAATTAAAGGCACAGAGTAAGAAAGATGTTAATCAGTGCAACAAGACATCAATCTTGCAGTTGAATGACTGCTAAATGCCAGAGTTCACGTTCAATGCTACATACAGTACTTGCTCAATTACTTCAGGACTCGTTTCTCTACTATTGCTGGCTTGTCAGACTCAAATGCCATCTGTCTATCAGTCTGTCCTAGATTTTCCAGTCTTGGCATGTCTATGTACGGTCTATGCAATTTGTTTGTATGGTTTATATAACTATATAGTTGTGTTATAGTTTTTGCAGACAGTTTGGTTCTTAAAATGTCCTTAGAGCTAGATTATCTGACAGCTGTTTCGTAATGAAATCCGTGGATGATAATATTTCGACTTAAAATACTTCGCCAATTTGTTCAAGCGGTAGGTACAACTTATACCAAAGATGGAAGTCAAAGTCAAAATCATTTATTGCATATGAGTACACTTGGTACATTTATACACGTCATTTCATTTATTGACTACCGCTGTCATTTTTATCGATTACCGCTTCCTAGGTGTTAGCGCTGTGAAGAAGAAACGGCGCAACAAACTTCACGCAACACATCTTTTAAAAATCAAGTTTATTATATTGTTAATTAATAAAGATTTTGCGAAGCTGAATTAACATTAGTACCAGGCATCTTTGTCATTCAAATAACCGTTTATTTTATAACAGGCTCTCTTACAAAGTTGTTTTTTAATGTGAATCTTAAACTTTCTGTCCGTCATATTTAAGATTTCCTCTGGTAGTTTGTTGTGAACGATTTACTGACCTTACATAGTCTCAACCCTGGTAAAACAAGGTTATTTTTATTTCTTGTATTATAACTATTATTGTCACAGTGCCTCAAAAAGAGAGATACATTTTTTCGGACATATAAAATATTATCTAAAATGAATTGACCAGCTAGTATTAATATGCTTATTTCTTTAAACTTTTCTCTTAATGACTCTCTACAACGCAGATTATTCAAAGCTTGTACTCCAGTTTACCTATTAATATATCCCTCATCATAAATTTATTCTTTTAAATATATTACTTTCCCTTCAACTAATTTCATTTCTCTGTCTATTCCAGCGGCAATGGCAGCGCTGCCCATGGCCCCAGGGTGCCTCATCTCTGGCTGGATGATGGAGAAGTTTGGAAGAAAGACTTCACACTACATGATCTGCGCTCCCTTCCTGCTGGGCTGGATCCTTATAGCCTGCGCCCATGACCTCTCCCTGATGCTGCTCGGCAGATTCTTCACCGGCCTCTGCGTTGGGTTACTTGGTCCTCTCGGACCTGTCTACATTGGTGAAACCACCGAACCCAAATACAGAGGGTTCTTTCTTGCCGCTGTCTCCTTAGCCATAGCTGTGGGTATATTAGTTGCTCACGTGATCGGGACGTTTATGACATGGCAATGGACTGCAACGATCTGTTGTATCTTTCCTATTTTATCTGCAGTATTATTAACTTTCGCTCCAGAAAGTCCAACTTGGCTGATCTCTAAAGGTCAGACAGAAGATGGAATCAAGGCTTTTCATTGGCTAAGGGGTTTTGGTACCGAAGCTAAAGTAGAGCTTAAAGGTTTGCTTGATAAGCAGAAAGCCGCTGATTCTGAACCAAAAATGAGTTGGAAAGAGAAGCTTATAAGCCTAAAAAGTCCAGTGTTATTAAAGCCTTTATTCATTATGATTCTCTTCTTTTTAACTTGCCAATTCTCTGGTGTTAACGCTGTCGCGTTTTATTCTATAGAAATAGTTGAAAAGGCTGTTGGTAAAGGTATGGATCACTACTTAGCAATGCTTATAATAGATTCTTTAAGAGTAGTAATGTCTGTTGTTGCTTGTATAGTTTGTAAGCAGTATGGGCGAAGGCCGTTGTGTTTCATAAGTGGCATTTTCACTGCTTTATCAATGGTTGGACTGTCGATGTATTTGTATTGGGCAGATGGTAAACAAACCAACATGTCGTGGTTGCCTTTAACATGTCTGATGGTTTACATAACAGCCATTTCGATAGGTCTAGTGCCTCTGCCATGGATAATGTGTGGGGAGGTATTCCCAACTAAAGTCAGGGGTTTAGGCTCTGGAATTAGCTCGTCGACAACTTTCGCAGCTTTCTTCGTAGTTGTGAAAACAGCGCCAGGTATGTTCCAGAATTTGGGGGAAACGGTCACGTTCCTCATTTACGGTATCATAGCCTTTGTCGGCACCATTGTTATGTTCTTTATACTGCCTGAGACGAAGGGAAAGAGCCTTCAGCAGATTGAGGATGGCTTCAGGAACGGAAAGAGCAGTGATCCTACCGTTTAAGTTAAAAATTAAGGATGTTGTTTCAAGATGATGTCTACACTTGTTGCCATATTTAAAGATACTCCAAATTTAATAGATTTTGGGATACAAATAAAAGTCTGCTATGTACATCGCCTCGACAAAAGACATTTTTACAAATATTACTTGCTAAGCAACGATTATTATAATCTGTGATACTTAAGTAGTCAATAAAAGTTATTTTTAAATGTATGGTTCTATTATTTCTGACCTCTTGCTGTGTGGTTTCCGGTAGAGTAGAATAGGACCACTCCAACTCTTCCCGTGGATGTCGTACAAGGCGACTAAGGGAATACATTATAAAACATCAATCAGGCCTCCTCAACCCGTCTGGCTAGCGCGGGGAGTGTAGGCCAAATCCTCTGTCTGTCTCCGGCAGATGAGAGAGGGTTGTGCTCCTGCATTGGAAACAAAAATAACTTGATGATGATGATTATTTCTGACCTCGTACCTTAATGCTTTAAGTACAAACTGCAATCTGCGGTAAACATCAAGAAGCACGTTGCATATAGTACAGAATAAGGAATAGTGTGCCAAGGAATTGCACGATTGATTCCCCCACCCTTCCGTTATCGGACTACCAGGTGTGGAGATAAAGGAAATGAACTACTGCAGTGTGTGAGCAAAACACAAAACGTGGTTTCAAATTGCAATACCGCTCATTTTTAATAACTACACAAAGATCTGTTCCCTGAGTTTGTTTCTTTGGTTTTTCACTCACTAAACTACTTCGTAAAATTTAGTATCTTAAGTTAACATAAAAACACATTACACAGTTTAACTCAATGCACCTTTTCAACATTATATGTATATGTCAGTACATTTTATTCTTATTAATTCCGCTATAGACAATGCCCTTATTTCTACTAATTTACAAACTTAAATTATATATATATTTAATATTATTATGAACACCAATACATTGAAAGCACAATTTAAAAACTAAATCTGTGAAGTCACTTGACCTGGTGCTGACAGAGTACCAGCGCTGGAGTTCGCGTAGCGTGCTGCAGCATTATGCTGAGTCAGCGCCATTTTGTTGCTGCGACACATAGGTACCTTGATTATTTTTAAATTGTAATTTATTAAGTCTGTTCTGTTTATTTCTCTGTATGTATGTGTCGTAGCTATGAATAAATGACCTATTCTATTCTATTCTACTGAAAAGCTACTGCGGTATTTTTTTAAGAAAGAGTTTTGATTATAACCCCATGTGGTATACTGCCTGCCGTCTGCCCAGCGTGGTGATAAACTTCCGAGTGTTTTAGACGAGATCCAGACCAGTAGTAGGCTGATGATTGCGAGACTGACAGACGATAATGGATATTTAAAACACAGTTTATTTTTAATTTATTTATAATATTCAACAAAAAATACAAAATGGCGTCTAACAAAATAAAACAAAGTTTAAATATACATGGCACAATAATTAGTACTAAAAAAAATAAGGAAGTAAATGCAATGGGGTACAAAAAATGATGAACTGAAAAAAGGTTATAGCTCTTAAGCAACATCCATATTGTTTTTATATGGACGGAATATATTAGAATATTAGTTTAGATTTATGAAAAAGTTAATCTTTTTATCAATGTTATTCTATTAATGTACGAGTTATTATTTTCGTTTCATCGTCTGCTGGCCGTTTACGAGAAGACTTTACCTGTTAAACATGAAGATATTTTAAGGTCATGTCAAAAAGGAACTAACCAAGTTCATAATAAAACTTAATATTTATAACTTATTTGCTATTTTTTTTATTTAATAAAGTCATATTAGGTTATTGTTAAGTGGTTGTTGTTATTGGAGGTTGCGGGTTCGAATCCCGCTAGGGGCAAACGTTCGTATGATGAATATGAATGTTTGTAACCAAGTCTTGGATGTTTATATATTTATTTAAGTATGTCTATCCGTTATCTAGTAACCATACCACAGGCTCTGCCTAGTTTGGGACTGGATAATTGGTGTGAATGTCTGAGATATTTATTTATTTTATTATTTATTATATTGTCTACGCCAACTCAAGTGACTTCGCAAACGCGATTCAACTGTCATTTTTGACGTCTATTCATTCTTTATATATAACTCGCTCGCTGTCAAAAGTCAAGAGATATATGATTACCAAATAGACGAATAGACATTAGCCTCTGGATTAAAAACATCTTCAAAAATCAACAATTCCTTTTTTTGTTAATCATCGTTAACACATACTTAAGTACCTATTTATCATTTAAATTTCCTAATCAGCGCAACCTACAATTTCTCTGGCATAATATTTTCTACCCAAAGGTTGTCTGGAAGAAATCGCTTAAAGCGATAAAACCGCCCAAATGGTACTATTTGAAACTTTTATAACGTGTAACTGTATTTGTTTGTGCAATAAAGTGTATTGTATTGTATTGTATGCATATGGCATGGGCCTTTTCAAATGAACCTTCTTCAGGTCGTCGGTCCACCTGGCTGGCTGGGCTTCGCACCCTGCGCATGCCGATCCGCGGTCTCCACTATAAAACCCATCTGCCTCAACTACCGTTCGGTTCTGCGACAGGTGTGTCCCGCCCACTGCTACTTCAGCTTGTTAATCCTTTCAGCTATCTCGGCAACCTTAGTTTTACGCGATCTCCTCTTTAAGAATCATATCCTTCAAATAAACTCCAAGCGTAAGCCTATAGTTTATAGTGCGGTTTCTATCTATAGAATTGTAAGAGTAAGTTTAAATTATAATATTCGCACAAAACACATATTGTGTATTATACCGACGAAGAACAAAACTCACCGACATAGCCGAAAGGATTAGTAAGCTGAAGTGGCAGTGGGCGGGCCACATATGCCGCAGAACCGACGGCTGTTGGGGCAGACGAGTTCTGGACGTGGAGACCGCGGATCGGCACTCGCAGGGTGGGACGCCCCGCCGCCAGGTGGACCGACGACCTAAAGAAGGTGGCCGGCAGCGGCTGGATGCGGAGGGCGGAGGGCCGGGTGTGGTGGCGTTCGTTGGGGAAGGCCTATGTCCAGCAGTAGACTTCTAAGGGCTGACATGATGATGATGACACATTGTTACTGAACAAGAATAAACTTTGAAACTATATCGGTGTGCACTAACACCTACATACCTCTACTATGGATCTGTATTATAGCTTTAAGCTACATATTTCGCCAGTTAGGAACCTTACCATCTGCAGGACTGTACCGGACGTCCTGGTTTACTTGGAGCGCGAAGGTTTGACGAGCCTGGAGGCTGGTGGGGCGAACTTGGTGAATCCTTGCTGGTCAAATACTGGGAGGAGGTCGCGGACGCGAGCGGAGACCGTCCCGCCGGTCACTCTGAAATTTCACATGTAAAAGATCTGATAAATGACTAAGTTCGTTGTAATTTCTACTTTATTATCATTGTATAAGGTGCTAAATCCTTAAACATCCACTACTGAACATAGGCCTTCCCCAGTGAATGCCACCACACATCCATCCTCCGTATCCAGCCGCTTCTGGCCACCTTCTTCAGGTCATCGGTCCATCTAGCGGCGGGGCGTCCCACACAGCTCGTGCCGATCCAAGACTGCTTTCAAAATATATGTATATAAAAGATTCAACAATTTGACCGCAATTGCTAAGGAATTCTTATCCGTGCCGTGTGGCTCCCGGCTTAGAATAGAGCCACTCCAAATCTTCCCGTGGGTGTCGACTAAGGGATTGCACCAGGGACGGGCAGAAGCGTTCTCCTGTGTATATTAAGATCATTACTGCGATTACCAATCCGTCTGCCAAGCTTGGTGATTATGGCAAACCCCCCAATGGACAGCCCACCAAAAGTGGCATTCTATTGGGGAGGCTTATGTTCAGCAGTGGACGTATATAGGCTGATGATGCTAAGGAATTAAGTTATACTACGGCGTGGAAAACCACTTGAAATTTCAATCCGCCATACAGACAGACGGGAAAAATATCTTCATTTTAGAAATTAGATCATGACTAAGTCTAGAAAATTAAATTGGAACAATAATTTGTACCTATTCTGGTACCTGCTAGGTTTGATCAGCTTAGCGGCCTGCGCCTGAGTGGCCAGCTCTGTCGGGAAGTACGTAGCTCCGTAGAAGTCCAGCCCATTCTGCAGCAGGATGTTGGCCTCCTGAATATTGGCCAGGGTCACGCGGATGACGCTGGTAGCTTCCTTGGGGATCATGCTGCTGACCAGCTCACCGTCGATGGTCGTGAGCGCTCGGGGAGAGCTCTTCTCCAAGGGTTTGGGGGTGGAGGAGCCTGGAATAAAGGTTAGGAAACTTCTAATATTTCCATAAGACTAACGCCAATCTAATAAATAAAATCGTAAACATCGCGTGTCTGTGCATTGAAGATATTTGCAAAAAAAATTTGGGCGTCTAAGGATAAGCAACAGAACACATTTCGATCAGTTTTGAAATTTTTGTATGTTTGTCTGTGAGTTTGTGTACGCATCACTTAAAAAATACTGAACGGATTTTGATGTACTTTTCAAAGAAACATGGGGCTTGACTTGACTTAACATTTAGTCTTTATTTCATCGCAATCGGTGTACTCAATCAAAAGTTACGAACATTTTTAGTTTTAATTTTTTTGGTTGGTAAGGTTAATATGCAATATATTGCAAATAATAGTATTTCCGTACTATTCAGATTGCGATAAGTATTGGACTACATTTGGAGCTGGGAGTGGGATAGGAATAGGAGTGGGCGTGGGCGTGGGCTTGGGCGTGGGAAAATGGGAGTGGGTATGGTTGCGGAAGCGGGAGCGGGACTAACTAAGCCTAGTGTTGAACCGTGGTAGCCTATTTGGGTATGGACTCGCCTCCTCACGCTCATGAGGTCGTGGGTTCAAACGCCGCCCGTACCAATGAATTTTTCCAAACTTAAGTACGGTTTAAATATTATAACAAAGGTTTTTCAGTAAAGGAAAACATCATAAGGAAACCTGCATATGTCAAAGAAGTCCAAGATATCCTAAGTCAAATGGTATGGCTGAAAAAGGTATCCCAGTCTTTACCAGTATTCCCATCTCTGGGTGAGCCAGTGAAGGCGAGCCGCACCACTTCCACAACGGAGCCGAACTTGTACAGCGCGTGCCTCACGTCCTCTTCAGGGACCTCGTCGGGCACGTCGTATACGTACACGGTGAACGTCTTCTGCGGACGGCACGGGATCGCTATCTGGAAGAGAAACGAAGAATTGATTGTGTAATGCTGTCAACTTAGCAGAAGAGATGAAAGAGCGAAGAGAGCAGATGCAAAAACCCAAACAACATCTAACTTCATAAGAATAATTAGTATTACATATTCGTCAACGATCTCTACTCGTATGTACTTCTAGATGGAGCGTTCCAAACAATCGCTCGGTTCCACGCAAGTAGCCACAACTCTTTCACATTCACTTTGAAACTTGTGCAGTTACTACGCAGAACATTTAATTATTAGGTACTAAATATTGACGCTACGGTTAAATAATGTAGCGTTCCAAACAATCGCTCCGTTCCACGCAACTCGTTCACATTAACTTTGAAACTTGTGCAGTTACTACTCAGAACATTTCATTATTTAGTCATTATTGACGCTATTTACCCGTAGCGTCAATAAATAGTAATAATTCAATGTTCTGCGTGGTAACTGCACAAGTTTCATCGTGAATTTAACCGAGTTGCGGCTCCCGGAGCCGCAGTTGCGTAGAACAGAGCGATTGTTTGGAACGCTCCATCTAGTAGTACATCAACACAACTGATCTCTCGTATCAGGTCAGATTATCTAGGCATACAGGCAGAAGAAGCAGAAAAGAAGAAAGGGCGAAGAGAAAAGGAAAACCAAACATTTACCTTCCTATAAAACCTGGACCCGGTGACCTTGTGGAAACCCTTCTTGAAAACCATCTGGTAGTCGTCGACGCTGGAGAACTTGAAGAGTATTCCCGTGGCGGTTTTCGTGAGGGAAAAGCAGCCTTTGAACTCCATCTTCTCGCAGATGGCAGCAGCCTTCTCCATGCTGAGGCCGTGGGAGGGAGTCAGGAGGAAGGCTCCCTTGGTGAGGAAGTGCTCGGAGTCCGATATGTCGGACTCACTCTCCCCGCCCTTCATCAGAGTGTGGATCTGCTCCTTCCACATGTAAGAATCTGACATCTACAAACCAAATTAATGATATTTGTTTAGAATGATGGGCGTTTTAGAACAATACATCATCATCATCAGCCTAAATACGTCCACTGCTGGACACAGGCCTCCTCATCAGAATACCACTTTTGGTAAGTTGTCCATTGGGGGATTTGCCATAATCACCACGCTTGGCAGGCGGATTGGTGATCGCAGTAATGATCTTAATATACACAGATAGGAGAACGCTGCTGCCCGTCCCTGGTGCAATCCCTTAGTCGCCTTGACGACACCCATGGGAAAGATAGTGGCCTTATTCTAAGTCGGGAACCACACAGCGAGCGTGAACAATACGTGATACGCAAATGAGAAGGTCTTCTTAAGTAGAACAATAGCTAATATGGCGGCGAGTCTCAGTTAGCTGTAGATAGATAGATAGATAAACTCTTTATGGCACACAAATTAAGGATAACAATAAAATAGGTACAGATTTTTGGAAAGTGTACAAAGGCGACCTTATCGCATAAAGCAATCTCTTCCAGGCAACCTTTCTGAAGGAAAATAAGAAAGACATAGCGACTAGAGTATTGCAGGTGAAAGAAGAGAAATTTATAATTTTAGAACATGGTAAATACTTAGTAATAATATTACACAATTGAATTTACATACAAATATACTTAAATACATACCTATGCATACGTATATATAGTTTATAATACAATACATATACCGTACGTAATATACTATATTAAATTCTGTATTGTAGCTGTATTTGAGGAGTTTTTTACAGAATTACCAATGGTTTAGGTTTCGAAGTGAGAGATGTCACTCGAGTGAGACTCGCAAGTGAGTTTCTATTTTAGAGAATAGCTACTGGAGTCGGAAGGACATTAATAGGATATGGCATAAATCTTCGACACGCCTGCGTATGCAGTATATTCATTATGAATGAGGACAGAAAAACAATAAGAATACAATGGATTCAATGAGAGTTGCGCCATAATACTCGGTAATGACGTCGCGGTCGACTGGGCGCCCAGTGCGCGGGCGCAGCTAAGATAATATCAGTGCTGTTGGTACACTAGTGTGCCTTTCTTAGTTCTTAAACTTCGAATCGAAACAGACAAAAGAGTGGAAGTATATATATGTCGTAGATCCCCGGTTCCGCCGAAAATATGGGCTCCCAAATTGAGTTTAACACCGTTTCAAAGTTTTTTTACTAGCTTCAATGACACTGCATGAAATTACATCATCAAGTAACGATTTTAGAAGGCAGACGATCCGTCAGTGTAACGCCTGCGCACCTCACGCGTATCGAGCGAACCCTGTCTCGAGTCTGCGCCTGCGCCAGTCCTACCCGACGTTCCGTCAGCGCGTACTCGCGACGATCGCCGAACCAAACCGAACGGCGCGCCGAACACACACTGTGCCTCCAAAACAGCTCCTCTTTTATTATTTCGCCGACATATATATTAGACGTAAGTAACTCTTTGCATTTTACCAAACTTAAGTACGGTTTATTTATAACACCACAGGCTTTTCAGTGAGGGAAACATCGTAAGGAAACCTGCATATGCCGAAGAAGAAATTCTGAGGTGTATGTGAAGACCATCAAATCGGCTTGGGGCACCGTTGGTGGTCAGGGGTTTGGCACAAAAGATCCTGAAGGGTCGAAGTGTCGCCAGGTCTTCCTGGCCCCCTGAGAAGATATGATAAACTCTTTGCATTCAGTATTTCCACTCATCAAAAATTCGCCACCACCCAAAGGTTGCCTGGAAGAAATCGCTGAAAGCGATAAGGCCGCCGTTGTACACTAAATTCATTTTTTTTTTGTTTTGGTGCACAATAAAGAATATTTAAATTTGAATTGAAAATATGCCTTTTTTTTCCAGGACTTCATCATCAGTTTATTATTGTCTCCACTGCAGGAGCACAGCCCTCTCTCATCTGCCGGAGACAGACGGAGGATTTGGCCTACACTCCCCGCGCTGGCCAGACGTGTTGGGGAGGCCTGATTGATGTTTTATAATGTATTCCCTCAGTCGTCTTGTTCGACATCCACGGGAAGAGTTGGAGTGCTCCTATTCTACTCTACCGGAAACCACACGGCAAAGTCCAGGACTTGTCCGGTTCGATTCCCGGCTCATACATGTGATATTTAAATTTTTTTAGAAAGCAGTGCTTCTTGAAAAATAAATTTTTTTTGAAGTCTTACTAGCAGGGCCCGCGGCTCCGCTCGCTTGGACTACAGAGTTACTGTTTTTTATACAAAGTTGAAATTAACTCAGGGTTAATATTCTGCACCGACTTTCCCCCTCCTCCCATCCCCACTCCAACTGTCACTACCACCTACCTAGAAACCTACTTCTTTTAGTGAAATTCGCATAACTTTTGACTGAATGAGCCAATTGTGATGAAATAAATATTAAATGTTACTCCAAACTAAGCCACATGTTTTCTGAAAACTCCATCAGAATTGGTTCAGTAGTTTTGCGTGATGCGTGCACAAACAGACAAAAAATCCAAAATTTATAATGTATTCTATTACTCATCAATCATCCGTCAAATCCTATTTTTGTAAATATTTTCAATGTACAGGTACGTGAAGTCTATGATTTTATTTATTAGATTTAAGTAAAATTCCCTATCTTTAATAATTCTATAATAATATAATAATAATTCATGTATTCACCTACTTTCTCTCTCTGCGTGGCATAGCCGTGGTACCAAACTGCATATTAAAAACAAAGGCAAACAGTAGCTAAGTAATCAAGTCACGGATACAGCGAGTATATCGTATAATTAAAAATAGGCTATGGTTAGATATAAAACAACTTCGAGAAGAAGCCGACAGGAGGATTAGGCTAGGCTGGGCAGCATTTGGGGAAGTTACGTCATATCTTCTCGTAGCGTATACCACAGTGCCTGAAGACAAAAGTCTTTAACCAGTGCGTCCTACCCGTAATGACCTGCGGCGCCGAAACGTGGACACTGACAGTGGGACTAGTTCGAAAACTCAAGGTCGCTCAGCGGGCTATGTATGTGTATGAGTTTCTCTAAGAGACAGGATCCGAAATAAGGTGATCCGCCAGAGAACTAAAGTCTTCGACATAGCTCAAAAAGTTAGTACGCTGAAGTGGCAGTGGGCTGGTCACATCTGTCGGAGAATAAACGAGTTCTCGAGTGGAGACCGCGACTGGGCAAGCATAGTGTGGGACGCCCCCTGACTAGATGGAGCGACGATCTGCGTAAGGCGGCTGGCAGTGACTGGATGAGAAGAGCCGAGGATCGGGTTCTGTGGCGCACCTTGGGAGAGGCCTATGTCCAACAGTGGACTCTTTCGGGCTGATGATGATAATGGTTAGATATGTCATGTTTTTTTCTTCGTATATATCAATTAATTTGTTTCTACAGTGACTTCGATTCAAGTATAATTCGTTCTAACTCGTGGGTGGACAGTTTAACTGCTACCATTGGCATCAATTGTTATAGTGTCAGCCCGTCTGTCCCACTACGGGATCATAAAACCTTGTATGGCGTGATATAAATTGCAAGTAATTGGTTAATTGGTTAACAATGGTGTTTTGGAGGCCACGAACTGGGCAATTATGGAGTTTGGGAACTTTGGGACGAATGCTTAGCTTAAAGATGTCAATTTTAGGAAAATAAGAATTAATCTTTTTCTAGCAATTGATGTACTAAAATTAATGTATGTTCAACAGTATGTATTGCCGAGTGGTTTCCGGTAGAGTAGAATAGGACAACTCTAACTCTTTCCGTGGATGTCGTACAAGGCGACTAAGGGAATACATTATAAAACGTCAATCAGGCCTCCCCAACCAGTCTGGCCAGCGCGGGGAGTGTAGGCCAAATCCTCCGTCTGTCTCCGGCAGATGAGAGAGGGTTGTGCTCCTGCAGTGGAGACCAAGATGATGATGTCCAACAGTGGACGTCTAAGGGCTGATATGAATGAAAGATGTACTAAAAACCAGTGATAATGGAAAATAAACTGGAAATATCAGCAAAGTTTAATCCCCGAATGAATCTTTTCCAGTCAAACCCATCTTTGTGCAGATACAAAAGTTAAGGCCTAAGCTATGCATTGTAGATTCTTCTTCGTTTTTCTCATAGTTTTAGTCAACTAGAGTAACTAAGAAGAACCAACTGACGAACTTCCCCATCTACAAATAAACTTTACGAGGTTTTGGTGCCAGGGACTAAACTGTTACAATACAATACACTTTATTGCACGAACAAATACAGTTACACGTTATAGAAGTTACAAATAGTACAATTTAGGCGGTCTTATCGCTTTAAGCGATTTCTTCCAGACAACCTTTGGGTAGAAAATATTATGCCAGAGAAATTGTAGGTTGCGCTGATTAGGAAATTTGAATACATTTTGATCGCTTTAATAAATAATACACCGAGTCTATTTATTTATTGGTGATTAAATTTATTTACCTTTGGTCTGTTACATAAAATGAAATGACAAAAGTCGATGATTGTTTTTGTTAGAATTACGTAAAATGTTGATAGGAATGGACTCACAAACTTTTGGATAACTTTGGTTAGGTTAGGTTTTCCTACTTAATATTATAAATGCGAAAGTTTGGATATTTGGATGTTTGTTACTCAATCACGCTTCAACCACTGGACGGATCGTGGTGAAACTTGGCACACATATAAGTTAGGTCCTGGAATAGGACATAGGATAGTTTTTATCCCGAAAAAGTAACCTGTTCCTACAGGAAAACATAATAATTTGTGATATTAAATTTTCCACGCGGACGAAGTCGCGGGCAACAGCTAGTTACTAGAATATATAATTACAAGCAGTAGCCTGGCTCCTAAACTACGACTCCTAGTAGTAGCCGTAGCCCGTATGGTTCCCGGCTTAGAATAGGGCCACAGGATAGTTTTTATCCCCAAAAAACATCCCATTCCTACGGGAAATACATATCAATTTGTAAAGTTATCCACGCGGACGAAGTCGCGGGCAACAGCTATACTGAAATATATCCAAACCGGTACCCGTATCTGTCCTGTATTCTGCCTTTAGCTGTATTGTGGTTCGAACTTTTGTTAAATTACGAACTCATTGCTCATTTGCTATCTTTTACATTACAAAATTTACAATTACAATCTTCGTTTAGTTCCTGATTATACAACGATTCATCATCATCATATCAGCCCTTAGACGTCCACTACTGGACATAGGCCTTCCCAAATGAACGCCACCACACCCGGTCCTGCGCCCTTCGCATCCAGTAATTATCTTCAGTCAAAGCAACTGTACTTAAACATACCTGACTTTCATTTCTAGTATTCTTCTCAACCCCTGATCTATCCTGTTCACGTCTGCTTTTTATAGCGTCCTTCTCAAGGATAAAACTCTAGACAATGGTGTTTGTAAAGCCTCATTTATACTTACCTCAGTATTATCAGTCTTATTCTCCTGTCTTAACGTATGATATGTTTTCAAGACAATACACTGCATTTAACTGTACCTGCCATCTTCCCTTTTCTGTGTCCTTATACTTTATATTTTTTGTTTGACTTATTGATCTATTTTTAAACAGTGTATGACTATTTTGACGAATTTGATGAATGACTTACCTTAATTCTATGTACTATTTTAATATTTTGATTATTTAAATGTAATTGAATGTTTAATAGAGTAATGTATTTTATATAGTCAAAAGGATATTGTTAAATTTTGTCATGACTAGATTAAGGAAAATGATTTGTAACTCAATTGTAATATCTATAGTAGGCTAATAATAATAATAATAAAATATACTGTAAAGGTTGTATCTTTATCTCACCTGCTTGATTCTTTATTTTTAGCACCGGCTTCCCCAGAGCTAACACTCTTAGATTGATCATGCTGATCCT
Source organism: Esperia sulphurella (assembly GCA_947086405.1). NCBI lineage: Eukaryota > Metazoa > Arthropoda > Insecta > Lepidoptera > Oecophoridae > Esperia > Esperia sulphurella. The sequence goes on along the minus strand of OX352281.1, from coordinate 746,642 downwards.
CGCAATACTTGTAAGCATCAAAAGAAGAATCCGTATTTATTCGTACCTGCCTTTTAATTTCAGCCTTATTCTTAACATCTGGCTGTCACGTCCTACTTATCTTAGGGTCTCATATGTCTTGAAGACAATACACTGTTTTTAACTTTACCTGCGATCTCCTATTTTCTGTCTCCTTTTTGTTGCGTCAAGGTTGAATCTCTTAACTTACCTGCCTGCCTCTTCTTTTTTGCACCGGCTTCCTCAGCACTAACACTCTTAGATTCACCATGCTGATCCTCGCAAAATTCGCAAGTGTCAGAAAACGAAGCCGTATTTATTCTAACCTGCCTTCCCTTTTCAGCTGGCTCTCTCATCCTGCTATCTTAGCATCTGATATGTCTTAAAGACAATACACTGCATTTAACTTTACCTGCCAGCTCCTATTTTCTGTCTCCCTCATGTGCCGTCAAGGTTGTATATTTTAGCTCACCTGTCTGCGTCTTCTTTTTTGCACCGGCTTCCTCAGCGCCAAGACCCTTGGATTCATCATGACGATCCTCGCAAGACTCGCGAGCGTCAGAAAAAGAAGCCGTATTTATTCTCACCTGCCTTCCCTTTTCAGTCTTCTTTTTGGGGGCTGGTGTTGAGTTGCTGCCTCGCTCGTCCTCCTGCCTGGTTCCGCTCGTGTTATGTTCTGAGTCGGACGCGCCTTCCGCTAAGGACATGGTGCGACTGGGGCCTGCGGTCGTTCGGAGCGGGATGTCGTGGCGGAATGATGCCAGCTCAGCCGTGGAGCGCCGCTCCTTGCTTCGGGGCTTAGAGATGGCGTGGAGTCGAGTGCAGTCGACATATTTTTGTAGCGTGTTTACTTTCAAAAGATACTTTTGAATATTTAATTTAGATCGATAAGCATGTGGTGTGATAGACTAGTACGTTTAATCCTGACAAATGTAAATTAATTTTTATAGACGAACTAGACTGTCAGGCAGGATGCCGTTGATTTTGACTATTGGTTTTTCCTTTTTTTCTCTCTTCTCGAGCGCCCACAGTCTGCTCTCGACTCAAGCACCAGAGGTCGTAGCTTCGATTCCCACTATAGACAGACAACTTTGTGCAATTGTACAGTTGATCTCGGTCTGGATGATATTTATATATTTATTGAACAGTTTATTGTTCACACAAACATACAAAGAACAACACAAAGAAAAGAAAATTATACAAAAGGTTAAGCTTATTTCTAAAGAAATTTCTTCCAGCTAACCTGCGGTGAAGACAAGGGATTATAGAGAGGCAGTAGTCGCGTGTACCTACTATATATTAAATAATCATAGAAAATATAATACAATAAGCATTAACTAATAAACTATAAATACCAATACAGATACATAAATATATATGTATGTCTAATAGAATATATAAATATACGATATATTATTGACAGAGAGTAAGGTAGTGCTCTTTAACTCGTGATCTGAACACAGAAATCGTCTGAGAGACACGTATGGAGGGGGGCAGTGAGTTCCACAGCCTGACCGCATGAACATTAAAAGAAGAGTAGAAGTCATTTTTATGAGAAGGAATTTTAAGAAGAGATCTAATGTGAGAACGACAAGGGACATCAGAGGGCGGGAGATATTTGTGAATTATGCTATCCTTGTCTATGTCCCATCGCACAGAAAGAAACCCTAGTTTGGGATTAGAGAATGATACCCATTTTGCTGGCTTAGCAACGCTCCAAAGCAATAACATTTTATAAAAATCAGGCGCTAGTATCATTAGAGTTCAAATTAAACAAAAGAATGAACAGTGTGATTCTAAATTAAAACTCAATACTTATACATTTTATTTTTATTATTATTCAAAAAAATTTTAAAATATATAAATTACAGTAATGTCCACAGAAATGAAAGCCCATTTGTATGTGGACAGAGCGCTCACGTGATCAGTACATTAGTCTACAACCATCGACAAGAAGTGCTTGTGCAGTTCTTGCTTTAGTAATCCACCTGATACAATGTATTTCAAATCGGATGGCAGAGAATTCTAAATTTTAGCCATAACATAACCGCTGGTACGCTCACCGTAATAGTTGACACATCTTGGAACATTTATTCTCTTGTTTGCCTTAGAATATTGTCTTTTAGTTACATTAATATTATTTCTGATATAGTCTTTATGATAATTTTCTAAAAGAAGCAAGTATTTAGTTTTGTGTTGGATCGGGAGAACCTTGCAAAACCTAAATACTTCTTTCTCATTGATTTTAATTTTTCTTTAATTTTGACTGGCATTATTGTTTTGTACTGATGGAACTGATGGAACAATTTTCTATAATCTTTATTGTATCTCAGTCTTCGTCAAGGCGACGAAGGACGGACAGCAGCGTTCTCCTGTGTATATTAAGATCATTACTGCGATCACCATTCTGCCATACAAGCGTGGTGATTGGGTCAAATCCTCCAATGAACAGCTCAACAAAAGAGGCATTCTATTGGGGAGGCTTATGTTCAGCAGTGGACGTATTTCGGCTGATGATGATGATATTGTATCTGCTACATCAGTAGGTAAACATGTATTGAGACTAGATAATTTCTTCAAATTCTTAAAAGAAAATAAGTAACCTATGGAAGCACCAGATATAAGCTGCCTTTCCATTTAAAATATAAAATAAAATCGACTCCATAGCTTTAAACTAATTTTTATTGTAAGATCTACTTTAAGAAGTAGCTTACACGTAATACAAGCTCATAGGCTAGAGGTAAAGCTCTGTGCACATCGTCCATATTGTGACCAAAATCAACTGGCTTTGCATACTAATCATAACGGTTCTGCATAATTTTTACGGATTATTCAAGAATAGTGAATGTAATTTAGTGTAATTCTTGCATCTTATACCTACTCAGTCTAAATATAGATCTTTTGAAAGACACTAATATATCTAAAAAATTTAATCAAATATTGGAAAACTTTAACCTCAGAACAGTAATTCACGAACCAACACGTATTACGGCAACAACGGCAACTTGCATTGACCACATATCGACAAATGTGCAGGGAGGATATGCTAGTATTCTTGATTTGGGCCTCTCAGACCATACGGCCCAAACATACCATGTTCCAATAAGAAATCGACGAGTCAAGCCATTGAAATGGTGGTATGAGTTTAAAAGAGATTATTGTGAGGCCAACCGCAGAAAATTTATGGAGTGTTTGACAAGCTTGTCATATAGTGAGGTATTAGAAACTGACTCAGCATCAAAAGCATTTAATGACTTTTATCAAACCTTTGTGCTTTTTTATAGATTGTGTTTTCCAGTCATTAGAATAAAGACGTTAGACCAAAACAGTAAACTGAAATGGCTATCAAAGGGTCTTAGAAAATCCTGTTACACTAAAAGACAATTACATTTAAAATCTAGACATAATAAATCGAATGCAGATGTTTATAATAATTATTCCCGACTTCTGAGAAAATGCTTGATTTCAGCGCAGAGAAACTTTAATTCTCAATATATAAACAGAAGTACTAATAAATGTAAAGCTGTGTGGAATATTGTGAAAAAATATACTGCTTCAAACGTCTATAATAAATCAATTAACAAAATCAAGTTTAATAACACTGACCTGCAAGACCCTTTAGCTATTGCAGAAACTTTTAATAACTATTTTGTAAATACTGTCACTACTAATTGTTCAACAAGCTTGGATTTGTCAAATATGGATTGTGTGCAGTCATTTGAAAAAAGTATATTTGTAAACCCTACGGATATTAATGAGTTAATTAAAATTGTTTCGTCATTAAAAAACTCAAAAGCTGTAGGTTATGATGATATCTGTACAGATGTAATAAAGATGAGTATTGGTGTGATTGCGTACCCATTAAGTCATGTTCTGAACTTATCTCTCTCTCAAGGTGTTTTTCCAGAAGCACTAAAAAAATCGGTTATTAAACCTTTGCACAAAAAAGGTGATAAATGTTTAATGGATAATTACAGACCAATCACACTCATACCTATCTTCTCTAAGATATTAGAAAAAATTATGTACAAACGATTAGTAAGTTTTCTGGAGACCAATAATATACTACGGGATGAACAGCACGGATTTCGAAAAAGCAAAAGTACATCATTGGCTACGTTTAGGTTGCTTAAATGTATAACAGACTGCATTAACGAAAAAATTCCAGTGACAGCGCTTTTTATGGACATGAGCAAGGCGTTCGATTTTGTTTGCCATAAGCGATTATTAAATAAATTGTACAGATATGGCATTAGAGGGCCAGCCTATAATTGGATTAGGTCGTATTTAGGCGACAGAGAGCAATGTGTAGAAACCTTGACGTACTGTCCGGACACCAAATTTATGCAAGCATTTAGATCTTCTTATATACCGAACCGTTACGGCGTGCCTCAAGGTAGTATCTTGGGACCATTGTTATTCTTATTATACATTAACGATTTGCCAGAGTCAATATCGCGTGAGTGTATTTTGTTTGCCGATGACGCTACTTTTGTAATCAATGGAAGAAATTTACATAATTACGAAAAAGAAGTAAATGACACACTTGTTAAAACTATCAAATGGTTAAGCAATAATAATTTAAGGGTAAACATTAGCAAAACTAAATATATGCAGTTCCATACATTCAATAAAAAACCCCAGATATTGAATATTAATTATCTAGAAGAACAAATAAATGAAGTTGCGCATTATAAATTTCTAGGAATTGACATAGACAGCCTTTGTAATTGGAAGGTTCATGTAAGCAACCTTTGTCAAAAATTAAATAAATTTGTGTACGCCCTGAGCAGAGTGAGTCAAGCCGTCTCAAAACAAGCGGCAATCACTGCGTACTACGGATACATCAACTCTATATTACGTTATGGGATCATAATCTGGGGGAACTCGACAGATGTAGATCATGCCTTCCTAATGCAAAAACGGTGTATCCGCGCAATATTTGGCCTCTCTCGCATTGAATCATGTCGACCCTATTTTAGAAGTCATAAGATTCTAACTTTGCCCTGCTTATATATTATGGATGTGTGCTTGTTTGTGTACAAAAACAAATACCTCTTTCAGGAAACTAAAGATATCTATAAGCGACAGGTAAGAACTAAATACAAACATGAATTGCACAAACCACTCTCAAAATTGACTGTTGTTTCCAAAAATAGTTTTATCATGTGCATAAATATATATAATAAACTTCCTGACATGTTTAAGGAACACAAAATTGCTACATTTAAAAAATCAATCAAATCATGGCTCGCTGAAAGGTGTTTCTACAGTGTTAATGAATATATGGACTATAAATAGTGTATATAATTTCTGACATTTGATAATAATAGTAGATTTTAGTAATTTTTGACATTTATTAATATCTGACATTTTATCACTGTGACAATTAATTCTTTTAAATTTTACATATTATTTTCGTTCTTCTTTAGTCATTTTATTATTATGTTATTAATTAAAACCTTGTATATGCCTGGAAAGGTAGGTTTACGGTGAATCAATGTATACAGCAAATTAAGCCGCAAAATGTACCCGTTTTCCATACAATAAAGACATTCTATTCTATTCTATTCTATTCTATTCTATTCTATTCTATTCTATTCTATTCTATTCTATTCTATTCTATTCTATTCTATTCTATTCTATTCTATTCTATTCTATTCTATTCTATTCTATTCAGTATCTTGCGTAAAACCGTATGATTTTGATTATTTGAAATACGTATAATAAGTTTGTAGTGTATAATAGTTAGGTTATGTTTTATATTTTTATGTTTGTTTGTAATGTTAAGTTTATATTGAGCTCGATTCTGAAGGCACAATGTTAAAATTTGACAGCACTAAAACTGTTGCTATCCTTGTCACACAGTATTATGAAGATAAAGACGAAACCAATTTTAGCGCTGTCAAATTTTAAATGCATGCCTTCAGAATCGGGCCCATTACCATATTATATTAAGTTTATAAATAAATATTTAGTAAAAAAGTATAAATAACTAGCTATTGCCCGCGACTTCGTCCGCGTAGATCACTTAACGTTACAAATTATTAAATATTTTGAAATACTCAATATATTTAATCAACAAACTGTATTCATTATAAAGTTTGGCGGAGTTATTGTATGTATTTTTTGGAGAGATGCATAAATGGTTTTCTATTTTTTTTTATTGTATGTATATTTTTGAAGAGATGAATAAATGGTTTTCTATTTTTTTTTTTGCATTTTCTTTTGGTATCATTAAACCATTGTTGGTTCGTCTTAACACCAGATTTCGTGCTGCTCATCGTAAATTTGTACCTGTACAATGTATACGTAACAAATAGGATACATAAGAGAAAAAACTTAAAGATAAAAAGAAAGTTCTACAAAAAACAACTTTGTTTTTATTTTTATATAACTTTATTTATTCAAATATTTTATGTCTAAAAGATGCTTTTATATATTTTATGCCTCCCCAACCCGTCTGGCCAGCGCGGGGAGTGTAGGTCAAATCCTCCGTCTGTCTCCGGCAGATGAGAGAGGGTTGTGCTCCTGCAGTGGAGACAAAAATAACCTGATGATGATGATGTCTAAAAGAGGGCGTCAATGAACAGCTGTAAGCTCGCTTGGTGGTAGGTTCGATTCCCATCGGGGATAGACAACTTTGTACACGTACGTTGGTCCCGATCTGGATGTTATATTTGTGAATTGTCCTTGCCTTGTTTAATTTCCATAGCACAAGATTTAATGCTAGTTTGCGATTAGTCAAATGTATGTAGCTATGTAGATGTATATTAATAATAATATTTCCGACATTCACACCAATTATCCAGTCCCAAACTAGGCAGAGCCTGTGCTATGGTTACTGGCTAACGGATACACATACTTAAATAAATATATAAACAGCCAAGACTTGGGTACGAACATTCATATTCATCATACGAACATTTGCCCCTAGCGGGATTCGAACCCGCAACCTCCGGCGTGGCAGTCCGAGAGCTACCCTGTTCTGCCACGGAGATCGTCAATATATATGTTAACTAGCTGGTGCCCGCGACTTCGTCTGCGCACGATTAGTATTTCAAGTAGCTTTTTTGGAACATTTCCATCATACTTTACATATGTGTAACTCTAGCGTTTTTGGCAGCGCACGCCAGTATAGCTCGCAGATGGTAGATTTTTTCCTACTTACTTGATATTTTGGACAATTCACACAATATCTTTATAAATTGTAGCCTATGTATTATTCTGATGTATAAGCTATATTATTGTAAAGTTTCATTAAAATCCATTCAGTAGTTTTTACGTGAAAGAGTAACAAACGTCCATCCATACTTACAAACTTTCGCGTTTATAATATTAGTAGGATAATCGTCTAATCGTTGTCTGATATATAACAAATCCTTATAATTAGACGAGCGATAGTTTAGTTGATGAAATGCCTGTATGGTCTCCAATGAGCCGTAACTCTTAATATACTTTTTGCTCCAAGTCCCGCCCTCAAGTTCAGGCCATATGAGATCACATGTTAAAAATGCTCGATGAATTGTGAACTCTATCAGTTAACAAGGTTCCGTAGATCATCATACATACATAATGCTTACACCTTGGTGCCAGAGGGGTATGCAGATACGATGGTATCGCCACTTTGAGCAATTCTATGTCGCAATGCGACCTTCCTTCGCCCGCTTTTCGCTCCGTGATACCCCTTGACGTGATGTGTTGCGAACAACATCGCCGCCTTGTTGAGGTACCACGATTAGCTAGGGAAATAATTGTCCACCTCGTCAGAGCCACGCATGACTCGGTCATGACTTGAGATCATCATCAAGCCGAAATACGTTCACTGCTGAACAGCATTTTTCAGCAGTGGACGTATATAAAGCATTGTGCAGTTTCCAACTGCTGCAACACGGAACTATAGTATGGTGGCGATCACAATAGACCAGAAATGGTCGCAGTGATACAAGGTCTAGACTGAGATCTTCAAATAGCCACAACTGGAATAATAATAATATTATATATTATATTCTTTATTGCACATAAATTTTACAAAAAAAGGGCATAACACAAAAAGTGTACAAAGGTCTCCTAAATATCTCATTTATAATAATAATATCCTTCAATTTTTGCAATTATTACCAATATACAGACTTTTGTTTTCTTTATTTCACAAACGCATGATTCCACTAGTTTTGGCCGCGACCTCGTTTGGGTCAAGGCACGTCAAGGACATGAAAAATTTATTGGTCAATTCAATTTCGATTCGCCTCAGTGACTCTGTACCGCGGTTTGATTTACCACATATTTAGTTTAGTTTTCGTCGCCAATCGGTTTAGGCGATAATAAGTTATTACGTATTTGTTTTAGTTCAAGTATACACAAATTAATATATTTAGGGTGTGATTAAAATAATAATGTTTTTAATTTTTTATTAAACACTAAATAAATTGCATATCTTAAAACAAATACAGTTAAAAAAATGTGTACAATGGCGAGCTTATCTCTAAAACAGTTATCTTTTACCAACCTTGCAGGGTATAAGACAAGGCAGTAAGAGCGGGGCTAAATAAGACAGAAGTACTTTTCATGGTCTGTCCATTACATAAATACATACATAATGCTCACGCCTTGGTCCCAGAGGGGTAGGCAGAGACGATGTATCGCCACTTTGCGCAATCTAATGTCGCAAAGTGGCTTTTCTTGTTTGTACCTTAATATACACAGGAGAACGCTGGTGCAATCTCTAGGTCGTCCTGACGACACCCACGGGAAAATTCTAAGCCGGGAACCACACGGCACCATTTTTGCATATCTTGGTCGAATTATAAACAGAATTTCTCTGTAAGATACAAACTCATATGCGAATCTCACTCACTTTGAAACCTGAGCATTCTGTAAACATTCCAGAGCACTATCGAAGTGAAGTGAGTTCTATTATTCACCTCACTTCGATAGTGCTCTGAAATGTTTACAGAATGCCAATGGATTAGGTTTCTAAGTGAGTGAAGTCACTTTAGTGAGACTCGCACGTGAGTTTGTATTAGACAATAGCGTTACTAATCAAATTCTCAATGGAACAGACTTCTTTGCACTCGTTAGTTGTTAATGATAACACAGAATTGAATAATTTTGTATATTATCTTATCTTATGTATAATACCTACAAATATACATCTTTGTTTTAAAGTGCTCTGTTATTGAATGGACTTATCTGTAAGAAGAGGCAGTTTGCAAACGGCCATGACTACGTCTGGAGGTAGGCTGTCGCCATTTTTGAAACAGGTCAGTGAAATGAAATGAAATGAAATATTTATTTGCTAGAATATGGTAAAAATGATATGGTATACAATGAAAACAGTTTCTCATATTCTGCCATTCATGGCGTGCAAATTTTAGTTTTACATTCTTAATAACTTGATATATAGAAATGACACTTAATTTTAATAAAGTCATGCATGATCTAAATAAATAGAAACCTAATGTCAAAAATAATATTCATGTAATTTGTCTACTCTTGTTTATCATTGAAAAATTCTAACACTGAATAGTAACTCCTCTCCAAAAAGTACTTAAAAACCTGCTTTTTAAATAAATTAATATTAGCGCCTTTATAACCGTTTGGCAAATGGTTGTATATCCTAATCGCCATGCAATATGCGTTTTTACTAAATACGGCTAATTTTTGTACAGGCACATGTAGTTTATATTTGTAGCCGTCTCTACCCCCCTTTTGTGTAATGTCGCTTTGTTTTTTAAATAAATTATTGTTTTTGTGTACAAATACGCACATCTCGTACATGTACAGACTAGGTAGAGGCAGTATACTGTCTTTTTTAAATAGAGTGTAATTACGAGTATAAATGTTGAATGTACAATGTATAAATGTACCTCAACGTCGGCCCCGTAGCCTAGTCGGTAGTACACCTGCCTGCGATGCTCGGGGTCGCGGGTTCGAATCCCGCCCAGGGCAAACATTCGTGTGATGAGCACTTGTGTTTGCCTTGTGACTGGATGTTATTTATATATATCATGTATTTATGTATGTTATATCAGCTGTCTGATACCCATATTACAGGCTCTGCCTAGTTGGGATCAGGTGGCCGTGTGTGAAATGTCCCCACATATTTATTTATTTATTATTTATTATTATTTACCTATTAAAATTAATAACGAACTATCATACACAATTCCTATATATATACATACATACATATATATCATATACACGCACACACACACACACCACTCACACACGTTGTTTAAATATATATAAGATATAAGTGTGGTATGCCGTGTGGTTTCCGTTAGAGTAGAATAGGACCACTCCAACTCTTCCCGTGGATGTCGTACAAGGCGACTAAGGGAATACATTATAAAACATCAATCAGGCCTCCCCAACCCGTCTGGCCAGCGCGGGGAGTGTAGGCCATATCCTCCGTCTGTCTCCGGCAGATGAGAGAGGGTTGTGCTCCTGCAGTGGAGACAAAAATAACCTGATGATGATGATGATGATAAGTGTGAAAGAGCGAGGTCCTCTGGCACAGACATTTTTATGTCTAAAAGAGGGCCCCAACTATCCTCTGTAACCTCCAAAGTTTCTGTAATGTAAATAGGTATATTCTGATATAGGGTCGCAAGCTGGAATAAACCTGCGACCTGCGCATTCTATAGCCTGCTCTTTGGGAACGTAACCAGACTATATACCTACGTGATAATGTCATCCTCGGATATAAGGGCCGTGTAAATCGACACGCGGCTATTGCCGCCTGCAGTGATAGGTGCTGCACGTAACGTGCAGGTCTTTAAGTACCATTGGCTGGGGTTCGTTGGGCACCGATGTGGTCTTCGAATAGTGCGATCTGCCTTAGGTGTCAGCCTGAAGTTAGTTGAGGGTAGACTACGAGACCCCTTTTTGGCAATTTTGATCCTCACCACTGTGCCCACCTACAATATATTAACGACCTCAGTGGCGGAACGTTGCGGGTTCGAATCCCGCTAGGGGCAAATGTTCGTATGATGAATATGAATGTTTGTACCCAAGTCTTGGATGTTTATATATTTATTTAAGTATGTCTATCCGTTATCTAGTAACCATACCACAGGCTCTGCCTAGTTTGGGACTGGATAATTGGTGTGAATCTCTGACATATTTATTTATTTATTTTTATTATTTATTTATTTCAAGACCCCCCCCCCCCCCCCCCGCTTCCCCTCAACCCCTCCTTCCGTTATCACATAGTACTTTATATAGATACTAGTAACCGTAGAAATCCTATCAAGGTAGAATGGTGAAGTAGACGCGACACGCGTGCCAACAATTTGCAATATATTGCAAAAACTATCAAACGCTTACTCGTTTCACGCCGAGTCAAGGTAGGGTAAACATCGACAGAAGATACAATACAATACACTTTATTGCACAAACAAATACAGTTACACGTTATAAAAGTTACAAATAGTACAATTTAGGCGGTGTTATCGCTTTAAGCGATTTCTTCCAGACAACCTTTATCTGAAAAAGTGCCATATTGCGTGATTTCTACCTGCATAACTGTATCTCCTCACTAGAAACGTGACCGCGAGTTATAAAGGATGCGCGGGCGGAGCGCTGAGCGGAGCGATTTAAAAAATAAATCTAGTTTGTTTATCACACCTCTAGCATTCAATTCAGGCTAATTAAGCTTAAACTACTATGTGATATCGTTTGTGAGGTTTTTACGAAACGTGAAATAGTGAATTAAAACAAAAACCAAAATAGTGTCTAAACATCAACATTCAAACCAGTGGCATAATAATATCCAACACAAAACAATCTAAGCAAATTAAAAATACAATTGTGATAATATTTGTCATTTTTGTCAGTGCTATAAGTGCGTATTTTTAAATTCAAGACCAAACTAAACCGTTAAATGACATTATTTTTGATCGGTACCATATTTGACCTTTGGACTCACACCAGTTTGAACGATACATGACGTCGGTGTTTCTATAAGTACATCCACTCACCGCTAGAGGTTACTGTTCTTTATAGGGGCGACATCTACCGTAGATGATAGGTACAACTAAGTATTATCTACTCACTACTAGAGGGCCACTAACTGATTGTGTCGCAATCTACCTGTGAAGTATATCAACAAATAGTACACGCCACTTAACATTAGAGGGCACTGTTATCTATCATATGAAATTAATTTAATCACAACCGGCTTTTTTTCTCTTATAAACATGAAAAAGTCATGCATCCACTGCGAAAAAAATATAACAAGTAGGCAATTTATGAATTGCTCCCACTGCAAATCAACTCTGCACCTAAAGTGTGCTAATGTTGCGGAGAAAAGATTTTATCTAATGACCCCAGCGAATAAAATCAACTGGAAGTGTCCCAACTGCCGTCAGGAACCAACCACGTCAAAGGAAAGTCAAAAAATGGTCAACAAGTTGAATCAAAGTGCAAATAACGTCACTGTACGTAAGAAACCAAATCCAAGGAGTATTGAGACATCACATTTGTCAGAAAACAGTTTTGGAATTCTGAGCTCCACTCTTAGTCCATCCTCAAGTCAGGCAAGCTATTGTAGTCTACCTATTCTAGAGTCACAAAGCTCTACTGTTGATGAGCTGAAAGAACAAGTAGAAAAACTCCAACATCAAATGTTGAGTGCCGACGAGCAAGTTCAAATACTTCTTAATGAAAACTACCAGCTTAAAGACGCATTAACAGAATCTCGAAAGAAATGTGATGTATTTAGACAATTATTAGAGGGAAAAGTGAAGGAAACATTTAGCAGAACACCTCATAAAACTCCACACAAGACCCCTAGCGTTAGGAAAAATAGAAAGCGATTATCGCACACTTCATTCTCAAACTCTACAATGATTCAACCACTGCCTTCATTCAACATAGATCAATCCAATAATAGGAATACAAAAATAAGGAAGATTTCTAGTTTTTGCTACGCCCTTTCCATGTTAACGAAGGTGGCTTCAACAGAAATACTTAATACTGCATATTACGGTCACATTTATCCACTGCTCAACTATGGAGTTATCTTCTGGGGAGGCTCAGTAAATTCTAACAAAACATTTGTACTACAAAAACGATGTCTGCGAATTATGTTCAATAAAAACCCGCTAACATCAGCCAAGCCTCTGTTTATAGAGAACAACTACCTCACTCTAATTGGTATATACATTCTGCAGCCATGTTTATTTGTGAGACAGAACATGCACTATTTCCAATTGAAATCTTCTGTACACAACCGTAACTTAAGATCACGCGACAAGTTAGCGCTACCTAAGACTACTTCGGACATGTGCTATAGGAGTGCCTACTTCACAGCCATCCGAGTGTATAACCACATTCCTGATGACATTCGTAGGGTGGAGGGTAAACCTTTTGGCAAAGCACTAAAAAAGTGGCTGCTGAGTAGTTGTTTTTATAACTTAAATGATTTTTTTGACTATAAATTGTAAAATACTATTACTTATAATTAATAAATTTAAATTTGACATACTGATTAATTTTAAATAACTTATATTGTATAAAATTGTAATTTTAAATATTGACATGTAGAATAAATTTTATAGCACTTTTAATTATTGTATGCCCCAAAGGGTAGATTGTGAGGATTTATTTATTTTTTGTAAGACCTACATTTGTAAACCACAATTCAACAATAAATCTTATCTTATCTTATCTTATCTTATCTTAGCGCGCTGTTGGCGAAAATCGGCACGCGCGTGATTGAAGTGAAGAAATGGCTATAACTATTCTATCTTGCTAGAATTTCTGTGCTATAGATTACCTTTTAACATATATGAACCTTCTATAAAACTAATAAGGTTCACAGTCCTGAGTACGTCTCTTTTAGTTAGGTTAAGGAATAACGTATCTTATTACAAATGCTGTAAAGGCTATCCATCCGTCCGTATTTTGGCATCATCACAATGAGATCTCGCACCACCTGAAAAGCTTGCCAGGGCCATCCCTGCTAACTCCGTTGGTATTATATGAACAGCAGGTTGTTGCGCAACATGACTGGAGATACTGCTTATAATCCTTCCAGAATGAGAAGGTAGATCGCCTTACGAGAGAGGCTGCTGTAGATGGTGATAATTACAATTACTTGCCGTGCCATTTTCACATGTTACCCACTGTTAAAGCTCAATGTCACAATATGTGGAGAGAGTATTTTGACGAACGGTCTAGGAGCAAGGGGATATGGTACAAGACGATACAACCCAATCTCTAGCACAACCCGTGGTTTGATGGTGCCGATATGAGTAGATCAGATGTTGTCACAGCCTTGAGGCTTCGAACCGGTCGCATACCGCTCAACAGTTTCGGCTATTTAATGGTGCCTTCTCCTAATTGCTTAGAATGTGGAACGATAGAGGACGTCTACCATATGTTAGTGGAGTGTGACCGGAACGAAGCAGAAAGGAGACCATTTGAAGTTAAATTTAATTTATTATTAGACTTTGGTAACTGCAATAGTATCTTGGCCTCACCGATTTCCGAGGAGGCCAGGATACTATATAAATACTCATACTCATACTCATTTATTTCAACCTTTTGGGACATTGAGAACTCTAGGCTAAGTCGACATTGTTTTGTTTATAATTTTACATTTTGTTTCACATTTATGTATGGCTGGCGTTAACTTAAAATTGTTAATATTGGCATTGAACGTAGAGGCTAAGTAACAATGGGGGTGACATGATCTAAGCAGAACAAACCCTCTATAAATAATAAAGATTAAAAAAAACCTTCCAGTGCTTCGTTACGGCAGCTGTCTGCGGCAATATAATCGGGCATGGCTGCGCACTGGGATACCCTGCCGTTCTGTTGCCGCAGCTGCAGAAACCTGACTCACTGGTGCCTCTCACGAAGGAAATGTCTTCTTGGATAGGTGAGTACAGAAAGTATCACATATGGAGGTGTTCCTCTCTGCCAAAGGATCAGTTCCACAAAAGTGCGTCCTGCCTGTAATGACCTACGGCGCAGGAACTGTGACAATAATAGTTATAATACAAGAAATAAAAATAAACTTGTTTTACCAGGGTTAAGACTAAGTAAGGTCAGCAAATCGTTCACGGGGCAACGTATACGCTTCTACAACAAACTACCAGAGGAAATCTTAAATATGACTGACAGAACGTTTAAGATTCACATTAAAAAACAACTTTGTATGAAAGTCTATTATAAAATAAACGATTATTTGAATGACAAAGATGCCTGGTACTAATGTTAATTCAGCTTCGCAAAATCTTTATAAATTGTATGCAAACTTGATTTTTAAAAGATGTGTTGCATGAAGTTTGCGCCGTTTCTTCTTCACAGCGCTAACACCTAGGAAGCGGTAGTCGATAAAAAAAATGACGTGTATAAATGTACCAAGTGTACTCATATGCTTAAACTTTGTAACCAAACGTAATTTTCCATGCAACAGTTTTGTCAGCTTTTCGTTTTAATTCCACAGCGTCAGCGATGGCAATACCCATGTTGTTCGGCAACTTCATGTCTCCCCCTATCATGGATCGGCTCGGAAGGAAGGCAGCCCACTTCGCCGTCACTATCCCAGTCATCGTGGGTTGGTTCAGCATCATTATGGCATCTAGTTTTGAGGTGAGGAACTACTGACAACGATACGAGATACGACGATATGAGATACGACGATATGAGATACGACGATATGAGATACGACGATATGAGATACGACGATATGAGATACGACGATATGAGATACGACGATATAAGATACGACGATATAATATATTAGTCTGCAGTAAAAAAACGGCAACGCAAATGGGTTCGCTATACAAGAAGTGAGCTCATTTGCGATTAGTCGGGAGTCCTTTTGGTTCATCACCAGCTGAAATACGTCCACTGCTGAATATAAAACCTCCCCAATAGAATGTCACTTTTGGTAGCCTGTCCACTGGGGCATTTGCCATAATCACCACAATTGGCAGGCGGATTGGTGATCACAATAATGATCCTACAGTATATATACAGGTAATACTGACATATATCATCATCATCATCAGCTGAAACACGTCTACTGTTGAACATAAGCGTTTCTTTTGGGGAAAAGACCACTTTTGGTGGGCTGTTTGGGGGATTTGCCACTTAGCAGGCGGAATAGTGATCGCAGTAATGATCTTACAATATATATCCAGGTTATACTGACATATATCATCATCATCAGCTGAAACACGTCTACTGTTGAACATAAGCGTTTTGTTTTTTTGGGGAAAAGACCACTTTTGGTGGACTGTATGATCGCAGTAATGATCTTAATATACACAGGAGAACGCTTCTGCCCGTCCCTGGTGCAATCCTCGCCTTGACCCACGGGATAATTTGGGGTGGCCCTGTTCTAAGCTCTATAGCACTGCTATTTGACTGCTGTTTCAGGTTCTGGTGATCGGAAGAATTCTCCACGGCCTATCATTCGGCTTGTTCCTGCCACTGCGGTCAGTGCTCATCGGAGAGTACACCAGCCCCAAGAACCGAGGAGCCTTCCTCACGATGGTTTCTCTAGCACAGTCTTTTGGAATCTTTTTCGTACACCTCGTAGGGTCATTCTTGAGCTGGCAAAGGACTGCGCTGATATGTATCTTCTTCTCTTTCGCCAGTCTTCTCATGACCATATATTCACCAGAATCTCCGAGCTATCTGGCTGCTAGAGGCATGTATGAGCAATGTAGAAATGTCTTCCGATGGCTGAGGGGCGATGGGGAAGAAGAGGAATTAAGGGAAATGATAGAAGCTCGACAGGTCTTAAAGACGAATAAAATAAAAGAAAAAGAACATTTGAAGGAAATGTCAGTGACAATCAGAAAGAAGGAGTTCTATAAACCAATTCTGATAATGGTCCACGCGTACGCAATGGTGGAATTCGCCGGAGGGACCACTATGGCATCATATTCCACTGTGATCATTGGACTGATTCTAGGATCCAGTGCTAATGTTAACTTCTGGATGATTGCTTTGGATGGTCAAAGAATTATATCCAATTCCATAGCCGTTTTCGTGATCAATAAATATAGAAGACGTGTCATGCTGTTTTCTATTGGAAGCCTCAGCGTGATAGTCCATTTGGCGATAGCTGCATACGTTCACGCCAAGAACAAAGGCTATACGTCGAGTCTACCAACTTGGTTTGCAAACCATGAGATCTGGGTTCCAATAATTCTGATCAATCTTCACTTCTTCACGGTCGCAACAGGCATGGTGCCCTTACCAAGCGTCATAGCTGGAGAGGTCTTCCCTCTTCAATACAGAAGCATAGGAGGCAGCATCAGCATTATATCGGTTGCCTCAACCACCTTTCTAGTCCTGAAGACTTTCCCTGGTCTGGTGGAAAGCATAGGGATTCAGGGAACATACTTAGTGTACGCTGGAGCGATAACTTATTTTCTAACCGTGATGTTCTTTCTTTTGCCGGAGACGAAAGGGAGGACTTTGCAGCAGATCGAGGATGAGTTCAGAGGAAGACCTTTGAAATCTGAAGAAGGTGAGACCATGCTAAAGTCTGACGATAGGAAAATTTCAACGACTCTGATAAATTAATACTTAGCCATAATTCTGTGATAAATACTTGTGTGTAATATTTAAAGATTAACCTATTATTCTTAAAAAAAATTTATTGACTTTTGTTTTTATTCTCAATCGAACCAGCTGCCAAGTCTCCTGAAGTATCGAATTGTTGGATCGATGGATGGACCAGCTTCAGAAACTTGTCTTTTTAGAATAAAATACGAAAGATAGATACGGATAAAGGGAAATTTTAAAGTAGCCTGGTAGCCTAGTTAGTTGTGTACTCGCCTCACGTTCATGGGGTCGTGGATTCCAACCCTGCGCGTACCAATGAGTTTTCCAAAACTTAAGCCCGGTCTATTTATAATACCCCAAGATTTTCGGTGTAGAAAAACATCGTAAGGAAACCTACATATACCAATGAAGTAATTCTCAGGGGTACGCCGTGGGGTTCCCGGCTTAGAATAGGTTACCTACTAATGTTGAATAGGGCCAACCTAATCTTGATGTGAATCTGTGAGTGTGGCACCAGGGACAGGCAGCAGCGTTCTCCTGTGTATGTTAAGATCATTACTGCGATAACCTGCTAAGTGGCAAATCCCCCAAACAGCTCACCAAAAGTGGTCTTTTCCCCAAAAGACAAAAGGCTTATGTTCAACAGTGGACGTGTTTCTGAGACAGATATTTATAGATTTTAGGCTTAGGTATATCTCAGTATGACATTTTAACACTTGAGATCTAGGTTTATAGTCCAAAACTAACAGATTTCGTATCATGTCAACCTTCCTACGACGCATTGTAGACTGATCCGAGTAGGTAGAGTGTCGTCAATATCTAATCAAATATAGTAATCTCATTTATCAGTCCAGATATTTTCAAGAGACTGTTAGGATTTTTCATTAATAGAGCTGTTACTCTACTTGTATTCTGCGAGACAGTCCCGCTATCAGCGGTCATTTTTCTGCATTTTTATTTGACCTTAGGTATAACCTACCATCATCTATTTGTATTTGTATATTCTATAACAATTTCTTGCGTACGAACATCTTAACTTATTCTAACAATTCTATAAACCTAGGTGCTTACAATTATTAATGTCAAAAAATATTTTCAATTAAAAATTAGAGATTAAAAAATTATAATAATTAAAATTAAAATACTTAAAATCAACTATGAGTGGCATCAAAGTCTAAAAATCATCCACAGAGTAACAACACTTTTCCAAAAGAAATGCTTTTAATTTAATCTTAAATATACTTAGTTGTTTTATACATTTTAATTCGTTGGGCATCCTGTTAAAGAATAAAACGGCCAGATTTCGTGCACAGTGTTCCACTACTTTTAATTTTGGTGCTATACTGCTTTTCATGTCCATTCTCCTAGGCCATTCTAGGCTCCCTCTATAGGTAACACGCCTTCTATTTAAACTAACAATGAATTCTGAACCAAATCTTCCTTAGGAAATGTCCAGCATGGGTAAATAAATACACATAAAAGTAATAATATATTTGTCTATTTAATTTCTAATTACTTACAACTCATACCATGAAGCAAAATAATTTTTCGTAGTTCATAGTTTCACCTCAAATTTTTTTCTTTCAGGATTGACACTAACTGGTTATTAAATTAGATAACAGATGATTTTAATGTGCATTTATCTAATTTAATAACTAATTAGAGTCAATCATGAAGGTAAAGATTTTGAGGTCAAACTATGAGTTACGAAAAAATATTTTGCTTCATGTCAAGTCATTTGAAAGAATACTTTGGAATTTTGAAGGCATCTCGCGGCAGTGGTCTGTATATTGACCACAAGTGAGTTCTCCTCTAGTATAGGAAGCTCGCCGTGTGGTTTCCGATAGAGTAGAATAGAACCACTCCAACTCTTCCCGTGGATGTCGTATAAGGCGACTAAGGGAATACATTATAAAACATCAATCAGGCCTCCCCAACCCGTCTGGCCAGCGCGGGGAGTGTAGGCCAAATCCTCCGTCTGTCTCCGGCAGGAGAGGGTTGTGCTCCTGCTGTGGAGACAACAATAACCTGATGATGATGATGATAGCCAGCTCGTTTGCATTGCCGTTTTGTCACTGCAGATTAGAAATCTAGTCACATGCCTATAGAACATAGTTGAGATAGACTGATAACAAAAAAGGAAAAACTGGAAACAGCTGTTCGTATATATGTAAAGGACCGGATTAAAAATCTAAAATCATTTTTCAAATGGTCCACATTGTCTCCAACAAAGCGTATAAAGAAAAATCCTATTACTTAGTAATTGTCCCGTAAACGTAAATCGGCTTCAGCATTATCTATGTAGATTTAGATCTAGAACTGAATCGAAGCGACAGCGGCGTACGGCGGCGGTGTATCATGTCGGCGGTAGCGAGTTAGTGAGGTGAAATCGTGTGTAGCCGTGATGTCTTCAGAGAGATTCTCGCCTTTTGTGAAACAAGTAAGATTAATCAGACTCAATTATCCAACACGCAATTAGCTATTATCTAATATCAGTCTTTAAAGCCGCCCCTTCATGTACATCCGTGAGAGCTGGCGCAGCTGCTTCCCACGCAGAGAATATGAGTGTCCCAGTGGAGACCTCATCTTTGAGGCGTTTGGGGTCGAGACCCAGGGCGCGTGGGGTTCCGGTGCCCACCACCTTTTCAGGGACATATCGAAAAGACTGGTGGAGAATACCCGGGACCCCAGAGCGGGCGGCTACTTTGCCCAGCGAGTAAGCCTCGCAATCCAGCGAGGCAATGCCGCCAGTCTCCTGGGTACTCTGCCAGCGGGGGACGAACTGGGGTCAGTTTTTTATTTGTAGTGTATATACATAGTTAAGTTTTTTTTTTATTTCTTTATAAGTATGTTCTGTGTAGATTAATATTAAATAGATGTAAAAGTGAAGTAAAAAGTATTTAAAGTATAACCTGTTAGTCTTCAATAGAAACTAACGCTCAAGTTCTGGATGAGTATATTATAAAACGTGGTCAAATGTTATAAATGTTGTGTTTATTTTAAATTGTGGCTATTTTTGAGACCAAAAGTAGCAGTTTTTTACGTATTGTGGGTTGGCACATTTCTGCATAACTAGGTCCAATTATATTTATTTATTTTATAGTTTATTGTACACACAAACATACAAAGAACAACACGAAGAAGAGAAAATTATACAAAAGGTTTAGCTTATTTCTAAAGAAATTTTTTCCAGCTAACCTACAGTGAAGACAAGATTATAGAGAGGCAGTAGTCGCGTCAATTATAACTGAAATAATTAGATTATTTTCTCTGTAGCTGAAACTAAGCACGTTTTGAAAGAAAAAGAGGCTTCAGTCTGGTTGATGAAGGAATGGTTTCATTAGGTATTCTGTTAGAGAGACAATTTATATTTTAAAAAGAAAAAAAAACAAACGTACTGAGCGAATTATTTCGCTTTGCCTATTGACACAGCCTACCAATACATCGTGAAGATTGAGACAGTAACTATATTTACGAAACAAGACAGTATTAATTACTGTTACTTATATATAAAACTTAAAATTAAATAGAGTTAGGTAGGTATTAGACACTGTTAGCTAAAGGTGAATAAAGATGATTCATAGCTATGCCTAGCGAGTCCTTAAGAACATCAAGGCAAATTCTTGTAAGTCTATAATTGTTTTATTTCGCTTAAAACATACGTACGATTACTCCTTGCAGTCGAAATTTCAATCCATACAGCTCATCGTCATATTTAAATTAGCTACAGCAATTCTTTTTATAACCGTTATGCTAAATGTACCGTACATAGGACAAATTATGGTCATAACTCCATAGTAAACCGTACCAGTAGGACATACAACAAAACATTTTGTGAACTTGACCCGTTCGTCAGTTCAAAAACGAACTTTAAGCTTAGAGTAACCAGGCAGCTTTTTGAGAAAAACTATTGAGCCATACCCTCATGCTCACATGTAACACTCGCTCCTATCTATATAGAACTTATGCATTCACTACCCCTAACCACACTACCCCCCACACACACACATATACAACCCCACACTTCATGCACACACTCACACACACACACACAACATCCCAAACTCTTAATTTTTTTATTGTTTCATATCTTTTTATTTTTCTTCTGAAACATATCCGTTCTTATTTAATTATCTTACGTGAAAACCTGTTATTAGCTATACTAAATGTTATCATATCCCTCATTATAATACTGCAAATGTTTGTAGGCTGTTGGTTTACCAAATAAATACAAAAAAAACTCATCACCCACAGTGTTTCGTGACGGCCGCGGTATGCAGCAACACCATTGGCCACGCGTGCTCCGTGGGCTTCCCGGCGGTGCTTCTGCCGCAGCTGCACCTACCAGGCTCCCTGATCATCCTCACCAAGGCACACGACTCCTGGATTGGTGAGAGACCGAAACTGACCTCTAGATTTCGGTACCGAAAAAACATCGCAGTAACTGGAAAGAGGTTGGCGCGGGGAGCATCAAAGAAAACCTGTATGACCTAGACCTAGATTCCTCTAGAACGAAGGTGAACGACATAGTCGAAAGCACGCTGAGGTGGCTGTGGGCAGAACCGATATGTCTGAAGCGTTGGGGTAGACGAGTTCTAGTGTTGAGACCGCGGATAGGTACGCGCAGGGTGGGATGCCCAAGAATAAATTCTGATAGGATCTTGGGGTTGAGTAAAGGGAGATACTTACTAACACCACTTAAAGTCAAAGCAGAAAGTGCTAAGCAACTGCTAGCGCCTAGCGCCTTTTGGAAACTACACACATGCCTAAAAATAAAAGCTTCTCTTTTACAAAAGATTTGCATAATCTCTGTTAACACAAAAAATCTCTCAGGAGCGATCGGTCCACTTCCCCATCGGTCTACTTGTCCAAATGCTCAGCTTTCCTTATCCAACTGTCCACTGCTTTTTCCCCATTCGTCTAATTCCCGATCAGTCCACTTTCCCCACCGGTCTACTTTCCCAAACTGTCAATTTTCCCCATCGGTCTACTTGTCGAAACAAAATGGCACACACGGTAAGAATGACACACACTCTAAATGACTTACACGGTTAGTATTTTGCGAGACAGGTGTCTCGTTCAAGTGGCAGTTAGCGGCTTTACCATTGTCAATAATGTTTGTTAAAACGTACAATATTTGTCTCTACCGACAGCATCAGTGATGGCGATATCGATGTTGGTGGGCAACTTCTTGACGAGCAGCGTGTCGGCGCGGCTGGGCCGGCGCGCGGCTCATCTCACGGTCAGCGTGCCAGCTCTGCTCGGCTGGCTCGCTACTATGCTAGCTACCAGCTTCCAGGTCAGAAAAGCACTCTCCTTACATTGGTGTAGGTACCATGCATCGACCTGTCATCATCATCATCAGCCTGTATACGTCAATTGCTGAACATAATGTATTCCCAAGGCGCGCAACTACCAGTCCATCATGTCACTTGCCCAATCATGGTCTCCACTTATTTGAAAGGATGTTATTAGCCGTGAAGATATCTGTCATCAGCCGAAATGGTCCACTGGTAACATATGCCTCTCCAATAGAATACCACTTTTGGTGGGCTGTCCATTGGGGGATTTGCCATAATCGCTATGCTTGACAGGCGAATTGGTGATCGCAGTACCAGAACACTGCTGCGCGTGTCTGATGCAATCCGTTAGTCTCCTTGACGACACCCACGGGAATATGGCGGTGGTTCCATTCAAAGCGAGGAACCTGACTTATATGCTGGTTAAATTGCGTAAGAATCCCACCAAAAGTGGCATTCTATTAAGGAAGCTTACGTTCAGCAGCGAACGTATTTCTGATGACGATGATATAAGGTAAGAATTCAACAACAAACTCTTACTTCATTTCAGGGGTTGCTAATCGGCAGAGTCCTGCTAGGCCTCTCCTTTGGCCTATCACTCCCTCTGCGATCTGTTCTTCTTGGAGAATACACCAGCCCCAAGAACCGGGGCGCCTTCCTCTCAACCGTCTCACTCGCTCAAGGCTTCGGCATTTTCTTCGTGCACCTCTCTGGGTCTCTGATCAGCTGGCAGAAGACCGCCCTAATCTGTATCTTCTTCCCCTTCGTCAGTCTTGTCATGACCCTGTACTGCCCTGAATCACCTAGTTACTTAGCTGCTAGAGGAGATTATAATAGATGCAGGAAAGCCTTCCTTTGGTTGCGAGGGGAGGATGAAACGGCCGAATTAGAAGCAATGATCCAAGCAAGGCAAATCTTCGACAAAGAAGAAAGGTCTAGTGATTGGAAAGGAATGCTGGTGACAATCAGGAAGAAAGAGTTTTACAAACCTATCATATTGATGGTCCATGTTCAGGCTATGTTGCAGTTCTCAGGTGGACCAACGATGGCGGCGTATTCAACAGTCATCATTGGACTGACGCTTGGAGCAAATGCCGACGCTAATTTCTGGATGATCGCCCTTGATGCACAGAGAATCATATCAAATTTCATCGCAATATTCTTTATAAGAAGATTCAGAAGACGGACGATGATGTTTTCTACTGGGAGCCTCTGTATTATCGGTCAATTAGCCATAGCTGGGTATGTGTATGCGAAGAACAATGGCATTTTAAACTACCACGCCATATGGTTGCCTGTAATTTTGATCAATGTGCAGTTCTTCTCAGTGGCTACAGGCATGATACCTTTGCCGACAGTTATGAGCGGTGAAGTATTTCCTCTTCAATACAGGAGTATTGGCAGCAGTATTACCTTCGTAACGGGAGCCATGTGTACCTTTACAGTCCTGAAGACTTTTCCTAGCCTTATAGACAGTGTGGGTCTACCTGGAGCGTATATGTTATACGCTGGTTTCGTATCTTACTTTCTATTGGTGACGTTTTTCCTTCTGCCCGAGACGAAGGGAAGGACTTTGCAGGAGATTGAGGACGAGTTTCGAGGTAGACCTCTGAAGTCTGATGAGGCAGAGGCTTTGCAGGTGAATGGGAGGAAAATGTCGGTGATGTCGGCGCATAGTGTAGTGATGGATTCATAAGTATGTAATGGCGTCATTGGCGCATTCCTCACAGAGTACAGTTAGTCGAGCAAGACGCGTTGGGAAGAAAATTCCCAGTAGTTCTACTGGTAAGACTACTTGGTAAAACTACTGGGAACAGCCGGACGCGACACCCCTTTAATGTAGGTACTTTCATAAAAAAATTATAGAAGCAATGCAAAACATACAGTCAACTGATTTTTGACATTCTTTTTTTTTTTCTGCCGGTGGATGGTGCGGAATTCATGTGAACTTTTTCGTTTATTTTTTAAAATTGAAACCACTTCTGTCATCTAATTAATAGTATTTGTGTTTGTTCTTACTAACTGGTATTTGCTTTGTGGTGTGGTAAGTGTGTAAATGTATTATAATGCAGGAGTCGACCCCACATAACCTAGATCCAGATCCACCAGATGGGTTAAACTCGGATACGGTACTAATTCCTGAATCCCAAGACATTCTCTCGGATCCCTCAGGGGCTGTCGGATCATATGTTACCATCAGCCATAGTAAAAGTAAGAAGACCAAATCTCTAAGAACTTTAAAAAAAACAGCTCACCAAAACATCAGAATAAAATCTCCTTCTCCCCCCGAATTGTTGACACAAACCATAACCAACCCGGATCTCACTGAAATAGTTAAAATTAATCTGGTTCAAGGTAATGCCCAAGTAACTGCCCCGTTAACCAGCAACAAATCCCAAACCTATGACATGGATTTTTCCCCCTCTCACGTAATGACGGATACCCCATCCCAGCCAATCCACGGGAGACAGACTTACAGTGAAACAGACTACGGACCATTCCAAGTTTTTATTGAACTAGATAAGCCATCTGATGCCAATGTAGTGCTGCACCCATTGAAATTCGGTTCCTTTTTATTTAAAAACAACTTGAAAAATGTTTTGGGAGATGGGATAAAGAGGGTAGGTAGAAACCGCCTCTCTGT
Source organism: Esperia sulphurella (assembly GCA_947086405.1). NCBI lineage: Eukaryota > Metazoa > Arthropoda > Insecta > Lepidoptera > Oecophoridae > Esperia > Esperia sulphurella. The sequence goes on along the minus strand of OX352281.1, from coordinate 721,160 downwards.
GTCCTTCAATTCGGCGAGAGACGCCAACCTTTTCCTCGCTAATGATTTGTTTTCCAATAATGGATACAAGGTATATATACCCACTCATAATATTTGTAGATTGGGCATAGTTCGGGGTATTCCAGAGGATTGGTCGCACGAGGAAATTATTGAGTCAGTGAAACTCCCAAAAGGGATTGGAAACATCATCAAATCCAGAAGGCTGAATAGGAAGATGTCTAAAGATGGTGCTTCAAAGTGGGTACCTACAGAAACCGTTGTACTTACTTTTGATGGACAAAAGCTCCCAGACAAAATTATTTGTTGTTATACCTGTCTTCCTGTTGAGCGATATGTGTATCCTACGATACAATGCTACCAGTGTTGTAGGTTTGGACATACGCGTGCTCAGTGCCGCTCTAAACCGCGGTGTTATAAATGTGGAGGTGATCACACAGGATATGTATGTAACACTGATGAAAGTGAATCCTTCTGCGTATCATGTAAGGGAGTTCACTTTGCTACAAGCAAAAAGTGCCCAGAACACGCTAGGCAAGCAGGCATCAAGGCCTTCATGTCATTTCACAACGTTTCCTACCAAGAAGCTTCAAAGGAATCTGCTCCTGTACAAAAATCTTATGCTGAAATTGCATCGCATCGCAGCCCTTTACCCCTCTCGCAACCACCTCAATCCACCCTTCCGACTAAAAAACCAACCCCAGGCTCATCTCAGCCTGGCTCATATAAGAAAACTGTCTTTATTCAACCTAAAACGAAGTCCCCAGTAAGTAAAGGGTATGATCAATCTGCTCACAATAGCATGGTGAGGGACTTTTCATTCCCCGTTCCAGCCAATGGTTGTGCCTTAAACTCTGAATCGATAGATCAAACAGATAAAAGTTTTGAATTACCCCAAGAGGCTGTCCAAAATCTACTTTCTTCTTTGGTTAATGTAATTTTTAGCTCAAAAGTACCGTACAACGTTGCCATCAAGTTAATCGAAACTATTACAGTATCTCTTTTTAAACTCAATAATTATGGATCAGGTGGTTCAATGGAACTGTAGAAGCATCACTAACAAAAAGTCAGAACTAATCTATTTATTCAACAAAACTCAGCCTTTCATTTCCGCCATTACGGAGACATGGTTGAAACCGGGATCAACGTTTAACATCCCTGGGTACCATTGTCTCCGGAATGATCGAAAAGATGGATGGGGTGGAACTGCCCTTTTCATCAAGAAAAGATTCCCCTATCATGAACTTTCTCTTCCACACAGCCAAAGTACATTAGTTAATGCAGTGGCCCTTCGATATAATAATATCTCATTCCTTTCAGTTTACATCCCTAAGAGAGATACTGAGTGTATCCCCATACTGAGAAGTATTATATCGTCAGTTGCCCCCCCTATTATTATAATGGGGGATTTCAATTGCCATCATCAGCTCTGGGGAGCTCCCAGTAACCACGCTTTTGCTAATAAAATATTAGAGCTAATGGATGAATTTGATTTGTGTGCATTGAATGATGGATCACCCACTCGCCGCACACCACCAGAGCGAAACCAGAGTTATGTTGATCTTACGCTTTGCTCCTCCTCTTTGGCCAGTCTAATGTCATGGACTCCCTTGAACTGTTCTCAAGGTTCGGATCATTTCCCAATCCTTGTCTCTTTCCCGAACCAAAAAGTTAAAAAACCTACGCTATCCCCTCTACTTCCTTATATTCTTAACAACTGTGATTGGGAGAAATATAGCTCATTACTCGAGGAGGAAATTAATAATCTACCGGAACCCTCAGCAAGTAACGTGACGGAGTGCTACGAGAGTTTGCAATCGGCTATTCAGTCTGTTGCTGAATCTTGTTTCAAAAAAAAGAACTCCGTCAGAGGTATCATACCATCCCCCCCTGGTGGGATTCGGAGTGTTCCACAGCAGTTAAAGAAAGAAAATTCGCGGAAAATAAATGTAATCAAGAACTTAACCTCCAAAACTATCTGGCGTATAAAAATATAGAAGCTGCGACCAAGAGACTTCTCCGAAATAAGAAACTTCAAGGATGGCGCAGATTTTGCAATTCATTGTCCCCAGAAACCCCGCAAACATTGGTTTGGAAAAACATTAGACGGTTTAGATCGTCTAAGAAACAACATGCCAGCTCCTCTTATTCCACCGAGTGGGTCGAGAGCTTTATTGACACATTAGCCCCTCCCTTCTCTCCTAATCACAACTCAATGCCCTATTTATATTCTTCCCGATCCCCATCTTCAGATGCCTTAGATGCTCAATTTACAGTCCGGGAACTGAAATTGGTACTGGGATCTGTTAAAGATTCTTCACCAGGACCAGATGGTATCCCGTATTCATTTCTAATAAATACCAAAACTAATACACTAAACTATTTTCTTAAAATTGTCAATTTAGTAGTGGATACCGGTCATATTCCGAACGCCTGGAAACGACAAATCATCATTCCCATTTTAAAACCGCAAAAAGACCCCTCTGAATCTTCGTCTTACAGACCTATTGCATTATCATCAGTTGTCCCAAAAGTGGTCGAACATCTAATTAAAAATAGAATTGAATGGTATTTAGAGCATTCCTCACTTCTAGGTAAAACCCAATACGGTTTCCGAAAAGGGAAGAGTATTGCTGACAGCCACTGCATCTTTACTACCGACATTCACTTAGCCTTCAGCAGAGACGAATCTGTGGTGGCGGCTTTTCTTGACATTTCTGCAGCATACGATAATGTCGATCTTTTAGTCCTTAGGAAGAAATTGATCGCGCTAAGGATTCCTATTAAGATCACCAGTTATATATTTAACTTCCTGACAGAAAGATCAGTGTCCCTGAGACATCAAGATGTGCAAATAGCGCCAAGAATAGTGTGGAGAGGCTTACCCCAGGGTTCGGTTTTAAGTCCTCTCTTATATGATGTATACACCTCTGATTTGGATCGCTCAGTGACGACGGTATGCAGAATCCTACAGTATGCTGATGACCTCTTGATCTACTGGGCAGACCCCTCAATCCAGCTAGCTTCGGACAGGGTCAGTGCGGGATTAAACATTTTATCCTCTTGGCTCGGAGATCACTCTCTCACTCTATCAGCTCCTAAAAGCTCTGTGGTGATATTCTCCAGAAAGCGCATCATTCCTAAAAGCTCTGTGGTGATATTCTCCAGAAAGCGCATCATTCCTGACGTATCAATACAATGCAATGGATGCCCGATTCCTATTCAAACCGAGGTTCGTTTCTTGGGCAAGATTTTCGATTCCAAAATGAATGGATGCAATCATGTCAATAGTATTGTGCAGAGGTGCGAGCGAAGCGTTAACATCTTAAGGTGCCTGGCAGGGGTCTGGTGGGGTGCGCACCCCTTTTCCCTTCGACTATTATATAATGCAATCATTAGAAGTCATCTTGACTTTGGATCATTCTTACTTATACCAGGCAATAAAGCCTCCCTGAGAAAACTAGATAATGTCCAGTCCAAAAGTTTGAGGATTGTCTTGGGGGCAATGAAATCCTCACCGGTTAATGCCTTACAGGTAGAATCTGCTGACCCCCCTCTTCAACTTAGACGCCAATACTTAGCGGACAGATTCATTTTTAAAATATGCCAATTTTCTGAACATCCTTTATTGCCTAAGCTTAGACTTTTAAATCAATATACTTACTCGAAGTCCTTTTGGAGGAGTAAGTCTGTCCCATGTTTGATAAAGAGCTTCAGGAAACTTGAGGGGATCAATATTAGGGTCAAAAAATTCCCCTGTCACCCTCTGTTTCACTTCGATTATAAATCTCTAATATTTGCCCCTAAAGTCACTCTTTCTATAGGAATACACAAACATTCCCAAGACATCAATTCAAAACTTCAAAATATTATAGATCGAAAATGGTCAGACTCTGACATCTTTTTTACAGACTCGTCAAAACTGTACGCCGAAGGCTCTGTAGGTGCCGCCTTCTTCCATGTGAACTCCGAGCTATTCCAGCTTTTCAAATACCCATTTTATAATTCTGTTTTCTCCGGTGAATGCAGTGCAGTTCTAGAATGTGTTAAATTTATCAGATCAAATAATATTTCAAAATCCGTTATCTTTTCGGATTCTCGTAGCTGCTTGCAATCTTTAGGGTCGAACCCATTTGACAAAAATACTCTCTGTCCTATTTCGTTGGAAATTAAGCACTTAATCAGGTTATGCTCGGATTCCAACCTTCAAATTGAATTAGTATGGATCCCTAGTCATGCTGGTATACTGGGCAATGAACGGGCGGATGAACTTGCAAAGTTGGCGATAGTTCAGGGTAATACAAATGATTTCTCCTCCTATTCTCATGACCTAGCTTTACTACCAAAAAGGTTCTTAGATAAATCATGGAATAATCTGTGGGCTTCGTCTAGTCAAAGGAAGGGGTCACATCTATTTCAAATTCAGAACACAGTAGGCTCAAAGCCATGGTTCTCTAGATTAAGGCTAAGCAAGAAGTTATCATCAACAATATGCCGTATGAGACTCGGACACTGCTCCTCTCCCGTACACCTAGCCAAAATTAGAGTCAGAGACTCTTCACTCTGCGAATGCGGTCTAGACGATGGGTCATTGATCCATCTTCTATTTGAATGTCCGCGTTACAACTCTCCTTCTTTGTATCGTCTACTAGCCCTATGCAAAGCCCCTCTTCCTGCTAATATTGTGTCCATTCTTAGTTTAACAAATAACAAGACTGTCAAAGCTCTAACATTGTTCCTAATCACTCACGAAATTACACTATAACACCTACTTTTTTGTTACTAACCAATTTATTATGCTTCTTTACAGATGTAGATAGCAGAAGTAGGTAAACAAATATTTCGGGTTCTCCAATGTTTTAGATCCATGCATTAGCTACTTGACACTGGCAGTATTGTTCCTCACGTACTCAAAGAGGAACCACAGTTGCCATATTCAATTAAAAAAAAAAAAAAAAAAAAAAAACTGATTTTAAATTGGCGTAAGGCACAAAATACCAAAATCGGTTTTTAGGCTTCCCGAACTCAGTTTTCAATGTCTGTCGATGTGTGCGTCGGAATTAATAATAGAGTATATCTTTATAAGTACAAAATTTGATATTTGAGTACAAACCAGTACATATTCCAAGGTGAAGCTTGATCCAGGGAAGACGCGATAACTTTTTATAACGCAGCGCATACACAGTGCAAAAATGGGACAAAACTTGGCAAAGATAATATGTGTGGGTCAACAATTAAATGTATCGACTGTACTATCAATTTAAGATACGCCTAGATAGACATTTGTTGATAGGTGTTATAATTTAATTAATGTGATATTAATAGATATATAAGAAACTAGCTGTTGCCCGCGACTTCGTCCGCGTGGACAACTTAACATCACAAATTATTATGTATTTCCCGTAGAAATGCGATGTTTTTTCGGGATAAAAACTATTCTATGTTCTGTTCCAGGACCTAACCTATATGTGTGCCAAGTTTCATAAAGATCCGTCCAGTGATTGAAGCGTGATTGAGTAACAAACATCCAAATATCCAAACGTTCGCATTTATAGTATTAAGTAGGATAACCTAACCCATATGTGTGCCAAGTTTCATCACGATGGTTCACTGTTTTGGCTATAATGGCTTACACATAAGATATAGATACGAGGGTCATTCAATAAATACTTAGCCTACAAAAAGTAAACGAAAATTTTGGAAAAGTGGCAATTTATTTTTCAACATAGTCTCTTTTTAGTACGATACACTTAGCCCAGCGATGCTCCAACTTTTTAACCCGTCCGAAAAATAGTTTTTGTCAAACTAGGCAAAATAGGCCTCCGTGGCGGCGATGACCTCCTCATTTGATCCATATCTATTCCCGGCGAGTGATTTTTTCAGATTAGGAAACAGAAAGAAGTCACAAGGGGCCAAATCTGGAGAATACGGTGGATGGGGTAGCAATTCGTAGCGTAATTCGACCAATTTGGCCATGGCAACGGCAGACGTGTGAACCGGTGCGTTGTCGTGGTGAAACAGCACTTTTTTCTTCGCCAGATGGGGTCGTTTTTTCTTTAATTCGGCGTCGAATCGGCCCAATAAATCGGCATAGTAAAGCCCTGTAATAGTAAAGCCCTGTAATTGTTTACCCTTCTCGAGGTAATCGATGTAGATCACACCTTGTGAATCCCAGAAAACGGTGGCCATAACTTTTCCGGCCGATTTTACAGTTTTCGCCTTCTTTGGAGCACGTTCCCCGGTCTGGATCCATTGTTTTGATTGCTCCTTGGTCTCTGGTGTGTACCAGTGGATCCAGGTTTCATCGACGGTCACAAAACGACGCAAAAACTCCGCTGGATTCCGCTTAAACAGCGCCAAACACGTCTCCGATGTGGTCTCACGGTTGCGCTTGTTTTCCGGTGTGAGTAAACGCGGCACCCATCGCGCCGACAGCTTTCTCATGCAGAGTTCCTCGTGAAGAATATGATGCACTGTTCCTTCTGAAATGCCTACAGTCTCAGCTAGCTCCCGAACCTTCAATCGGCGATCTGCCAATACGAGATCATGGATTTTTTTTATGTTTTCCTCCGTAGCAGCTGTTTTCGGTGCCCCTGGACGTGGTTCATCAAAAACCGATGTAAGGGTAGTGAACCCCTACAATTAATTATCCGTAGTTCGCGACGGTACACCGATAACTACGGATGGTGGTGGATGGTGGTTTTGAGAGTAAATGTTAAAAATGTTAAATAAATGTTAATTAAATGTTTAATTGTTAATGTTATTTTGTTGGTGAGTTAATTAGAACTAACTTTAAAATGTGTAACTATGTGCGAGGCGGGCCGTGCGACGTCGGCAGTTTTACCATAATTCGGGTCACACGCGTAGCGCGCCTCGACCAAAGTTCACGATGTGCAATTCTGATTGTACATATTGCCGGGACAAAACAGGAATATGAACTTACAAAGGTTGCACAACTACTTAACATAAGTAATAAATTAAATATAAAAAATGAAATTATGTTAGTGTTATGTTAGTGTTAAATTAGGTACTTATAAATTTACAACCACAAATGTTTTAAATTAAATGTCTCTAAATGTAAATATTCACGAAACAGTATGTTAATGTATCTTTTTTTTCTGTTCATCACTACAACACTTCACTTGAAACACTGTATTTCAATAGTTCACTACACATTTAATTGTCTCTTATACGTCACAGAGTAAGTTGGTTGGATGAAGTAGTGACGTCCTTTCTGCTCGTCTCATAAAAACATCCCTTTTTTATCTCCTTAAGTGTTTATTTGTGACTTCATTTATTTTTGTTGTTGTTCTATAGGAAGTTTAATTAATTTTGAAACAGGTCGTTTCAATCCGCCATGTTTCGTTTTTAGGGACACCACTCTCACCAGACGGTCCTTGCCAGGGTGTACTTCCTGTACACGTCCCATCGCCCAGTTAGTTGGAGCCAGGTTATCCTCCTTGATAATTACAACGTCTCCTATTTTTAAATTATCTGTTCTGTGGTTCCATTTACTTTTCATCTGAAGATGATGTAAATATTCGGATGACCATGTTTTCCAAAAGGCTTGGTATAGTTTTGTTATCAGTTGCCACCTTGTTCTTAGACAGACTTCGTTTGATACGTCTTCTTGTGGTAAGGATATTAAGGGTTGTCCCACTAAGAAGTGCCCGGGTGTCAACACGAATTGCAGGTCATCTGTGCCTTCGGTAAGCGGAACCAGAGGCCTGGAGTTGAGACAAGCCTCTATCTGTGTGAGCAGCGTCGAAAATTCTTCATAAGTCAACTTCTGTTCCCCAAGAACTCTTTTCAGATGACGTTTCATCGACTTAACTGCAGCTTCCCACAGACCACCAGCCGTTGGCCATGCTGGTGCATTAAAATGCCATTCAATCTCCAAATCGTGCGAAACTCTGTTAAAAACGTCGCTTTTGAACGTTGCGTGTTCTCGAAATTGCCTCATCAGCTCTCTGTTAGCTCCTACAAAATTTGTTCCATTGTCACTGAACATGTGTTTTGGTACCCCTCTCCTCGCAATCATTCTTCTCAGGGCTGCTAAAAATGTTTGTGAACTAAGGTCTGATACGAGCTCCAAGTGTACTGCTTTAGTTGCCATGCAAACAAAAACGGCAATATAACCCTTGCACACTTTAATTCCTCGACCTTTGTTAGCTTTGATTTCTACTGGGCCAGCAAAATCTACTCCACAGTTGTAAAATGGCCTTGATGGTGTAACCCGAGCCGTAGGTAGGTCACCCATCAGCTGGTATGGTTTTCTCGTGTCAAATCTGATGCATTTGACACACCGTCTCAGTTGTTTTTTCACAATGTTATTTCCTCCTATTATCCAGTAGCGTTGTCGTAGGTATTGCATTGTAAGCCGAGCACCGCCATGTAATGTAACGATGTGACCTTGTTCTACTATCAACTCTGTTAATCTGTGGTTTGCTGGAAGTATAATAGGAAATTTTGTATGTTGTGGCAGGTAAGAGTTGTTCAATCTTCCTCCTACTCTTAGTATTCCTTGTTCATCTAACTGTGGGTCAAGTTTCAAAATGTTGCTTTTGCCGCTGACCTTGTTGTTCGTTTTTAAATCATTTATTTCTGTCTGAAAACATTCGTTCTGCACATATTTTATTATCGTTACATGTGCACGTTTTATTTCTTGCAGCGTTAGATGGAACGTCATCGGTTGTGACGTCGCGTCACCACATGCTTTTGTTTTCAAACATTGAATGAAACGTGAGACCCATGCAAGCGTACGAGCTGCGTTTGTTATTGTTTTCTTTTTTATCAACTCGGTGATAATGCTTGATTCTGGAGTTTGTACTATATATGTTTGTATTTTATGTTCTTCATTTGTAGTAAATGTTTGTTTTGTTGGGTTGATGTTAAAATGTTCTTTGTTTCTCAGCCATGCTGGCCCTTCCCACCACAACGGAAATTTGTTGAGTTGAGAGGGTAGCAGACCCCGGGTCGCACAGTCAGCTGGATTCTGTTCCGACTTAACGTGATTCCAATTGTTCGGTGAAACTACGGACTTAATCTCCTTCACTCTGTTGGATACGTAGGCATTCCATTTACTATTGTCGCCATGGAGCCAACCAAGCACGATCATAGAGTCTGTCCAGGCGTGTAGGTTGAATTTTTGTTGTGAGTAGCAGTTTTTTATTTTGTTTACTAACTTTGACAAGAGTACCGCGCCGCATAGTTCAAGGCGCGGTAAAGTAACTTTTTTGTTTATTGGCGCTACTTTCGTTTTTGCGGCAATTATGTTTATATGGGTTTCACCAATCTGCGATCGAACTACGCTATAAACTACAGCGCTGTACGCCTTTTCTGAGGCGTCACAAAAGGCATGTAGCTCTACTTCTATGTTCGAGCTGCTGAAACCGAGCCATCTTGGCACTTTACACTGTTTAATGTTGGCCAAATCATGTCTGACTTTTAGCCATTCCTTCTCGATGTCTTCCGGTAACTGTTCATCCCACTCTATTTTTGACAACCATACTTGTTGGAATAAAAGTTTTGTTTTTATTGTTACTGGCGAGAGCCAGCCTAATGGATCAAATAGTTTTGCAATTTCACTTAAAAGGTGCCTTTTTGTATATTTCGCACATATGTTTGTTTGTTCTAAGGGTGATGTATAAACAAATTCATCGTTCTTAGGATTCCACCCCAGCCCCAATGTTTTGGATGTCTCTGACTCTGTGAAATTAAAATTCTTCGGATTCCTCATGTCCATAGGCAAATCTTGTACTATTTCTTCATGGTTACTTGACCATTTTCTTAAATTAAACCCCCCTGCACGTAACAGTTGGATCAGTTCATCTCTCGTGGCCCTAACTTCCTCTATTGTTTCTTTTGAGAACATGACGTCATCCATGTAAAAATTGTTCTGTAAAATTGGCTTGGCTAGCAGAAATCTGTCACCTTCATCTTGTGCTAACTGTTTGAGTGTTCTCTGAGCTAGGTAAGGAGCGGCTTTGGTCCCGTAGGTTACGGTACACAGCTCGTATTCGGTGAAATCGGGTTGACGAAAGCGTTGGTGTTGGTTGGAGCTAATTAGGGTAGGGTCATTACTCCATATAATTTTTTGTAACTTCTGATCCTCGGGATGAATGGCTATGTATCTGTACATTTTTTCAATGTCGGCAGTACCCACGTAGCGATACTCTCTCCACTGAAGTAATAATGTTTGTAAATCCGCTTGTAAGTTAGGTCCAGCCTCCATGAGATCATTGAGGCTGAGACCCGTGGTTGTCTTCTCTGAAGCATTGAAAACCACTCTTAATTTAGTTGTTACTGACTCAGATCTGATTACTCCATGATGAGGTAAATAAAATCCCAGTTCTTGTTTGTTCAGCGATACTTTCATGTGACCTAGATTTTTGTACTCATCGATAAACGCCTTGTAGTCAGTTGCATAATTGTTATGTTTGTTCATTTTTCTTTGTAATTGTTTAAATATAGCTACTGCCTTCGGCTTTGATTCTCCAAGCTGATTTTCAAACCCTGGTTTCATAGGCAATCGCACCTGGTATCTCCCGTCTGGCAGTCTTGTTGTAGTTTCTATGTAATGTTGTTCACATATGTCATTAGAGTCTATTTTTGTCTGACCCTCGCATATGTCTTCCTGTTCCCAAAACTTTGTCAATTGATCGACATTGTTGAGAACTACATGGCAGTTGAAAGTTTTAAATTTCCCACACACTACCCAGCCAAGTTGAGTCTGTTGAGCAATAATGTTAGTGTTACTTCCTCGAATCAAACCTTCCATTATGATCTCCGCGTACACGTCAGCCCCCAGTAGTATATCAATCTCCCCAGGAATATTGAACTGAGGGTCAGCGAGTTTTAAATGTTCCAAATGCGACCACTGATCTGTGTTGAACTGACTGTTAGGTAATTTGTTTGTTAATGTGTTCATCACCAATGCTGTAGTATTGAAAGTAAAATTGTTGTGTGTCGATTGGCACGTCAGCTGTACTTCTCCCTTGCATCTGTTCGACGGAACTGCTCCTAGTCCTGTCACGACGGCGTCATACTTATTTCTTTTCATCTTCAGGTGTTGTGTGGCTCGCTCAGTTATTAAGGTCAGTTGAGATCCTTGATCCAATAGCGCTCTCAGAATTACATAGGTTCCATCTGACGACATTACTTTTAATTGTATTGTTGCTAGCAGAACTTCATTGAGGTCACTGGATACGTGACTGCTGCTCAGTCGATGACCCTGTTTAGTAGCCATATTGTTATTTGAATTAGTCAGCGCTTTGTGAATTAAGGTACTATGATTCTTTTTGCAATATTTGCATTTGCTGACCGATGTACAATCGTTCCCATTATGAGTAAATAAGCAATTCTGGCATATATTCAGTGTTTTAACGGTCGTTAACCTCTCCTCTGGAGTCATGTCTAAAAATTCTTTGCAATGATATAAGCCATGATCTTTGTTACATTTAGGGCATGACCACGTAGTCGTAAGGAAAGTTTTCTTCTCCATTGGTTGAAAATGTTTGTCCCGTGGCGGGATAAAAGATTTTTTGTTGTAATTGTTGTAAGTTGAAGATGGAGCTCTAATTGTAGTGTTCGTAGGACGACCTGACTTCTGACTGGCCTCCAACGCTGTAAATTTGTTCTCCAGGAAATTTAAAAAGTCCTCAAGGCACGGCACTTCCTTCGGCGCCTTCAAGGTTTCTGTATAGGCCTCGATGTTTTGTTGGTCTAACTTCTGGACTAATATGTGCACAAGCAAAGGGCCCCATGTATCAGTGTTAATGTTAAGGTTGTTAATGCCATTAACACATTCCATAGTAGTGTCATGCAACCTTTTGATCTGCGCGGCATTGGGATGCTGTAAAACGGGTAAATTAAGTAGAGCGTTAGCGTAATGCGTGAATAACATTCGTTTGTTGTCATATCTATAGGTCAGTGTGTCCCAACATGTTTGGTAGTTTTCGGCACTAATATATAAATGTTGTACGAGCCTTTCCGCCTCTCCTCTGAGCTTTGATTTAAGGTGCTGCATTTTCTGGGCATTAGAGATAAATGAATTCTGGTGAATAGATTCCATGAACAGGTCCTTAAACGTGATCCAATTTTCATAATTTCCATTAAAAAAGGGAAGTTCAATTTTGGGTGCCGATTTTTCTTGATGTAAATTGTTCATGATTTTTCTGTTAATTTTTTCTTTAATGTTTTTATAAGCTAGTTCTAAACGCTCATAATCGTTTTCATACCCGCTCGCGTCATCAAGCATGGTATCTAGCGTCCAGAATATCTTGTCAATTTTATCCCAACGCCTATTAATTGTTGTTAGTTCATCCTCTAATTGCCACTTCTCGGATATTTTTGAGATGTCGAGATTGTATATTTGTCTTTCAAAAGCCTTTATGTTTGTCCTCTGTTCGTTTAGTAACTCGTTAATTTTTGTGTTAAGTTCCAATCCTTGTACTCCAGCTGTTAATGATGGTAATGTTTTTGTTTCTTCATTCGATTGGACACCTTTACAGCTTAACAGTTGGTTTTTTAAATTGACATAACGCTCTTTTAATTTGTTATAAATGCTTTTATCAAAATATTCCCCCTCACACAATCCCGACTCTAATATTTTAGAATGATTCGACTCAAATTCCTGCCACAAACATTCCAAGTTCATCAGCCTTTTCATTAAATATTGAGGTGTTTTTCTATCAGCTCCATCTTTTTTAAAATTAGTTTCTAGGTTGTTGACCAGATCGATTAATTCAGATTGCCTGTTTAAATTATCTGCCATGTTTAATACTGAATGTTATTTATTGTTAACAAGCAAGAAAATGGAAAGATCTTACTTGTTTCTCAGCTACCACCTTCCTGTTGTATGTTACTGTTGCAGCTGCGACTGTGCTGCTATCTCGATGTTGCTGGAATCGCCAGATGTTTCCCAGGATCCCACAGAATTGGTACACCAAAGTTCTCAACACTGCGATAATGTCTTTATCAGCGGTACTGATCTCTCACGGCACTGACTCTTGTTAAAACTCGAAGGACAAAAATGTCCTTGAGACTCGAAAGACCAAAATGTTAAAGCTCGAAGGACCAAAATGTTAAAGCTCGAAGGACCAAAATGTTAAAGCTCGAAGGACCAAAATGTAAGGGTAGTGAACCCCTACAATTAATTATCCGTAGTTCGCGACGGTACACCGATAACTACGGATGGTGGTGGATGGTGGTTTTGAGAGTAAATGTTAAAAATGTTAAATAAATGTTAATTAAATGTTTAATTGTTAATGTTATTTTGTTGGTGAGTTAATTAGAACTAACTTTAAAATGTGTAACTATGTGCGAGGCGGGCCGTGCGACGTCGGCAGTTTTACCATAATTCGGGTCACACGCGTAGCGCGCCTCGACCAAAGTTCACGATGTGCAATTCTGATTGTACAACCGACGTACGGCCACGTGCAAACTCGTTGAACCAATTCTTGACGGTGGCCATCGATGGAGAAGAGTCACCGTACACAGCATCCAAGCGCTCTTTGATTTCGATGCGCGTTTTCCCTTCCAAAAATAGGAATCGAATCACCGAACGATATTGCTCTTTTTCCATTTTCGTAAAACCGATCGACACGTTCGCTTCCATAAGTTGTCAAATTAAAACAAATGAAGGGATTGGAATGAAAATTTTAAAAAAGAATTAAAAAAGTATGTGCTACACTGTGGTAAAACTCTTTTGAAACTACAGCGCCCTCTGGCGATGAGGCTAGGTACTTATTGAATGCACCTCGTATATACTGTGTCGGGCTTTTTTGTAGGACTATTTAAGATAAACATTTCCATCATACATTACATATGTGTTACTCTGGCGGTTTTGGCAGCGCACGCTAGAATAGCTCGCAGATTGTAGATTTTTTCCTACTTACTTGATATTTTGGACAATTCACACAATGGGCCCGATTCTGAAGGCACACATTTAAAATTTGACAGCGCTAAAATTGGTTTCGTCTTTATCTTCGTAATACTATGTGACAAGGATAGCAACAGTTTTAGTGCTGTCAAATTTTAACATTGTGCCTTCAGAATCGAGCCCAATATCTTTATAAATTGTAGCCTATATGTTATTCTGATGTATAAGCTGTATTATTGTAAAGTTTCATTAAAATCCATTCAGTAGTTTTTACGTGAAAGAGTAACAAACATCCATCCATACTTACAAACTTTCGCGTTTATAATATTAGTAGGAAGGATATTACGAGTAATAAATTGAATGAAACTCCTCGTTGTTTTCTATAATTTTCTATATTATTTGGTACACGATACAGTGTCAATCTGTCCAACCATACGCGGTGATATGAGCTTGTACGATCGTTTTTACGTTTTGTGAACACTTTAAACTTAACTATATAAAAACTTGTTTGTAAACAGACAGACTTCGTTCAGCTCGCCTGTATAGTTGCACAAACGGCTACATTTACTTAACTAACTTCTGTACAACAATTATTTCATACACACACGTGTTCTATTAAAGGCGGGTGTTCACTGCAGGTTAGTAACATGTTACGTAACATTTAACAAAACTCGTAACAATAATTTTGGTAATGTCTACAACTCTATTGATCTTCTGTCTAAATGCATGCTTTTATGTAATAAAATTATATTGTTAGACAGAAGCATACTTATCCGATGGAAGACTCAAATCGAAACTTGATTTAACACTACAATGCAATTTTGATAGTAACATGTTACGCCTCGTGTAGTGAATACACGGCTTTATAAAGATTACAATATTTAAATCATCAGATCGGGATGTGAAAAGGACCGCGATAGTGAACGCGTGTTGAAGCGAGAGATCAAGTAAATAGAAAGAAACACCGTGATCCTACAACTTAAAATTTAACAGCCATTTTCTTAATAAATAACGCAGTTAATATACCGATAGTTTAATTCTTAATTAAAAATAAAATATGTAAGTAATATTTACTCTAAGTATATAATCCGACTAACATCTTCAGTCAAATATCAAATTCCGTTGATACATTTTGGCTCGTAGTCTCACTTAATTCATTGAGCCAAGTTTCGTTACTTCATAGCGCATCAATCATAATCTAAATTGCAAAAAATATACGTGTCAACAAAACTTAGGTCGAAAATACAAAGTGTTAGATGCCTTACAAATTAAAGAAATTTTATTAACAAACGTCTCGGCAATACCAACCGCATTATCGAAATCTAAAAACTAATAACAATCCAAACTTTAAAATTTAAAAATTGGACTAAATTAAGAAATGGCTTGCGGCGCTAAGGCCGACGTTTTTATAATTATTTTAACCGATATCGATATAAGAGTTTGTCATTCAGCTCGGAAATTTTAAAAATATAACTAGTGGTTATAAAAAAGCAAAGCTATAAAATCTCTGTTACAGAATTTAACAGCATAGCAATTACTTTTAACAAGTTATATAAGATTTGGGTCCTTGATACTTACACAATGTTACAAATAACAAATGTAACATTTAGTGTAGACTATCCTTTACATTTTAACAAGCCTCTTTCCAGTCATGTACAATTTCTTTATTTAAATTTCATTACAAGGTCGTATTGAGTAAAAGAATATACCTAAATATTTTGACATTATACCATTTTGAATTTATTTAAAACTAATAAAAATTGGTAAAATCTTTCAATAAAGACTTGCGAGATACCGTGTTGTAAACGTAATTAAAAGTGTTCTTTTAATTAATATCTCTTCTCATAACAATTAGGGGTGCAACCTATACCGATACGATACCGACATAATGGGGCCTTTTGCCGAAATATAAGTCGAGCGAGCGAATCGCGACTCAATTTTAAACCCCATGAAGGGAATTCCCGCTACGAAAGCGAAATACCCAACGCCCGTCCGCGCTTCTCTCGCCCGCTACACTCAAGACTCAGAATTATAGATAGCCGACATTCATATTAGATATACGCACACGTCACGTTCTTACAAGTATAATTACAGTTTCCATTTGTTATTTACAAGCGATGTCTCACATTACTTACAACAAATTCTTAAGCAATTACCTGCCGTCGACTTAGCTCGGTCCTCTTCACATTTTTGTTTTGTATAAAATACTTAACCGGTTACGATAAGGTTAAAAATTTGAAAATAAACGCACATCATTAACTTTACGCTGTTTTCTCACTTGAAATTAACAATAACTTGATCGTATCGATAACGGCGATATTTTTCCAATAATATCGGCATCCGTATCGTATCGGCGGATTAGCTTATCGTTGCACCCCTAATAAAAATGCTTTAAACATTTTCGTTTAACATTCGCATGCGAACAATTTCGTAACTTGTTACAAATGTTTAGTGTACAAGTGTCTTTGCAATCAGGCAATGTTCACACATCGGAAGGTCCGTCAATTATGTATCTACATCAGGAGCGGTCCTATCGACCCCCCACCCCTAATATACTCATTTCTGATTAAAAATAACCATTCTTATTTTTGAAGGTACAATTAAGTGGTATTAAAGTGCTTGGGTTTTATTTTCTGTGCAGGCGATCTATCGTTTATGCCTGCCCCCTCATATAACGGCACTCACCACCCTAGGGCCGCCCCTGCTGTATATCAGTTATTAGGTATATAGGTAGTAAATTAGACTTCCACATTCGCAACACAAACTGCTAAATAGAAAAAAACTTACTCTGTAATTTGACAATAAATAAATGTTATGACAAAAAGATCTCCAAAAACATGAATTCATGACAAATTGGTGACAAAACGGACACCATTTTGTTACTTGGTCTCATACTTTGGTAACAAAAGTGACATATGGTTTTGCTATTGGAGAAATTATTTTTCGATCTAAATCTCTTGTATAATGAATATGAATGGTCTTACAGTAAAAATATATCGAGTTGGTATTAGACTATAGAGTCAATATAAAACTTTACACAAAAATGTTGGTCAAAAAATATCCTTAAACAACAACCTCCTGTGTGTTATTTAAAAAAATGCTTTATAACTATCAATGTTAAGAATATAATTGATCAGCACAGATAAGAAGATAAGCTTTTTCAATACTTTACATGTCCTTATTTAATCAAAATAAAAAATAAAACTTTGTATTTCAAACATTTTGGTCCTAAGTTATAACCAAACACATTTCAATCCATTACTTGTATAATTCACGACAATCTAACAGCAATCGTTGGCTAACCTCCCAACTCCATTTTAGATGCTATACCATTATTATATATACGTTAACGATTACAAAATAGCGTATAGTAACAAAATGGAGTGTATACGCTAACGATTACAAAATAGCGTAACAAAATGGAGTTGCAAGGTCGTAGCGGACGATGTGAAAAGACAATATTTCAAATGAAAACAAATGTGATGTTTACGCCACAACATGAACACTCATTGCCCATGTCACAATTCAAACTTCCATGATCCAAATCGCTGCAGTTAAAACAGTATCATCCAAAATCGTTTAATACTTATTTATAGACTTCAATTAAAAAAAAATTACAAAACAGAACTTATTAAAAACGTCTGAACAGCACATTTCTACCTACCTACCTTTAGGCGGGCCCCATACATTTAAGTAAACTCACTTTACACTCAAGTGACACTTCTTCACTTGATATGCAGCCAGCCTTACAAGTCCAATACATATTTCTATAAACATTTATAAAAATATATTTCATTGCAAACCGATAGTCATACAAAAACCAACGCTATTTGCGTCTCGGTAACATATACGTGAAAGGGTCACCGGCAGCAAAAATAGGTTTGTATTACCATGTTAACTTTGCGGTCCACTTCGGAACACCGTCTATTATTTTTTTGGTTTTCGACGCGCAAATTCGTTGGTTTTCGTATGACTTGAAATATATAACATTTTGATGACCTTGACTAGACGGTAAGGCAAGTTAGTGTTCTAAAGATCCAATCGGACCTAGCCAGTTTTTTTATTTAGGTTAAGGAATAATGTGTCATATTTCAAATGCAGTAAACGCTATCTGACATGCGTTAGTTCTGCGTCAGTGGTCCTTCAGTTCAGTGAAATTTCGTGACGGATCGATAATAGTCTTTACTCCATTTAAAATATGACACATTATTTAATGGACAAAGGAAAATGTTGTCATGCCTTGTACATATTTATATGTATTGAACTGTACCCAATTATTACCTAAATACAAAAGCCTAACCCCCCCCCCCCCCTCCCCCATCACACGTATTCCCCCCAATCCAAAAATCTACTTACAATCCTATCAATAATAATTTTTGCAAAAATTTCGAATTTCAACTTTTAAAAATTTCATCTAAGACTTTTATTTTTGTTAAAAAAATATTTACAAAAATTTTCTTATCTCTTTCCTTGTCCTACAACACCGTTTACCTCGCTACGGTACCTTCGAGTTAAGGCGACTTATTTTAATACACCGACAAGAGGACACGTTTTTTTTGACGTTTATTTTTATGCTGCACTATCATTGTTAGAATAAAACTCGACACATGCCTGTACTTTCGCTTGTGACTCGAATAAAACTAATATAATTTTCTGTATAGCATCATGTACGATTTTGATGCTGGAAATGAGCCGACCATGTGCGTAATATCGTTCAATTCATTTTCTGTCATTTGTCACATTTAAGTGTATGTATATGTAATATATATTTATTAGTTTGGATCATTTTTACTTGACTTCGGTAAATTCAAGCGGAGGGTAAAGTTTTACAATATAAGATTTGAAATGCCTAACAGCTATGTCGAATGTCACATTAGAGTCAACGCAAATTCGCTGACAATGAATAACCGTCTTTAAAATCGTTAAAACAAAGTTCAATTTCCAGCGCGAGCTTACGAGGCTATCCACTGGATTCATTTTATTTTTTACATGCACAATTGATCTTTATTTCTAAATTCGGGACTGGCCTAGTCGTAACTCCGGGCAGTACCGAGTCATGCGGGGCTCTGACGAGGTGGACAATTATTTCCCTAGCTAACCGTGGTACCTCAACAAGGCGGCGGTGTTGTTCGCAACACATCACGCCAAGTGGTATCACGGGGCGAGGGACAGTAGCTTTGTCACTGCCAACCCCTCTGGGACTAAGGCATAAGCACGATTATTAATTGTCGGCGCTGAAAATTATGTTATAATGTTCTCGGTCAGTATCCAACTTAATGTCACGACGCAATATGCTATTTGAAAATACTATAGTTTACTTTGTATTCTACAACCGCTAGTACGACAAAAATATTGATATTAGACACTGAACAATTAAACATTCCTATTGATAAGTCAATAATTTAAATACCTGCAGGTGGATAGATACCCTGTAGTAAATTATCAACTAAACCTCTTACCATGAAGCAAAATAAGCTAGCTCATAGTTTCACCTCAAAGTTTTTACCTTCATGATTGCCATTATTTGTTATTAAATTAGATAACAGATGCAGTTTTAAAATCATCTGTTATCTAATTTAATAACCAATAAGTGTCAATCCTGAAGGATTTTTTTTATTATATGTATAGATAATCGTTTTTGTTGTAGACAAGAAATGGTGCGTCATTACTACATCTTGAATTGATAAGAATAATCTGATAATACCATTTATTGGCAATATTTTGAGAGCAGTCGAGATAATGCACTATATATTGTTTAACCTCACCTGATTATTATATTACTACCTATCTACACCTCATACCTACCATGCATATTAAAATCATCTGTTATCTAATTTAATAACCAATTAGTGTGAATCCTGAACGAAAAAACTTTGAGGTGAAACTATGAGCTACGAAAAATTATTTTGCTTCATGGTATGAGGTGTATATTTGTCTAAAATTACAGATGTAGGTACTTAAACTCTGCGTTACGTGAAAACAATTATACTAATAAATGTTTTTGGAAATGCGTCTGTCGTTGGAATTGTATGGATTTTAGAGAATTATTTGAGAGAACATGCCGTGTGGTTTCCGGTAGAGTAGAATAGGACCACTCCAACTCTTCCCGTGGATGTCGTACAAGGCGACTAAGGGAATACATTATAAAACGTCAATCAGGCCTCCCCAACCCGTTTGGCCAGCGCGGGGAGTGTAGACCAAATCCTCCGTCTGTCTCTGGCAGATGAGAGAGGGTTGTGCTCCTGCAGTTGAGACCAAAATAACCTGATGATGATGATGATTTGAGAGAAAGAAGATTTGTTGAGAGCAGGGCTTGAAAACTGGTTTAACAGTTAAGGTTTTCTACTTCAGGGTGTAACTTTGCGTCTGTGGTTCCGTAGAGTCGATAATTGATAGGTATGTGTACAGTGCGCAATGAAATGGTTCTTCAGTTTTTAAATTCACTCCTTCGCGTCGCGAATGCATGTTAACTATTACAGGAAACATTATGTCTAAATTGTTTGTTAACAAAATGTAAATTTATTCAAATCAATGTAATATTGGACTCGATTCTGAAGGCACAATGTTAAAATTTGACAGCACTAAAACTGTTGCTATCCTTATCACTCAGTATTATGAAGATAAAGACGAAACCAATTTTAGCGCTGTCAAATTTTAAATGTGTGCCTTCAGAATCGGGCCCACTGACATAGTAATCAAAACGATCTTACCTCGCACAAAGGATCAGCCTCAAAATACAGCGAGTTAATGCTGGCAGCCTTCTGGCCACGTTCCCAGCGGTGGGGAGCCTTGGAGTCATGTTTTACCGCAAATCTTTTTTTTTATGATTAGTATTCCAGTTTTAGTTTAATTTAAATATTACATTTAGTTTAAGACAAACGTAAGATTCATTCAAATGTAGGAAATACTGTTTCTAGTTCTGACACAAGCCAAAATAGACTTTAAGATGACATTTCTCATATAGTTACTGCAGTTTTTTTGTTCCTCCACTTTCCCTATTCTGAAGTGGCAGATTCTCACTGTCTCACTCACGGACACCTTTCGAGTTTGAGTATATACTTTCATTTACTTTTACATCTCTCTTCAAAGTTACGTAAAACCCCTGGCGACTTCAAAGTAACAACCCTGGCGACTTCAAAGTAACAACCCTGGCGACTTCAAAGTTTATTTTTTATTTTTTTATTGTTGATGGGTTTGCGCTTGACCCCAATCTCACTTGATGGTAAGTGATGATGATGCCTAAAGTGGAGCGCGCTTACCCAGAAGATGCCTATTCACTCTTCTTTTAAAAAGAACCACATTTTACTTGTTCGGAAATACCGAAGCTGGCAGGGAGTAACAACCCTGGCGACTTCAAAGTAACAACGACGCTTAAACACCCCAATAAAGAACATCACTATCATTGAATGAATAACTTTAATTTTACGGAGTTTCTGAAGAAATCAGAGGTCAGGGGAATTTGATTAATTCCTAATTTATTACATCGATTTCACTGTCTATATTTCTCATGCTACATTTAACACATAAATTTAAACTGTAGTTTTCCATAGACTCATTTAACACTTAGAATTGATTTCTTTACGACAAACATACAGGTAGATATATAAATATTATGTGTTCAATATATGCTTGTTGTTCGCCACACATCACGCTATGTGGTATCACGGGACGAGAAGCGGACGAAGGAAAGTCGCTTTGTCAGGGTCGCGCGAAGTGGCGATGCATCTCTGCCTACCCCACTGGGACCAAGGCGTGAGCATATGTATATGTGCTTAATTTGCCATTATATTCAAAAAATATTGTTTAGATGATTTTGCTTTTGTTTTCTGTTAGAACAGACATATAATATCTTACTTCACATAAGTCATAACAAGGTTTCGGAATTAGGTACTATCATGTATGTACTTGAGACGAAATGTTAATATGGATCGCGCAAAGTGGCGATTCATCGTCTCTGCCTACCCCTCTGGGACCAAGGCGTGAGCATTATGTATGTATTCCTAGGACCCTCTATGTTTATTTTTAGAGGACCTTGTATTTCTGCATTACTATTTTGTACGTAAGTACATAATTGACACTACCTAATTCCAATCTTTGATCATAACAGATATTGTCAAACTTAGCTAGTTCACAGTAGTCATGCATGTCGACACAGGAGAGATATTCTCAAACTTTTATTTAGCTAGTACGCTTATAATAACGTAAAAACATATGTTCGATGCGAGTTCAAATAAAAGTGAGAATGAGTTACTAAAATAAAAATCTAACAGGTATCTATCAGATTTAAAATATATATACGACTAATTATTTTTTTGAACGGAAGTAATTTTTTTTAAAATGCAATACTCTGTTGGTATGCTTTTCTTATTCTCCTTGGGAAAAGTAGCCCGGAGCCCGTAAGAGATCGCTTTAAGTGATAAGGCCTTTGTACACTTTCCATAAATGTGTACCTAACTTATTATTCTTAATCTGTGTGCAGTATATAATTTATCTAATATATCTAATTTGTCGTTTGTCGTTGTTTTGGCGAACACGGTTAAAATTTAAAGTTCGCGCGGTACAAGTAATTCAAGCCTAATGTCTAATGTCTTCCACATTAGAGTTGAATATTCGACGGTTACAACGTAGCCGTGTGGTTCCCGGCTTAGAATAGGGCCACCCCAAATATTCCCGTGGGCATTCTCCTGTGTACATTAAGATCATTACTGCGATCACCAATCCGTCTGCCAAGCGAGGTGATTATGGCAAACGAACATTTGATTAAAAAACCTTTTAGAAAGGGAATTTTATATGTATGAAAAGATATATCAAGTAATTAATGTGTTGAGAAATAATATAATACATAATAAAAGTAATCATTCTCACTATTAATTGAACTCCGTAGTATGCATAATTTTATACAGGATTTTTTCTTTTCATTATGTAAAATCAATTGTATTAGAGATTTTACTAGGATTTTAATCTTTTAGGTCTGATCCAGCACTTACACCTAATATTCATAGGCTGGGAAGTACAGCGTGGAACGCCCCTCTGCTAAATGGACCGACGACCTGAAGGTGGACCGACTGTGCTAATGAAAGCAAAACTTAATATTTGATGTATTTCTCTGTATAAGTTCATGTTATACTTTAGTAAAAACTCCATCCAATACAACTGAGTATACAAACACCTGTATAATTTTATACATACATAAATTCGTTAGATAACATGAGACATCACCGACTGCTCATCGTCTACTTGTGCCCGGGGGGCGAGTGCGGCGCGGGGGGCGCCATGTGCGGGCGCGGGGGCGCCGGGGGGCCCCTGGAGGTACCTGCGCACGCGCCGCACACGTAGTCGTCGTCTTCTCTCAGAGCGCCCTTGTTCAAGCCGACGCAGTGCATGTGGAACCACTGATCGCAGCCTCCGTCGCACTGCACCCAGTCCACTTCCTTGCCTGTTCACAGACAAACTTTATTAAGATTGATGCCCTATATTTGAAGGCAGTTTTCGCTACCAGGCAACGAAATGGAACAACCTACCACCGCCACTTGACCGACCGCTTTCTGCAGCTTCAGTTAAACTGCACGGTAAAAGTGGTTGTTGGAACAGCAGGCGTTGCCTCGGTAGTGTAAATTGATCCATATGTTGTTTATTATTATATAATTATCTCATATTTAGTTTATTTAATATTTACTGTCATTGGTATATATCATCATCATCATATCAGCCCCTAGAAGTCCACTGCTGGACATAGGCCTTCCCCAATGAACGCCACCTCACCCGGTCCTCGGTCATTGGTATATATATTAAATATATAATGGGCGCGATTCTAGAGGTACACACTTAAATTTAAAATGCATTAAAATGAGTTAATTTTAGTTTAACGTGACTTGGCATTCTCAAGGCGCCAATTTTAACTTGACGTTTTTAAATTTAGGCGTTTTTTTTTTTAATATTATTTTAGATACAACTTTTGTTAATCTGCATTCTGGAGTCACCAAAACCTATGTAAATTTATAAACGTCAAACTAAAATAACTTAAATTTAACCGTCACCTAAAGAGGTCACACTTAACCTCAAAACTACAGGGATATTTCGACTTTTTACTCTAAATATCGCAGATTTTTTTTTCGATTCGAGAAGGACTCGAACTTTTCATGTAGAAAATTGTGGGAATCTAAAGCTAGGTAGTTAAATCTAGCACTTTTCAATGAAACCAGTGTCACCGAAGAAATTTGTTGGAGTACCATGATATAAATTCCTAAAAAACTCAATTGATTAGCACTACGTGCAAATAAAACGTCACGGGAGAGACGAAATTCGGCGAAAAGGGTAAACGTCATCGCTAACGTGAACTGGCTAAAAGTATATACCTATTGAGTTCAACATAGATGTGAAATTAATTGTGTGTGCACCGTATCATTTACGGCCCCTATCTGAGAGATTTATCTTTAATATTCCAAACCTTAGACGGAAATTTTAACAAACGTGTTGTCAGGTACTCAACCTGGGAATTAGTCTGCTACGCACGGCCAAGACCTGAAGGCCAGTTAAATGCATAGAAATCACAACCTACCTGTGTACCGTTTGTATAAGTAGGTACATGCATTTCATTCCTAACAAGGTTTTTGCAAGTGAGTTTCTTCATTAAAAAAAACAATAACAACAGCAACCTATAATAGTATGCATAACTAATGACTGCAAAACATGGTATGGGCACTCACAATCAAACTCGAGTCCTGCCGCAGGACCATGGATAGAAGCATGATGGCAAGAAACTTAGATTGTATAAAAGCTTTCGAAATTCGACAAACACTAAAATCATGGACACAAAAGAACTAATCAACAGTCATGGCGTTGGACAGGACATATGCTCACTAAGAACCAAAATCACGCAAGTCAATCTAAGGAGCAGTAGCACGCCATGCAGGATATGGCAGAATGAATTCAGTGATACAGCAGAAGGCAGCGGCCTGGAATAGGCTGAAATCAATGAGGTTAGATAGATACCTCCTTTGCGAAGAGGTACACTGAAATCGAAGAATGACTGAGTTATAAATGAATACCATTTTTAAAACAATTATTAATTTTATTATAAACATGCACTCAGAAATTAATATTTTATTTATTTTGTGTTTTTATTTTCCACTGCTGGAGAAGCCTCTCCCAAAGTAATTGCAGGTTAATGCCCTAATTAATATGTTGGGTAGAAGGTTGGTTAGTGATCAGTTCACATTAGGTACCTACCTATGTAGAAGTTTATAGAGCAAAAATAGAGGATCACATGGTGTCGCTGAGCTATGAAGGTTAAACTGCTTGGCATTCTAAGAATCTAGTTTTTCCACAATACTTTATCCGGTAGTAGCTTTGTTCAACATCCACAGGAAGGCAGCCTTTCTATCCCTACATATTATGAAACGCAACGACTCTCTGTTTGTCTGCTTCTAACTCTAGAAAGCTGTTCAATTTATGTGATATTTTTAAAATTCATAGACATTTTCTCTGGACTGGTTTTAATTGGTAGGTACATATTTTGTTACATTAGGTAAGATCAAAGATGAAGCATTTTAATGCTTCATCTTTGGGTAAGATAATAAGAAATAAGGTGTAAAATAATCCTGTAGTCCACGCGAGACATCTAGTATGTATGGAAATTCTTTTTGGTACTAAAATTAACAACAACACCATAATATACAGCAGACTTTACATACTTACCATTCAACTCTAAACACTAAAGAAACCTTTTTTTAAGTTCATACCAAGCTTCAACAAAATCAGTTTAGAAGTTATGATTAGCAACAAACATCCAGTCCTCACAAAAATTAAATCATCAGCCTATCAACCACTGCTGGACATAGGTCTTATTCTTACATGGTCTGTGCACCTACTGGACACAGATCTGTGACTGATAAATAGTTATCAATAACAGGCGCTGTAGCTCGTCATCGGTCAGCAGCATCTAGTTCGAATGATTCAAGGAAGTAAAACTTTCTATTCAATATTATGTAATGGAAGCTTGCTACGAATTGTCATGAACACAGATCTTGAATACATTTTGTCTGAACCACTGGCTGAGAGTTCAATCGAGACCTGGATTATATGGTTAGATAAGTGGATTTTTAGTTACTTTTTCCACCAGACTTTTACACAGGCACATGGCCTCATAATTCCGTTATCATAAAGTGTATGATCAAAATAATTAAAACAAATCAAGCACTAAGGTTTACTTTATTTAGAAATAGAAACGCTTTATTTTTCATGAACCTGAAGGCACAAAATGATATATTGTCTTTAAAAAAGCAAGATTTATGTCCCAGGAGTTTAGTCCATCACATATAGTCATCAATCATCAGTCCCAGGAGTAGTCCATCACATATAGTCATCAATCATCATTCTCTCTGGATTGTTTTCTCTAACAAGAAAAGATATGACCTGAAAATGCACAAATTCAATGAATTCTAATTAGTTATAATTAATGTCTACTAATTTAATTAGTATAAGTTATGATTTTGATTATAAGAAGTTATCGAAATGCCTTTACACATAAAATGTGGTACCCTTATACATGTGTCTAATACATTATAAAACATCAATCAGGCCTCCCCAACCCGTCTGGCCAGCGCGGGGAGTGTAGGCCAAATCCTCCGTCTGTCTCCGGCAGATGAGAGAGGGTTGTGCTCCTGCAGTGGAGACAAAAGTAACCTGATGATGATGATACTAATTATTTTAGGGATAGTAATCAAAATATGAAATTAACCACTAGCATTTTATTTATTTTGAAATAGACAAGTCAGTTTTTCTTGTAGTTGATGGCAGTACATTCACACTATAAATTCTGAGTCTTGTTATCCTCTACTTTCAGTTATGTATTATGTACTACTTATACTTATAGTTATCATGCTCTCAGGAAACTATCCCAATAAAGAAAATTTGATAATTATCTGAAAGTAAACAAAGTAAAATGTATTATTCTTGCTATGGATGAACAAATTTCATAATACGAAAAGGTTATTTGCAACTGAATAACATATTTATGTGTGTATAAATCTAATCTGTGTGCCTGCCTGCCTTATTTCAAGTGTACCTACCCATGTAACAACCTCAGATTAAAGTAACAAGACATGAATAGCTTTCTACAAAGTTTCCTAAATACGGCTCAACTGACATTGGTTGAATGCTCACCTCATGTTTCATTGTGCGCCTTTTTTGTGGTTTTGGAGTGGTAGAACGTATATTTAATGGTCAAAATGTACAAATGTCTCTCATATCGATGATTGTAATACAGAAAGCCGGCGATATAGTTTCACTTCTTATTTCTCCAGACCTTATTATTTCTCCAGTTAAGCACTATTGAGGTGACGTGCTGCGAAAGTATTATAAAATTGATAAAAACCACAATTAACAACAAACTTTATGTTTTGATAGGTACGTAGGTAGGTCGATATGTCAATCAGAACATACAATAATGGCGCGCCGGTCGGGCAACTATGCGCATGCGTTAGCTAGTGTTGCCACGAGAGAAAAGTGTCATGTTTGAATTTATAAAATTAATCCAAAATATTTTACTAGTATTAAGCAAATATCTTTTAAAATAATATTGATGATGTCTTGAATGTAATTCAATCAAAACAGCATAAGAATCGTTGACAAATTAAGCATAGGACTCGAAATGTTCTATAAAATCATTCATTTCGTTCGTTCCATTGTTCATTCCTTTTTTATAATATAGCAACAACTTTTTTAGCGACAAGTTAAATTTAAATAGGTTTTAAACTTAGTTAAGTGCGCCCTTCAGAATGCCAAATTTTTTAACAGCCACTTAAAATTAGACAATTTTAATTTTAGAAAAATTAAATGTGTGCCCTTCAGAATCGCGCCCAATGTACATTTTTATTCATTATTATATTTTATTATTTTTTTTTATATAAAAAAAATTTCTATCATATTTACTCATCATATTTATGTATCTGGTGTGATTCTAAGTGTTATATTATATTATATAGGTACATACGTATTGCAATTACACATATCATATTTATTACTTCTTTGTTTGGCACTGTAGACAAGCTTGTCCGCACCGGGTGCGACTGAAAATCAGCGCCTAGCACCTTACTTGGTCTAGGCATATGCTGAGTCGTTTGCCCGTTTGCTGCCGCGGCACACGCATACTATTTTAACTATGTTAAAAATTTTAAATTGTTTTCTCTAGTTCTTATAATTTTTTTTTTGTTTTTCCTTTTTCTTGCTTTGTTGGTTTTTTCTTTGTGTGTGCCAAATAAATGTTTTTTCTTTCTTTCTATATAAACCTACAAGCTTCCTGTTCACGACGAAAACTAGTGATGTGCGACTAGTGGCTTTCTCCACGGTATTGCCTTCAAAATCACAAGCGGCTCTCCTGACGGTATTGCTCCGGTATTGAGAGATGCCGCTCGCTCCCTATTGGGCAAATTTCCCACACCTCTCATTGGTCGTATTTGTGACCAATGAGATGTACCGTAAAAAGTTATACAAATAGAGAGCCACCCGGGAACTGAGCATTATAAAATCAGTCCCTGTCAAACATCAGCTTTAATACATCATCATGTCAGCCCTTAGAAGTCCACTGCTGGACATAGGCCTTCCCCAATGAACTCCACCACACCCGGTCCTCCGCCCTCCGCATCCAGCCGCTACCGGCCACCTTCTTTAGGTCGTCCGTCCATCTGGCGGCGGGGGTCTTGTGATCGAGTTCATCCAGAATATTGTCTATCATCATGTTATCTGTTATCATAGGCTGCTGTCGTTCGTCTAGGGGCATGAGGTAGTCTGCTTCTTACAATAACATACATAATGCCCAATGTCCTGGTCCCAGAGGGGTAGACAGAGACGATGTATCGCCACTGTGCGCGATCCTGACACACCTCACTAGCCTCACTCACATTCATCAACATTTTCATGCACATCGTTGTATTTATCTCACTGCAGACCACAGCATTTTTGAAGACGTTACCAATTCGATCATTGAAAGTATATCAACAGTCCGATACCCATAGTACAGGCTCAGTCTAGTTTGGGATATACATACATAATGCTCACACCCTGGTCCCAGAGGGGTAGGCAGAGACGATGCATCGCCACTTTGCGCGACCCAACGTCCGCTTTTCGCTCCATTTTTTTGTGAAATGTCCCACATATTATTGTTATTCAGGACTCACCCACATGCAATTATTGATCTTGACTTTAATTTAGATGTTTTTCTGAAAGTTTGTTGCGCCGTTTCTTCTTCACAGCGATAATCACAAAAAATTACGTCTATAATAAATATGCAATAAATGACTTTGAGTGTCTGTTGAGGAGATAAGAAGATGCCCTGAAGGGAAGGATATAAGATCGGTTACCTGTGGGTCGGAGGCAGGCGTTGGCGGCGCAGTCCTCTTCATCTTCGGCCGAGGAGGCTGACGAGCTGCTCCGCCCCGCCCCCGCCGCCCCTGCCGCGCCCGCGCCGCCGCCCCGCCGCCCGCCAGAGCCGCTAGCCCCGCCCCGCGTACCTATAAGTCAACACAAATTACATTATAATCGTCGCAGTATGCTCTACGGTGGTTCCCGACTTAGAACTAGGCCGTATTCTTTCCGTGGGTATGGTCAAGGCAACTAAGGATTGCACCAGGGACGGACAGCAGCGTTCTTCTGTGTATAGTAAGTTCATTACTGCGATCACCAGTCCGCCTGCCAAGCGTGGTGATTATGTCAAATCCCCCAATGGACAGCCCACCAAAAGTGTCATTCTATTGGGGAGGCCTGTGTCCAGCAGTGGACGTGTTTAGGCTGATGATGAACAGCCGCACTGCATTCATACAAGATGACGACCTCCGTGGCGGAGCGGGTAGCTCTCGGCCTGCCACGCCGGAGGTTGCGGGTTCGAATCCCGCTAGGGGAAAATGTTCGTATGATGAATATGAATGTTTGTACCCAAGTCTTGGATGTTTATATATTTATTTAAGTATGTGTATCCGTTATCTAGTAACCATACCACAGGCTCTGGCTAGTTTGGGACTGGATAATTGGTGTGATTGTCTGTGGTATTTATTATTTATTTATCCATACAAGGTCACCTCATCCGGTCACACAGTCCGGTTGAACCGTTTGTTATCAGTCGTATATATAGATCGTAGGACACTCTGGCACTGCATACGAGCAAAAAGATTTAATTACCTACAAGCGCACAATCCAATGCGTACACGTTTGGGTGTGTGCGTAAATTATTATAGGGCTGCTGCACCTAGCGCACGAACACAGTCGATCGAGAGAAGGACAACGTTGTACGTCAACAAGATAAGCGATTTTGCAGGGGAATTTAAACTGTCGAGAGGCGAGTATCGCTTCTTTACATAGCAATAGACAGTCAACGCCCTGCGCGTTCAGTATAATAACGCGCTCAGGATGTTGTTGGGGCTGCCAAGGCACTGCAGCGCTTCAGGCATGTTTGCAGAAGCTCGCATCGATGGCTTTCATGCCATCTTGAGAAAGAGAGCCGCCTCGATGCTAAGCCGTGTCCGCAGCAGCGCCAACGGCATCCTACGCGTTATAGCGAGCCGAGTCGACTGCCCCATATTGTGTCACTCGATTCGATTACACATAAATAAATAAATGAATGTATGTCGTAATTTTCTGATTTCTTTTTATATACTCGTAATTTATAATTTTGTGATATTTGTATTTTTAATTTTTTACTATATTTTCAATGTAATTTTAAAATCTAACAAAAATATGGACTAATGTCTGAAATAAAATTTTTTTAATATGAATTTATAGTCAGTATCCTCTGGGGGAAGTATGTGTGGCTGAGACTGACCCGCCCTGGCGTGGCGCGGGTGCTTCCCCCGCGCGGCGGGGGGCAGCCCGCGCTTGCGCCGCTCCTGGCGCGCCATATAGTGCTTGCGCATCATCAGGCCTGACCCCGAGGATATGCCCTGCGAACACAAACAAACGTAGTTAGCGACAGACGAACGATACAACCACTGTTTAATTATAATTTCTACAGTTTCTAACGCTTGTACAGGTGGAATAGAAAAGTCTCGTAAGTCAAATATGAAAAAAAAAATATTTTTTTAACATAAACACTACATAATGCTTACCGTTGGTCCCAGAGAGGCAGGCAGAGACGACGTATCGCCACTTTACCCAATCCAAGCAAAGCGACTTTATTTCGTTTATTTCGCTCCCCGATACCCCTTGATTTTTTTAAATGCCAATCGAAAATCCTCTTTATCATGCTATATTGTGTACGACGGCGGGCTAATCTCTAAAAGAGATCTTTTCCAGCCAACCAAGGCAGTAAGAGCGAGGGGGACAAAATAATAAACTAATTTCCATTCCACTGCTTTGTGTCATAGTTTAAAAAAAATTAAAAGTGCTCGCGACATGTTGAAGGCATCGACATAGTTGAAGGAATGACTTTGAAAACTCCTCAGACGCGTTCAAGCGGCAAGTCAAGGAACACTTTCTTGCTGGCTGAACATCTCACTCCCCCATTTTCTTTATTACATAACTTAATCGTTATCAATCCACATTGTATAATACGTTATTGTATGAATATGTGTATGTATATTTGTGTATGTAAGTTGTACAATCAGAATTGCACATCGTGAACTTTGGTCGAGGCGCGCTACGCGTGTTGCCCGAATTATGGTAAAACTGCTGATGTCGCCCGGCCCGCCTCGCACATAGTTACACATTTTAAACTCAGTTCTAATTAACTCACCAACAAAATAACATTAACATTTCAATTAAACTATTATTTAACATTTACTTCTCAAAACCACCATCCACCACCATCCGTAGTTATCGGTGTACCGTCGCGAACTACGGATAATTATTGTAGGGGTTCATTACCCTTACATTTTGGTCCTTCGAGCCGGATATGAACCAGCGACCTATGGATTTATGTATGTATATTTGTAGGGGAATGCCCGTACTGATATAAACTATACTCCTTCCTTTAACTGCACAATCTACCTTTTTCTGTTATCCTTATCCTCTACCCAAAGGTTGTCTGGAAGAAATCGCTTTTAGCGATAAGACCGCCTAGATGCACATATGTAAGTTACTTTATTATTATTTTACTACAATAAAGAGTAATTAAATTGAAAACTGAAGAAACTTTTCGTTCTGCCACTGTACAGTA
Organism: Esperia sulphurella; assembly: GCA_947086405.1. NCBI lineage: Eukaryota > Metazoa > Arthropoda > Insecta > Lepidoptera > Oecophoridae > Esperia > Esperia sulphurella. The sequence continues at coordinate 689,136 of OX352281.1, read as the reverse complement.
TTCTATTTTAATTTTATTTTTTGTTCATTTTATTGCTCACCTGTTTCCTGTTCAGATAATTCGTGGTAGTAGCGGAGCCACGTTTCAGTGAAGTCTTGGGCGCCGTCGTAGCTGCAACATACAATTTTAACTGTAACAGTCGAACACTTAAGATTCTAAGTTTATTATCAATAGTAAACGAGTGACCTTGCACCCACTGTACATGACGTGTCGATGTGTAAGATCAGCAAGGCCGGTTGGTTGTGCAATCGCCTCACGCTCATGAGGTCCTGGTACAAACCCCGCCCGTACCAATGAGTTTTACGAAACTTAAGTACGGTTTATCTATAATACCACAGGCTTTTCGGTGAAGGAAAACATCGCGAGGAAACCTGCTTATGCCGAAGAAGAAATTCTGAGGCGTATGTGAAGTCCACCAAATCGGCTTGGGGCACTGTCGGTGGTCAGGGGTATGGCACAAAAGATCCTGAAGGGTCGAAGTGTCGCCAGGTCTTCCTGGCCCCCTAAGAAGATAAGATAAGGTCAGCAACCCTCGTCAGAACACATTTGCGTTTCGAAAACAAAATAAGTAATAGACGGTGTCCCTAAACGAACCGCAAAGTTTACATGGTAATACAAACCTGTTTTTGCTGCCACTGACCCTTTCACGTATATGTTAGCGAGACGCAAATAGCGTTAGAATGAAACACCTAGGAAGCGGTAGTCGATGAAAAAAATTACGTGTATATATGTACCAAGTGTACTCATATGCAATAAATGATTTTGACTTTCATTCTGGTCTATTCATCATCATCATCATCAGGTTATTTTTGTCTCCACTGCAGGAGCACAGTTCTCTCTCATCTGCCGGAGACAGACGGAGGATTTGGCATACACTGGTCTACTGAACCATCTTAATTCATGAGTTAACCTGTCCAACTAGGTGAAGAGTTTACGATTAGCCACAATAAGTAAATACCATTACAGTGTATCTCCAAGAGTTTTATGCAGTGGCGATCCCCAGCAGAGACGGACAAGAAGAAATGAGTCGATAGGTACCTCCCGCTATGGCGTGCGCGTGCGCGTGCGGCGTGCGCGTGCGCTTGAGCTGCCGGTGCGGGCGCGGCGTGCGCTGCGCGCGCTTGCGTCGCGCCCCTCCCCCCGCGCCCGCGCCCGCCCCCGCGCCCGCCCCGCCGCCCGCCTCCTGCACGCGCGTGGCGCGCCGCCCCTCCGCCCCGCGCGCCGCCACCACGGCGCTCCACACTTGCGCCTGCTCCTCTAGCCGCACCTACGTTCCACAAACATGTTTACTTCCGGCAGTAGGGGTGAAGAAAATATAACCGTACGAAAATTCAAGTTGTTTCTGATGAAAATCGATTGTACTGCTCCTTTATTTATTTCATCATCAAGTTATTTTTGTCTCCACTGCAGGAGCACAACCCTCTCTATCTGCTGGAGACAGACGGAGGATTTGGCCTACACTCCCCGCGCTGGCCAGACGGGTTGGGGAGGCCTGATTTATGTTGTATAATGTATTCCCTTAGTCGCCTTGTACGACATCCACGGAAAGAGCTGGAGTGGTCCTACTCTACAAAAACGGTTAAAGCGATTAAATTATCGTCATAAAATATTTTTTACGTATAGAATGATATGAAAATTACATCAATTCTAAGAAAGCTAGCGGAATAAATTCAGAAAAAAATAAAGAATTAACAACGCCATCTAGTGTAATAAAGATTTATCAAAGGACATTTTAGACATTTAAGTTACCTCTAATAAATCTCCTTCCAGCATGAGATCCTCCAACTTCTGCAATAGTCCAGGAGCTACCCGCGTACTCGGCGAGCGTGGAGTAGCGCTATACGCGTGCTCGACGCTAGCTGATGACCTAAAATACAAAAGAGTCAGAAAATTGGGTAGTCAGTAGGGGGTGGGGGTCACCCGCCAGCCGAAAGCGGGGGGCAGGGGAGGCTGGATGCGGAGGTGTCGGTGGCGTTCATTGGGGAAGATGTTCAGCAGTAGACGTCTAACTGATATGATATAGTTTAGTGGAGTTGGATGCGCCGTTTCTTCTTCACAGCGCTAACACCTAGGATTCGGTAGTCGATAAAAAAAATTACGTGTATAAATGCAGCACGTGTACTCTTCCTACTAATATTATAAACGCGAAAGTTTGTAAGTATGGATGGATGTTTGTTACTCTTTCACGTAAAAACTACTGAAATTCTAATGAAACTTACAATAATATAGCTTATACATCAGAATAACACATATGGTACAATTTATAAATTTTTTTATAAAGATATTTTGTGAAAATGGGGGTACCCCAGGGTTCAGTTCTGGGCCCATTTCTTTTTCTTGTATATATAAATTACTTGCCCTTTTTAATACAAAACATGTCCAATATAGTTTTATTTGCCGATGACACTTCGCTGATTTTTAAAATTAGCAGAAAAGATTGTGAACTTGCTGAGGTAAATAATACTCTCACGCAAATTCTTAACTGGTTTAGTGTAAATAACCTTGCATTAAATACAAAGAAAACTAAATGTATTAAATTCTCTCTACCAAATGTAAGAAAAGTAGAAAACAATGTGACATTAGGTAATGACACACTAGAATTTATTAAAAGTACTGTGTTCCTGGGTATAACTATAGATTCATCTTTACAATGGGGACCCCACATAACTTCATTAGCTGGCAGATTAAGTTCTGCCGCCTACGCCGTAAGGAAAATCAGACAATTAACTGATGTTGCTACCGCGAGGTTAGTGTACTTTAGCTACTTCCACAGTATCATGGCATACGGTATCCTACTGTGGGGTCAAGCAGCAGATATAGAGACCATTTTTATCTTGCAAAAAAGAGCAGTTAGGGCAATCTATAATCTGCGTTGTAGAGACTCATTAAGAGAAAAGTTTAAAGAAATAAGCATATTAACAGTAGCTGGTCAATTCATTTTAGATAATATTTTATATGTCAGAAAAAATGTATCTCTCTTTTTGAGGCACTGTGACAATAATAGTTATAATACAAGAAATAAAAATAAACTTGTTTTACCAGGGTTAAGACTAAGTAAGGTCAGCAAATCGTTCACGGGGCAATGTATACGCTTCTACAACAAACTACCAGAGGAAATCTTAAATATGACGGACAGAAAGTTTAAGATTCACATTAAAAAACAACTTTGTAAGAAAGCCTATTATAAAGTAAATGATTATTTGAATGACAAAGATGCCTGGTACTAATGTTAATCCAGCTTCGCAAAATCTTTATTATTTGTATGCAAACTTGATTTTTAAAAGATGTGTTGCGTGAAGTTTGTTGCGCCGTTTCTTCATCACAGCGCTAACACCTAGGAAGCGGTAGACGATAAAAAAAATGACGTGTATAAATGTACCAAGTGTACTCATATGCAATAAATGATTTTGACTTTGACTTTGACTTTGAATTGTCCAAAATATCAAGTAAGTAGGAAAAATCTACCATCCACGAGCTATTCTGGCGTACGCTATAAAATTATAATTTTAATGTCATGTTAATTCTTTTCTACGCCACGCTAATATAAGCTACTCGAAATACTAATCCTGCGCAGACGAAGTCGCGGGGACCAGCTAGTATGCAATAAATGATTTTGACTATGACTTTGACTTTAAGTTACAAAATGTGATTCATAACTTTTCTAAAGTTATCACGCCCGAAATAGAAATAAAAATCCGACCATACAACTGTTTCTCCATAGTGAAAATCATTATATTCTGTTATTGTTATATCCATTGCCAACACAGTTTTGTAGGGAGATTTGCGATTTCATTGTTATTCAGTTTGTTATTCTCGTTGCTATGAAAATATTACGAAAATAAGTGGTGGCTTAAGGCTTGAATCACACTATATGGCGCCGGTAGTACTCAAATTTCCCGTTAGGAAACAGGTTACTAATCTCAGTTACGAAATGTGCCAAGTCGGTATACTTTAAGCGGTAAAAATTAAAAACTAAATTTTGACTGCGCTAGTGTTACTCAACCAGTGAGAAAACCTTAAGTCATTTCATAATGGGGGTGTATCTTAGATTATGAGTGTATAGAGGAAATATCGGTGTCAGGTGAAGCTGACAGAAGAATCCAGTTGGGCTGGGCAGCATTCGGCCAACTGCGTCAAGTCTTCACGTCGTCTATTCCACAATGTTTAAAGAAAAGTCTTTAATCAGTGCGTCGGCCTGTCGGGACCTACGTCGAAGAAACATGGACCTAATATGACGAATCGTCTTGTTACCTGGAGTTTTGTGACATGGCGTCGTGCGCTCGCCCCGTAGCCTTCTTCAGTTCCGCGTTCAACTTGTCCGACTTCTCCCTGTTCATCTGTTGAATATAACATTACAATCAGGAAACATAGAATTGAGAGATTCTCTTATTTGATTAGAAAGCCTATTCCGCAAGCATTTCTGCTAATATCGGTCGATCTACAACTGTTGAAAAAATGATTCCATTCTTAAAGAGCTCAATATAACAAAACGTCTCTCCACTATCTGCAATGAAAAGACTTTGTTGCGATCTCCCAAGCACGACCTGGAGAAGCTCATCGGCCTGGGACAAGTGGAGGGCGGGCGGGCCAGAGTACAAGGTGGTCAGACCCGGTGAGGAAGGTGGCTGGCCAGATCTTTATATGAAGCGGCGTGGCTGGCCAATGACCGCTATGCGTCTCCACGCATAGCGGTCATTGGCCAGCCACGCCGCTCAATAGGCGTAATTTATACGGACGCGATCCTCAGCAGTGAGGGAACGACGGAGAAGATGACAACTGTTGTACTTTGTAACGGTTCACATGATACATTCTAATAAGCATTTATCATCAAAGTACGATAATTATCTCCACTGCAGGAGCACAGCCCTCTCCACTCCCCGCGCTGGCCAGACGGGTTGGGGAGGCCTGATTGATGTTTTATAATGTATTCCCTCAGTCGCCTTTTACGACATCCACGGGAAGAGTTGGAGTGGTCCTATTCTACTCTACCGGAAACCACACAGCACATCATTATTACGTGACAATCTGTATATATCCAAGAGGTACATAATAATTAGATGTGTGGTTCCCAATCTTTCCGTGGTCGTCGTCAAGGCGACTAAACGATAGCCCAGGGCGGGGCAACAGCGTTCTCCTATGCATATTAAGATGATTACTATGACCACCAATTAATCTGCCAAGAGTAGTGCCATACCCTGAAAGGGCAGCCTACCAAGAGGCCTACCTAGACCTTACTTGGTCTAGGCATATGCTGAGTCGTTTGCCCTTTTGCTGCCACGGCACACGCATACTATATTTTTAAATTGTTTTCTTTAGTTCTTATAATTATTTTTTTTCCTTTTTATTGCTTTGTTGGTTTTTTCTTTGCGTGTGCCAATTATGGTAGTAAATAAATGTTTTTTCTTTCTTTCTTTTCAAGAGTGGCATTCTACTAAGAATTATATACACAGCTATAGCTACTACACATTAAATGAATACCTAAATGATAAATTATGATAAAATTAGATAACAAACAGATATGCAACAAATGAAATAAAAATATTATTTATACAAATAATACATAATACGAGTACATTTATGTACATAATGTATTAAACAACTTGATAACGTCGACAATACTGTTGGTCCTCCTCTCTCCTACTTGCTGTGCCCAAATGGGTCCATGAGAACTCTGTCTTTTTATTATCTGTTATCACCATGGAATGCAATAAAGTTTACTGATTACTGAATACTGATATGCGCCAAAGCATTGACAGGTTCCTAAAGCCGCCTGAATGTATATCTGCCTCACTCTCGCTCGCTGTGTGGTGCGAGTGAGCGAGGCAGCGACGTACCTGCGCCCTGTCCAGCTCGTGCGGCCCGGGCAGCGCGGCCAGCAGCGGGCTGGCGAGCGCGGCGCGCGCGGCGTCCTGCCACGACATGGCGCGCTCCGTCACGCACTGCAGCGCCTCGCCCTCGCACAGCCGCACCGGCAGCTTCTGGAGCCAAACCTGACGGAACAAATATATCACCTCTCAGCTCTACAGTCTAGATCATCGATCATCATATTAGGTTGTCTATTATATTAGTTACTAGCTATTGCCCTCGACTTCGTCCGCGTGGACAACTTAACATCACAAATTATTATGTGTTTCCCGTAGGAATGAGATGTTTTTTCGGGATAAAAACTATCGTATGTCCTATTCCAGGACCTAACCTATATGTGTTCCAAGTTTCATGCCGATCCGTCCAGTGGTTGAAGCGTGATTGAGTAACAAACATCCAAATATCCAAACTTTCGCATTTATAATATTAGTAGGAAGTAGGATTTTATAAACAGTTAATCAAATCGTAGTGGCAAAAGTTTTCAGATAAGTGTAAAAATTCCTCAAAAAATTCGCCACCACCCAAAGGTTGTTTGTAAGAAATCGCTGAAAGCGATAAGGCCGCCGTTGTACACTAAATTCATCATTCTATGTAAGTTTTGTTTTTATTTAAAAATGTATATGTTTTGGTGCACAATAAAGAATATTTGAATTGAATTGAATTGAAATATTTAAACAAATTTTTATTGATAACATAATGTTGAGTGACACAGCGGACAAACCCAAAATCCCACATAGCCGCGATAAAGTTATCCCATGTCGGCAAAACTACACGCCATTCTCTCTTTCGCCAGAGCCGTAAAACACATTATTTAAAAAAAAAACCTCTCTCGTCACTCATTCCATCATTCACTCGTCATTCAATACCAACAGCTGTCTTCGAAACATGGTGGCTGTTCCTGCGTTTTTGGAGAACAGTTTGTTGTGTATTTGTTTTTTTCCAAAATAATGTATACTTAGTTATGCATTCGCAACCCACACGTACCATATAAGTTAGAGCCTGAGAAGCGCAATCCAGCACATTCCAGGCTCTTATCCAGAAAGACTCAGCAGAGTCGTTGGGTGGTCGATGGCATGACGCCTCACCAACTTACTTTAGGTTTTGCATTAGAAATATACGAGCATCGAATCTGTTCGGACGTCTCTCATTTACTTTAATTAATTTTAATTATTATTAAATACTTTTAATTAGCTTTTAAAAAGCTTTCCAAGCTCCCCCAAAACCTGACTACTTACTTCGAGCTTTGGTGTTTAGTAGTGATAATAAATAAATAAATATGTCAGACATTCACACCAATTCAACATTTCATAACATTCGGCCCCGTAGCCTAGTCGGTAGTACACCTGCCTGCGAAGCTCGGGGTCGCAGGTTCAAATCCCGCCCAGGGCAAACATTCGTGTGATGAGCACCTGTGTTTGCCTTGTGACTGGATGTTATTTATATATTATATTATGTATCTATGTATGTATATCAGCTGTCTGATACCCATATTACAGGCTCTGTCTAGTTCGGGATCAGGTGGGCGTGTGTGAATAGTCCCCACATATTTATATTAGCAGGTCACAGTTGGGACCTATCAAACTATCGCGGAAGAGTGCCACAAGAAATGTTTTCATTAGCTGTGGCACGTGTCCGCACTCACCAGCAGCGCCAGGATGCGGTCGAGGCGCGGGCGCCGCGTGCGCGCGCAGCCCGCGCACAGGAACTTGGGCTCGGGCCGCGCGAACGGCAGCTCCCCCCCGCGCTCCCCCCCACGCTCCGGGGACTCCGCGCGCTCCTCCTCGGCGGCCGCGATGCACGCCGCTGCACATCAAATAACAATACACCTCGTACCACGAAGCGAAATCATTTTTCGCACCTCGGAAGTCGCCTCAAAGTTTTTTCCTTCGGATGATACAGATGACAGATGATTTTATAATGTGCATCTGTTATCTAATTTAATAAACCAGTTAGCCTAAAAACTTTGAGGCGACTTATGAGGTACAAAAATTATTTCGCTTCATGGTATGAAGTATACATTCAATTAAAGTTCGATAATTACAATGCTTTTGAGAAAAATATTGTAGTTTGTAATTAATAAAACAATTATTAAATTATGTATTTTTAAATATATACATATATATGTACTAGCTGTTGCCCGCGACTTCGTCCGCGTGGACAACTTAACATCACAAATTATTATGTTTTCCCGTAGGAATGGGATATTTTTTCGAGACACAGACTATCCTGTGTCCTATTCCAGGACCTAACCTATATGTGTGCCAAGTTTCATCACGATCCGTCCAGTGGTTAAAGCGTGATTGAGTAACAGACATCCAAATATCCAAACTTTCGCATTTATAATATTAGTAGGACAGTATTGTATATACACAAACGCAACCACTGAGATTTCTCCTGTAATGAAACAAGGATATGACAATTCACAAATATAACATCCAGACCAAGAACAGCGTTTACAAATCGTTCGAGTGTATATAAATTATTGTGAAGCTGCTGTACTCAGCGCACGAACATAGTCGATCGAGAGAGGGACAACGTTATACAGCAACAATTCTTTCTCATTCTAACTTGTAGCGTCGCTCTCTTAGCGCCGGTAATAACGCGCTGGCGGAATAACTTGACAGAAGACGTTAGACGTTAAACTTCTTTACGTAGTAAAATGTATTGTCTGGCATTAGCGGCTGATGATGGACCGATGCCGTGTGGTTCCCGGCTTAGAATAGGACCACCTCTATCTTTCTCGTGGGTGTCGTCGAGGCGACTAAGGCGGCACGGCAGCGGGCGGCAGCGTTCTCCAGTGTGTGTATGTTAAGATCATTACTGCGATCACCAATCCGCCTGCCGAGCGTGGTGGTTATGGCAAATCCCCCAATGGACATATAACCAAAAGTGGTAGTCTACTGGGGAGGCCTGTGTCCAGCAGCGGACGTATTTAGGCTGATGAGGATGGACCGACACGCAGGCAGATGGCTTTCGTAGAATTGATCCCACTTGAATCAACATCAATCCAGGCTAGCGAAATTTTTTACTGCCACTCTCCCGATTTTTTAAGGTCGTGGGTACTACAGCTAGGCTACACCGCCGTTTTCACTTCAGAACTTAAATACCTGCCTCGCGCCATCGGTTCTGTGAGAGATATGGCATGCCCAATGCAACCTTAATACTGACATCTCTCATCGGCCGGAGACATTCCCGCCTCCTCACCATTCTCCCCCAGCAACTCCTCTGAGCGAGGATCAACGGAGGTAGCTGCAAAGACACCTACCAGTGAAGGTAGGGCGAGTCCCAGGTCATGAATTTACGCTACCTCGGGCCCCAGACAAATTTAATTATAGAAGTAAAGAGTCAAAGTAGGAAGAGAGTTCCTAGCACCGGGAGCGCGTGCCTTCGGTGGACCCGGAGGCCCTCGAACTGTGCCGGAGACGGCCACCGCGGGGTTTTAGTCGGTTAAAGCCCGACACAATTCACTCGTCCCCCCCGAGGCGAGTGTTTATGCATGGCATATCCCCGCGTAAAAAAAAAAAAGGTTCTTCCTTTTTTTTTTTAGTTCCAAGAGTTCCAGTTTTAATACTGACCGTGGAACCAGTCCTTGCACAGCTCGCACTGCGTCATGGCGCCGTACTGCCGCTTCTGGCACGCGCAGAACGTGAGGCCGGCCGCCGCCGCCGCCGGCGAGCGCACGTCCTTGCGCATGTTTCGAGCCCTGCGCGAGAACACGACAAATGAATAAAACTGCAATTGCTGGGCAGGCGGAGTGTGGGACGGTCGTCTGGCTAGAAAAAAATTGCTAAAAAAAATTAGCGATATCTATTTACGTATCTAAGATAAGATTTATTGTGGAAATTGTGGTTTACAAATGTAGGTCTTACAAAAAATAAATAAATCCTCACAATCTACCCTTTGGGGCATACAATAATTAAAAGTGCTATAAAATTTATTCTACATGTCAATATTTAAAATTTCCATTTTTATACAATATAAGTTATTTAAAATTAATCAGTATGTCGAATTTTAATTTATTAATTATAAGTAATAGCGTGTATTTTACAATTTATAGTAAAAAAAAATCTTTTAAGTCATAAAAACACCTACTCAGCAGCCACTTTTTTAGTGTTTTGCCAAAATGTTTACCCTCCACCCTACGAATGTCATCAGGAATGTGGTTGTACACTCGGATGGCTGTGAAGTAGGCACTCCTATAGCACATGTCCGAAGTAGTCTTAGGTAGCGCTAACTTGTCGCGTGACCTTAAGTTACGGTTGTGTACAGAAGATTTCAATTCTATCCGACTTTATTGACTCGACAGACTGACTGAGCAGCCCGACGTCGAAGCCGTCATCGTGACGTCGCGCCCCTGAATGGGGAGAGCGGCCGTATAGAGGACCAAGCACAGAATTATTTATTTGTAGGGGGATCAAGCCGGGTGCTCCGACAAAGAGCACCTGAGCAAGTGCCGGGCACCTCCCCCGTGATTCGGCCTGTGGGACCTAGATAGTGGAGGGCGTCTGGCTAGATGGGCGATGTGAGGCGCGAGGCAGCCGGCAGTAACTCGATGAGAAGGGCCGAGGATCGTGTTCAGTGGCACGCCGTGGGACAGGCCTCTGTCTAGCAGTGAACTCTTTCAGGCGGATGATGATGATTATTTTAAAATCAGTACTTTCATTATTTGACATCAGATAAATTCTCTACTCCGTCAGTGTGCCCGTTGGCATAGGCCTCCCCTACATTCTTTTCTGTCCAGGGCCATCGCCCTCCGCATCAACTCCGCTGTGTCCCCTGAATTCATCCCCCCATCTCCTGCATGGTCTGCCTCTGTTTCGGGTACCAATTAATAACGACATAAGAAAAATAACATATCAGCTTGGGCTGGAGCCATTCCTATGATAAAAAACAAAAGTTACAAATAATAAACGAACTAGGTTTCAAAAAATAAAAGTACGCGAGCATTTTCCAAATCCTTCATTTAGGGACAGAACAATGAGGAAGATGAACTACTTTATGATCTAAAAAAATTAAAACTTAAATTCAGAAAAATATTGGTGAAAGAATTTTCGCGATATCTTAAAGACAGTACTTAAAAAAAAACAACGTCAATGAGCCAATGGGCGATGTGACGTCAGGCGTAAGTAGTTTTCGGAAGTGGCCAAATTGATTTATTAAAAAAAAATAACAGATTTCAAAGGTCGTCATGATTTTTCGCAGTTGTTATTATAATTACTTAAAGTTTTTTTATAAGATTAAGAAATCGCGATTATTTTTCATTTACATATTCCTCATTCACAAATAGAACATACAGACGGGGACCAACTCGTACAAAGTTGTCTGAATCCACGACCTCTGGCTTTTGAGTCTAGCCACTGCCAACGAGACGAAATGTAATATGTGTGTGACGGCGGCGTACTCGTGACATGGCTGACATCGTACCATCCCTTCCCTACTATGATGTTAAACGACCGACGGATCGTCATTGTGAACACCTGCGCGCAGCGTATCGCCCGCCTCAGCGCTTCCCCACTGCGACTAAACGCAGGTGCACGCTTGTATAAAAGACAGACTCGCCGCAGCGTACAGGGAGTATGGATTCAGACGGCACAGCGCACGGACCGTTTCTCTATTTATGTTGTAACTACCTATTGATTAATTGAAGTGAAATAAAAGTTGTAAAGCCGTACTTTATGTCTTATGACATCGCCACCTTCCCTGAATCTACCAAGCGGCCCCCCTGAACATATCTTCAGCCCAACAAACCCGACATATTCAATTGGACCGGATTCCATTGCTTAGTTACTTATGCTGTTGATATAATACACAATGTAATTGGTAATGACGACATGACGCCTCTAGTCATAATAAGTGCAGGATTTCAGAAACCTATCTCCGGTCTCTGTGTCGTATTTATAATTAAGAAAATTAAAAGAAGAACAATGTTAATCTCGACCGTAGGCCTAAATATTACAATACTGCTGGTCATAGCACCATACACATATGCCAAAGAACTTAATATTTTTCCATTTGACCATCCCTATATAGGCTTAGTTATGTATCATATTCATATATGCTCTGTTACAATGGGAGCAATGAACGTCCCCTCCATCATAGCTGGTGAGCTCTTCCCTTTCGAATACGTAAGTCTGGCGACTGCAATATCCATTGTGCTTGGAACTCCTAGTCTAGTATTGGCAAATAAGACTGTACCATTTTTACTGAAGAGCATAGGTCTGCATGGAATGTATTGTGTCTACGCCGGAATAGTTAGCTACTGTCTTATAGTCGCGTGGATACTGTTGCCGGAGACTAAGGACAACTTCGCCTCTCCGCTGTGCCACCTGCGCTGCGCTGTCATTGGCCGCTCGCCGGCTGACTCCGCCCCTCAACCTCGAGTTGAGAACTCCGTGCGTCATCGCGCCGCACCACCGCCGAGACTCCACCTCGTAGCGTCGTACCGTCCAGGCAGCTAGTTTCACTGCCTGTTCGGTGCGCCGCTTGATCGTCGAGCCAACGCATCTTTTGTAAAAATCCACGGTTTAGTGGTCATCTAGTGGATACTTAACGGTGCCAACGAAACTAGGTGGGCGTGGCCCCGGGACGCCTGCGTTTCTCCTTTTGAGAAACGCAAACCCGGACGGGACTGGTACCACCGGGTTTGGGGAAGCCCCCTCGCCGACACCAGTTGTCTCCCTCCCACCCTACCTATCCCGCCATCCTATTCTCGTTGTGTTGTTTGGGCGCTCAGAGCTTAGGCTCGGGCTACCCTCGGCACTTCGGGCAGCTAGGGCCGATAGGCACTCACCCTCCACGCATTGCACTACGCGGCGGAGGACGCACTGTAGGGATAACACCTTAGGCACACATCCCCCCCTGCCCCTCAGGCAGGGAGGGCCTCAAGTATGGAGCCTTCAGCTATGGAGGTTCTCAAAGCGCTGCTTGCTCATCTGGCAAAAGCCGCGCCCTCCGCACTAGAGTCCTTCCGGAAGGACTATCCGTGTCTGTTAGACAATGATGTCTCCTCTCCGTCCACAGATGTGTCACCCGTCACGTGCGTTCCTGAGTCTTCTTCAGAGTCCTCCTCCGGGACGTCCGACTACGCTCCGTCCGACGCAGAGCACATGGCCGTAGACGACTACACGGTAGTCGTCTCAAAAAAGCGTAAGAGGAAGAACAAGCCAGGTAAGGCCAAATTGGTTAAGTCCGGTCCCTACGACCGAGACTCGCCCCTCTCCCCAGCAGTCCCCGACACGGACGCCGCCGCACCTGCCGCCGCGCCCGCCGCCGCGCCCGCCGCTGCCACGCCCGCCACCGCCGCCGCACCCGCAACGGCCGGTCCACGCACGTCAGTAGAGGGCGAACACCGACTCCCGGGGTTCATGCGCAACACCCGCCCGCCGCCCCTATTCATAAGGGACAAAGATAAGTGGAACCGTGTTTCTAAGCTCATCACAGATTTAAAGATCTGTGCGCCAAACGCTGCCAACACCAACACCAGCAATGGCATAAAGGTACAGCCGTCCACCTCAGACGACCATCGTCGTCTGACTCGTGCCCTTCGCGCAGAAAATATAGCGCACCACACCTACGCCCTGGAAGACGAACGCCTTCTCAGGGTAGTCATGAAAGGGGTGCCCAAAGAGCTCTCGGCTGAGCTGATAAAGGAGGACCTGATGGCTAGCGGCCTCCCCGTCAAAGAGGTACACAGGATGTACAACGGACGCACCAAAGCGCCTTACGACCTCCTTCTGATAATTTTAGATCGTACCCCAGAGGGTAAAGCTATATTTAATATAAAAGTGTGTTTCAATCTTGCCATCCAGATAGAAGCACCAAATAAGACGGGACCCCCCGGTCAGTGTCACAGATGTCAACTCTATGGCCACAGCTCGCGCTTCTGCTTCGCAAAGCCGAGATGCGTCAAATGCCTGGGCGACCACGGCACCGCCGATTGCCCTAGAAAAAAGGGATGCACCGACCCGCCAGCTTGTGTATTGTGTAACGCTGAAGGACACACCGCCAATTACGGCGGCTGTCCTAAAGCACCACGTAAGTCTCGGGGGCAGCCCAAGCGCGCGCCCCCACGTTCTACAGTCTCTGCACGCACATCCCCCCCACAAACCTCCTTCCCCCCCCTCCGACCACCTACCACTGGGGACCTGCGGCCGCACCGGCCCAACGCCTGGACGAAGCCACTGGCATTCGCCCCCAGGTCCCCCCCATCCACCACCAACTCCCAAGCACCGTCCTCCAACACTGCAGTTCCTCCCCTCAAGTCTAATCCTCCCAAAAAACCCCAACCCTCCATGTCCCCCATTGACGGGCCTGGAAGCGACTTTGCGCTAATCTGCCGCTTCGCTAGTGTCTTCGACCCTAACGAAGTCCGGGAGATGGCGCAGGCCCTCAGGGCCTCAGACTCCAATCCAGCCGAGAGACTAGCAATCTCTCAAAGGTTCTCGCACGTGGTTGCGGCCATTTGGCAATTTAACTCCCAGGCTCGTTAATGGATTTAAACCCCAATACCAGCAGAATCAAGCCCCGATCCCTCTCCCTTGCCTATTTCAACGCGGACGGCCTCAAAAACCAACGCGATGAAATCTGCAACTTCCTCCGCATCCATCACATCGACATCCTCCTAGTGCAAGAGACTCTACTCAAACCAGGGGTCCGCGACCCCAAAATAGCAAACTACAACATCATTCGCAACGACAGGACCTGCACTGCAAAGGGAGGTACTATCATTTACTATAAAAAGTCTTTACACTGCGTCCCCCTCGACCCCCCTGCATCTCTCAGAGACATTGAGGCATCAGTCTGCCGGCTAGCCATGACAGGACACCAACCCTTAACCATAGCATCAGTCTACCTCTCATGCACACAGCAGAAAAACATTCTTAGGTCTGACTTAGAAGCACTATTTGATCTAGGAGGAGCAGTCATTCTGGCTGGCGACCTCAACTGTAAACACCCTAGATGGAATTCCTCCTCTACTAACGGCAAAGGCAGGGATCTTAACGTAATAGTTGACACACTTGACTTCGACATCATAGCCCCTATGACCCCCACTCACTTCCCCCACAATGTAAATCATAACCCTGACATATTGGACATAGCACTGCTTAAGAATGTCAACCTCCGGTTGCACTCTATAGAAGTGCTGCACGAACTACAATCCGACCACCGTCCTGTGCTCCTCCAGCTCGGCCCCCCCTTAGATGCCCCCCCACGTAGGGTGACGATAGTGGATTGGCACAAACTTGAGGAATCCCTCAAGTCAACCAACTCCGAACAACTCGACCGAATACCGGACAACATCTCGACCGTAGAGGACATTAACGTCGCAATCGACGCCCTCAGCAGACACACCCAAACCGTAGTCGCCGACTGCTCGAGACAGGTCCCAGCAACGAACGAACGTCGCTGGGACCTGCCAGACGAGGTGAGGGAACTGCTGAGAGCCAAGAACGCGGCTACCAGAGCGTACGACTACTTTCCCAGCGAGCCTAATCGAATCAGATTGCGAGCCTTACAGAGGGACGTAAAGCGAGCCATCGCAGATTTCCGTCAGACTCGCTGGGAAAATCTGATGAGCGAGATCTCGCCATCCCACCTGTCTTACTGGAAACTGGCGAGAGCTCTCAAATCAGACACAGTCTCAACTATGCCCCCCCTAGTTAGATCAAATCAACCGCCTGCCTTCCTTGACGAGGACAAAGCCGAATGTCTAGCCGACAGTCTCGAGGCCCAATGCTCACCCAGCTCACTGCCGGTAGACCCTGACCATCTTCACATGGTGGACAGCGAAGTCGAACGCAAAGCTGCCCTCCCCCCAGTAGAATCACTCACGACAGTCACCTCCGACGAGGTCCACTCTATAATTAAAAATTTACACCAACGTAAGTCTCCAGGCTCTGATGGCATCTCCAACAGAGTACTCAAGCTTTTCTCACAACAACTCATCATCCTGCTAGTCAGCATCTTCAATGCTGCCATCGCAAACTGCTCCTTTCCACAAACGTGGAAAGAAGCCACCGTAATAGGCATTCGAAAGCCCAACAAACATGCGTCAGACCCCTCTAGTTATCGCCCTATCAGCCTCCTCAAGGCAATGGGGAAAGTCTACGAGCGCCTCCTGCTCACACGTCTCAAAGACTTCATCGAGCCCCGTAGGATCCTCATAGACGAGCAATTTGGTTTTCGAGCCAAACACTCATGCGTCCAACAAGTCCTCTGCCTCACAGAGCACATCCTCCACGACTTAGTCACCAGGAGACGCACCACGGGTACGGGAGCGCTCTTCTTTGACGTAGCAAAAGCGTTCGACAAAGTCTGGCACAACGGGCTGATATACAAGCTATATCAACTCGGTCTGCCAGACAGACTCGTACTAATCATACGAGACTATCTCAGTGGTCGAACCTTCCGCTATCGCGTCGAAGGAACGCTCTCCCAACCCCGTCACATCAGAGCAGGAGTCCCTCAGGGCTCCGTTCTCTCCCCCATTCTCTACTCGCTATACACTAACGATATCCCCCGTACCCCTGGTGTAAAGCTCGCTCTCTTTGCAGATGACACTGCCCTCTACACGCCGGGCCGAAACCGTTCCAGAGTCATTCGACTGCTCCAGTCCGCAGCCAACGCCCTAGGCGAGTGGTTCCGGAAATGGAGGATCGAAGTGAACCCTGAAAAGAGTGCAGCAATGTACTTTTACAGGGGCCCCAATCGACCCAGGAACGGTGTCGACCAGATCACACTATACGACCGACCGATCCCATGGGAAAAGACGGTCAAGTATCTAGGCGTCACTCTAGACGCAGGTCTTACTTTTCAGCCACACATCAAACGCGTACGCAACAGAGCGGCCCTCATTCTCGGCCGTCTCGGTTGCTTCATAGGTAAAAATAGCAAAATGTCACTTAGAAATAAGCTGACTTTATACAAAACTTGCATACGTCCAATCCTTACCTACGCCAGTCCTGTCTTCGCCCATGCCGCTCCCACACACATCCACAGACTCCAGACCCTCCAAAACCGTTTCATGCGCAGAGCCACGGGTGCACCGTGGTTCGTGCGCAATGAAAATCTCCATATTGACCTCCAACTTCCTACCATAGCTCAATACTTAAAATTAAGATCTAGGTATTTCTTCGATGCCGCTGCTGAACATCCTAACCAGCGTTTGGTGAGTGCCACCACTTACCACCCTCGCACAGACGCAAGCGTCCGAAAGCGTCGACCTAGACATGTACTAGACGATCCTGACGACGAGATCACACTGGCAATCCGCCGCCAGGCGCCCGATAGGAACACTGCACCGACATACCGCCCTCGCCGGCGAGGACGGCGCCCCACCTCCACCTCACACAGATACACACGCTACCGTCACACCTCCGGTCGCTTCTCCCCGACTACACAGACTCACAGCAACGTCCTAAGCCGAGGTCCGTGCCCCATGGGCGCCCTTAGGCCAGTTGCCCCCCCCTAGAATTAGCGCTGAGCGCCCTCTGCGCCAGCTAACTGAGCCGAGCGCACCTGCGCTCGCTCTCCCTCCGGTGAAGCTGTGAAGGCCTTCAGGGCCAATAGCAATGTCCTTTCGGAAAAAAAAAAAAAAAAAAAAAAAAAAAAAAAAAAAAAAAAAAAAAAAGCGTACGGGGAGGATGGATTCAGACGGCACGGCGCACGGACCGTTTCTCTATTTATGTTGTAACTACCTACTGATTAATCGAAGTGAAATAAAAGTTGTAAAACCGTACTTTATGTCTTATGACGTCGCCACCTTCCCCGAATCTACCAAGCGGCCCCCTGAACATATCTTCAGCCCAATAAACCCGACATGTGTAATAAAGAATATTCATTCATTCAACACCGACCTGAGTTCTTTGAGCGCGGCAAGCTCCCTGTGCTCGGCCTGCTTGAAGGCGGCGACTATCTCCGTGGGCGTGGAGTCTTCACTGAAATTCCTGAGGAACAGACCGGCCTCCAGAGAGGAAGGCGGCGGGTCGGCGGGGGCGGAGGCGGCGCCGGCGGCGGCGGGTGTGCCCCCCGCGCGCGCGCGCCCCGCCCCGCGGCCCGCCACGCGGGGGGCCGTGGCGCCCTCCGTGCGGGGCGACAGCGCTTCTAGGAGGGAGTACGGCCAGTTCTGTAACAAAATAAAGGAAACTCGTGGAATCACAGTTGCATCGCAAATTTTACCGCCCACTGGCAAGTATTTGCCGCACACTTCCAAGTATTTGCCGCTCGCTGTCAAGCGTTTTCCTTTATACGTGAACCTTTTGCAAGCTACCTGAACTATTTTTAAAGGCATTTTTTTGTTTCTATTGAATAGAAAATCCAAGTAAAGACCATCCTTATTTTTGTCACCCATTCTTATTTCTTTGAAAAGCAGAAGTAGAGAATGAGCGCGCTTTAAACGGTCGAATGCTGAGGCAGGTGGGACTGCCTGTTACTGCGGCGCTGTATGCGCGAAAATAGACTTTATGAATACCTTTTTGAGGAACATATCTGCAGCGCCCCGCTTCCACTCCTTGGCGGAGAGCAGCGCGGTGGCGAGCTGGTCCTTCTCGAACAGCGTCAACGGGATCTGCTGCCCGCGCCGCACGAGGGCTTCCACGCTGTGCATATACGGATACAGGTCCTTCGACTGCATTTCCTCCACCTGTCGACGAACACAAGTTATATCAAACCCGGCTATGACATAGTATAACAACAAGAATATCTAACAACAATATTATGTAAAACAAAAAAAACATTCATAATCGATAAATAAATAATAATTTTACGCAATTACATCACTTTTCACAACTGAAGAGAATAAAATACATATTATCATCAGGTTATTTGTGTCTCCACTGCAGGAGCACAACCCTCTCTCATCGGCCGGAGACAGACGGAGGATGTGGCCTACACTCCCCGCGCTGGCCAGACGGGGTGGGGAGGCCTGATTGATGTTTTATAATGTATTCCCTCAGTCGCCTTGTACGACATCCACGGGAAGGGTTGGAATGGTCCTATTCTACTCTACCAGAAACCACACGGCAAAATACATAGATTCACTGAAATTCTAAACCGCATACACTGACATGGAACAAAATGAGTGGTTCCTTAACACTCGCTAAACTGTCAAACCACATGAGCTTATATCTTTCTTTTTCGCTTCTATAGAGAAGGAATGGGACAGATATAGCGTTGAACTTAAATAAGCGGATTTGTGCACTTACGTGCCGTGTGGTTCCGGGCTTAGAATAGGGCCACCCCTATCTTTCCCGTGGGTGTCGTCAAGGCGACTAAGGGATTGCACCAGGGACGGGCAGCAGCGTTCTCCTGTGTCATTCAGTGTCAAGATCATTACTGCGATCACCAATTCGCCTGCCAAGCGTGGTGATTATGGCAAATCTCCCAATGGACAACTTACTAAAAGTGGTATTCTATTGGGGAGGCCTATGTCCAGCAGTGGACGTATTTACGTTGATGATGAATGTACTGTAGCCTAGAACTCCTCTAGTGCTAGTTAAGTGATTTTCGTTATAAATGTATCAATTTGGATTTCGTGCAATTTGAACCCATATGCATGTAACATTTAAGCTCAAAATTTATTTATAAATGTACGTCCTAGTGAGAATGTTAAGGGTGCAGACTTTAATCTATTGTATATGTTAATTGTTTAATGTAATTGTGGTCTGTATCTGTTGTTTCTCCAATAAATAATAAATAAATAAATAAACATAACGTTACTTTCTCGGCACATACCTTAGCCAGCCAGTCCTTGGCATGCGTTACAGCAGTCTGCAGCGCGTGCTGCGAGGGCAGCGCCGCCTCGATGTCATCAGCTTCAGCCAGTAACTCTTCGAGCTCGGCCAGGGTGGTGTACTGGGGCTCGTGGTCGTCGCGACGGTCTCGCGGTTTGGTCTCCACCAGCACCGCCTTGGCTCGCGTCTCCCACTCTTCGACTTGAGCTAGAGCACCACATCAGGAGTTAAAGGATGCTGCGTGTAGCGTATGAACGACAAAAAGGTTATATGCCATCGTTTTTACTATTGTTCATACATACATACATACATATATAATGGCCTTGGTCCCCGAGGGGTAGACTTTGCGCAATCTAATGTCACAAAGTGGGTTTCCTTCGCCCGCTTTTCGCCCCGTGATACTCCTTGACGTGATGTGTTGCGAACAACATCGCCGCCTTGTTGAGGTACCACGATTAGCTAGGAAAATAATTGTCCACCTCGTCAGAGCCCCGCATGACTCGGTAAGGCTAATAGTGCCCGGAGTTCGCCCAGCTCCGGGATGTCGGCACGCTTACGACCAGGCTAGCCCCTGGACACGCATCCATCGGCACGGCAGACCTTGTACTACTATACTATTGTTCATACGTTGCCCAAATCCTTAACGCAGAGTTCAGAAACACGCGTGTGAGAGCAAAATCACTTCACTGTTCAATAAATGCATAAATTATTTAACTATAATTGTTCGTGACAATGACTGTAAATAGTAATTAAGTAGCTCATTTTGTATAGGTAGTCATAAGGTTTTATAAATGTTTTATTTTGTGTGTCTTTTTATTTCCCATATTAGATAAGTTCTCTATTAGTTAGTTAAGTTCCCAACTAGTTTGTAAGTTCTCAACTAGTCGATTTTGTTGTTTAAAGTATAATTGGGAACTCTGTAAGAAAGAGAGCAATAGTTAGAAAGAGATAGATAATGTTATATGATTGGTTGATAATAAATGATGGGCAAAGTTAGCTTGCAAGGTCACGCACTAGTTGCGAACTCGGCAACAATATATAAGAAGGGACGTGACAACGCAAAACAGTGCGAAACAGAAACATGAAAAAACACTGCTCCACGTCGGACCGCGGACCGCGCTGGTCGCTCTCGCTCGCTCGCTGCTGACGCGTTAGTGACCGCCACTGAATCCCGCCACGTGTAAACCACGCTGCCGAATTTCTCGCGTGTTCGTTTTCTTTCTTTCGTTCTTTCGATTCTCGGTTTCTTCCGCGCTTCGCATAGTGCGTAGTCATAGTGCGTAGTGCTTGTGTTTTGTGTTGTGTTGTGCGCGATCTCATCGTAGTGAGACGACAGTGCGGATAGGTGTGGCCGCTACACTAAGGGCTCGCTAGTTTGCGAGCAAGTGTCGTGCGGCCGCCCAATCCATCTCACTGCGGTGCACCCGAGGTGCTGCTCTCTTCCGGATACCCGTGCAGGTCAGTCCAGTGTGTTGTACTTGCGTCGTCCGTGCAGTCAGTGCGGCGGCGCGGGAGCGGCGGGGGCTGGGCTGCGTGGGCCGGCTAGCAACCGCCCGTAGGCGTTGCTGGGGTCATCGGGGCCCCGAGGTGGTCCCAAGCCGAGGGACTTTCCCCCGTGTCCCCAGCGGCGGCCTTACGGCCGTCGGAGCGTAGTAGCCGGCTTCGTATACGCTCCCTCGGACACCTCTTTGCTTCCCGACGGTTGGACGCGGGCCGGGTCTGCGGCCTCCGGCGCAACTGTGTAAGCAGTTGTGACGGGGGGATGTGGCCCCGGTGCGCCAACACCCTCCCATAGTGTTGCGGCGAACCCGCAACAATATGGAGGGCGCCAGCCGATCGGCCAAGGTGCCGGCGGTACGGCCCGCGATCGCGAGGCGCCGCGTGCAGCCTCGCCCCTTCAGCGGTGTGAGGGCGTCCCAAAAGGACGTCTCTCACATTGTAGATGCCCTACGGGGACTGGAGGGGCGGGGGGGCGCGCGCCCCTCGATATCGGGGCCGCTAGCCTCCGCATCTCCCGATGCCGCCGGCGGAGAGGGATTTTTCGTCGACCCCCCCGGGGGGCGACGTGACATCACCCCTCCGCGACCCGCGGGGTCGCGGTCCCCGCTTCTGAGCACGCCGCCAGGTCCAGCACACTGGACCTTACCGAGGGGGCTGACGGCGCCAATGGCGCCGCGCCCCACCGAGCCGCCGCGAACCGCCGCGCACCCACGCCCCGCCGCGTCGGCGGGCCCCGCCGCGCCAGCCGCACCGGCCGCGCCAGCCGCGCCGGCCGCGCCGGCTGCGTCGGCCGCGCTGGCCGCGCTGGCCGCGACGATGCGCGCTGGCGCGTCGGCGCCCGCCGACGGGCCGCCGCAGCGTGCGCTGCCGCCGCGCGCGCAGCGCCCCGCCGCTGTGCAGCCGCGCGCGAAGCGCCCCGCTGCGAGACCGCTGCCCCGGACCTCGCCGCCCCAGGCCCCTGCCTGGGCGCGCATGCCGCCCACGCCGCAGCATACGCCCCGCCCGTCGCCGCCGCGCGACATGCCGGGGCTGGATGATGAGGAGATGGACACCGCGCTGGCTCCCTCTGCTTCCTACGCAGGGGTAGCAGCCGCGCGGTCACCGACGCCGCGGCCGCCAGCGCAGGCGCCGCCCCTGGGGACCTCCTCCCTGGGGGGCGGTGCCGCGCAGGCGGCCCCCACCACTGCGAAGCCGGACAAGCGGCCACGCTACCCGCCGCTCATAGTCGAGGCGCTCCCGGACTGGACGTTCCACTTCCGGGAGCTGAAGAAGCTGCTGGGGCACTCGCCCAACGCACGCCCCTTTGGTAAGGGAGTGCGGTTCATCCCCACCTCTGACGTCGAGTACCGCACCATACAGCGGTACCTCACCGAGCTGGAGAAGGAGAAGGGAACCCCCTGGTTCTCGTACTCCCTGCCTGCCGAGAGGAGCGCCAAGGTGGCCATCCGCGGCCTCCCCGTCGACACTGACCCGCGCGAGATCGAGGACGAGCTGCGCGAGCTCGGCTACACGCCTGAGTTCGTGCGCCCCATCCGCGCGCGTAGAGGACGCCCTGGCTGCATATTCTTTGCGCAGCTAAAGCGCACAGCCAACCTACTCCCTGGCATATATGACATTGATCTCCTTTTGTGTATGCCAGGAGTCAAGATCGAGGCATGGCGCGGGAGAAAAGGACCCGCACAGTGCCACAGATGCCAGCAGTTCCGGCACAGCTCGCACAACTGCCACCGGCGCCAAGCCTGTGTGCGTTGCGGCGAGGAACATGCCGCGCGCGACTGCCCACGCCCCCTGGAGGAGCCGCCCACCTGCGCGAACTGCAAGGAGGGCCACACGGCAAACAGCATCGCATGCCCGGTGTTCCGCAAGGAGGTGCGGAATAAAAAGGCAGGTACTGTGCCACTTACTGTCCAGCCAAAGAAGGTCTCTCCCCAGCCCACGGGAGAATCGAGCGCCGCGCCACACCTTATGGCAGCGGCGAACGAGCCCACCGAGCGAGGGAAGAAGAAGAGTAGGCGAGGGAACAAGGGGAGGAAGAAGACCACACAACCCCCCCCTCCCCAGCCCCAGCAACAGAAACAGCAGAAGCCAGCAGCACCAGCGAAGCAGGCGACTGCACTGAAACCGCAGGTTAGCACACACGCACAACCTAGCGGTGCACAGAACACCACGGTGGCGGCAGTCATACAGCTGCTGACGGAAGTCCTGGTCGCGTACCAATCCGGCCAGGACCCCGTCCCGATTATTCTTAGAGGGATCGCCTCACTTTTAATCCCTACCAATGGCTAGCACACTAAGAATAGTTCACTGGAATGCCGAGGGACTCTCAAGGCAGAAGATCAGCCTCCTGCGTGCGCTGGTGAGAGAACAGAATATAGATGTAGTGCTTATTTCTGAGACCCACCTGCACAGCACAGACAAACTGAAGCTACCTAATTATTATGCCTATCGAGTGGACGAGACTTCACCTCACAGCGGCCAGGCCTACAGGGGCCTAGCAGTACTCGTGAAGAGAAGAGTAATCCATCAGCCGATACCACACGTGACGCTACAATCTTTCACGGCATTAGGAGTGGAAGTAAGTACCCCAGAGAACCCGCTCCGTGTGTTTGCGATCTACAGACCAGCTGGCAGAATGAATGTGGCTGACGTCAATCTTCTACTTGACTCGCCGCACCATACGCTCATCGCCGGAGACTGGAACGCAAAACACACAGCATGGAACTCAGCTAATACTAACGCTGAAGGCCGCCGCCTATTTGACGACGCAGAAAGCAAGGGATATGAAGTGCTGGGCCCAGAAGTGCCTACACACTACCCACACTGCAGAACCCACCTGCCAGACGTCATAGACTTTGCGGTCTACAAAGGCCTCGAACCCAGCAGACTAACCACAGAAGTGCTGGACGACCACATGATCTCCGACCACCAACCCGTGCTAATAACTATAGCCGAAAATCACATAGTGAAGCCACCGGCAAGAACAAGAACTCTACATGACTGGATAGAGTTCGGTATGTACCTTGACAGGCATATCCCCACCAGACCTGTCTCCACCCCAGAGGACGTGGACCACCTAGCAGCCGAGTTCAGCGACCACACGCAGAGCGCGCTCAAGCATGCCGCCAGAGAAGCTCCTAAACGAGCCACTTTCTCCAGCATCCCGGCCTACATCCAAGAGATGATAGCTAGAAAGAGGCGCCTGCGTAAACGCTGGCAACAAACTCGATGCCCCACCATGAAGTCACAGCTGAACGCGCTTGCAGCCAAGATTTCGGAAGCCCTGGAAACAGAAGCTACTGAGTCCTGGCAACGCACTATCGACGCAGCGAGTGAAGATTGGAATGCTATCCACAGGCTATGCAGGCAAGTAACAAACAAGCCAGAGCCTACCCGCCCCCTGCTAGCCAGCGACGGAACGCCGAGATATCGCGCCACAGACCGAGCAGAAATATTCGCCGACTGTCTGGAGCGACAATTCAAGCCGAACCCGCTGGCAGACACAGAGAATGAAGCAGAAGTAAGTCAACATCTAACTACTTACTTCCAACAGCCGATAGCCACTGATGAGGACCCCATCGTGTTCTCACCGGCCCAAGTCTTACGTATGATCCGTAAAACGAAGCCCAAGAAGGCCCCAGGCCCAGACAAGATCTCCAACGAGGCCCTGCGTCACCTACCAACACGAGCAATCGCAACAGTGACGCGGCTATTCAACGGAATCCTCAGAACGGGGCACTTCCCCACATGCTGGAAGTTGGGCCACGTCATTATGATACCAAAAGCCGGTAAGAACATCCTCAAGCCGGAAAGCTATCGACCCATCACGCTGCTTCCGACCATCTCCAAGGTGTTCGAGAAACTTCTACTGCAGCACCTCACACCTCATATCACACCTAGGGACGAGCAGTTTGGCTTCAGAGCCGAACACTCCACCACACTCCAACTGTCTAGAGTCCTGCACCACCTGGCAGTGGCGTATAACAAGAAAGAACACTCCATCGCCGTGCTCCTAGACATGGAGAAGGCTTTCGACCGCGTATGGCATCCAGGTCTGCTATATAAACTGTCCACGTCTACGACTCCCCGACGAGTCGTCAAGACTGTGGCCACTTTCCTCGCAGACAGACGTTTTCAAGTGGCAGTAGAAGACGTCCTATCCCAAGAGCGGAAAATTGAAGCCGGAGTCCCCCAAGGTAGCTGTCTGTCGCCCGTGTGCTACGCCAGGTACACGGACGACATCCCTGTGGAGAAAGGAGCGCATCTGGCCCTCTACGCAGACGATGCGGCCTACTACACATCATCGATCACCGCCGCACACGCCGTGGAGAAAATCCAGAGATCCCTCGACGCACTCCCCGCCTGGTTGGCGAGGTGGAGGCTCTCGATCAATGTCCAGAAGACTCAAGCCATCGTTGTGGGTAATTCACGACGCTTCCCGCCGAAAACCCGTCTGCTCGGGCAGGAGGTCGAGTGGACCCCCGTGGTCAAATACCTAGGGGTTCACATAGACCGACGCCTGAGCATGAACAGCCAAGTGAAGCACGTCATCGGGCAGACGCGCGCAGCTCGCGCTCTGCTCCGCCCGATACTAACTTCTGCTTTACCCCTCAGAGTCAAGACAGGCGTCTACAAGACGTACATCAGGTCGAGGCTCACCTACGCAGCCCCAGCGTGGTACGCGCTGGCCAGCCAGACTCTCCACAACCGGATGCAAGCCCAGCAGTCACTGTCGCTGCGCACCATCGTCCGAGCGCCGCGTTTCGTCAGGAACGCCACTATCCAGCGGGACCTTAAGATGGAACCCCTGGATAAATTCATACGACGCCTCGCTACGACCATGTTCCAGCGCGCGAACAACTCCGCGCTGCCACATATCCAAGAGACCGCGCCCTATCACGCGCGGCCTCCAGACGCCAAAAAACTGCCTAGAGATCTCGTGGATGACGACTCCGCTGACCCATGAGACCTACGCTTAGCCGGCTCTGCTGCTGCTCGTTCGCTGGGCTTCCCCCTCGGGGGTTCCACCCGGTGCGCTGAGCACGCGAGCCGGCGAGAAGAAAAGGTCTCAAGTTTACCACAGCGGAGTCTCTCCGCGCTCCAAGGACCTGCCCGTATTAACGGGCAGCGCACGAAGCCCCTGGTAAGAGGCCATTGCCTCGGTACAGGTTCCCCGCCCCCCCCCAAGGGGTGAGAAGATATCCAGTGGCAAAACAGTGCAAAGCGAACAGCAGACTTTCTCCAGAGCAAGCAAGAGCTCTCAACAGCAAACCCACGAAGACTACTAGAAGAGAGAAAAAGCACTCCACCCATCTCCCCTCGCCTCGCAAGCTAGCTTCGGCCTGACTGAACCACATCAAGTTGTTTCTCTGAACCTACCTTCACCCAAAGTGTGGGCTGTCGAAGGGGCCCACATTTTCTGGTCGACTTCGAGCCGGATTTCAAGAAACAACATGTTCCTGAGAAGTGGATCAGTCAAGTCGAGCAACGCCGAAGAAGAGTCATCTCCATCGGGCACAGCCACGTCATCGGGCACAGCCACGTCGTCGGGCACAGGCACGTCGTCGGGCACGGGCACAGTCACCACGTCAGGCACGGGCACGGCATCTACCGGCAACACGGTACAAGCCGAAGAATCTGTACGTCCGTCCAACGTGACTCCGCCACCGGCCTCGCGCAGTCCAGCACGTTCACGCTGCAGCACGATGTCGAACACCAGCCGGCATCGCCAGAGGGAGCTCGCCAAGGCACGCGCAGAACTGGCGAAGAAAGAAGTCGAACTAGCTGCAGCCCAGGTCGCGCTTCTCGAGCTGGAGTCCGATCACGAGGAAGATGAAGAACAACCGGCGATTGAAGACTTCAGTCAAGTGGGGAGCTGGTTAGACAAGCAGACGGCAGCACTGACCGAGATGAAGAAACAAGTAGTCAGTGCGTTAGCCACCAAGGGACACGCCGAAGCCACTACGTCGGCGGGGAGGGTGCACAATGCCCCTGCTCCGCACCCTGAGGATTCGACGGCGGGAGCGACGCAGCCACACACGCACAGCGACGCTAACCGCCAGGGGAAGACGACGTACGAACATAGTCCGGCGCAACAGGAAGTAGTCATCGTGGAACACATACCACCGGCCACGGGTGGAAGCGAGAGGAAGATAGAACAACACGCAAGCGCAAGAGGGATGGAGAAACAAGATTGTATCGCCGCTTCTTGTGCGCCCTTCGTTCAAGCAGTGAGGCACTGTGGGATTCACGCTGCTGGGGAACGGGGGCAGGGAGAAGCTGTACCCTACTACGAGCCACGGACGAGCACGTATTGGGGGCAGAAGCACTACAAAGAGGGGCCAGTACAACCTGGGAGCGTCAACATCTCCGAGCTCGCCGCAGCGATTAACAACGCCGTGCGAGCAGCGCCCTCTGGCGGCGCGCTGCGTCATCATTACGACTTGCCTGTCTTCAGCGGCGCGTCAAGCGACTGGCTGCCATTTAAAGCAGCCTATGAAGACTCTGCGTGTCACCTCTCCGAAGCGGAGAATCTGTCACGACTTCGACGAAGCCTGAAGGGTGCCGCCAAGGAAGTAGCGCACTGCCTATTCGTCGGGTCTACAAGTACTACGGAAGTAATGAAGCTACTTTCGTCTGCGTTCGGTCGCCCTGACTCACTGGTGGCGGCCGAAATGGAGAAACTACGTGGGCTGCCACGCATCACCGACAACCCACGAGACGTCTGCATGTTCGCTTCGAAGATCGTCAACGTCACTGCCACCATCAAGGCACTCGGCAAGTACCACTATCTCTACAACTCAGAGGTAGTGCGCACCGTGGTGGAGAAGCTACCAGCAACGCTACGCTATCTCTACTACAATTTCACTGCTGAAGAAATGAAAGACGAACCGGATCTTATCAAGCTGAAGACATTCTTGGAGCGAACATCAGAGCGCTGTGGAGGCTTCGCACCAGCTGAGAAGATGCAAGATGAAGACCGGCGGGAGCGCAAGCCATCGCTGCCAGCCAAGAGGACGCAGCGAAATTACCACACAGACAATCAGAAGCCGTCGTCAACCACGTGTCCGGTCTGCAAGCACGAGGGGCATGAGCCGACTGACTGCACACTCATGAAGAAAGCAGAGATTCCTGCGAGGTGGGACTTAGCTCGTAAACATAGGCTATGTTTCCGCTGTATGAAGATCCGCAAGTTTCGACACATCTGCAAGCCAAAGAGGTGCAACATAGATGGGTGCACGTACTTGCACCACCCCCTGCTGCATGGTGGTGCACCATCACCACCACGAGAGACGACGACTACTGCACATGTCACCGACGACGCGACCACAGTCATC
Source organism: Esperia sulphurella (assembly GCA_947086405.1). NCBI lineage: Eukaryota > Metazoa > Arthropoda > Insecta > Lepidoptera > Oecophoridae > Esperia > Esperia sulphurella. Next base: position 660,707 of record OX352281.1, on the reverse strand, counting down.
ATCGCGTCCACACGCGAGCAGAAGAATACTACTGCGCTGCTGAAGATACTACCTGTCCAGGTGGTCGGCCCGAAGGGTGCGTACGATACATACGCGCTACTCGATGACGGGTCGACCTGCACGCTCATCGAGACAAGTGTAGCTGAGAAGATTGGCGCCAGCGGTCCACACGAGCCTTTCTACATAGAAGGCGTCGCCGGGGCGAGGATCGACGCGCACCAGTCCAGACGTGTCCTCTTCTCCATACGAGGGCGCGCCTCTGGCGATCACACCATCTCTGCACGCACTATGGTGAACCTCAACCTGTCACCACAGTCCGTGCCTTCCGATGTCGTCAGAAGTTGCTCACACCTGCAAGAGCTGGAAGATCAGCTCGTCTTTGAGAATGGCACACCTACGATTCTACTGGGGCAAGACAATTGGCACCTTCTGATCGCACATGACGTGCGGCGAGGGGAGAGGGGCCAACCGGTCGCATCACAGACCGACCTTGGGTGGGTGTTGCATGGAGTACGAGAAGTCAGCGCAAGAGTTCATCGAGTACACCACATCATCGGTTCGCACAATGAAGAAGAAGAATCCATGGAGAAAATGATGCGCGAACACTTCGCGCTCGAATCACTGGGCGTAGAAAAGCGACGCTCGTATACCGATGACGAGCAGCAAGCGCTACGCATACTAGAGGAGACTACGCGGCGCTTACCGGCGGGAGGTTTCGAGACGGGACTACTATGGCGCCCTCACAAACCACCGGCGCCTCACAACTACGACGCTGCCATGAAACGACTGGAGAGCGTCGAAAGAAAACTAGATCGTGACGAAAGTTTGAAGAAACGCTACACGCGGCAGATAGAAATACTTCTCGAAAATAACTACGCAGAAGTGGCGCCATCTACACGACCGGCGCATGCGTGGTACCTGCCGCACTTCGCAGTTATCAACCCTGAGAAGCCCGATAAGCTGCGCATAGTACACGACGCCGCTGCTAAGACGAAGGGGATGAGCCTAAACGACATGCTGCTCTCCGGCCCTGATCTGCTGCAATCACTACCAGGCGTGCTGATGAGGTTCCGACAGCGCCCGATAGGCGTCACCGCCGACATAAAAGATATGTTCATGCGAGTGACCATACGAGAAGAGGACAGAGATATGCAGCGCTTCCTGTGGAGGGGAGATAGTCGCGACCGCGCTCCGACGGAATATCGCATGAAGAGCTTTATTTTCGGCGCGACTTCGTCACCATGCACTGCGATCTTCGTCAAGAACAAGAACGCCGAGCATTTTCAAGAGCAGTACCCCGAGGCGGCAGCAGCTATCGTCCACAATCACTATGTGGACGACTATCTAGCGAGTTTCAACAAGGAAGAAGAAGCCATCCACATCTCAAACCAGGTGGCTTTCATCCACAGCAGAGCCAACTACTTCTTGCAGCGGTGGGCCTCTAACTCACGAGAGGTCCGAGCCGCGCTAGCGCCTGGCAGTGAAGAGAAGATCGTACATCTGGCCCCTGAGAAAATACTGGGCATGGTGTGGGATCCCGAGCACGACACTCTGTCCTTCAATGTCAACCGTAACAAGCTACCGACAGAGTTGCTGCAGGGCGAGAAGATACCGACGAAGAGAGAAGCTCTGCGCGTGGCTATGTCCATCTTCGACCCACTGGGCATAGCCACACCGGTCACCATCCAGGCGAAGCGCATTCTCCAAGACACCTGGCGCCTGGGCATCGAGTGGGACGCCGAGCTACCGCACGACGAAGCCGAAGCATGGGGAAGATGGGTAGCGCACGTACAGCGTCTATCCGAGCTGGCCGTGCCGCGCTGCTATCCATCACTAGCACGCGCACGAATGACGGAGCTACACACCTTCGTGGATGCAAGTTCATCAGCATACGCGGCGGCGACCTACTGGCGGATCACTGACGACGACGGCGTGGTCCACGTGACACTCATAGCGGCAAAGGGACGTGTCGCGCCACTCAAGACGACATCTATTCCTCGGCTCGAGCTACAAGCCGCCGTCCTGGGATGTCGACTGGCAAACACGGCGAGAGAAGAGCACGACATTAAACCTACGCGACGTGTCTTCTGGACAGACTCACGCACCGTGCTCGCCTGGCTACGCACGGGGCCGCGCGCTTACAAACCATTTGTCGCGCACCGTGTCGCTGAGATAGCCGAAGAAACCAAGACGAACGAGTGGAGATGGGTGCCTACAAAGCATAACGTCGCGGATGATGCTACGCGCGAAACGCCGCGTGACTTCACCTCGGACCACCGCTGGTATCGCGGGCCCGATTTTTTGTACTCACCTGAAGAGTCGTGGCCACAAGAAGGAGAAGACAGCAGTGCTACGCATGACGAAATAGAAGAGGAACGCGTACACGTTGCCATGGCAACAACGCGCCTTGCCGACGCGCTGCCTAACCCCGAGCACTTCTCCAACTGGATGCGTCTTATGCGCGTCACTGCGCGCATTCTCCAGTTCATAGATAGACTTCGATCGAAACACACGTGTGCGGCTACCTATAAGCGCACAACGAAAAGGAAAGAGGACGACCCAGCGTGGACGGGACAGAAGATACGCCCAACTTCAGCGAAGAAAGAGAGGGAGATAGCGAGCCGCAGCACGCTAATTCCTATTGCGGCGCGCTACCTACACCGCGCGCGACAGTTATGGGTGCGCGCTCAACAAGAAGACGTCTTCGGTCCTGAGCTCGTCGCGCTCAAGAAGGGTAAAGCCATGCCCACCAGCAGTCGACTGTCACAACTGTCCGTGGTACAAGACGAAGAAGGGATACTGCGATTGCGTTCACGCATAGCAACCGCTGCGGACATCACCGCGGCGCAGAGGGAGCCCGCCATCATAGACGGCGAGCACGCGTGGACCCGTTTGTACGTCGCATGGGTACATCGGCAGTTGCACCATGGGGGCATCGAGATCACGCTTAACGAAGTACGACAGCATTACTGGGTGCTGCGCCTGCGTCACACGGTGCGCCGCGAGCTCAAGCGGTGCCAGACGTGCCGTGTGAGGAGAGCCACAGCAGCGCAGCCGTCCACGGGCAACCATCCTCCGAGTCGCCTCGCGCACCATCAGCGCGCGTTCACCTTCACCGGACTTGACTACTTCGGTCCAATGCAAGTCACAGTGGGGCGCAGTCGTCAGAAAAGATACGGAGTTCTTTTCACGTGTCTCACCACCAGGGCTATCCATCTGGAGATCGCGGGCAGCCTCAGCACCGACTCTGCAGTGATGGCACTGCGCCGCTTCATTGGCCGGCGCGGGTGTCCAACCGAACTGTGGTCCGACCAAGGGACTAATCTGAAGGGTGCCGACCTGGAGATGAGAAAAGCAGCGGAAGAAGCCCTACAGCACGAGTCGTCGGTTCACTTCATTCGATGGCGCTTCATTCCTCCCAGCGCGCCATTCATGGGTGGCGCGTGGGAGCGGCTGGTCAGAAGCGTCAAGACGGCGCTACAAGTCACGCTGCACGAGCGAGCGCCCAAAGAAGAGGTGCTCGCCACGCTACTGGTCGAGGCAGAGCACACCATCAACAGCCGTCCACTCACCCACGTGTCCACTGCACCAGATGACGCCGAGGCACTCACGCCTAATCACTTTCTGTTGGGCGGGCCGTCACGGGTCCCCCTGCCGGGGGCCTTCACCGAAGAGGATGCAGCTGGGCGCAGAGAGTGGCGGGCCAGTCAGAGGCTCGCCGACATGTTCTGGGCGCGCTGGGTACGTGAGTACCTACCGGAGCTCCAACACCGGCGGGAGCCGCACGCGACGAGGGGCGCCATCCAACTGGGCGACCTCGTCCTGATCGCCGACGGCACGCTGCCACGCAACTGCTGGCCACGCGGGGTGGTTGTGGCCACCTTCCCGGGTCCTGACGGCGAGGTTCGAGCAGTCGACGTGCGCACCAACAAGGGAGTTCTCCGGCGCCCGACGCGGAAGCTAGTGATCCTGCCGACCACAGCGGAGCCCTAGATGACTACACCAGAGCTACTCGAAACGGCACGAACGCGAGAAGTTTCCAGCTGTCACAGCTGCGGCGGGAGAATATGTTCGTGACAATGACTGTAAATAGTAATTAAGTAGCTCATTTTGTATAGGTAGTCATAAGGTTTTATAAATGTTTTATTTTGTGTGTCTTTTTATTTCCCATATTAGATAAGTTCTCTATTAGTTAGTTAAGTTCCCAACTAGTTTGTAAGTTCTCAACTAGTCGATTTTGTTGTTTAAAGTATAATTGGGAACTCTGTAAGAAAGAGAGCAATAGTTAGAAAGAGATAGATAATGTTATATGATTGGTTGATAATAAATGATGGGCAAAGTTAGCTTGCAAGGTCACGCACTAGTTGCGAACTCGGCAACAATATATAAGAAGGGACGTGACAACGCAAAACAGTGCAAAGCGAACAGCAGACTTTCTCCAGAGCAAGCAAGAGCTCTCAACAGCAAACCCACGAAGACTACTAGAAGAGAGAAAAAGCACTCCACCCATCTCCCCTCGCCTCGCAAGCTAGCTTCGGCCTGACTGAACCACATCAAGTTGTTTCTCTGAACCTACCTTCACCCAAAGTGTGGGCTGTCGAAGGGGCCCACAATAATTTATGCATAATATTAAGGTTATTTCGTTTCAACAATACACGCTACTCGCACCCAGTATTGTAATTATGCCATAGCACATTTTTGCCGTCCCTCTCCTAAAGATTTGCCGCCCACGCTTAACACTCACCCTTCAGTTTAAACAGCAGAGCCCGCTCCAACTCAACCCTATGATGCGGCACCACATTGGTAGCGTCCTGCATTAACCGCTCGATGACTTCGGGCGTAAGGGTCGAGCACTCCTCTCGGTAAGTGCGCACTTCTTCCAGGAACTTGACTTGTGCGTGGCGCGCCTGCAGTGGCGGCAGTTGCGGGAGGACTATGCACAGATGGGAGCCTAGTTCTACCACCTACACAAGTATAAACAAAATATTTAAAGTTAAATTTACGTGAGATTTTCATACCAAGACAACATTAATTTTTTTTATTTTTATTTATTTATTACACAATTTAAAAACACATTACTCTAACATCCTTACTGGTACCGGTAAACCATTATATGGTTTGCCGTAGCACCAGACCTCGTGCTGTCCATCGCTCATACGACGCCCACGGGCACAAACACTCGTACAGTATTACGGGTACATCTAGAAATTGGCTCACAATATCTCATGCCGTGCGGCGCAATGCGCAGCTGTGGAACGCCAGCTATGTCCACGTGATTCCATAAACCGGTTATATAAAACCATTAGTGTTATACAGTGCACATGACGGGCATAAATTAAAAAATTAAACGATATGGCTTCGTTTTCATTGGAACACCGATTTACAAGAATCAACAAACACTTTTTAGAATGTTAAATGGCAGTAGAAATAATACAACACTAACCTCTTCCAGTTCTCTCACGCACGCGGGATCAGTCTGGTCCAGTTCTTTGTTCAGTATATCTGCGGCTTTGGTTTCGAACTCCGCCGTTTGACGCAACACTTCCTTGACGGCTGAGCCTGATAAGGATAATTCTTGCATAAATTAATATGACCCTACAACTACACAAATCCACTTAAAAGCAATTTTTATCGACCAATTAAATTAGAACGGCAAGTTGCTGTCACTGTCAAGTATTTGCCGCACATTGCGATCCGTTGTCAAGCATTTGCCGCTCGTAGTTAAGGGTTTGCCGCCCACGTACCTTCGGGCAGCACGCAGGCCAGCCCGTCGATCTCCTGCGCGAAGAGCGTGAGCTCGTGCACGGTGAGCCGGTACTTGGGGTCGTGGTGGCGCGTGCGCGTGCGCATCTTGTTCAGGTCAAGTTGCTGGATCACAGACGCGCATTTTTCCGCATCTTCAATCGCTGTCTCCAGCGCTCGGACTAGTTCTGTTTTGTGCATCTGGAAAAGAAAAACGTTAAGACATATTATATTTGGTATCTCAAGCGGTTAAATAAAATATATTGTATTTGCATAACAGGTCATAGAAGTTCTTATTACATCTTGGTTAAATAACTAAATAGGGTTAGACAGGTTTTCATCAATATCTTTACTGCACATAAATTTTACAAAAAAAAGAGGGCATAACATAAAAGTGTACAAAGGTGGACTTATCTCTATAAGAGATCTCTTCCAGCCAACCTTCACTATGGGAAAAGCTAAAACAAGCGGTAGGTCAAAAAAAAATAAAAAAAAATATCATCCATGTTAAAGTAATGAAATCTAGGTTATTGTGTATAGCTTTACACAAGGGACACCCTAACAATTTTAGCTCAAATTTTGCCACCCAACCTCAAATAATTTACAAATTTTGCCGCCCATATAATTTTTTACCAGTTTTAATATCATCATCAGGTTATTTTTGTCTCCACTGCAGGAGCACAACCCTCTCTCATCTGCCGAAGACAAACGGAGGATTTGGCCAACACTCCCCACGCTGGCCAGACGGGTTGGGGAGGCCTGATTGATGTTTTATAATGTATTCCCTTAGTCGCCTTGTACGACATCCACGGGAAGAGTTGGAGTGGTCCTATTCTACTCTACCGGAAACCACACGGCAATACAGTTTTAATATCTATATGCAGTAATGACTAAATATGCAAAATGGCAGTAAACCTCACCTTAAGGTCATGCGCCCGCTTGAGGTGGGCCCTCAGGCCGTCCAGGTCGCAGGTCTTGGGCGTGTCCGGGTCCAGCGCATTCTGCACCGCCTCGGCCCACTCGCGGAACAGCTCGGATTTCTTCTTCAGCTTCTCCAGCATGGCGGGCAGCTCGTCCAGCGTGTAACGGTATCTGATGACAGGGTATAGGGATAAAAGACTCTTCGACATCACAGAAATGCACTCAATACCAAAAGCTCCTGTCCTCACTTAGCATTAATATCTATTACCGAGCTCGTAATACTAAACCCTACTCCTTACATGTCTATTTGAACAATACTTCCTTCTATAATCCCATAATCCGCATGTGTCGTGAATATAACGAGTTAAGTGTAGACAACAATCAACTTGATGTATTTAACCCCAAATTAACAACGTACAAAAGATCAGTTCAGGCAATCCTACATTCTTTTCCTAATCATAATAGTTAGAATACCATCAGTTTATCTTACTTCTTTCTTTATATATATTCTAGTAGTAGTGCTGATATATATACCTGTATAATTTTTATTTTAAGTTTAAGTTTGCATATATGTTTAAATCATCTATTTAAAGTGTTTCTTGTCATGTGTTTAACTTAGCTGTGTACTCATGTAACTGAGTCACAATATATCTCAAATCCTTTAACCTAATGTATCTATGTTGTAATTATTATGACTTGTTTGAGTGCCTAATAAAAAATAAAAAAATAAAAGTAGCAATGAGCTACAGAGCCTTAAACATCGTCGCAGTGTGGTCTGTCTTTCGGTTTCTCCAGATTACATTTTGAGGAGTGTGCCCGGTAATTATACGATTTGATTCCCCCATCCCCCTACCATCACCGGACTACCAGGCGTGGGGAGGGACTTCATCCTTATGTAGTAGACACACCACGCTCTCGCAAGAAGCGTTTTACTTCCTCGTTCATAATGCGAACTGCTAAGGAATGAAACTCCCTGCCAGCTTGGGTATTTCCGGATAAGTACAATTTAAGTACAAACTTATTAAAGAGTGAATAGGCAAATTCTGGGTAAGCGGCCTACACCTTCGGCCTCATCATCATTTACCATCAGGTGAGACTGAGTTCAAGCGCAAACCCATCAACAATAAAAAAATACCTAACCAGCAGACTGGCGAAGCATACAGCTCTTTTACAGCTTAATAGCTCCATAGTGGAGGGATATCGGGTGTATTGTGCACTAACACCAATATACCTCGACTATTGACCTATCTTATAGCTTATGGCTGCATATTTCGTGGATATGGGTTCGAATTCTAAGAACTAACCACTTTGTGTGTTGGTCCAGGAGACTTACTCCGTAAGTACTTCAGGTAATATCGATCAATCTCTTTTGTACTTTCTATCCGGTCACGTGACATATTCTTATAAACCGCAGGCAATTTGATAATTAGTAACTAGTTGTGCCCGCGACTTTATCCGCGTGAAAAACTTTATATCACAAATTATTATGTATTTCCCGTAGGAATTGAATGTTTTTTCGGGATTAAAACTATCCTATGTCCTATTTCAACACCTAACCTATATGTGTGCCAAGTTTTATGACGATCCGTCCAGTGGTTGAAGCGTGATTGAGTAACGAACATCCAAATATCCAAACTTTCACATTTATAATATTAGTAGGATAGGATATTCTATTGCATTATTACGTAGGTATTGCGTCGTATCTTAGTCAGTTCAGTGGCATCGCCCCGGCTCTGTGGACTGGGGCGAGAATACACCCACTGTACCTCTGGCTGCCATACAAAAACACTTAAGGAGTCATCGGGGAGATGGTTCATCATTCATGCGCCCCCGAGGAGGTAAGACCTGCCCCCCCCCCCCATGTGTACAGTGAGCAGTGTACCGACCTGAGCCTGTGCTTGTGCGGCAGGCAGGCGCACAGGTGCGCGTAGTGCCTGAGGCAGGCGACGCGCGGCGTGCAGGCGCACGTCACGCACGACAGGAAGCACGTGGTCTTGCACAGGTGGCACTGCCGCTCGTCGTCGGGCAGCAGCTCGAACGCCTCGCGCTCCGCCTCGGTCACGCCCTGCGAGCGAAGTCAGGCACATGAGATGGTTTTCTACAGATTTCATTTTGGGGAGTGTGCCCAGGAATTGCACGGTCCGATTCCCCCCTCCGCCTTCCATCACCGGACTACCAGAACTGAACACTTGAAATGGGCACTCGATCCGATCACTCGAACCGAGCACTCGAACCCCAAAAGTGGGGGTTATTGGAAACACCAAATGTATTTAATTTATTAATACGGATAGGCACCTCTTAGGGCGATTTAAATTGGCCTGTGATATCCAGGGCACAGGAAAATAATAAATTGTTAGCACTTATCTCGCTAGACAAATCTTATGAGACCAGTAGGTAGCAATGCAAACCGTAGTTTTGACAGTTACCGGCCGGCATAGAGCTTACCGCTCATTGAATCGATAATCGATTACAAAAATCGATAATCGATTATCGACTCAATTATTTAATTACATAAATTCACGCTACAGTGGGGAGGGACTTCATCCTCATGGAGAAGACATATCACGCTCGCGCACGAAGCGTTTTGCTTCCTCTATCCTAATGCGACCTGCCGGCTTCGGTATTTCCGTTCGAGTCCAACTTGGATCATTTTAAAGGATGAGTGAAAAGGCATCTCGAGCGCGAGCGCGCTCCACCTCAAGCCTCTTCGTCACTTAGCTCCCATCAGGTGAGATTGAGGTCAAGCGTAAACCCAGGAATCAAAAAAAAAAGAGTTATATGACTGGTCCTCAGTCTGTCTCCGGCGGATGAGGGAGGGTCGTGCTCCTGCAGCGGAGACAGGAACAACCTGATGATGAACGACTGACCCAGTCCAGGAGCCCCTTGCGCAGCTTCCGCTCGTCGTGCAGCATGGTGCGCATGTCGCGGTAGGCGGCCAGCGCCACCGTCAGGCTGAGCGCGTCGGCCTCCAGCGACATCTTGCACACCAGCTCGTCGTGCGAGAACACGCAGTACCGCCGCAGCGTCGAGTAGTGCGATATGCACTCGCGGCCCATCTTGAGCTGCAACGACACGCGTTTTGATGGTTAATAAAAGATTAGGAATCGTACCCGTCCTACGTGACCCGTTCAGGGGGGGAGGTGGGTCTTCAAAGTACCACGCTCGGTCGCAGGGGTGGTACTTGGGGATGGGTTAGGTTTTCGTCGCGTAGTCAATATCCTCTAGGGAAATCTCGCGTTTTTTCGAGCTATATTCAAATATGGCGCGCAGTTTTGAGCACTTTTTAAACTCACAGGTGGCAACACGGACGTCAGCTGATTGAAAACCGACAATATTTTCTTCTAGATAATATTTTTTTCACTTGTAATTATAGGTATACAGGGATAGCTCTCGGACTGCCACGCCGGAGGTTGCGGGTTCGAATCCCGCTAGGGGCAAATGTTTGTATGATGAATATGAATGTTTTTACCCAAGTCTTGGTTGTTTATATATTTATTTAAGTATGTGTATCCGTTATCCAGTAACCATACCACAGGCTCTGCCTAGTGTTGGGACTGGATAATTGGTGTGAATGTCTGACATATTATTACTCTTGGCGTCACGCGGCAAGCGCCGAATTAAATAAATACAAATATGAGCAATTTTTTTTTCTCTTACTTTCCATTTGCAAAAATTGGTTATAAAACTATATTTATGAATTACTACGTGAAAACTATAGGATGAGAGGGGGGTCTTGGCATATACTACGGGTGGTCACTGAAGTGTGTAAACAATATAAAAAATCGGCCACGTAGGTACGTTTGGGTACGTGTTTTGGGTACGTTCCCTTATCCTGCCTGTCATGATTTACGGCGCAGAAAAGTGGACACTGACGGTGGACCCCAGGACCCCCCTTTTTTTTGACTAATTCCGAAAGACTGCCTAAACACTTTTCGGTCTTCTTAGCTAGCAGGACAGAGTTATATTCGTGTGTATCCGTCAATATCCGAAGTCTTCTCTGAGACTTACGTTACATTCTAAGAGTTGCTTAAAATTATTTCAAAATAGCAGAAAAATTGCAGGTAGACTTACCCAGTCTGCGGGCGTAAAGTTGACCGCCTCCGCGAAGTTGTAACCCTGGTTGAACCCGGCGTGGTACGCGCGGGGGAAGGTTATGACGAACTCGCCCGCGTTCTGATCCATTCTGAAAGCAAATAGAATGGAGAGTCATTGTACAACGAAGAGTGATTGCTTCCTATACATAGTTATAGGTATCATCATCAGGTTATTTTTGTCTCCACTGCAGGAGCACAGCCCTCTCTCATCTGCCGGAGACAGACGGAGGATTTGGCCTACACTCCCTGCGCTGGCCAGACGGGTTGGGGAGGCCTGATTGTTTTATAATGTACTCCCTTAGTCGCCTTGTACGACATCCACGGGAAGAGTTGGAGTGGTCCTATTCTACTCTACCGGAAACCACACGGCAAAGTTATAGGTATGACAATATATTATAGCAAGGTACTACAAAACTTATATTGTATCCCTACCCAATAATTGTTATCACTGACATCCTGCGAGACGGCCAACAGGTCAGTGCAGGTGCTTGGAACTATTTATATACGAAATTGAGCAAATATGTAATTAAAAAAGCTTGTATTTAGAAATCCAACGTTTTGTAAAATAAACTTATTTGATTTTTTTTATGTAGAAACACTCATCAAAATATAAAATAATTGATGAATATGTGATGCTACATGACATCGCTGGACAATCTGTCTCTTTCACACACACTCTCGCTCTCTCTCCGTCAGACACTACTACTGTGTATAATCATCATCATATCAGCCTTTAGACGTCCACTGCTGGACAAACGCCACCACACCCGGTCCTCCGCCCTCCGCATCCAGCTACTACCGGCCACCTCGTTCACGTCGTGTCGGCGGGGCGTCCCCCCCTGCGCGTGCCGGCCCGCGGTCTCCACTCCAGAACTCGTCTGCCCCAACGGCCGTCGGTTCTGTGACCAGATGTGGCCACTTCAGCTTTCTTATCCTTTCACCTTCATTCTCCATCGGATGTCTTCATTACGAATCATATATATTTTTTTTTTGTTACTGTGTTCAAATTCAAATTGTTTATTGTTTTAACCTATATAAACATCATATATATATGCAAAGGTCCTCCTTTTAAGTAAAGATATACCTGTGTTAGGAGGACCCCGCTCTTCCCTGAGTGGATTGGTTAATATAATTTATTAATTTATTACAATATAAAGGATGTAGATGTATAAGTACGGTGCGTGTGTGTGCGTGTGTGTATGTGTGTGTGTGTGTTTACATGTATGTGGGTGAGTACGCGAATCCTTGTTACTGCGTTTGTGCAATTGTGACTATGTTTTTGTATGTAAGTGGGATTTTATTATTGTGGAGTGACTGCCCTACGGCTACTCGGTGTAAGTGTGGTGTATCCTATGTGTAAGCCTATGTCTGAGATTAATAAAGTTAATCCATTGAAATCAAAGCTATCTGACATATTAGTCGCCTTGACGATACCCGCTGGAAGATTGAGAAGACTGCTGATGAGAAATCATACCTGTAGACCGGTATGCCAGCCTTCATGAGGATATTGGGGTTCATGATGGTGACCAGCTGATGCAGCAAGTCTGGCTGCAGGTGGAACAGCTCCGGGGCCTCGGCCTTCATCGCCGCCTCGAACTGCTCCGCCTTGGAGCCCGGCACTCCGTACCTGGTAAATGTATATATTTTTTAATAGATAAAATACCTAAATATAAGCAAAATCTGTTCAAAGTCAAATCAAAGCATCATCAGCCTAAATACGTCCACTGCTGGACATTGGCCTCCCCAATATAATACCACTTTTGGTGAGTTGTCCATTGGGAGATTTGCCATAATCACCACGCTTGGCAGGCGGATTGGTGATCTTAATATACACAAGAGAACGCTGCTGCCCGTCCCTAGTGCAATCCCTTAGTCGCCTTGACGACACCCGATAGGGGTGGCCCTATTCTAAGCCGGCAACCACACGGTCAACATCATTTAATGCATAGCTGTTGCCCGCGACTTCGTCCGCGTGGACAACTTAACATCACAAGTTATTATGTATTTCCCGTAGGAATGAGATGTTTTTTCGGGATAAAAACTATCCTATGTCCTATTCCAGGACCTAACCTATATATGTGCCAAGTTTCATCCCGATCCGTCCAGTGGTTGAAGCGTGATTGAGTAACAAACATCCAAATATCCAAACTTTCGCATTTATAATATTAGTAGGATGAGTACACTTGGTACATTTATACACGTAATTTTTTTATCGACTACCGCTTCCTAGGTGTTAGCGCTGTGAAGAAGAAACGGCGCAACACACTTCACGCAACACATCTTTCTCGTATATTTGTTCTGTATACTATGTAACCAGTACTGACCAGGTCTTGGGCTCCCCCCAATGCAGGTAGTTGATGGAGTAGCTCCAGTGGTCCTCGTTGTGCCAGCAGAACGTCGCGAAGCACATGCCCACGTACAGCCACGGCACCTGCGCACGCGCAACCAACGCATTACAACTTGCCACAGTGATCCAAGGTTGTATGGAAGAAATTGGTCAAAGCGTTAAGACCGCTAATATTGTACTATGATTAACTTAAAACTAAATACAGTAATAAATGGTGTGTACAAAGGTGAGCTTATCTCTAAAAGAGATCTCTTCCAGCCAACCTTGCAGGGTTTGGACAAGGCAGTAAGAGCCACTTAATCTCTAATCTCTCAAAGTCAAAGTCAAAGTCAAAATCATTTATTGCATATGAGTACACTTGGTACATTTATACACGTCATTTTTTTTATCGACTACCGCTTCCTAGGTGTTAGCGCTGTGAAGAAGAAACGGCGCAACAAACTTCACGCAACACATCTTTTAAAAATCACTTTTCATGACCAATAGACCAAACAAACCTGTGATCTGTGTTTACCTGGTTTATTATTATCTACTTATTTAAAAATTATTATTAACTAAATTCAATTGGTACTGCGTAAGTATTTGTTTTTTTACTATTTAATTGACATTTATCTTTACTAAAATATTTCTTTGACATTGACATTTATCTTTAAGTAACAGCAAAAAATACTACTTACCTTCATGCCGGAGATGTCAGCGTTAATGTGTCCGAGGACGGACCCCTCCAGCACAGGCAGGTTGTTTAGGTTCCAGCTAGAGTCTGCGTACTGCTGCTCGCCGGGGTACAGGTGTGCGCTCGACTTGGTAGGGAACCCTATCACGCACATCAATTAAAATTACAATTAAAAAAAGACAATTAAAATTAAAAGCTATCATTAAAAAAAGACAACAGCTATCATTAAAAAAATACAACAGCTATCATTAAAAAAGACAACAGCTATCATTAAAAAAATACAACAGCTATCATTAAAAAAGACAACAGCTATTATTAAAAAGGATAACAACTATCATTAAAATGACAACAGCCTAAATTAAAAAGGATAACAACTATCATTAAAATGACAACAGCTATTATTAAAAATGACAACAAGTATCATTAAAAATGACAACAGCTATCATTAAAAATGACAACAACTATCATTAAAAATTACAACAGCTATCATTAATAATGACAACAGTTATCATGAACACCCCACCAGCCTCACCTGATCCGTGGTCCATGGAGTGCAGGTCTGCGCCGTACTCGACGGTCACATCCTCGTCTATGGACGACACCACGCGCCAGAACTCCTTCTCCACAGTCGATGTTGGTACCATCTGATGAATACACAATAAAAAAAAATTTAAAGAAGAACAAAAGCAAAGTTAAATCAGAAAGTAGGTTATCTTCATAGAACTCACAGTGTGAGATCAATCATCATGTCAGCCTCTAGACGTCCACTGCTGGACATAGGCCGACCTGAAGAAGGTAGCCGGTAGCGGCTGGATGCGGAGGGCGGAGGACCGGGTGTGGTGGCGTTCATTGGGGAAGGCCTTACGTCCAATGTGAGATAGGATCCAATGTGATCTTTATATTTATTTCAAAAATTGACAGCATTTTCAAAAAAAATTAAGAAAAATGTCTGTACATTCTATTTTTTCTGGAGGGGTGGTTGGGCGAAGGGGGAAAGTGCAAGAAACAGTAATGCCAACATTTGAATAAATCTTATAACCGATTACCGTTTAGGTAGACGGATTCTCGAAGGAAGACCGCGACTGGGCAAGCGTAGTGGGACAAAAATTACAGAAATCAGCCTGTAAGAGCCCACTGCTGGACAAAGGCCTCTCCCAAGGCGCGCCACTGAACCCGGTTCTCATCCAGTCACTGCCAACTGCGTTACGCAGATCGTCGCTCCATCTAGCCAGGGGGCGTCCCACACTACGCTTGCCCAGTCGCGGTCTATACTAGAGAACTCCTTTACCCCAGGGGTAATCGGTTCTCCGACAGATGTGACCAGCCCACTGCCACTTCCAACGTACTAACTTTTTGAGCTATGTAGATGACTTTAGTTTTCTGGCGGATCACCTCATATCGGATCCTGTCCCTTAGAGAAACTCCGAGCATAGCTCTTTCCATAGTCCGCTGAGCTACTTTGAGTTTTCGGACTAGTCCCACTGTCAGTCAGTGTCCACGTTTCGGCACCGATTTAACGCAGCTATATCCTGCCAGCACTTGTACAAAGCTGAAGTGAAGAATCGACTGTTTGAACGAATCGTTATATCCAAGGAACTTGAATTATATCCAAGGAAAACTTCGTGAAGAAAATAAATTGAAGAAACTTACATGTACAGGCATGTTGAAGTAATCAGACTTGAACTGGTCCGCCATCTCTCCGAACTGCTGGAGGGTATATTCGCGAGACGCTTGCTCGAATCCAAACGCCTCTGCTGGTTTTGATACCTAAAAAAAATCAAGCATATTTAATTTTTTTACATACACACATAATGCTCACGCCCTGGTCCCAGAGGGGCAAGCAGAGACGATGCATCGCCATTTACTCAGAGATAATGATCCCTGAGTAACATAGGCTATATTTATTACTGTAAAAAAATTTGGTATCCCTACTAAAACTTCAGTAATGTAGCCCACAGTGCACAGCTCCACACGTATATTTAATTTTTTTACATACATACATAATTCTCACTCCCTGGTCCTAGAGGGGTAGGCAGAGACGATGCATCGCCATGTACTCAGGGATAATGATCCCTGAGTAACATAGGCTATATTTATTGGGGGTGCCCACGGCTCCACACGTCTGGGGAGGGTCGGAAAGCGTTTCACGACCATCCTCCTTTGGCGCGGGCGCCGCCGGGGGTACAGTGGATTGAAATCCTTGGGACCACATGTAACGTATGAAACGTTAATATTTTAATATGAGAAACAGCGAAGGGTCTAAATATTAAATAATACCTTATTTTAAAGTAAAATCCTTAAACATATTTTATAAAAAATTCTAAATCCCCTTTACAAAAAATCAATAAACAGACAAACTTCAAACACAGTCTTTATAGATAACTCCGGCCGATACTTTGTTGCAAACAGCGGGTCGCTCGGACGCGGCCGCCGGCCATCAATTCATTCACTCACACGCAGCCTCAACTGCTAGGCGACTAATAATTGGATTGTTTCTGGATCTATAATCCTATTTATTTCTTATTTTTCCAACTATAACTTATTTTAAAAAGTGAAATAACAGTGTCCCATACTTGGGTAAGTGTCACATTTGATTATAAACTTAGTTTTAGTGCCTTGTAGAAGTAAGTTCGTTAAGGTCACCTTGACTGGACATCCTTTGTGTTCCATCATACTTTATCCATTGCATTATCTACATTACGTTTTACTTAATCTTCGCTTATTTAACCGCTTTGATTTGATTTTAATTGCTTAGATAATATTAAAACACTTTTGTATCAGAAAACAATAGTAATTTTTATGTACAATGAGGGTAGATATTTTCTATCTTTTTTTAAACATTAATGCTGATTTTAATTTATTTTGCTGGCTGAGCCTTTGCTAGGATTTCCATCGATTAAGTATTTCATTGTAAATCTCAGTTGAAACGGTTGTTTTCTGTATTAAGATATCTGACTATGACTAGTAATAATTATTAATTAGATGCTAGATAGCAGTAATGGTTTATAAGTAAATGCTTGCAAATCCATTGTAAATATGTAATTTATGCCAAAGAAAAATAACCTTTTGCTGAATCGCTATATGCAGGCTTAGCTATACTACCGCCTTGCTGCGGGTTTGCTTGCGTAACGTAAACCCCTAACCCCCCGCTACAACCAGTCTCCGCTATCGAATGGCGCACTACAACACCAAACGTAACACTGTGACGCAAGCAAAACCTGGTACCGAATAAAGACTTGGGTGAAATTACCTCCTCAGCAAGGCAGACGGGACACCTCCAGTCGCCCTTGGGCACGTCTGCCAGCGGGGGAACGAGACAGAACGTGTGGTAGGAGTCGTCGCACCCGTCGCACAGCAGCATCTGCTCCTCGATGTCGCCGCGGCCGCAAACGCGACACATATACTTCGCCAACTAAACAAATAAATATATACTGAAAACTCACAAAACTATGAAATTACATACTCGAGGTGGAATCGAACCTGCCACTTGGTCATTCGGATATCAACTACTACGTTACCGTTTCAGGGTTGAACTACACTGTACGCCTACGCGAAGATACATTCAGCGATCCAAGCGTTCGAAAATAGAAATCGAAATTTTCAGTACTAATTTGACAGTTCATAGCAGAGGAATGTAAAAGAGAAGTTGGAACTTCTCACTTGTCAATTCACAAGCAATATATCTGCTTTATTTCAAAATTCGTTTGACGCAAGTGTTTTACAAACACATACAATAAAATACCCAAGACAAACGAAATACAGATGACGTTGATATATTTCAAAAAGAGACTCCATGATCTGTAGACTTTTTAATATAATAGTTTGGAAATTTCGCCGCTAGAGGCGCGCGCGTACTAATCGCGTATTTAATGAGTTAGCGCCCGATGGCATCACTACATCGACCTTTTCTGGTTTGTTCGCGGCGTAAAGGGAACCGTGAGCCTATTCCGTAGGCATAAACTAAATATCCCTTTTTGGCATATTTATTATTATTATTAAATTCGTTTATTTAGATATGAAGGATCCATTATTGTTAGTAACGTAATACAATAATACTTATTCAGTATTCAGTAAACTTTATTGCATTCCATGGTGTTAACAGATAATAAAGAGACAGAGTTCTCATGGCCCCATTTGGGCACAGCAAGTAGGAGAGAGGAGGACCAACAGTATTGTCGACGTTATCAAGTTGTTTAATACATTATGTACATAAATGTACTCGTATTATGTATTATTTGTATAAATATTATTTTTATTTCATTTCTTACATATCTGTTTGTTATCTTATATGACTAGGTGTTAGTAACATTCAAATATTTAAAACTAGAGCAATCAGGATGTCAAAATATTAAATAAATTCAATTAAATTACAACATTATACAATAAAATTAAATCAATATATTCTGACAAGAGTTTGCCGCTTACTATCGTAGTTAGAAGCCAAAATGTCCCGTTAGGGAGTACAGCGCTGTTTAATTCGAGGGATTTATCCGAAATGCTTAAGAAGTAGGCGCGCGTCTGTATGTAACTTAACCCTTAAATGGCGTTTGTTTGAAGAACGTTAGTGAAGTGACGTTTTACGTCAGACCAAGTCGAAGGTTCTAAAACTGTTCCATGAGAATAGGGTACATGCAAAATATAACAAGGTATTCTCAACGATCTCTATGTACTACTAGATGGAGCGTTTCTTAACCTTAGCGTGAATATTTAGTAATAATTAAATGTTATGCGTAGTAACTGCACAAGTTTCATTGTGAATGAGAAAGAGTTGTGGCTACTTGCGTGGAACAGAGCGATTGTTTGGAACGCTCCATCTAGTAGTACATAGAGATCGTTGGGTATTCTGTACTAAATACTTAATAATAAAATTCATCCAACACCCGAGTTGTCTATGCGATAATAAATAAATAAATTAATTAATTAAAAACACGTCATGCACCTTTTTTTTTAATAAAAAAAATCTATAAGCTTGCTTTGACATTTCGTGTTTTTTTCCACGGAAATGTTATTTGTATATTACAGCAATTTGTTTAGAAAGGTGAGGGGTTGAGTTGAGATGGTGTGTGAAAAATTGTTATTACAGCATCGACGGCACCGCGCGTGCAGTGGCGGGCGGGCTTGGCTCGCCCGTTAGCCGTGGGCGGGTGTTGGTTGCTAGTGGTTGGCTAAAATTGGAAAATTGATCAAATTCATTATACAACATTGCCGCGTGGTTTCCGGTAGAGTAGAATAGGACCGCTCCTACTCTTCCCGTGGATGTCGTACAAGGCGACTAAGGGAATACATTATAAAACATCAATCAGGCCTCCCCAACCCGTCTGGCCAGCGCGGGGCGTGTAGGCCGAATCCTCCGTCAGTCTCCGGCAGATGAGAGAGGGTTGTGCTCCTGCAGTGGAAACAAAAATAACCTGATGATGATTATACAACATTGTCACGAGGGACTGTGTCCGGTAACGAAAATACCCTTTTGTATCTGAAAATTTTTAAATCCCTTTTTGACGATTATAATCTCTCGCAAAAAGCAGGCTCAGTAGAAATTCATTTATATCGCAAACTGATTATTTTCACCTTTACAGGAGACCTCGGTCAAAATTGTCAACTTTACCGGAGAACTCGGTCAAAATTGTCAACTTTACCGGAGAACTCGGTCAAAATTGTCAACTTTACAGGAGAAATCGGTAAAAATTGTCAACTTTACAGGAGAAATCGGTAAAAATTGTCAACTTTACAGGAGAAATCGGTAAAAATTGTCAACTTTACAGGAGAAATCGGTAAGAATTGTCAACTTTACCGGAGAACTCGGTCAAAATTGTCAACTTTACAGGAGAGTAACACTGCGATTCTCATAAAATTTATTTTTATTAACCTTTTATATTTCATTTAAAAAATTACTAGTCAGCGCGCAGGTGTATTTAAAAAAATTTGTGAACGGTTATTTTAGACAATAAATGCTATTTTTTCATATCGACAGAAAAATTATGAATACTTCAAACGCTATCAATTTTTGTCATTAAAAGTCCTACCGACGGTAATAATGTTTAGTTTGTCCGTCCCCGATCCCCGGGATCTAAAATCAGATCCCGGGGACTCCACACAAGTGAACAGACTTTATTACCTTCTACTACTACAAACACCCTGTCCGGACACGTGTTGTATGTGTGCGTAAATTATTGGAGGGCTGCTGCCACCCAGCGCGCGAATTTAGTCAATCGGGAGACCGACGGCAACCAGATAAGTGCGCTGACGTAGTATCTTTGTACCGGCGGGCCAAGTAGTGCCTACAACTAAGAGTATTGCTGCGGGTGACGTTGAACTGTCTGTGGATATGACACTATTACCTCAATATTACTGACAAAACTACCTCAAAGGTATGATTTCTGACCGCGAGTGTACGCGGTGGATTACTGCTTATATTCTGTGGTAGCAACAGTCCGTGGTATGTGGGCATGCCGCACTCACCGGGTCGTCTGCGTGCGGGGCGGTGCCGGGCGCGGCGGGGGCGGCGCCGGGCGCGGCGGGCGCGGGCGCGGGGGGCGGCGCGGGCGTGACGGACACCGTCATGTTGGACATGCGGTGCTCGCGCAGGCGCGTGGAGCGCGTGCCCCGGTAGCGCGCGCCGCAGCTCCCCGCCGCCGACATCCACTTGTTCTCCCGCGGGCCTGGAGTATGTACACCTTATAAACGATCACCTGGGGCTCATTTTCAAACAGCACACCAATTTACTGTGTATGAAAAGTGATTTTAATCCCCCCCCCCCCCCCCCCCCCCCCATAGGTGGTAATTTTTTTTTACGTCAATCGAAAGCATCAGTTGTCCTCAAACTCATGTTCGAGTCTCAGTCGAGTAACTTCGCTCGCTTCTAAACCTAATCCATTGGCATTCTGTAAAAAATCCAGAGCGCTATCGAAGTAAAGTGAGTTCTTTGTTCGCTTCGGTATTTTTACAGAATGCCAAACCAAGGTCAAGTAGATTAGATTTCGAAGCAAGTTTTGCCGAGCTGTCCGCTGGAGGATTTGCCATAATCACCACACTGGGCAGGCGGATTGGACAGGAGATCGCTGCTGACCGTCATTGAAGACATACCTCAGTCTTAACGACGCCCACGGAAAGATCGGGGGTGGCCATACAGCGTCTATCGTATACATACATAATGCTCACGCCTTGGTACCAGAGGAGTAGGCAGACGATGTACCGTCACTCAGCGCGATCCTGACACACCTCACCAGCCTCACTTACATTCATCAACCTTTTCATGCACCTCCTTTTATTCCTCCCACTGCGGACCCCAGCCTTTTTGAAGACCTCACCAATTTGATCCTTGAACGTCCTCCTAGGACGACCTCCAGCTGCAGTTCCTTCCACATTCGCACTGTATATTACTTTTGTCACTCTTCTTTCACTCATACGCTCCAAATATCTAAAGCAACGCAACATATTCGAGTATGTGTGTTCGAGTGTGTTAAAAATATGTGTTGTTTTAATATGTGAAAACCAGTTAATGGCTAATAGCTTTATATATTTGTAATATTATCTGTGTACTATAGCTGTAAGTTTTCCGAATAAAATAAAATAAAAATAAATAAAATAAAATAAAAAATGTATGAAATATGTATGGTCGACTCACTGCGCCTGGCCTCCGGGCTCTCCTCCTTAACTTTGACCGGGGTCTTGTCCCCGTCGCTGGCCGCCAGCGCGCCCTCCGTGTGGCTCCCCTCGGCTATGGCCGCGGAGGGGGCGTCCACGTCCGCGGGCGCCGGGGCGGGCGAGGGCTTGTAGCGGCGCGCGGGGGGCGGCGTGGCGGCCGGCCCCGGGGGGCACTTGGTGGACGAGCGGCTCCGGAGAGTGCTCGCCTTCTCTGGCGTCTGCTCGCCTTTCACTTCGATCTTCTGCTTGGGATCAGATAATGCTCGTTACCATTCTCATACAGTAAAGTAGCTTACAATTGGGCAGCGAATTTTTCCACACGTTTGTCTACACTTCTATATTGACAACCTCCGTAACGGAACGGGTAGCTCTCGGCCTGCCACGCCGGAGGTTGCGGGTTCGAATCCCGCTAGGGGCAAATGCTCGTATGATGAATATGAATGTTTGTACCCAAGTCTTAGATGTTTATATATTTATTTAAGTATGTGTATCCGTTATCTAGTAACCATAGCACAGGCTCTGCCTAGTTTGGAACTGGATAATTGGTGTGAATGTCTGACATATTATTATTATACTAATATTATAAAGAGGTAATGTTTGTGAGGTTGTAGCGGGTAATCTCTGGATCTACTGACCCGATTTTGAAAATTCTTTTACCAATAGAATGCCACGTTATTTGTGAGTGTAATCAGTAATCAGTAAACTTTATTGCATTCCATGGTGTTAACAGATAATAAAAAGACAGAGTTCTCATGGACCCATTTGGGCACAGCAAGTAGGAGAGTCTGGCCAGCGCGGGGAGTGTAGGCCAAATCCTCCGTCTGTCTCCGGCAGATGAGAGAGGGCTGTGCTCCTGCAGTGGAGACAAAAATAACCTGATGATGATGAAGTAGGAGAGAGGAGGACCAACAATATAGTCGACGTTATCAAGTTGTTTAATACATTATGTACATAAATGTACTCGTATTATGTATTATTTGTATAAAAATTCTTTTTATTTCATTTGTTACATATCTGTTTGGCTGTTGTGTCATAGGCTATATAATTTGAAAAGTTACGTATTGACGTTACGGTTAAATAATGTCAATATTTAGTAAATAATTAAATTTCTGAGTAGTAACTGCACAAGTTTCAAAGTGAATGTGAAAGAGTTGTGGCTACTTGCGTGGAACAGAGCGATTGTTTGGAACGCTCCATCTGGTAGTACATAGAGATCATTGTATTAAACTATTAAAAAAAAAACTAACAGTCTCCTTATTATCGCCGACCACTCCACTGCTCTTGAACACGTCGTACGGATACAGGATGCGCTCGTAGTGGCTCTTCATGATGGACCCGATGCCCTTGCCCTGCGGGTGGCCCATGCGCCGCGCGATCTTCGACCACTTGCGCTCCGCTGAGCACACTTCGAAGCCCCCTGTACAAATAATATATTACACGTCAACAAACCTCTCTGAGAAAAAAATAAGTAGCCCTCCTACTTACGTAAGGATAAAAATATACCACTATTACATAAGTAGCCGCCCCCATTATAAATGGTGTGCCGGCCACATTATTAAGTAGTTTGGTTACTTAGTAAAGTGGCTGGCTACTGAATCAGTTGTAGGTGACACCATTTATAATGGGGGCGGCTACTTATGTAATAGTGGTATATTTTTATCCTTACGTAAGTAGGAGGGCTACTTATTTTTTTCTCAGTGCTGTCATAGGCAAGGTCGATGCACTTGCGACCAATGCAGTTGGTTAGGAACAAACTCGATAGGGAAGCTGACAGAAGAATCCAGTTGGGGTGGGCAGCGACGTCGCCTTTGCACAATGTTCAATGACAAAAAGTCTTTATTCAGTGCGTCCTGCCTGACAGACTGTCCCATTCAAAGTCAAAGTCAAAATCATTTATTGCATATGAGTACACTTGGTACATTTATACACGTAATTTTTTTTATCGACTACCGCTTCCTATGTGTTAGCGCTGTGAAGAAGAAACTGTCGTGATTCAATAATTTAGCATTGTCTTTATATTAAATTAATGGTTTTTCTATAAGTTTTGCTTATCATTTTCAATAAAGAATGCTAGTAAGGTCATGATACTCTTCAATATCAAAGTCATGATACTTGTGTCTCACGATATTTTAACAGGGAACAATGTCTGCAACTTGTTTAGGTTGATTAACTAATTATTATGTAATATCATATAAGTTATATTCAACATGTGTAATGATAAATTAATGGAAGAGTACAATTGTTTAATGTAAAAGTAGATATAATGATTGAATTACTCGACGGAAGTGAATGTCTTTGGTATTGTGGCGCCATCTACAGACACTGGGTAGTTTACCTAGGCAGTGTGGTAAATGGTGCTGGGATTCGGACTCTCGTCGTCAGCGACTGAAGTGTATTTTCTAATATAAAGTGTGGAATACTGAGTGTTGTCATTTCATCGAGGCATCTATCACGAAAATACGGCGCAACAAACTTCACGCAACACATCTTTTAAAAATCAAGTTCGCATACAAATAATAAAGATTTTGCGAAGCTGGATTAACATTAGTACCAGGCATCTTTGTCATTCAAATAATCGTTTATTTTATAATAGGCTTTCTTACAAAGTTGTTTTTTAATGTGAATCTTAAACTTTCTGTCCGTCATATTTAAGATTTCCTCTGGTAGTTTGTTGTAGAAGCGCATTCATTCATTTCAGTGAGTCATTTGGTGGCCTCACTGACAATCAGCGCTGCAGCTCTTGCTACAGCATAAGCTGAGCTGGGGACCCTTTTGGCGTCACACTACAACACTGTGGCATTTTATTCTGTTTTGTTTTAACGGTTATGTAATTTGTTTGCTTCTTTTTTTTTCATATTTATGTCGTCAATTTTAATTCCTGTGTTGTATTTGTGTTCGCCAAATAAAGTCTTTCTACTCTATTCTAAAGAGATGGATGGGCATAGTTATTCGTGTTGGTTGTCTGTTGATATACTTTAAAAACTGACATACGTAGTTATAAGTTTGTATACTAAAAATCAGTGCGTCCTGCCTGTCATGACCTACGGCGCAGAAACGTGGACACTGACGGTGGGCCTGATACACAAGTTTCAAGTCGCTATGGAGAGCGCTATGTTCGGGGTTTGTTTGAAGCATATGATTCGCAATGAGGAGAAGGTGAGCGAGGATGAGCAAACTGAAGTGGCAATGGGTGGGCCACATCTGTCGCAGAGCCGTCGGCCGTAGGGGCAGACGAGTTCTGGAGTGGAGACCGCGGATCGGCAAGCGCAGGGTGGGACGCCCCGCCGCCAGGTGGACCTACGACCTGAAGAAGGTGGCCAGAAGCTGCTGGATGCGGAGGACGGGGGAACGGTTGTGGTAGCGTTCGTTGGGGCAGGCCTATGTCCAGCAGTGGACGTCTAAGAGCTGATATGATGACGATATAGTTGCGACGAAAATATGGCGCGCAAATATGAATCCCTCAGTCGCAATGACGACATAAACGGGAAAATTATTCTAAACCGGGAGTCACAGCCAGCGTTCTCCTGTGTGTGTATGTTAAGATCATCATAGATCTTAAAACAGGGCCACCCCAAATCATCTCGTAGGTCTCGTCAAGGCTTCTAAGGGATTGCACCAGGGACGGGCAGAAGTGTTTTCCTGTGTATATTAAGATCGTTACTGCGATCACCAATCCGCCTGCCAAGCGTGGTGATTATGGCAAATTCCCCAATTGGACAGCTCACTATTTAAAAGTGTCATTCTATTGGGGAGGCTTATGTTCAGCAGTGGACATATTTCAGCTGATGATGATGATATATGTCAGTATTAAGTGTATATATATTGTAAGATCATTACTGTGATCACCAATCCGCCTGCCAAGCGTGGTGATTATGGCAAATCTCCCAATGGACAGCCCACCAAAAGTTGTATTCTTTTGGGGAGGCCTATGTCCAGCAGTGGACGTATTTAGGCTGATGGTGGCAGTCACACGGCTTTTTACTAGTAAATTTCAAAATGTAATTCTTATCAATAAATGATAATGACTACTATAGTAGTTACACGCTAAACGATTATGTCACGTGACGCGTTAGAAAGCACAATATGGTATTGTGGTTCCGACGGATATTATCCGATATGTTACTCCCAGCGTAATGGGATTTTACCACAATTCTTTTTTTTTTAATTGATAGGTTTGCTTGACCTCAATCTCACGTGATGGTAAGTGACGATGAGGCCTAAGGTGGAGCGCGCTTACCCAAAAGATGCCTGTTCACTCTTCCTTTAAAAAGGTGATGGTTGTAAATGATAAAAGTCCATGGAGTGCTTGATGGCTCAGCATAGGTAGACTTAATGATTGTAATGAATAAGATAAATCAAAGGTAGGGCCCTGTGCCGTTGGGTTTGTTGCCACTTCTTCCCCTCTATTATACAGGTGGAAGTGGAGTAGTTTTAGGCAGAATTTGACGTCAAAAAGAGAATAATGTATTCCAATTTTGAAAATAAATATTTTGATTTTGATTTTTGATTTTGATTTGTTAATTTTGGGTAAATTTTTTTGTTTAAATATTAGGCTATGACATCAAAGACGTACAGACAGATAAGAAAATGTTTATCACCCTTAGTTCGCTTTTACGTAAAAAGCCATAAACATGAAGCAATATGATTGTGTTAAAAAGCACAATATATATGGTACAGCTCACGACGGCCCGCCCCACTACTTTTCTAAATCACTTATATTATATTTTTACTGTGTTAGTTTTATCATCTTCATTGAATATACAAATTATAGAAAATATGTAGGATGCGGCCTTATCGCTTTTAGCGATTTCTTCCAGGCAACCATATGCTAGTGAGAAATAGTAAACATGATTAAGATGCGAGATGAGGATCATCAACTGGAAGAGCCCACTGCTGGACATAGGCCTCTCCCAAGGCGCGCCACTGGACCCGATCCTCGGTTCTCATCCTGTCACTGCCAACCGCCTTACGTCGCCCCATCTATACTAGTCCGGACGCCCGTCCCGCACTGGAATAGGACAGTCTGTCCAGGCGCGATCTCCACTCGAGAACCTGTTTTGACGACCTCCGTGGCGGAACGGGTAGCTCTCGAACTGCCACGCCGGAGGTTGCGGGTTCGAATCCCGCTAGGGGCAAATGTTCGTATGATGAATATGAATGTTTGTACCCAAGTCTTGGATATTTATATATTTATTTAAGTATGTCTATCCGTTATCTAGTAACCATACCACAGGCTCTGCCTAGTTTGGGACTGAATAATTGGTGTGAATGTCTGAAATATTTATTTATATATCAATCAGGCCTCCCAAACCCGTCTGGCCAGCGCGGGGAGTGTAGGCCGAGTCGTCCGTCTGTCTCCGGCAGATGAGAGAGGATTGTGCTCCTGCAGTGGAGACAAAAATAACCTGACGATGATGACCAATAACAGGTACTTACCAGCTTCTTTAACAATCTTGTGCAGAGCGTACAAGTCCAGTGGCTTCCGCTCCACCGTAGGTATCTTCAGCACGGAGCCCTGGAGCTCCCAGAATTTGATGATTTGGTCCAGGAAGTTGAGTTTTACTCGAGTTATGGCCTGACAATACAAAAGTTTGTAAAATAATTAATTTTTTTATAATTATTATAGATAAACATACACTTGTCTAGGGATCCCAATCCCGCACATCCCCGCGGGATCTGGTATCGGCGGGATAAAAAAAACCAATGATGCGGGATCTCGGTATAACGGGATCCAGCCCGTTTTTTTAAAAGGTTTTAAGGAAGTAAGCAATAAAACATTTAAGCTAAGAATTATTATTTATTACTTTTCTAATCCCAAACTAGTATCTTTTCTTGTGCTATGAGAATTAAACAAGGATTGGACAAATATAACATCCAAACCAGGATTAACTTGTACAAAGTTGTCTGTCCGCAGTGGGAATCGAACCCACAACTTCTGTGGCTCGAGTCCAAAGACCACGCCACTACACAAACAAGGTAGTTTATGGAAACTCCATTTGAATTAGTTAATAATTAGTAGTTTTCACTTGAGGTGAAAAGTAGAGTGTTTAACTCGAGCTAAAATGCCACATCGCCTTGCTTCGCGCAGGTGGTTAACCATCTCATGTGATATGGTTTTAGTGCCTATTTTGTTCAACTATTGTTACTATTTAACTATTATTATACAGGTTTATCTAAACGATAATAGTTCTTACCTCCAATTCATTTAATCGCTGTATCCTCGGAGTGAACCTCAGCCGGTCCACATCCACAGCGAATGGTGGCTGCCAATGCTGGAACAAATGATTAGTATTAAGTTAATCATATCACGAAGGCTTATTATTAGAGAAACAGCTATTTTTAATAATAAAATCATCATCAGGTTATTTTTGTCTCCACTGCAGGAGCACAACCCTCTCTCATCTGCCGGAGACAGACGGAGGATTTGGCCTACACATCCCGCGCTGGCCAGACGGGTTGGGGAGGCCTGATTGATGTTTTATAATGTTTTCCCTTAGTCGCCTTGTACGACATCCACGGGAAGAGTTGGAGTGGTCCTATTCTACTCTGCGGGAAACCACACGGCTTATAATAAAATGCATTGCTTTAATACAATAACGCATTCAGGGTAATGTTGGGGCTGCAGTGCTGATGTAGCGCATCCGGGATGTTCGCGGAATCACATACAGACGGATTCCACGCCATTGCGCAAGCGAGAGCATCCCTTTTGTCTACAGTGCGGGGCAGTACCAACATACTCCTGAGGTTATTGGGGGTAGGGTGGATAGCCCAATAATGAGACACGGGGTGAGGTTAGGTCAGTAAATCGTTCACGGGGCAATGTATACGCTTCTACAACAAACTGCCAGAGGAAATCTTAAATATGACGGACAGAAAGTTTAAGATTCACATTAAAAAACAACTTTGTAAGAAAACCTATTATAAAATAAACGATTATTTGAATGACAAAGATGCCTGGTACTAATGTCAATTCAGCTTCGCAAAATCTTTATATAATTGTATGCAAACTTGATTTTTAAAACATGCGTTGCGTGAAGTTTGTTGCGCCGTTCCTTCTTCACAGCGCTAAGACCTAGGAAGCGGTAGTCGATAAAAAAAAATGACGTGTATAAATGTACCAAGTGTACTCATATGCAATAAATGATTTTGACTTTGACTTTGTTCACATGTTCCTTCATCAAGCATAAGTAGCATGTGACATCTCCCAATGCCAACCATCAAAGCTTTGTTAGATATAGTTACCACCAATTGTTACTAACCTAATCATTAAGCTTTAATTATAACTACTAACCAAAATATGGACTACTAGTATGAAATAGCTATAAAAAATATAAATATGTCAGACATTCACACCAATTATCTAGTCGCAAACTAGGCAGAGCCTGTGCTATGGTTACTAGATAACGGATAGACATACTTAAATAAATATATAAACATCCAAGACTTGGGTACAAACATTCATATTCATCATACGAACATTTACCCCTAGCAGGATGCGAACCCGCAACCTCCAGCGTGGCAGTCCGAGAGCTACCCGTTCCGCCACGGAGGTCGTCAAAAAAGTACTCGAACAAGGTATTTTTTTTTACCCCAATCGTAAGTCCTATTTGTTCTACATAAAAGGTTATTTGCTTCAATATCGAAATTCCAGTAGTTAATGAAAATCGTACAGTAATGATGACGCCGTGGTTTCGCATTATTCATTTCATTTCAGTAACCATGTATTTTATATTAATTATAGAGACAATGGGATTCAGACCATTTCACATTCTTTTTTCTGATTAGCAATTTGCAATAACAAAATTATAACATACCAAATTTTTTACAAAAATTAATTGTTTCAGAGTTAAACAGGAAATGTAGACCAGGAAATTGTAGGAAATGTATATAAAATGACAACAATTTTAAGATAATCAATGTTTTTTATAATCCTTATCAAATGCTATCTGTTACTAGCACTATTATGCATCTATTATTTTTAAATTTTATTTTCGTACACAATGCAATGTTACTAGAACTAGTCAAAATCTAGTCTTGTATTTATTAGTTACTAGCTGTTGCCCGCGACTCCGTCCGCGTGGACAGCTTAACATCACAACTTATTATGTATTTCCCATAGGAATGAGATGTTTTTTCGGGATAAAAACTATCCTATGTCCTATTCCAGGAAATAACCTATATGTGTCAAGTTTCATCACGATCCGTCCAGTGGTTGACGCGTGATTAAGTAACAAACATTCACATTTATAATAATAGTAGTATTTACCTCATAGTGCACAGGCTAATGGAGTCACTGTTTTCCTGTTAAGTCAATATATTGGTCAGCGACATTGAATTTTAAGAAAGTCTGCAAACAGTTGCCAAAATTGGTGGAGGTGGTGGATTGATGGACAGCAAATATACGAGCTTTTTGTAGATACATAGATTATTCATTCATTTTCATCATCAGGTTATTTTTGCCTCCACTGCAGGAGCACAACCCTCTCTCATCTGCCGGAGACAGACGGAGGATTTGGCCTACACTCCCCGCGCTGGCCAGACGGGTTGGGGAGGCCTGATTGATGTTTTATAATGTATTCCCTCAGTCGCCTTGTACGACATCCACGGGAAGAGTTAGAGTGGTCCTATTCTACTCTACCGGAAACCACACGGCATCATATAGATTTTACATAGAATTAATTTTGCAATTCACTTCAGCATAAACCATTTCATTGATTGATAACAGTATCAATGCTGATAAATGAATCCTTCAAGTTAAAGTGATTTTCTGTATAAGGAAGCAGTTCGGTTAAAATAAAGGTCAAACAAACAGGTTTTATAGTTCACAAATTATCTATTGCTAAACTTAAATTCCTATCTAATCTCTAATGATTGCGCTGGTCTTTTATCTTATTATAAGCAAGCATTGTGTTTAGTAACTGATAATAAGTTGCCTCAAGTATTCACCTGCTTATAATTTGCATGAGTACAAATACATTATATTGGGCCCGATTCTGAAGTTTAGAATTTGACAGCCCTAAAAATGGTTTCGTCTTTATCTTCATAAATACTGAGTGACAAGGATAGCAACAGTTTTAGTGCTGTCAAATTTTAACATTGTGCCTTCAGAATCGAATTAATTGAGTAAAAATATATAAAAAAGACAGTGAAATGTACAGGTTCCGTAATTTTTTTCTATTTTTTTAGTTTTCCTAAGACATCTCACATTATTAAGAAAAAAATCATTTCAGCTCAATGAATCAGGTGTGGTGGAGTTCATTGGGGAAGACCTATGTCCAACAGTGGACTTCTAAGGGCTGATATGATGATGACGATGATGAATCCAATAGTTTTTTAGTATATGCCTGACAGATGGACAAAAATGGAATGCTAGTAGTATCCATTTTAACAGAACTCTAATCCTACTAACCTACTAATATTATAAATGTGTAAGTTTGGATATTTGGATGTTTGTTACTCAATCACGCTTCAACCACTGGACGGATTGTGTTGAAACTTGGCACGCATATAGGTTAGGTCCTGGAATAGGACATAGGATAGTCTTTATCCCGAAAAAACATCCCATTCCTACGGGAAATACATAACAATTTGTGATGTTAAGTTGTCCACACGGATGAAGTCGCGGGGAACACCTAGTGAGATAATAAACAAAATGTATGCCTATAATTTATTATTGAGTCTTTTTCTTATGCAAACAAAATCAATTTATTCAATACCAGCTGTTTGGACAAGCTTTAACATTTTTAAAACTAGTAGTTACAGCTATATTAGTATGCTATTATTGACACTGGAACATCATGCTGTTAAACCCTTTTATAGTCTTTTTTTACTGGTACACCACAGGAAACATCACAAATAGAAAGAAAGAAAAATATTAATTTTTTCACTATCACAACATACAAATTACATTACATTAAAGACTATAAATCTGCATAACTTTTGATAAAGTGAGCCGATTGTGATGAAATGTAGACTAAATGTCACTCCGAATTGAGCTCTATGCTTTTGAGAACTCAATCAGAATTGGTTCAGTAGTTTTAAAGTGATGCAAGCACAAACTAACGGAAAATAATTGCAAAAATTTTCCTAATATGTTCTATTACATATCCTTATACCCCCAATTTTTTTTTGCAAATATGTTCTATGTGCAGACACGCGAAGTTTACGTTTTTATTGATTAAATACCTTATAATAATAATAATAGCTTTTATTTCAGAAATTGTTTAACTTAAAACTAATGATTATTTATATTAGATCTCTAGTTTTGGTGTGCCTTCTGGCATAGGCCTCCTCCAATTCATTCCAGTATGCTCTGTTATGTGCCACCCTTGTCCAGCATGGTCCTAGGGTCTGTTTTAGAAACCTTATCCAATGTTAATAATAATAACAAATATGTGGGGA
The DNA here is from genome assembly GCA_947086405.1 of Esperia sulphurella. NCBI lineage: Eukaryota > Metazoa > Arthropoda > Insecta > Lepidoptera > Oecophoridae > Esperia > Esperia sulphurella. The sequence goes on along the minus strand of OX352281.1, from coordinate 628,885 downwards.
TATTTCACACACGGCCACCTGATCCCAAACTAGGCAGAGCCTGTAATATGGGTATCAAACAGCTGATATACATACATAGATACATAATATAATATATAAATAATATTCAGTCACAAGGCAAACACAAGTGCTCATCACACAAATGTTTTGCCCTGGGCGGGATTCGAACCCGCAACCCTGAGTTTCGCAGGCAGGTGTAGTACCGACTAGGCTACGGGGCCAACCCGTATATATAATGTATAAATTGAAATGATCTTCAGTATTTATCACAAGGGCACAGACCATATTATAAAAGAAAAGTAAAGCAGATGAAAGTGACCAGAAACCCATACTTTATAATTATATACATAATTAATCACGTTTTTTATATTGATTCATGATATAGTTAGATTTTTTTACCCTATAGCGAGGAAACTATTTAGATTGACAGCCTTTTCAGCTACAATTGAAAGAGTTTATTTCTACCTTTGGCATCGTTCACACTAAATTATGGAATAGATTGGGAACAGAAATAGCTGGAATATTCATTTCTTTCTTTAAATATTATAATGATATTGATTTAGTAGATTCAGATTTAGAGAGTTATGTACATTTGATTTAATTATCCTAAGACCCTTAATTTGTAAGTTTAATTCTATCTAAGATGAAAATTAAAGGCACTCGATTAAATCACAGATTTTTATTGAAAACATCATTTGATTTACATCAAAATGATTTAATCATGCCAACCCTGAATTATATATTCTTTTGGATATATAGTGTCCTTGGTTTGCATGCATTAAACTTTTATTAAACAGGCAATAGAAATAGTTGGATAATATTGTTATCTAGAACAATTAAAACTAGAAATTAGTAGACTTGGTTCAGATTTTATAGTATTTAAAGCAAGCAGAGTCCAATTATAGTGAAAATACTTAAGTAAAACTGTAAAAAGAGTGGTGATGAAAGTTTTACTTTCATTACAGGTTTTGTGGAACAAAAATATATGAACAAAGGATTATCTTATATGAATTTCCTTTATGTCTTTTACTAATATGCGCTGGCAAATAACTCTAGCAGTATCTGTCTTGCTAAATATGTATGTTTATTTTACCATGACAGTATTGCTCACAGAAGTGTAATTACCTTATAAGATAATTTTTCCGAATAAATTTTGGGAAATTACCAAAAATTTACTATTTCTAGACCCAAAATATGCAAGTATATGGTTATTGACAACAAAAAGTCGCGATGTTTCTTTTTTTATCTAAACTATCGTAGGCAGTAGGGCATACAAAATGGCAACCAGACTACACCAACAATATGCAATTGCATTTGGGGACATTATAATGCACTTTTCTTCACAAATGCATAATGAAGAAGTAAATTAACACGTTTCTCGTGTAATCCCATCGTGAAACTGGAGTTTAATCCACTCGCAAGCTCGGAAATACGAAGTAATATGGTTGCATCACTACACAAACCTACAGTTTTAGGGTTAGAAAAGCAACGTAAACCCCAGATTTGTTGGAAGAAAACGCCTAATTAGAACGTAAATGGTGAAACGCATGGCTTTGTAACAAAGAAAACTCACTGCAGGGGGTTTTATCTTGCATATCCCCGATTTTTCGGCGATGGGGCGAATTTTACTAATATACGCCAGTGGGTCCAGGAACTCCTCCGGCGTTGGCTCGAAGACAGGCGCCTCCGGAGGCACGGTGAACGTGAAATTATCAGGTTTCATGGGGGACGCCGAGTCCCCCATACTGACTTCCACATTAGCTTCGTCACATTTTCCCATTTTTGAGAAAAACTATGCAGTCCACACAGATGCAACGACAATCAACACTATAACATTATCCAACGTTAAGGAATGAATAAAGCACGACCGCAAAGAAATAGCAGCATCAGAATTAGTCTATCCATAAGGAATCGCAACGAGCGAGATAGTAATTGAAATTATCACCAACAAATAACAGAATCCACTTGCACGTCCGCCATGCGAAATTGAACTTTCGAAACTCAGGTGTTGCCATAGGACATAATTAATTTTACAGCAAAGTGCGTTTACAGAATTAGCTAACTAAATACACTAAATAATTTATAACAATCATGTATGATTTGTACACGTGCTGGTCCTGCTTGTTCTCGTTTAATTGACATTGATGGTATATCATATCACACATTTAAGGCGGCCAATACACATAGTATTTTTTTTGCGAAACGGACCATAATTTCTTATTTAGTCCTAATCCTAAGGCTCCGACTACATGCATCTGGAATATCATGGACCTGCTAAAAAGCGACCCCTTGTATACAGAATATTATGAACCTACTAAAAAGCTACTCCAGATAAGATCGAATCCTATCTGAAACCAACATTTGAATTTTTCCTGCATGGATTACTTATATATAATCCGGGGGCCATCTGACCCTGATTCTCACCCAGAAACATTCGGATCATGCTCTGGTTTCTCCGGCCCCCGATTCGTTATTTTTCTCCAAAGTAATTTAATAGGTACATAGTGTTGTATGTGACTTTGGTGTAGCCCTCCCTCAGGGCATGAGTAGAGGCAAATTTCCTAGGCGCTACGACAATTAAGTTCAGGAGCAATCGAAAATGTTCGGGACCTCGCCTCACTCACCCTCGCGCTTACGCAGGGATGCGATATTTCATTGTCAGTCGACCGGCAGAGACTGAGTTGCAGATGTTAGGGCTATCCCGTTTTCATTCCTGTGCGCTCGCGAATCTCCCAAGTGTTCCTCTTTCGTTATATGTTTTATTCGGAACTGTGCCCGGGATTATTGTAATTTGTGCGTTTGTTCGGTCATTAAACCCGTACTTAATGAATTTCACGCATATTTATTTAACCCACCACCTACAATAGTCATTTTAATTGCTTCCTATATATTACTTGAGTCATGGTTTCTCAATAAGATTAGATATTTAATTATGATTTTTTAGTTAGATACGCAAGCAAGCACGTATTAAATATCCAGAGATTGCTTAAAAATTATACGATACGGTATGCATGGTTCTTTTCAGCTTGTGCGATTGCGAGGATAGTTGAGCTAGTTTAACAGATAATGGTCAAGTTTAAGTCACAATATATCTAATTATTCATGTTCTGTGCATTAAACTATGCAATATAAATTATAATTTCCAGCTTCTTGAGCCTAAACCTCAAAATCCTTTTAATGTGCTGAATTGACTACCAGCAGTAGTAAAGTAGAATTTTAGCAATACAATTCACCACGATTTGTGTTGTTAGCCAGTTAGTGAATTTAGTACTTAGTCAGTTAGCATGTTAATTAGCACGAATGCAATGCACAAAGTCAACTAAGTTTCACATATTATGTTGAGTGGAAATAAGAACATTATATGCTCTAAGCATATAATGCAGAGAGTCCATCGATGCAGAGGGCGGAAGACCGGGTGTGGTGGCGTTCATTGGGGAAGACCTACGTCCAACAGTGGACGTCTAAGGGCTGATATGATGATGATGTAGAGCGTTTCCACATTGTCTGATTTGATACCGGAGGCTCAGTTTCAACAGCCAACATTCAATAACGATCATTATCGAGCTATGTTTTTACATACATCCAACACCGTAGCGGTGGTAGTGGGTTTGAAATTTGTAAAAGTTTTCGCTCGCATAAAATGGCGTACATTTTTCGCAAAACTGCAAACATGTATTCAGCGTCTGACTAGATTTGATAGGGTTTAACAGGACCTCCGATATGATAAAGCATAGTGTTGGTATTTTCCTATATTATGGTGTTGTATCTGACACTGATATCGGACGTCTGAAATTGTGGAAAAGCTTTTAGAAACAGGCTGAAAAGAGATGGAAGTTATAATTTTTAATGCTTGCAACATTGACTATTTCCTATAGTGTGTGGGAAGTTTATAATCACAGCGAGCTTTGTAAACGCGCACCTGTATGCAATCGATGAGCACATCCGTCATCCGCCGCCATTTGCGAAAGAAAGGCCGATCGCAGCTCTGTTGCGCTACTGTCAGCTGCGGTTTGATTATGTCGAGTGTGTAATTTGTTATTTTTCGTTATAACTGTGAACTCTGTCGGCGTTTGATCAGTTAAAATGATTGTGAGATATTTGAGCGTGTTGTGCCTCGGAGTTTTGGTGGCTTCGCTGCACGTCGCGCAGGCAAACAACGGCAATGAAGGTACAAAAATAATTACATTTTTCATGTGTGTCTATTTATTTTGTTATCACTCACCTACTTTTGTATCTCAAAATGTAGTATCTTTAATATCAAATTGTGTAAATTTAGGTCGTCTTTTATTTTTCGAGAAATTATTGGGCTGTTACGAAAAGACAATTTTGAGTTGACATTTGTCGCCAAGATATTTTCGGACACTTTCCGCGTTCAGCTTGTCCCTTTGGCGTTCCTAACTTTGGAAAGTTGAGTGGTACGTGCTTATTATGCGGTGGGATTCGTCGTTTAGTGCGAGAGACGGGTCGTGTGGGTGTTGGGACAGAGGTTTGAAACCGGCCAGACGACTTCTGCATGCATGCATGCACACACTCGAATCTTATCACTGGACCAACCCGGTACCGGTGTGAGTGCGACTTGTGTAGAGCGCCACGCTAGTTTTTGCACTTGATTCATTAATTACAACCTATTAAACTGTTGACTTAAAGACGACTTTACTCAGAAACCTCAAGTCGTGTGTTTGTCACCCTTATTTACTCCTGAACCCAATATAGACAATTTTCTATATTTCCTAGTGACTTTGCACACCTTAGTCACAAATGTAGCTTTAACTGCTCTGTAGAAAATCAATTTTAATGATATTTATTATCATATTTTGCAGTTTAACACATATTTTGTCAAGGTTCCCATGGCAAACTTCATTTCCTGCACTAAGATGCAGACGAGGAAAAGCCCAGGCTAATTAATACCTGCCTACCAAATTTTGTGCAGTACTGTTTAGTTGTAGAGCAGTTAAAGGCTAGCATAAAATATCGATTTCACAATAATATTACTTAAAATTGTTATGGACTATATTATTCAACTTATACATGTTTAAAAAGTAGGAATATTCTTTTATACAAAAGTGTATCTTGTTTAAATTGTTATTTGCAACAGACAATATAAATAGTTGGATAATATTGTTACCCACAATAATTAACACTAGAAATTAGTAGACTTGGTTCAGATTTTATAGTATTTAATGCAAGCAGAGTCCAATTATAGTGAAAATACTTGAGTAAAACTGTAATAAGTGTGGTGATGAAAGTTTTATTTTCAATACAGGTTTTTTAGAACAAAAATATATGAACAAAGGATTACTTTTTATGAATTTCCTTGTCTTTTACTAATAACTCTAGCAGTATCTTGTGTTGATAAATATCTATGTATATTGTACCATGACATAGTGTTGCTCACAGAAGTGTAATGACACCTTTTAAGATACTTTTTCCAAACAAATTTATTCACTTATCAAAATATATTTTAGATTCCCATGTCTATCAATGTTTTTTTTGTTTTTTAACTTAGTCTAACATATTTATTTATTCCCATAGATAAGCAAAGACTATGTGCGGCCAAAATTACCTACTAGGGTTGACCCTTTGTGAAGCATTGCATAATATCTGAAGTATTGTTGTGACACTGTTCTACTAAGTGATGAAATACTCGAACTGTGAGGAGACAAGTGATAAAGCTACAGATCATCACAATATTTTAATAACCATTCCTAGGAATAATTTTATGTTAAGAAGTTAAATCTAATTTGTCTTTTAATAGATTTGTGTTTTTTTTTTACTTTTGCATCCTTTTTCCATTTTGTTCAGTAGAAAAGAGATAGCATTTCACCACAGGTATTCTATTTCAGTTTTCACACTAGAACAGGAAAGGTGTAATGGGAAATCAATTATAATGACTGTGTGAATGAACCAACTGTAGTTCGGTAACTTGCAAGGTAATTCTTAAAGCAAACATACAAACACAAACGCTAAGAGTTCCTAATAATTTTAAAGTAAAACTTAAAAGAGCTTTTGTTTAATCCAAATTCTTGAGCCATTTTTGTCTTTGAGTTAAAAGCTTGTAAAAATAAAATTTATGTAACTTGCTAGTTTTAAGATTATTTAATTACTTAATAGGCTCGATTCTGAAGGCACAATGTTAAAATTTGACAGCACTAAAGTTGTTGCCACCTTGTCACACAGTATTATGAAGATAAAGACGAAACCAATTTTAGCGCTGTCAAATTTTAAATGTGTGCCTTCAGAATCGGGCCCAAATATTATACAAGTTTCTAATAAAATAAAGGAGTGTTTTCTGGCAATTCTTTGGTAGCTAGATATAGTTAGATGAAAAGTATAATAGATTCCTTGTTTGCTTTTACAATCCGAAACGGTAAAAGATCCTAGTCAGGTGGCTGGGTCTGCCATTAGCACCCTGTACCTTGGGCTGCAAGCAATAATCCAAAGGCTGCAACTGTGATGTGGACTCTCATGGAAAGCCCCACATGCTTGTAATTAAAATGCACATGTTATCTTAACCCAGGTCTAGATAGTTAGTTGGAGGGGTGTAGCAAGGAAAACGCGTAAGGTTGGATGGAGGAAAGAGGCGTGGGAGGAAGATAGGGACAGAGTTTGGGGGGGCAGGGAGGGATAAGGAAATATATTTCTGCTTACTATATTTTTGGATCGCCCATTAAGGGCTATCAACGGAAAATGAGCATAGCACTGAAACGTCATGGTTGCCGCTTCTCTCTTTGCGACCCTCCCAGTACCGTAACTAGGGCCGGGTCAGCTGTGCCCTACAGGGCGCAGACCCTGGAGGGGCGCAAAAATGATCTGGGTCGGCATTTTTCAAGGGCGCATAAAAGGCTAGTTACTGCTCCTTCTATCCCTCCTTCCTTTCCACCTTTCCTCTCCCTCTCTCAGCGTAGTCGACATGTAACCGTTACCTGAAATATTCCCAAAACTGTTGTATTTAAAGCAACGACTGTCATTGGAGCGGGAATCGACTTCGTCCGCGTAGCTTTCGATATTTACACGTCATCATGCTTTCAACGATTAATTGGGTTTCCCGTAGGAATGAGATGTTTTTTGGGATAAAAATTATCCTATGTCCTATTCCAGGACCTACCCTATATGTCTGCCAAGTTTCATCTCGATCCGTCCAGTGGTTGAAGCGTGATTGAGTAACAAACATCCAACCTTTCGCATTTATAATGTTAGTGGGATTTATCGACCTAAAGGAAATTGATGTTAGGGGAAAGAAGAAGAAGCGTTGTCAGTGTCACAGTTACAATCACGATAAGGTAATCAGATTCAAATATTAAACAAGGGATTTGGAACGAGACAAAGCCCCTGGCTTCCTGACCACGAATGAAACTTAGTATTCAAATATCAGTTGCCTAACAACAATGCTTTATGAATATTCAGACGCAGTCTAGACATCTTTCCTGAGCCTTTATTGGGAGCCCCAAAATGTATAAAGCGTGAGTCAGTTATGAATTTGCATAATGTAGCTGCTGCAAACCATATCTGGATCTACGTAATCCTTAATGATTAGTGCAACACACAGAATACTCGGTTACAAATGGAATCATGACGTGTGTGAGCCCCACAGAATTAAACGAATTATTTAGGTCTCTCAGGGTTGTATCCCTTTTGGCCTGAGCAGGGCAGCGACTAGATGCGGGGAGCTGACGATTGGGTTCTGCGAAACGGCGAGCCTAGCAAGTTTTTTATGTGGTGCTATATAGATCCCATTTTAGCGCCCTAACCACCTCCCAAAAGCCGTACAAACATAGAGACTGAAGATAACACATAATAAAAATAATCAGTCCAGGAAATTCGATTTTTAATTCTTAAAAATATCCAACTTTTTGCTGCTACATTTTTCGGTGCTCTTTTTTATTTTTGCCCAGACGATCGCACCGTTCGCACCTGCCTAGGGCCGCCCCTGGAATGTATATGTTCCAGGATATACTGTATGAATATGTTCAATGAAGGAAAACATTGTAAGGAAACCTACATCTTCCATATCCAGTAGCGTTCTCGGAGAACTTAGGGATTTGATTTTATTTTGATTATATTTTATTTTGTAGGCCAGAGTCGTCCCAGCTGAACAAACGGGTAAACAGAATCTGTGAATAAAGCATTCTACAACGCGGAGTTTGCCCACTTTCGTATTTTGTAAACAAAATTACAGCTCTAGTGTAAATCTTGGTGACACTATTAAAACGTGACGGTGAGATCGGCTCTTCTATAGCAGGTGTGAAACGATTTTATCTACAAATACTAAACGGGCCTCGGGAATTGAGGTAAGAGGGAACTTCAAAAGTACCCATCGTATCGCACAGCAGGATTAGATAGCTGTCTCATTCTTCCGAACGGTACTTCAACTCTTGTCTTCCATTGTAGATGGGGGCCTCCTCTTGCACTCTCAAAGTCTACAAACCGTTAACGGTACTACGCCCTGCTCCGTCTCTAAATCGCTTACATGTCATTGTATGCGTTATATTGTTACTGTGTCAGTTCTATCGTTACGCACTAATCATCAATGTGTACATACGTACACTAACATACTGAGACGTTTGGATATGCTCAACTCTCGCGGAAAGTAGTGGGGCGTGCCATCGTGAATTACACCCTCTACTACCGGGGATACTGTCCTCAGCGTCAGCCTGTTGAAATCCACTGCTGATACGTATACTTTAATAAAAATAATAACTGTATGTTCCGACTACCGAGTGTATGTGGATTGCGTTTCTTGTGTCACGACAAGCGACTTATGCTTAGTGGCACAAAACATGGTCTCCTTGTTATTTTTTGTTTATATTATCATAAAAAAAAAACGAAATATTTGCGTCACATAGGCGCAAATACGTCCGCGGTGTTCAACTAGGTGGCCAGGCTTATCTTGGCCACACCAAACCCCCAACCCCCCACTGACCACTCTGGTCATCGTTTCACTGCTACACTCCCATTTTCTAGAGGGGAAGTGGGAACTCTCTTCCTACTTTGACTCTTTACTTCTTTAATTTAAGTTGCCTGGGGCCGGTAGCGTAAATTCAGTCCTCGGGACTCGCCCTACCTTCACTGGTAGGTGTTATGTGATAGCGTACCTCCGTTGATCCTCGTTCAGAGGAGTTGCGGGGGGAGCCGGCGAGGAGGTGGGTAATGCTGATACGTATATGATGTCATTGGTCCATTTCCGCAGGGCGTCAGATGTTTAAACCACAAGAGCTTACGTGAAACCTCTTCCCTCCCTCCCTCCTTGCCTCTATCTTCCCTCCCTTCGTTATCTTTTTATTATACTCAGTAACGAGCTATTAAGAATACATACGCGATATCTAGGTTACCTCTGGATTACCAAGATTCCCTCATTTAGATTTAATCTGCCCATATCACCCCTTTTAGCTGTAAGCCAGTCCTCACCCGACTAACAAAGCAGTGAGTTTAGTGGAGAAACAATAGGCATCTATTCACAATGTAGCACCGCATGTGTCTTATAATGGGAGGTACGACTGGGATCGCTTTGTTCCAGTAATGTTATGTAACGTGAATATTAAGTAACGTATCATATATTCATGTGATGTGACGTTACCCGTAGACATAGAGGGTATTCAATCGCTACATCTCATTGTTTAATGAATTTTGGATAATCTAAGCGAAGAAGATGAGACTTTAGTTTATAAAAAATATATATTTATTCACGAACACAACATATTATACTTTACTATCATTATTATAACTACATATTATTAATTAAACTGCATAAGTTTAAAAATTGGTGAACGACTTTATGAGATGTCCTCAACTCAGAAAAGTTAGGTAAAGATATACATTTGAAAGGTGGTAAACGAAATCACCCACGAATTTTAATCTAACAGTTTCCTATAGTAAAAAGTATTCTAAGCTAGCCTTTATTTCGGCTCTTCACTATCTGCAATAAAAAGACACTAAGTTTCTTCGGTCACATTGTGCGGTCTCCCAAGAACGACCTGGAGAAGCTCATGATCCTGGGACAAGTGGAGGGCAGGCGTGCCAGAGGACGAGCTCCGACGAGGTGGTCAGACCCGGTGAGGAGGATGGCTGGCCGATCCTTATATAAAGCGGATTTAAATTAAAATTTTCAGATTTATAAATATGACCAGCTTTTGCCCGCGACTTCGTCCTCGTAGGTTTTGGTATTTACATATCTTGAAAAGTGGCGCCACATTGTGAGCAAGTTAACTGCTTTTAACGATTAATTAGTTTCCCGTAGGAATGAGATGTTTTTTCGGGATAAAAATTATCCTATGTCCTATGACCTAACCTATATGTGGGCCAAGTTTCATCACGATCCGTCCAGTGGTTGAATCGTGATTGAATAACAAACATCCAAACTTTCGCATTTATAATATTAGTGGGATGGGATTATAAAACAATATATTTTTTAGTTTATTTTCTCCGTGTACTGAACATGGATTTGGGCCGATAGAAAAATACGTTTAGGTTATTTGTCAACGCTCTGCAATATATCTTTTAACGAATCTGACACCTGGGGACCTTTCCTTATCAGTATATTACATGTATTGCCTCATTAAATGATGATAACGTCGGAAAAATTACTTTGACTCATTCTCACTCGTTTCTCAAAGAAAAAAGTTAAAAAAAAACCGGTTGGCCACAAGAAATTTCATGTTTTTTTTTAAATCTTTGTTTATTTATTGAAGATTTGATACAAAATGCTGACCATGTCACCCTCGTAATTAAAAGTCCTTATCTCACTCTATTTCCGGCCTTAAGCCTACCAGCGTTAATGTTTACAACAGCTTAGCCTCCTCTGATAGAGGGAAAGGCAGAATACTGTTGCATATACCAATACTAAAAATATTTAAATTTATGCGCCTAAAAATCTCTTGTCTTAGAGACTCGTTCCGAACACACTCTCAAAATATGTCGTACATCCTCCAACAAACCACACTCAGCACAGTTAGGAGCAGGTAACTTTTTCATAACATATTTCAACGAAACAAATGACGAAACGTTTAGTCGCCGACTGAAAAATCTTTTGTTGGAATTTTATTCTGTTGATGAATATCTAATACTAAAATTCTGTACTTATATATATTATTGTATACTGACATTATGTGATTTTATTCTAATTTTTATATATCATAAGGTTTATTATTGTATTAAATTGACGACCCCTTTTATGGCTAAGGTAGTATATAATATTATATATTGTTTTATGGTATATTAGCGAAATAAATAAATCTAAATCATGAGGTATGCAAATTAATTTAACGAGACACTGGTTTCTCAAATTTTCTTTAAAGGTTAAAAAAAAACCGGTTCGCGAGAAGAAATCAAAACCTTTGTAAACCTTTTTAATGCACCTGTCGACGGACACGATACAGCAGGTGCATTTTTTTTTTCAATTTCCGCAAGTGCAATACCGTATTGAATGACATAGTCCTTAGGGCGTTTTTTAGGGTTCCGTAGCCAAATGGCAAAAAACGGAACCCTTATGGATTCGTCATGTCTGTCTGTCCGTCCGTCCGTATGTCACAGCCACTTTATTCCGAAACTATAAGAACTATACTGTTGAAACTTGGTAAGTAGATGTATTCTGTGAACCGCATTAAGATTTTCACACAAAAATAGAAAAAAAACCAATAAATTTTGGGGGTTCCCCATACTTAGAACTGAAACTAAAAAAAAAATTCATCAAACCCATACGTGTGGGGTATCTATGGATAGGTCTTCAAAAATGATATTGAGGTTTCTAATATATATTTTTTTCTAAACTGAATAGTTTGCGCGAGAGACACTACCAAGTGGTAAAATGTGCCCCCCCCCCCCTGTAACTTCTAAAATAAGAGAATGATAAAACTAAAAAAAATATATGATGTACATTGCCATGCAAACTTCCACCGAAAATTGGTTTGAACGAGATCTAGTAAGTAGTTTTTTTAATACGTCATAAATCGTAAACCACAATACTATTATTGAAACATCGATCAAAGTTACAACGAACTACTATAACTTTTATATTATGTTACTTGCGGCTACGGAAACCTTCATGGGCGAGTCCGACTCGCACTTGGCCGCTTTTTTTGTAGTTCTTCGAAGCTTTGAAGTGACGTTTTTTTTTTGCAACTCGGATACAGCTGTCTGTGTTAAACCAGAGACTGCATACTTATGAATGAAAATGAATACCTGTGCGTATGTATGTAAACGCTTTATCGTACTAAAATAACAGCAAAAATAACGAATAGGAATATAATTGTGCACAAAGACTAACTTATAAAACTTCCAGTCAACATTAGAGTAACTGAAAGGGCCGTTATAATGCGTTAATACCGGTAAGTATGACGTAATGCTTTTATTACCGGTAAGTATGGAAACTGCACTTTCATTATAAATCTGATTTACGTTTTGTTCAATCGTAATATTATCATCGGTTATTATCGGTTTATTTTAACAAAATGGAGTGGTGCCGCATTTTTTATTATTATTATTTTGTTTGTAAGTCGTCGCGTCGCGGTCAAAAGCCTGGTTTTGTTGCACCGGAAACATGTAAAATTTATGTTTCTGATGATATATTTTTTTGGTTATTTAAACGTCATTTCTCGTTATCATCAATGACAGAATCTATCATTGCATCGTCATCGGGTGCCACAGAGGTTACGAATTAATGATTGTCAAATACATTGTTAGTCTATACACACATGAAATGCATTAGCAATAAAAAAAAACTTTAAATATTTAATTAAAACCGGTAAATAGTTTTAACCGTTAAAAATATTCTAAATGTTTAAATGTAACAATTAGACAACGGAGTAGTATCCGGTATTGAAAAAAACGGCAATTAATTTCAATACCGGATATGTCCAATTATTCAAAACAAAAAAGAATACATAATAAGCTAATTATAAAGTTTGTCATTTTACATGCTTCGAGTTAATTTTAACATGGAAGAAAGAAAGCTAGTTAAGAAAAATGTACAGGAGTTTTATATTATAGACCCGTCAGGTTTTTGTATTACAATAATTAGTAAGGATTTTGAGATATTTCAGCTCTGTCAACTGAAGTAAGCGATTCAATTCATCATCATCAGCTTTTATACGTCCACTGTTGGACATAGGCCTTCCCCAATGTACGCCACCACACCCGGTCCTCCGCCGGGCCAAATCAATTATTTTTTACTACACTATCTACTTACATCTATACTATCTACACTAATATAAAGCGGAAAGATTTGTATGTTTGTAACGAATAAACTCAAAAACTACTGGACCAATTTCGGAAATTCCTTCACCATTAGAATGCTACTCCCTGAGTAACATAGGCTATATTTATTACTATAAAAAGTTAGGGATCCCTACTAAAACTTCAATAATGTAACCCATGGTGTCAAATTTTTTTCCATAAAATGAAGGGGGAAGGGGGACGGGAATTAACGCTTAACAAGTTTCAGCTTTATTTAATTCTGTAGTCCACGCGAGCGGAGCCGCGGGCACAGTTAGTTCACAATATTAAAGTAGATTACATTAGTAAAAACAGCAAAAAACAGAGGATAGGACCACTCCAACTCTTCTCGTGGATGTCGTACAAGGCGACTAAGGGAATACATTATAAAACATCAATCAGGCCTCCCCAACCCGTCTGGCCAGCGCGGGGAGTGTAGGCCAAATCCTCCGTCTGTCTCCGGCAGATGAGAGAGGGTTGTGCTCGTGCAGTGGAGACAAAAATAACCTGATTATGAAGATGAAACAAACCTGAAAACAGGATCTTTTTTGCGTACTTTTCTTACGAGCCTAAGTAAATTCAATTACTCTTTTTATTGCACGATAAAAAATATACAGACACAATAATAAAGTAGTTAAATTCCTAAATATGTGTTATTTATTTTAATAACGCCGTAAAAAATGTATATTGGATAAAAAACCCCTTTGGATTGGATACAAATTGTTTGACATTTCAACACATATTTTTCAATCAAGTTTGTATACATTATTAATACTTAACTGTCTCTAGGATATTTACAAATGTCCAATAATATGCGAAACTAAAGCAACATTAGTACCAGACATCTTTATCATCCAAATAATCGTAAATGTAACAGGATTTCTTGTTTTTAATATGATTCTTATTCTGTCAGTCACATTTAAGAATTCCTCTGGTAGTTTGTTGTACAAGCGTATATATATATGACGTAGTCGGCTGCGACCGTCATCAGTCGCGTCGCTTGGTAAGGGTTCCATGGGGCTGGGTACTCGGGAAAGTCTCAGGACACACTTCACATGATTACCGTGCCAAATAATGCTCACAATATCAACATAGTAGTGAACTGACAGGTTCGATACGCAGGGGAGCGGCTTTCACGAGGGCTCGGGGAACATGCCAGCTGCCTCCCGCTCGCCGGCATACCGACTCTGCCCACATGACACTTCATATACGTCACGGCGTTCACTATAATAATAACTAAATAGGTATTTATTACAATAGCTTAGGTTACTCTATCGCCTGCTACGACATATATGTATACATTGCCCCGTGAACGATTTACTGACTGACTTCATCATGTCCGCCCTTAGACGTCTACTGCTGGACATAGGACTTCCCCAATGAACGCCACCACACCCGGTCCTCCGCCCTCCGCATCCAGCCGCCTCCGGCCACCTTCTTGAGGTCGTCGGTCCATCTCGCGGCAGGGCGTCACACCCTACGCCACTGACCTTCACCATCATCAAGTTATTTATATCTCCACTGCAGGAGCACAACCCTCTCTCATTTGCCGGAGACACACGGAGGATTTGGCCTACACTCCCCGCGCTGGCCAGACGGCTTGGGGAGGCCTGATTGATGTTTTATAATGTATTCCCTTAGTCGCCTTGTACGACATCCACTGTAAGAGTTGGAGTGGTCCTATTCTACTCTACCGGAAACCACACACTGACCTTACTAAGTCCTCATCGTAGTAAACAAATTTGTAATTATGTTTTGTATTACAACTGTTATTGTCACAGTTATGCCTCCCCAACCCGTCTGGCCAGCGCGGGGAGTGTAGGCCAAATCCTCCGTCTGTCTCCGGCAGACGAGAGAGGGTTGTGCAGTGCAGTGGAGACAAAAATAACCCGATGATAATTGTCACAGTGCATCAAATTAACGGTAGGTATTAACGTGTGGCTCGCCGTACAATCATTCTCGCTGCGTAAAACAAATACTAAACCATAGATAATCCTTTAAACTCGCAGATAACACAATTCGTTCTATTCCACAGTAAATTCGACTTATTATGTAATTAATTCGCAGTAACGACTATTATTAGCTTGGCTGGCCATAATTGGCCACGCCATGTTTTGCATGTATTCGTAACGGTCTAGTTTATTCCGATAATCTAATTTGAAACGGCTGCCTTCCCCCCTCGTGTGGAGGAATGACTGACCCCCGAGGGGTATGCTATCCAATAGTGGCGTGATTAGATTCTGGTGGTATAGTTAATAATGTTAGCGTGGAAATTGCTGTACAAATTTGTTTGCCAATTATTGGTTTATATCGTTAGGTTCACTGTGGCTCCCCTATTCCATAGTGGTTAAAGATCAGATTCTTCTGGTCTTTCAGCACTGTATAGTCTGCTGTCTACGACGCTGAACCGTGGACACTGCAGAAGTATAAGGTCGCTCAGGGAGCTATGGATAGGGCTAGGAGTTTCTTTGAAGGATATGCCCTGCAAAGAGAAGATCTGCTGAAGAATGAGAGTCAAATCCTGATTATTTTGTTCCAAATGGTCTCACGTGATATATTTGGGCATAACGATGGTCAGCAGGGGCCATTTGAAGTCAAATTACAATAATTGAAACGAACTATGAAAGTACATTTTCTGCCCACCGTACGCTGCCAGGTGGACCATTGACCAAAAAAGCTGGCCAAAAGCAACTGGCTGCGAAGGGCGGAGTGTGGTCTCAGGTGTGTCAAGTCTTCAGGTATGCTTCTGTTGGGGAAGTGGACTCGGCAGTGGACATATTTCAGCTCATGTTGAAACAATATACTTTTATCTCAATCGTTTTCAAGACAGAAAATCAGAAAATTATTATAAATCATATATTTGGTCTCTTGATAGCCTTGAAAGTTGAGCTGTCGAGACTTCAAGACTTGAGTTCTCGAGGCTAAAGCCTTACCTTGTCTTGTCAAGGGGGCAGTAAGACCTGGCGATACTTCGACCTTTCAGGATCTTTTGTGCCAAACCCCTGTCCACCAACGGTGCTCCAAGCCGATTTAGTGGACTTCACACACGCCTTCGAATTTTGGCATGCAGGTTTCCTCACGATGATTTCCTTCACCGAAGAGCCTGTGATATCCTATTAGTCCTACTAATATAAATGTGAAAGTTTGGATATTTGTATGTTTGTTACTCAATCACGCTTCAACCACTGGACGGATCGGAATGAAACTTGACACACATATAGGTTAGGTACTAGAATAGGACATAGGATAGTTTTCATCCCGAAAAACGTTCTATTCTTACGGGAAATACATAATAATTTGTGATGTTGTCCACGCGGACGACGTCGCGGGCAACAGTTAGTTATAAACAAACCGCACTTAAGTACTAAAAACCAGGATCTCAACAACGTAAGCGAGTGCATAACCATTCCGGCTACCATGGTTATAAGCTAAAGCCTTCAAGGCTGCCCCTTCTCATAACCAACAATCTCTATGTACTACTAGATGGAGCGTTCCAAACAATCGCTCTGTTCCACGCAAGTAGCCACAACTCTTTCACATTCACAATAAAACTTGTGCAGTTACTACGCAGAACGTTTAATTATTACCAAATATTGACGCTACGGTTAAATAATGTCAATATTTAGTAAATAATTAAATGTTCTGAGTAGTAACTGCACCAGTTTCAAAGTGAATGTGAAAGAGTTGTGGCTACTTGCGTGGAACAGAGCGATTGTTTGGAACGCTCCATCTAGTAGTACATAGAGATCGTTGCTCATAACACTCTTCTCTAACGACCTCCGTGGCGGAACGGGTAGCTCTCGGACTGCCACACCGGAGGTTGTGGGTTCGAATCCCGCTAGGGGCAAATGTTCGTATGATGAATATGAATGTTGTACCCAAGTCTTGGATGTTTATATATTTATTTAATTATGTCTATCCGTTATCTACTAACCATAATACCACAGACTCTGCCTAGTTTGGGACTGGATAATTGGTGTGAATGTCTGACATATTTATTTATTTATTATTATAACACTATTTGAATTACTTCCTATTTTCATAAATAAAAAGTTATGAACGTAACTGGTATTCCCACCTGATTCTCGCATTAATTGTATTAGCGTGAAAATCGGACCAAGTGATCAGTTATAATTTGCTTGAGTTCGTATACTTTGACTGATTACCCGAAGTTCGTCTACCATTGATCATCGAAACGAAAAGATTGGAGCGTGGGCTGTGACCCAGTTAGATTCACCGGGTCGTCGGTAATTCAGTCGCTTTGTTCGTCCGTCTGTGCGTGCCACTATACTGTTAGCCGTGGAGATCGATGCAGTTCAAACCGACTGTCTATTGTTGTGGATTGGTACGTCAAACGGCAGAGCTTTGTTGCTATGGGTTCTGAAACACTGCATGTTTTTTGATGGATAATATACGTTCAAATACAAAGCCATTTGGCGCTTTTAACTGGTCAATTACAAAGTCAAAATCATTTATTGCATATGAGTACACTTGGTACATTTAATCACGTAATTTTTTTTATCTACTATCGCTTCCTAGGTGTTAGCGCTGTGAAGAAGAAACGGCGCAACAAACTTCACGCAACACATCTTAAAAATCAAGTTTGCATACAATTAATAAAGATTTTGCGATGCTGAATTAACATTAGTACCAGGCATCTTTGTCATTGAAATAATTGTTTATTTTATAATAGGCTTTCTTACAAAGTTGTTTTTTAATGTGAATCTTAAACTTTCTGTCCGTCATATTTAAGATTTCCTCTGGTAGTTTGTTGTAGAAGCGTATACATCGCCCCGTGAACGATTTACTGACCTTACTTAGTCTTAACCCTGGTAAAACAAGTGTTACATATTTCATGTTACGTTTGGCGTCTAACTATGATATTTAGAGCCTACAGGCTTATCAGAATATTTAACGTGACCCGCTGGAGGGTACAAAATTGCTTTGAAGTTCGAAATGTTTACGGCGTCAGCCTCCTGGTATTTTGTTTTCTGTTGATTTGGAAGGATCTTTTAATAAGCCACCTAATTCTCATAATTCTATAAAAACAAATCTGTCTCATTGCTGAGGTGTGCAGGCGAAGGGAACTGCACGCTGATTGGCCCGATCATTGTAACTCCTTGTCATGATTGGTCGGAACTAGAATGACATTGTACGCGATTGGTCAGCCGCGTCTTGTATAAACCACGTAAATCTGTGTGTTAAATGTGTTGCTAGAAGTGTTGGCCTTGCATGCACTCTGTCCGGACGAGACAGGGTTTTAAATTACTTACCTCACAGTATCCTAGCTACGTCACTATTTATCGCGCATTTATTGTTTTACATACATTTGCATAATCTAGAACTAGGATTCCCTGTAACTACTATGGGAATTAGACAAAGACAACTTACAAATATAACATCATCATCAGATTATTTCTGTCTCATCTGCCGGAGACAGATTTGGCCTACACTCCCCGCGCTGGCCAGACGGGTTGGGGAGGCCTGATTGATGTTTTATAATGTATTCCCTCAGTCGCCTTGTACGACATCCACGGGAAGAGTTGGAGTGGTCCTATTCTACTCTACCGGAAACCACATGGCAAATATAACAGATCATGCCAAACGCACGCTATTATTAGGCGAAGTCAATGTACAAATTACATGCTCTGTTAATTTACAACATCTTACAAGCCAGGACCTTGCCTGCAATTTGCTCTTAAACAAGAGAGAATTTCCTAAAACGTCGCAACCAGAGTTGATATGCTACGCGAGTCGCACGCCAATAAATCTTGTTTTGTCTCGAAAGGCACGCTGGTTGTTCCTTACACACATCCTTACACGACCAAAACTTACAGAACCTTCCACTCCCCCGTACTTGAAGGTTTTGCTGTACCCCGTGGGGGAGGCTGCTCGATATCAAAGCTCTGCAAGTTCTGGACAAATAGTAGCGGGGCAGAAACGCCCTTATGTCGACGATAAATTTCCGTCTTTGAAAATACAAGCGAAAGTTTTTAAGGTATACACATATACACAGATTAAAAGTTTCCTTTGCATCAACAATATATTGCTACAATGTTCAAATTTTCTTGGAGTAAGCTTAAAGTTTCACTGCACATTCAAATTCAAATTAGATTTATTGTGATACACAGGTAAAAGCAGGTGTTTACAGTATGAGATTGGACTCTGCGATCTGCCAATTTGGCGTGCAATTATGGCGTATACACATTTCTTTACATAAACGAACTACCCGCTTTTCTGAAAAGCCTTTTTTTATTATGTAGCAAAAAAATCGCTCAGCGGGCTATATTGATATTTGACATTGAAACTAGCGTTAATATTACCACAATGATTTTTACACGACCATTTTCAGACAAAGCCCTTTTATAACAGCTTACAAACTGACATAGTTTATACACAGTGGAATCATCGAACGCCATCCGCAGAGAAAGTACCTTAAATGTTAAAGCTAGCAAATTTTACTCAAAGGAAACAATATTTTCAAAAGTGAAACTGCATTCAAAAATGTTGCCTCAGCTGGAAATCAAACCAACAGAACTGCGAAACAATTACAACTGTATTTTTATGTCACTAATTTATAGACTCCGCCATACCCATCAAATCTCTGTAGTAAACATTGAAAGGAAGAGCAAACTAACAGCAAACTTCCAATATCATAAATCGAGAGTACTCTTAAGCTATAAGGATAAATAGACAATTAATTGTACCAGCTTACTGTCGCATCGGACCCAGTAACTCTGACCCAGTTCCTTATCGGGTCACGTGTCAGCCCCTTAAAAGTTTCTACGAGGAAAACATAAAAAATAATAAAGAGGGAGACCAAATAAGTAGGAAACAAGCCGTGGAAGGATACGATTGGTTGCTCTGAACTTTTTCATTTGGAAACTTTGATAGCCTCCTGCCTTTACAAACAAGACGCTTTGGGGATCCAAATTAGCTTTGGACCTGCATTTGGTTAATTAGCATATTTATTTAATGCATTTTGCATTTAGATTTGCCGTGTGGTTTCCGGTAGAGTAGAATAGAAGCACTCCGACTCTTCCAGTGTATGTCGCACAAGGCGACTGAGAGAATACATTATAAAACATCAGTCAGGCCTCCCCAACCCGTCTGGCCAGCGCGGGGAGTGTAGGCCGAATCCTCCGTCTGTCTCCGGCAGATGAGAGAGGGTTGTGCTCCTGCAGTGGAGACAAAAATGACCTGATGATGATGATGATTTAGACCGCCGCGTTGGCTGTTTACCTCGAGTGCCAGAGGTCGTAGATTCGATTCCCACCAGAAACATTTGTAGAGAAATATAATAAATAAACATTTCATAAATACACTTGTTTAATCCCAAACTAGGATTTTGGCCTGTACTATGGGAGTTAGACAAGGAAAGAACAATTCACAATCAAAACCAATGTTCAGAGGATGAGCTGTATGGGTCATCAGGACCTTTGCCCGACTAAAAGTGACACTGCACTCTTTTTTATTCTATATTGTCTTTGTGTGTGCGTAAGTTATGGTAGGGCTGCTGTACTGAGGGCGCGTGAGTCGAGCGAGGAAGGACAACGTCGCCAGTAGATAGTAGAGATTTTCGTTCATTCCAAAAATGATCGAAACGTGTTCTATTTCGTATAGATCCGCCAAATGAGGGAACAAGTGACAGCTTTTTTTGTATAACAGTCTATAATTGGTTTTATTTTTTACAGAATTATTTTATTTGTAGGGGGGATCAAGCCGGGTGCTCCGACAAAGAGCACCTGAACAAGTACCGGGCACCTCCCCCGTAATTCGGCCTGTGTGACCTAGATGCGAAGGGCCAGGGAGGTGGAGGGTCTGTATTCTCCGCCTCGGACACTTGTTAATTGAAATCGCCTGCAAATGCCTCAAATTCTATTTAATTACATGGATGGGGTATTAAATAAAGAACATGTAAGTAAGAAAAATTTAATTAAAATCCCTTTGTGAATCCCTATCTTCTTGGAAGGTTTGGTCGTCCCGCGAGCAACTAATAAAGGATTCCGTAGCCGACTTTTTATTCAAGATTCGACGTCAAAGGCGTTCTTTGAAACTAAATTCGACATTTAAAGTTAAGGAAACTTGTTGCAGATAGTTTTGTAAGTTTACAGAGGATCTGTCGGTCAAAGTTGTATGCTGTTTAATAAAATGGCTACATGGGTTCATTCTTTTAAATATAAAATACAATAAAAAACATCTGCTAGTAGGAAAGACAGTAACTATAGGATAATATTATAAACTAGCTGGTGCCCGCGACTTCGTCTGCGCAGGATTAGCATTTCGGGTAGCTTATATTAGCGTGGCGTAGAAAAGAACTAACAAATTATAATTTTATGGCGCACGCCAGAATAGCTCGCAGATGGTAGATTTTTTCCTACTTACTTGATATTTTGGACAATTCACACAATATCTTTATAAATTGTAGCCTATGTCGGCTCCGTAGCCTAGTCGGTAGTACACCTGCCTGCGAAGCTCGGAGTCGCGGGTTCGAATCCCGCCCAGGGCAAACATTCGTGTGATGAGCACTTGTGTTTGCCTTGTGACTGGATGTTATTTATATATTATATTATATTATATTATATTATATTATATTATATTATATTATATTATATTATATTATATTATATTATATTATATTATATTATATTATATTATATTATATTATATATATCAGTTGTCTGATACCCATATTACAGGCTCTGCCTAGTTTGGGATCAGGTGGCCGTGTGTAAAATGTCCCCACATATTTATTTTATTTTAATTTATGTGTTATTCTGATGTATAAGCTATATTATTGTAAAGTTTCATTAAAATCCATTCAGTAGTGTTTACGTGAAAGAGTAACAAACATCCATCCATACTTACAAACTTTCGCGTTTATAATATTAGTAGGAAGGATGTGAAAGTTTGGATGTTTGTTACTCAATCACGCTACAACCACTGCAAGGATCGGGATGAAACTTGGCACACATATAGGTTAGGTCCAGGAATAGGATATAGGATAGTTTTTATCCCGAAAAAACATCCCATTCCTACGGGAAATACATAACAATTTGTGATGTTAAGTTATCCACGCTGACGAAGTCCCGGGCAACAGCTAGTCGAAAACCCTTTTTAGTGACATATTTAATGTACATTGTAATTTTTTAAATACCACAAAAGGTGACCAGACAGACAGACCGACGCAAACGGCCCCATACCTGCATAGTTCTCAGAATTAACACGGCGGTACCATTGTTATTCTAATAATACTCGTTCCAAATAAATGTGAGTCGTGAGAAAGTTTCGAGATGGTGGCAGACATTGAGTAAGCAGTGCTAGGTTATTTGTCTTTTGGGTTTATTCAGTTTAATAGATATTTAGTGTGTGATGATCACCACAGTACTCATTAATGTTTGTGAATAGAACTAATTCATAGATAATTCAAATAACTTCGTTCAATTGCAATGTCCTTTGCACTTCAGCTGTGGGGCTTCTCCACGGGAGTCCACGTGGGCAGATCAAAGGTTATGGTGATATCCTTTGCTCTGAGCGACTCTCGCTCGGTGCTCTGGTGGCCCAACCCACAGCTTTACTCCGTTAAAGCGTGCTCTCCAAGTCTGTATTCGTCCTATACACTATTGACAAAATCCTAAAATGGGCAATTTTATGAAGAAGTAGAAATTTTGACTATTTTTGGCTAGTGGTTGTGAATTTCCCTTGATCTCCAGTCCTCTTGATTTACTACAAGGATTCATGGGTGCGTTTTTACTGCTGGGGACAGACCACTTATATAAACTATGATTGCCTACTGTTTTAACTACGCCATTCCCGTTTTTATTTTATTTATTTTTATTTTTTATTTATTTGCTATTAGGGAGATTTACAATTTACAATTTCATTATATTACAAAAAGATAACATCTAAAAACTGACTACAAATCTCCGCCTATGTTCTCAATCGTTCTCAATCGTTCTCAATCGTTTATGTTCTCAATATTATAAGCTTGAGCTATTTCCTGTGTTATTTATTGTATTAATCGTAAGCGAGAAGCGTATGAGAAACGGTGGTACCACTTGACGTTGTCCTAAACATTCTGGACCTTCGAGCCGGATTGTTTATTTTATTTATGCTGTTATTTGGCCCTTTCACGTTGGGATTTATTAAATAATTTCCTGCTTAATCACCAGATTTGGTGGGTTATGGGAGGGTTCAAAGGGCTTTCCAGGATACTGAGCTTATTTTGATTTATGTCGGTGACCTCCTGGCGTTTGTGTCTTTATTATTATCTCGATTATAAAGGACCCGCAATCAGAGTTTCAAAAAAGTATATTTTTTTTATTCCTGATGGGGTACCTTAATCTCACCTGATGGTAAGTGACGTCAGGCCTAAAGTGGAACGCGCTTACCCAGAAGATGCCTATTCACTCTTCCTTTAAAAAGATCCAAGTTGTACTTGCTCGGAGATACCTAAGTTAGAAGTCCTCATTATGAAAGAGGAAGCAAAACACTCGTGTGAGAGCGTGGTATATCTACTACATAAGGATAAAGTGTCTCACCAAGCCTGATAGTCCGGTGACAGAAGGGGAATGGGGGATAAAATCGTGCAATTCCAGCAATTTCAGATAAATTAGCAGACATTTTGATGTGTAGACCTCCCGATTAAAAGTCTATATTGTCATAAACTAAAGAAGTGACTAGTTTATGGGTAACAAATAGTATTTTATCAAAAAAATTGTCAGACAGCAATTTAACAAACGTTTATGATCAACTTCGTTTATGATTTCCTTAAATGGGTGTATACAGGGTGATCCAGCAATATCTGTCACACCGATACAATATATAATATTTATTTAGGTGCACGTACATGTATGTGCATGTGTAGGTATATGTGTGTATGTATGTATGTATGTATGTATATATATTATTGATAAAACATGTAGTGTGCATATGTATTTGTTAAAGAATTCATTATCTATAATTACTCATATTTATTCATATTAATATTATTCTTAATATTATTGGCTCTTATATATTATATACTTCTAGACCCTATAAAGTTCTCATATTTGTAATATTGTGCTACCTAGTCTGAATAAAGACCGTCTAAACATTAAAACCTGTCTTAAAGATTGAGAGATAGTCCCGGCACGGGCTGTATGGCCTATTGGGGCTTCTCTGGACACACACTGTCGTTCCATAACGCATGCTCGGCCCATATACTCGTATGAGTTTTGTTAGAATTAAGAAAGTGTGTAAATTGTCATAATAATATGTAAACAATATAAACAATAAACTAGCTTTTGCCCGCGACTTCCTCCGCGTAGTTTTTAATATTTACACATCTTGAATTTCAAAATAGATCGTTTTTGATATCCCGTAGGAATAAGATGTTTTTTCGGATCCTATATCCTATTCTAGGATCTAACCTATATGTGTGCCAAATTTCAACCCGATCCGTCCAGTGGTTGAAGCGTGGTTAATTAATAAATATCCAAACTTTCGCATTTATAATATTAGTGGGATTTGGAGCTCTATTGGCCAATTCTACCCACATTCAAATCTCACCTAAGAACTTTCCAGCTTGAAGTTGGAACTGTTGAACGTCCGCAGTAATTAATTTACTTTTCTCCCATCAATTTCGTTTCAATTGAACAACAGTAACAATATTTAGCTACTCGGCGCTGAGTTGGCAACACTGTTCAGGCACGTAGTCAGTGAAGAGGGGGTAAATGTGGCCCTTTTTCTATTTGAGGTCGCTCACATAGATAGATAATTCGTTTATTCTCAGGGTTTCCATCTCTAGTTCAAAACAATGTCCTTGCTCTCTAAAACTGATTGTTTGATTGAATATTGCTAATTGGTTTTGCTAGACTTAGTCTCCTCTCCTGAGCTTTATCTCTTGTATCTCGAATATTTGTTAGAATACTGTTGCCTTAAGCGGAATTGCCGTAAACTTGAGTTTCCATCTCATAATTTGGTTAGGGCGATAAACATTTGTGTAAATTAAATTTTAATTAATTTCCAACTGTCTGTACTTATACGTTCCCGCTGTTAGGCATAGAGCTACACTCGTAATGAGAGCGTATATACACACTCATATGTGCTGGTTATTATTTGGAAAAGAATGTAGGGTTGTTTGAACGGATCTTTTGAAAGTGGTTAATTTGGGGGTAAATACACCAAGCTGATTGTAATCTACACTTAACTCGTTATATTCACGACACATGCGGATTATTGCAATATTTATAGAAGTATTTTTTAAATATACATAGACTGAGAAGTGTGGTTTCCGGTAGAGTAGAATAGGACCACTCCAACTCTTCCCGTGGATGTCGTACAAAGCGACTAAATACATTATAAAACATCAATTCCAAATCCTCCGTCTGTCTCCGGGAAGTGGGAACTCTCTTCCTACTTTTACTCTTTACTTCTTTAATTAAATTTGTCTGGGGCCCAAGGTAGCGTAAATTCATGACCTGGGACTTGCCCTACCTTCACTGGTAGGTGTCTTTGTAGTTACCTCCGTTGATCCTCACTTAGCGGAGTTGCGGGGGGAGAATGGTAAGGAGGCGGGAATGTCTCCGGCAGATGAGAGAGCGTTGTGCTCCTGGAGTGGAGACAAAAATAACCTGATGATGATGAGGAGGGTTTAGGATTACGAGGTCGGTAATAGATGTTAATATTTGGCGAGGACAGGATTGCGGGAGAGTCGAATGTGAAGTATCTTGAGAAGGCAGATTAACCAATGCTCTGATGTACGTCGTTCCGACGACCTGTATAGGCCATAGGTGCATCTGGTGGAGCTGTCTCCCACGCTTCGCTTACAATCCCGGTAATACTGGAGTAAAATATGTTAATTTGGTTCGTTTACCGAGCCCTCTCTTAATACTCAAAATAAATAGACCTTCATTTGTCTTGTTTCTTATGAAAGCAGGGCCGTTTGTAGGAAATCTGCGCCCTAAATGATCTGACTGCAGTTTGACGAGTTGATGTTTGATTTTGCTTACGTCGCGAAGGACCATCGACGACGATTCTTAGTTATCTGTTGGTAACGATGCCTTGCCTGTTGCATATTTAGCGGCCAAACAGCAATTGTGGGTTGTACTTGTGATTACTGCTGTGTTAGGCCTGTCTCACCCTGCAATTAGGTATCAAAATATACCTAGGCGGCGCGGCCCCGATTTCGAGAGAGTAAAGTCCCGTACCGTTCCACAATCCTTAAGGTTAGGTGCATATACCAGCCTTAGGCGAATCACGTACAACTGTCAATCTGTGCGTCTTTCCTCTATGCGCATAGGATTCAATTTGGCTTGCATTGAACTTTGTAGGTAAGTTTTTGAGAAATTGAACAAGATTTCTTATGAGGCTGTGCCAGGAATATCATCCAAATCCAACGTTAAAATATTCCGAAAAATAATTCTTCCTGTTACAAGTATCTTATCAACAGTGCGCCCCTCCAAATTAAAAGTCGCCCTAGATTCCGCGACCGCTCTGCCCTTCGAACGACCCTGGGCATGTATTTTGTAAGTAACACTTTTGTTTGAAGCAAATATCTGAGTTCGCACGATTCCTTTGATTCGTCGAGGGCTCGCGAGCCGCCGTGCCTGCGTCATTCTTTAGGTAAATACCTTGCTAGGCCCGCCTCAGACTGGTCGGATGGCTTTCGGAATTCAGTTTCGTAATCATAGTCTAAATGTGGTTTCCAGCTTAGAATAGGACAACCTAAAATTTTCCCGTGGGCGTCGTTAAGGCGACTAACCGCTCGGCCACGACTTGTGGCTTAGCGGAACGCGGCGCGGTGAGCGGCGCGGTTTCGGCAGGCGGAGTGTTGGCCGCTGATTGCGGCGCCTCGTGGCGTGCTGCTAACATTTTTGTACATTTGTTCTCGCCGCTCGCCGCTCCGCGTGGCCCGAGCGGTAAGAGATAGAACCTGCGACGGGTAGACTAGCATTATGCTGTGTATATTAAGATCATTACTGCGATCACCAATCCTCCTGCCAAGCGTGCTGATGATGTCAAATCACTCAAATGAATAGTCCCTAAAAGTGGCATTCTCAATAGAATCATCATCATCAGGTTATTTTGTCTCCACTGCAGGAGCACAGCCCTCTCTCATCTGCCGGAGACAGACGGAGGATTCGGCCTACACTCTCCGCGCTGGCCAGACGGCGGGTCTCAATAGAATAATAGAATTCAATTCCTCAGTGGGAGATTTGAGTTCAGCAGTGGACGTATTTCGGCTGATGATGAATATTTCACAGCGGTGATCACCACTTCCGCTTGTATATGAATAACACGTTAACAGTCAGAGCTTCAGTGTGCCTATGTCGCCATAAATCCAAATGGGATGCTATATGTTAGAAAGAGAAGCAATTATGTTGTTGACTTTACCGTTCATCTCTGGATCGACTATGTTTGCACGCCGGGTGCAGTAGCCCTACCATAATTTATACACAAGTGTACGGACAGGCTGGTGCACCTGTAGTAATAGTAGGTAATTCAATCTGTACACTTGTATGTAGGAAAGAGGGTGTGGTTCTGGCTTATTGTCTTACACGTCTTGTTACTTAGTCATAAGCTAGCTGTGCCCGCGGCTCCGCTCGCGTGGAATACAGAATACGCTCCCGTTCCCACTTTCACTCCCGCTCCCTATCCCAGACTCTCAATCTTACTTGATCGATTAATCTCTAAGACTAATCCCAATCCCACTCTCACGCCCACGCCCACTACAGCTCCAATCTGAATTGCACCGAACATTAATTTATACTTCTTTGTTATATTGTATACCTACTAATGTACTAGAAAAATAAAAATTCCCATAACTTTTGATTAATCATCAGGTTATTTTTGTCTCCACTTTTGATTAAGTGCGCCGATTGCGATGAAATAAAGACTAAATGTTACTCCGAATTAAGCCCTATCTTTCTGTGGAAAGTACATCAAAATCGGTTCAGTAGTTCTTACGTGATACGTCCACAAACTAACAGATAAACAGACAGATAAAAATTCCAAAAATGATCGAAATGTGTTCTATTACTTATCCTTAGACCCCTAATATTTTTTTTGCAAATATTTTCAATGTAATTTTGCCCAAAATGGGCTAAAAGCGGGCGAAGGAAAGCCGCTTTGCGACATTAGATTGCGCAAAGTGGCGATATATCGCCTCTGCCTACCTCTCTGGGACCAGGGCGATGATTTCCTACTAACCTAGTTTAAGACCTACTAATTAAACATGGAATGTATGTCTTTCCGAAATAAATAATTTTCAAATTGTGTTCGTGGACGGCATAGGACGGCTGATGACGGAATGTAAGGGAATGCTAGAGAGAGGAATGCCTGTTTCGTCTATAGCATAAAAATTATTGTAACGCAATGGAATAATAATCTGTAATGTTTCAATATTTTAAATAAATAAATGTCTAAATGTATGTATCATCATCATCATCAGGTTATTTTTGTCTCCACTGCAGGAGCACAACCCTCTCTCATCTGCCGGAGGCAGACGGAGGATTTGGCTTACACTCCCCGCGCTGGCCAGACGGGTTGGGGAGGCCTGATTGACGTTTTATAATTCCCTTAGTCGCCTTGTACGACATCCACGGGAAGAGTTGGAGTGGTCCTATTCTACTCTACCGGAAACCACACGGCAAATGTATGTATAGCCCAAATTAATCAGTTTCTTAGGCAGATTATAATCTTTTAATAAAAGGTCCAGACACGTCACTCAGTCAACGCGACCAGACGGGGAGTCTTCCCATATTAGCGGGACGATCGTAGACGCGCGATTAGGATTCCCTCGTCCTGATTCCATAACAGTACAGACACGCGAAATTAACGATTTTTAGATAACTATGATTTTCCGCCAATCCTAGGTCTGCCGTGCCGATGGATGCGTGTCCAGGGGCTAGCCTATTCGTAAGCGTGCTGACATCCCGGAGAAGGACGAACTCCGGGCACTATTAGCCTCACCGAATCATGCAGGGCTCTGACGAGGACAATTATTTCCCTAGCTAATCGTGGTACCTCAACAAGGCGGCGATGTTGTTCGCAACACATCACGTCAAGGGGTATCACGGGGCGAAAAGCGGGCGAAGGAAAGCCACTTTGCAATATTACATTGCGCAAAGTGGCGATACATCGTCTCTGTCTACCCCTCTGGGACCAAGGCTTGAGCATTATGTATGAATCCTGCCGTCTGAATCCTGCCTAAAAGCTCTGTCTCGCTTCAGCAAAGCGTCTTTGTGATACGTAGCAACGAAAGAGATTGCGAATGCGTCTCTTTGGCGGGATATGACGTAATATCGCCGTGTAAGCTGTAATGGCGTATTGAGATGTGGGCTTATCCACGTCGCGTATCCTTGAGCTTCAAATTGAAATATTGATTGAAAAGAGGTGGTAGGGAAATAAAGAGAAGATATATCCACCACCCAACTAGCACACTGGCGAAATATACAGCCTTAAGTTATAAAATAGATCCATAGTGGGGGTAAAGTCAAAGTTCAAAGTCAAAATCATTTATTGCATATGAGTACACTTGGTACATTTATTTCCGTATGGTTCCCGGCTTAGAATAGGGCCACCTCTATCTTTCCCGTGGGTGTCGTCTAGGCGACTAAGGGATTGCACCAAGGACAGGCAGCAGCGTTCTGTGTGTGTATGTTAAGATCACCAATCCGCCTGCCAAGCGTGGTGATTATGGTACATCCCCCATTGGACAACTTACTAAAAGTGGTATTCTATTGGGAAGGCATATGTCCAGCAGTGGACGTATTTAGGCTGATGATGATGATGATGACATAACTAAAGCTTACGCCCTAGTCCCAGAGGGGTACGCAGAGACGACGTATCGCCAGTTTGCGTGACGTGAAGCGACTTTCCTTCGCCCGCTTGTCGCCCCGTGATACCACTTGGCGTAATGTGTGGCGAACAACATCGCCGCCTCCGTGTTGAGACACATTGTGGTAATGTTATTTATTTATTAAAAATTTAAAAAACAAATACATTTTACATAAATCATTTATTGGTGTTGTCGTAGTACCCAGACCTCGTGCTGCCCATCGTGCATACAACGAACGAACGAGCACAGACTAAGTTTTACTGGTACATGATAGAAATCCTACTAATATTATAAACGCGAAAGTATTGTTACTCTTTCACGTAAAAACTACTCAATGGATTTTAATGAAACTTTACAATAATATAGCTTATACATCAGAATAACACATAGGCTATAATTATAAAGATATTGTGTGAATTGTCCAAAATATCAAGTAAGTGGGAAAAAATCTACCATCTGCGAGCTATTCTGCCAAAACCGCTAGAGTTACACATATGTAATGTATGATGGAAATGTTTATCTTAAATAGTCCTACAAAAAAGCCCGCCACATTATATATCTATATCTTATGTGAAAGCCATTACAGCCAAAATAGTGAACCATCGTGATGAAACTTGGCACACATATAGGTTAGGTCCTGGAAAAGGACATAGAATAGTTTTTATCCCGAAAGAACATCGCATTCCTACGGGAAATACATAATAATTTGTGATGTTAAGTTGTCCACGCGGACGACGTCGCGGGCAACAGCTAGTATAATATATTTACAATAATAATAAACTATTGCGCAAGATCTGCAACTTGACAATCTATAAACTGCGGTGACCGCAAGTCATTCAATACTGAATTGCTTGAATTGATACTTATGCAAGCAGCTCTCAAACTTTTCGTTTCGCGGCCCACTTACAGTAAGGGACCGAGTAAAGGGTTTCGGGGAATGAGGTGAAGTGAGGAACATCAAATATACGTATCGCAAGCCACTATTAGATAACTAGCACAATCGTACATATCGTCGACGGAAATTTAAATTGGCGTTAGGGACAAATCGTTGGAGCCGTGGTAGCCTGTTTGGTTGTGCAATCGCCTCACGTTCATGGGATCCTGGTACAAACCCCGCCCTTACCAATGAGTTTTTTGAAACTTAAGTACGGTTTATTTATAAATACCACAGGCTTTTTGGTGAAGAAAAACATCGTAAGGAAACCTGCATATGGCAAAGAAGAAATTCTAAGGTTTATGTGAAGTCCACCACTTGGCACAATTGGTGGTCAAGGGTTTGGCACAAAAGATCCTGAAGAGTCGAAGTGTCGCCAGGTCTTCCTGGCCCCCTAAGAAGATAAGATGAGAAGGGACAAATCACAACTTTTCAGGAGCTACAAAAAAAAACTTTTATTTTCTTTGTGACTGTAACTGTTTTGTTCGTGTGCCTATATTAGTCATGTCAAAAGATATAGCCATTGAATTTCAAAGTCTTAAATATACCTTTCGATAGAGTATTAAAACCTGAATTTGGGAAGGTAAAAACCGATTTGGCAACTGTAATGTTAACAACGTTAAGGGGTATCACGCGGGCGAAGGAAATCCGCTTTGCAACATTAGATTCCGCAAAGTCTCTCGTCTATGCCTACCCCTCTGGGACCACAGCGTGAGCATTATATATGTATGTAATATTGCGTCTAAAGCCGTTACATTCCTTATGCCATTTTAAATTTGGCAAGATTGCAGCACGTGTTACATTCGATTGTCAATAACCGAAGTGTCTCTAACAATTCTCGAGCTGAGGGGTCAACATTTATTTCGAATCGTACGTACCAGGGGGAAGCGTACCACAGTTTGAGAACCACTACTTTATAAAGTATGCAGTTATATAGTATATTATCTGTGCTACAAATTTTATGTGTATAGTTTACTGCGCAAAAGTTACGCAAGTTACTAGTTAATTACATGAACGGACTTGAACTATGGGTATTTATTGCAGTGGCTGGATGGTGCGAGAATCGGGTTCAGTGGAGCGCCTTGGACGCGTATGTCCAACAGTGGCCTTGTATAGGTAGATTATGATGAATCCCTGCCATAAATAAATATAAATATGTCAGACATTCACACCAATTATCCAGTCCCAAACTAGGCAGAGCCTGTGCTATGGTTACTAGATAACGGATAGACATATAAAAATAAATATAAAAACATCCAAGACTTGGGCACAAACATTGATATTCATCATACGAACATTTGCCCCTAGCGGGATTCGAACCCGCAACCTCCGGCGTGGCAGTCCGAGAGCTACCCGTTCCGCCACGGAGGTCGTAATACATAAATAAATTATTTGTCTCCGTTCCTCGAGCATGTTTATATATTTATTTAAGTATGTGTATCCGTTATCTAGTAACCATACCACAGGCTCTGCCTAGTTTGGGACTGGATAATTGGTGTGAATGTCTGACATATTTATTTTTATTTATTTTATGTTTCTCGATAGGAATTACTGAGTTTGTTTCGTTTGATCTCTTCTTGTTGGTAATTATACTTATTTAAAAATGTTTTGTATCTGCTAACGATCAGTACAGTACAATACAGATTTCAACATCCATATTTGTTAGTATCATATCAGCCCTCGTCCACTGCTGGACATAGGCCTTCCCCAATGAACGCCACCACACCCGGTCCTTCGCCCTCCGCATCCAGCCGCATCCGGCCACCTCATTCAGATCGTCGGTCCACCTGGTCTCACCCTGCGCGTGGCTATCCATGGTCTCCATTTCAGAACCCGTCTGCCCCAACGGCCGTCTGTTCTGCGACGTATGTGACCCGCCCACTGCCATTTCAGTTTACTAATTCTTTCAGCTATGTCGGTCACCCTCGTTCGTCGTCGGATTTCTTCATTACGAATTATATCCTTCAAACAAACCCCGAACATAGCGCTCTCCATAGCGACTTGAAACTTGTGCATCAAGCCCACCGTCAGTGTCCACGTTTCTGCGCCGTAGGTCATGACAGGCAGGACGCACTGATTTTTAGTATACATACTTATACTATAGATCTCGTAACGAAAATTAAAACTAGCATAGACCAGAAACAAATTGCACTAGGGGTCTTCATTGACTTAAAGAAAGCTTTCGACACAGTTAGCCATAAACTATTACTAAAAAAACTAGCTAACATTGGAATTAATGGGACTGCATATGATATCTTTAAATCTTACCTTTCTAATCGATATCAAATCGTTAGGATTGGTGACCATCCAAGTGACCCCAAATTAATCACATATGGAGTACCTCAAGGATCCATCTTGGGACCGTTATTATTCCTTATATACATAAATAATATACATGATATTGGTTTAAAAGGGGATGTAACGTTATATGCTGATGATACTAGTCTTTTCTACTATGGACACTCAATAAATACGGTTATAACTGATGCACAACATGATCTAGACCTGTTAAATATATGTTTTTTATATAACCTCCTAACAATTAATACTTCAAAAACAAATTATATCATATTTATGGCTAAAAACAAAAAAATTAACGACTATGAACCTCTAAAAATAAATAATCAAGTAATACATAGAACAGACAAAGAAAAATATCTCGGTTTAACTCTGGATAGACACTTGACGTGGAAACCACATATTGAAAATATAAAATCTAAAATTAAATCTCTAACTGGCACTACGTAGTACTGTCCGATGTCTACCGCTTCAGGTACGCTACACATTATATAACTCCTTAGTCAAACCACATTTAGACTATCTGATAGAAGTTTGGGGCTCAGCAGGCAAGACGAACATAAATCTAATACAAGTATCACAAAACAAACTAATAAAGGTTCTATTTCATTATGACTTCCTAACATCAACAAACAAAATATATAAAGAAACAAAATTATTTACAATAGCACAAAGTTATTTATATTATACTTGTATATTAGTACGCAAAATAATTAACAAAGACACACATACACAAATTAGCTTCACAAAAAAACAACAGATACACATAATGAAGTTGAGAAACGCAAATGACCTAAAACTGCGTAAACCGAGGGATCAAAATGCATATTGTACGAGGGCGCAAAACTATACAATCATCTACCTAAAGATATTAAAGACGCCAAAACTATGCTCAGTTTTAAAAAACGACTTAAATATTATATAATGAATAATACAAGCTAAATCCCATTAAAAATATATATATATTTAAATCTATTTTATAAAATGAACAAAAATAACTAACTGTACATACATAAATACACATATAGACAACATCCATCCATACATACATACACATAAATCCATATATTATATAAAATATTTGAAAATAAAAACTACGTATTTGAACATGTTTCGTTAAAGTAGAGCCATTTCTAGTTTTGTAGATTGCGCTCTATATCTTTGTCACATTCCTTTGCCAGTAGTGATGTAGTGCCTGTGTTTCGCTTCGCGGCAATCGAATATTGTTGTTTTCTGTATATTATAAAAATAGTTTGTAACTACCCGCTTCATTTTAAAAGTATTTTGCTTTATATAAGCTCAATTCGGATTAGATTAGAATAGAACATAATATAATTTTAGTTTACTATCTCATATAAGTGAAATGTTATTTCTTATGAGAATAAATAATCTTAAACCATAACTACATATGTCCGTTTTTACAGTATATCAACAGACAACCAACACCAATAACTAAGCCCATCCATCTCTTTAGAATAGAATAGAAAGACTTTATTTGGCGAACACAAATACAACACAGGAATTAAAATTGACGACATAAATATGAAAAAAACGAAGCAAACAAATTACATAACCGTTAAAACAAAACAGAATAAAATGCCACAGTGTTGTAGTGTGACGCCAAAACGGTCCCCAGCTCAGCTTATGCTGTAGCAAGAGCTGCAGCGCTGATTTTCAGTGAGGCCACCAAATGACTCTATGAAATGAATGGAATGTATGCCGTATGGAATGACGGGAGTGTGCTCGACTGTACGCGTACGTACAAGACGTGAGGATCGTGATTGGGATCAAGGATGCCCTTCACATGTACCAGCTTCAAACGTTTT
Organism: Esperia sulphurella; assembly: GCA_947086405.1. Classification (NCBI taxonomy): domain Eukaryota; kingdom Metazoa; phylum Arthropoda; class Insecta; order Lepidoptera; family Oecophoridae; genus Esperia; species Esperia sulphurella. The sequence goes on along the minus strand of OX352281.1, from coordinate 593,799 downwards.
GCGTAGAAAAGGGGATCGTTTGCATTACGACGCGAATAACTCCATTCCGTCTGATGTTCGTCGTTATGATTTAAACGTGTCTATATTGTAAGGAAATATATTCTTTGTTTTGATGTGTTTGAATCCGTCGAAAGGTCTCATATCACAATTATTTTTGCCCTACTAGAAATGACGTTCATCAAAATATAGACGGTACGAGTTTGCGACTATTAAAAATAATTAAAGTAGATCAGTTATTATTTTTGAAAAACATACATACATAATGTTCACGCCTTGGTCCCAGAGGAGAAAGCAGAGACGAATGTCGCAAAATGGCTTTCCTTCGCCCGCTTTTCGCCCCGTGATACCCCTTGACGTGATGTGTTGCGAACTACATCGCCGCCCTGTTGAGGTACCACGATTAGCTAGGGAAATAATTGTCCACCTCATCAGAGCCCCGCATGATTCACTAAGGCTAATAGTGTCCGGAGTTCACCAAGCTCCGGGATGTCGGCACGCTTTTTTTTTAAAAGGATTTTAATGTTTTTATCTACCAAAACGTAAAAAAAAAATTATTGTTATAGACCCACGATAGCATAAAACTTTTTATCTCAGCATCAGCGATACTTATTCATACTCTTTTAAATATTTTATCACGAAGAAGGCCGTATGCTTGAAGCCGTACCGCGCCAAAAGCGCCCAAAATGGCGGCTGCGTCCGCCAATAAATCACGGTTTTCCCGCCTTTTTTTACGTCACATTTTAGTGGCATCTGATTTCACAGTGGTCTATTTTGGTGGGCCCATAAATTCAAGTGACCGATGACAAATTGACCTGTCGTTGGTCATGCGATTTAGGATTGTAAGCAGTTTGAATGAAACTAAATGTAGGAAAGTCTGTTTTGGTGTTAGGGAATTCTAGGACCAAAAGAGAGGAAAGAGACTTGACATGTTTGTATATATGTCTGTTTGTTTTTTACTGCTCTAATATTATTAGGGTCATCGCCACCGGTACCGAATTACCGGTATTTAGTTCATAAAACCGGTCAAAAAATGCATTAATTTTACCGGTTAATTTAAGAAGTTCATAGAAATTATTTTGTTAAGGCTGGAAACCATTTTTTAGCCTTAACAAAATAATTTCTATTACCTATTTAAAAATAGGTAACAGAAATTATTTAGTTTTAAAAAACTGACGAAAACAATTAAACGGGTTAAATTCGCCAATGAAGGTCCGCCGCCCTTCCCTTTGTAGCACATTCACGGCTTGGCTGGCTTGTTTATTCATATTTTCATATGTTACTGGTTTAATCCGTCAGTCGCGCAGTGAGTTCACGCCTAGCGTCTACGTTTAAACCGGTTAATTCGTTCAGATAATTAACCATCATTGAAGGGAATATACATATCTGTTATTTTTATTAACCGGTTAATAGAACGAAACAGAAAACGAAAACCGAATTTATTCCGGTTTAAACCTGTATGGAATTTTATCAGATATGAGACCTGTGTATTGCTTCTTTAAATATGATCTGCTGTATTTTTTATCACGATACGATGTCGGGGGTGTTGAACATTGTAGCAATAGCTGTAAACGAGAGCGAAGCTGCAGGATAAAGCTAGTTACAGCCGTATAGCAGGTACGTTACACGATCGGTTTAATGGTTCAGTAAGTCGCCATGACAGACGATCAGTCATCTGTTCATAAACGTCATTTGCCAACATGAAAATAATCTGAGACTGATCGAAAATTCGTCGCAATTTGTCCCTGGAATCGACAGACGAATTTGCCTCGAGCATGCGGTTTTTTCGTAGCCTTTTACAAATTGATGGTTTTTTATGAAGGCTAATCTGAATTTGATGAAAGAGAGTATCAGTGATTTGCCTTCTTCACGGTCGCATGTCACTCGATTGACTAGTTTTTACTGATTGTAAGGCACTAATAAACAAAATTATTTATTTAAGGACAACACGAATCCACAATAGTGTCAGTAGCATCTTATGAACTATGTTAGTATAAAATAATAAAATTAGATTTAGCAGTAATAATAAGGTGCCACATAATACGGCAGTCGTACCTATCTGCGATTACCCTCAGGATGACAATGAATGATGACAAAGAATAATAATTAAAATAATTAAAATTGTTTATTGGTATCCTTATAAATAAATACATGACACTAGACACACACATTTTAATTATGTATTAAATAATATATAAGGAAGAAACTCTGACTCCAAAACTAGGCGGAAACCTGTATATTTTTGGGGCCAGCCAGCTTGTAAGAAGCGAGAGTCACAATAGTAATAAACAAATTAACGTCGTTTTGATTCTGGACGGTTCCCCCTCCCGCTTCAGCTCCAGCTCCGACTCCTGCAAATATTATGTACAGACACGCGAATGTCCTATCATCAAGTTTTATGGCTCATTTTGTACACCATGGGTTACATTATTGAAGTTTTAGTAGGGATCCCTAATTTTTTATAGTAATAAATATAGCCTATGTTACTCAGGGATAAAGCATTCTAATGGTGAAAGAATTTTTGAAATCGGTCCAGTAGTTTTTGAGTTTATTCGTTACAAACATACAAATCTTTTCTCTTTATTAGTGTAGATTATTAGGCACACTAAGGCATGTAAATAAATACATATTTTACACTAAAAATAGAATTAATGAGCGAATGCGTTCCTTGCCGGGCTGAGCAAGATAGGTCCACTGGACTTAGTTTTGTACGACGATTCGCAGTGAGTGCACGTATCTACCTACTTTAGGTTTAATCTAAAATTCATCTGGGTGCAAGGCTGAACATAATCCTCCCCAATAGAATGCCACTTTTGGTGGGCTGTCCTTTGGGGGATTTGCCATAATCACCACGCTTGGAATGGTGATCGCAGTAATGATCTTAATATACACAGGAGAACGCTGCTACGTCTCTGGTGCAAGCCCTTAGTCGCCTTGACGCCTCTCAGAGGAAGGTTAGAAGTGGCCCTATTCTAAGCCGGCTAATCTAATAATTGAGACCATATTTCAAAACAAATAAACTAAATTACAAAGTTACTCGTACCTCTAGCAAACATTTATTGTGCTAATATTTTATTTAAAGGCGACCCAATTCCCTTAAACTTTGGCGCTAAAGTCCCTTCACATAACGAAACACGGGAATTGCTAACAGAACTCGTTAAGGGACGCCAGGTAAACACAACTTTGTGGAATATTCCACAGCGTATTAAAATTTCTCCAGAGTTTATTAAAGTTTGCTTTTTTCCAATAGCTGCGTGGAAATTGAAGAAACAACGCTACAGCGAGAACTAACTCTGCCAATGTCAAGTTTATAGGACCAATTCAGACGTGGAGAGCACGCTTTAACTGAGTTAAACTGTGGATTGTGCCCGGCGGGCCATGACAATTTAACATCACAAATTATTATGTATTTCCCGTAGGAATGGGACGTTTTTTCAGGATAAAAACTATCCTATGTCATATTCTAGGACCTAACCTATATGTGTGCTAAGTTTCGTCCCGATCCGTCCAGTGGTTGAAGCGTGATTGAGTAACAAACATCCAAATATCCAAACTTTCGCATCCTTCCTACTAATATTATAAACGCAAAGTTTGTAAGTATAAATGGATGTTTGTTACTTAATCACGCTACAACCACTGGACGGATCGGGATGAAACTTGGCACACATATAGCTTAGGTCCTGGAATAGGACATAGGATAGTTTTTATCCCGGAAAAACATCCCATTCCTACTGGATATACATAATAGTTTGTGATGTTAAGTTTTCCACGCGTACGAAGTCGCGGGCAACAGCTAGTTTATAATATTAGTAGGATAGGATAGGACTCAGACCAATTTCTATATTTATGGGATAGGATTGAAACCACAGACCATTAAGTACTGAATTTTTGACTGAAACACACAATCACGGCTTTTGACAGCTGTCTTTAGAATGGGGTGAGGAGAGGAATGTGCCTAAATCTCTTGATTAGGCTGCATTGCCGTGTGGTTTCCGGTAGAGTAGAATAGGACCACTCCAACTCTTCCCGTGGATGTCGTAGCAGGCGACTAAGGGAATACATTATAAAACATCAATCAGGCCTCCCCAACCCTTCTGGCCAGCGCGGGGAGTGTAGGCCAAATCCTCCGTCTGTCTCCGGCAGATTAGAGAGGGTTGTGCTCCTGCAGTGGAGACAAAAATAATAATAATATCGATAATATGGTTCCTTTTACTACTAAAATCATATAACCTTTCAAAGATGCCCCATGCCCGCAGGTAAATGAACTTAATTTTCCCGAAAACGTCTTAAATTTGTCCGAAAGCGTCGCATCTGGCGCTTACGCCCCTCGCTGGCCCGCCGAGGGTTTCAATTATAAGGCGGTTACACCAATTTTCATTCTTTGGACGCAAATAGAATTGAGTTAGGAGTTTTAGAGGTTTTAAGAAAATGAATTTTGCCTTTATAATGTAAAAAGAAACGTGTTTTAAGATGGTTTCTTATCGCAGAAAAGTTACTAAACTTGATTTAGAGGCAAACCCCTGACACTGCATACAAGTGAAGCGATTTAAATGCCTATTACTATTACAGGCGCACCAGCCTATCTGTACACGTTTGTCTGTGTGCGTAAATTATCGTAGGGCTGCTGCACCCAGAGTACGAACATAGTCGATCCAGAGAGGGACAACGTTATAGGTCAACAATATTAGTGCTTCTCTTTCTAAGTTATAGCTTCGAAAGCACGCTGGTGTAGTAACTTTGTACCGGCGGCGGGCGGCGCCGGCCTAGTAGTGCGTAATGCCAGCCGTGTTTTATTTAGCGGGCGACGTTATTCTGACCTGGGGGCCAATTCTACTAACGCATTTTCGCATAAAACGCAATTCAACTGCAGCTGAAACGCAAGTGTTAACACTATTCGTACTCCGCTGCGCACAACGTTCGTGCTTCAGCTGCGTTTCAGCCGTAACAAACGTCAGACGTAGATGTAACGAACGTTTTTCTACATTTTGACAGTTGTCTCAGGTAAAAACGAGACGCATTGCTGTCAAAATAGCGTCTGTTAAAAACTGTAACTTAAACGTAACTATTGTTTAAACGAACGATAAATGTTGAAAATAGTATAATTGCTCCCCTGAAGTAAATGGCCGGACGCTACGGGATGTGGAGAGCTGAGGACCAGATGTGGTGGTGTTCATTGGCGAAGGCCTATGTCCAGAAGTGGACGTCTAAAGGCTGATATGATGATGAAATGGCGCGGGGAGGTGAGTGTTGCTTCGTTAAGTAGTAATATTTAGTACTAGCTTTTGCCCGCGACTTCGTCCGCGTGGGTTTCGATATTTACATATCTTGAGTTTCAAAATAGATATCATACTTGGTTTCCCGTAGGAATGAGATGTTTTTTGAGGAAAAAACTATCCTATTCCAGGACCTAACCGATATGTGTGTCAAGTTTCATCCCGATCCGTCCAGTGGTTGAAGCGTGATTGAGTAACAAACATCAAAACATTCCCATTTATATTAGTGGGATTCTTTGGTGATAGTTTGTTCACGTTACCTACGGTTAGGAGGACCTCACAATGCCATTAATATATAAAAAAAAGGTGAGTAGAACAACGATCTCTATATACTACTAGATTGAGCGTTCCAAACAATCGCTCTGTTGCGGGAGCCGCAACTCGGTTACATTCACAATGAAACTTGTGCAGTTACTACGCAGAACATTTAATTATTACTAAATATTGACGCTACGGGTAAATAGCGTCAATATTTAGTAATAATAAAATGTTCTCTTAAAACGGCCGGAGCGGATTGTTTGGAACGCTCCATCTAGTAGTATATAGTAGCGTCAATATTGAGTAAATAATTAAATGTACTGCGTAGTAACTGCACAAGTTTCATTGTGAATGTAACCGAGTTGAGGCTCCCGGAGCCGCAGTTGCGTGGAACAGAGCGATTGTTTGGAACGCTCCATCTAGTGGTACATAGAGGTCGTTGGTATAGAAACAATCTCTGAAGAGAGTTAGATTTAAAAAAAGATACTTTATGATTATCGAGAAGCAAGTAAGTAAGCAAGCACCTGCCCCGAGCGAATGGACTTGGCATCCGGGCGTCCTGTGTAAACATGCCCACGTCCTCCGGGAATCGACCTGCCGATACCGTCTCGTAAACACGGGCCGGTGCTATTCATAGTATTTATTTATTACAAGGCGACTAAGGGAACACATTATAAAACATCAATCAGGCCTCCCCAACCCGTCTGGCCAGCGCGGGGAGTGTAGGCCAAATCCTCCGTTTGTCTCCTGCAGATGAGAGAGGGTTGTGCACTTTATTGCACAGTTAGTACAAATGGCGAACATAATGCCAATATGGCATTCTCTTCCAGTTGAGGTCATGTAGATAATGAGTGGTAGGCGCAAAAAAATATATGAGAAAATTGGTTATATACTATACTATACTTACGTAATAAATACAAACTAAAATATACTAAACGTAATCTATAAATTATACATATACCTACATATTACAACCCGAGTATATATATATAGAGAATAGTACCCGAGTTATATCCATATTTTTACCTACTACATATTTTAATCAGTGCGTCCTGCCTGTCATGACCTACGGCTACCTGATCCACAAGTTTCCAGTCGCTCAGCGAGCTGTGGAGAGGTTATACATGGGGTTTCTTTGAAGGATATGATTCGTAACGAAGAAATCCGACGAAGAACGACATAGCCGACAGAATTATTAAGCTGAAGTGGCAATAGGTGGGCCCGCATGGACAACTTAACATCACAAATTATTATGTATTTCCTGAATGAGAGGTTTTTGCGGGATAAAAATATCAAGATATTTAGACTTACTAGTGAAATGAAACTACTACTTCACTTGTCTTCTCGCTCAGCAAGTAATTATCGCGCAGGACACCATTTTTAACTGCTTTTGATTCGATACGCACTACGCTGAACTCGCCGAGCGAATGCGCGTGTTTCGGACCATGCCTGAACATATGTTCAGACATATCACATTTCTACCTTATTCGTAGTTCTATGATTTACACCCTACAGTTTTCGAAAGCTATTAATTCGCATAACTTTTGATTGACTGGACCAATTGCAATGAAATAAAGCCTATATGTTACACAGAATTAAGCACTATGTGTCTGTGAAAAGTCCATCAAAATCGGTACAGTAGTTTTTAAGTGATGCGTGCACAAACAAACAGATAAACAGACAAACATTCCAAAAACGATCGAAATGTGTTCTATTACTTATCCTTAGACGCCCTCAATTTTTTTTTTGCAAATATTTCCAATGTACAGACACGCAAAGTTTACGTTTTTATTTATTAGACTCTCTGTCACAGGTGTATGACACGCCATTTTGCATAACAACAGTAAAACTCGCCTCAAAATGTACGTAGGAGACAAAGGTAGGCACAGAATTTGCATTGCGGATTCCGGGTGCGGAGGCTGAAGCTCGAGAGTGACTCGTGACGTCACAGGTGAAAAAAGGACGCGAATTTCCAACGAAAAGTTGTGCGACAACTTGACGTTCGTGGAACTAACCCGACCACTGCTGATTAAAGACTACGTGGAAGGTCACCTTTGAGATTCCTTAAAATATAATACAAATTTCTTTATTTGCTCCACAAATTATATTTGTGAAGACTGGTGCCTGAACTAGGTTACATTGTAACCTGTAAATACAGGTCGCCAGGCTCCACCTCCGGACTCTGTAACATAGTGGTACTTAGTATTATCCAATTCAATTAACAGCTTCATTTAGATTGGCTGTTGGACTCCGCCTAGGTCTCAACATCTCAGAACCCCATCGCTGCCACTGCAATGCTCAGGTCGATCGGTTGGGGCATCACGGTCTCTCATGCCCAGTGAGCGCTGGCCGCCTGTCTCGCCACGCCTGCCTAAACGACACCATCCGCCGGGCCCTTGTCAGCATTAACGTGCCTGCCAAGCGACGGCAAGAGGCCCGACGGAATGACGTTGGTGCCCTGGCAGGTGGGTCGGTCCTTAGTCTGGCACGCAACATGCATCGACACACTTGCACCGTCCCACCTGAGCTTAACATCGATTAGAGCAGGAGGAGCGGCTGCAACCGCTGAGGCCTCGAAGCGCCGAAAATACTCTTGTCTTGGTGACAGTTAGAGTCCCCGCAGACTGCAAACTTTATATCGGCCGATAATTTAGTCAGGCTCTTAAACAGTATAAAGATGTATGCAAGTGCGCACACTATGACGATTTGTTGGCCCAGTGTGCGCACTAGCAGCTCAATCCGAACGGAAACGGACTCTTATGTTTTCGTTGCGTTTGCGGCCGAAACGCTTGGTCCGTGGGGACAAGACGCCTACCGCTTACTGGGCCAGTTAAAAAAAACTCATCGAAACCACGGGCGACCATAAGACTGGCTCGTTCCTCAATCAGCGTATAGGCATTGCAATACAGCGAGGAAACGCAGCCAGCATTATCGGTACCCTACCGCGTGGTGGCAGTGATCTAGGGGGCATTTTCCATTAGGATTTCTAACTTTTAAATGTTAGTAATTGAAATAATATATATCATATAACAATTATTCAATAATTAACAGCTAAGTTATATTATGCTTATAGTTAAACCTAAATAGAAAATACAGAGTTTACTGATTTGAGTAGTGATGAGTATGTGTGGGGGGGGGGGGGGGGGGGGTGTGAGGGTGAGAAGGAGCGTATAACCAACATATATGTAATCAGAGGCTCTTGACATCTAACGATTTAAGGTAACTTTAGACCACAGAGCAAACCCAAATCACTTCAACACTCACAAGTAACAAGTTCAAGAATGTGTTAAAGTGTAGGTACAGTACAGTAATGTATACCGAGGTGTGGCCACCGCTTTACCTGGGCCTTAGAGCAACGCGGGGCTGCCGACTCGCCACGAAGGGGAGACGCCATAGCATTATCTTGTCACACCCTCGACACTATACACAACGGAACGGATTTAATTACCTACTACTACTACAAGCGCAACAGCCTGTCCGCACATGTGCGTGTGTGCGCATAAATAATTTTAGGACTAGTGCTGCACCGAACGCGAGCGAGAGATACAACGTTATAAGTTCTTTTTGTAACCAAAGCGGCGATTTCTCGGTGGCGGCAGCTCAGTAATAAGTACTCTCAGTCGTGCTCTATTTTACGGACGACGTTAAGCTGGCGGACAGGTGACAGGTGAGTTACAAGACAGGTTCTTTAACCATAATAAATAAATGGAACATTCATGACTAGACGCAGTGGCGGAATTATTTCTCCAGTAGGCTGTTCAAATTTTGCCGCCCCTACCGACCTCTACAATTCGATACCCTAGTTCAAGTCTTAAAAATTTAAAAAAAATTGTCAATGAAATTGTAACTTTATGATCTGTGCATTATCGTCCTAATTACACCACCTTTTTCTGTAATTAGCATGATAGTGAGCTGAGTGATCGATGTATCAGTTTCTTTTTAAAGTCTATGAGTAATCAAAAATCAAAATATTTATTTTTTCAAAATTGGAATACATTATTCTCTTTTTGACGTCAAATTCTGCCTAAAACTACTCCACTTCCACCTGTATAACCGAGGGGAAGAAGTGGCAACAAACCCAACGGCACAGGGCCCTACCTTTGATTTATCTTATTCATTACAATCATTAAGTCTACCTATGCTGAGCCATCAAGCACTCCATGGACTTTTATCATTTAAGTAGTCGTCTAACTTATAGTAGGCTTTCTTGCACAGATTAACTTTTATAGAAGATTTGAATTTTTGTTCAGACAAGTCAATAATTTCATTCGGAACCTTATTGTAGGAACTCACTAATTGTAAACTTATTGAACCTTATAAGACAATGTTTATTTATAAAAATGTTTAGCAAATTATAATGTTATTCTTTGCAAAATATCTTGACGGAAATTTATAAATGAAATAGGTATTTGTCGAATAGCGTAAGGAACTTTGTCCTATCGGGTGTCCCACGACTCCACACGGCTTGTTTTAATTCTGTAAGACACAAAAAAATTGCCTCCAAATTTGCCGCCCTTAAATTTGTCGCCCTAGACTCCATTCTACTCAGCCTGCTGGTAAATCAGCCACTGACTAGACGGATTTATCAGGAGGCACGAACTAATTCAAAGATTATTAAAATAAATGGTACACCCCTATAATAACGATACATAGGTATAATTTGATACACTAAATCATACGTACGAATTATACACGCGAATGCATATCTGTTTTGTATTTGATCTCGAATCATTCCAGCCAAACTCTCGTACACCTCGACATCGCATGACCGGTGGTCTTGTACCTTGCAGAGGGGAACGCCTGAGTTAGCAACTCGCCTCGAGTGTTGCTTTATGATCTGGGGTATCAAATGACGCCATCGCTGGAATGTTGTTGCTGCGATCGTGCATGGCTACTATAACGTGAACCTTTTGTATTGCTGAAGTGAATTTTCAATATTTTTACAAGGGCAAAGGTATTGTGGTTGGTAGGTACCGGAATGGATAACATTTTATAAGTAACGCTCAGCTATGTCCCGCCACGTGGGCATACAACATTGTCTCGCAGCATGCATCTAATATGTGGTTTCCGGTAGAGTAGAATAGGACCACTCCAACTCTTCCCGTGGATGTCGTACAAGGCGACTGAGGGAATACATTATAAAACATCTATCAGGCCTCCCCAACCCGTCTGGCCAGCGCGGGTAGTGTAAGCCAAATCCTCCGTCTGTCTCCGGCAGATGAGAGAGGGTTGTGCTAATGCAGTGGAGACAGAAATAACCTGATGATGATGATGAATCTAAACATGGCGAGCAAAGATAGTACAACTATTACTGGTATAAACTATACTCCTTCCTTTATTAACTGCACCTACCTTTTTCTGTTATTCTTGTCCTCTACCCAAAGATTATAATGCCTATATATAAGTTACTTTATTACTGTATCTTCTTATTTTTTTACGTGCAATAAAGAGTAATTGAATTAAGTAGAAATTAATTTAGTGCCAGTGAAAAGGTGTTCAGTGCACTTCCTATCTAACTTGCCGTGATATAGTATATATTATGTATATGTATTATTATTTTTTGACCTACCGCTTGTTTTAGCTTTTCCCACAGTGAAGGTTGGCTGGAAGAGATCTCTTATAGAGATAAGTACCTTTGTACACTTTTATGATATGCCCCCCTTTTTTTGTAAAATTATGTGCAATAAAGATAATAATAAATAATAAATACATAAGTCAGACATTCACACCAATTATCCAGTCCCAAACTAGGCAGAGCCTGTGCTATGGTTACTAGATAACGGATACACATACTTAAATAAATATATAAACATCCAAGACTTGGGTACAAACATTCATATTCATCATACGAACATTTCCCTTTAGCGGGATTCGAACCCGCAACCTCCAGTGTGGCAGGCCGAGAGCTACCCGTTCCGCCACGGAGGTAGTCGAGAATATAATTAAAGGTTCTAACTCAGCGTGTGTCGCCGCTGGCATATAATACATTCGTCACTTCGGACCAATATGGAATAAAAAATAAGATTTTGGTGTTTCTGACAAATGTGGACTAAATCAATGTTACTGCGTAAAGAAGCGACAATTAACTCCCCTGGACAGTTAAACGTCGCCCGCTAAATTGAGCACAGCTGCCAGTACAAAATTACTACTCCAGTTGCTATCGACAGGCGCTATAAGTTAGTAGAGAAGCACTTATGTCGTTGACGTATAACGTTGTCCCTCTCTCAATAGACTATGCTCGCATGCTAGGTGTAGTAGCCCTACATTAATTTACGCACACGCACAAACGTGTACGTACAGGCTGTTGCGTTGTACTTAAATCTGTATGTCTGTTTGTGTGTCTTGTAAGTGGAAAGTTCGTGTCGCTCCGCTTTGCTGCGATGCTGGTAATTCTGCCAGAGCTCTCGTAAGGACGAGTGTATCCTTGCTCAGCGCATACACTGTATTTCATCATCAGCCTGAACGAGTTCACTGTTGGACATAGGCCTCTCCCAGGGTGCGCCACTGAACCCTATCCTCGACTCTTCTCATGCCAGCCTCCCTACGCAGATCGTCGCTCCATCTAGCCAGGGGACGTCCCACACTACGCTTGCCCAGTCGCGGTCTCCACTCGACGACTCGTTTACCCCAGCGGTAATCGGTTCTCCGACAGATGTGACCAACCACTGCCAATTTTTGGGCCACGTACCTACCACTTAACCTAACATTTTTAGCTATGTGGAAGACTTGAGTTCTCTGGCGGATCACCTCATTTCAGATCCTGTCCCTTAGAACACTGTATTTGGAAAATTACTATAACCATTACTTAATCTAATCATGATCCGAGTATAACCTGAACATATAACGGAACTGAGGTCCCAGATAATCCCCTAACGTCATTATTACAGTATATTACCAGTACAATTATATCGTTCAATGCGGTGAGCGCGTATGAATTAATTCATGCATTTAAATCCGCTCGGTGGCGTTGCATATGCATGAGCGCACTAAATGTAGTTTCGCTAGTGCCAGTCCAGGGACGGCTGCAGGAGATAGAGCCTCGTAAGGTGGGACGCTAAAATGCAGGTTACCATATTTCTACCAAGACTGCGTCTCGTCATAGGCTTTGAATTGGAAATAACTATGCCTGTGCTGAGTTAAATAATTAAGTATCTAGAGCCTTCCTACACGTAGCACAGAGTAGAATTTTTACACACTTTCTGTAAAAAAACTACCAAACTACTCACTGCTGAGGATCGCAACCGTACAAACACTCCTCTACGAATTTCGGTCATTGGCCAGCCGCACCGCTTCATACAGAGATCCGCCACCCACCCATTCACCAGGTTTGACCACCTCGTCCGAACTCGTCCCAAGATGATGAGCTTCTCCAGGTCGTGTTTGGGGTATATTAGTAATCTTCTTTAAGACCACATCTCAAAATCGTCAATTTTGAACGATCACGCCTTTTAACGCACCGCCTTTGTACAATTTACGCAAATCTATACTTACCTACTTGTTTATAATTATTTAAATAATGTAACAGAACATAATTATAATAATTATAAATCAAATACAAAACTGAACTGCATTCACGACAAATAGGAAACTTGCCACAGCTCGCCCCAGGAGGCCGGAGGCATTGCCTAGCTGGGAAGCTTATACGCTGGGCGAAGTAGCCTCTCTAATATAACAAGTACATACCTATAACTTACTTGTTGTATTCTAATTCATATAAACTGGAAGTCACATATCCAAAAATTGCGAACAAAACTATCTAGATTTACATACGCACTACGCGAGATCAAAAAAACAACAGACTTACTAACTGCAACAGTTACATACTATGCATATGCTTACGCTTGGCTCAGCTACGGTGTCATCATGTGGGGAAATAGCACGGATGCACACACCGTTTTTATTTTGCAAAAGAAACTTATCCGAATTCTCTTCAATATAGAGCAAATATCGAGTTGCAAACCATATTTTCAGGAACAAAAGATTCTTACATTGCCGTGTATATACATATTAGAAATTTGCAAATTCGTTCGTAAACATCCAAACTTCTACAAAACCCGAGGAGACATACCTACGAAATACCCGCTACGCAATAAAAGCAGACTGATGCAACCTACTTCCAAGTTAGGACTGCACTCGTCCAGCCCTCTTGTCATGTCAGTAAAAACATATAATCACCTGCCCGAAATAATAAAAGAAGAAACTAACAATAAGATATTTAACAAATACCTGAGACAGCTATTAATTTCCAAAAGCTACTACACATTAAATGAATACCTAAATGATAAATTACGATCAAATTAGATAACAAACAGATATGCAACAAATGAAATAAAAATATTATTTATACAAATAATGCATAATACGAGTACATTTATGTACATAATGTATTAAACAACTTGATAACGTCGACAATACTGTTGGTCCTTCTCTCTCCTACTTGCTGTGCCCAAATGGGTCCATGAGAACTCTGTCTTTTTATTATCTGTTAACACCATGGAATGCAATAAAGTTTACTGATTACTGATTACTGAATAATAATAATTTATTTGCAATAAAGAATGTATCTGTCTATATATCTCTTCTACATAAAATAATTAAAAGTCACACCTTTTTTATTCCCTGCATTCTTAAATATGGGGCCCTACGTCCTTAAAAGGTAACCTGCAGCCGTCCCTGGCTGCTGGCGTTAGGTGGACGAAGAACGGATCCTCAACTTAAACTTATCGTTGCTTCAACAATAGTGCTTTACTGTTTAAAGACTACCTATTTGAATGATGAAGTTAAACGGCGTTATTTCCCTTTTTTTGCCTCTAGGTACATTTACTTACTCAAATTTAGAACCCATCTAAGGTTTAATATCCTACAGCAAGCTTATATCGATAATGGGCCCGATTCTGAAGGCATACCTTTAAAATTAGACAGCTCTAAAATTGGTTTCGTCTTTATCTTCATAATAATGTACGACAAGGATAGCAACAGTTTTAGTGCTGTCAAATTTTAACATTGTGCCTTCAGAATCGAGCCCAATAACTGTCTAAGATGATATTCTGAGTTGTCTATGCGATGCACAATCTCTATTTTTGTAGTTATAATTTCTAATCAAGGAGTGAAATTTCCCACTTTCCTTCTCTCTCACACCGGATATGACGTCTCTTTGATAATCTATTTGTAAAGAGGAAATATCTTATTCGTGTGTCAGTGTCACACAGGCTAATCTGTATGACATTGTTTGCATGAAATATATAAATACTAGCTATTGCCCGCGACTTCGTCCGCGTGGACAACCTAACATCACAAATTATTATGCATTTCCCGTAGGAATGGGATCTTTTCTCGGGATAATCACTCAATGTCATATTACCGGTCTCAATTAAATCTGACCTTATTTCAAATGAGACTACTAAGAACTTTTTAAAAAATGGGTCCCCTATTAACTTCCGCGACTGTACTTTATGAATAGTGTATTTCATAATATGTATATTTTGTTACAGGTAATATTATAGGTACATTGGACAAGTTGGAACGTGACGTCCTTGAGAGTCTGAAGCCCCCTTATGTATGGTGTGAAAGTAAGTCTAGTAGACTAATAAATATTTGTCTGGTTTAACTGTGTCTGCTAGTGTTTATATCAGTATTTAAATAAATAAAATTATTCGCGAAAGAGTATAGGGAATACCTTTCCTTTGTAGGAAACTAAATACCACTCTATTGGCAAAATAAAGCCCTCGTCTCGGATTATGTACTTTTATTTCCGTCTTGTCTAATATTCTCCCTCGTCTTCTCTCTAGTCTGTCATCATCGTCCCTGTCACCGTCACCAACAAGCCAGTAGTCAAGTGGCCAGGCAGTCAGGTCATACAGTCTCTTTGTCTGTAACATCCTGTGACTTGCCCTGAGCGCAATCCACTGAATACATGTAGATTCTTTGTATTGATTGATAACATTACAAATGTCTGTGTGTGAGACTGCCCCCTCAGTCAATCTGGGAAATCAGTTTTGTGGGGTTTTACTGTAATCTGTATTAATGTTTTCATCATCAGGTTATTTTTGTCTCCACTGCAGGAGCACAACCCTCGTTCATCTGCCGGAGACAGACGGAGGATTTGGCCTACACTCCCCGCGCTGGCCAGACGGGTTGGGGAGGCCTGATTGATGTTTTATAATGTATTCCCTCAGTCGCCTTGTACGACATCCACGGGAAGAGTTGGAGTGGTCTTATTCTACTCTACCGGAAACCACACGGCAATGTTTTAAACGTGTTGTAAATTACAGAAACTCAATTAAATCTTACTAAAGCATACTATCAACTTTAGTAAGATAAAATCTTGATGAATTGAAAAAAAAACTATCTAAGACTGGCTCAAAAAGACTGCTTCCAGAGCCGTAAATCACAGTGTAATAAATATAAATCACCCTGATGATGATTAAGTTCAAATTTCATATAAAAGCCACCGTGTTCTGTGCACGGGAGGGTTTTTCAAACGGTCAAAACTGGAATTATAGTAGTTTTATACACCGGTGATGGAACCAGACTATTTCACATTGTTTGTTATCGTTTAATGCTAAATTAAATTAGGGTTTTGTTTACAGCAACTAGCATTTCCGCCCCAACTAGCACACTGGCTAAATATACAATAATTAGCCATAAAATAATAAATAAAAATAAAATTAATAAGAAAGATTTTGGTCAGAGACTCACTTCTACTACTACAAAATTATAACCTAACGATGTAACCTTCAGAAAACCGAAAGACAGGCCACACTGCAACGATGTTCGAGGCTCTGTAACTTGGTGTTTACTAGATCATCGTCACTTATGAGCCTTCGGGCACGACGCTCAACCGCGTCCAGAGCAGCCAGCTGATACTTGGCAGAGCCATCCCAAAGGTGACTGCAGTACTCCATACACGACCGCACTTATGCTTGGTAGAGGCTGAGAAGCTGTGCCGGTGAGAATTACCGCTTAACCTAGAAAGAAAGTCAAGTTAGCAAGATAAGCACTTATGTAGTTAACGTATAACGTTGTCCCTCTCTCGATCGACTATGCTCGCGCGCTGGGTGCTGTAGCCCTACAGTAATTTACGCACACGCACAAATGTGTACGCCTGGAGTACCTGTAGTAATAGGTAATAAAATCTGTTCGCTGGAGCGGTACAAGTGCGCGAAGAATTGCAAAATGTTTTGCATCGGAAGAAAATGATATGGCATGTCCCCTCCGGGTCGAGCCTGAGGCCGTGTTGCTCTGGTTTAAGCAATGTAGACCTAAGTGTGCATACTGAAGGCACATTTCTATATATAAAAAAATTCAATTTAAAAGTTTAAAAAAACAACACAGATAGGCGACTCGATTTTTGTTTCGCCAACAGTTTAAAAACGAAACAAAAATTTAATAAGTGGCGAGGAATTCATTTGAGCGTCCACATTATCATAAGCCCCGCCTGGCCCGCACATCCGTCCGTGTCTCGCGTATATTGAGAACCCCTGCAAAAGGATTTATTGGAATACTGGTACACTCACCAAAGGACTAGAGGGATTCGCTTGGTTATTTTAGAGTAACCGTTGAAAATATATTAATATATAACGTCGTTGTTTCTGAAATATCTCCTGGTACTAGCTGGTGCCCGCGACTTCGTCTGCGCAGGATTAGTATTTCGAGTAGCTTATATTGGTGTGGCGTATATAGCGATAATAGTATCTATTTTCATTTAGGAATCAATTTATTACTACCAAATGTGCATTGGAAATAAATTATCAAATTTTATTGTAGTTATGGTTCACTATTTTGGCTATAATGGCTTACACATAAGATATAGATATATACTGTGGCGGGATTTTATGTAGGACTATTTAAGATAAACATTTCCATCATACATTACATATGTGTAACTCTAGCGGTTTTGGCAGCGCACGCCAGAATAGCTCGCAGATGGTAGATTTTTTCCTACTTACTTGATATTTTGAACAATTCACACAATATTTTTATAAATTGTAGCCTATGTGTTATTCTGATGTATAAGCTATATTATTGTAAAGTTTTATTAAAATCCATTCAGTAGTTTTTACGTGAAAGAGTAACAAACATCCATCCATACTTACAAACTTTCGCGTTTATAATATTAGTAGGATGTAGTCTTCGAGAGTAGCGAGAGTCATAGCCGAGAGGATTAGCAAGCTGAAGTAGTAGTGGGTGGGCCATATTTATCACAGAACTGACGACCTTGGGGCACTCCCGCTTCCTCATCATTCTCCTGCCAGTAAGGGGAAGACCAGTCCCTGGGACTGTACGCTGCCTTGGGCGCCAGGTAAATTATAGAAGTAATGAGTCGAGGCAGGAAAAGAGGTCCCGAGGAGTTCTAGAGTGGAGATCGCGGATCGACACGCGCAGGGTGAGAGAAGGTGGCTGGATGCGGAGGGCGGAGGACCGGGTGTGGTGACGTTCATTGGGGAAGGCCTATGTCCAGCAGTGGACGTCTAAAGGCTGATGTGATGAGAAGGGTATTGTGGTCGTGAAATATTTTTATTTTATTCGTTTTTTTTTGTCCGTCTGTCCTGTCCGCACGCCTTAATGTAGCGGCTAAACCATTGGTCTAGTTGACAACTTGAACTTACAAGTTGCAGACTAATTTATCCGACGATTCTTTATGATTACCCGCTGGAAAAAAGCGCCATTTTGTCAAAAACGGCTCTAAAGATTTTGATCAAACTTTCTCCTAGCGTAATACCTTACGTGGGTGGAGCTGTCGTGTTTCGCTGCAAACTCTGATACCAATTTATAAGACGCCTAAAGAAATCCCATTAGTTTCCAATAACAATTCACGCAAATCGCTCTCTCAGACCGTTTCCGTTCCTACAGAACCTTTTCTTATTGTCGCTCAGGACGAAATGGGTCATGAACGACATAAACGATACACATTTATCGGAGTGGGTCCAAATTGAGTGAGCCAGTGATTTAAACAATTATCCACTCAGTTGGTCGCGAAAATTGTTTGAGCGCTGGAGGAATTGTTCGCTTGTGTCTTACCTAGGGGATGTGGCTGTGACGTCACCAAATTGCGTCACGTAGTGCCTGGATTCGTGCACAAATAAATCGAGCAGCTGGTTTAAAGAGTGTTATTACGAGGAATCGGAATTAGGTAGTCTCATTTATTTGCAGGCAATGTCACCGCTAAACAATAATCATCCCCCAGAATGCAGAAAGGAGGTTGCGGGTTCGAATCCCGCTAGGGGCAAATGTTCGTATGATGAATATGAATGTTTGTACCCAAGTCTTGGATGTTTATATATTTATTTAAGTATGTTTATCCGTTATCTAGTAACCATACCACAGGCTCCGCCTAATTTGGGACTGGATAATTGGTGTTAATGTCTGAGATATTATAATTATTATAATTATAATGCCACTTTTGGTGGGCTGTCCATTGGGGGATTTGCCACAGAACATTAAAAGAGGTATCATCTTGTCCATAGATTGTTGACTAGCTATTGCCCGCGACTTCGTCCGCGTGGGCCATTTAACATCACAAATTATTATGAATTTCCCGTAGGAATGGGATGTTTTTCGGGATAAAAACTATCCTATGTCCCATTTTAACACCTAACCTATATGTGTGCCAAGTTTCATCACGATCCGTCCAGTGGTTGAAGCGTGATTGAGTAACGAGCAACCGCTATATTGAATGTCATTACTAAATGTCTCTTTTCAAAAGTCAATTTAGTCTGTAATCTATTATTTAAATGACACTTGGAATTCATATTTTTTTCACAAAATAATTAGTCAAATTAAACGGGTGAAAATAAAACAAGAATAATGTGATGGCTTCCTAATTTACCTTATATTTATACAAACTCATTTTTCAAAGATAAATAAGAAAAACAAATATTTGTGTATGGAAAGGGAAGTTAAGGAGACTGGGCAGCCTGTGCTGAAATATTGTCTTGTTGCTTAGAATTAAAAAAAAAGTTTTCAATACAACCTTTAAGACACCACGGGTGATCTTATCCTCTACCCAAAGGTCCATCATCAGCTTTAATACGTCCACTACTGGACATAGGCCTCCCCAATAGAATACCAATTTTTATTTTTATTCAGTTTTAGCCATATCATCCAACTCTTCCTGTGGATGTCGTACAAGGCGACTAAGGGAACATTATAAAACATCAATCAGGCCTCCCCAACCCGTCTGGCCAGCGCGGGGAGTGTAGGCCAAATCCTCCGTCTGTCTCCGGCAGATCAGAGAGGGGTTGTGCTCCAGCTGTGGAGACAAAAATAACCTGATGATGAACTAATTCATAAATTACTTCGTGCAATTGCAATGTCCTTTGCACTTCAGCAGCTGTGGGGCTTCTCCACGGGAGTCCACGTGGGCTGATCAAAGGTTATGGTGATATCCTTTGCTCTAAGCGACTCTCCCTCGACGCTCTAGTGACACAACCCACAGCTTTGATCCGTTAAAGCGTGCTCTCCATGTTTATATTTGTCCTATACACTTCATCATCATCAGGTTATTGTTGTCTCCACTGCAGGAGCACAACCCTCTCTCATCTGCCGGAGACAGACGGAGCATTTGGCCTACACTCCCCGCGCTGGCCAGACGCGTCGGGGAGGCCTGATTGATGTTTTATAATGTATTCCCTCAGTCGCCTTGTACGACATTCACGGGGAGAGTTGGAGTGGTCCTATTCTACTCTACCGGAAACCACACGGCGAATTCACCAATCCCCCTGAATCCGTGCCTGTTTTAAACTAAACAATTAACACACGGTGAGAGCAGGGGGAGGCAGGGGGGGAGGGGGCAGGAACCCAGTGACGTCACGGGTACTAGGACAGTTAAATAGAACAGCAATAACAGCAGTTTATAGTTTGATCCTAAACTCGCTTGTCAAGTTGCAAATGAAACTTACTTTATCGTTCCTCCTGACTAGGGTTGTGTTTTTGCCACCTTATTTCAAGGAACATGACTTTGTAGGCCTTATTCATCATATCAGCCCTCAGACGCCCAATGAACGCCACCACACCCGGTCCTCCGCCCTCCGCATCCAGCCGCTTCCGGCCACCTTCTTCAGGTCGTCGGTCCACCTGGCGGCGGGCGGGGCGTCTCACACTTTGGTATTCACTCGACGGCTAGATGTAGCCCGCCCACTGCCACTTGAAATTGCTTCCTATTGGCTCTGTCGATGAGAATAGATAATGCCGAGTGTTGAATAATTTGTGTATTTTTTATGTTATAAACTTACCACGCGATTCATACAACTATTTTAAATATATTTGTGAGTAAAAATAAAAAAATACAGGACGATTGAAAACAAAATCGAAGTACCCCGAAGTGAACCCATGAGGAATATAAAAAAAGGGTACTTTCTGAATAATATTTTTGGGATTTTTATTGAGTATTTATGAATTTATCGTGAACGTGGAAAGGGGTGTTGTTTTCTAATTGCTTGTGAGAAAAGCGCTCTGTCTCTCTGTCTCTCAAGTGGGCCCGTTCCAATTTTAATAAATGAGTCTTCCCAAGGAAGTGACAGTTAATTAGGACTAGACAAAACTGAAAAGAAGCACTTTTCGAGTTTTAAGGCAATAATATTCGTCTTAAAAAAGTGCGTTATAAATATAAATAACTTTATTTTTCAAGAACATTCACTTCCTTATACTAGATATATATATATATCTATGTAGATATATTATCACAAGCAAGTAGTCTAGCTATCAAACTAGGTATATCATTTACATTTATTTTCATATGCCGGTCCTCCCCGACAGGTCAGTCGCTCGTGTCGGTTCTACTCCCGGTTTGTCGGATAACTTCCCCGGGTTGTTTCCGCTGGCTCGTGCAAGCGAGTGTAATATTAAATTATCGTTGCCCGCGACTTCGTCCGCGTTGACAACTTAAAATCACAAATATACTTACTTGATATTTTGGACAATTCACACAATATCTTTATAAATTGTAGCCTATGTGTTATTCTGATGTATAAGCTATATTCCATTCAGTAGTTTTTACGTGAACGAGTAACAAACATCCATCCATACTTACAAACTTTCGCGTTTATAATGTTAGTAGGATTAACGGTGGGACGCCCCGCCGCTAGTGCAGACCGCAGATCAGCACGCGCAGGGCCCACCCTCCAGATAGACCGGGGACCTGAAGAACGTGGCCGGTAGCGGCTGGATGCGGAGGGCTGAGGACCGTGGTGGCATTCATTGGGGAAGGCCTATGTCCAGCAGTGGACTTCTAGGGGCTGACATGATGATGATGATTTAAATATTATATTTACTGTATTGATTATTGCTGTATTTATATATGTATGTATTTAAAACTAACCTGTTTTGTATCTGTGTCTAATACTTGTATCTTAACTATCTTATGTATTAAAATTGATCTTATGCGCTCAAATTGCAATGTCTTGCACCTACTTACCACAATCTCAGCATAACTCAAAGGTTGACTGGTAGAGAAAATCTTCATCATTAAGATCGCCTGTTATGCAACAAAGTTTATAAATATAAATTAATACACAATTATTTACACACGCAAAACGTAACACCCTGTTGCACTGTCTTAGTTTTAAATTGATAATAATTTTTTTATATCAAGTATTTGAAGTGTGATTGGCAACACTACCCCTCTCCCCTAACCCCGCTCCCCCTCTCAATTCTTGAACTCCGGTAATTAAACAAGCTTTATTTCATTACAGCTGATAACAGAGTTTCTGCTTCAAATTACTTTAAAACAGAATGTGAATTAGATATGACGACCTAAAGAAGGTAGCCGGAAGCGGCTGGATGCGGAGGGCGGAGGACAGGGTGTGGTGGCGTTCATTGGGGAAGGCCTATGTCCAGCAGTGGACTTCTATATTTCATTCCAGATTCATAGTCCTATAAAAACCAACGCTATTTACGTCTCGGTAACATATACATGAAAGGGTCACCAGCAGCAAAAACAGGTTTGAATTACCATGTAAACTTTGCAGTCCACTTAGGAACACCATCTATTGTGTATTTTGTTTTCGAGACGCAAATGCGTTTGTTTTCATAGGACTATTAATCTGGAATGAAATATAGGGGCTGACATGACATGATGAATTAGATTTGTTTGTCTTCACTGATGTCAAACAGACCCAAAATGGCCGGTGGTTTTGGGTATTTTTTTCACCCCTTGCAACGAAGGCGTATAAATATCGATAGTTTGAAAACTCGATATAATCTTTTTACAAAATAATAGGTCGTCCTAGGAGGACGTTCACGGATCAAATTAGTAACGTCCTCAAAACAAGCTGGGGTCCGCAGTGAGAAGAATAAAAGGAGGTGCATGAAAAGGTTGATGAATGTGAGTGAGGCTAGTGAGGATCGCGCAAAGTGGCGATACATCGTCTATGCCTACCCCTTTGGGACCAAGGCGTGAACATTATGTATGTATGTATAAAATAATCCTGCTTATCCTCTGAGTGCGTACCAAAATTTGATTAAACATGGCTTACTCAATGCAGCCAATATATTTAATTGGCTTTACAAAAAAATTAGCAATCCAGTATGACATTAATTGCTGACTGATTTATAAATGTTTGCTGGCCATAAGTTGCTGAGCAACTAGTCATTTTGTCTGAGCGAATACATTTTGCTGATCACAAACAAACGAATATTTTATGCCGTTTTAGTCCTGAGTCAGTATTTTTAATTAGGTTAAGGAATAATGTGTCATATTTCAAATACAGTAAAGGCTATGGATCTGCCATGCATCCGTATTCCGACAGTTATGCGTCAGTGGTTTTTCAGTGCATTATCAGTTCAGTCTCATGAAATTTCGTGACGGATCGATAGCCTTTACTGCATTATTCCTTAACCTAACTAAAAAAGACTGACTCAGGACTGAGGCGGTACTGATAGGGCCCAATGAACCTTAAATGATACCCAAAAAAATCTGTCCCTATGGCTTTCAATTCATTTTCATTTCATTTATTCAGCCTTAAATTGTATGTACATCAAGTTCTTAAAATATATTTTAGTCCTAATACAACTGTACCCAAGGGTGTAGCTTAAAATATCTTATAATAAATAAATTCTAAATTACACAATGTCAGATATTAAAAATTAAAATAAACATGTCACAAAACAAACACCAAGAATTAAATAAGCTCTATCAGTTATCCATCATTTATAAATTCATCTAGGTTGTATGAACATTTTTTTATAAGTAATAATTTTAGTTCACTTAGAAACTCTTTATCAGTTAGGGACTTGACCTCCTCAGACAATTTATTATAAACTAGGACCGCATTATGTAAAAAGGTCCGTTGATATGCAGCAGTACGGCATCTAGGCACATGCAGTTCAGGTTTGTGTCTGAGATTAAGCCTATCATTTTTAAAATCCCTATAATATTCCTCGCCATGCTCATTAGTATTGACCCGGGTTAGAACAGTCGACCTCATGAACACGAAGCAAGCCCACTGCCAACTAGGCTACCTCGATATATAAACGATAATTATAAATATCTTTCCCTTTTATCGCCAAGTGTAAATAAAAAAAGATGGAAGTTTCTCCAACTTTTCAAAACTTTTGTAAATAAAAAAAGCGCAACCGCAAAAGATATATCGCCTAACTTCGGACAGATTTTCGCAACAGATAGAACACACAAATTAAAAGCCTCCGAAGTTCGAAAGAAACCTTCAGACTAGAGCTGTGTCGAAGAAAGAACTAGTTCATTGGTGTGAATCAGTCTTAGAAATGAATAAATGCAGAGTATATTTTTTATGTTAAAATATCAATTCATTTATTTTATTACAGCGTTCATGATAGACAAACGCTGAAATTGCAAAATCTTGCACTAACTACCACAGTGTCTCACATGATCCAAAGGTTGGCAGGTAGAGAATGTCTTTGATGCCGGTGATCAGTGTGTTATTATTTTTTAATCAACTAAACTTTAATACTGTGTAAGTATTAATTTTGACTATTTACTTGACATTTTTCTTTATTATTTAAATTAATTATGGGCCCGATTCTGAAGGTACACATTTAAAATTTGACAGCGCTAAAATTGGTTTCGTCTTTATTTTCATAATACTGTGTGACAAGGATATCATCAGTTTTAGTGCTGTCAAATTTTAACATTGTGCTTTCAGAATCGAGCCCAATGTTGACATAGTAATTGTTTATTTTTATTTACTTGACATTGGTATTAATTTATTTTTTGTTTGATGTATTATTTATTTTATTTTTGACATGTAATTTAATAATTACCAATAAAATTGATTATGATTATAATTATTTAGCCGGCGCTATGCAGCTGATTTCTATAAAGCTTAAATAAATATGAGTGACTTGTGACCAGTTCTTTAAAGTGAACTGCATCAGTCGATCGAGTCAACTCTAGCCCTGGGAATGAATGGGAAGACATTTGTCTAAAGGAACCCTTCGGCCCTGTTTTAATTGTCTATCAATCAGTGGTTCTCAACCTTCCATAAAACTCCGTTTTGTGGCAAAATGAAAAAGGAACTTCCGAACTGTCAGCTGCGGTAAGCCTTTTCTTTAGGCTTTACGGTCTCAAAAGGATTAAAAAGCGTTAAGTTCTTGGGGACAATTCCTTTGTTAACTTAAGTCTTGCAGAACAAAAGGGATTTAGTTTAGAAACTCTATTGAATGTTACCAAAAGTCTAATGGCTGGGCTTTCGGTAAAAGTTATGAAAATGAGGAAATTAAATTAAATAAACTGTTTTTTATAGCTGGTCGTATGTATACGTCGTGTGGTTCCCGGATAAGAATAGGGCCACCCCCAATCTACCTGTGCGTGTCGTTGATTTCACAAGGAACGGGCAGCAGCGTTCTCCTGTGTATATTAGATCATTACAGCGATCACCAATCCGCCTGCCAAGCGTGGTAATTATGGCAAATCCTCCAATGGACAGCCCACTAAAAGTGTAATTCTATTGGGGAGGCTTATGTTCAGCAGTGGACGTGTTTCGGCTGATGATGATGTTACAATTCTGTGCCTACAGTGAAGAAGGATCTAACTCGGAATAGGCTACTTTTCAGGAGACAAAATACATGCTACAAACAAACTCTTTTCCACTCGCACCATAAGTAGCATGAAGTCAAAATTCGTATGAGTAGACATAGACATACTTTATTGATAACTTCTGTTACAGGTCAAATAAAATGTTTACACAAGTTAAATAAAATCAAATTATAGACAGGCAAATTACACACAATCAAATTAAACATCAATAACTAACGTAAATATAAAAATGTCAAATAAAATTCTTAAAATTAAATAAATTAAGTTAATGCGTTCTGAAAGAACTCTTCAGTACCAGGGAGTGAGGCTAGAGCAGTGTGTACTCAAAATTAGCATGCTCATTACTAGCACGTGCTTGATTTGTATTTATTTAATCTGTAGATACAAAGAGTACACATAAACAAGTCATCTAAAAATTTATTACAATAAATTATAATATTAATCAATTAAAATCATGTCACAACTGTAATTAATAAATTAATTATAAATAATATACCATTGATAAACATGCTATTAGGTTTGCTCGATATTAGCATGCTTTCTTGCACTACTAAGCATGTGTATACCTTAACTACAGCGTTTCAAATAAAATAAATTATAGCAACAGATGTATGTGGACGCGAATGGTATTTAACGATAATTTTACATGCGCAGACATCCTCACGATGCTATCATATCCTGTAAGTTGGTCACTCAGTCGTGCTTCGAGTACTAATAACCGCTCGGCCACGACTTTTGGCTTAGCGGGACGCGGCGCGGTGAGCGGCGCGGTTTCGGCAGGCGGAGGGTTGGCCGCTGATTGCGGCGCCTCGTGGCGTGCTGCTAACATTTTTGTACATTTGTTCTCGCCGCTCGCCGCCCCGCTCCTAGCTGCCGCTGGCAGCGGCAAGGTCGTGGCCGAGCGTATCCGCTTCTTATTCGATTCTTGTTCGATACGTAACAATACGACCGTTCGAGTGTAGTGGGCAAGCGTACGTACAATTTATATGGCGGCCACTTCGGCTCGGTTTTGATCCGTAAACGATCCGAACTGAGAATTTACTTATCGAATACGTACCGTTTACGTATGAGTGTGCAAACGTTCATACAGTTACTAAGAGGGCCAAACCGGGTCGGAAAAGAATACGAATCGAATAAGAATCGGATACGGATAAGTGCGAAAACGCCCTAAGCGTAATTTAAACTGCAAGTTTATATTTGCGTGGTCAGTACAATAATTCGCTCAGACAGGTAGGGGCGGATCTAGCCCTTGAAATAAGGCTGTTTCACGCCACCCGAAAATCGGCCAAGTTCGATTCGGACTGCGGACTCACGGTCGATACATTGCAGTACTACAAAGAAGACGTGTTGCGGTTGCGGGTTCGAATCCCACTAGGGGCAAATGTTCGTATGATGAATATGAATGTTTGTACCCAAGTCTTGGATGTTTATATATTTATTTAAGTATGTGCATCCGTTGTCTAGTAACCATACCACAGGCTCTGCCTAGTTTGGGACTGGATAATTGGTGTGAAGGTCTGAGATATTTATTTATTATTATTTATTAAGTCAATTGCGATGAAATAAAGACTAAATGTTACTGCAAATTAAGGCCTACGTTTTTCTGAAACCTCTATCAGAATCGGTACAGTAGTTTTGCGTGACTCGTGCACAAACTGACAAATAGACAAAATATCCAATAATGATCTTTATGTACTATATTACTTATCCTTCATTCCCCATTTTTATTTTTTGCAAGAATTTTCAATGTGCAGCGAACTTTACGTTCTTATTTCTGGTTCTAGAACATATTCTCCATTGGTGAAATAGTTGAAACGCTCGACTATTTACACGGAGAAAAAAATAAGTAGTCGGATAACGTCATTGCTGTTAAAAAACATCCACTCGTAAGGAATGGGCCGTCAACAAGCTGCGGACGTAGTTTGCAGTATGCAGTCGGACTACGTACTGCGAGTGGATATTTTTTCACAGTAGTACGTAGCCGGTGTGTTTCACCGGTAGTACGTGGGCAGTACACGTAGCCTGTTGTTGCAACGTTGTACTGTGTCTGTACCGTTATTACAGCGTCTCCATACGTCTGCTTAGCTACATACGTAAGGATGTAATTCAATTAGTAAAGATGTAACATCCTTAGTAATTGTGTAACCTGCTTATACGTAGTAGGCGCCGGGCCCATTATGGAGCATGTTGTTTCTCATAAACGCGTCATTGAAATACAACATTCTTACGTATGTGTCAACTAAATTACTGTTGTAACATACGGAATAAGTTGTACGGCGCACACACGGCAGTAATGTTAGTTAGGTTAAAAAGTAAGGTATTTATGAAGTTAGTATTTTTTTCTCCGTGTACCCAAAAACATTGGCTATAAATATTTGGCAACGATCTCTATGTATTACTAGATGGAGCGTTCCAAACAATCGCTTTGTTCCACGCAAGTAGCCACAACTCTTTCACATTCACAATGAAACTTGTGCAGTTACTACGCAGAACATTTAATTATTACTAAATATTGACGCTACGGTTAAATAAGGTCAATATTTAGTAAATAATTATAGGTTCTGAGTAGTAACTGCACAAGTTTCAAAGTGAATGTGAAAGAGTTGTGGCTACTTGCGTGGAACAGAGCGATTGTTTGGAACGCTCCATCTAGTAGTACATAGAGATCGTTGATATTTGGCATCTTTTTTCTGGCTCTCATTAGCATCAGCTCTTCTTTATCTTCATTTGAAGCTTTAAACTCATCCAGAAACTTTCCTTAAGATTAGCCTTGTAAATTCTTAAACCCCTCCGCATCCTAATCTGCGTTAAAATTCAACAGATACAGAGAGAAACTTTGCGGTGACAACGAAGACAAATTTTTCTCTCTCTATCGAGATAGCGTATCATCGTCATCAGTCTAAATACGTCCACTGCTGGACATAGGCCTCCCCAATAGAATACCACTTTTGGTAAGTTGTCTATTGGGGGATTTGCCATAATCACCACGCTTGGCAGGCGGATTGGTGATCGCAGTAATGATCTTAACATACACACAGGACAACGCTGTTGCCCGTCCCTGGTGCAATCCCTTAGTCGTCTTGACGACACCCACGGGAAGTTTGGGGGTGGCCCTGTTCTATGCCGTGAACCACACGGCAACGCATGACTAATCTATAGATAGCGTGTGACTAATCTTATCTCCTTAGGGGACCAGACCAGACGACACTTCGAACCTTCTGGATTTTTTGTACCCAACCACTACATACGCCTTAGAATTACTTTCTTGGCATATGCAGGTTTCCTTACAATGTTTTCTTTCACCGTAAGTCCTGTGGTATCCTACTAATATTACAAATGCGACAGTTTGGATATTTGGATGTTTGTTACTCAATCACGCTTCAACCACTGGACGGATCGGGATGAAACTTGGCACACATATAGGTTAGGTCCTGGAATAGGACATAGGATAGTTTTTATCCCGAAAATACATCCAGTTCCTATTGGAGATACATAATAATTTGTGATGTTTAAGTGTCCACGCGGACGAAGTCGCGGGCAACAGCTAGTTATAAATAAACCGTCCCATAAGCCTCCCCAATAGGTTGCCCTTTTTCTTGGGCTGTCCGTTGCCATAATCATCACGCTTGGCAGGCGGATCGGTGATCGCAATAATGATCTTAATATACACATGAGAACGCTACTTAATAAAATAAAAATAAAAGAGAATTTATTCAACGACATCATTCAGTTCAACAATGAAGTATTTGTAAGTAGTACATAGTCAGATGAATTGGTCGATGCCTCAGCGAAACGCTGCTTTTCAGGCATCGCCATTATGATTATACATCGCTAAAATCGAAGCTAGGGAAAAAGGAGTGGTGATCGTTATCTCTGCCAACGTGTAAGCACTACGTAGTACTACTGTACACCTCATTACAAGATTTTGTAAGGCCCTCCATAAATAATTAAAAATATATGTATAAAAGAAAAAAAAAATAATCACATTGCTAAAATGAAACATACCCACTGAAACATATCGTAGGGCTGTAGGGATAACAAACACATCATATAGACCAGATGCAGGTAGATTTTTGCCTAGACAGAAGCCATTCCTTACATAGTTTCTGAATGAGGCTTGAAAAGAATTGGTTCGCTGGTTCTTTTGGAAAATTCTTTATTAACAACTGACTATCAAAACATAAATGTCAAAATGATAGAAAAACAATAATATTATAAAAGAGGTGCGATTCTGCACATTTCTCCCCTTTAGAACAAAGTAAAAGAGGGGGGGGGGGGGGTCACACATCGACCTTTATTAGCTTTCGCACCGGCCTCCTTAAGGTTCCCGCGCTCGTGCTCACATCTGCCACACGAACGACTCCATCTTGACCTGGGAATGTCGCTGTGACTCGTCCTTTAGGCCAAGTCCCACGAGGCAGGTTCCCATCTGCGATAATTACGATGTCACCAACAGTTAGGTTTTCAACCTGTCCCCGTCCTCTGCGTGGCAACAAGGTAGGCAAGTACTCTGTCATCCACCGTCTCCAAAAATGATCGGTGAGTCTTACTGCCTTGCGCCAACCCAATCTGCAATTAAGGTCTACGTCGCTCAGGGTAGCTGGAATTGGACGACCCGATGAAGACCCCAGTATGAAATGAAACGGCGTGAGAGCCTCTGGACATACAGAATCGGATGACACGTGTGTCAGTGGGCGCGAGTTCACCAACGCTTCCGCTTCTGCAAGAAGTGTGCTTAATATCTCTTCGGAGGGAGCGCGTTCTCTCAAAGTTACCTTTAGTGCAGTTTTAATACTTCTGACAAGTCGCTCCCATGCTCCACCCATAAATGGGGCGGCTGGTGGAATAAAACGCCAATTAATCTTCTCATTACTTGCGAATTGATCAACTGATTCACCATAAAGGGCTCTTAGCTGACTCTGAGCACCGACAAAGGCTGTCCCGTTGTCAGAATACATCTCACTTGGCGTGCCGCGTCGAGCGATAAACCTCCTGAGACTCATCAAGGCGGCATCAGTAGACAGGCTGCAAACAATCTCGAGATGGACAGCGCGCGTTACCAGACACGTATATAAAGCAACGTATCTCTTTTCTCTTCGTCTTCCGATCGTGACTTGTACTGGACCAAAATAATCGATACCAGTGAACGTAAAAGGTCGTTGATGATGTGACAGTCTTGCTTCTGGCAAATTTCCCATTGGGGGTTGAAGGGGAGAAGCTCGACGTAAGCGGCAGAGACGACAACTGTGGGCCACAGATCTTACAGTAGATCGTAAGTGGATGATCCCTTGAGGCCGGTGCGACGTGCGAGAGTACGCGTTGGAGGAAATCGCGGGGTTGGTATAAATGTACATATACAACCATCTAATAGAATCAAATTCTCGGGACTAAGTCCCCGCTTTTGCAGGCTACGCATACGCAATAATGATAAAAATGTGTGCGCTCTGGCAGTTGCCCGAACCAACCGCAACCAAGAACTAAATCGTTTAGGATCCGCAGAAATTGGTTCAGACGACTCTTCAGTAGTGATTAGATGAGAATGAATGTGATGAGTATGAGCGTCTGGTTTCAACTCTTTGCTGCGACTTTCGTGCTTAGTTATACCTATGACGTCCAGTGTATATTGCTCTTTAATCAGACTCTCAAGGTTTGAGAGGTTGTTGTCTTGCATTAATTGGGATTCTACAATCGAAACGTGATTAACGAGTTCAATCGGTTTTGTTTTGCTACAGCTAAAACCAAACAACACCCAACCGAGGGCAGTATTAATAGCTACAGGTTGGGACTTAGTACCCTTACGTGTGGCTCTGGATAGCAGAAGGTGCCAATTGTCAATACCTATTATAATCATGGGTTTCGCGTTATCATAACATAGGACGTCTGCCAGCTCTGAAAGATGGGGATAGCGGCGGACATGATCTGGGAGGATAGACTGGGCCGTATGAGTCGAGACGCCTAAATTACTCATCGATCGAGCGTTGCTTATCAGATAAGTTTCAGATTCGTGTCGTCCCTTTATGTTAAAATCAATATACTGAACCCTAGTTTGCCTAGACAGGCCACCTACACAATCAATGTGAAGTATCCCTTCAGGTCCTTTCGCGCCTATCTGAGCTGATATATCGGAATCTATAAAGGTGGCTGTAGAGCCGTCGTCTAACAAAGCATGGGTGTCGACACTGCCCGAGGGACCTGTCACGGTAACAGCAATAACCTTAAGTAGTGGGCGAGATGGTAAGCTACGGTTCGGTGAGGAATATTCCTGAGTATTTGTAAGTGTTACTAATTCCTGTTTTTTATCAGCTAAATTACCTTCCGATGATTGCGAGTCATTAGAAAGAGCCGACGTCGCCGTCGCAGTACTCGCCGTCGTCGCCGGCATAGAGGAACTCGATTCTCCGTCCTCTTCGATTACGTGCGCAGCTGTACTACGATCGGAGTGTAAAATTGCATGATGACGGAACGTGCAACCTCCTATCTTACAAACTCTTTTCTTACATCCGTTGTACCTGTGACCTCCTTTGTATAAACATCTATGACACAATCTTTTTTCTTTTACAAAATGCCACCTGTCACTAACTGTCAGCATAAGAAATTTTTCACAATCTGACAGATGATGAGAATTTGCGTCACAATATTTGCAATTAGATTTCGAATCGCATTTTGATGAACTTTTTTCAGCTGCTGTATTTACCCTATCACGAGCCCTACGCCAGTAGTTGGGCGGAGCAGGAGCACAAGAAGCACTCGACATAGCGGGATCGCACAAACCGTACTTCGTTTGAAGACTTACTTCTTGTGTCAAAAAATCAGAAAGTAGTTCGACTTTACCTATGCCGCTTTCCTCACAACGAGCTGCATAATCATGCCACCGTGTCCGCAAAAGTAGAGGCAGCTTGGACAACAGTGAATTAAATAATTCCGGGGATCTTAGATAATCAGTCTCATTCATTAAACGAACTATCTCTACGCAATTGCGAACACGGCAAGCAAATGAGGCGAGATCTTTTCCCTCTCCACCGATTTTCGGAAGAACTTTCACTGCCGCCGTCTCCTCAAGAACTATGAGCTCCCGTCGACCAAATCTCATCTCTAGGGCGCGTATGACCTCTATAGGATCGCGCGCCGCGACTAACTGTATGCGGACCGCCTCGCGCGCCGCCCCGTGCAGGGCATTATTTAGACGCGCCATATTTTCGGCCGTATTGTAAAATCTGAAAGTGTCTTCATAGACACGCTTAAAACCTAACCATTCAACAGGCGACTTACCGTCAAAGCTAGGTAACTTAATATGGGAACCTGTGCCTCCAGAAGTAATTTTTGAAGCTATTACTTCTAACGTCTTCACTAAAGCCTCGTCCTTCGAACAGTGAGGCGATTGAGTCCCGTGGTAACCATACTCAATGTTGCCTGCTCTGTCTAAAACATTTGCTATAGGTACATGTTCATCCATTTTCCTGAAACATAAATTGTCATTAGTTTCAAGCCAGTTTCGCACACTGGCATGCATGCTGCTGTGATGGCTAGAGCGTCTAGACGCCGTCTCGACGTCGACGTCAATAGCGGCGAGCTTCGCTTGAAGCTCTGCTTCCGCAACTTTACGCTCAGCTGCCACCTCAGCTGCCTTTAGGCGGCGGTCGGCATCGACCCTACGCTGTTGAGCCTCCAGGTCTGCGACGCGACGAGCATGTTCCGCCTCAGCTGCTAGCCGTCTCGCCACGATGGTGGCGGACGAACGGCTTGATCGGGATGAAACGGAATTTGTGGTAGGAGGCCGTGATGCGGTCGTCGTATCAACGACACCGGTAGGTGCGCCCTCGCGAGACGTGGAGGGCAGCGTGTCCCCCGCCGCAACTACATTACCTTCCGTGCTACACTGTTTCCTGTTTTTACCCAACCTGGTTTCCATTTTACAACGGTAAAAGGACCAAAAAATGAAAAGAATTGGTTCGC
Source organism: Esperia sulphurella (assembly GCA_947086405.1). Taxonomy (NCBI): domain Eukaryota; kingdom Metazoa; phylum Arthropoda; class Insecta; order Lepidoptera; family Oecophoridae; genus Esperia; species Esperia sulphurella. The sequence continues at coordinate 560,307 of OX352281.1, read as the reverse complement.
TGGTTCTTTTGGAAAATTCTTTATTAACAACTGACTATCAAAACATAAATGTCAAAATGATAGAAAAACAATAATATTATAAAAGAGGTGCGATTCTGCACAAGGCTAATGTAGCTTCGTTTTTGGAGGCGGTAGATCGTTCCAACATTTGTATGCCGCAAAACGAAAACTCCCCCTAAAGGCCTCCAATCTTGGAAACGGCAGTACTAATCTAGAATGCCGCACAGACCTAGTTCTCTCCCAAATTCTGTCTGTCCATATAAGTTTTTTGCCGTGTGGTTTCCGGTAGAGTAGAATAGGACCACTCCAACTCTTTCCGTGGATGCCGTACAAGGCGACTAAGGGAATACATTATGAAACATCAATCAGGCCTCCCCAACCCGTCTGGCCAGCGCGGGGAACGTAGGCCAAATCCTCCGTCTGTCTCCGACAGATGAGAGAGGGTTATGCTCCTGCAGTGGAGACAAAAATAACCTGATGATGATATAAGTTTTTTAGCAAGATATGTTGGCGCGCCAGTATCTCTGAAATTAAATTATACATAGCTGAAATCGAAGCTTCCTACTTCTTCTAGCTTCTTCCCGACTATGGTGCAATATCAGTCGCCTTGACACCAGACGGCTGCTGAAACTTGTACAAAGTCATTGGTACTTTGGGTGGCGAGTGCACAAGCTACCACGCCTCTTAGCGTACGACAAAATATTCTTCAAGTTGGAACAAGTTCAAAAACGTTTCTTAAGATATTTGTATAAGAAAAACCATCAATACTACCCTTTCATGTATCCGACTCGCTTCTTGGAGGGACATCTAGGTTACGACTGCCTCGAACTGAGGAGAAACTTAGCCCTGGGTGGGTTCGTCTTACACGTAATCAGAAACAAAATTGATTGTGTGGATCTTGTCGGAAGGGTACTAAAAATGTACGTGCCCGAGTGTTACCTACGAGCGCGGAGTCACCCGCTGTTCATAACACCGCACTCGCGCACTAACCTCTATCGGCATTCGCCCGTCGCGCGCACTGCAGCTGTTCGGTCCCTGCTCGCCGAGGCACCACACTGTGACGTGTTCGTGGACGGCTGATGACGGAATGTAAGGGAATGCTAGAGAGAGGAATGCCTGTTTCGTCTATAGCATAAAAATTATTGTAACGCAATGGAATAATAATCTGTAATGTTTCAATATTTTAAATAAATAAATGTCTAAATGTCAAGTGCCTCTCCGCTTTCTCTTTCCGTCTCAGTGAAATGGCAACAAACCATCGAGACGACTGCGGCCAGTGCAAATGAAGACTAAGTGAGAGTTATGTCCTGCCATTATTATCTGTTATTTGTAAAGACTGGCTGAAAGTAACAACATTCTTCGCTTAGAAGATTTAGGACAAGTTTAGTTTGTGTTTCGCGAAAAATATACAGTTGTCCAAGTGACGAGTGCAACTACCGAGTTCTTCCCGTGGGTGTCGTCAATGCGATTGAATGGATTGTACCGGGGACGGGCAGTAGCGTTTTCATGTATATCATCATCAGCGTACAAGAGCCCACTATTGGCCATAGGCGCGAAGGCGCGCCACAGAACCGATCTTCGGTTCTTCTCGTCCAGTCTCTGCGAGCCGCCTAGGGGTAACACGCACTGCGAATTTATTCCCGCGATTTTTTCCGCAGAATTCTGTGACATATGGAAGTTGTATGAAGCTGCACGCATTGCGGAAAAGATCCCGCAACCAAATCTGTGTTTTGCTGCAGTCGAAATAGGCCGTCGAAGTAGTACATAGAGATCGTTGTTTACTGCAGATTTCATCGCGCCGCGCAGACAGGAGTTGGGGAGTATGGGGGGGGGGTAGGCTTTCGTCACAAATATGGCGCGCAGTCGGACGTCAGCTGATTGAAAACTTACAGCTTTTTCTCTTGATGATATTTTTTTCACTTGTAATTATAGCACGCAATCTTGGCGTCACGCGGCAAGCGACGTATTAAGAAAGACAAATATGAGCAATTTTTTTTCTTTAAACTTTCTCTTTTCAAAAATTGGTTTGAAACCATATTTATGCATTACTAGCTGGTGCCCGCGACTTCGTCTGCGCACGATTAGTATTTTGAGTAGCTTTTTTGTAGGACTATTTAAGATTTCCATCATACATTACATATGTGTAACTCTAGCGGTTTCGGCAGCGCACGCCAGAATAGCTCGCAGATGGTAGATTTTTTCCTACTTACTTGACATTTTGGACAATTCACACAATATCTTTATAAATTGTAGCCTATGTGTTATTCTGATGTATAAGCTATATTATTGTAAAGTTTCATTAAAGTCCATTCAGTAGTTTTTACGTTAAAGAGTAACAAACATCCATCCATACTTACAAACTTTCGCGTTTATAATATTAGTAGGATTACATGATAATTAGAGGAGGAGGGGGGGGGGGGGGTCTTGGCATATACTACGGGCGTCATTCTAGCAATGGAAATCACTGCCTCCGGCAATTGAGCCCAACAAGCTCTAAGTCAACTAGAATCCCAAACACACCGCGATCGACTCCAATTCCAACAATCTATCTCAGAGCTTCCAATACTGCAATGTGGAAAATTTCCCCGGCTAACCAAATACGACCCCGCCGGGTACTCTAATGATATTTACTCTATAAATACGTCTTCCTAACGTCTTATTGCCTCGCCCACAGCTGGGGACGTTTCCCCACAAGATTACCTCATTCGGTGTATAAGAAAAATATATCCCCAGATTGTTGTATGTCCCATTTGTGGCCCATGTTCTGTTATGAATCCTTTTGTGTGTCTGGACTATAATAAGCTTCTACAACGAACTATCGCTGGAAATCTAATAAATGAAAATGGAAAATTCGCGTGTCTGTGCATTGAAGATATTTGCAAAAAGAAAATTGGCGGTCGAAGGATAAGTAATAGAACACATTTAGACCGTTTTTGGAATTTTTAGGGTTCCGTAACCAAATGGCAAAAAACGGAACCCTTATGGACGTCTGTCTGTCTGTCCGTCCGTATGTCACAGCCACTTTATTCCGAAACTATAAGAACTATACTGTTGAAACATGGTAAGTAGATGTATTATGTGAACCGCATTAAGATTTTCACACAAAAATAGAAAAAAAAAACAATAAATTTTGGGGGTTCCCCATACTTAGACCTGAAACTAAAAAAAATTTTTTCATCAAACCCATACGTGTGGATCGTATCTATGGATAGGTCTTCAAAAATGATATTGAGGTTTCTAAAATCATTTTTTCCTAAACTGAATAGTTTGCTACCTTTGCTAACTTGTATATTATGTTACTTGCTGGTACGGAACCCTTCATGGGCGAGTCCGACTCGCACTTGGCCGCTTTTTTGTCTGTTAGTATGTGCACGTATCACGTAAAAACAGGGACTGCGCGCTGGCGTAGTAACTTTGTACTGGCGGGCGGCCAGCAACTCAGTACAGCGTACTGCCAGAAGTGCTCTATTTTGCGGGCGACGTTGCCTCCCAGCTACTTCCTTCTGTGGGTAGTTAAACTTACTAAGTTAGGACTTTAACCTAGACTTAACATGGAAAGGGCTACTGTTTTCCTGATTACTTAATTTCAGTCAGTCTTCCCGAAGTTTTTATACAATGTCAACACTCACGAAGATGATGACACAATCGTCTGCATTAATAACAAACGTTCCTTATTTTGTTGCCGTGTGGTTTCCGGTAGCGTAGAATGGGACCTCTCCAACTCTTCCCGTGGATGTCGTACAAGGCGAAAGGGAATACATTATAAAACATCAATCAGGCCTCCCCAACCCGTCTGGCCAGCGCGGGGAGTGTAGGCCAAATCCTCCGTCTGTCTCCGGTAGATGAGAGAGGGTTGTGCTCCTGCAGTGGAGACAAAAATAGCCTGATGATGATGAAAGCAAGATATTAATGTCTGAATATGTTTATTTATAGGTCTATACCTTAAAGGAGTCAATCCTACTATTTCTAAAGCTATTTGCGTATTTCGCCATGGAATCACGCTTGAGAATATTCCCCTTATACCTGTGAAAGTAGCTGTTACTCGTAAATATAGAACTGGTATATATGTCGGCACGGAACGAGATAAACCACGCGCCTAATATCGCGGTTTGGCAAATATTTTGGTACTTTATACTCTATTGGATTTTCCCTCGGGTCTGCCCGCATATCAATAGCCTGTTTATGAATGCCTAGTCGCTTGGTCATTGGACTCGACCGCTAAAGAACTTGGGTTAGATTCCCACTGGGGATAGACAGCTTTGTACAATTTGTGAACTGTCCTATACTTGTTTAATTCCCATAGCAGAGGAGAAAATCCTAGTTTAGGAATATACAAGTATATGTATATATGTTATACTAGCTGACCCGTGCCCACTTCGTCGGCGATAAACATTTTCAGACTACCACGAAAGAGTTTTTCATTTTTCGGGTTAATATATAGCCTATGACACTCACAAATAACGTGGCTTTCTATTGGTAAAAGAATTTCAAAATTGGTTCAGTAGATCCAGAGATTACTCGCTACAACGTCACAAACTTTACCTCTTTATAATATTGTTTATTGAGATACTTTGCAAGTACAGTGCTCGCGTTCACGAAGTAAAGTATTACTGGCCCGTACCAATCTTTCGGGCATAGTGGGTGCGGCTACTTACTCGTACGTAATAGAGGTATATTTTTATACTTATACTAGCTGTGCCCGCGGCTCCGCTCGCGTGAACTACAGAATCCGCTCCCACTCCCGCTCCCGCTCCCACTCCCCTTTTCCCACGCCCACGCCCACCCCCAATCCAATTCCCACTCGCAGCTCCAAATGTAATCCAAACTCATCGCAATCTGAATAGTACAGAAAAACTATTATGTGCAATATATTGCATACTAACCTTATCTACTAATGTATTTGAAAACTAAAAATGTCAATAACTTTTGATTGAGTTAGCCGATTGCCATGAAATAAAGACTAAATGTTAAGTTAAGTTAAGCCCCATGCTTTTGTGAAAAGTCCATCAAAATCCGTTTAGTAGTTTTTAAGTGATGCGTGCACAAACTCACAGACAAACAGACAAACAGATAAACAGACAAATAGACAAACAGACAAAAATTTCAAAAATGATCGAAATGTGTTCTATTACTTATCCTTAGACCCCTCAGTTTTTTTTTTGCAAATATCTTCAATGTACAGACACGCGATGTTTACGATTTTATTTAGTAGATATGTAGGAGCGCTACTTATTTTTTTCTCAGAGTATGTATATTTCATTCCAGATTAATAGTCCTATGAAAACCAACGCTATTTACGTCTCGGTAACATATACATGAAAGGGTCACCAGCAGCAAAAATAGGTTTGTATTACCAAGTAAACTTTGCGGTCCACTTAGGAACACCATCTATTGTGTATTTTGTTTTCGAGACGCAAATGCGTTTGTTTTCATAGGACTATTAATCTGGAATAAATATAATGTCGAAGATTATTCAGGAAGTTACCTAATTGGCTGTTATAAACTTTATTATGTAGGTACTTTAACTTCGAATTCTTTTTAACTACGAATAATTGACTCAAAAGCATTTGCAAGTACTTCTACACATCATTACTGACGTTTAGAAAATCTGCGAGTCTTCATAAGGCTGGGCCTAAACGGCCAGTTAGCGATTTCACCCTATATCAAGTATTTGGTTTAATATACTCGTATGGAATATAACGTTTTAAAACCCCAACATAGTTAATATATGCATGCTTGTCTTTGAATGTCTTAGTAAACCTTTTCTCCCTCTACTAACCTTGTGATGGTGAGTTGACGACCTCCGTGGCGGAACGGGGTAGCTCTCGGCCTGCCACGCCGGAGGTTGCGGGTTCGAATCCCGCTAGGGGCAAATGTTCGTATGATGAATATGAATGTTTGTACCCAAGTCTTGGATGTTTATATATTTATTTAAGTATGTGTATCCGTTATCTAGTAACCATACCACAGGCTCTGCCTAGTTTGGGACTGGATAATTGGTGTGACTGTCTGACATACTTATTTATTTATGTATTTTGTTTGTGTCGTTTGTTTTAGATGGCGGTTGGACAATAATCTCAACTTTCGTTTCAAAAATTTCCGACCTCCTGATTGCAAACCAGAGTAACCTCCTTCGTGTATTTTCCACTACTTTGATATTGGCGGAATTATAGTACCTTATAAACATAATAACAAAGGCCATAATAAAAAATAAAAACCCCAGTTGAAAACCGGAAAATACCCGCTTGAGAAGTTCTCACTTCCAAATAGAGTCCAAAAGTGAGTTACGTTACGCCGAAATCTTCTATAGCCGAAGCATACCCTACATAAATGATATTTCATCATCCTCAGCTGATACACGTCCACTGCTGGACATAGGCCTCCCCAATAGAATGACACTTTCGTGGACTGTCCATTGAGGGATTTTACAGAATCACCACGCTTGGCAGGCGGATTGGTGATCGCAGTATTGATCTTAATATACACAGGAGAACGCTGCTGCCTGTCCGTCGATATTCGTCTGACTAAAAAATCCATTTTGTACTTTCTTACGGGTAACTAAGCTTTATATCACGTGACCCGTTAGAGGACAAAAAGGATTTTATGTGTATATATGTATATGTGCATACATACATAATGCTCACGCCTTGGTCCCAGAGGGGTAGGCAGAGACGATGGATCGCCACTTTGCGCGATCCTGACACACCTCAGTCTCACTCATATCCGTCAACCTTTTCATGCACCTCCTTTTATTCTTTTCACTGCGGACCCCAGCTTTTTTGAGGACGTCACCAATTTGTTTTTGAACGTCCTCCTAGGACGACTTCTAGCTGTAGTTCCTTCCACATTCAAGCTGTAAATTTCTTTTGTTACTCTTGTTTCACAGACGCTCTAAAAGTGCTCACAACTCACAAAGAAATTCGGACAAATTCCGTTGATCTTAATTTTTTTTCTTCTCTAACGGGACCATGTGCCGCCCCGCCGCCAGATGGACCGACGACCTAAAGAAGGTGGCCGGAAGCAGCTGGATGCGGAGGGCGGAGGACCGGGTGTGGTGGCGTTCATTGGGGGAGGCCTGTGTCCAGCAGTGGACGTCTAAAGGCTGACATGATGGGACCATGTGACATTCTGACAAGCGTTTGGCGTCCCAGGGCTCAGGTCTGGGGGTTTAGGAGTCCCGGTCGCCAAAACCGAAGTTACGCCGAAAGGTCGACACTACCGCCAGGAATTAATTGCGGATTCCACCGCGAGTGGAAGAATGAATGGCCGAAGGTTTTTAATTTCCCTTTCCCAGCCATACATCCAATGTCCCTTTGTCTAACGGATTGCGGTATTCAAAGCCTGTTTTCCCCCCTTTGTGCCCGCTCGGGGGTGATTTGCCGCTTTTGTGACACCAATTTCTATACTTTCTATTCATTGTGACTTAGTATTCGGAGTTTGGTTTATTCATAATGTTTGTTGGGGTGAATGCGATCAGTGAACTTAAGTGACTTGTTAGTTCGAATCCGGCTCGAAGGACCATGCCTAGACAGTGTTTTTGCTTATATATATGAGGCGTAGAAACTAAATTTTACTACAACATCTGCTGGAAGATTGTTGCGGTGCAAGTGTCATGCTCATTAAAAGATTTTTGACTTTAAATAAATAAATAAATGAAATTCTTTTAATTCAGACACAAAGTCCATATTTTGTTAGTAAATCCTACTTAGAAACTATGTTAGTACAACAATTATAATTGAAAATAAAATTAAAAATAAGGACTGAGTCCCCCACCTGACAGGCTCACCGCTTTACACTACTAACGTGTAAATCAGTGAACCTGCCAAGCAGGATGGAGTCCAGTCTCTCTGAAAACATCTTCAGGATTCTGTTGGAGCTCCCCCGCACTCTCCTTAGAATTGAGGCAGACTTTTTACGCATGATTGCGTAAAAGTCATTTATCCTCGCATCAGCATAGACTTTATAGACTCACTAGCTGTTGCCCGCGACTTCGTTCGCGTGGACAACTTAACATCACAAATTATTATGTATTTTCCGTAGGAATGGGATGTTTTTTCGGCCTACAAACTATCATAAGTCCTATTCCAGGACCTAACCTATATGTGTGCCAAGTTTCATCCTGATCCGTCCAGTGGTTGAAGCGTGATTGAGTAACAAACAACCAAATATCCAAACATCCAAACTGTCGCATTATATTAGTAGGATTTCATAATATAGGTAAGCACATATGTTTTATATAGGTGTTGGTTGTTATAAAACACTTCAGTTATTAACAATCGAATGTCAGACGTACTGACATACCGAGGCATCTTTGTAACACGAATATAAACGATGTTGGCCGACACGTCAAGTAACTTCTCCAGCGCTGTACTGAGTTTTTAAATTTCATTTGTGGCACATCTTTTTTTGGGATAGAAACTCTGTGTATCTCCGTAAAGGGACAGTGGGGGACCGCATTAAAGGACTATGGGAGGACGTGGTGTGCGATATGACGTTTAACGTACCTTCCTTCATATCAGACTTTAGACGTCCTCTACTGGACATAGCCTTCTCCAATGAACGCCACCACACCCTGTCCTCCGCCCTCCGCATCCAGCCGCTTCCGGCCACCTTCTTCAGGTCGTTACATCTAATTCACATTCTGTTTTAAAGTAATTTGAAGCAGAAACTCTGTTATCCGCTGTAATGAAATAAAGCTTGTTTAATTACCGGAATCCATGAGTTGAGAGGGGGAGGGGGGTTAAGGGGGAGGGTTGCCAATCACACTTCAAATACTCGATATAAAAAAATAATTATCAATTTAAAACTAACACAGTGCAACAGGGTGTTTGAAGAGATCCGACGAAGAACGAAAGTGACCGATATAGGCTGTCCTCCGCCCTCCGCATCCAGCCGCTTCCGGCCACATTCTTCAGGTCGTCTGCCCCAACGGCCGTCGATTATGCGACACATGTGGCCTTGTAACAGCCAGCTAATCCTTTCTCCTGTATCGGTCACTTTGTTCTTCGTCGGATCTCTTCATTACGAATCATATCCTTCAAAGAAACCCCGAGCATCCTCCCTACCTCACCTCATACCCCGCAGCCTCGGTCCCTCTGTACCCACAACAAAGATACAAGTACCTACTTAAACAAGGTCCCATAAATTCCAATATATACCGAATATTATACGTTAAAATTCCGTACTAAATTGCATTAAATCACAATATAAATATTCATGGTTCGATCGTGTCCGGGCGTCCGGGCTTACCCGCCGCTTGAGCCGGTTCGAGCCGGAATTTTCCGGATTACCGACCCGGACCGAGGCGAGCTCGGGAAACGGGAGTTATTTCAACATATTCCTCTGCTTTTGCTATAATTTTAAGTACATAATGAAATTTGAATTGAATTGATTACTTATTGTCCCCGGCATCTGTATACGCATACGATGAAATTAACTAACCGCAAATTCATTCCATGACATCTACACTACTAATATTATAAAGAGGAAAGATTTGTTTGTAACGAATAAACCCAAACACTACTGGACCGATTTCAATAAGTAAACTATCTACTGAGGAACAACGTTATCCATCAACATATAAGTGTTTCTCTTGCCGCACTAAACGCCGTGCTTTATTTTGCGAGCGACTTGCGGGGAAGTGTCGTTTCTTTCATCATCAGGTTATTTTTGTCTCCACTGCAGGAGCACAACCCTCTCTCATCTGCCGGAGACATTCCCGCCTCCTCACCATTCTCCCCCGCAACTCCTCTAAGCGAGGATCAACGGAGGTAACTGCAAAGACACCTACCAATGAAGGTAGGGCAAGTCCCAGGTCATGAATTTACGCTAACTTGGGCCCCAGACAAATTTAATTAAAGAAGTAAAGAGTCAAAGTAGGAAGAGAGCTCCCACTTCCCCTCTAGCAAATGGGAGTGTAGCAATGAATCTGCCGGAGACAGACGAAGGATTTGGCCTACACTCCCCGCGCTGGCCAGACGGGTTGGGGAGGCGTGATTGATGTTTTATAATGTATTCCCTTAGTCGCCTTGTACGACATCCACGGGAAGAGTTGGAGTGGTCCTATTCTACTCTACCGAAACCACACCACACGTTGTTTCTTTACGTAGTAATATTAGTATTATCTGCTGTAGATGTCTTCAAGGTAATAAAGGGATTGCACTATGGAAGGGCAGCAGCGTTGTTCTGTGTATATTAAGATCATAACTGCGATCATTAATCCGCTTGCCAATCAATGAAGCGGCAAACAGGTGGTGATTATGCCAAATCCCCCAATGGACAGTTTAAAAGTGAAATGAAATGAAATATTTTATTGTTGATTATAGGTTATTCATACTAAAGTTCTTAATGTGTTAATATTGTCCTATATCTATAATCTGCCTAATGCCATACAATATGCTTTACACAAAATAAAATAAAACAGTCAAACTGTCGGAACGTAATTCAAATCAAAATGTCATGAAATCATAATAAATTATAGAAAAACGTAACGCATTAGTAATTAGGATCATTAATTAGTCATTTCAAAATTTATCATTAAATAATTCGGAGACGGAATTGCATTCTATTGGGGAGGCTTCTGTTCGGACACTGCATCACGACGAGGGACGTTGGTCACTACATTGCTGTTCAACTTTAACACATGTTTACACCGACAACGAATCTTTGACAGGTCGTCTTTTGTGACGACCTCCGTGGCGGAACTGGTAGCTCGGATGCCACGCCGGAGGTTGCGGGTTCGAATCCCGCTAGGGGCAAATGTTCGTATGATGAATATGAATGTTTGTACCCGAGTCTTGGATGTTTAAATATTTATTTAAGTATGTGTATCCGTTATCTAGTAACCATACCACATGATCTGCCTAGTTTGGACCTGGATAATTGGTGTGACTGTCTGAAATATTTATTTATTTATTTATTGGCGTCAGTAACATTATACGAGCGCCCCTAGCGAAAAAAATGTGAAGTTTCTTGAGAATTGACAAGTGTGACGTTCTTGTGGTAACTTCACTTTTTAATGTTGCCAACACAAACAACTAGATACTTTGGTTCTAGTCTATCAGTGATACTGAGAGGCTAGAATTAAAGCATTTGATGTTGTTGTGCGTCTTTGCACCTCATTAGCGTTGTCCTAAAGAACATGTTTGGTTTTTAAAAGCGTGTTCTGAATACGATAGATTTATTTCTGCAAATTGTTATTGAGAATATTGTCAAACGATTCTGTCTGAGCTTCTTCGGAAGCAATTTTATTTGCTGGCGGCTATCTGTCGAATCCGATTTTAGTTTCGGTCTGGCAAGCAAGGGGTTAGCCAACAGCGCAGTATCGGCAAACTGCACGAATGCCCGCAAACGCTGGCAACTTTACGACAGTTTGCAGATTTGCTGGCAAGACTGTTTGCATTTATTTTTGTGAAGAATAGTAAATAGTGGAAGTTACAGATAGGCTACAAAAGGCTCGTTCCCAAGGCCGTAAAACCTTTTTAAAAAAATTACAGAAACGTCTAAGGGCGTTTTCGCACTTATCCGTATCTGATTCTTATTCGATTCTTGTTCGATACGTAACAATACGACCGTTCGAGTGTAGTGGGCAAGCGTACGTACAATTTATATGGCGGCCACTTCGGCTCGGTTTTGATCCGTAAACGATCCGAACTGAGAATTTACGTATAGAATACACACCGTTTACGTATGAGTGCGCAAACGTCCATACAATTACTAAGAGGGCCAAACCGGATCAGAAACGAACACGAATCGAATAAGAATCGGATACGGATAAGTGCGAAAACGCCCTTTTAGTGTTTTCGTTTCTGACAGAAGTTTGTGTCTACCTTGCATCTATCACACTATCAACGTGAATCAAAGCTTGACAGGTAGAAAATAGCTTTGGGTTTAGTTTATATCAAGTTCTTTATTTGATAGTACTTAATCTCTGGCGGTGATAATACTGTAGACTTAACAGAATCTTCTAGGAGATTGCTTCACAATTCGTTCACAGTACTTATTAAAGAAAATGTTATCGCCTAATGCCTAATAGTCGCTTCTTCTCTCGCTAAACATCGTCACCTTCTGGAATCCTTATTAAACGCAAAATATACTTTTCTTAATCCCAGACGATTTTTCAAAGGCCCTTAGAATATGTTTACGACGGGTCCAGCGGGAACCTCGCAGAAATTTAATATCCGAGATAATTTTGAAGAGGGCACTAATGCGGTCGTAAAATGCTTCTATGGCTTCATTTCTTATCAAATACTTGAATAGAAATTGGTTGCAACCTAGAAGAGGGTCAGCCTCAATCTTCCCGTGGGTGTCGTCAAGGCGACTAAAGGATCGCATCATGGACAGCGTTCTCCTCTGTATATTAAGATCATTACTAACATCACCAGTCCGCCAGCCATGCCTGGTGATTATGACTGGATAGATGATCAAGCCATTAAAATCATCATTGTCTTATAGATTAGATTAGATTAGATGAACAGACAACAAAATAAAATAAACTGGATGCAAAACAGAGCCTAACTCAAGCATCTAGCATCTAGTCTGATTCATGTCAAATGCCTGATTCTTTTAGGAAAACGGGGCTAAGAGCTCGTTTTAGAACCTAGTATTTTTCGCAGTAAATATACCCTTTGCCATAGTACATCAGGGAACTGGCGGGTGACGAGGAGGCGTGACATAATCCAATCTTAGTGGTTCATCATCAGGTTATTTTTGTCTCCACTGCAGGAGCACAACCCTCTCTCATCTGCCGGAGACAGACGGAGGATTTGGCCTGCACTCCCCGCGCTGGCCAGACGGGTTGGGGAGGCCCGATTGATGTTTTATAATGTATTCCCTCAGTCGCCTTGTACGACATCCACGGGAAGAGTTGGAGTGGTCCTATTCTACTCTACCGGAAACCACACGGCAACTAAATACTAAATATGTAAGAGTCATAATCTGTTTGAATTACGAGTGCGTTAAACTTTATGTTTTGGGAGTGGCTGCCAAAAATTGAGTCAGTTTTCGAAGAATTCGTGATAGCCTGTTACCTCAATTCTAAATTAAAAATTCAGACGCATTTCTACATTGGACTACAGCATGTCGGACGTGAGAAAGTCCACTCTATCATTTATACTGTGTCGTTTTATACTAGTAGTATTTCATAGGACTCGAATAGTAATCTTAGAATATGCCACAGAATCGGTCCTTCTAAGTGGCGCGTTTACGCTGTTACTTTTCCATTTTCGATGTGTCATTCTTCATCATGTATTTTGTCTCCACTGCAGGAGCGTAAACGCGCCACTTAGAAGGACCGATTCTGTGGCATATTCTAAGATTACTATTCGAGTCCTATGAAATACTACTAGTATAAAACGACACAGTATAAATGATAGAGTGGACTTTCTCACGTCCGACATGCTGTAGTCCAATGTAGAAATGCGTCTGAATTTTTAATTTAGAATTGAGGTAACAGGCTATCACGAATTCTTCGAAAACTGACTCAATTTTTGGCAGCCACTCCCAAAACATAAAGTTTAACGCACTCGTAATTCAAACAGATTATGACTCTTACATATTTAGTATTTAGTTGCCGTGTGGTTTCCGGTAGAGTAGAATAGGACCACTCCAACTCTTCCCGTGGATGTCGTACAGACGGGTTGGGGAGGCCTAATTGATGTTTTATAATGTATTCCCTTAGTCGCTTTGTACGACATCTACGGGAAGACTTGGAGTGGTCCTATTCTACTCTACCGGAAACCACACGGCATGGCATGTCGATGTATATACCTTCCATTATCGCAAATTTCAAAGCCTACATTTCTTTAAGAACTTTGCGGGTGTTTATGTTTTTTTAAGTATATTCTATTCTCTCCTTTACAACTGCGTGGGCGCTGATGTTTCAACATACTTCCAGTGTCTTCTGTTCTCTCCTGTACAGCGGCACCGACCTTAACTTATCATCGTTAGCTCGGAATTCCAGACCATCAGAGATGTGTTCTTGAGTTCCAATACATACACCTTTTTTATACATACATACATAATGCTCTTTGGTTGGTTGGTTGAATTAAATAGGTATTCTTATGCTTAGGTCGATGATCTAAGTGCTGTAGATATCTGATAAGTGATAATAAATGATTTCCGTGTGGTTCCCGGCTTAGAATAGGGCCACCCCTATCTTTCCCGTAGGTGTCGTCAAGGCGACTAAAGGATTGCACTAGGGACGGGCCGCAGCGTTCTCCTGTGTGTTAAGTGTTGTACAAAAAACCTTGTCGACAACAAACAACTGTTTGAAGTGAAGCATTTGAATCTAAACGAGTTACAAAGTACAGAAACCCGCACCCGTAAAGAGGAAACAATTCGTGTGATTATCTGCTCACTAAATCACCGGCCGAGCTTATGGTTCCCGAGGGAAATTAAACCGACTATCGACAAACAGACGGACACTTTTTATATGTATAGTTGTGTAAGCGAGATCCGTGACCGAGGTGAGTACAACTACAGAGATGATGATGAAGATTGGGAAGATTAACTGCTTCACGTAGGATAACCGCAGAAGTTCTTAAAACTGTTAATAATAACAATCATTTCATCATCATCATCATCAGCCTAAATACGTCCACTGCTGGACATAAGCCTCCCTAATAGAATACCACTATTGGTTAGATGTCCATTGGGGGATTTGCCATAATCACCACGCTTGGCAGGCGGATTGGTGATCGCAGTAACGATCTTAATATACATACACTGACAAACGCTGCAGTCCACTCGTGCCTGATGAACTCCCTTAGTCGCCTTGAGGACACCCATAAGGTGTGTTCTAATTCAGGAACCACTTTGGCACTTCATTCCGTAAAAACCGTTCATAGGAGATTTGCGTCAAAAAGCAGACAGAGGGCGATGGAGCGAGAAGTCGTCTACCTAAGTCTCAGTTCCAATTAAGCTCCAAAGTTTACCGCAGCGGTGAAAACGTTACGTCATCCAACAGCAGAGGCGGCGCGGAACATAATCGGGATATCGGATGACTCAATAGACGAGACCGGATCAATTATCGCGCTGCGGGAGTAGGAAACTCTGAATTCCCGTATTTACCGGCATTTGTTTTTGAAGATGTTGAAAGCGAATACTTGATCTCCACTAAGCTTGATGGAAGTTAACATCAAACAGAAATATAGTTATCATTAATTTACTAATGATGGTAAGTACAGAAGATGAAGATTTGTTATGAAAATTTTCAAGCAGCCGTTATAAGGGATGCTCATTATCCAAAGGTTAAAGTTGCTACAGCAGAAATGACAAAATACTCACCGTTTACAATATTGTATAGAATAACATGTGCCGTGTGGTTTCCGTTAGAGTAGAATAGGAGCACTCCAACTCTTCCCGTGGATGTCGTACAAGGCGACTGAGGGAATACATTATAAAACATCAATCAGGCCTCCCCGACCCGTCTGGCCAGCGCGGGGAGTCAAATCCTCCGTCTGTCTCCGGCAGATGAGAGAGGGTTGTGCTACTGCAAAAATAACCTGATGATGATGATGATGATACAATAACATGGATCGGCTACGTCAATGAAGGACAGACGGACAGAACTAAGTACTTATTTTTAGTATGTAATATAAAAAGTTTAAGTAAAGCGAAGGAAAGTCGCTTTGCGACATTGGATTGCGCAAAGTGGCGATACATCGTCTATGCCTAACCCCTCTGGGACCAAGGCGTGAGCATTATGTGTAAAACGGTCTGTAGTAGTAGTAGTAGTAATAGTCCTATCCGTTTTTAAATAATTTATTTTATTTATTATTTTACTATTATAGTGCCATTACAGATTAACTAATTCGGCCGTACAAAAGTACCTACCTACTCCGATCACCGGTTCATAGATCTACTTAGATCTAATTTTGCAGGACATGCCGTGTCTAAAAACCTATCCCGGGATTAACGAGACTGAAATAAATTTTAATTTGGTAGTGATTTATTTTCTAGATTATTTAAGATAGCATATTAACATGTACATTTAAGGCAATTGCCCTAAAATCGATGTATCTACTCCGATCACTGATAATAGTTGATTATAGATTCAATCTTTTTTGTCTCGACTGCAGGAGCACAGCCCTCTCTTATCTGCCGCAGACAGACGGAGGATTCGGCCTACACTCCCCGCGCTGGCCAGACGGGTCGGGGAGGCCTGATTGATGTTTTATAATGTATTCCCTCAGTCGCCTTGTACGACATCCACGGGAAGAGTTGGAGTGGTCCTATTCTACTCTACCGGAAACCACACGGCAAAGATTCAATATTAAGTAACACTAATTTTAGTAAAACCACATGATTTGTATTGTCAAAGGTTTAAAATTTGGCAATTTTTTTATTAAATAATTTTAATTTTTCTTTTATATATTACTAGCTGTTGCCCGCGACTTCTTCTGCGTGGACAACTTAACATCACAAATTATTATGTCTTGCCCGTAGGAATGGGATGTTTTTCGCGATAAATAAAATAAACAAATATGTCAGACATTCACACCCAGTCCCAAACTAGGCAGAGCCTGTGCTATGGTTACTAGATAACGGATAAACATAATTAAATAAATATATAAACATCCAAGACTTGGGTACAAACATTCATATTCATCATACGAACATTTGCCCCTAGCGGGATTCGAACCCGCAACCTCCGGCGTGGCAGTCCGAGAGCTACCCCGTTCCGCCACGGAGGTCGTCGTGGTCGATAAAAACTATCCTGTGTCCTATTCCAGGACCTAACCTATATGTGTGCCAAGTTTCATCCTGATCCGTCCAGTGGTTGAAGCGTGATTGAGTAACAAACATCCAAATATCTAAACTTTCGCATTTATAATATTAGTAGGATATTCAGATTTTGTTGTGGCAATAACCCTTAATCCAGCTGGGTTATTTATTTATACATTCTGTATACCTGTCATCCTTGTCAACCCATGCGGGGGTTTGGGAGTGAGAGGGGGAGAAAATGATTATGATTAATGAAGAAGCGATGAGCAAAGTAATTAAGATCGCCTGATCGTTATTATTATTAAGAGCCGTTATTGCAAAAATATCTTCGTGAATTGTAGTTGATCAAATATCTTTTGTAGCAAAGAATGATGCACACTTTAACAATTATGACATTGGTTACTAGTAAATCAATGATAATAGCAATGATGTCAGTTACTACACCATGAACACGATCTGTCATGGCGGCGCGATATCCTAAACAATCATGATGTCATTGACAGCCAAATGTGAAAATGATGACAATTTAAAAATTAGTTGACCAGCTGTGCTTTATACATGGTAATAGACCAACTGAATTGAGGAGTTATTGCATATCGTAAGCATAACAAACTTAGTATAGAATTAATAGGATTGATTTTTAAAATATGTAAAGTAAGCTGTACCTAGGACATTCAATCGCCTTGCAGAGTGTGCATTGCTGTCGTACAGTACACTTGATGAAACACTTTTTATCGTCTTGATGTCCTCTCCATAGGCTCTACAGTTGACAAACACAGGTCTCTATCTAAGGGCATTTCACGCTAAGCTCGCCCTATCATTGCATCGACAGACATGGCCGATTCTACCTCAGTTTAATATTCAGAGGGCTAAATCGGTTGCTCCAGTTCTTTGTCGATAAAAAATACAGCAAATCGCAATTGAATAAGTCAAGAATCCTCTGAGTAGTTTTCACTTAACAAGCTAAAAGGTTTGATCCCTCTGAGAAATCAGTTAGGTGGAGCCAATCTTAGCTCGTAATCATGCGCCGGCCCTCGCACGGCCTCGCCAATTACGCCACTCGGGTCTCCTTTGAAAGGCCACTACCATGTAATTGTTAATGGTGTGGGGGATACAAAATGTGCTTTGAATGTAAATTCACCCTTATTTGATCCCAAACATAGTCATTTAAGCAAAACAACTTAATAAGTTAAGTGTATGCTTAAATCGCATGGTTAATATAAAATGACGGACAACAATTACAGACGAAAAAAAACGGCGATGTTGTTCGCAACATATCACGACAAGAGGTATCACGGAGCGAAATGCGGACGAAGGAAAGACGCTTTGCGACACTGGATCGCGCAAAGTGGCATCGTTTCTGCCTACCCCTCTGGCATGAGCATTATGTATGTACGAGAAAAAACAAAAGTGGAAACTGAACATTCATGAGAACAAATGAAGACAGACTGAAAGAAGAACTACCAAATGGTAGCGAACAGAAGACAAAAGTAAAGTAGGCCGACCAAGAACAAGATGGATTGATGACACAAATAAGGATATAGGCGTCACATGGAAAAGAGAAGCAAGAGCCAGGAAGAAATGGCGTGGAAGAAGAAGGAGACTTATGAAATAGAGCTGCTGGAAGAAATTAAGAAGGAAGACAAAACAAATGTAATAATTATAATGATGAAATGGTAACGAATGACGTTATAAATTAATAATTTATTGACTACATAATGTAGCTAATGCATGACATTCTGAATAAAGGATATTTTCATTTTACTAGGTGCCCCTAGAATCTAACTGACTGATATATCAACGCACAGCTGAAGCCACTGGATTCAGATACTTCAAATTTTGTATAGTGGTTCCTCAAATGGCGTAGACAACCAAGAAGAATGCCGTGTTGTTTCCGGTAGAGTAGATAGGACCACTCCAACTCTTCCCGTGGATGTCGTACAAGGCGACTAAGGGAATACATTATAAAACATCAGTCAGGCCTCCCCAACCCGTCTGGCCAGCGCGGGGAATGTAATCCAAATCCTCCGTCTGTTTCCGGCAGATGAGAGAGGGTTGTGCTCCTGCAGTGGAGACAAAAATAACCTGATGATGAACCACTAAGATTGGATTATGTCACGCCTCCTCGTCACCCGCCAGTTCCCTGATGTACTATGGCAAAGGGTATATTTACTGCGAAAAATACTAGGTTCTAAAACGAGCTCTTAGCCCCGTTTTCCTAAAAGAATCAGACATTTGACATGAATCAGACTAGACAACAGGCATACGTTGAATTAGGCTCTGTTTTGCATCCAGTTTATTTTATTTTTTGTCTGTCCATTGGGGGATTTGCCATAATCACCACGCTTGGTGATCGCAGCAATCCCTTAGTAGCCTTGACTACACCCGTGGGAAGATTTGGGGTGGCCCAATTATAGGCCAAGTGGACGAAAGCGATAACAGAATGGTATCCACGAGAAGGAAAAAGAAAACCGGGAAGACCATATAAAAGATGGCACGACGACCTGAAGGAGACTGCGGGTCCACTGTGGACACGACTGGCTAGAGATAGGCAGGCGTGGAAATTACTGGAGGAGGCCTATGTCGAAAGACACACCGAAAAAAACGATTAAGGATTGTTGTTTCTTGAAATTAATTATTTCATATTACTCTTAAGCTTACTTTATATTCTTTTTGATCTATTCATAAGTTAAATGTAAACAAAATCGGAAATAAAGAGGCTATTATTATTATTATTAATTATAAGCCGGGAACCACACGCACACGGCTCATACTTTAGAATACCTTATTCCAATAAATACAAAGGACCTAACAGAAGTGATAAGATATGAATTATAAAAACCGCTTAAATTTTTTTATAAAGTTGACTGTCTCTAGCCGACGAGGCGGTCAATTAATAATCCGCACCAACTCAAGTTCCAAAACTTTAAACGGGTCCGAATCCTGAATCTTACAAACGCAACCAACCTGTCGCGACATCTGACAAAGATCGCAATCACGTGAAGTTTGACGCTTGATTGCCTACGGGTCTCCGAGGTACAATAGCGTTGGTAATCTAGGTCTCCAGAGTCGGGAACTCATCGGGGTAAGTGCGGTTTACAATGAACTCGGAACTGGGTTGTGGGAGCCATTTGTAAGAATTGTGTGACAGGCCACTACAAGATGTGGGCATGGAAGTAAAAACGAAATAGGAGGTATTCTGACGTAGAATTGTGAAGGGAAGGTATTCCAGTAAGGAGCCAATTATGTTTCATTGAATTATATTTTACTAGCTGTTTCCCGCCACTTCTTCCGCGTGGACAACTTAACATCACAAATTAGTATGTACTTCCCGTAGGAATGAGATGTTTATTCTGGATAAAAACTATCCTATGTCGTATTCCAGGACCTAACCTATATGTTTGCCAAGTTTCATCCCGATCCGTCCAGTGGTTGAAGCGTGATTGAGTAACAAACATCCAAACTTTCACATTTATAGTAGGATGTAGCATACCGAGGAACATTGTAATGTTTGCAACGATTGGAAAACTTGAAGGAAAAAGTCCGCGACGAAGTCCTTTTTTATCAGCTGCATCAGCCTGGAGATTCAAAGGGTCACGGTGGGACCCTACAGATCTTTTATCTGTAGGGTCCCACCCCATTTTTCGTAAATAGTAGATTAAATTGTATTTTTTCTATAATCTCTCTTTTTCTTAATAAATGTAAATTTTTATTGTATTTTCTTGTTAGACATTAATTTTGCCGGCGATCCTATGTGCTACCTTAAAGCTGTAATAACTTTGGTTTTTATTAAACTTTTACTGTTCTTCTCTGATATAAAAATATAGTGGAGACTCGAATTCTAAAGATATGTCTGAAGAACTGGAGATAAAAAGCCACATGAAGTTAGAAAAAGCAAAGAAAAATACTTAAAATTATTGGATCACTAAGCAGTCCAAGAACCCACTGAAATTCGACGAGGTTGTCTTTTCCTTCGTTAAAACAAATATTGATCAAATTTCTTATTACCAGCATAGTTCAATTAGGATTTCAATAATGAGTAGAATCTATAGTTAAAGTCTCTTCCATCCAGTAGATCCAGAGAATAACACCTCATTTAATATTGTAAGCAAGCAACAACACAAATATTTGGGCGGCCATTTTGGATCTGACGCCAAACGGTAAGGGCTCGAATCATTTATTTAGCGCGCAAATGAAATTATTTCACAAACTCCCGCCCTTGCTGTAAATCAATTACACGAACGCTACCAGGTGTTCCGTGCAACATGATTAACATAACTAGAAGCTATAAATTGATGTTGTTAACACAAGACATAATAGAGTTTAAAGTTGAACATGCGTGTGGGAAATATTTAGTGTTGTACTCCACTATAGCATCGGAGAAGATGCCTAGGGCACAAGCAGAATCCACAAGACGCTTTGGGCGAAGTTCTTCTTCTCGTGGCGAGCAGTTCTAGAACGCTGCAAGCAAGCTCGACCAGAACGCTTTCTGTTGCTTTACGGCTGTGTTACCGACTTCTCCCCTAAATCATATAAGATATCAAATTAGATTTGAGTCCTTCAGTATTCGAGTTGAAGAACATTGATCTTAAATTAACATGGAAATGGTTGCTACGTTTTTCTGATTAATTAATTTCATGTAGTGTTCCAGACTTATTAAAGTTGTTATACAACTTGACCAATATTCTATCGATCAGCACTCACGCTAATAATGACCCTAACATCTGCATTAATAACAAATTTTCCATTTTATGATTTCAGTCCTTACGTATTCGTGATGAAGGACTTAAACCTAGACTAAACATGAAAAGGGCTACTATTGTCCTGATTACTTAATTTTAGTCAGTCTTCCCGACTTATTAAAGTTTTTATACAATGTCAACACACACGAAGATGATGACACAATCGTCTGCATTAATAACAAACGTTCCTTATTTAGTCGCCAGAAAAAAAACATCGGTCAGCAGCTATGAATAAGTCGATGTGCAGTGATCGATGTATGAGTCGTCGTGTATAAAAATACGCGTCCCGAATAGCGAAAACATATGTTCTATATAGGTGAAGGTGATTTTAACGTAGCATATTAAACCAGTTATTAAACTCGACTTTACGACTACTTTTACGGTTCAAGGAGACCCTAAAACGTAGATTAGATTAATGTGTTTTATTTGTAACGGAACTGTAATTACGGCTTTTGTAGGTGCTGGGGTCAAAAAGGGGGTACAAGAATACCTCAGAAAGACAATGTATTAAGGCTTTAAAATGGTTTTACGATAATAAGTCGTCTGGGCAGACGCCACTTAAAAGCAAAGTGGCCAATGAAATCTGCAAAACTTAAAGTTTATATCAAACTAGCTGTTGCCCTTGACTTCGTCCGCGTGGACAACGTAACATCCCAAATTATTAGGTATTTCCCGTAGGAATGGGATGTTTTTTTTCTTTTTTTGGATAAAACTATCCTATGTCCTATTCCAGGGCCTAACTTATATGTGTACCAAGTTTCATCCCGATCCGTCCAGTGGTTGAAGCGTGATTGAGTAACAAACATCCTAATATCCAAACTTTCACATTTGTAATATTAGTAGGATTGATTCCAGTTTCGTTCAATTAACCGGTTAATGAACAGATATCATGTGTACTCCGTTCCCGTTTCCCGGTTTACGTACGATATTCGTACGCTTATAATGTATAATAATGTCCTCTCTTTGATTATTCCTAAGAATGCACTTATCATTGCCACCATTCTAGACGTTTAGTTCAACAAACATACATTCTCATTTAAAATGCAGTAAGTGCATCTCCTTCTCAAAACCGATTAAAAGTCATTTTATTTTCGTTGCTATTCGCCAAGACTAGGCGAGCACGTAAGGCTTATGCTTTTATTATTATAGTAATAGTGAAGGAATGGGGCTTGGCACACTCTCCACGCCCTATTACCGTGTTTTCTCCAGAACCTCTACCTCGAGCTGGGAAATATGAAAAATTCTTGTAATGCAGCGGAGTTTGTTGTGACCTAAATATCTTTTGTGCTAAAAGTTGTCAGACATTCACGGAAACATTTAAGTTAGGATGAATCCAACACCTATATTAGATGTACACTGCTCTTAGCAGTATTTCCACTCATCAAAAATTCGCCATCACCCAAAGGTTCATCATCATCAGGTTATTTTTGTCTCCACTGCAGGAGCATAACCCTCTCTCATCTGCCGGAGACAGACGGAGGATTTGGCCTACACTCCCCGCGCTGGCCAGACGAGTTGGGGAGGCCTGATTGATGTTTTATAATGTATTCCCTTAGCCGCCTTGTACAACCCAAAGGTTGCCTGGAAGAAATAGCAGAAAGCGATAATGCCGCCGTTGTACACTAAATTCATCCTAGAAGGATGTATTTTATTTTTATTTTATATGTATTGGTACACAATAAAGAATATTTGAATTGAATCAATGTATGAATGGAACGAAATATCTGATTCTCCTTTTAGTAAACAGACGTCGTCGAAACCCAAAACGCTATAAAACATAAGTTACCTCTAAAGGTGGCGTCAAAAAAGAACAGCGACCCAAACGAGCCGGTTGGCAAGTTGACAATGGGTCGTTGCGGGTGAGTCACGGCTCAGAGCGTCTCCACACTGTCCGAACCGGGTCCGACCCGATATCGTAGGCGGTGTCGCGACATCCAATAACGTCGGTAACGGTCAATTCTTTCTCGCGTTTCCAATATCGGAGCGATTCAGTTTTGATCCTGCGTGTTCGAATAGAACACACGTATACAGTACCGGACGATAGTGAGTGTGGGTCCGATATAGGGCTGCCGTCTGTCCGGGTTTCCCCGGATTTGTCCTAGTTTGGAAGTCCGGAAGGGTTTTTTACAGTGTCCACTTTTTGTGTCAGGGGATCCCGATTAACTGAATTTTTTTGTTACCAGGTTAAATATATTCTTTATTGCACATCTTAACACTAAATACAGAAATAAATGGTATGTACAAAGATGAGCTGATCTCTAAAAGAGATCTCTTCCAGCCAACCTTACAGGGTGTGAGACAGTAAGAGCGAAGGGGGGGGGGATATATAATAACTATAATGAACATACATAAATACATACAGATTACCTCGGAAAGAGTAGGGTATAATTCAATAGTAATTATTTAAGTTTTGCTGTAGTTAATGTCGATTTTGTCCAACATTAAAAATTGCTGTATAAATTAATCAAACAAGTATCCAAGGGTATCCGGGAAAAAACTCGATTTCATCCAAATAGTTAAGACTTATTTATACCTTTATTTTTTCATATTGCATTACTGTGCCGCTTAATTTTAACAAGGACAGTCCTGGCATCAACATTCGTCTTATAAATATTGAGAGATAGCCCTGGCACGGGCTGTATGACCTATTGGGGCTTCTCTGGACAAAAACTAATAATAAATATAAATAAATATGTGGGAACATTTCACACACGGCCACCTGATCCCAAACTAGGCAGAGCCTGTATAATATGGGTATCAGACAGCTGATATACATACATAAATACATATAATATAATATATAAATAACATCCAGTCACAAGGCAAACACAAGTGCTCATCACACGATTGTTTGCCCTGGGCGGGGTTCGAACCCGCGACCCCGAGCTTCGCAGGCAGGTGTACTACCGACTAGGCTACGGGGCCGACAACACTGTCTCGCTTCATAACGCATGCTCGACAAGTACTGTGTTAGACATAAGACATTGTGTAAATTTATCACTCCAATATTATGTAAACCAACCAACCTGCCAGCCAACCTGTAAGGTTGGCTGGAAGAGATCTCTTTTAGAGATAAGCTCGCCTTTGTACACAAAATTTGTAACTGTATTTACTTTTAAAATTTGTGCAATAAAGAATATCATATACAAACAATAAACAAACAAAATATTTTTATTTGCTCGCACATACGTCGTATCGGCGTCCGATACGGAGGTCGGATCGGACAATGTGAAAACGCTCTTAGGCGAGTCCACTCTCCATATTGGGGCGACCATGATGTCATCGAGGGTTCTTGCTATCGCTGAGAATTGTGCTAAATTACGTGAAATAGTGTATATTTCATTCCAGATTCATAGTCCTATGAAAACCAACGCTATTTACGTCTCGGTAACATATACATGAAAGGGTCACCAGCAGCAAAAACAGGTTTGTATTACCATGTAAACTTTGCAGTCCACTTAGGAACACCATCTATTGTGTATTTTGTTTTCGAGACGCAAATGCGTTTGTTTTCATAGGACTATTAATCTGGAATGAAAGATACGATTGTTAGTTAATCGTAAAGCGCATTGGGTACCTCATACTGTCAATTGCGACAATATGTATTATATTATAAACCATATATGTATGCATAGGTATGTATTTAAGTATATTTGTATGTAAATTCAATTGTGTAATATTATTACTAAGTATTTACCATGTTCTAAAATTATAAATTTCTCTTCTTTCACCTGCAATACTCTGTCCCTCTGTCTTTCTTATTTTCCTTCTGAAAGGTTGCCTGGAAGAGATCGCTTTAAGCGATAAGTCTGTACCTATTTTATTGTTATCCTTAATTTGTGTGCAATAAAGAGTTTATCCATCTATCTATCTACTATGGTGAGATCTACAATATAGTGACCGGAAGCAGAAAACCGGGTGTGGTGGCGTTCATTGGAGAAGGCCTATGTCTAACTATTAACGTCTCAGAGCTGATATGATGACGATGAGTGACATCTATAAAATTTATGATTTTTGAAATTAATTAATACTTTGCCGTGTGGTTTCCGGTAGAGTAGAATAGGACCACTCCAACTCTTCCCGTGGATGTCGTACAAGGCGACTGTGGGAATACATTATAAAACATCAATCAGGCCTCCCCAACCCGTCTGGCCAGCGCGGGGAGTGTAGGCCGAATCCTCCGTCTGTCTCCGGCAGATGAGAGAGGGTTGTGCTCCTGCAGTGGAGACAAATATAACCTGATGATGATGCATTTTTAAGATAATTCTTCTTTAGTGTCCTGTTGAACTCGTCTGTAATGATACTATAATTGTTCTTATATTCATTAATAAATGTTTTATATTTTGTTCCAGGTAAAGAACGGGAACGGGTGATGCACGAAGTTAAGCTGAGTTTCAATTCGCGTTTCAAACCAACTGGAACGTAGTAAGCTGTTCGTATTGACTTAGTAAATAAGAGTTAGGTAATCAAAGTACCCATTCAAAATCCCAGCCAAATCTTTTTCAGTTTGAAATGAAAGTTTTTTTTATTTCTTCTTCCTAAAACGACCTTCCTTAGGATGTTGCCAAAGTCAAGTGTGTAGGACGAATACAGACATAGAGAGCACGCTTTAACCGCTCCAGCGGCAGCTAGGAGCGGGGCGGCGAGCGGCGAGAACAAATGTACAAAAATGTTAGCAGCACGCCACGAGGCGCCGAATCTAGCGGCCAACCCTCCGCCTGCCGAAACCGCGCCGCTCACCGCGCCGCGTCCCGCTAAGCCAAAAGTCGTGGCCGAGCAGTAACGGAGTAGAGCTGTGGGTTGTGTCACTAGAGCGCCGAGGGAGACTCGCTCAGAGCAAAGGATATCACCATAACCTATGATCTGCCTACGTGGACACCCGTAGAGTAGCCCCACAGCTGAAGTGCAAAGGACATTGCAATTGCGCGAAGTTATTTGAATTATCTATAAACTAGTTCCTTTCGCAAACATTAATGAGTACTGTGGTGGTCATTCATCATCATCATCATCAGCCCGAAAGAGTCCACTGTTGGACATAGGCCTCTCCCAAGGTGCGCCACTGAACCCGATCCTCGGTTCTTCTCATCCAGTTACTGCCAGCCGCCTTACGCAGATCGTCGCTCCATCGTGGTGGTCATTACGCACTAAATATCGTTTAAACTGAATAAACCCAAAAGACAAATAACCTAGCTTTCGAAATGGCTGCCAACCTCTGATTTTTTCTATCATCCGCTAACAAAATGTCATTGTCAGATTCTGGAAGAGATATCCCGTACATTATTATTTTTTTTTGTTATATCTTTCGTTTGAAATCAATTGTGTAACATAAAATTAGTCATGCCCATAGACATTGATGTTCTGACTCAGTGCTTTTATGCAGATCAGTGAATTTTTGATTACAACTTTGTTGTCCGTACAACAGAAATTGACTGACGGTTTTTATTCAACTGTAACGTCTTGTTGTTGATTCATCATCAGCTTAAATACGTCCACTGCTGGACATAGGCCTCCCCAATAGAATACCACAAATACAAATATATTTATTCATAAACACAGGTGATGTAAATGATGTACAGGATATAGAGAGCTCTGTGTTTTCGCCCATTGGGCATATGAAAGCATTAATATGTTAGTAAACTTGATCGAAGCAGACAAACGGAAAACTTGTGTATTATAGGTACATAATTATAAAATTAACTAATTAAAAATTCTAAGGTAATGTCATAATGTCACTTTAAACTATCTACTTAAAACTTTATAAAATTGTCATTTAGGAAATCATTAATTGAATAATATGTTTTATCAATAAGAAATGTCTTTAACCACTTTTGGTTAGATGTCCATTGGGGGATTTGCCATAATCACCACGCTTGGCAGGCGGATTGGTGATCGCAGTAATAATCTTAACATACACACACAGGAGAACGCTGCTGCCCGTCCTGTATGTAGTCCCTTAGTCACCTTGATGACACCCTAGATGATAGGGGTGGCCCCATCCTAAGCCGGGAACCACACGCCAATTTTTTTTAAATATTATAACGGCGTACCTTATAAATGTTCAATTGCAGTCATCAATGCAGTCAGAGTATCGGATTTATTCCGAAAAACGAATACATTCCAATTTAGCTCCTGATGCAATGGAATTTGGTATATTTTAAGTTTCTTAAATTTCACGGATCTGAACTGACCACAG
This sequence comes from Esperia sulphurella, assembly GCA_947086405.1. Taxonomy (NCBI): domain Eukaryota; kingdom Metazoa; phylum Arthropoda; class Insecta; order Lepidoptera; family Oecophoridae; genus Esperia; species Esperia sulphurella. The sequence continues at coordinate 532,647 of OX352281.1, read as the reverse complement.
AAATCCTATTAAGATAGAATGGTGTTGTAGGCGCGACACGCGTGCCAACCATTTGCAATATATTGCATAAATCAAACGATTACTCGTTTTACGCTGAGTCAATGTTGGGTAAACATCGTCAAAAAATCTGCAACAGAGCCATATTGCGTGGTTTAATGGCATAACTGTATCTCCTCACTAGAAACGTGACCGCCACGCATAAACTGTGCGCGTGAGAGGCGCGCTGTGTCCGAAAATCGGTACGCGCGGAACTGAAGTAAACGAATAGCTATAACCGTACTATCTTGATAGAACTTCTTCTGACACTGCACCGAAGGACCACTGACGCATAACTGTCGGAATAAGGACGAATGACGGATCGATAGCCTTTACTGCGTTTGAAATATGATAAATTATTCCTTACCCCAACTTAAAATTACTCAGTACTGACACGGCACTGACAGGTCCGAAGAAAAGACGTCGCAAACCTAAACACGAGGTACCCGAACCGACTTGTACTAACTGAAGTCCCAAAAACCGCACGTTTCAAAAAAAAACTGCTACTCCATGGGCCTAACAATTTTTAATAAATTACCACACAAAATAAGGGTGTTAATAACAAATAAATTTACAATCGAGTTACACGGATGGCTTCTTCAGCTCGCATTTTATTCAGTTGCAGATTATTTAGGGCAGAAGGACTAGGACAGTAAATAAGGATAATTGTCAATAACTATCCAATATAATTAATTAATTTTTACTTGACATACTTAAATAATTTAATCTAATCAAATCAAATTAATTAAGCAATTTTGTACAATATAATATTTGCATGTCGTTTGAAATGACTGAGCAGGAGAACTAGTTTTATGTTTTTACACCTTATTTTGTACCCTGTTCAGAAGCAAATAAATAATCTTTCTTTCTTTCCGAATCAACCTTAAGTTAACCCAATACCTACTGCCTTAGTGCAGTCATTCTTCTACGTCGATCTCCTCTTTCTGAATCACTCCAATCTCTTCTAAATTCCTGGTAGAAAACTTATTACAAGCCAATGATCTCTATGTACTACTAGATGGAGCGTTCCAAACAATCGCTCTGTTCCACGCACTTGCGTTCACATTCACTGTGAAACTTGTGCAGTTACTACGCGTAAAATTTAATTATTTACTAAATATTGACGCTATTTACCCGTAGCGTCAATATTTAGTAGTAATTAAATGTTCTGCGTAGTAACTGCACAAGTTTCAGAGTGGATGTGAACGCAAGTGCGTGGAACAGAGCGATGTCGGCCCCGTAGCCTAGTCGGTAGTACACCTGCCTGCGATGCTCGGCGTCGCGGGTTCGAATCCCGCCCAGGGCAAACATTCGTGTGATGAACACTTGTGTTTGCCTTGTGACTGGATGTTATTTATATATTATATTATGTGTTTATATATGTATATCAGCTGTCTGATACCCATATTACAGGTTCTACCTAGTTTGGGATGTGAAATGCCCCCACATATATATATTGTTTGGCTCCATCTAGTAGTACATAGAGATCGTTGTTACCAGCTGCTAATTAACCTACTAATGCAATACCAAATAAGACGCCATTAAAATTCCACGTAATTTATTCACAATTAAGTAGCACTTAGTTAAGCGATCACTTGTCACGTGGCATTACTTGCCCCCGAAGCCTGAGCCGAAGCCGCCGGCGCCGAAATTTGAGCCGCCGCCGCCGAATTCGTTGAAGCCGCCGCCGCCGCCCCCGCTGGAGCCGAACTGTGAGCCGCCGCCGGCCTCGTGGCCTGATGACTGATGGGCCTGAGTTATCTGGACATACAGAAATTCTCGGTGAAGCTCAAAATCAACGACAAAAGGACAGCAACTCTATCTGAGATGAGAAAAAAATAACTGGACTCGTCTTTGACTTAAAAGAAAAAGACTTCATTTTAGAACTGTTGTTGTAAATCCCACTAATATTATAAATGCGAAAGTTTGGATGTTTGTTACTCAATCACGCTTCAACCACTCGACGGATCGGGATGAAACTTGACACACATATAGGTCAGGTCCTGGAATAGGACATAGGACAGTTTGTACCCCGAAAAACATCTAATTCCTACGGGAAACACAATAATTTGTGATGTTAAGTGGTCCACGCGGACGGAGTCGCGGGCAACAGCTAGTATAATATGTATTAAATTGGCCTAATGGATACAATGCCAATATCGGCTTTTACACTGAGAAAAAAATAAGTAGCCCTCCTACTTACGTAAGGATAAAAATATACCACTATTACATAAGTAGCCGCCCCCATTATAAATGGTGTGCCGGCCACATTATTAAGTAGTTTGGTTACTTATTAATGTGGCTGGCTACTGAATCAGTTGTAGATGACACCATTTATAATGGGGGCGGCTACTTATGTAATAGTGGTATATTTTTATCCTTACGTAAGTAGGAGGGCTACTTTTTTTTTTCATAGTAGCTTCCCAAAGTCAGTTTTCAATTCGCTATCGAATGGTATATTTAAAAGACTTTGAAATTCAATGACAACATGATTAATAAAGGTTCAGAAACAATATGGATACAGTCACAAAGAAAAAAAAAAGGTTTTTGCGGCTCCCGAAACCTAGTGATTTGTGCCTTACACCAATTTAAATTTCCGTCGACGAATGATGATCCGACGTCGTACAGATACTAGTGTACTCTTGTCGAGAGACTTCATCTCTCTCTGTCTTTGTTGTGGAATGACCATTAAACCATCATTTTTGCGGTTCAGACAGGCAACAAAGTATTTATCGAGCACCTTATTCAATGAAGATAAAGTTAAAATTAGAACGAATGTGGTCATTTTTGATCGCACTAACTGTAGATCGTATGCAATGTGTATACGTATGTCATCATCATCATCAGGAATTTTTTGTCTCCGGAGGCAGACGGAGGATTTGGCCTACACTCCCCGCGCTGGCCAGACGGGTTGGGGAGGCCTGATTGATGTTTTATAATGTATTCCCTTAGTCTACTTGTACGACATCCACGGGAAGAGTTGGAGTGGTCCTATTCTGCTCTACCGGAAACCACACGGTATACGTATGTATTTCAACCCAATGGTCCAGTAGTTTTTGAGATCGTACAAATCACGATGGTATATCCTGCTACTATTCACGAGAGGGGGGATCCGAACAGTGATTCAGGAGAGGGGTGTGCCTGTACGATATACAGCGACTGCGTATTTTGATAGATTACAAATGTCTGGGTTATTCTAGATAGTACAGGTTTTAGGCTGGTCTACCAACCTGACTGAAACTGCTCTGCTGATGAGCCTTATCGAAGCCTCCGCCGCCTCCACCCTGCTGGTACCCTTGCTGCCCGAAGCCGCCGGCACCGCCGCCACCGTACTGATTCCCGAACTGCCCGCCGCCCTGCTGGAAGCCGCCGACCCCCGGGATCATGCCCATGCCTATGCCTCCCATTATGGGATTAAATGGCTTGGGCTTAGCTTGGATGGCTACAACGCAAGCCAACACGGCGAGTACCTGGGCAGTGGACATATAGAATACTCATTTCTTGGCAAAAACATACAATATGCAAGCAGAAACAATCAGAAGATCACGTGACTCAGCTTCATCATCAGGCCTTTCCGATAGAATGCCACTTGTGGTGGGCTGTCCATTGGGGGATTTGTCGTAATCACCAGCGCAGTAATGATCTTAATATACACAGGAGAACGCTGCTACCCGTTCTTGGTGCAATCACTTAGTCGCCTTGACGACACCCACGGATTCAGGGTGGCCATATTCTAAGCCGGAAACCACACGGCAAGGGATTGCACTATGGACACAAATCCCCCAAGGGACAACCCACCAAAAGTCGCATTCTATTGGGGAGGCTTGTGCTCAGCAGTGTACGTATTTCGGCTGATGAACAAAAAATACAATATGTAAGCCTATCCGATTGTTACTCCTCTCAAATGAACAGAAGTGACTGTACAATTTTGAAGTAACATCTGAATCTATCAATCATATCAGGTTATTGTTGTCTCCACTGCAGGAGCACAACCCTCTCTCATCTGCCGGAGACAGACGGAGGATTTGTACGACATCCACGGGGAGAGTTGGAGTGGTCCTATTTTACTCTACCGGAAACCCCACGGCAGTCTATCAATGTTTGATAACAATGCTGCTTGAATCGGAAACTCCTGAACAATACTTAGGGAATATGTACTAAATTTGTATGTAACAGTGCCCAATCAAATAGAGTTATCTTTATGTGGTTAGGGTTGAGATAATATGGTTAGGAATACGGTTGGTTAGTCTTAAAAGGAACAGAGGATATTCAATATTAACTATACTATAAGCTATGGAAAATATAACAAGGTTCCGATCTATGGGGAACTTAAGAACCGACTGGTGTTGGGGCAGACGAGATCGACACGCGCAGGGTGGGACCGACGACCTGAAGAAGGTGGTCGGAAGAAGCTGGGTTCGGAGGGCGGAGAACCGGGTCCAATGGTGTTCATTGGGGAAAGCCTATGTCCAGCAGTAAGCAAATCCTATCCTACTAATATTATAAATGCGAAAGTTTGGATATTTGGATGTTTGTTATTCAATCACGCTTCAACCACTGGACGGATCGTAATGAAACTTGGCACACATATAGGTTAGGTCCCGGAATAGGACATAGGATAGTTTTTACCCCGAAAATACATCTCGTTCCTACGGAAATACATAATAATTTGTGATGTTAAGTTGTTAAGCAGACGATGTCGCGTGCAACAGCTAGTATTACATATATAATGCATACTAGGAGTTTTTCTACTTTCTAAAATTCTATGAAAATTACTAGAGTTTCTTCGCCAATTGAAGAATTAATTCATCAGAATTCTAGAAAACTAGTTAGACCCTTTTTTAGTTCATTTCCAAAAGGGTGCCAAAACAGCAGTCTTTTTTTAGCTAAAAGGGCAGAGTGTAGTCTAAAATAATAAGATATCCACTTACCAAGCACTTCATATCTGCGGCTTTCAAACACAAAAATTAGAATGAGGTTACTATATCGTAATTTAATCTTTTATAGTTGTCTAATGGCACCTCAAGTTAATGGAGAATTAATACCTGGATCGTTTGTAAACGAGTCGCAAGACCGCATTAGAAAATGTATATTATCTGTTTTTGGAAGTGTTATTCGTGAGGTGAAAAGAAAACCCCAGGTTAATTGGCTTTTAGTCATCGTGTCCCCAACGGAAATTTAAATTAGCGTAAGTGACAAAATGCCAAAATCGGATTTTGACCTTCCCCAACTCAGTTATCATATCTCTATCGAATCTACACTAATATTATAAAGAGGAAAGATTTGTATGTTTGTAACGAATAAACTCAAAAACTACTGGACCTACATCGAAAATTCTTTCACCATTAGAATGCTACGTTATCCCTGAGTAACACAGGCTATATTTATTGATATAAAAAATTAGGGATCCCTACTAAAACTTCAATAATGTAACCCAAGGTGTAAATTTTTTTGCCATAAAATGTCTTTCATCGCATGCGCTGCGGAAACTATTGATGAGAGAACAAAGAGCGGTTCTACAATATTAAAGAATATTTACAAATAACTTCGCAAGTGGGGGTGGGGAATGGGGAATAATTTGGGATCCCTACCAAAACTTCAATAATGTAACCCAAAGGTGTAAAAATGCAATATAACATAGAAGTATAATTATTATGTTCGGTACAATTCATATTGCGATTGGTTCGTACTACAGTTGGAGCGGGTGTGGGAGTGCGAGGGGGAGCGGATTCTGTAGTAAAATATGTAAAGTAAAAATTAGAAAGGACAACGAAGAAGACTGTAGAAATTACTGTGTATACCTACGAAGGGTTTGTGTGGGAGTCCATATGCAGTTAAATTTACAGCCCCATGTGTATTGTATCTTCGGGTTAGGTTATGTCATGGCGGATCCCTCGGGTTCCTTACATTTGTATGTCTAATTTATTTTATTTTTGATAACATTTCTTACAACTCATAATGCAGTTAGTACATAAAGTATCTCAGAAACTAACACAGATACATCTAGACCTCACACTAGGGTGCCCTGTGTTGTACGGCTACAATGTTTGCATTTGATTTAGCAATGTATGTGTGTGTATCAATGGGTATGTATGTTTCGGTGTGTGTGTGAGTGTGTGTGTGTGTGCGTGCATTAATGGATGTGTATGTTTGGTTGTGTGTATGCGTTTATTCAAATTTTTGTTTCGTTTCGACATTAATGAAATGTTGCAATTTATTCCCAAAAATTATTAAAAAGTATTCCATTAATTTGCCATATGGATATTGTGGTTCCCGGGTTAGAATATGGGGTACACCCCCAATCACCAAGTGGGGAGGCTTATGTTCAGCAGTGGACGTGTTTCGGCTGATGATCATCATCAGGTTTTATCTCCACTGCAGGAGCACAACCCTCTCCCATCTGCCGGAGACAGACGGAGGATTTGGCCTACACTCCCCGCGCTGGCCAGACGGGTTGGGGAGGCCTGATTGATGGTTTATAATGTTGATTTTTTTTTATACGGCTGATGATGAATCTAATAAATAAAAACGTAACCTTCACATGTCTGTACATTGAAAATATTTGCAACACGTTAAGATTAGTCAGGTTGTCTGTTAGTTTGAGCACGCATCACTTAAAAACTGCTGAACCTATGCTGATGCAGCTTTCAGAAAAACATAAGGAATAATTTGGTGTAACATTTAGTATTTATTTCATCGCAAACGGCTTACTCGAATCAAAAGTGATATGAATTTATATAGTCTTCAAAAATACGTAGTATAATGGTCGGCGGAAATAACGGCGAAAATACGTAGTATAATGGTATATGGGGGGGGGGGGGGTGGACAAATAACACTTTAATTTTTTTTGACCGTAATCGCGAGTGGAGTCGCAGGCACATATAGTATTTAAATAAACTTAAAATAATTGTTATGTCAGAAAATAAGTCATTAATTTGATGGCATGGCAACCGCAGAATTTTTACGACCGTCCCAAGGCACCAGAGTATACAGTGAACACGTGACGCGAGATAGACAAACAGTATGAGGCGGTTCGTGGAAGTCGGAACATCCAAACACAGATTAACAAAACATGGGCATATTTAGCAAAACTTTTTTTTTCATCATCATCTACAACCTAAAAACGTCCACTGCTGCATAAGTCTCCCTAACACACTGCCACTTTTGGTGGGCTGGGGATTTGCCATAATCACCACGCGTGGTAGGTACATTGTTGATAGATTTGGTACTGATTTTTGTGTTCTAGTTATTATTCTATTTTTTTATTTTTGTCTTCTGTCATTTTTTTTTTTACTATTCTGTCATTTTTACTATTAGGTACGTACTGACGAGTGTAATGTTTTTTTATTTTGTGACATTGTAGAAAGCTGGTCCCTGAGAAACGGGGAATCCTGGTTCAGGGACCAGAAATCACTTATATATTATGATGATGTAATTATAATAAGTCAATAAACTTTTTTCTATTTCTATAGCAATAATAATCTTAATATACACAGGAGAACATGCATTAACTATAGACATAGACCTAATCCTACTAATATTATAAATGCGAAAGTTTGTATGTTTGTTACTCAATCACGCTTCAACCACTGGACGGATCGGGATGAAATTTGGCACACATATAGGTTAGGTCCTGGAATAGGACATGGGATACATTTTATCCGCGAACTGCGGCGCTGGTATTCCGTCAGCACTGCAACACATTCCTAGATTATTTTAACAATCCTACTAATATTATAAATGTGAAAGTTTGTATGTTTGTTACTCAATCACGCTTCAACCACTGGACGGATCGTGATGAAACTTGGCACACATACAGGTTAGGTCCTGGAATAGGACATAGGATAGATTTTATCCGCGAACTGCGGCGCTGGTATTCTGTCAGCACTGCAACACATTCCTAGATTATTTTTACTATCCTACTAACATTATAAATGTGAAAGTTTGTATGTTTGTTACTCAATCACGCTTCAACCACTCGACGGATTGGGATGAAATTTGGCACACATATAGGTTAGGTCCTGGAATAGGATAGTTTTTATTCCGAAAAAACATCTCGTTCCTACGAGAAATACATAATAATTTGTGATGTTAAGTTGTCCATGCGGACGAAGCTAGGCGACAGCTAAACTAAAGCTATAAAATAGGCTGAATATATCGCCAGTGTCCTAGTCAGGTTTCTCCTTTTGAGTTCTGATAAAATATTTGATTTAATAATGTCCGTTTTAATAAGCTGAAAGGTCAAGTTTTCATCAGCAATAAAGTTGGCTCCGATTTAAGTGCCCAAGTTGGAGATAATGGAGGCCCCAGTGAAATGTTAATAGGTCTCATTACTTCAATTCAATTATTAATTCTTCAGGCTTTTAATGAAAGTGATTGGGGTGGGGGACGTGGTGACGTGGTGGTGATGCTTTATCGTTTCTCATGCATGGCCGAAGCACACTATAACTACTAAAGGAGCACCAAGCTGTACGTTTGTGTGTGTGCGTAAATTATTGTAGGGCTGCTCCACCCAGCGCACGAGTATAGTCGATCAGAGGGACACCCTTATTGGTTTGTTTATTTGTTTACACACTGTCTTATGTCTAACACAGCGCATACGAGTGTATGGGCCGAGCATGCGTTATGGAACGACAGACAGTGTATGTCCAGAGAAGCCCCAATAGGCCATACAGCCCGTGCCGGGGCTGTCTCTCAATGTTTACGACAGTTTTTAATGCTTAGACGGTCTTTATTGAGACTAGGCACTTTATACTTTATAGACAATGCTTAAAGACAAAAGTCTTTAATCAGTGCGTCCTGCCTGTCATGACCTACGGTGCAGAAACGTGGACACTGACGGTGGGCCTGATCCGCAAGTGTCAAGTCGCTCAACGAGCTATGGAGAGGGCTATGCTCGGGGTTTCTTTGAAAGGATATGATTCGCAATGAAGAGATCCGACGAAGAACGAAGGTGACCGACATAGCCCAAAGGATTAGCAAGCTGAAGTGGCAGTGGGCGGGCCACATCTGTCGCAGAACCGACGGCCGTTGGGGCAGACGAGTTCTGGAGTGGATCGACACGCGCAGGGTGGGACCGACGACCTAAAGAAGATGGCCGGTAGCGGCTGGATGCGGAGGGCGGAGGACCGGGTGCGGTGGCGTTCATTGGGGAAGGCCTGTGTCCAGCAGTGGACGTCTAAAGGCTGGCATGATGATGATGACTTTATACTTCAACAAATGTTTCCCTTTTTGGAACTTATAGCCTAGATTTCTCGGCGCCGCTCGATAGCGCGCTGGCGTAGTAATTGCCGTGTGGTTTCCGGTAGAGTAGAATAGGATCACTCCAACTCTTCCCGTGGATGTCGTACAAGGCGACTAAGGGAATACATTATAAAACATCAATCAAACCTCCCCAACCCGTCTGGCCAGCGCGGGGAGTGTAGGCCAAATCCTCCCTCTGTCTCTGGCAGATGAAAGAGGGTTGTGCTCCTGCAGTGGAGACAAAAATGACCTGATGATGATGTAGTAATTTTGTACGGGCGTCCGGCCCGTGTGTACTGCTAGGCGTGCCCTATTTTTCGGGCGACGTTAAACTGCCGGTGGAGGTATGGATCCCGGCGTCCCGCACGACACCGCTACCCTCCCCGGGGTCGCGTAGATGGATCAGGACGGTTGGAGCCCCAACTTCAACTGTCTGCTCTTTACTCAAGCAGGGTGCTACGACAAAGAGCACCTGAGCAAGTACCGGGCACCTCCCCCGCGATTTGGTCTATATGACCTAGATGTCGAAAGGCCATGGGAGGTGGAAGGTCTGTCTGCTCTTTACTTTCTTTAATTTTAACCTGCCTAGGGCCCAAGGTAGCGTATACTCAGTCCTTGGGACTCGCCCTACCTTCACTGGTAGGTATTGTGTTGCGTACCTCCGTTGATCCTTGCTTAGAGGAGTTCATCATTATCATCATCAGGTTATTTTTGTCTCCACTGCAGGAGCACAACCCTCTCTCATCTGCCGGAAACAGACGGAGGATTTGGATTACATTCCCCGTGCTGGCCAGACGGGACGGACGGATTGATGTTTTATAATGTATTCCCTCAGTCGCCTTGTACGACATCCACGGGAAGAGTTGGAGTGGTCCTATTCTACTCTACCGGAAACCACGCGGCAAGAGGAGTTGCGGGGGGAGAATAGGGAGAAGGCAGGAATGTCTGCGACCCCGTTGACCCATTCAGTATTCTCGACCCAGTCAGACCCATTACGATGATTAAATACGATTAAGCAAGGATAACGATAGCCGTGTGGGTTTTAGCTTATAATAGGACCAGCCTCAATCTTCCCGTTGTCGTCGTCAAGACTACAGCTTTGCACCAGGGACGGGCAGCAGCGTTCTCCTGTGTATATTACGATCATTACTGCGATCACCAATCCGCCTGTCAAGCGTGGTGACTATGATAAATCTCCCAATGAATCGCCCACCAAAAGTGTCATTATATTGGGGAGGCTATTTCGGCTGATGATGATGTATTTTATGGCCAAAGTATTATTATAAGATTATCCTTACTTAAGAAATGTGATTTAATTACTTAAGTTGATCTGAAATTCCGAACTTTTCCTAAAGAATTACTAATCCCTCGCGATCGCTCCTTTTATAACCGAGTAAAAGTTTTTCTAAGTAAAATCTGCTCCTGGAAATTTTGTTTACTCCACCTGAATAATTAATGTAGGAAGACTGTAGCATAGTGGTTTTGGAAATGGAATGGTGGAATTTCCCCTTTTCTGTCACAAAAAAACTTATGTCTTACGTTTGCGCGATTTTCCAGCTTCTAGCGCTGCGAAACATAGAGAATAAACTTAATTACTGGCCGTCCCATATGGTCTTTTTAGATACTGTCGCGTACTCTTACAATGAGAGAAATTACCCCCCGATTTATTATGAATTCAAAACAATAATCTAATGCAATTCAATGCAGTACAATACAAAAAAATATGAGAATTGTATTAAAGATTTTGAGAAGCAAGCACTTTATTATTTCAATATTTGTCTCTTAATTTCCTCATGATTACTCGTAAGTAGCAAATGCTGCAAGAAGCAAAATTCCTCATAAAATGTACCAATAAATATAAATTGACCTAGCTGTGCCCGCAGCGCCGCTCGCGTGGACTACAGAATCCGCTCCCGTTCCCACTCTCGCTTCCTATCCCACTCCCACTCAGACTCTCAATCCCGATCCCATTCCCACTCCCACTCCCGCTCCAACTGTAGTACAAACCAATCGCAATATGAATTACACTGAACATAATAACTATACTTCATTGTTAAATTGCATATTTACAGCTTGCGTTACATTATTGAAGTTTTAGTAGGGATCCCTAATTATTTATAGTAATAAATATAGCGTATGTTACTCAGGGATAATATAGCAGTCTAATGGTGAAAGAATTTTTGAAATCAGTCCTTTTTGTTTTTGAGTTTATTCGTTACAAACATACAAAGTTTAGATAAAATTGCTGTTTGAAAATTTGTCATTTAGTGCAAAAGTGTCTAAAATTTGTCTACCCTATGTGATCCCAGAGGCTATGTAAGATTGACGCAGGATAACAATCCATTGATGCCGCCAGCAAATTGCCGTATCATTCTGTCGATCCATCAAACTGGGCCCATCATGCGTCCGTCGCGGCGTCAGCTAACGACTAACCCTGGCCCTTTTAAAAGAGGCTTTTTATTCATACATATATACTATACTAGCTTATGGTCGCGACTCCGTTCGCGCTAATTTGGTTTTCGGTAGGAATTACATGTTTTTTCGGGATAAAAACTAACCTAACCTATATGTATGCCAAGTTTCATCACGATCCGTCCAGTGGTTGAAGCGTGATTGAATAACAAACATCCAAATATCCAAACTTTCGCGTTTATAATATTATTAGGATATTATGGTAAGTAGAATATCAAAATTACTTGTAATAGCCGTGTGGTTCCCGGCTTAGAAAAGAGCTACCCCCAGTCTTCCAGTGGGTCAAGGTGACTAAGGGATTGCACCAGGGACGGGCAGCGTTCTCCTGTATTTATTGTTATCATTAATCATGTCAGGGCCTAGACGTCCACTGCTGGACATAGGCCTTCCCCAATGAACGCCACTACACTTATTATGGTAAAGCCAACAATACAGGAATTTGTGGTTAGTGAATTTGATACTACTCGTTTGTAGCCGAGGACATGACCCACCTCCTCGCCGGCTCCCCATGCAACTCCTCTGAACGAGGATCAACGGAGGTACGCAATCACATAACACCTACGAGTGAAGGTAGGGCGAGTCCCGAGGACTGAATTTACGCTACCTTGGGCCCCAGACAAATTAAATTAAAGAAGTAAAGAGTCAAAGTAGGAATAGAGTTCCCACTTCCCCTCTAGCAAATTGGAGTGTAGCAGAGAAACGATGACCGGACTGGTCAGTTGGGGGTTAGGGGGGTTTGGTGTGCCCAAGATAAGCCTAGCCAGCTAGTTGAACACCACGGACGTATTACCGCCTTTATGACGCAGTGAGCTGTGACGGAGTAGCAGAAGGCTACTTCGTATAGTAGTGCCAATAAAAGTCATGGCAAAAACAATGCCGAGGACAGTAAGTAAGCAATTCTTGGACTTACCTTCGACGTCTATGCCTATATGGATTGTACATTTAACGAGGGCGGCCCCGCTACTATCCCTTACTATACCGGACTATACTATGACAGACTGCTACGTTATTGCAGTGGAACGCCGCTATAAAAGCTATTACAATGCACTTAAAGTTGATTATCATTAGCAAGGAGTTCGGAGCGCAGTGCAAAAGAGCCAAAAACACTACCCACCCTATTTTGCGCAGTCGCGCAAAGAAGCGAAACCGTTTTTGGGCGCTGTTCATTTTGCGCTGTTTTACGGAGAAACACCCATCCCGGGTCGTAATTAACCCTCTTGTACGGGACGGATCTATTCGACCCTTAGCATAACAAGTTATATCTGAATCTCATACTAGCTAGAGTAGTATTTTTTAATAGCATAGTGGACGGTGGGGACTATCTGGAAGAGTCACAGTTCGCTTGCCGCCGCTTGTTCATTGACTTTATATTTGTTTACTATGTTGATCTACCGCAGAGCAGAGTTGTGACTCCGCTTACGCTTTGAATCCAGCGGATTTCTCCGCGTATTTCCCTCTGAATTTGAACAGCCTAGGCACAGCACAGGATTAGGTGAATTGAATTTTTAATCTTTTTTTTTTTGTTTCAGGTATGCTCCACACTACTGACAGCTGAGATTTTAGATGAAGACACAACAATAAAGCAACGAGGGGTGTCGCAATACTCAGACGGTAGTCATGCGCCGTGTGGATGTGTACGAAAGTTATGGATGTGTTCAGTTTGTTACGTAGCGAAAGCCTACATGTGTGCGTTGCAATACAATTATTTAAAATTAATTTATAAACACCGTCTGGTTCCCGGTTTAAAATAGAGCCACCTCCAACCTTCCCATGGGTGTCGTCGATTGCACCAGGGACGGGCAGTAGCGTTCTTCTGTGTATATTAAGATCATTGCTGCGATCACCAATCCGCCTGCCGATAGTGGTGATTATGGCAAATCCCCCAATGGGCAGCCCACCAAAAGAGGCATTCTATTGTGGACGCCTATGTTCAGCAGTGGACGTGTTTATAAACACACAAAAAACGACAGCGTCGGCGCTATTTTATTAGAATAGAATAGAATAGTGTGGACAGGATGGACCAGCAATTGATAAATAAAAGTAGGACTTCTGTAACAACGATGTATTCAGCACGAGGCAAGACACAAGGTAGGCACGAGCGCGGTAACCGATGACATCTGTCAAAACTGACGTTTACGTTTAGTTACATGCTCATGATAATAAGTTATTTATTCATAGGTACGACACACATATACATGAGAAATATACAGAACAGGTTTATAAACTACAATTTAAATATGATCTAGATCGCATCAACAAAATGGCGCTGACTCAGCCCAATGCTGCAGCACGCTACGTAAACTGCGGTATTCTGTCAGCACTGCAACACATGCCTAGATTATATTTACAATCCTACTAATATTATAAATGCGAAAGTTTGGATGTTTGGCTGTTTGTTACTCAATCACGCTTCAACCACTGGACGGATCGTGATGAAACTCGGCACACATATTTATCCCCAAAAAACATCCCATTCCTACGGGAAATACAAAATAATTTGTGATGTTAAGTGGTCCACGCGGACGAAGTCGCGGGCAACAGCTAGTGTAATTTATAAATCTGTCTTGTATGTTTATTTCTCATGTATGTTTTTATTAACTGTGAATACTACTTAGGAAATGCCCGAAAACGCTATGTAGTCCTCTCCAAGTCGAACCGTCGCCCCCGTGTTTCTCTAAGCACAAATCTGTAGCGTGCTGTGGCTTGAATATTTGTTAGGTGTTTGACCCCGCTTTATCTTATCGCTTCACGGTAATTACAAGGTAACGAAGAATGGCCCACAGTTTCTTCACGATTTCCTATTCACATACTGGAAATACGTAATACGAGAAACCAGGCAAAGAATCATAACTATCGCACTAACATTATAAATGCGAAGGTTTGGATGTTTGTTACTCAATCACGCTTCAACCACTGGACGGATCGTGATGAAACTTGGCACACATATAGGTTAGGTCCTGGAATAGGACATAGGATAGTTTTTATTCCGAAACAACATCTGATTCCTACGGGAAATACATAATAATTTGTGGTATTAAGTTGTCCACGCGGACGAGTAACTAAACGTTCTATTGCTGACGAGGATAAAACAAAGTTTTGGCATATTGATGAGTTACAAAGTTAGCAGGCGGTTAATGCGGCCTAATGAGTTTCAACCTTTTTTTTAAATTTTAAATGGGCTTTAGGCACTAGGAACGAAAGCCCTTTTATAATAGGGCTCGACTAGACCTCACCCCCTGCATTAATGACTTACTGCTATTACAAGAGCACCAGCCTGTATGTGTGCGTAAATTATTGTAGGGCTACTGCACCCAGCGCGCGAGCATAGTCGATTGAGAATGGGACAACGTTATACGTCAACAGCATAAGTGCTTCTCATTCTAACTTTAGCTTGAAAATCGAAATGTCAGTGATACAGACAAAGAGACTTTGTGACCTGACTGGCTGGCTACTTGACTGATTGGCTGGCTGGTGATGATGACAGGGACGATGATAACAGACTAGAGAGAAGACAAGCGACTGAGGTTGTTTCCGCGTTTTTTGGAGAACAGTTTGTTGTGTATTTGTTTTTTTTTTCCAAAATAATATATACTTCGGGTTTTGCTGTTTAGTAGTAAGGACAGTCAAGTACATTTTAGTTTTGCTTCATATATTTTGGACGCTGACTGTATATCTAATAAATAAAAACGTTAACTTCGTTTGTCTGTACATTGCATATATTTGTAAAAAAAAATTGGGGCCTATTGGATAAGTAATTTTTGAAATTTTTGTCCGTTACTTGGTGCACGCATCGCCTAAAAACTACTAAACCGATTTTGGTGGTCTTTTCACAGAAACATAGGGCTTAACTCGGAGTAACATTTAGTCTTTATTTCAACGCAATCGGCTTACTCAATCAAATGTTATGGGATTTTTTTGTTTTCAAATACATTATTAGATATGCAATAAATTAGATTATATTTATTTATTTCAATTTTACATCTTAAAAATTCAAGTTTACATGTCATTCTAATATGGTAAAATGGATCGTCATAAAATAAAATAATGTACAAAATATAAATTACAATGTCAACAATTCAAATAATGTCACAGTATATAACATACTATCTATGTCAGTATATATTATTAAAATAAAAATTTAAAAATACACTTGGTATTAAATTATCACAAATTAAATTAAATATAACAAAGAAGTATAATTGGTGCAATTCAGATAGCGATGAGTTAGGACTACATTTAGAGCTGTGGTGGGAGTGGGGTCGGAGTAGGTAAATAATTGTGTAGTTCACGCGAGCGGCGACAGGAAACAGCTGGTGTATAGCCGTTGGTTTGATTTCGTCGCCTCGTCTGAAAGCCATACCTACTCAAACGGAAACTGTTTGTCGAGACCTTCGGCATTGTAATTTAGGTGTGTTCAAGATAAAGGAGACCTCAACTTGGTGATTAAACATTATCTGAAGGATCGATCCTATTGGGGAAGGAGGGTGGGGGTGCAGGGGCGGAAGCTGTCAAAACGACGGCTCATTAAGGAGATATTGATCCCTTGTCTCTGGTTTAAGTGGGTTTGGAGTCCCACTGTCAGCGGCGACGAGACTAAATATACTTTTTTGAATCGTCCACTGCTGGACACATCCTCAAGTCGTCGGTCAACCTGCGCGTGCCGATCTGCAGAACTCATCTGCCCCAACGGCAGCGACAGATGTGGCCCGCCCACTGACACTTCAGCTTGCTAATCCTTTCGTCTATATCGGTGACCTTCGTTATTCGACATCGATTCGACCATATCTCTCGAAACAAATCCCGAGCATAGCCCTCTCCACAGCTCGCTGAGCGACTTGAAACTTGTGGATCAGGCCCACCGTTAGTGTCCACGTTTCTGCGCCGTAGGTCATGACAGGCAGGTCACAGCCTCATAGAGTCATTTTTTGTAGTAGCCTGCCGGGGGATTCTTAGGAACCCACTCTTAACAACCCATTGGATTTGCCATAATCACCACGCTTGGCAGGCGGAATGGTGATCGCAGTAATGATCTTAATATACACGCGATCACCAATCCGCCTGCCAAATATGGTGATTATGGCAAATCCCCCAATGGTCAGCCCATCGAAAGAGGCATTCTATTGTGGACGCCTATGTTCAGCAGTGGACGTGTTTATAAACACACAAAAAACGACAGCGTCAGCGCCATGTTATTAGAATAGAATAGTGTGGACAGGATGGACCCTTAGTCGCGTTGACGATATCCGCGGGTTTATTGGGGGTGGTCCTATTCTAAGCCGGAAACCACACTACTTGTCAAAGTCAAAGTCAAAATCATTTATTGCATATGAGTACATTTGGTACATTTATACATGTCATTTTTTTTTATCGACTACCGCTTCCTAGGTGTTAGCGCTGTGAAGAAGAAACGGCGCAACAAACTTCACGCAACACATCTTTTAAAAATCAAGTTTGCATACAATTAATAAAGATTTTGCGAAGCTGAATTAACATTAGTACCAGGCATCTTTGTCATTCAAATAATCGTTTATTTTATAATAGGCTTTCTTACAAAGTTGTTTTTTAACGTGAATCTTAAACTTTCTGTCCGTCATATTTAAGATTTCCTCTGGTAGTTTGTTGTAGAAGCGTATACATTGCCCCGTGAACGATTTACTGACCTTACAAATTCTTCTAGAACAAATTATTTAACACTTTCAGAGCCTTCAAAACTCGAAGTAACCTTTCTCATGCAAATAGTAAACAATCTGTAAGATTAATGCTGGTATCGTTCGCGAGACGACTTAGCAAAATCGGATCGCGCCTGTGATTCCGATCCTTTATTTATCTTCCCTGCCTGCCCTGCCCTCGTTTATGCTTCCCGTAATTGGTCCAAGGGCCAGATGTGTCCTTTTCCGACCCGCTCGTTCGCCTTAACGTGGGGTTTATCTAGGACGCTAATATTTCCGGACGAAATTTGTCTATTTTCTTGGGTATTAAGAGATTGGAATATTAATTTTGCGTTATATTGCGTAGGTAATTCATTTTAGCACACTTAGAACCTCTTCAATGAGCTCATTGTACACACATCTGTGTGCTCTGTAAAAAAAAACAGCAAGTGTTTTCCAACGTCTTCTAGAGAAGGTAACAGCAGTTTTCGTTGAATTACCTTTGAGCACTTTATGGGTTTATAACACAGATATGAAGAAGAGAAGATGACGCATTATTATATTAGAAGAAGAAGAAAAAACATTTATTTACTACCATAATTGGCACACACAAAGAAAAAACCAACAAAGCAAGAAAAAGGAAAAAAAAAATGATAAGAACTAGAGAAAACAGTTAAATTTTTTTAACATAGTTAAAATAGTATGCGTGTGCCGTGGCAGCAAAAGGGCAAACGACTCAGCATATGCCTAGACCAAGTATGCTTCAGACGTCCACTGCTGGACTCCTCCCCAATAGAATGCCACTTTGGTGGGCTGTCTATTGGGAGATTTGGCATAATTACCACGCTTGGCAAACGGATTGGTGGTCGTAGTAATTATTTGAATATACACAAGGGACACCCACGGACTGGGGGTGGCCCTGTTCTAAACCGGGAACCACACGGCTAAACCGTCTAACCAGTGTCTCTTCGTAAACAGGTTATGTTATATCGATAATCAGTATTCCGTTTCTACAATCTCCCATCGCCTGCAGCAACTCCATGCTTTGCGTGTGACGGTTCCTGTGATATCCTAATCGCAACGCGCTCGCGTGATGCGTTGCTCTGATGTTTTAGGCAGGCGCTCTAATTAACAATGGAATTTAATTTCGTAATTTTCGCGGTTGTTTGGGGGAACTAAGTCAGGTTTTACCATACAACGTTAAATGTAGACCTTTGGAAACCTCTGTTAAATGCTCTATCTCTGACTTCCTGTATGATCTGTTTTATTAGTTCTTATTTTTTCTTAATCGAGATCTATTGTCAACTTAAATAACATGATATATTTACATCAACGATCTCTATGTACTACTTGATGGAGCGTTCCAAACAATCGCTCTGTTACCCGCAAGTAGCCACAACTCTTTCACATTCACTTTGAAACTTGTGCAGTTACTACGCAGAACATTTAATTATTTTCTAAATATTGACATTATTTAACCGTAGCGTCAATATTTAGTAATAATTAAATGTTCTGAGTAGTAACTGCACAAGTTTCATTGTGAAAGTGAAAGAGTCGTGGCTAATTGCGTGGAACAGAGCGATTGTTTGGAACGCTCCATCTAGTAGTACATAGAGATCGTTGATTTACATATACATATTTTTAATGTCGTTATGTTCTGCGATGTTAATGATCTTTCATTAATAATGAGAGGAATCCAAGCAAGTCATTGTGACAAATGGCGTCCCTTCAAATTCTGCGGTGGTCTTAAATAGGAAACTGTTCATTAAGTCATTAGGTAATCTCGATAACATTTAGAAGGTGTCTGCACAAATTGCATCGTATTTATTAGCGTGGGGCCATGAAATAGTTCATGTAACAAAGTCCAAAAGGGCAGGTACTGCTGTCAAAGTTAATAAAATAAATATTTTTAAATAAAAAAAAACGTCTTCAAATCGGAACTAAAAAGCAAAAAATAATTGGTTATAATATACATTTACATACGATTTCCTACCCAAACCAATAAATCAAATTTAAATTACAATTCCAGTACAAAACTCACAATTACAATATGACAATTCTTGTCTAAACCTTTTATCTATTAATTTAAATAAAATATTATTATATGTGCTAGATACCTACCTAGTGTGTGAAGTCAAGTAAATATAGTTATATTTTTATTTATTTATAAATAATAGGTATGTTCTGTTCAGTCCTTTGAAGTAGATTATATAATATTTTCTTTGTGTATACAATGTATTGTTTCTGGGCAATAAAGATGTATTTTATTTATTTGATTACCACCCAAAAGCCAGGTGTAGGGGTAATGACCATACAGTTCACGAAGGCACGCCGTGCTCCTCAATCTCTTACATGTTACAATAATCTTCAATACGTGCACCAACGATCTCTATGTACTACTAGATGGAGCGTTCCAAACAATCGCTCTGTTCCACGCAAGTAGCCACAACTCTTTCACATTCACAATGAAACTTGTGCAGTTTCTACGCAGAACATTTAATTATTGACTAAATATTGACATTATTTAACCGTAGCGTCAATATTTAGTATTAATTAAATGTTCTGAGTAGTAACTGCACAAGTTTCATTGTGATTGTGAAAGAGTTGTGGCTACTTGCGTGGAACAGAGCGATTGTTTGGAACGCTCCATCTAGTAGTACATAGAGATCGTTGGTAGTTTATGTATTTATTTAGTATTGTGTTTTATGCCGTTTGGTTCCCGGCTTAGAATAGATCCACTCCAAATCTTCCTTTGGGTGTTGTCAATGCGACTAATGGATTGCCCTAGAGACGGGTAGCAGCGTTCTCCTGTGCATCTTAAGATTATTACTGCGATCAGCAATCCGCCTGCCAAGCGTGATGATTATTTTATTTATTTTATTTTATTTTATTTTATTTGGAAAACCAACAGCTTACAAACAGTGCGATTGTTTGGAACGTTCCATCTAATAGTAGATAGAGATCGTTGACGTGCACTAAGAAATAGACATTCGGATTAACTCCCCGCGCCCACCTCTGGCTGAAAGTAGCGGGGCGTGCCATCCTGAATTGCACTATCTATACTCTCAGTCACAGCAGTGAGACTTCAGCAAGTTTATTTACCAACTGCGCTCAACGTATAGTCAATGAAATTTTTATTAATCGCGTTTTCTACGGCCGTAAAATCGCAGATGATTGCGGGAGCGGGCGGTCATAACCGTATCTGGCTTATTTATGGCTGGGCGGCCGCCGGAAGGGGGCAGGGGGGGAGGGGGGTAGTTGGACATTAAGTAATATTTTCTTGGAGAATAGATAATCATTTTTATCGAATATTGAAGGGAGGGTATGGGATGACGGTGAAATCTAGAGATTTTGCAGACCGACTCGTAATCAAGAGATGGCAATAAAATACAATAAAGTGTATTGCACAAATTCAGTTATAAAAGTTACAAATAATACAATTTAGGCGGTCCTCTCGCTTTAAACGATTTCTTCCAGACAACTTTTGGGTAGAAAATATTATGCCAAAGTAAGAATACAGTACAATAATTACAAAATATAAGAAGCAAAAAGTGTGATTACAAATTCGAAAGGCGCTTCTAGACTTGCTTCTTGAACACGTCGAGGGACTTCGCCTGTCTCATTGAAGCAGGTCAGGAATTCTGATATTGTAGTGTGGTTTCCGGCTTGCAATAGGGTCCACCCCCAATCTTCCCGTGGGTATGTGTCCAAAGGAATTGCACCAGGGAAGGGCAGCTTGCTATCACCAATCCGACTGCCAAGCTTGATAATTATGGCAAATTTCCCATATGGACAGCCCACCAAAAGAGGCATTCTATTGGGGAGGCTTATGTTCAGCAGTGGACGTATATAGGCTGATATCTCTTATCAGATATCAAAGAACGTTGAAACTATGTTGGCTAAGTAGTAAAATGACATCAATATGTTTTTAAAGATGTGTCATAAAATTTTGACTTTATTCACTCCGATACATGTATCATCATGTCAGCCCTTGGACGTCCACTGCTGGACATAGGCATTCCCCAGCGAACGCCACCACATCCGGTCCTCCGCATCCAGCCGCTTCCGGCCACCTTCTTCAGGTCTTCGGTCCACACGTCGGCGGTGTGACCGTCTCACCCTGCACATCCGCGGTCTCCACCCCAGAACTGCCCCAACAGCTGTCGGTTCTGCAACACAAGTGACCCGCCCACTGCCACTTCATCCAGCTTCCTTCTGTTACATTATTTATTATTCATTTTATATTATTTGGAAAACCAACAGCTTACAAACATTTGGTTGTCTGGAAGAAATCGCTTAAAGCGATAAGACCGTCTAAATTGTACTATTTGTAACTTCTATAACGTGTAACTGTATTTGTTTGTGCAATAAAGTGTATTGTATTGTATTGTATTGTATTTGCAGTATTACAACTCATTGTAATACTAAGGCCCTCAGGATATGATAACATTTAGTATAGCTAATAAACAGGTTTTCACGTAAGATAATTAAATAAGAACGGATATGTTTCAGAAGAAAAGAAAAAAAAGATATGAAACAACAATAAAAAAAATTTATTCAGAATCATAGACTTCAGTAATATTAACGCGCTTCGCCGATTCCTTTTAAAGTATCTATTGCGTCAAATTTACATTGATTAAATTAGGCTATTTGATTAGGCTACTTTGATTAAAAAAAAGTGGGATTTTAAGCGTACCGCTCAGGGGCTGGTAGAGGAAAGCAGGACAACCAAAGCCAAAAGCGGGACATTGGGCAACAAGACCTTTGTTTAATTTAATTAACATGAGGCCCTGTTATTCCTACTTCCTACTAATGATATAAATGCGAAATTTTGGATGTTTGAATGTTTGTTACTCAATCACGCTTTAACCACTGGACGGATCGTGATGAAACTTGGCACACATATCGGTTAGGTCCTGGAATAGGACATACGATAGTTTTTATCCCGAAAAAACCTCCCATTCCTACTGGAAATACATAATAATTTGTGATGTTAAGTTGTCCACGCGGACGAAGTCGCGGGCAACAGCTTGTAAAAGAAGTCGAAGAAGTATCGCAAATTGGCAACCACGTGGAAAGGGTCCAAAACCTATTTTGCTTTTAAGAGTAATAGGGTGGAACGTATATCGTATAACGAATGACATTAACGAGCGGTTCGCGTGCCGTGTTGGTTAAAAAAACTGTATTGCCGTACTCTATATTGATTATGGACAACAATGCGGTAAGTATAAATAAAATAAAATAGGTTAAAAAACGCGTATTGCGTTACATTCTATTGCCTAGAGATCCTCGCGAGGTGTGATTTTTAATGAAAATTGGTACTGTAGGCTGGCAGAAATCTCTTAAAGAGATAAGCATTACCATTTGTACATGTGTTTTTTTCCTTTCTTTTATTGTTATTTTTGTTGTTGTGTGTGCAATAAATTGTTAAATTAATAAATAAATTGATCACTGCTCCTCTCCCTCTCCTCCCCCTCTCTCTAGTAGAAACTGGGTCTCTACTACAGAGATTCCCTACTGCTATCAGAAAAGACCATGGACCCAGATCATTTGACGTAGATTTGTTTTCTGATGCCGAATTAACAAAAATATTTCTTCGATGTGGGTTACAGCCTTCATGCTTTTTGGCGTCAATATGATATTTTTCGTGTGGTTTTATTGCCGTGTGGTTCCCGGTAGAGTAGAATAGGACCACTCCAACTCTTCCTGTGGACGTCGTACGAGGCGACTAAGGGAATACATTATAAAACGTCAATCAGGCCTCCTGGCCAGCGTGGGGAGTGTAGGCCAAATCCTCCGTCTGTCTCCGGCAGGTGATAGAGGGTTGTGCTCCTGCACTGGAGACAAAAATAACCTGTTGATAATGATTTTTGCGTAATTAAGATTGTAAGGGTATTTTATCCTTTTAATTAAGCATTTATTTATGACACTAACCCCCAAGCCGAAATCGATGATTGTAAAAAAACGCCAAGTGGCATTCTACCCGGGATATCCGCGCAC
This sequence comes from Esperia sulphurella, assembly GCA_947086405.1. Taxonomy (NCBI): domain Eukaryota; kingdom Metazoa; phylum Arthropoda; class Insecta; order Lepidoptera; family Oecophoridae; genus Esperia; species Esperia sulphurella. The sequence goes on along the minus strand of OX352281.1, from coordinate 509,248 downwards.
TATCCCCTTTTAGCATCGTCGGAAAGGTCTCCATATTATTATCTAGGGAAGGGCCGATTGACCCGGCCCTTAAGGGCTCTATTATGTCGTTTTTTAATACCCTCATGTATGCGAAAGGGCTTGCGGTAATATACATATCTTATCGTTATGGTGAAGTATGGGTTATGAATTTAAATTGATATATTTAATAAATAGTACATACGTAATGCTCACGCCTTGGTCCCAGAGGGGTAGGCAGAGACGATGTATCGCCACTTGGCGCGAACCTGACACACCTCACCAGCTTCACACACATCCATCAACCTTTTAATGCACCTCCTTTCCTTTCCTGTAACTTGTGCAGTTACAACGCAGAACATTTAATTATTACTAAATATTGACGCTACGGTTAAATAATGTCAATATTTAGTAAATAATTAAATATTCTGAGTAGTAACTTCACAAGTTTCAAAGTGAATGTGAAAGAGTTGTGGCTACTTGCGGGGAACAGAGCGATTGTTTGGAACGCTCCATCTGGTAGTACATAGAGATCGTTGGGCGAGAGTCAATTTTCAATGTAGTTCTCTAAAACATTTTATATCCTATTCAATGATAATATAATATCCATTCTGTTCATGTTTATTTAGGTACACCCTGTGCAAATGAAGTTAAGGCAAAATGCGGTTGAAATAATTTCCCAGTTTACGAAAAACCTTTGTGGCAAAGGATTGTTTTTGTTTTCCTTTTAAACGTTTGAAATATGTTCGTCTGATTCGATGAAGATATCTCTCAAATATCGTTTGAGTTAATTTACAGTAAGAGATACGAAGACAGAAATATAAAAGAGAAAAGTGATTGAGGATTGGGGTCTTATATGTCTGAGGGGTATTACGGTGTAGGATTTCTTATGTGTAAGAGCGAGAGGGGTGTTTTCAGAGAACCTAATAAATAAAAACATAAATTTCGCGTGTCTGTACATTGAAGATATTTGCAACAAAAAATTGGGGGTCTAACGATAAGTACTAGAACACATTTCGATCAATTTTGGATTTTTTGTCTGTTTATCTGTTTGTTTGGGCACGCAAAACTACTAAACTGATTTTGATGGACTTTTCACAAAGCCATAGGGCATAACTCGGAGTAACATATTTCATCGTAATCGGTTAACTCAATCAAAAGTTATGCACATTTTTAGTTTTCAAATACATTAGTAGGTATGCAGTATAACAAAAAAGTATAATGTTCGGTACTGTTCACATTGCGAAGCGTTTGAGAGTGGGAGCGGGAGCGGGAATGGGAGCGGATTCTGTAGTCCACGCGAGCGGAGTTGTGGGCACAGATTATTTACGAAAATTTTGATAAAAAAAAATGCAATATTTCTCGAACGTACGAGTATGTTCATCATATGGGCGAGGTCAACAGCCGCGTATGGAATTGAGTGAAATTTAGTTTTTGGGGATAGGGATGGGGTTGAGGTTGGGGTTGGGATTGGGATATTGAAAGTCTCGAGTCTAAGTGGGAGTGGAAGTAGAAGTGGGAAGAGAACGGGAGCGGAAGTGGGAACGGGGGCGGATTCTGTAGTTCACGCGAGCGGAGCCGCGGGCACAGCTAGTATAATATAACAAATCTTTCTAGTGTTTGTTCCTTTTTTATGTACTACTACTTTCATCAAGGGATATTAAATTAAATTAAATTGAACTATAAAATGCCACAATTTTATTTAATGCCAAAGTGCACAGCACCAATAAATCTTCCACCATCTGTTTTAACGCCAATAAAACTCAATAACGCCAAGTTTAACACTTTGCTACGACTAACTGCCCTACAGGCGACACTTTCAAACACTTTCGCAAACTTTGGGAGCCGCCGCGATGTTTCAAAACTTTCGCAACTGGAAAAACTTCGAATTTTAAACTAGAACTAGATGCGCCTGAACTAGAGTCCTGCCGAAAGTATTTTTCCTTTCGACCGAAACCGAAGCTTCGTCTTCTAGCATTTTCGGTCGAACTAACGTCAAAGCCGAAAGAATTCAGTGGCAGTGGGCGGGTCATATATATTGCAGATCTATGGCTGTTGGGGCTGACGGATTCTGGAGTGGAGACTGCGGATCGGCACGCGCAGAGTGGGACGCCCCGCCGCCAGGTGGACCGACGACCTGAAGAAGGTGGCCGGTTCGAACGAGTGACGGAGTCTGGTAAGAGGCTAATAAATGCAGTGGCCATTATCCTATCGAAAGTTTAGTTGGAAAACACTTCCTGAACTCAAATAGTAACTTCCATTTTAGAGTAAAAAAAACCCTTGAAACTTAGTAAAGAGTAAAATGTAAAAGAGCGTGCAGACTAGAGTCCGACAGTAACATTGGGTTCGACTTTTGGCATTGTCGACCGAATAGTGCAAATAAAATAAACCCTTAGTCGCCTTGTACGACATCCACGGGAAGAGTTGGAGTGCTCCTATTCTACTCTACCGGAAACCACACGGCAATGTATGTATATGTGTAATTTATTTCTTTTATTTGCATTACTCGGTCGACAATGCCAAAAGTCGAACCCAAAGTTACTGTCGGACTCTAGTCTGCACGCTCTTTTACATTTTACACTTTACTAAGTTTCAAGGGTTTTTTAACTCTAAAATGGAAGTTACTATTTGAGTTCACAAAGTGTTTTCCAACTAAACTTTCGATAGGATAATGGCGACTGCATTTATTAGCCTCTTACCAGGCTCCGTCACTCGGTCGAACCCATAGAAATACTATCAAGATAGAATGGTGAAGTAGGAGCGACCATTTATAATATATTGTACAAAAATTATCAAGCGCTTACTCGTTTCGCGTTGAGTCTTGGTCATCGACAAAAAGTTTGCAAAAGTACCATATTGCGCGATTTCTAACTGCATAACTCTATCTTCTCACTAGAAACGTGACCGCGAGGCATACTCGTAAATGGTGCGCGGGAAGGGAGCCAACCCGTCTGGCCAGCGTGGGGAGTGTAGGCCAAATCCTCCGTGTGTCTCCGGCAGATGGGGGAGGGTTATGCTCTGATGATGATGATGGGAAGGGAGCGCTGTGTCCGAAAATCGTCACGCGCGAGACTGAATTAAACAAGTGGCTATAACCGCTCTATCTTGATAGGATTTCTATGGTCGAACCTACCGCGATAAGTGCCTAAGAACTTTCGGGCCTCCCCGGCGTGGTTCTCTTTCCGCTACAGAGTAATAACAACGCTTAGTAAGCCTTAGATACATTTTGCGTAAGTTGTCTGACAGTAGATTAAAAACGTAGTTGCTTCGCTCGTATAAACGCATTTATAAAGGCAAACAAAATAAATAATAGATGGTGTTCCTAAGCGGACCGCAAAGTTTACATGGTAATACAAACCTGTTTCTGCTGCTGGTGACCCTTTCATGCATATGTTACCGAGACGCAAATAGCGTTGGTTTGGAATTAAATTTAGTTATTTATGAGTTATCGGCAGTATAATATCGATCGTAACACTTAGATAGTTTTTCATCATCATCATGTCAGCCTTTAGACGTCCACTGCTGGACATAGGCCTGCCCCAATGAACGCCACCACACCCGGTCCTCCGCCCTCCGCATCCAGCCGCTACCGGCCACCTTCTTATAGATAGTTTTTATCGTGATCAATTTCCAGGTCTGGTGATTATCGTGATAGTGTGATAAGGGAACGTCCCCATACTATGTGACCCGTTCAAGGGGGGATTCTTCAAAATACCACGCTTGGTCAGCTTGGGAGAGGGTTAGGTTTTCGTCACGTAGTCAATATCCTCTAGGTAAATCTCGCGCTTTTTCGGCTATATTTAAATACGGCGCGCAGTTTTTAGCGCTTTTTAGTCCCACAGGTGGCAACACTGACGTCAGCTGATTGAAATCTGACAGTTTTTCTTCTTTATAATATTTTTTCCACTTGTAATCGTAGGAATGCACGCACCTTTGCTATCATGCTACTAATAAAAAAACAACTTTGTAAGAAAGCCTAAAATAAACGATTATTTGAATGACAAAGATGCCTGGTACTAATGTTAATTTAGTTTCGCAAAATCTTTATCAATTGTATGCAAACTTGAGTTTAAAAAGATGTGTTGCGTGAAGTTTGTTGCGCCGTTTCTTCTTCACAGGAAGCGGTAGTCGATAAAAAAAATTACGTGTATAAATGTACCAAGTGTACTCATATGCAATAAATGATTTTGACTTTAATAAAGACAAATATGATAAAAAAAAATCTTTTAACTTTCTGTTAGCTAAAATTGGTTTAAAACCATTATTACGTGATTATTATGCATTGCATTACTACGTGAAAACTAGAGGGGGCGGGGGTCTTAGCATATACTACTAATAATAAGAGTATAAAAAAACATAATTATATTGTTTTTTTCTTCTATCTTCTATCTTATTATAATAAAAAAAAATCTTAATACAACTCACAGACTGAAAGACTAAAGCATTTAATTTCGATTTAAAAGAATGAGCGGTCACCGAGGGGGGAAGGGGGTAAAAAATGGGTCACGTAGTTTGTGTACGTTCCCTAACTGGTCGTAAGAACGGTCTGACTACTGTATCGTATTCATTATCATTATTTACTATATGTACTCGTATAACTGTGATAGCGTGACGTCATCTCGACCTTCACCGGCGTGCGCAGGCGCTTCGAAAATTGACACCGTATCTGACTCGCGCACTGGCCAAGCGGTTATACCACCTGCCTTAGGACCTCGAGGTCCAGAGTTCGATTCCCACGCATGACGCACAGAGTGTGGATTGTAATAGTCTACTCGTCTGCAACTTCATGCTATATTGATTATGATTGGAGGAGAATTTACGTGGTTTTCGTTGTTAATGAAGCTATGTTGTGTACACTTCCAACATTTTTGTATACCAGTGTAGCTGTACTTGAGAGGAAGTGCCTAAAATATTGTATATAGCAAATTTTACTCTAAGGTAAAATAACTTTATTTTTAAAAGTAATACCTAATATATAGTATATTTTTATTATATACTAGCTGTTGTCCGCGACTTCGTCCGCGTGGACAACTTAACATCCCAAATTGTTATGTATTGCCCGTAGGAATGAGATGTTTTTTCGGGATAAAAACTATCTTGTCCTATTCCAGGACCTAAGCTATATGTGTGCGAAGTTTCATCACGATCCGTCCAGTGGTTGAAGCGTGATTGAGTAACAAACGTCCAAACATCCAAATATCCAAACTTTCGCGTTTATCATATTATATACATACATACATAATGCTCACGCCTTGGTCCCAGAGGGGTAGGCAGAGACGATGTATCGCCACTTTGCGCAATCTAATGTTGCAAAGTGGCTTTCCTTCGCCAGCATATTATATTTTGTTATTATAGATTTATGTATTTGTATTGGTATTTATTCCTTTATTAGTTTATAATATATGTATTGTATGTGATATATTGTTGGATAATTTAATATATAGTAGGTACACGCGACTACTGCCTCTCTATAAACCTTAGTCTTCACCGCAGGTTAGCTGAAAGAAATTTCTTTAGATATTTCTAAAGCTCAACCTTTTAATAATTTTCTTTTCTTTGTTTGTTTATGTGTACAAGTTAAGTGATAAATTAATAAAACAGCATTCAAAAAAGTCTGAAAAATCGCTTGACTCAGCCTGGAATCGAACCGACAGAAATGCGAAGAAATATTCTATGGTCAATCCCCTTGGAATGATTTTGAAGGTGTGTTATTGAGAAATTGAACAAGATTTCTTAGGGAGTCGCCTTCTTTACGTGAATATAAGTAATTATATTGATGAATTTTCTAAATAATGAAATTTGTGGGCCCTCTGACGTTTAATTTAATTTGTGATAATTTAATACCAAGTGTATTTTTAAATTTTTATTTTAATATTATATACTGACATAGATAGTATGTTATATACTATGACATTATTTGAATTGTTGACATGGTAATTTATACATTATTTTATTTTATGACGATCCCTTTTACCATATTAGAATGACATGTAAAATTGAATTTTTAAGATGTAAAAGTGAAATAAACAAATCTAATCTAATTTAATCTATAATGTGGTATTATGTTTTACGTAGATAATGGTTTAGGATTTTCTAAAGCCGGTCATAAAATTAAACAGCCGCCAGATGGACCGACGACCTGAAGAAGGTGGCGGGAAGCTGCTGGATGCGGAGGGTGGAGGACCGGGTGTGGTAGGGAAGGCCTTTGTCCAACAGTGGCTTTAAAGGCTGACATGAGGTCATAAAATATATTCATATTTTTAAATCAATTCCTATTTAATGAATAAATAAATCGACTTCAAGATATTCATAGACGAGTTCATAAATTGAATGGAATATTTCAACGAGCATCCGCGGCGAATGCAATAGTGCAATTTGGAAAATATATTCGGATTCCGATATCAGCTGCAAAATGTGATTACGTAACCCAATAACGACTGATTGAACGCTCGCGTCTGATTTAGCGAGTTACTTCTACAAACAACGATTTCTGTGTACTACTAGATGGAGCGTTCCAAACAATCGCTCTGTTCCACGCAAGGAGCCGCAACTCGGTTACATTCACAATGAAACTTGTGCAGTTACCACGCATAACATAAATATTGACGCTACGGGTAAATAGCGTCAATATTTAGTAATAATTAAATGTTCTGCGTAGAATGAACAGGGCGATTGTTTGGAACGCTCCATCTAGTAGCACATAGAGATTGTTGTATACAAATAATAAATCCTACTAATATTATAAATGCGAAAGTTTGGATATTTGGATGTTTGTTACTCAATCACGCTCCAGCCACTGGACGGTTTGTTATGAAACTTGGCACACATATAGGCTAGATCCTGGAATATGACATAGGATAGTTTTTATCCCGAAAAAACATCCCATTCCAACGGGAATTACATAATAATGCGGACGAAGTCGCGGGCAACAGCTAGTTGTCAATAAATCCATTACAGCAACAACGGATACGACGGTTAGCGGAGTTTGATAACCGTACACATTTAAATAGTCCATGTTTGTAACTCATTTTGACAATAAATGACAGTTCGATAGTCATGCGAGGGACGCCCCCTGGCTATATGGAGCGACGATCTGCGTAAGGCGGCTGGCAGTAACTGGATGAGAAGAACCGAGGATCGGGTTCGATGGCGTACCTTGGGAGAGGCCTATGTCCAACAGTGGACTCTTTCGGGCTGATGATGATGATGACGATAGTCATGCGAGGGACACATGTCCAGTAGTGGACTTCAAAGGCTTCAAACCTTGCTTAAACACCATTATTGACCCGTGACCCGTACCCAAGCGCTTGTAGCTCCGTGGCTGTTGAATTATTTATACGTCTGAAGCATTAATCGTGTCTCTGTCCCCTCCCGCTCTCCCCCCACCGCACCGCCCCTCGAGACGAGCTATGTTAATTGAAAAAAAAGTGCAGTGACGGGGTAACATTAAAAATTAAATATTTGGCTTAACGTTTTTGCCTAAAAGTTTCAAGGATCCTTGGGAGACTTGGTTCCTTACAGTACTACACCAGATTTGTATGGAGTATATGTTTGCAGTATTGTCAGAAAATTTGTAATGCTGTGGCCCTGGAGCATATGATTAAAAGTTTATATGGAAAGCATTTGGAAAACTGCGTTAAGTCTTCATGTCGCCTGTACGACAATGTTTAAAGACAAAAGTCTTTAATCAAAGCGTCCTGACAATTTGAATTAAAATATAAATTATTTGACTTTGGTAACTGCAATAATATCTTGGCCTCACCGATTTCCGAGGAAGCTAGGATACTATATAAAATGATGGAGTATATATACAACTTTCGTCATTGCCGATACTCTTATTTTTAACATTTCTATTAACTGCATTCATAAACAACATTAAAGTAATTATGGAAAGTAATAAATCAGTAACACTCAACGATCTCTATGTACTACTAGATGGAGCGTTCCAAACAATCGCTCTGTTCCACGCAAGTAGCCACAACTCTTTCACATTCACAATGAAACTTGTGCAGTTACTACGCAGAACGTTTAATTATTTACTAAATATTGACATTATTTAACCGTAGTGTCAATATTTAGTAAATAATTATATGTTCTGCGTAGTAACTGCACAAGTTTCACAGTGAATGTAACCGAGTTGCGGCTCGTTGCGTGGAACAGGGCGATTGTTTGGAACACTCCATCTAGTAGCACATAGAGATTGTTGTATACAAATAATAAATCCTACAAGTTTCATTGTGAATGTGAAAGAGTTGTGGCTACTTGCGTGGAACAGAGCGATTGTTTGGAACGCTCCATCTAGTAGTACATAGAGATCGTTGGTAACACTATTCTCATTAATGCGAAATGATTCTAACATATGTATGTATGTATAATCTTTTTGTTTACTGTTTCTTTTCTACTGTATGTCTAATTATCGAATTCAGTAAATGTCTTTACTCCGTACGTATTTATTTTCTCCCATTCCTACTTTCCGGTATATTTCGCGGAGCCCCCGGACTTTCAACTCTGTTTGCTTTTTCTTCTGAAACATTTTCCCTTTGGCCATTCACTTTGACACCGGACTGGCTAACAAGTTATCTTTTTTCCGTCGCCATTTTAGAACATCCACCATTTTAAAATACGTTATTTAACTACCTTCAAAATTTAGGAGAGCTTTTTGTCAAACCTGTCTTACTTGTTCATATCTCGTGAAATTTGTTATACATATATCATACCCTTAGACGTCCACTGTTGGACATAGGCCTTCCCCAATGAACACCAACACACCCGGTATCCAGCCGCTACCGGCCACCTTTAGGTCGTCGCGTCGGTCCACCTGGTGGAGCCCGCCCCCCCCCCCCCCCCCCCCCGGCGAATGCCGATCCGCGGTTTTCACTCCAGAGCTCGTCTGCCCCAACGGCCGTCGGTTCTGCGTCATATGTGGCCCGTCCACTGCCACTTCAGCCTGCTAATCCTCAGCTTCGTTCTTCGTCGAATGTCCTCATTACGAATCATACCCTTCAAACAAACCCCGAGCATAGCCCTCTCCATAGCTCGCTGAGCGACTTGGATATTGTAGATAGTCTTACGACAAAGTTAATTGTTAAAACAGAAAACAAAACGACTTTAAGACTATACCTACATGTACAAACTTAAATTTAAAAAAAACTTGCTCAAGGGAACCACAAACCTCTGAAATTAAAATTGAACCTGCGACCTCGGGCGCTTCAGGCCAGTGACTAAGCCAGAAGTACAAGATTTTTGAATGCAGGGTTACTTACCTTTAAAAATATATGAATGTATCATTTAGGGTTGCCGTCTCTAAAGTCTGCCAACCAGGACAAAGAGCATGAAAACCCTGGATTTTAGAGCTTTCAACCCGGACATTTCTACAGTTTTTTTTAAATTACTCAGTAAAATAAAAAAAACGTTTAATTGTTATAAATCAAGTGTTTTATTGAGAACTTTAGAATCCGGACTACAAATTATACCTCGCCTGGACGCCCCGTAAACCAGGACAAACCCGGACGGATATACAGGGTTACAGGAAAAGTCGTGCTAGATCCCTTAAGGGTGTGGAGCACCCATCATTTCTGACTTATTTCACTATGAAACACCCTACCCTAAACTTAACCCTTTTCGAGATATTCGACTTTTAATTTTTTTATTGAAAATTGCTGATTTTTAGGCTACTACATTTATTTTTGTTTATTTTGTGTATCTTATTATTATTATTATTGCATTTTTACATGTGTAGTAAGATGCTTTAGGACGTCAATCATTAAAATAGTGCACAAGTTATTTGAATATACCGTAGTAGACAAGTGAAAGAAAAGAAATAAAAAACATATTAGAAAGTTTATTTTTCTCTAAGGGATATCTAAAAAAAATATTATGGTAATTGTTCGGCAGATGTTTTTTAAAATATCTACGGTTCATCAGCTATCTAACGAGGTGTAACAATCTAGGGTTTGTATTACATTTCGTGGAATAAGTCAGAAATGATGGGTGCTCCACACCCTTAAGGGATCTAGCACGACTTTTCCTGTAACCCTGTATATATATCTGTATATTCTTTATTGCACAAATTTTAAAAGTGAATACAGTTACAAATTTTGTGTACAAAGGCGAGCTTATCTCTAAAAGAGATCTCTTCCAGCCAACCTTACAGGCTGTGAGACAAGGCACTAAGAGCGAGGGGGCAAAAAGTGCATAATATACTACATAATAACTAAATACCGAAACTACTTAAATAAATAAACATACATAAATACATACATACCATATTATACTGAGTGAGACAGATAGTGCTCTTTTAGTTTAGTTTTAAAGGATGTCACCGACGTACTATCTCGAATGACCGTCGGCAGTTTATTCCACATCTGCGCGGCTCGGACAGTGAAGGAATTGAAAAAGAATTTGGTGTTGGATTTGGGATAGGTGAGGGTCTTGGTGATGCAGTCACGTCTAGGTCGGTGGGTGGGGGGGTAAGAAGAAAAAAAGAAGTGCAGAAAAACAGAAAATAGGTAACAAACGAAACCGGGGAAACGTCGACGCAGCGCAGTCGAGGGTCGGGTCTGCGAGTACAGCCTGATCTTTCAATATCGTAACGATTCCCGCTGACAACACCCTTTTACTGCTGTTGCTTGATATCAATTTATTTGCGACTGTTTGATTTTTACGGTTCGTCTGGCCGGATAATTGAGCTCCTGTTTACGGCGTAACGAGCGGAAACAGTAAATAGAAACATTTAATACATATCGTCAGTGGAAAGGTAAAAATACATAGACACGACGACATGACGACCTCCGTGGCGGAACGGGATAGCTCTCGGACTGCCACGCCGGAGGTTGCGGGTTCGAATCCTGCTAGGGGCAAATTTTCCTTTTTCCAAGTTGGAGTGGTCCTATTCTACTCTATCGGAAACCACACGGCAAATACTTTTTAAGTGTACTTAAGTCAAAAAAATGTAATGTTAGCATACTTATGGTATGCTAACATTACATTTTTTGGTATGGTACCAAGAAAAACATAAGTATGACAATGTTCGATAAGATTTTTTTATTCTAAATATAATACCTGATATTAAAACAAAATATATGGTCAGATAAGCATCGATCGAGCGAGCCGACGCTAAAGCTGAGTAAAAAACGGCAGGGTTCCACACAACACCGACAGGCCTTCACTTGTTGATTTTATTGGAATCCATTTGCAGTATTTCTGTCTCGCTTAGTATCTGTTAGGGACGCACTGGGCATCTGTCCTTTTTTACTATAGAATTTTTAATATTTTTTAGAATTTTAATTATTGGATTATGGTTAGAAAATAGATAAATAGTAAGTCATGCACTTACCACCTGCACGTACCATACAAGTAAGAGCCTGAGAACTGCAACGCAGCACATTCCAGACTCTTATCCCGAGCGACTCAGCAGAGTCCAGGTGGACGATGGCGTGACCCCTCTTCGTGGGAGGCAAGCCATCAGCAGTACGGTGCAACATGTCTTTCTGTTAGCACGTCTTCTCTTTAGTTAAGTTAGGTTTAATTCATTATAATTAAATAGTTTAATTAACTTTTAATCTGTATTTTTAAAAAGCTTTCCAACCTGACTAGTATGTTAAAACTTTTTTTTTTTCAAAATATTTTTACAAATAAGTATAAATTTTCCTATGTTGCGTTTAACTGCAAACTCAAAGTCCTGTATTCTAACAATTATAATGATTCCCGTCATCATCAGCCTGCAAGAGCCCACTGTTGGACATAGGCTTCTTCCAAGGCGCGCCACTGAGCCCGATCCTCTGCTCTTCTCATCCAGTCACTGCCAACCGCCTTACGCAGATCGTCGCTCCATCTAGCCATCGGGGACGATCTTTATTTGAGTTTTGGGTTCATTTATATATTGTGTAATGATCACCACGGTACTCATTAATATTTTTTTTGAAAAGAAAGAAAGAAAGAAAGAAAGAAAGAAAGAAAGAAAGAGAAAGAAAGAAAAAGGAAAAAAAAATTATAAGAACTACAGAAAACAATTTAAAATTTTTAACATGCCACGGCACATTTTTTAATGTGCCGTGGCAGCAAAAGGGCAAACGACTCAGCATATGCTTAGACCAAGTAAGGTTCTAGGCATAGGTTATTTGTGAATAGAACTAATTTAAAGATAATACTTCGTGCACGATGATGTGTATACGTACACTAAAATACTGAAGTACAGATTAATCCTGCTTACCCCTCGCGTAAAGTAGTGGGGCATGCCATCGTGAACTGTGTTGATGTAAACACGGTTTATATGTTTTAATCAGACCATCCCGGTGTAACGAATTTGTTAGTTTGAAGTCACGCCCCGGAATGGGGAGAGTTACCGTACAGAAGACAAAGGACTGTATTATTTTATTTGTAGGGAGATCAAGCAGGGTGTCTGGCAAAGAGCACCTGAGCAAGTACCGGGCCCCTCCCCCGTGATTCGGTCTAGATATCGAAAGGCCATGGGAGGTGGAGGGTAGATCATCTCGGTGTAATACAAGCCTAATAGCTTTTGATTATGCAAAGAAAGCCTCCGTTCCAGCCGACTGGCAACGATTCATGGGGTATCCTTATTTCTTTTGACAAAAAAGGTTGTATTACTGCTTTTGAGCACGTATTCATTAAAAGGTTCTCATCAGACTGTGGTATCAAAGGATTTGGGATGTGATAATCTAAATTGAAAACTTGCTAATTCATATCTTATTACCTCCTTTAAAAGTTTTCTTTCTATTGGTACAAAGTATCAGCCGAAATTCGTCCACGGCTGAACATAAGCCTTACCAATAGAATGACACTTTTGGTGGGCTGTCCATTGGGGGATTTGAGATAATCACCACGCTTGGCAGGCGGATTAATGGTAGTAATTGTAATGATCTTAAGGAGACCGCTGCTGCCCAACAATAAACCCACTAGAAGAAGGGGGTGGTCCAATTTTAAGCCAGTATCAGGTATAGTTTAGAGCAACTAGTACCTATGTTTTTTTTAAATCAGAATATGCATCATTTTGCCTTGTGGTTTCCGGTAGAGTAGAATAGGACCACTCCAACTCTTCCCGTGGATGTCGTACAAGGCGACTAAGGGAATACATTATAAAACATCAATCAGGCCTCCCCAACCCGTCTGGCCAGCGCGGGGAGTGTAGGCCAAATCCTCCGTCTGTCTCCGGCAGATGAGAGAGGGTTGTGCTCCTGCAGTGGAGACAACAATAACCTGATGATGATGCAAATCATTCCTCAAACCATCACAGATTATCGTAACTACGATTGAATTGCTTGATAACAACAGAAAACATAGGCTCATGATGAAGTTGTGTATATTATAAAAAAAGCCTGCCCGTCATGTTAGTTTTGACAAATTCCGCCATTTTATTCTCAACGGTAAATAACGCAATGAAAAGGCTCGTTACAATCTTCAAAGCGAAGAAAAAGTTTCTCCAACCTTCTTCCCTTTCAAACCTTTTGAGAAATTCATCCCTTTTGTGTTTCACTCGGAGACGTTTTTAATTTCGTTGTCTTTTATTTTCATGACTTTTGTAAATATTATTTTCGATGGATGTGAGTGAGGCTAGTGAAGTGTGTCAGGATCGCGAAAAGTGGTGATACATCGTCTCTGCCTACCCCTCTGGGACCTGGACGTGAGCATTATGTCATCATCATCAGGTTATTTTTGTCTCCACTGCAGGAGTACAACCCTCTCTCATCTGCCGGAGACAGACGGAGGATTCGGCCTACACTCCCCGCGCTGGCCAGACGGGTTGGGGAGGTCTGGTTGATGTTTTATAATGTATTTATGTAATTATATGTAAGACGTAAATTAAAGACACTTGATTAAGTCATTGATATTTATTGAAAAAATCATTTGATTTAAATCAAAATGATTTGGTCATGCTAACCCTGACTAGCACACAGCCATATAAAAAGTAATTGTGGTATTACTTACAGAAGACGCAACCCCTAATGAAAGCTTGTTCAATTTCTCATTAATGTACTTACAAAATTCAATGCAAGCCAAATTGATACCTACGCGTATGGAATAAAGTTAATGTTACGCTGAACCGCTAAATTACACACACATTGGGCCCGATTCTGAAGGCACACATTTAACATTTGACAGCGTTAACATTGGTTTCGTCTTTATCTTCATAATACTGTGCGACAAGGATAGCAACAGCTTTAGTGCTGTCAAATTTTAACGTTGTGTCTTCAGAATCGAGCCCATTGTTTATGAGAAGTTGGCATTTTGCGAAGTTGGCTTTATGAGCTGAAACGAGTCGCGATTCGCCTAGGTGCCCCTTCAATCGATGCGTAGACAGGTTGGTTTAGCGGTTAACTAATTTAACCGACGATATTAGTTGCTAAGCTGTTTTAAATGTTGAAATTGGTATTTGCGAATCGCTCTTTCGCAGAAACAAAAATAACATATTACCTTTCGGTTTCTTTTGACGCTGTTTTGACACGTTTTCCATTTAAAAACATCCTTTTGTGAACTCTCCGTATCCAGTGAAGTATGGAATGGCGATGCGTCTCCACAATGTCGTTTATTTACGCCATAAATAAGCGATCTCTCACTATTTACGTGACGGGTTAGATTCCAAACGAAATATGGTTTTGTATTTATTCGTTGACAGTTGTAAGGAAATTCCTTTGTACACACATAAATATAATATTCAGATAAAAAGGTAGCTGTTTCCCAAAGCTATAATTTATTCGAAAGGAAGGCAAAGGCATGATATTTACATAAATATAAGACATTTAAAGGGAAGATAAGGGCAGACTAAATATTACTACGTAAATAAGCCACACTCACATCTACCCGGAAGTTTGACGTCGCTCGCAAAATAGTAGTACGGCTGGCAGTACGCGCTACTGGGCTGCGGCTGCGTGTTATCGATCGGCGCCGAGAGATTGACGCTATAAGTTAGACTTTTACTACGTAAAGAAGCAACACTCATATCTTCCCGGAAGTTTAACGTCGCTCGCAAAATAGTAGTACAGCTGGCAGTACGCGCTACCGGGCTGCGGCTGCGTGTTATCGATCGGCGCCGAGAGATTGACGCTATAAGTTAGACTTATGTTGTTGGCGTATATAATTGTCTATCTCTCGATCGACTATATTCGCGCGCTGGGTGCAGTAGCTTTACAATAATATACGCACATACACACAAAAGTGTACTGACTGATTGGTGGGCTTGTAGCAGTAGTTGATGATTCTGTTCGCTTATATGGATTGTATTGTTGCTTGTTCTCGAGTGGAGACCGCGACTGGGCAAGCGTAGTGTGGGACGGGCGTCTGGCTAGATGGAGCGAGGATCTGCGTAAGGATGCTGGCAGTGACTGTATGAGAAGAGCCGAGGATCGGGTTCAGTGGCGCACCTTGGGAGAGGCCTATGTCCAACAGTGGAACTATTTCGGGCTGATAATGATGATGATAATCCGTAAGGAAAATCAGGCAATTAACTGATGTTGCTACCGCGAGGTTAATGTACTTTAGCTACTTCCACAGTATCATGGCATACGGTATCCTACTGTGGGGTCAAGCAGCAGATATAGATACCATTTTTATCTTGCAAAAAAGAGCAGAAAGCCTATCATAAAATAAACGATTATTTGAATGACAAAGATGCCTGGCACTAATATTAATTTAGCTTCGCAAAATCTTTATTAATTGTATGCAAACTTGATTTTTAAAAGACGTGTTGCGTGGAGTTTGTTGCGCCGTTTCTTCTTCACAGCGCTAACACCTAGGAAGCGGTAGTCGATAAAAAAAATGACGTGTATAAATGTACCAAGTGTACTCATATGCAATAAATGATTTTGACTTTGACATTGAATGATGTATGGAGTCCCCGGTACTCGACTTAGTGTCCTCACATCATCATCATCATCATCAGCCCGAAAGAGTCCACTGTTGGAAATAGTATTCGGTGGTGCCAAAAGGATCACATCATTTTTTTAAACAAATGGTCGCAGTCAGGAAAATGTTTGCTCTTTTATGACATTATTTTCATATTAATAGCATTTATCATACACAAGCGAGGGCAAACCCTGTCTTTGACAGGTCAAACCAACAGCACACCATAAGTGATAGAAATTATTTTCTACTACTGAGACAATTTCTAAAAACGAATCCGAAGTCATTGGATTCCTCTTGATTTTCCGAATTCCCCAGCGTCATAGGCTACAATTTTTTTTGCAATATGCAAAATGGTCGCGGTGACGCCATATTATTACTATAACAAAGTGGAAAACCATTTTAATTTTATCATCATCATCAGCCCTTAGACGTCCACTGCTGGACATAGGCCTTATTGCTCTCACACCCGATCCTCCGCAACCAGCCACTTCCGGCCACTTTTCACAAGTCGGGGCGTCCCACTCCAGAACTCGTCTGCCCCAACGGCAGTCGGTTCTGCAAATGATGTGGCCCGCCCACTACCCACCAGCTTGCTTGCTTTCTGCTGTGTCGGTGACTTCCGTTCTTCGTCGGATCTCTTAATTACGAATCATATCCTTCAAACAAACCCCGAGCCCTCTCCACAGCTCACTGAGAGACTTGAAACTTGTCCATCGTCAGTGTCCACGTTTCTGCGCCGTAATCATGACATGCAGGACCCACTGATTAAATACTTCTTTAAACATTGTGGGACATGAAGACTTCATGCAGTTTTCCGAGTGCATTTTTTTAGTGTTGAGTATCATCATCATCAGGTTATTTTTGTCTCCACTGCAGGAGCACAGCCCTCTCTCTTCTGCCGGAGACATTCTCGCCTTCTCACCATTCTCCCCCCGCAACTCCTCTAAGCGAGGATCAACGGAGGTAACTGCAAAGACACCTACCAGTGAAGGTAGGGCAAGTCCCAGGTCATAAATTTACGCTACCTTGGGCCCCAGACAAATTTAATTAAAGAAGTAAAGAGTCAAAGTAGGAAGAGAGTTCTCACAGAGTTCACATCTGCCGGAGACAGACGGAGGATTTGGCCTACACTCCACGCGCTGGCCAGACGGGTTGGGGAGGCCTGATTGATGTTTTATAATGTATTCCCTTAGTCGACTTGTACGATATCCACGGGAAGAGTTGGAGTGGTCCTATTCTACTCTACCGGAAACCACACGGCAGCCATATGGCAAGATGTAACCTAGCTATTCAGGGGCTCAAGTGTGTCTCTAACATAATTAAGTAATTATTTTAGTCATTTATTGTACTAGAGGTATAACGTTGCAAAATTTATTCTTTTCAGGTACTGTCATGCAGAAAATATTTAAATGAGCTTTTAAATTGAAGTCGCTGGCATGCGGAGTACGGTGTGATACAGTCGCCTTGGAAAGTGTTTGTTCATTTATGGGCGTAAGTATTCATGGGTCGCGAATTTATAAGATTTTTGTGGCTTCTATTTTTATTATGTGTATTTTCTACATATAGCCAAGGGTTATTTTTACTCGGGGAAAACGAGTTAGCCGTGTAGTTCCCGGCTTAGATAGGATAGCGCCACCCCCAATCTTTCCGTGGGTGTCGTCAAAGCAACTGAGGGATTGCACCAGGAACAGGTAGTAGCGTGTATATTAAGATCATTACTGCGATCCGCTTGCCAAGCATGCTGATTATGGCAAATCCCCAATGGACAGCCCAAAAATAATGGCATTCTATTGGGGAGGCTTGTGTTCAGCAGTGTTTTTGAATCCCACTAATATTATAAATGCGAAAGTTTGTTACTCAATCACGCTTCAACCACTGGACGGATCGAGATGAAACTTGGCACACATATAGGTTAGGTCCTGGAATAGGACATAAGATAGTTTTTATCCCAAAAAAACATTCAATTCCTACAGCAGCTAGTAGTAACTATGTTAAGATTCATGCTGATGCTGAAATCGAGATTTTCCCACAGAAAACAGTAGCATGCCGCGAGACGAAAAGAAAATTTCCGCGTTGTTACTATTTCTCCGCGAATTCCTGTTCGGTTTCCGGCGTAACAAAACAAACGAAACGAAGCAATCACGGCGCCTAGTTCCGATAAGACCGTGATAGTGCACCCTTTGTGCGGCCCTCATTTGCCGCCGTTTGGGCCCCGGCTCTTTGATGTGGCCCATTCGCTCGGCTAGCGGAAAACTTGCGGCAGTTTCGCGGCGTTCGATTGGTTTGCGAACTTCATTGTGGGGCAAATGAAGTGTGCCAGGCGGAATGGACTTGCGAACACGCTGTGTATTGTTTTGGTATACTAAGCTACACTCTTTATAAGAAATACTGGTTGTTCCCGCGGCTCCGCTCGCGTGGACCACAGAATTAAGTAAAGTTGAAACTTATTAAGTGTTAATTCCCTTCCCGCTTCAGCTCCAGCTCCGACTCCTGCAAATAATTTTAATGTACAGACACGCAAAGGTTCTATCATCAATGGTTTCCGCAGCGCATGCGATGAAAGACATTTTATGGCAAAAAAAATTCACTTTCGGTGACATTATTGAAATTTTAGTAGGGATCCCTAATTATTTATAGTAGTAAATATAGCCTATGTTACTATATGTAATATTATAAAGAGGAAAGATTTGTATGTTTGTAACGAATAAGCTAAAGACTGCTGGACCGATTTCTAAAATTCTTTCACCATTAGAATGCTACATTATCCCTGAGTAACATAGGCTATATATTGGAATTACGTGGGATAGGGAGCGGGAGTGGGAACGGGAGCGGATCCTGTAGCCCACGCGAGCGGAGCCGCGGGCACAGCTAGTATTAAATAAGACTACGTAAAGAAGCGACACTTACCTCCCCCCGACAGTTTAAGGTCGCCCGCTAAATAAAGCATGTCTGGCAGTACGACTCCCTCCATTACAGATAAGTATATTGCTTAACTCGAAGTCACATTTAGTCTCGCAATCGATTCGGTCAGAAAATATTCGAATAAAAAACGTCACGTATATTGAATTCATCATCAGGTCATTTTTTTCTCCACTACAGGAGCACAACCCTCTCTCATCTGCCGGAGACAGACGGAGGATTTGGCCTACACTCCCCGCGCTGGCCAGACGGGTTGGGGAGGCCTGATTGATGTTTTATAATGTATTCCCTCAGTCGCCTTGTACGACATCCACGGGAAGAGTTGGAGTGCTCCTATTCTACTCTACCGGGAACCACACGGCAACATTGAATTAGTATGCAATAATCATGTATGGTGCTCGGCGGGATTCGGATTTCGATGAGTGACGACGAGGCTTAAGAAAGCTATAACTAGTTTTAATTATAAAAACTCCTTTGCAAATCGCAATCCGCAGCAACGTCAAGTTTGATAGTAAAAAGTGAAGTAGCTTCCAGCGGCTCCCAACATGTTTATGTCCACTTGCACAACAGTAGTTTGAGAAGAAAGTTAGATTAGCCACATTGTGCCCGTAACGGACTGCCCGGCCCACTAATGGCATTAGTTGGCGTCCGTGGCGATGTACTGGTTGTGTAGCCCTGCCGGTAGGGTGTAGGGTTGTCGACGCCCCGATTGCAACTTTAGCGGGACCGAGTTAAATATTGTGCGAATGTTAGTGTCCGACTGGAGTTTTATTTTGCTACTGAAACTAGTGACATAGACAAAATTGCAGCCAATAATCTAAATTAAAATTCATTTCAAATACATCATTATTACCTGATGTATGTGTATAAATTAGTTTGGAATCAAGAATACAACTTTTTTGCTCTTAAAAATGAATTACGTGGACGGCATGGGACGACTGATGGCTGAATGTAAGGGAATGCTAGAGAGAGGAATGCCTATTTCGTCTATTCTGTTTGTACCGCAATGGATTACTTAAAATCTGTAATGCAAATTTTTTTTTTAAATAAATAATAATAAATAAATATGATAGACATTCACACCAATTATCCAGTCCCAAACTAGGCAGAGCCTGTGGTATGGTTACTAGATAACGGATAGACATACTTAAATAAATATATAAACAGCCAAGACTTGGGTACAAACATTCATATTCATCATACGAACATTTTCCCCTAGCGGGATTCGAACCCGCAACCTCCGGCGTGGCAGTCCGAGAGTTACCCGTTCCGCCACGGTTTAAATAAGATTTTTATAAATGTCATGACAAGGAGCGTAAGGGAGCGCAATGGCATCCGGTGCTCTAAATGCCAATTCATTGGGGAAGGCCTATATCCAGCAGTGGACATCTAAAGGCTGATATGATTATGAGACAATGAATTAAGTTATCTGATCTGGCTAAGTTTAGAACTCGTCCCGAAACCTGTTTGTCCTTAGCGGGACAAATACGATAAAATTGTGATAGCCCTGCCCTACTGGGAGCCCAACACCCTACAGACAATGCCGTGTCTAGTTTGATTAGCTCAAGGCTATATTGAGAAAAAGGCACTTCAACTTTTTGACTAAGACGGCCATCAACTACCTATTTATATAACTTATTTAAGCACTTGTTGCGAGGATATGCGAATAGTAACTATGATGAGTGGTAATAAAACATAAAATACGTAATTTGTCAACGTTACACTTTCCACAAGGTGATTTCTATAGTTTTATACAAGATGGTGGTCGGTATCGCTGTGTACGAAGGTTGTAAATTTGTTGTTAGAATTGTTACGTGCGTGTTTTGTAGCGACAGCTCAAAAGTGTCCCCCGCCGCCCGCCCGCCCGTAATAAATGACAGAATGTTTTGCATTTGTAGAAAACGCGTCTTCTCTCCGCTGGGTCGAGCTGACGGCTGTCTTGCTCTAAGTATCAGACAAATTAAACAGCCATATTTGGGCAAAATTATATTAACATACCTTATCGACCTACTATTTAAATTAGACAAATTTGGAATAAAATCTTTCTTATGACATGTCTATGAAGACCTGGAAGATATCTCTTTTAGAGATAAGCTCGCCTTTGTACACACCATTTATTACTGTACTTAGTTTTAAGTTGTGCAATAAAGAATATATAAGTTCTTCATCTACATTATCTACACTAATATTATAAAGAGCAAAGATTTGAATGTTTGTAACGAATGATTCACCATTAGAACTCTACATTTTCCCTGAGTAACATAGGCTATACTGGAAATAGGAGTGAGATAGGGAGCGTAAGTGGGAACGGGAGCGAATTCTGTAGTCCACGCGAGCGGAGCCGTAGTGACAGCTAGTGTGTAAATATAAAAGTAGTCATATTTCACGCACATTAATAATGTCTTTCTTTAATTTCTAACTACTTATGTCATTACGAAGAATATTTTGTCATTATGAAGGCGTCACACGCTCGGCAGCGTTTTTTTTCTTAGCGCTTGACCTCAATCTCACCTAATTGTAAGTGAAGATGAGGCCTAAGGTCGAGCGCGCTTACCCAGAAGATGCCTATTCACTCTTCCTTTAAACATATCCAAGTTGTACTTGTCCGGAAATACCGAAGCTGGCAGTGAGTTCCATTTCTTAGCAGTTCGCATTACAAAAGAGGAACCTAACGCTTCGTGCGAGAACGTGGTATGTCTACTATATTTCATTCCAGATTCATAGTCCTATGAAAACCAACGCTATTTACGTCTCGGTAACATATACATGAAAGGGTCACCAGCAGCAAAAACAGGTTTGTATTACCATGTAAACTTTGCAGTCCACTTAGGAACACCATCTATTGTGTATTTTGTTTTCGAGACGCAAATGCGTTTGTTTTCATAGGACTATTAATCTGGAATGAAATATACATACGGATGAAGTCTCTCTCCACGCCTATTGTAGTCCGGTGTTGGAACTGGGAAGGGGGAATCAAAGAGTGCAGTTTCTGGTCTTTTCAATGCAGATTAGAAATCTACTTACTTATAAGTAACTAGCTGTGCTGCGGCTCCGCTCGCGTGAACTACAGAATCCGCCCCCGTTCCCACTTCCGCTCCCGTTCTCTTCCTACTTCTACTTCCACTCCCACTCAGACTCGAGACTCTCAATATCCCAATTCCAAGCCCAACCCCATCCCTATCCCCAAAAACTAATTTTCACTCAATCCCATACGCGCCGCGCCGTTCGCCGCGCCGCAGCCGTTGACATCGCCCATATGATTAACATACTCGTACGTTCGAGAAATATTGCATTTTTTTAAACAAAATTTTCGTAAAAAAGTGATGTTTGTTTCATGAATGATTTCTAAATGTGATACTGAGTTACTGGAAGAAATATTAACAGTCGTTTTATTATCATCCGATATAATGGCTTCTAGAAAAATTTACTTTATTAATATCTCAGGTTCTATGTGGCGTATCAAGATGAAACATGCACTAGATTTTAAGTTAGACCACCAGCAAGACAACTGTGAAAACTGCATCAAATTTCATTCAGTAGTTTTTGCGTGATGCGGTAACAAACATACAGAAAGACAGACACACAGACAAAAATTGAAAAAAAAAATGTTTTAGCTTCTATTGGCCCTATAAAAACCCCTCATACAATTTTTTTTAAATATCTCTCATGTACAGACATAGACCAGTTACAGTTTTATTATAAGTATAGATAGTAGGTAGGGCAGTTTTCAGTACTCGTCGTATAATGGAAGACAAACACGAAAATAATTTTCTCAATACGCCAGGTTATAAAGGGTTCGTTTATTCATATTTTATTTCTACTCCTTTCAGTACAGCGACCCCCAGAAAAGGTTTGAAGATATTTTACTTGTTATTTTCCTATTTATCTGGAAGTGTTTACGTCTTCCCACAATTCACCTTTTTTACGATCTGAATTTGCGTTGCCACCCTCTCAGAATACCTTTTCATCAGCCTATATACGTCCACTGCTGAACATAAGCATCCCCAATATAATGCCACTTTTGGTGGCCGGTTCATAGGTGAATTTGTCATAATCACCACGCTTGCCAGGTGGATTGGTGATGGCAGTAATGATCTTAATATACACAGAGTATTCCAAAGTCAAAGTCAAAATCATTTATTGCATATGAGTACACTTGGTTATACACGTTATTTTTTTTATCGACTGCCACTTCCTAGGTGTTAGCGCTTTGAAGAAGAAACGGCGCAACAAACTTCACGCAACACATCTTTTAAAAATCAAGTTTGCATACAATTAATAAAGATTTTGCGAAGCTGAATTAACATTAGTACCAGGCATCTTTGTCATTCAAATAATCGTTTATTTTATTATAGGTTTTTTTACAAAGTTGTTTTTTAATGTGAATCTTAAACTTTCTGTCCATCATGTTTAAGATTTCCTCTGGTAGTTTGTTGTAGAAGCGTATACATTGCCCCGTGGACGATTTACTGACCTTACTTAGTCTTAGCCCTGGTAAAACAAGTTTATTTTTATTTATTTTTTTCTCGTGCAATCCCTTAGTCGCCTTGACGACAGCCACGAGAAGACTGGGGGTGGCTATATTCTAATCCGGGAACCACACGGCACCTGAATCTCGTATCAGTTTATTTTAATTATCATCTCATTAACGCATTATAATGAAAACTCATTAAGTTGCTACAATCCCACACGACTTCATTTCGTTACGTATTTTCGTAACAAACAAAACCGTGTGTGTATATTTACTCGTGCCGCGTTCGCGTCTCCCCTTAGCCGTAGGGTTGTCTTTTATCCGGGTTTTCTTCGGATTCTGCCCGGGTTTCTTTGGATCTTACCCGGGTTTTTTTCTTTATTTTAGCCGGGTTTTTCGAATTGTACCTTCAGTTGCTTTTGTTTTTATAGATTTCAGTCAGTGAACTGTTTCTGTTAATCTTTTTTCTATTGATATCTACTCGTACCCGTAGGTGCCAATTTTGTCCTCTGATGGTTCGTTGTTCCCACGATGTTTTGTTAGAACTTGTATTGTTTCGATAGCTTTTTTGTCCCGGATAACTGAATGTCCCGTCCATGCTGTAAATTGTCCTGTAAATAATATAAATATTGCTATAAATATTTATTTAGTTTTTGAGTTTAATTAATTAACAAAGTGTGTTGAGCCAAATATAAAATGTATTTTTTTTAAGTTACTGTAAACAATTTTTTGTGCCGATTTTTATAATTTTAAGTGAATGTTGTTTGTATACCTTTGCACTTTCAAATCAACTCCTCTTTTTCACGGTTAAGCCGAACGGCAAAACTGCCAAACTTTTTTTAATTAATGATTATTTGTCGGCAACCCTAATGCCTGCGGTTAATAGAGGTACGTCCCAGAGGCAAAATGGCGCGTAATGAACAGTAATATTCTGATTTAATGGCCAAACACCGCCGCTGTTCATAAAACGCTAAATCCCCTGTTACGCGGTTTTGGAATTCGGCCTCAGAGGAATTGCTTAAATCGTGGAATTATTATATTATTATTAATCTGGAGTGTTTACAGTCTGACTGATTTTTAAATAGGCTCTTGGTCTTAATTATTATCTAGTCTAATTTAAGGTAGGTGGTCTCTTATAGGACCCTCCCTGAACTCCAAGCGAAGAGATTTAATTACCTACTAGCTGTGCCCGCGGCTCCGCTCGCGTGAACTACAGAATCCGCTCCCATTCCCACTCCCGCTCCACGCCCACGCCCACGCCCATCCCCACTCCCAGCTCCAAATGTAGTTCAAACTCATTGCAATCTGAATAGTACGGAAATACTATATATTGCATATTAACCTTACCTACTAATGTATTTGAAAACTAAAAATGTTCATAACTCTTGATTGAGTACACCGTTTGCGATGAAATAAAGACTAAATGTTAAGTTAGGTTAAGCCCCATGTTTCTGTGAAAAGTCCATCAAAATCCGTTCAGTAGTTTTTAAGTGATGCGTGCACAAACTCACAGACAAACAGACAAAAACACCAAAAATTATCGAAATGTGTTCTATTACTTATCCTGAGACCCCCCCAATTTTTATTGCAAATATTTTCAATGTCCAGACACGCGAAGTTTACGATTTTATTTATTAGATTACAAGAGCACCAGCTTGTCCATTTACGTTTGTGTGTGTGCGTAAATTATTGTAGGGCTACTGCACTCAGCCATTCGGTGTGAGTTTAAAAGTAAATTGAGAAACCAAGCATATACTATATTTATTTTTGTGTTACTTATTTAATTTTCATATATATCGTGTGGTTCCGGTAGAGTAGAATAGAACCACTCCAACTCTTCCCGTGGATGTCGTACAAGGCGACTAAGGGAATGCATTATAAAATATCAATCAGGCCTCCCCAACCCGTCTGGCCAGCGCGGGGAGTGTAGGCCAAATCCTCCGTCTGTCTCCGGCAGATGAGAGAGGGTTGTGCTCCTGCAGTGGAGACATAAATAACTTGATGATGATGATGATATACTTTAAACTAACAATTAATTTTATAAGTTAGATTAGGATGATATTCTTACTTATTTACTGTGTTACTTTTGTAAAAGAACTGGACACTAATTGCTATATTGCCTGTTAATAGACTATTCTTTATTGTATTTATAGAAACATCAAAACTTAGTTTTGATGCGAGCTAAATGTAATATGTAATATTAGTGACGATCGAATAGCAAATAAGATTACACAGTTATAGAAAAAGAGAAAAGAAATATTAACGGTTTATTAACAATACAGCAATTAGTGTCCAGTGCTTTTACAAAAGTAGCATTGCCAAGAAAAAAGTATCCATATTAATGTAATATTACTTGTACTTGCCGTGTGGTTCCCTGCTTAGAATAGGGCCACCCCTACCTTTCCCGTAGGTGTCGTCAAGGCGACTAAGGGATTGCACCAGGGACGGGCAGCAGCGTTCTCCTGTGTGTGTATGTTAAGATCATTACTGCGATCACCAAGCCTGCGATGCGTGGTCATTATGGCAAATCCCCCAATGGATAACTTACCAAAAGTGGTATTCTATTGGGGAGGCCTATGTCCAGTAGTGGACATATTTATGCTGATGATGATTACTTGTACAATATAATTGTAATGATACCTTGATGTTCTACTAAGTAAACATCTTAAAAAGCCTAAAATACGAGACTTAATGTGAATATATTCAGTCATTCGTAAAGTTCATTTATCCTTTGATGGACTCTGAAAATTGGAGGCAGATGTGAAATCTCGCAATTTCTTTCTCGTGAGTCTGCAATGATTAATACTGTATAGATTGCTACGAGTAATGGATTTTGGAGGCTGTCAGAGTTATTTCGATATTTTATACTCAGGACTTTTACGTTCCGGGATTCCGCCATAACCGCGCCGATAAATAATTCAACTTTCCTTTCTTTAAACATCCTTCATGAAAACACAGATTTTTCATAAAATTTTGGTTAAGTCCATTTCATACTTTTCATGATAATTCATTCTTTCATTCGTTCTTTTACTCGTTCTTTCATTCTATCATACACTCTTTCATTAATTCACTCATTAATTTTGTGTAGATAGATGAAGTTTACATTCGCGTTTAACATAACGACTAGTTTGTTACTTATATCACAGAATATTCAGATTAATTAATATTTAGTAATTCTCAGGAACAACATTTTGGTTCTACTTAGTATGTCTGACATAACTTTATCTTTAAAAATTGTAAATAGGTGTTATTTGAATGTAATTATAATTTAATGAGCGGCATTGTCAGCCCTAGCACTATCTTTTAGTGCCACCAAAGAACGAAAACTTTAATAAGGCGTTAGACCCACATCTATACCCCAAAAATACGAGCACTAACCTCATTTCGATGAGCCTCTCACCTCCATACAAACATACTTAGCTCCCGCAGTCATGTGCGAGTCTTCGCCGACTGGTTGTAAGGTGTATATGACTCATTACGCGGTTATTGGGCGGTTTATGGTCGTACGCACCTCAAGGCTCGCCACTGGGCATATTATTAAACTAAACAAACAATTCTGAACAAATCTTCCTTAGGAAATGTCTAAAGCTCTGCATCACGAGTAAATATAAAATTAATCATATTCACGCACATTAATAATGTATTTGTCTGTTAAATTTCTAATTTCATAGTTCATTTCGAAGAATACTTTGGCATTTTGAATGCGTTGCGTCGCACGCACATTTGAGTTGCTGTTTTTTCACTTCAGATTAAAAATCTAGTTACTTAAAATACTCTTTAATTCATTTATCTGTCACATCTTTTACAGTTAGGGATTCATCATCATTGGCCTCTCAACGACCTCTACATTAACTTGTCTAAAGCTTGTCACACCTAATTCTCCACCTTATTTATCTAGTCACTACCGACGATTGTTATTTATATTAATTAGGTCATCTACAAGATATTTCATCAATTCCATGCCAAATGTTACAAATGTATCTGCCTTGGTGAAATCGAACCCACGACCTCATGCTTTCGAATCAAACGTATAAACTGCAAGCGAAAGACGGTAACAGCGGTAATACCCACAATCCATCTGCAAATTGAGCCCCAGGGGACAAGTGCCTGCCCTACTTTCCACCACTACAGTAGAATAGTAGATATAGATCCGTCACAGCAATCTCTTAATTTCCCGAGGAGCGCGGGATTGCGGGGATTTTTGCCGGGATTCCGAGCGGTCTCACAGAGCGCGGAACGCAATATTCTGAGCACGCGGTGTTTGCTATTCTTGTGGGGAGATGTTCGTGGGACTATGTGCAAACGGCACGAGATGTTATGTACTTCTAAGATCTTAATTAATTGGTTTTATTTAGGCTGTACCGCTGAAATAGGTTTCTTGTTACCTTTACTGATGTCGTCGCTGACTGGCCTATCTGGCCTGGTTTGATAAATTTTCAGGAGATACCAGTCTACCCCCATTGTTAAGTTCAGGATTCGGCTTTAAATTTAACTTTCGTATTCAATACAATGGCGATGTTGTTCGCCACATGGAGCGAAAAGCGGTCGAAGGAAAGTCGATTCCCTTCTTTACGTAGTAATGTTAAGTACTCTGGTTCAGGTAAAGGTTTGATCTTTGTAATCTTATAATTGTGCTTTGAGTCGTCAATTGGGGTTTGAGTTAAATATTCTTCTTTAAATTGGATGATTCCGTGATGAACTTTATGCCGTGTGGTTTCCGGTAGAGTAGAATAGGACCACTCCAACTCTTCCCGTGGATGTCGTACAAGGCGACTGAGGGAATACATTATAAAACATCAATCAGGCCTGCCCAACCCGTCTGTCCAGCGCGGGGAGTGTAGGCCAAATCCTCCGTCTGTCTCCGGCAGATGAGAGAGGGTTGTGCTCCTGCAGTGGAGACAAAAATAACCTGATGATGAAAATTGGATGAGTTATAGTGATTGTTTATGAGAAGACGATGTCTCATATACTTCTAATAATAATTTTAGCTCTGACTTTATCATAATTATTGTCAGTTATAATGAAATAACCCAATAGGTATATTAATTAACCCACAAATAGGCATTGGGATATAAAAATCCCACTACGGGTTATTGTCTGCAGTAATCAACGTGTACAACCTTCACGCCACTCGCAGGGTTGGCAAAACATTTTATTTTTATTGATCTGTCAAAATGGATACCGTTACACCAAAGCTTTTTCTCTATCTGTTTGTTCGGCTGATAACTCGTATACTAAAACAAATGGATTTAAAATTAATATTTAATTTTGACTAATGATGACAATTGTTATGATTTATGATGACGTTTTTTTCAATATTTTAGCTCTGGACTTTAATTTATTTACTTAATTCAATATCTTACTTTATTATATTACCTATTTTAATTATTATATAAATGTACAAATATTCGCATACAGTATATATTGTTTAACGAATATATAATAATGAATGAATGAACTATTTGACAGATTAATCTGAAATTTGCAACATACATATCAAGTTCAGCGATATTTAGGATAAGTAAAATTGTTTTGGAAATGTTAGCCGAATTAAAAAATATGGAATTTGGGTTTGGTTGTAAAATTATACATATAGGTAAAAAAAAAAACAATTTTTCTTATTTTTAAAAACTACAGTATTCTTTAAATATTGTTGCCATCCATGCACAGAATAGTACGAGTACAGAAGCCGCAGTCCCTAAAAAAGTTTGTTCAATTTCTCAAAAACATAGAAAGCCAAGTTAAATCCAAATGGAATAAAGTCAATGTTACGTTAAACCGTTAAATTGCGTCGCGTAGTTAATCTATCTAAGGAGACAGCCCTAATCCAGTTTCTAGGTTTCTACTTTACTTCTCTTTAGAATGTCGTAACACTTACTTAATTAAATAAAAATAAAGTAAAACTGATTTGGCAAAAACCACACGATGTGCTTCAAACATGAATGTTCAAAAATGATATGTAAGTATTTCGATTAAGGCCCTAGTTCCTGATTTGCTCCGTTCCGCTCTTCCACGTGAGGTGAATGAATAATTTCACGAAGGGTTGGCTCGCAGAGGACTATGGGAAATCGATCATTTCCTGAGTGATTGATCTGAAAGCTCAGCAGTTCATGAGGATGTTTTTGATCTTCTTTGACATGTAAAAGGGACTAATTGTACGTTCAATTTGAGTTACTGTAAAGTCGATCGATTATGTATCCATAATGCTTACGCCGTGGTCCCAGAGAGGTAGGCAGAGACGAATTATCGCCACTTTACGCATTCATTGTCGGAAAGCGACATTCCTTCGCCCGCTTTTCTCCCCGTGATACCACTTGGCGTGATGTGTTGCGAACAACATCGCCGCCTTGTTGAGGTACCACGGTTAGCTAGGGAAATAGTGGTCCACCTCGTCAGAGCCACGCATGACTCGGTAAGGCTAATATTGCCTGGAGTTCGCCCAGCTCCGGGATGTCGGCACGCTTAAGACGAGGCTAGTCCCTGGACACGCATCCAACGGCGCGACAGACCTTGGATTTTCGGACGGGGAGGGTTTATATATTTATTTAAGTATGTGTATCCGTTATCCAGTAACCATAGCACAGGCTCTGCCAGTTTGGGACTGGATAATTGGTGTGAATGTCTGACATATTTATATTATATTTGTTTGTGCAATAAAGTGTATTTTTTTAACTAACATGTAGCTTTTGGGATTAATAAAACAAGTAACCAACTCTAGCCAATTACCTTGCCCAGCAAGTTGATCAGCAATTTTCTCAGTTATTCAACTTGTATAGCACTTCTGCCTCGATAACGTATTTATTATGACGTAATAAATAAATATGGGGGTAGTTTGGACGTAATTATCTCGTCGCGGTGGCAGATGTTCGTGGTCCAATAATGCGGGACACACACGAACACATTGTGGCGTGTTGTATCTGACCGCTTGTAGTTCAGCTGAAATACGTCCACTGCTGAACACAAGCCTCCTCAACAGAATGCCACTTTTGGTGGGCTGTACATTTGACATAAGCACCACGCTATGCAATTGAATTTGTGATCTGAATATTCGCAGGAGAACACGCAGTAATGATCTCAATATTCACGGGCGAAAGGACGCGTTTCTGGTGCAGTCCCTTAGTCGCCTGGCCTTGACGAGACCGTATTCTAAGCCGGGAATGTAACAGCCTACTGCCGGATAGTTTTGAACTAATTATTGTGTTACGTATGTATTATTAATTAGGGATTGAATTTATTTAACACAATATAAATCTATTTACATACTATACTGACACGCTAGTACCAGATAATCCCGGATGGGAGTATATTAGTAAGATTACTAATATTATATATGCGAAACTTTGGTTGTTTGGATATTTGTTACTCAATCACGCTTCAACCACTTGACGGATCGGGATGAAACATGCCACACATATAGGTTAGGTCCTGGAATAGGACATACGATAGTTTTTATCCCAAAAATAAACATTTCAGTTCCACTGGAAATCAAATTAATCTTTAAATCAGTGAAGATGAGTAAATATCTAAACCTACGCGGACGAAGTCGCGGGCATAAACTAGTACTAAATATTACTAAAGAGGCGACACTTACCTCTCTCCCCACAGTTCAACAATAGATTACTGGTTACTACTACAAAGTTAGGTTATATATCAGGCGGGCAGATTCCCAGGAATGATCTAGACGCACGGCACTACATTGAGCCGCTGTGTGGTATAGATCATATTATATATTCTGCTACGGAATAAATCAGACTGACCGGGTCCGTCAGACAAGATCTCATAGTGTGTAGTGCCAATAACTGAACAATCACCCCCCAGTCCCCTCCCCCCGCCTCACCCTCACCCTCACCTGACCCATAATGGTGGATGCTCCTTTATTACCGAACTCACAATGAAAACGCGGAATGTCCTCCCGTGTTAGTTAGCGGAGTATGACACAGGAGGAAGCGGGTTAGTCTACCGATACTCAGTAACTTTCATTTGCTTACTGTCAATGTCAGTATAACTAATTCAATTCGTTCAAATACCGAAGTTCTGTTTAACTGCCAAATTTCGGCAATACCGAATCTGAAAACTATGGCC
Source organism: Esperia sulphurella (assembly GCA_947086405.1). NCBI lineage: Eukaryota > Metazoa > Arthropoda > Insecta > Lepidoptera > Oecophoridae > Esperia > Esperia sulphurella. Next base: position 477,921 of record OX352281.1, on the reverse strand, counting down.
CCATCTCTATTTGATAAGGAGGCTACACAGAGAAAAAAGAAGTAGCCGGATAACGTAATTCCTGTTGTAACCTACGACGTAATTCATGATCATCATCATCAGGTTATTTTTGTGTCCACTGCAGGATAACAACCCTCTCTCATCTGCCGGAGACAGACGGAGGATTTGGCCTACACTCCCCGCGCTGGCCAGACGGGTTGGGGAGGCCTGATTGATGTTTTATAATGTATTCCCTTAGTCGCCTTGTACGACATCCACGGGAAGAGTTGGAATGGTCCTATTCTACTCTTCCGGAAACCACACGGCGTTCACGCGTAGGGTGGGACAACCTGGGGAAGATTGCCGAAAGCGGAAAGATACGGAAGGCGGAGGACGACGTAATTACTGTTAAAAAAACATCCACTCGTAAGGAATGGGCCGTCAGTAATGTGTATGATGTACGTAGTATGTTTTTCTCCCTGCAGTAGGCTAAAGATTCAATCTCAAAGAAATACAAATACACTGCCGTTTAGGCTTCATATCTTCAAACGAACTGCGAAGAAGTGGTATTTCCGCCGGGCTAAGTACAACTTTTATCTTTTTAAAGGAAGACATCTTCGGGTAAGCGCGCTCACCTTAGGCCGCATTGTCACTTACCATCAGATGAGATTGTAGCCAAGCTTACCCACCAGGAATAAAAACGACATTAATATTTGGCTTCATTGTTTTGCACAGTGCGCTGAGTTCGAGCAAATTGATGCATTACGGAGCAGTTCGGCCCGCGTTTCTGTGCAAGTTTCTCGCAGTGCAGTTCTCACATCCACAGCTCACGTGCGCTGCATATTTAAACTTAAATGCACTTGATGCTTGAGTTTGATTTGGAGTTGAAACGGTTATTGGGAAATGGTTGGGGGGAACTTATGTGTTTATTTGATAGTTTATATTTTTGGCTTTACGTTGAGACCAATTTTGCAACGTAACTCGACGAAAAAATGGTCGAGCGAGTTCCTTATGAATGCTTTATATAGAAACATTGTAGAGCTTAAAAAAACCTGTATAAGCTGGAGCAGGAATTGGAGGAAAGGGGGAAGGGGAGGAGAAAAAAGGTTAACACTAAGTCAATATCAACTTTATTTAAAAAATTAACTATTATTCGGTTTGTAGTCCACGAGAGCGAAGCCGCGGGCACAGCTAGTATTCTATATTCCTAAAATTTAACGCAGTTTGCTTTCAGGTATAAATTCAATAGACATCAAATCATTTATATTAATTAATCTGTTATATCTGTTCGCCGTGTGGTTTCCGGTAGAGTAGAATAGGACCACTCCAACTCTTCCCGAGGATGTCGTACAAGGCGACTGAGGGAATACGTTATAAAACATCAATCAGGCCTCCCCAACCCGTCTGGCCAGCGCGGGAAGTGTAGGCTAATCCTCCGTCTGTCTCCGGCAGATGAGACTTAGGCAGAAGCAGAAGAGTGGGAACTCTCTTCCTACTTTGACTCTTTACTTCTTTAATTAAATTTGTCTGGGGCCCAAGGTAGCGTAAATTCATGACCTGGGACTTGCCCTACCTTCACTGGTAGGTGTCTTTGCAGTTGCCTCCGTTGATCCTCGCTTAGAGGAGTTACGGGGGGAGAATGGTGAGGAGGCGGGAATGTCTCCGGCAGATGAGAGAGGGTTGTGCTCCTGCAGTGGAGACAAAAATAACCTGATGATGATGATGATGAATCTGTTATAACCAGTTCAGTCTGAATAGAGGACTAATGAACGCCACTCACGCCCAGCGCTGGGATATTAATCGACCACGCAAATGGATTTATGTAGGCGCGGTACACACGAAAACCAATACGCTAATGGCGCGATAATGGCACACAGCGGCCGTAAATAATTCCGCAGCGGATCTGAACGGATAACGGATCTAATTGCCGTATCCGATATCCGCTCGGCATCCGCATCGATGTCCGATTGATTTGTTGCGCGGCGCGACATTTACGTGCGGGGTTGCCAGCTTAGTGAGCCTTGAGAATGGAATATTTGGACATATAGACCACCTCGCTGGCCTATTAGATTAGTCATTGGACTTGAGCGTCAGAGATCGTGGGTTCAACTTCTACTGGGGACAAACAAGTTTGTACAATTTGTACAAGTTGGTCCGGGTCTGAATGTTATATTTGTGAATTGCCCAATCCTTGTTTAGTTCCCATAGCACAGGAGAAAATCCTAAGGGCGTTTTCGCACTTATCCGCATCCGATTCGTATTCGTTTCTGATCCGGTTTGGCCATCCTAGTAATTGTATGGACGTTTGCGCACTCATACGTAAACGGTACGTATTCGATACGTAAAATCTCAGTTCGGATCTTTTACGGACCGAAACCGAGCCGAAGTGGCCGCCTTATAAATTGTACGTACGCTTGCCCACTACACTCGAAAAAAACGGATCAGTGCGCAGACGCTATACGTGAATTTTCCCGGCCGTATTTTTACGTATCGAACAAAAATCGAATAAGAATCGGATACGGATAATTGCGTAAACGCCCTAATTTGGGATTAGACAGGCGTACTAGTAGTATCATCATCAAGTTATTTTTGTCTCCACTGCAGGAGCACAACCCTCTCTCATCTGCCGGAGACAGGCGGAGGATTCGGCCTACACTCCCCGCGCTGGCCAGACGGGTTGGGGAGGCCTGATTGATATTCTATAATGTATTCCCTCAGTCGCCTAGTACGACATCCACGGGAAGAGTTGGAGTGGTCCTATTCTACTCTACCGGAAACCACACAGCACGGCAGTATATGTAATATTTATTTATACATCGATAGTGGGAGGTAAAGTCGCTGCAACGCAATTTTGGGAAGTTCACAGAAATAAAGTTTAAAGCTCACATTTTTGTATTATTTGGTATGATGTTGAGAAGGATCTTCATGGATCTCGAAAACCCCATTAGATTATGCCATTTAATCAACCTACGGTTGGCAATATCGAAGTTGTTCAGGAGTACGTCTACCGACATTAGGTTAGGACAGATAATACAGTTGGGTAGGAACAATTTAGATAGGGAAGCTGACAGAAGAATCCAGTTAGGTTGGGTAGCATTTGGAAAACTGCGTCAAGTCCTCACGTCGCCTATTCCACAATGCTTAAAGACAAAAGTCTTTAATCAGTGCGTCGTGCCTGTCATGACCTACGGCGCAGAAACGTGGACACTGACAGTGGGCCTGATACTCAAGTTAGAAGTCGCTCAGCGAGCTATGGAGAGGGATATGCTCGGGGTTTGTTTGAAGGATATAATTCGTAACTAGGAGATTCGACGAAGAATGAAGGTGACCTACATAGTCGAAAGGATTAGCAAGCTGAAGTGGCCGTGGGCGGGCCACATCTGCTGCAGAACCGACGGTTGTAGCAGACGAGTTCTTGAGTGGAGACCGCGGATCGGCACGCGCATCTTCATATTAGCCCTTAAACGTCCACTGCTGGATATAGGCCTTCCCCAAAAACCACTACACCCGGTCCTCTGGCCGTCCTCAGGCCGTCGGTCAATCTGGAGGCGGGGCTCGCGTGCCGATCCGCAGTCTCATGTGGTTTTATGCTAGATTTAAAAATGTGTCGACGACTTTGACGTAAAACTATCACCCCTAACACTGCGCCACTGGGGTGTTTGTACTAAGACAAATCCCGTTTCTAGAATGTCACGTTCTCACTTTAAATTTATCTGCCATCTCTTTTCATCCCAGCTGTCGCACCGATCGTCTATCTAACTTTTTGTCACTGAATTAATTTCGGTACTAATTAGATTATGGCTGCAGGAACTCAATTATCTTTACATCCGTAAGGTGCCGTGGAAAAGAAAAATTATATAGTACTAGCTGTGCCTGCGGCTCCGCTCGCGTGGACTACAGAATTTGTCGAAACGACGTAAGTAAGCCCGCTGCTCTCAGATCTTCGACCCATAAAAGTTATTTATGCTGTTTACCACCATCTTACCCTGTTCTTCAAAAACAAAGCCTCCGCCGGCACCTTGCTTTAAAAGCTACGGGCCCCTCGTGCCGACGTTGATAAATACCGCGCCTTGGGATCTCTAATTAGTGTCTCAGCCCGCCCTGGGTCCACAGATGCCATTAAAACAACGGGGTCTGGCAAACTCTAGCTCCGTTTGTTATTTATTTATTAAGGTTACACCGAATTAAAACGTTAGAATATGCCATCAGTGTGGTTCCCGGCTTAAAATAGGGCTGCTTAATCTTCCCATAGGTGTCTAAGGGACTGCACGAAGGACGGGCAGCACCGTTCTCCTGTGTACATTATGATCATTACTGCGATCACCAATCCGCCTGCCAAGCATGGAGATTATGGCAAATCCCCCAAATTGGGGAGGCTTATGTTCAGCAGTGGACGTATATAGGCTGATGATGATGATGAATTGATTATTAAATGAATAAATATTACACATATGTATATTTCATTCCAGATTAATAGTCCTATGAAAACAAACGCATTTGCGTCTCGAAAGCAAAATACACAATAGATGGTGTTCCTAAGTGGACTGCAAAGTTTACATGGTAATACAAACCTGTTTTTGCTGCTGGTGACCCTTTCATGTATATGTTACCGAGACGTAAATAGCGTTGGTTTTCATAGGACTATGAATCTGGAATGAAATATATATATTGTTCGTTTATGTTTATGTAATATGTATTTTCAAATTTTGTTAAAAGTAGGTACATTTCTTTATCAAATTTGGTACTAAACGCATTATACTTGTCCTTTCGGTTACTCTAAGGTTGGCTGGAAGAGATCCCTAAGTGGGATAAGTCCGCCTTTGTACACAGTTTAATTCCTATTTTATTATTGTTGTTGTTGTTATTTTTGGTACATTAAAGCGTTTACATACATACACATACCCACACTTGTCTTATCCCAAACTAGGATTTTCCCCTATGCTATGGAAACAGGGTTAAGATAATTTACAAATATAACATCGTCTAGATGTTATATTTGTAAAAAGTCAGACCAACTTGTACAAAGTTAACTGATTTTAATAAAAAAAAATTGTTATTAATTTTTCTTATTTTGACATGGTTGTATTGCTTAATTTATTTAATTGTTATTATTTTTCTATTATTTCTGACATATCTAAGTGCACTTTATGTACCCAAAGATTAAATAAATAAATACAAATACTAATATTTATAATCCTACCTACTTTATAGAACTGATATACACAATTTTTCCGTTTGACCCAAAATATATTTAACTAGCTAGCGTCCGCGTGGACAACTTAACATCACAAATTATTATGTATTTCCCGTAGGTACGGGATTTCGGGATAAAAACTATCTTATGTCCTATTCCAGGACCTGACCTATATGTGTGCCAAGCTTCATCCCGATCCGTCCAGTGGTTGAAGCAAAGTCAAAGTCAAAATCATTTATTGCATATGAGTACATTTGGTACATTTATACATGTCATTATTTTTTATCGACTACCGCTTCCTAGGTGTTAGCGCTGTGAAGAAGAAACGGCGCAACAAACTTCACGCAACACATCTTTTAAAAATCAAGTTTGCATTAAATTAATAAAGATTTTGCGAAGCTGAATTAACATTAGTACCAGGCATCTTTGTCATTCAAATAATCGTTTATTTTATAATAGGCTTTCATACAAAGCGTGATTGAGTAGCAAACATCCAAATTTCCAAACTTTCGCATTTATAATATTAGTAAGGATAATTACCCGCCCACTTCCTGGCCCTGAGCCGTCAACTATGGTTTGACAATTTCCACTTGGCACTCAAGTTTCTGCCGCGCGGTCGGCCCGCCCCAAACTTGTCAGCGTTGTACCGCCGCGATATTTGTCTCGCGGTCACGAACTTGTATTGTAGCGCGTAGGTGACGGCTTGTGGGGTCGGATTCGTGGGGAAGAGGGGGGTAATATGGGGATCGAAACCTTAATGAATTGTATTTAAGTTCGTTAATGCGTTATAGAAAAATTTACTCAATTTACAAGCAGTCTACAGTCAGAAAATTGTAAATATTACAGTAAAAGAGCGACACTTCCCCAAAATCCCCCCCCCCCCCCCCCCCCCTCCGACAGTTTAACGTTTTTTTTATTAAGGAATTAAGGGTTATTAAGGAATGTCCAAGAAATATGGACATTCTTTTTCTTTGGATTTTAATAACTATATAATTCAATTACTCTTTATTGCACGTAAAAAAAATAAAAAAGACACAATACTAAAGTAACTTACACATGTACATCTCGGTGGTATTATCTCTAAAAGCGATTTCTTCCAGACAACCTTTGTTTAGGAATAAGCTCAACCTTTTGTATAGTTTTCTTTGTGTTGTTTCTTTGTATGTTTGTGTGTACAAAGTGTTAAATAAATAAATAAACTATTTTTATGAAAACCTCGGGTACCTTAGTAGCAATAGTAAAACCTTATTCCGACCCCTGCTTATTATAAATTCCTTCACTCCAAATAACTCCAAATAACTCCAAATAACTGCAATTTCTCTGGCATAATATTTTTCTACCCAAAGGTTGTCTGGAAGAAATCGCTTAAAGCGATAAGACCGCCTAAATTGTACTACTTGTAACTTCTATAACGTGTAACTGTATTTGTTTGTGCATTAAAGTGTATTGTATTGTAACTGTAAAATTTGCACTGTGGCCTAAACTTTAAATTATTTGAGTTGATTTTTCTTATAAATCAAAAGATATTTTGTCGAAACGTTGATTATGCCATCAGCTGCGCCGTTCCCGGGACTCCGATGGAAGTTAATTCAATTTTATAATTTTTTTATGCTCCGCCGCCCAAATTGACGGGTGCCGCGCGCGTCAGCGAAGCGGAGTTTGCTATAGACTCGAACATATCCATTATGCTCCAAAAATCAGTATTTGCTTTGTTACTGGAATACTGTCCAACAGTTTTCGATCTGATTTTTTGACAGTTTCAGATCGCGTCTACTTCATAAGTATTTCGTATAACATCCGTCGAGATACAAGTCATTTTGTTCTCTCTAAGGGGTCATGTGACAATTCATGCTTTGTCATTCAAATAATTGCCCTTTTTATTCCTGACTAGCTGTTGGCCTGTAGCTCGCGACTTCGTCCGCGTGTACAACTTAACATTACAAATTATTGTATTTCCCGTAGAAATGGGATGTTTTTTGGGATACTATCCTATGTCCTATTCCAGGACCTAACCTATATGTGTGCCAGGTTTCATCACGATCCGTACAGTGGCTGGAGCGTGATTGAGTAACAAACATCCAAATATCCAAACTTTCGCATTTATAATATTAGTAGGCAGTAGGATTATTCGTTAACCTAAATAAATAAGACTGACTCAGGACGAGGGCGACACTGATAGGTCCAAATGAATCTTTCATTTCATTCTTAAACGTTCTGTCCGTCATATTAAAGATTACCCTGGTAGTGTCGACAATTGGCTTCACAGCAACGATCTCTATGTACTACTAGATGGAGCGTTCCAAACAATCGCTCTGTTCCACGCCAGTAGCCACAACTCTTTCACATTCACAATGAAACTTGTGCAGTTACTACGCAGAACATTTAATTATTACTAAATATTGACGCTACGGTTAAATAATGCACGCTCCATCTAGTAGTTATATTTTCGTCACAGGCCTAGCCATGGACAAAAGCTAGTGTTCAATGAATTCAGATATGGATTCTATAAGGTTACGGTGTCGATGAGAATCCCTCCGAAAACTGTATTGGGAAAATTACACCTCTAATTTGCAATTGAAATTTCTGAATTTAAATTCGTGCAAAATATTTTTGTCCAGAAATTATCCCTTTGATATCCAACTGGAAAGTAATAAAGTATGAGAGGTGGGGGGGGGGGTTCAGTTTATCTTATTAGGGGAGGTGTGACGTCAGCACAGAAAAGCTTTCCTTCTTTTCAAAATGGATATCCTTATAGCGAATCTCTTTTGTACATCCGTCTGTCTTTCTTCTAACTCGATAACTACTTGACTGATTAAACTGAAACTTGGAATATGCATGTCAGGTTGTATGGTAATCATGTTTTTATACGACTTAAATATCATGAACTCCCTGAATAACTCATAAGCTTGTGAACCGTTTGAGTTGAATTTTTGAACCTGCATGCAGAATTGCATCGCTGTGATGGAAGAATGATGTAAAATTCTTTAAAAATACATCTATAATGCTCACGCCTTGGTCCCAGAGGGGTAAGTAGAGACGATATTTGCGCGATCCTGACACACCTCACTAGCCTCACCCACATTCATCAACCTTTTCATGCACCTCCTTTTGATTCTTCTCACTGCGGACCCCAGCCTTTTTGAGGACGTTCCTAATTTGATCCTTGAACGTCCTCCTAGGACGACCTCTAGCTGTAGTTCCTTCCCCATTCGCGCTGTAAAACTCTTTTGTCAATCTTCTTTCATTCATACGCTCTAAATGTCCTTTGTGTTCTAAAATATCTTTAAAAAATATTTTCGAAAAAAAAAGATAACCATTTTAAGATTATCTTACATTGTTACCGTCTCACTCTGCACAAAACCTAATTACCCGGCGCGGCCCCGACTGCCGGGGCACCTAGGCGAATCGCGTACGACTGTAAATTTAGCGGTTCAAAGTAACATTGCCTATCTTCCATGCGCGTAGGATTCAATTTGCCTTGCATTGAATTTTGTTTATGAGAAACTAGCTGTGCCCGCGGCTCGGCTCGCGTGGACTACAGAATCTGACCCCTTTCCTACACTCGCTCCTTATCCACTCCCACTCAGACTGTCAATCCCGATCCCGTTCCCACTCCCACTCCCGCTCCAACTGTAGTACAAACCAATCGCAATATGAATTGTACCGAACATAATAACTACACCTTGGGTTACATTATTGAAATTTTAGTAGGGATCCCTAATTTTTTATAGTAATAAATATAGCCTATGTTACTCAGGGATAATATAGCAGTCTAATGGTGAAAGAATTTTTGAAATCGGTCCAGTAGTTTTTGAGTTTATTCGTTACAAACATACAAATCTTTCCTCTTTATAATATTAGTGTAGATGTAGATAGAATAGAATAATCATTTATTAGCTGCAACAAAACACATATAGTGCAACATTACATAAAAATAGAAATAATACTAAACTAAAATTAAAACCGATTGAACAGGCTTTCTTAAAGAGAAGCACCGATTGCACTAAGCGATAACTTCAAAAATTCTCGTAAGATTCTGCTTCTCACATAACATTTCCTTTAAACTTATTTCTCCTCAACTATTTTCCTTCTCGCCGTCGTATTCGACCCCGCCTTCCACCTTCTCTAGGGTCAGAAATTAGCATATAGATTGCGCTTACGCCGCTGATGTAAGATTTTTCAGCGTAAACTAGCGGCCAGTACTTAAAGGACTTCCCTTCCCCCTTTCGTTAGAGTTTCAACTGAGCCCCGCGGGGGGTGCTATTTGAAGTCAGAGCTCTGGGACTTCTGGACTAGTATTTTTGTTTGAGATTGAACAGCGTACGTGCCTTATTGGCGAGAAATTTCTCATTTTGGGTTCTCATTTAAGTGGTTTTCTATTTAAATACAATTTAGCATTCGTTCGAGTTCCATGCTTTTTGGCCCACTGTTATCCAAATTTACTGTGGTAAATTTACTTTTCCCGTAGTAAAACGGAGCGTATGTTACCTCACAGCTGTTGAACTATCTACAAACTACATTTCCAGTAGATTAGTTCATACCCAGGCCACTAAGACAATGACATGGTCGGATTGTATAAGAATTTGATGTATGCCAATTTGCCCTTTTACTTTAAGCCAATCAGAATTAGACAATTAGAAATTAAACTGATTTCTCATTATAAGTGCTGACCCGATTTCTCTAGTTTATTCCGTACTAGCTGTTGCCCGCGACTTCATCGGCGTGGACCACTTAACATCACAAATTGTGAGACTTTTGTGGATCAGGCCCACCGTCAGTGTCCACGTTTATCATTTTTCAGCATTCCACTGGCAACATTTTCCATTTTCATAATGTCATTACGAGTACTGCGACTTTCCATTATCTGCACAATCAATTTTCATATCTAGCAACCGTTTTCAAAGAGAAATGTTATTTATTTTGCGGGCCCCCCAATATTTCACGAGAGCTCAAGTGAAAAAAATGCCGACAACGCTCGTAAAAATAAAATTAGCAACATTGTGTGGAGACACAGTATACGTAATAGAAGTATGACATCGTTAACTTTTATTTAGCTTTTTATGTACAGAATTTCGTTCGGTCAAACAATAAGCGTGAATAAAGAAGAGAGGTCTATGTATCATCATAAGGTTATTTTTGTCTCCACTGCAGGAGCACAACCCTCTCTCATCTGCCGGAGACAGACGGAGGATTTGGCCTACACTCCCCGCGCTGGCCAGACTGGTTGGAGAGGCCTGATTGATGTTTTATAATGTATTCCCTCAGTCGCCTTGTACGACATCCACGGGAAGAGTTGGAGTAGTCCTTTTTACTCTACCGGAAACCACACGGCACGGTCAATGTATCTTTGATCTATAATTGACATAACTTGAAGTTTTTTCTACGATTGGTGACAGCTAAGTTTATACTTGTCATCATAAAGCAATACGAGAGGGGGAGTCGCCTTACTCCACGCGTCGTATCAAAACGTGTCGATGTCTACAGAGGTTATGAATGTCTTGTTACGATTTATTACGTGTGTTTCGTAGCAATTGCGTACAATCACAGACGTGTGTGTGTATTGCGTATATTATTCTAGGGCTGCTGCATCGAGCGCCCGAGCATAGTCGATCGAGTGAGGGACAACGTTATACGTCAACATGAGTGCTTCCCTTTCTAACATACAGCATCGATCTCTCGCCGCCGGTCGATAGCGTGTCGCTTCTTTACGTAGTAATCTATACTATTTACATACTATCTACACTAATATTATAAAGAGGAAAGATTTGTATGTTTGTAACGAATAAACTCAAAAACTACTGGACCGATTTGAAAAATTCTTTCACCATTAGAATGCTACATTATCCCTGAGTAACATAGACTATATTTATTACTATAAAAATTAGGGATCCCTACTAAAACTTCAGTAATGTAACCCAAGGTGTAAAAAAAATTGCCATAAAATGTCGTTCATCGCATGCGCTACGGAAACTTTTGATGATAGAATAAAAAAATGTTCTACAATATTAAAGAATATATCAATATCTACTTGGAGCGTGAGTGGGAGTGAGCGTGGGCGTGGGAGTGGGAAGGGGAGCGGATTCTGTAGTATAAGACAACTAGTATTTAATATCTTTGATTTAAGTGTGCATGATGCGTGCGTGGATGAGCGAAAAAAGGCAGAATGTTTCAAAATACATACTATAATTATCCCTCCTGATGTTGCTCTGAGCTTTCCACTACTGGTCGACTGCAGCAAATAACCCCGAAGCACGAAACAGATAGTACCACAATCAATCGTTTAACAATTCTCAACACATACTGTTAGCTGTTTATACTGAGCACGCAGTAAAACGAGCCGTAGTCATAAATTGGCGCTTAAAACCGATTTGCGATCTAATTCGGCGCGATAACGCCGATCGTTGCAGCTTACGCCGCGGCGCCGGCGCACACGGCGATTGCTTACGCAGGAAATTGGTGCTTTATTTGTTTATATGTCTTTCCGCTGACAATATACGCACATAACCTATAAATACGCTTTCCTCTCAGCTTGTATTTTATTGCATTTTGTTATAAATCCTACTAATATTACAAATGCGAAAGTTTGGATGTTTGTTACTCAATCACGCTTCAGCTACGGGAGGGATCGGGATGAAACTTGGCACACATATAGGTTAGGTCTTAGAATGGGACATAGGATAGACGGGAAATACATCCCGTCCCGTCCGTCAATCCAAGATCTGCTGTGCCGATGGATGCGTGCAAGGACTAGCCTGGTCGTAAGCGTGCCGACATCCCGGAGCTGGGCGAACTCCGGGCACTATTAGCCTTACCGAGTCATGCGGGCTCTGACGAGGTGGACAATTATTTCCCTAGCTAATCGTGGTACCTCAACAAGGCGGCGATGTTGTTCACCACACATCACGTCAAGGGGTATCACGGGGCGAAAAGCGGACGAAGGAAAGTCGCTTTGCGACGTTTGTTAGTGTCGTTCAAAGTGGGATACATCGTCTCTGCCTACCCATTTGGGCCGGAGGCGTGAGCGTTGTGTGTTGTGTATCTAGCTTTGCAATATTTTTTTAAAAGTTGTGTTTTGCGTGTGGTATGCGAGTTCCAAAAAAATAACAAGTAATAATAGAACTTGTGGAAATTCCAAGTTTTAATATCCCCTTGTTATATCCCCCGATCCCGGCTTCGCTAATGATTCCTTGAAAATTAACGAATTCCCAGGATTTTACGGAATTATATTTTGTAATTCCTCAATTTTGTGATTTCATTAAAATTGCGGAGGCAGTGGGTATCAAATGAACTCCCTTATATTAACGGTTGGGTGGTTACAGACTCAGTTTGTTATTGTAATGTTATAATAGAATTGTTTTTGCGTACAAAGTCTTTATTCGGAATTAAAACAATTGCTTGTATAAATAAACACATAGCAAATATGTTTTCGATGTTTGAAGAAAAATATGAAAATCGAATCAAACACATCATCAGCTGAAATACGTCCACTGCTGAACACAAGCCTCACTGAGAGAATGGTAGAATTGGTGGGCTGTCCATTGGGGTATTTGCCATAATCATCACGTTTGGCAGGCGGATTTCTGATCGCAGTAATAATCTTAAGATGCACAGGAGAACGCTGCTACCCGTCTCTAGGGCAATCCATTAGTCGCATTGACAATACCCAAAGGAAGATTTGGGGTGGATCTATTCTAAGCCGGGAACCACACGGCATAAAACACAATACTAAATAAATACATAAACTACATATCGACGCAAAAAAGCATAAGCGTTGTAACGCTGTAATTTTTTTGTTAGTGCAAAATAGTGTATGTGTGGGAATCGAATCCACGAACTCTAGCGCTCGTCCTATAACCAAGCCAGGCCAACCCTTTCGTCTCATGTTTAATTTGAGTAATTAAATAAAATTAGCTTTTAAGTTTATCATGTATCCTCTAGGTATGAATATTATAGCTTAAAGCCTATCACGATTTTTTTCGAATTTCTACTGCTATTTGTAATAATATTGTTTGTTTTTTTTGTTACAGGTAAGACTAACATCATTGAAAATGCGGACTCAGGTTTATTGATGTATGTATGTTGAATTAAAAGAAAACTTGCCCCCTTTGTAGCTTATCTGTGTAATATATATGTCGTAGGTGCCTCTTCTGAGGGCGTGGGTTCGAATCCCACTTCTGATGTCGTAGGGTCCTGGTTCCGTCGAAAGTGTGGGCTCCCAAATTGAGTTTAACGCCGTTACAAAGTTAACACGTTTACTGACTTAAATGACACTACATGAAATTACACTACATCAACAAGTAACGATTTAGAAGGCAGACGATCCGTCAGCGTAACGCCCACGCACCGCACGCCCTTCCATCGAAGACTGTCTCGGTTCTGCGTCTGCGCAAGTTATACCCGACGTTCCGTCAGCGCGTGCTCGCGACGATCGCCGAACAAAGCCGAACGGCGCGCCGAACACGCGTTGTGCCTTCAAATTACCTCCTCTTTTATTATTTCGCCGACATATATCTTATGTGTTCAAATTGGTCAAATTACAATACCTTGCATCTACCTACCACATTCTTTCAAAAGTTAACTGGCAGAGAATGCCTTGAATTAAGTTCGCCTCATCTGTAACTGTTGTGAAATTGTTATAAGAGCCTAATATATACTATATGTATGCCAGATGGAATGGCGACCTGAAGAAGGTGGCCGGAAGCGGTTGGATGCGGAGGGCGGAGGACCGGGTGTGGTGGCGTTCATTGGGGGAGACCTATGTCCAACAGTGGACGTCTAAGGGCTGATATGATGATGTCTTAAGATATATTAAAGAAGTCCCTGTTTGGGCGCCAATTTCTGCAAGCAAAAGATTTTATTTTCATGGTTCGTAATACGAATACCTTTGTAGTGAAGCTTTTTCATCCGTCTGTCTGTTAGTCTGTCCGAACGGAAGCAGCCTAAAGTACTGCCAACTGTGCTCTATTTGCGGGCGACGTTAAACTGGGGGGGGGGGGGTCTATACTGATTTATAACTACCCCCAACCACTAAGACTATCTAGTGAGATTTGTAGTATATCTGATACTGTACTGGCATTTAAAAATCCCCACATATTGTTCAAGTTTGCCCAGTATTTCCCACCGCCGTCGAACAAGCGATAAATCGCATTTTATGTGAAAGCGTTAAATCACTCAGTGCATCAGGCCGCAAGCACGTCGCTGGTGCAAATTTGATAACAGTCGGAGGAGCTGCTGCGCTGCATCTGATGCAGACAGTAAGTGTATACTATGCGGCAGGTAAGATGCGGGTAGTATGTATAAATGCATACTGGATTTTTGCTAGGGGACTTTTCGAATAAATATTTCATATATATACAATATATGTGTATGTCGTGTGATTTCCGGTAGAGTAGAATAGGACCACTCCAACTCTTCCCGTGGATGTCGTACAAGGCGACTAAGGGAATACATTATAAAACATCAATCAGGCCTCCCCGACCCGTCTGGCTAGCGCGGGGAGTGTAGGCCAAATCCTCCGCCTGTCTCCGGCAGATGAGAGAGGGTTGTGCTTCTGCAGTGGCAACAAAAATAACCTGATGATGATGATGATATATACAATACATACTAGCTGTGTGGTTTCTGGCTTGGCTCAATCTTCTCATAGGTATCGTCAAGGCGCCTAATGGATTGCACAAGGGACGGACGACAGAGTTCTCCTATGTGTATTACGACTAATGAATGTTATGAAGCAGAAACAAAGCAGTTTTTTTTTGTTTTACGTCACACATTTCCCGGGCACCCAAAGAAAAATGAACCTGTTGTGCTGACCGTATAAAAATTTGGCGCCCAACACGGGCCTCTAATGCTCGGTTCTTCTGAGAAAATTATATTTGGTGGCAATTTTTATATTAGTTTTTGTGTATATCTGAGTAGAAGATAGATCTATGAGTTATCGATACTATAAAGTATGGTCCTTACCTTAGCGGTTTTGAAGTTTTATCATGCCAGAAATAAATCTTATGTCCGGTTATCAATGTATTCTGTATTTTTGAAACTCACAAATGACCTCTTTATTATATAAGGGTACAGGAAAAGGACGTGTAATGTACAAATCCATAGAGTTTAAATTACATTCATTCATCATCAGGTAATTTTTGTCTCCACTGCAGGAGCACAACCCTCTCTCATCTGCCGGAGACAGACGGAGGATTTGGCCTACACTCCCCGCGCTGGCCAGGCGGGTTGAGGAGGCCTGATTGATATTTTATAATGTATTCCATTAATCGCCTTGTACGACATCCACGGGAAGAGTTGGAGTGGTCCTATTCTACTCTACCGGAAACCGCTCAGCAAAATTACATTATCACAGTGCAAATTAACAATATATTGTTCGTATTTTGTGGTGATGTAATTTAAACTCTCTTTTTTTGCACGACAGGAAATGTTTTTCCATGTACCCTTCATATATTGTGGGTAGATTTTAAAACTATCCGCCGGAGCTGAATAAACGAGGACCTGTTTCATGTTTAATGTGACACGGCGTCCGCTCGTTGACCGTCCGTCCGCCGCCCGGTGACGGATGGTCGGCCGGCAGACGGGCGGACCACACAACGAAGACGGATGGCTCGCGGTCGGACCAACACCTCATTTGTCGGGATGGAGTGTTTTGATGGTTATTTATTCGATGCGTGGTAGAGGCACTGGAAGCCCGTGCAATGTATTTGTAGGGGCATAGAATTACTTATAGAGCAAAAGCGACAGCACAAGCCTCATTCGTTCATTCTTTCATTCACTCATTCATTAATAATCCAGGAGCAAATAATGTGAACTAAGTATTTCATTCCAAACCAATAGTCACAAGAAGACCAACGCTATTCGCGTCTCTGTAACATATACATGAAAGGGTCACCAGCATCAAAAACAGGTTTGTATTATTACCATTTAAACTTTGCGGTCCATTTAGGAACACCTTCTATTATTTATTTGGTTTTCGAGACGCAAATGTGTTTTGTTTTCATATGATTATTGATTTGGAATGAAAAATATATATGTGTATGGTATTTTGCATTTGCCTATTTGTCCGTCTCCGCCTCCGCCTCCGCCTCCCGCCTCCCGCCTCCCGCCTCCGCCTCCACCCTCTCCTCGAAAATTCGAATGTTAGGGGACCGATTGAGCTAAAACTTGGAACATATAGGCACAGTACCCAGCAAAAGTGGGGTCAATTCTAAGAAAGCCAATTACTTGCGCATCGACACTATCACATATTGACATAAATGACGCAGGTTGTAATCATTGTATAAGCTGAGAAGTATCTATAATTTCACAGTAAACGTCATAGGCATCTGTGGCCGATGCACACGCTTTTAATAAGGTAGATATTTCCTAAACAAACAGATAAACTTGAATGTGGGAGTTTGTTAGTAAAATGTATGCGATTATAACCCTTCTAGACTGATGACTGACCCCACTTATGCAGGTGTCTGTACATGTAAAATGTACTTGACAATGATGGGAAAAATTATATAAATTATGATGCACTTTGTTGACTTTTTTTTATAAATGGATGAACACCGTAAGGATATTTAAAAATCTTCTGGCAAATAATCGAGATACAAAGAGAGTCAAGACATTTCAGCGCCGGAAGCCGGCGATAGTTTCTGCTCACCCGCTGGCTGTAATGGCGGACCATCATGGCCGCCGGCACTTCCGCCGGAAGTAACCTACCCCGCCACTATTTGATAAATTGCAGCGATTTAGTCTTCATTATGTCGACGACCTCCTTTGTGGCCTTCGTTGCTCCAGATACAGGTTATAATACTAGTCATGGCCTGTGACTCCACTCGCTATTAGCCTTAAGGAATATATTATAATCGTCATCATATCAGCCCTATGATGTGCCCACTGCTGGACATGGACAGGCCTTCCCCAATGACCCGGTCCTCCGCCCGCTTCCGGCCACCTTCCTCGGGTCATCGGTCCATCTGGCTAACTAATCAGACGACCTCCGTGGCCGAACATGATAACTCTCGGACTGCCACGCCGGAGGTTGCGGGTTCGAATTCCGCTAGGGGCAAATTTTTGTATAATGAATATGAATGTTTGTACCCAAGTCTTCGATGTTTATATATTTATTTAAGTATGTGTATCCGTTATCCAGTAACCTTAGCACAGGCTCTGCCAAGTTTGGGACTGGATAATTGGTGTGAATGTCTGAAATATTATTCTTCAGGTTTCTTTTTGTCTCCACTGCAGGAGCACAGCCCTCTCTCATCTGCCGGAGACAGACGGAGGATTTGGCCTACACTCCCCGCCCTGGCCAGACGGGTTGGGGAGGCCTGATTGATGTTTTATAATGTATTCCCTTAGTCGCCTTGTAAGACATCCACGGGAAGAGTTGGAGTGGTCCTATTCTACTCTACCGGAACCACACGGTATAAATATTATTATATAATTCTTATGATATTCGTATTTGTATACTTATATATAATTTATTAACTTCTTAGGTAGGTTTCAGAAACTTTGCAAATTGATATTCAAAGTGACAGACAGACAAGCGTTGCGGCATAAACACCTCACACGCTGTGAAGTTAGTTGGCTCTCAAGAAAGGTGATATATTAATATTTCATGAGGTTGTCTGTTTTTATGAACTCCCCGCAAAACAAAGAGGTGGGTAAGTTTAAATTGTTCGCACTTTCTTTTTCTTTACGAGTTACGAACCATAAATTAGGTTATATTATTTGTAATAGGTACTCATGAATAGAAATATGTTTTTTTTTGTCACAGTATTATTAAGTACATAGTCTATTTGCATACTCGAAGATGACAACCCTGGCTATTTGTTGACTAACAAAACCAAGTTTAGTCTTTAATCTAAAATCCTACTAATATTATAAACGCGAAAGTTTGTAAGTATGGATGGATGTTTGTTACTCTTTCAAGTAAAAACTACTGAATGGATTTTAATGAAACTTTACAATAATATAGCTTATACATCAGAATAACACATAGGCTACAATTTATAAAAATATTGTGTGAATTGTCCAAAATATCAAGTAAGTAGGAAAAAAATCTACCATCTGCGAGCTATTCTGGCGTGAAATGAAATGAAATGAAATATCTTTATTGTGGATCATAGGTATATAAAGGATTAAATGTCATAATTAGAGCTCAGCTATGTCCCGCCACATGGGCATACAACATTGTTTCGCAGTAAAGCATGCATTTAAAAACAAAGTTACAAAAAAAGTTTAAGAGTTATTTAGATACAAATAGAAACCTTAAATTGAATCGTCACCAAGAAATTCTTCCAAACTATAATAACATTTTTCTATCAACAGATCGTGGAGTTTTTTTTTAAATAAATTAATCTCATCTACATCTCGTATCGTTTTAGGGATTTTATTATATATGTGAGGTATCCTGCAGAATAGGCTTTTGTGTAACAAGGCAGTGTTTGCTGGTAACACTGCCATTTTATCTAATTGCCTCATACGAATTTTAAATGTGAACATGTTAATATCAGATTTTGCAAAAACCGCCGATTCGTATATATACATACACGGGAGAGTCAGTATTTTTAGTTTTATAAAATGCGACCTACATGAATCTATTTGTTTCAAATTGCAAATTGCCCGAATGCATCGTTTTTGAGCTCTAAAAGCAAGTTCTTTGTTTGTTGAGTTGCCCCAAAATATGACACCATAACGTAAGATAGACGCGACATAACCATGGTATGCAGTTACAACAGCTGAATTATTCGCAACTTTGTTGAGTTTATATAGTGCGTATGAAGACTGCTGCAGTCGCTTGCATACATGGTCAATATAGATTTTCCAAGTCATTTGACTGTCAATATGGAAGCCCAGAAATTTTGCTACTTTTATTTCTTCGATGGGCTTACCTGTATAATTAATGTCAAGAATAGCTAAGTTATTAGGTCTTTGTCTAAAAGTCATTGTTTTTGTCTTGTCTAAATTTATTTTTAGATTATTTATATTAAGCCAATCAATTATTGATATTAAAGAATTGTCAGCGTGCGCTGCCAAAATCGCTGGAGTTACACGTATGTAATGTATGATGGAAATGTTTATCTTTAATAGTCCTACAAAAAGCTACTCGAAATACTAATCGTGCGCAGACGAAGTAGTTAGTAATATATATTTTACTAGCTACTAATTTAATCTTACAAGCTATTGCTCGCGACTTCGTCCGCGTGGACAACTTAACATCACAAATTATTATGTATTTCCCGTAGGAGGGATGTTTTTTCTTGATAAAAACTATCCTATGCCCTGTTTCAGGAACTAACCTATATGTGTGCCAAGTTTCATCCTGATCCGTCCAGTAGTTGAAGCGTGATTGAGTAACAGACATCTAAATATCCAAACAGCTACTGTGCTTACAAAAGTATAGATGTTTGTCTCTTGCTTATGCCATGATGGCTTTTGATGAGACTTGCGTACGGTATACGAGTAGATCGCACAATTCACGATGGCACTTCGCGTAACTTTTCGCGAGGAGTAAGCGCGGGACGCGGAGTTAATCCGAACCTGTTCCAACGTCAGTGTCTTAGCACGTAAGCACACATTCTTGATTAGTTCGTAACGATAGAACTACCACAGTAACAATGTAACGCATACAATGAAATGTAAGCGACTTATATCCTGACATGCCATCTACATCTACACTAATATTATAAAGAGGAAAGATTTGTATGTTTGTAACGAATAAACTCAATAAATACTGGACCGATTTCGAAAAATCCTTCACCATTAGAATGCTACGTTATCCCTGAGTAACATAGGCTATATTTATTACTATAACAATTAGGGATCCCTACTAATACTTCAATATACATTACCCAAGATGTAAATTTTTTTGCCATAATATGTCTTTCATCGAAACTACTGATGATAGAACCTTCGCGTGTCTGTATATTGAAAATATTTGCAGGAGTCGGAGCTGGAGCTGAAGTGGGAGGGGGAAAGGGGGTAGGGAATTAACGCTTAATAAATTTCAACTTTATTTAATTCTGTAGTCTACGCGAGCGGAGCCGCGGGCACAGCTAGTATATGATATTTTGATACTTTTGAATGCGGACGCAGTCGTAGATGTAAGCTAGTCATTTATATATCTACCTTATTATAAGTAGCTTTATTTAACTTTATTACTTACTAAATGTTATCACGCAGAGCGTTTGAAAGCAGCTATAAATATACCGTGGGGGGGTTCTAGTTAAAAGGTTTCGAGAAATGAGGTGCGTGTGTATTACATAACTGTCACATTCCTCCCAAGGTCCTTTAACTACCCCCAGAAATCCACATTACAATAATTTGCTGAAATTGCCTGCGAAGTGGTCACACTGCCGCTCAGTGCTACAAAACGACGCAGTGTCGTAACTGCGTCGCAAAATGTCACTCAATACTTTCCGCAAACTTTTACCCTTTGCGACTGTATTCTCGCTTCCCCTAACCCCCGCTGTTCATGGGAAGGAAACCGTATAAACATTGTTTTTGAACAAGCACGCGGCACGTGCCGCGTGCCCACTCAATTAGCCGCCATCTTTGTTTTCTGCCTTTTTAATTGTGCCTTTTCACGGCGCTCGCTTTTTAATTGGTAACTGTCACGTGTATTGTATTGTATTGTATTTATTTATTTAATCTTTAGGTACATAAAGTACACTTAGACATGTCATCACAAAAATTGATTACAGTTATATTATAAAATTAATTAATAAAATCATGTCAGTACAATGTCAAAATGAGTAAAATTAATTACAAAATAAAAATAAGTCATGTAAATTACAAATGTCAGTATAAAAAATTAATAAAAAAAAAAACATAAATGTCATAAATAATGAATCAATTACAGATAATATACCACTTGGTACAAATATTAAAATGTCAAAATAACACAGTCATGCATCAAATACTTATCAAACTAAATGTCATGTCAAAGGTTTAGTAAATTCATTTAAAGAATACAGTTCGGTTTTATTTAATAATATTTTACATTTCAGTTTGAATGTTTTGCTGTTGCATTCTCCTATGACACCTGATAACAAATTATAATACTGAACACTGTTATGTATATAGCTTTTAGACTTTTTAGTCAATCTGCACTGTATCTGTGCAAGTTTGTCCTTATTCCTGGTGTTTAATGAATGTGTATCTGAGTGTTTGGGAGTATTTGACAAGTTTCCACGAGCATACAATAGATTATGTAAAACATAAGCTGAATACAGGGTGAGTATATTAGCTTCAGTAAATTTACCTCGGCAAGAAGTTAATGGAGTTAACTTGTACAATGTTCGGAGTGCCCGTTTTTGTAATATAAATATTTTATTGACTGTGGCGGCATTTCCCCAGAATTTGATACCATAGTTCATTATACTATGAAAATAAGCATAATAAACTAATTTGGCCGTGTCTAGACCGCATAGTTGCCTTATTTTAGAAATAGCATAGATAGCTGAGGACAGCCTTGAAGCCAATTTGTCAATGTGTGTTTCCCATTTTAATTTATTATCTAGGTATAGTCCTAGGAACTTAACAGTCTCCACAAACTCAAGCGATTTATTGCCAATTTTAATATTAGCAGGTAAAGTCACGTGACGCGTTCCAAGGTAGAAATGAACTGCTTTAGTTTTGTTAACATTAAATATTAAGTTATTTGACATGAACCAGTCATTGAGATTTTTCATTGAGGCGTTTATAATATTAACAAGCTCGGGCAATTTTTTATGCCTAAAGATAATTGAAGTATCGTCGGCAAACATAGTGACAATACCGTTTGTCCCAATACTACTAGGCATATCATTTACATATACCAGAAACAGAAATGGACCCAGTATAGATCCTTGAGGTACGCCATATCGACATTCTTTTAAGACAGACTTAGTACCATTAGACTCTGTACAATGCTGTCTATTGGTCAAATAAGACCCTAACAAATTTAAGGCAATACCCTTGACACCATAATACTCTAATTTGCCCAGAAGGATCTTATGATCAACACAATCGAAAGCCTTTGACAGATCGCAGAAGACACCTATAGTTTTCTGCGATCCGTCCAATGACTCAATCACAGAACACAAAACAGATGCAATTGCATCATCAGTGCTTTTGTTTTTACGAAACCCAAACTGATTGTCCACAATTAGTTTGTTCAATTCAAAGTGTTTGTTGAGTTGATTTAACATTGTTTTTTCGAAAATTTTGCTGATAGTGGGCTGAATAGCAATAGGTCTATAATTGTTACACTCTAGTCTAGATCCACCCTTGAATAGTGGTATCAATTTACTTATTTTCATTTCATCTGGGAAAATGCCGCTTTCGATACACATGTTGAAAGTTGTTGAAAGTGCTGGTGATAATTCTTTAATGATGCCCTTTAATAAATTTGTTGAAATACCACTGAGATCAAGACTGTTCTTATTCTTTAATTCCTTAAACACTTTCACAATTTTCTCTGGGGTCACAGGATTGAATTTAAAATCGCTTAGCATTCTCACGCTATGCTTTTGCGTATACTCTATTGCTTTCTCAAAACAACCTATGTTTTGTGTCAAAGTTTCGGCGACAATAGAGAAATAATTATTGAGTGTTTCTACATCAGGCATTCTATCATCTGACGTGTAGTGACAACTAGTCCTGGAGGTAGTTAACATTTGTAGTTAACGCTGTGTAGTATCTTTATCTGACTACAGCAAAGCTAAGATAAAGCTGTAATTTTTAAAAATTAGGGGTGGCACTATTCTAAGCCGGCAGTCACCCGGCTGGTTACGCAAGTGTTAAAAATCTATCAAATGTTAGGGTTTAAACCGATTTTCATAATCAAATAGATTCAGTAATCTATTATTTAATACTAGCTGTTGCCCGCGACTTCGTCCGCGTGGACAACTTAACATCACAAATTATTATATATTTTCCGTAGGAATGGGATGCTTTTCGGGATAAAAACTATCCTGTGTCCTATTCCAGGACCTAACCTATATGTGTGTCAAGTTTCATCACATTCCGTCCAGTGATTGAAGCGTAATTGGGTAACAAACATCTAAATATCCAAAATTTCGCATTTATAATATTAGTACGATACGATAGGATGGTGCTGTGTGGTTCCCGACTTAGAATAAGGCCACTTCCAATCTTCCCGTGGGTGTGGTTAAGGCGAGTCGTGGTGGGCTGTCCATTGGAGTATTTGCCATAATCACCCCACCTGGCAGGTAGATTGGTGATCACAGTAATGATCTTAATATATACAGGAGAACGATGCTGCATTCCTTCTTCTTTTCATCATTATGATCAGCCGAAATACGTCCACTGGAAAATAAGCCTCCCCAATAGAATGCCACTATTAGTGGACTGCCCATTGGCGAGACTTATGTTCAACAGTGGACATATTTCTGACCTGAGGCTGATGACTAAAATATCAAATCTTTTAGTTCAGAACTCAAGTACTAAGTTCCAATTACTCTAAGGTTCACAGAAAAACATCCCTAAGTGGGATAAGTCCGCCGTTGTACACAACTTTATTCTATTGTTTGTTTCTATTGTTGTTAATTTTGGTACATTAAAGCGTTTACATATATACATACATACATACATACATACATACATACATACATACATACATACATACATACATACATACTATCTCCGCTCCTCAACCCCGTGGTCACACCTCTACAGATGCTAATGCTACCCCATGTGTCGTACATATTCGTCGTTCTAAATCTAGACACAAGGTTAGCTAATAAGTGGATCAATACTAATGTTTCAAACGCTAGGCCAACACAAGAACTAGGTCAGAGCATAACTTCTAATGAGTTTACGCGGAGCTAAGAAAAGTTATACATCAATTGGCTTCATAACTGCTACAACTTACTTACTCTAACCTGTTACTTTAGGTATAGCGCCGCTAACAGATTTAATGACCAATTACTAATACAGGATCAAAGTCAAAGTCAAAATCATTTATTGCATATGAGTACACTTGGTACATTTATACACGTAATTTTTTTTATCGACTACCGCTTCCTAGGTGTTAGCGCTTTGAAGAAGAAACGGCGCAACAAACTTCACGCAACACATCTTTTAAAAATCAAGTTTGCATACAATTAATAAAGATTTTGCAAAGCTGAATTAACATTAGTACCAGGCATCTTTGTCATTCAAATAATCGTTTACTTTATAATAGGCTTTTATATCAAAAGTTGTTTTTTAATGTGAATCTTAAACTTTCTGTCCGTCATATTTAAGATTTCCTCTGGTAGTTTGTTCATCATCACCAGATCACCAGTCCGCCGTATACGTTTGGGTGCGCGCGAGCATAAACTTCTCTTTCTAACTTATAGCGTCGATCTCTCGGCGGCGGTCTAATGGCGCCAGTCCAATAGTACACACTGCCAGCCCTATTTTGCAGGAGAAGGTGGGGGGGGGGGGGTGCTTCTTCTTTGAAGCAATATTTTGTATTAAGCATGTGGGTCTAAGGAATGGAATGGATCGCTTATCAGCAGTCTTTTTTGTCAAATTTTATTTTGTTGTTTTATTCTTCTATATATTTTCCTAACTAGCTACAAAGAGGAATTCATTAGTTACCAAATATTAATTAATTAATAAATTTTCTCAACATACGACATGACGACCTCCGTGGCGGAACGGGTAGCTCTCGGACTGCCACGCCGGAGGTTGCGGGTTCGAATCCCGCTAGGGGCAAATGTTCGTATGATGAATATGAATGTTTGTACCCAAGTCTTGGATGTTTATATATTTATTTAAGTATGTCTATCCGTTATCTAGTAACCATATCACAGGCTCTGCCTAGTTTGGGACTAGATAATTGGTGTGAATGTCTGAAATATTTATTTATTTATTTATTATTTATAAAACAGTTTCGTAAAACATATTTTTTGATTGTGTATATGCCAAGATTCTTTTATTATTTTAGTAACTAGTTGCAAATTAGGAAAAATAAATCCTTTTTCTTTGCTAGTGTTGAAAAATTGTTACGTAAACGGGATATTTAACTTTCTTGGCCCCGAAACGCGTCATAACTGTGTCCGACCGAAACAGAATTTGCAGCCGAAAGCGAAACTTCGGCCTCGGGTCTCAGTTTCGGCCGTGTTAAAATTTCTATTTTATGCTGAAATCTAGTGTATGTTTTACATGTTATATAGTTAATTCGTGGTAAATAAAATAAAATTATTAAAGTATGTCAGATAAAATATAGTTTATCCGTTTTCCTCTCCGTCGAGCCAGAGCGTCAACGGGACGGGCGCGGTGCGCGGGGGCAGCATTTTAAAGTATAATATACCCTCTCGCCGCCACGCCGCATTACCGACCCATTCATTGTGTACATAACACTGCTTTCGGACCCTTCATCAGTTTTTAAACAGTCGTTTCCTATTTTTCACATCCAACCTTTACACTCTATTTTGTTTTTTTCTAATTTGTGATCTTTTTTACTTAATTTATTGGCTTTACTACATTGTGATGTTTGTTTTCTATCTGTTTTGTGCATAATTCTTTTTATATAATACTAGCTGTTGCCCGCAACTTCGTCCGCGTGGACAACTTAACATCACAAATTATTATGTAATTCCCGTAGGAATGAGATGTTTTTTCGGGAATAAAACTATCCTATGTCCTATTCCAGGACCTAACCTATATATGTGCCAAGTTTCAACCCGATCCGTCCAGTGGTTGAAGCGTGATGGAGTAACAAACATCCAAATATCCACACTTTCGCATTTATAATATTAGTAGGAACACACATATTGAACAATATGTTACTCTTGTAAGCGAACTCACCCGAACGACGCGCGACAATCTCGTGGACACTGAGTTTCGGCAGATTTTCGGCCGAAACTTAAACTATGGCCAAAACGAATCTTCGCGTCGAGTCATAACATAACACATAAGCGCGGAAATTCATTCCTGTCCGAACAAATTACTTGTCAAGAGGGACGTGACAGGACGCGAAACACGCGTCACGGCGGCGGCCATTTGTAGCCGACAACGTCAGCATGAGGAGGGTAATGAGTTGCGTAAGCCCTTTTAGTAGAAGTGAAAAGAGAGTGCTTGAAAGAATGACACTCTTGAGGAAATAGGGGAGCTGATTGGAGAATCCAGTTGAGTTGGGCAGCATTCGGAAAACTGCGTCAAGTCTTCATGTCGCGCTCACAATGTATAAAGACAAAATTCTTTAATCAGTGCATCCTGCACGTCATGGTCGACAATTTGTACATAATGTCTTCACGTGTGTTTTTAAGCTCACTGATATCCAATTGTGAATTGTTCTGTCCTTATTTAATTACCGTGTACAAGAGATAGTTCTAGTTTGGGAGAGTAACTGGGCAGTAGTTGGGATAGATGAGTTCTGGAGTGGAGAATTCGGATCGCCACGCGCCCCGACCTGGAGGTGGCCGGAAGCGGCGGTTTTCGGAGGGCGGAAGACCGGGTGGTGGCGGCAAGGCCTATGTCCAGCAGTGAACGTCTAAGAGCTCATATGTACAGTAATTACGACCTTCTAATTTATTTACGAAAATTTATGATTTCAGTTACGACCTTGTTCTGAGGAACTGACAAAATTGAGTTAGTCATGCGAGGGAGCGATATTAGTGCCTAGATCTGAGAGTGTGTGTGCGATCACAAATGTCAAAGGATGGTGTTGCACCGGTG
Source organism: Esperia sulphurella (assembly GCA_947086405.1). Classification (NCBI taxonomy): domain Eukaryota; kingdom Metazoa; phylum Arthropoda; class Insecta; order Lepidoptera; family Oecophoridae; genus Esperia; species Esperia sulphurella. The sequence continues at coordinate 451,088 of OX352281.1, read as the reverse complement.
GAGCGCACTTCGAGACAAATTGGTCCTCGCTCCATTTGGCGGGCACAGCGTACTAGTATCTGCCAATAACTTCTACAAGTGTCCAATTACAGGAACTTTAAACGGTTCGTTGGAATGCGCGCCGTCCAATTGAAATCTAAATGGATTTTACCCCGATTTGTCTGCAGTCTCCACACAGCAAAATGACTGAGAGACCTATCCATTATTACCATTATCCACTCATACACATTTATTTCATTTGCTCATATTATTATTCTTACATCATCATCAGGTTATTTTTGTCTCCACTGCAGGAGCACAACCCTCTCTCATCTGCCGGAGACAGACGGAGGATTGGGCCTACACTCCCCGCGCTGGCCAGACGGATTGGGGAGGCCTGACTGATGTTTTGTAATGTATTCCCTTAGTCGCCTTGTACGACATCCACCGGAAGAGTTGGAGTGGTCCTATTCTACTCTACCGGAAACCACATGGCATTATTCTTACATACTTACATTAAGATATGATTTAAGTATATATTCTTACATAATTAAATCATATCTTTCTTAGTTTATTCGTTTTCCTCACTTTTATTTTTTTATATCTTGTGATGTGTTTTGCCTAGCTGTAGTTCCTTCCACATTTGCACTGTAAATTTCTTTTATCACTCTTCTTTCACTCATACGTTCTAAATGTCCAAACCAACGCAACATACCCTTCTCTATCTTCGTTTCTACATCATCTTTCAAACGACACAAAAAACTAGACCCCAAAATACTGCGTATCCCACTTTTTGCTACCTGCCTTGTCTCTCGGAGATATTATATTTGAAATCACTTCATTATCTAGATCCTTGTAACTGTTACCTCGGCATTCGTTCAATAATCCTGTTTTAATCCTTTGGAACCTTATCAGCGCGTGCCAAGCGACAGCTTACAACTCCCAACTTCGGGCCAATAAATAATTAACTTTAACGAAATGTACAATTTTAGCAGCACTCTGCTGTTGGATGAGGATTACAGGTTACCGGGCAATTTAAAATGTATGGGGAAGGCCAGCCCTGGATTAAAGTTAAATTCGATTAACAAAGTTCATTACGGTCCATTTTCAGATACTCTTTTTTTTAAACTGTGATTTATTGTCATTAATCATCTCTTCTGATGAATAGATCCGATGAAGAACGAAGGGCTGAATGCGGACGGCGAAGGATGTGGTGTGGTTCATTGGGGAAGTCCTATGTCCAGCAGTAGATAGACATAGACATAGACCTACTTTAATGATAACTTCCGTTGTATGAAATGTCCCCACATATTTATTTTATTTATTATTTTATAATAATAAATTTTATTTAAAAGTCAGTGCAATCATCATAAATACCACGTTTGGTAAGTTGTCCATTTGGGGTATTTGCCATAATCACCACGCTTGGCTGGCTGATTGGTGATCGCAGTAATGACACATACAGGAGAACGCTGCTGCCCGTCCTTGGTGCAATCCCATAGTCGCCGTGACGACACCCACGGGAAAGATAGGAGTGGCCCGATTCTAAGCCGGAAAACACACGGCAGCGAGATAACATATATATATTATTTTTTACACAATGTTAAAAATTAAATACAGTTACGAATTTTGTGTACAAAGGCGAGCTTATCTCTAAAAGAGATCTCTTCCAGCCAACCTTATAGGGTGTGAGACAAGGCACTAAGAGGGAGGGGGCAAAAAGTACATAATATACTACATAATTACTAAATACCTATACTACTTTACTTATATAAAGTAAAAATACTTATAATAAATACACATAAATACATACATAACATATTATACTGAGACATATAGTGCTGTTTTCGTTTTAAAAGATGTCAACGACGTACTATCTCGAATGACGGTCGGCAGTTTATTCCACATCTGCGCGGCTCGGACAGTGACGTAATAAAAAAAGAGTTTGGTGTTGAAATTAAGATAGGTGAGGGTCTTGGTGACACACGCGAATCTAGGTCGATGGGGGGGTAACTCGTGGAAACGGGAGCAGGGGGCCAATTCTACTAACGCATTTTCGCACAAAACGCAACTGAACTGCAGCTGAAACGCAGGCTTTAACACTATTCGTACTCCGCTGCGCACAACGTTCGTGCTTCAGCTGCGTTTCAGCCGTAGCTAACGTTTAAACAAACGTCAGACGTAGATGTAACGAACGTTTTTCTACGTTTTGACAGTTGTCTCAGGTAAAAACGAAACGCATGCTGTCAAAATAGCGTCTGTTAAAAACTGTAACTTAAACGTAACTTTGTTTAAACGAACGATAAATGTTGAAAATAGTCGAAATGGGCCCCAGAACGAACAACAATAGCTACTTGGTTTCAAATTGCTGGCAGCTAAAATTAAAACTTATCTGCTATATTAAAAGCACGTGTGTAACGAAGCACAAGTGTATTGAATAATATCTTTCCTGGTTCTCCACAGACATTGCTCCAGGCTTAAAAATAGAAATGGTACAGTGAATGACAGTCTTTGATAGACGCAGAATTGTTTTATAGAATTACAGTACACCCACGCTCCATTATATAAATAACACGCCTATTCTTATCCTTGTTAAACTTGACAGAAGAGAGTATCACGAAATCCTTCATATTAGGGAACCGAAACCATCTGTCCACGAGAAGGATAAACGTCGACGCAACAAAAGGACAAAACGTAACAAATGGGAAAACAGCCAAGTGTATTCGAATGTATTTCAGGAGAAACGAAATATTAGGCTTATATGAGCAATATCGACGGCTTGGGACTGTTTTCTTCATTCCGTTATTGCCAACGCTCTCTAACGAAAGAGCGCTGAGTTTGCTTTAAGGAACCGCTAGATTGGCATGTTTTTTAGGAACAACGCAGTGACTCAAAGAAAAAAATTAAACGAATAGTTTCTATACCACTACATAGGTTACTTCGTGAAATTAATAGAAACACTTCTGTTAAACACACTTTACTATTTATTCTTTACACATCCATCACTGTTGGCAGTCTGGTACTGAATGCCCTAGCCGACCAAAAACCCGGCCTGATTCGGTCGGCCATCGATCGGCGACGCGATGCGCGACCAAAACAAATGTATAGGAATGTATCTAGAAAGCCACGCACAGCCGCGATGAGCGGTGCGGCGGGCGCATATTGCCGTTGTCCGTGGCCAGGCCGTTGGGCGTTAAATTAAATAACTTTTTATGGGCGTTGACAAATCTAGAAAGATCTAGCGCCTAAAGCGCTAAGTTGGCATCCCTGTCAATTTGCAGAAACTTCCTCCCAGCTTATGACGAGGTTTAGAGAGTTGTATCGAATGTTTGAAATTGATTTATAGGTCCCGCGTTGGGCGCCAAGCAATTTAAGAGTTTGGTTAAAACAATTATTTTAAGTTTAATGCGATTCCCTCTCTGTAGTCTGTGATCGGTTTGAGACAATTATTGGAGTGTTGCAAACAACAATTTATTTGTATTTATTTCTGTATTTATTTGTGCAATAAAGTATTGTATTGTTTCTCTTGTATTGTGTAAAGTATTTCGTTAGGCACCAGTTATTTGTCTTAACTGCCTTTCTTGTTGTAAGAAATATTTGATAACGTATTTACTAAAGACTTATTCTTCTAGCCTTGTGGTTCCCGGCTTAGAATAGGGCCACCCCCAATCTGCCCGTGGGTGTAGTCAAGGCGACTAAAGGATTGCACCAGGGATGGGCAGCTGCCTTCTCCTGTGTATATGAAGATCATTACTGCGATCACCAACCCGCCTGCCAAGCGTAGGGATTTTGGAAAATCCCCCATATGGACAGCCCACCAAAGTGTCATTCTATTGGGAAGGATGACGTTCTGCAGTGGAAATATTTCGGCTGATGATGATAATTGAGGATTTGTTTTTACGTAATATAAAAATAATAATCTATCGTCATAGAGTAAGTAATACTGCAAGTAAAGAGGGCGCACTCCCTAAAAATCTTGTTCAGTTTCTCATAAATCTACCTACAAAATTCAATACAAGCCAAATTGATACCTGCTTGCATAGAATAATAATAATAATAATTTGTTTTATTTCAGGTAAAAAGCCCATATAAAAATACAATACAAAACAAATAGTCAAAAGTGTAAAAACAATAATAAAATACAATAATAAAGTAAAACAGGACAATGTATAATAAAGTTAACACAGCCTTGGCAGCATAATGCTAAAAACTATAAGAATGTCTATTTACGATTCTCGCTGCGATGCACGGAGAGCCAATACCTTAGGATGGGACTGTCCAGGCACTCGCACATCGTCTGGATAATCTGGTTACTTGACGAACGGAGCCGGTTCCAAAAGGACGCAATGCGCGACCTAATTACGGCATAGAAATCTGGGACTCTGGCAGCGGCGAACATGCCCGACGCGCTACAGTACCTGGGCAGTTTCATTAAGATGCGGTATGCGTCATTATACTGCACCCTAATAGCACTGTATGATCGTCTGGTGAACTTAACCCACAAATTACATGTATAAAAGCATTGACAAAATGCTTTGAATAGCGTTTTCTTGAGTAATGATTAATTGATAAAGTCAATGTTACGCTGAATCACGCACGCATTGACAGTCGTACGCAATTTGCCTAGGGCTGGTACATATCTATACTTTCGGATTGTAGAGCAAACGGAATTTTACATCGCTTTCCCGACTCCTAACCGATTGGCCCCGGCAAACGGGGCCGCGCCGCGTAGTCATGTTTTGTTTGATTTCGTTACGAGTAAGTGTACTACGTTATTTACGCAAGTAGTTTGTTAAGTCCGTTACAATACTGAAATTCATCACAAATTCAGTTCCGTGTCATAATCCGGCCTGTTGGAGTAGGTCGCAACACCCGAGAACGGGCACGCTCGGGGGCGTCCACTGAAATCCGCCGGATTATCTCCGGATGACATGTAAGCTTGGGATTAAAACCTTGACACTCACGCCTGCAAGATGGATGCTGCGGGTCCCTCTTATCTCGCTCTTACAAATAATTCCATTTGCAATCCTTTGAATGGAAAGGAATTTTTTGTCTTCGTGATTCTGACTTTAGGGGAGGGTAGCTGCTATAAATGATATCCATTTTTGGGTAGTATCTAGTGATTGGAATTTGGTAGCGTCACTCATACACTATTGTTCAATTATCACTTATATAATACTAGCTGTTGCCCGCGACTTCGTCCGCGTGGACAACTTAACTTAAAACAAACTTAACTTAACTTAAACTTTAAAAAAACCCATAGGAATAACATGTTTTTCGGAATACAAACTATCCTATATCCTATTCTAGGACCTAACCTATATGAGTGCCAAGTTTTATCACGATCGGCAAGGCAACTAAGGGATTGCACCAGGGATGGGCAGCAGCATTCTCCTGTGTATATTAAGATCATTACTGCGATTACCAATCCGTCTGCCAAGCATGGTGATTATGTCTAATCTCCCAATGGAAAGCCGTGGACCGGCCGTGAGCCGGTTCAGCAGTGGACGTATGTAGGCTCCATGATCGATCGTTTGTCAGATTATAATGACGTCAAGGTCAGCGCTTGACTTTTAAAGATAAATTTCGCCCAGACAGTCAGTGACCTCGTCCTGAGCTTAGTAATAATAGACTTCAAGCCATTAGTCACAGCCTATCAAAATGGACTTTTAAATAAATTGATCCCACGCAGAGTGGAGCATTTTCCTTTTCATAGATATTCGAAATTGCTACAACCTGATATTCCCACTAATAATATAAATACTAAAGTCTAGGTGTTTGTTACTCAATCACGCTTCAACCACTGGACAGACTCGGATGAAACATGCCACACATATAGGTTAGGTACTGGAATAGGACATAAAATGGTTTTTATCCCGAAAAAATTCATTCCTATAGTCGAATGGAATATTTTGAAAATCAAGATGTCTAAATATCGAAACCTAGCTAGTACTAAATATTACTGCGTAAAGAAGTTACATTTCATCATCGACATTTCAATGTCGCCCGCAAAATAGAGCACAGCTGGCAGTACACGTTACTAGGCTGATGTTAGCGAGCTATCTATTGGCGGCGAGAGATGGACGCTATAGGTTACAAAGAGAAGCACTTGGCCTTGATGTTCTAAGGACTCGCTAGGCATAGCTATGAATCATCTTTATTCACCTTTAGCTAACAGTGTCTAATACCTACCTAACTCTATTTAATTTTAAGTTTTATATATAAGTAACAGTAATTAATACTGTCTTGTTTCGTAAATATAGTTACTGTCTCAATCTTCACGATGTATTGGTAGGCTGTGTCAATAGGCAAAGCGAAATAATTCGCTCAGTTCGTTTTTTTTTTTAAATAAATTGTCTCTCTATATTGACATTAAGATTGTCCCTGTGTATCAGCCCTACAGAGTCCTCCCCCCCCCCCCCCCCACACACACAAACGTGTCTATCTGATCCCCAGTAGTAGTAGATGATTAAATCTGTTCCTTCAAACGCAGTTAGACAAAAATCTTTGTGCGTCCTACCTGCCCTGTCATTCTGTGGCAGTACCTACGGTTGGTTTCAAAATGGCGTCAAAATAAAATGTTTTACGTTACGTTTCATTCCACGTAGCGGCAATGGGCATGTTTATGTAATTCCACTGAGCGAGTACCTCCCGAAGGCTGTTGTAAAATGTTACAACGGTAATAATGTCTCCGAGCGGGGTTGTTGTTTTTTGAAACTGTGTCTTTTAATGGTTTTCTACATAAAGATGGATGTTTTCGTATATTGCGTGATTTGCCTTCACTGTTCATACATAATGCTCACGCCCTGGTCCCAGAGGGGTAGCACAGACGATCTATCGCCTCTTTCCACGTTCCATCGCGACTTTTCGCCCCGTGATACCACTTGGCGTGATGTGTGGCGAACAACATCGCCGCCTCCGTGTTGAGGTACCACGGTTAGCTAGGGAAATAATTGTCCACCTCGTCAGAGCCCCGCATGACTCGGTAAGGCTAATAGTGCCCGGAGTTCGCCCAGCTCCGGGATGTCGGCACGCTTACGCTAGGCTAGCAAGTGGACACGCATCCATTGGCACGGCAGACTTTGGATTGGCGGATAGGACAGGGATCGGGGCGAGGGAGACAGGAGATAGGGGTATGCTGTTCATCAGAGTGTGAAAACCATACTTATCAGAGCACTTACCAATTCAACCACTTTCTTTTGCTAGGTTTTATAATAATAAATAAATGTCTCAGACATTCACACCAATTATCCAGTCCCAAACTAGGCAGAGCCTGTGGTATGGTTACTAGATAACGGATGCACATACTTAAATAAATATATAAACATCCAAGACTCGAGTACAAACATTCACATTCATCATACGAACATTTGCCCCTAGCGGGATTCGAACCCGCAACCTCCGGCGTGGCAGGCAGAGAGCTACCCGTTCCGCCACGGATATCTTTATAGATAGGATGTTTATACCAAACATCGGAATATGTATATTATTATTTATTTTAATAAACTATTTTAACAGCCTCGTTGGCCTAGTGGTTTGGTCATTGGACTCGAGCGCCAGAGATCGTGGATTCCATTCCCACTGGGGACAGACAACTTTGTACAATATATACAAGTTGGTCCAGGTCTGGATGTTATATTTGTGAATTGTCCTATCCTTGGTTATTTCGCTTGGCAGGCAGATCTCAGTCATGATCTTAATATACACAACAGAACACTGCTGCCCGTCCCTGCTGCAATCCCTTAGTCGCATTAACGACACCCACGTGAATATTCATGGCTGTATTCTCAGCCGGAAACCACAAGGCTTGTATTGCCAGTGATTCTAATTAAAATATTTGATGTTGCCAACAATGAAGAATACGTAGTTTGCCGTGTGGTTTCCGGTAGAGTAGAATAGGGCCACTCCTACTCTTCCCGTGGATGTCGTACAAGGCGACTAAGGGAATATATTATAAAACATCAGTCAGGCCTCCTCAACCCGTCTGGTCAGCGCGGGGAGTGTAGGCCAAATCCTCCGTCTGTCTCCGGCAGATGAGAGGGGGCTGTGCTCCTGCAGTGGCGACAAAAATAACCTGACGATGAAAGAAGAATACCGCTCAAAGTGAAAAGCTTTAATAAAAAGCCTAGTTATTATTCATGCTCTATTCAATAAATCATAATTGATTTAAGAGAAATATTGCTTCTGAGCGTAATTTTCAAAGGAATTATTCCAAAATTGTCCCAAAGTGCCCTCAATTTCGAATAAACAATTCAGCTTCTATTGGAGTTGCTTCCCGAAGCAAACTTAGGCATACAAACGAGTGACTAATTATTCATGAAGATCCGCAGTTAGAGCTGGCAGAGTGTCCCGGATTCTGTGGGAAGTCCCGCTACCGCGAGTTCGTCCCGCGAGAGGCGCTCGGAAACGCCATTATCCCGGTAATGGGACCTCTAGATGTCGCGAACTTTTTTGTGTGTTTGAGCGATGTTTTGCACGTTTTTATTTGTGTACGCAGTGACTTATTTATTTTGGCACTGTTAGTCTTTCTTTTTCTAAGCAACATCTATACTTATAATAAAACTGTGACTGGTTTATGTCTGTACATGGGCGATATTGTAGAATAATGTGTATGAGGGGTCGTCACGTCAAATGGAATCACGGAGCGAAAAGTGGACAAAGGAAAGTCGCTTTGTGACGTTGGATCGCGCAGAGTGGTTATACATCGTCTCTGCCTACCCTTCTTGGGACCAAGGCGTGAGAATTATGTATGTATGTACAAAAAATTTTAAATTATTATATGTTCATTTCTATCTTCTTACGACAAAAGAACAATCCAATTTAATGTAGTACTAATGTTTGTACTGGTATGTTAGGTAGTAAGAAAGAAAGAAAGAAAGAAAGAAAAACATTTATTCACTACCACAATTGGCACACACAAAGAAAAAACCAACAAAGCAAGAAAAAGGAAAAAATATAGTAATAGTATGCGTGTGCCGTGGCTGCAAAAGGGCAAACGACTCAGCATATGCCTAGACCAAGTAAGGTGCTAGGCGCTGATTTAGGTAGGGTTTTAAGTAAAGGGTGTGTCTACATGATTCGCATTCTCCTATTTCTAAAACCAAACGACACGTAAGCCCGTGTATTTACAATGTTATGTCCCGTCGTGTCCAGAATTCGGTCACCAATGTCCCGTAGTAACGTTGTTTCCCAAACCCTACCCGAGGCGTCCTGGAAACTGTCTCGAATAATCGCCGCCCGAGTTGAACTCAAAGAAGGCGACAATTGTTTAGACTAGTGTCAATCGGATATCGGACATAATTTTGACATTTGGCCGAATCGGCCGTGTCTATCTCTCTATATCTAGTTCTCTCTATACTTTATATCTATATAAGATTATCACACAATGCTTTCTTCAGCTGGAATGGCCAAAATTGGTAATGAAATTACCAAACAAAAAAACTTGCGTAAGCTTTTTGAGGTCCACTGCTAAGATAAAATAATTTATTTTATTTCTATTTTATTTAAAATCCACAGCACTTAATAAACAGTATTATTGGAATTTATAGTTCTTAATGCCAATAACGGATTTACAATATATTTATATTACAGTATAATAATTGTGTGTGGGGGAGGGGGGGGGGGGTATGGGGGTTGTATGTGTGGGTGTGTGTGTGTGGTTAGTTATTGTTCTATGTTTATATAAATGTGTAAAAACAATTACAATAATGATATACAATTGTACATAACCCACAACGATCTAATTTTTTTGTTATAGCAAACTGGGAATCGGATAACAAATCTATGGTACCCAGACCATTCAACGTAAAAAAATGTTTGATTCCAAACTTGCAATAACAAATATTTTACTTCAATTTTTTTTTATTGTTGATGGGTTCGACCTCAATCTCATCTGATGGTAAGAGATAATGAGGCCTTAGGTGGAGCGCGCTTACCCAGAAGATGCCTCTTCACTCTTCCTTTAAAAACATCCAAATTATGTGATAGATGTGGGATAGTTTGCTTTTTTACAGCTATTAGAACGAAGTCAGTCAAAATCATTTATTGCATATGAGTAACTTGGTACATTTATACACGTCATTTTTTTTATCGACTACCGCTTCCTAGGTGTTAGCGCAACAAACTTCACGCAACACATCTTTTAAAAATCAAGTTTGCATACAATTAATAAAGATTTTGCGAAGCTGTGTATTACACTTATAGTGAAAAAGATCCAATTATATATTTTATATTGTTTGCAATTATACTATGGCCTTCTAATCGAATTATTTTTGAATTATAAACTGTATAACTCTGTAACTTTTGAAAATAAAAACAAAAACATTACGTAATAAACTTTTTTTAACTTTTTTTTATATAACACCTCTTTGTACAAATTTTACTTAACAATATTGTCCATACAATTAATGAGAATTAAGTTCTGCTAAGTTTTGGCTTTCGGACAAATGCCGAAGGTTTGATTTCGCGTGAACACTAGTTACTTGAAAACGAGCCGTGATTCCATAATGAAACATAATTAGCTGATTATTAAGTCGAAGTAAACGGCGGCACGGTTTCATAATTTATTTAATAACTACATAACAATGCTTTGAAGTTTTGTATGAAAACTTCGAATATACATTTTGCCTTTGTAAACAGGGATTTTGTTCCAACATTCTCTTTGTAAACAAAGTCTTACATTCTGTATGCTTTGTAATTATTTCGTATTAAAATTATTAATTGTAATTTAACATTCAATAATATTTTTATTATGCCGTGTGGCTTAGAACAGGGCCACCCCCAGTCTTCCCGTGGGCGACTAAGGGATTGCACCAGGGACGGCCACCAATCTGTATGCCAAGCGTGGTGATTATGTCAAACCCCCACAATAGACAGCCCACCAAAAGTGGCATTCTATTGGGGAAACTTATGTTCCGCAGTGGACGTATTTCGGCTGATGATAAAATAGAATCTATTGACTGTTCTGAGTTATGTGTAGCCTTGCAGGCTGTTAAAGGTTGGTCTTCAAATACCCACATAACAGGCGCTACATTTTTCTTATTACCCTATCCTCTCAGGGGGCCAGGAAGACCTGGCGACACTTCGACCCTTCAGGATCTTTTGTGCCACCAACGGTGCCCCAATCCGATTTCGTGGACTTCACATACGCCTTAGAATATCTTCTTTGGCATATGCAGGTTTCCTCACGATGTTTTCCTTCACCGAAAAGCCTGTGGTATTATAAATAAACCGCACTTCAATTTCGAAAAACCCATCGGTACGGGCGGGGTTTGTACCAGGATTTCATGAACGTGAGGTGATAGCACTATCAACCAGGCTACCGCGGCTCCTTCACAAAACAGGTGCTACATATGAAACGAAATAGGCTTTTCGTTTTTGGAGGAAACTTAAGTTATACCACTAAGGGTGTGTTACGACGTTGAAGCGCGGCGGTGACGCCACTAACGACGTGTTTACATGAGTCTGAATAGCGATGCGCCGGCCTAGACCCGCGATCGATGCGGCCGCACCTGCCGCAGTGATACCTGCCGTATAGTCAGACAATACTACATATTAAAAAAAAACGCGACATACTCACTCCCAACCCGTCTGGCCAGCGCGGGGAGTATAGGCCAAATCCTCCGTCTGTCTCTGGCAGATGAGAGAGGGTTGTGCTCCTGCAGTGGAGACAAAAATAACCTGATGATGATGATGACCCTCCCCCACACTAGAATTTCCTGTGTTGCGGGTAGCATGACACAAACACAATCACAAACATCCAAGACCCTAGAACAAGCATTTATCAGCCAGATAAATGCTTGCCCCAGCCGGGATTCGAGCCCGGGACCTCGAGCACAGCAGGCAGGGTCAGTACCAACAAGGCTACGGAGCCGTCTACGTAAAGAAGCGGCTCTCCCCCGCAAATAGAGCACTGGTTACTGCTACAAAGTTACTACGAGAGATCCACACTATAAGTTATAAAGCGAAGCTGTTGACGTATAATGTTGTCCTTGTTCGCGCGCTGTGTGTAACATTAAAATCCATCAAGAAATGACGAGGTTATTGAAGTTTATTTAACGCAACTTATCAAAACGCGCGCGCTTTGTATGCCGACGTAACTTGTTACAACCTGCGCGTCATGTTTTCGCTCTAGCTCGGATTTCATTCTCCAGAGCGGGTGTTTTGTGTACGGCAGACTGCGCTAGTGTGCTGCACACACTTCTTCCCGCGACGCGCCGTAAGACGTCACTTCCGGTCACTTCCGTTTTTGGAACCGTTGCCCTAAAATTGCTGTATCTTCGTCATTTTGATCCGATTAAAAAAAAAATTCATAGCGTTTATTGGGTCTTTTAGCACTAAATATCTGCATACTTAACAGAAAAACATGACTGATTTTCATGTCTACACTACACCAAATAACATAAGGTTTTTACCGCGCCCCTACCGACTGAGCAAGCCCTATCTTCACGAACCCTTTTCCGACACGTCGTTACATCACACGTGGGTTAGTCGGGTTGTATTTGCGGCTCCACCGGTAATTAAACTTGCCTCCGGTTAATTGGATAAGTTACAAACTCAACCGGTAACACTGTCACTCTATATTAGGATTTTGGTACGATTTGCCGTCTGTTTCTTTTGACGTGAATCCGATGAACCTTTAAGGCTGAGAATCCTATCCTACTAATATTATAAATGCGAAAGTTTGGATATTTGGATGTTTCTTACTCAATCACGCTTCAACCACTGGACGGATCGGGATGAAAGTTGGCACACTTATAGATTAGGTCCTGGAATAGAACGTAGGATAGTTTTTACCCCGAAAAACATCCCATGCCTATGGGAAATACATAATAATAGCTTGTTAAATATATTTTGGGACGTAAACGCGTCAAACGGGAAAATTGTGTATTTCAGTTCTATAAAGTAGGTGAGATTATAAATATTTGTATACATTTATTTAATGGATGTTTGTTACTCAATCACGCTTCAACCACTGGACGGATCGGGATGAAACTTTGCACACTATAGGTTAGGTCCTGGAATAGGATATAGGATAGTTTTTATCCCGAAACACATTTTATTGTCTACGCGGACGAAGTCGCGAGCAATAGCTAGTACTAAATAGATAGATAGAGCGGGAGGATCGTTGTAACTTTGTACAGGCGGGCGGCGCGCCCAGTAGCAGAGAATAACAAAATATATTACGTACTACGTATAAAAGCGACACTAACCTCCCTCGACAGTTTAACGTCACCCGCAAAATAAAGCACGGCGTGTACTACGCAGCCGGTTAGAAAGAGAAGGCACTTATGTGTTGTCACTCTCTTGACACAAACGAGCAGAGACAGGTTGGTGAGCTTGTAATCGTTAGTAGGTGATTAAATTTGTTCGCTTGTATGGATCGTGGGGGGGAGGGGGGGGGGGGGGATATAGCTATCAAATCAAATCATTTAGGAAATCAGACGTTAGTCCATAAAATGTTGTTAGTATCAATAAAAACTTAAGTCTATGTTAGAAAGTGGACAATAAAATAAAATTAAAATTTGTTTTGTTTGTGAAGGAGGATCCACCTTCTCCGGTATAGTGGCCAGGAAGCTGTTAGTGCTGCCCCGCACGCGGCTATAGTAGCGTCCTCTTAGACTTTGTAATCAAAGACAAAGACCATTAGTTCACATCCAGAGTCCATTTAAATAACATGACCCTAAATCAGCTAAGCTTTTAAAGCAAACCCGAACAGTTGATGCACTCCCAAATCCCCAGCCACAACTGGGCGAGTCCAGATCCCCATTATCCGTCACAGTCCCCGGACGGACGTAATTCCCGACCACTGGCTTGTCCCGCAGTTCCGGGACAACGCTGCACTGACACAAACTATATTAAACTATCTATATAGTTGCATTACGAGATTGAGGAGAAAATGTATTACTTTTTTTTCACAAGCCACACAGTAGTACCAAATGAGCGTCGCGATTCAAAACAAAAAACTTGATTCGTTCAAGAACATTAGGGTCTATCTATATCTATGTAGATATATTATTACAAGCAGTAGCCTGGCTCCCAAACTAGGATTCCCTGTTCTATGGGTAGCCAGTCTTTCATTGAAAAAGTGAACAAATATTGTAAAAAAATTTAAGTTTAACTCTGTAGTAGTACAAAAACAACCCAAAGACAACACAACACAAGCAGGTATGTTGGTTCATATACAGTACATACCAGCAGTACTTAATATCCAAAATTATGTACTTAGTCCTCTTCTATACGACTTAGCTTATATACACTTAAAAAATCCAACACGATATATATTCACAGAAACATCCTTTGCACATTAACTTATTACTATTATTCATTAAATAGATACTTGTTTTAAATAATTTTAATATATTAACAGTAGAGGCGATAGGAGCGGCCACGACGCTTCGGCTGCAGACGAGCTGCATTTGAACTGTCAGCCAGCTGCAACATTGAAGTTTGACTGCCACAGTCCGCATTACAGACATACAGAAATGTTATTTTACCAAAAATGCGAGCAGAAAATCCTACTAATATTATAAATGCGAAAGTTTGGATATTTGGATGTTTGTTACTCAATCACGCTTCAACCACTGGACGGATCGGGATGAAACTTGGCACACATATAGTTTAGGTCCTTGAATAGGACATTGGATAGTTTTTATTCCGAAAAAACATCCAATTCCTACGGGAAATACATAATAATTTGTGATGTTAAGTTGTCCACGCGGACGAGTAGTAAATGTATTTTTTTTATTTAGAAAATGAAAGGAAATCAGACGTGAAATTTTAAATTATGTTTCATTTTGTTTCAGGTATATATACGACTAAAATAATGGAGTCTGCCATTAACATAGCAACACTGGGCCGACGTCGGCATACTCAGGCATTTCCGTCTTTGCCAAAGGTATGAAATGACACCACACCCTGTCCTCCCCCCTCCCGCTGGCCTGCTGTTATGAGAATTTCTAAAACACGCAGTTAAAGAATACTATGACTTATCTTTAATAATAATAATGTTTTATTAAAGGCATAAAAAACCCATAGAATAGACAATACAACAAAAATAAAACAAACAATTACAATTAAAATAAAACATTACATAAAATACCTACCAAAATGTGTAGGTGGTCAATGAATCAAAATAGCTTATTTCCTGTTCACGCTCCGATGAGCGTCTAGCCAGTACCTATAGATCGGGCTGTCCATGTCACAGCAGACGGCTTTAAGTATGCTGTTATGAGAGCGACGTAGCCTTTCCCAAAAGGAAGCCACGCGCGCTCTCATAAATGCATAGACCGTACTACCTGATAATATTGTAGGAAACCACGAGAGTATTACGTTATCGTATAGCAGGCGTATAGGGTAAGGGTTAACACTATATAAATACTTGAAACAACGCGGATTGAGATAGATTAACTTTATTGATATCGGATACAGGTCTATACAGTAGGAATGGCTGACGGCGAGAGAGTGAGAGAGAGGGTGTGTGTGAATGCGATAGCATGATTGGTGATACCATGTAACAGAGAGGAGGAGAGAGGTAGGAGACCAGGAGAGAGTCCCCCCCCCAATAGCCGAGGGGCTCCCCTCTCTCGTGGTCCGACCGCTTTATAACTAGTGGTGTAGTTTTACTTAAAAATACCCACCGTACCACAGATTACTTAATCGTTACTAAGTAACAGATACATCACTCCCTAATAAAACGAAAATACCTACGCTTTTAATCACATACTGTCAGACAATACACGCAAAAATGTGTCTAAGGCACTCGACTTAAAGTTGTTATTACTCCGTACGGGACTGGTCGAGTACAACGCCGGGGCGGTACACTATCACCAGGGATACGGTGGGTCTGTCTGTAGCGAAAATAGCCTATGTTGCTAAGCCAAAGTCAAAGTTAGAATGTAATTAACTTAGAATTGTTTGGTCGATAAAGTTATTAATAATTTTGATCAATGATCAACAAAGGTTATTGAATAAACTTGTCTGAAACGTTATCATTGTTAAATCAGTTGAAGTTCAAGCAGGTTGCTTGAAGCAGTTATTATATGATCTACGTTTTCAAGTTGTCTAGTTATTAATGAAAGCCTTCTGTTTATATTCAAGTGTTTGGGGAGGCCTGATTGATGTTTTATAATGTATTCCCTTAGTCGCCTTATACGACATCCACGGGAAGAGTTGGAGTGGTCCTATTCTACTCTACCGGAAACCACACGGCAAATTAGTATACAACAAAGAAATACAAATTCATATTGTGATGAGTTAGAACTACATTTGGAGCGAGGAGTAAGAGTTAAGAACGGAGGGGGGCATGGAAGTATTTCGGGAAAGGGGAGCCACGGACATAGCTAATTATTTATAAAACAAGATATTTCTTTGTTTATGTGTATACAAAATAACATTTATAATACCATAATGAGGTTAGGAAATTATCATCAGCCTATACACGTCCACTGCTAAACATAAGCCTTCCCAATAGAATGACACTTTTGGTGGCCTACCCATTGGGGAGTTTGCTATAATCACCACGCTTGGCACACAGATTGGTGATCGCAGTAATGATCTAAATATACACAGGAGAACTGCTGGCCGACCCTGGTGCAATCCCTTAGTCGCCTTGACAACACCCACGGGCCCTGTCCTTCAAGTTTTATCAATATCGATTCACCTGTTATGGCGTGATTTAACGACGAAACATTTGTGCTATAATATTAGTTAGTTTGTGGTAAAGTGACCTTCAACATAATATTACTTGTGAAGGGTAATTTGTAAATGTCAGAAACTCCTCTAAATAGTTAGACAGACTGACCTCGAAGGGTGAAACTAAATACTTATTGAATTACACAAAAGCCAGTTAAATTACTAAAGTGTTACTCTAAGACTCTCTCACACTTGTACGTAAGTGAAATCTAAAGTGAAAGAACATACATACATAGCTTACGCTTTGGTCCCAAAGCGCTAGGCAGAGACGATTTATCGCCACTTTCCTCACTCACATCCATCAACCTTTTCATGCACTTTCTTTTACTCTTCTACTGCGGACCCCAGCCTTTTTTAAGGACGTCATCAGTTTGATCCCTGAACGTCCTCCTAGGACGACCTCTAGCTGTAGTTCCTTCCACATTCGCGCTGTAAATTTCTTTTACTACTGTTCTTTAACGCTCAAACGCTCTAAATGTCTAAACCAACGCAACACCCTTATCTAGCTTCGTTACTAAAAAGAAAACTCCCGTGCCCCCTTTTCTCCACGTCAACTAGCGTGAAGCATTAAGCCAATTCCAATATGATTTTTTTCCTTTAGCGCCCCTGTTTCTACCTTCACCATCAACTTTACCCATATCTCAGAAAAACCCGGAATATCCATAAACATATCTTCACTAGTACATACATGACACTACCCCATTCCGATCTCTGCGCATAAAACAATGAAAGAATGAGATATCAACACTTAACGAGTGTATTATGTATGAAAACATTCTCGCTCTCCTGAATCAATCTCCACTGCGTGTTGTCAACGGTTTTGCTTTATTCCCCCCTCCATTAAAGGGGGAGGTTAGGCTACCCCGTTGGCCCAGGCGGGGTGGGGAGGGATGATCGTTATATCACGCGAATCCCACTTGTTTGCCCCGGATTTTCGTGTCACGGAGTTGTTTCCGAGCGGATTGTGTAAATTGTCGAGGAACATGTTACTTTTTTAAATAATGTTTTAACAATCAAACTGCCGGTTGCAATTGTTGATGTTTTTCTCATAAGCGTGTTTTATTCGAATATATAATATTTCCGTATATATTTTTTAAGGTTTTTTGAATATATTCTGCTGGATTTTCATATGAGCTATTTCTACTTTATGTTGGCTTTTGGCAGGCTTCTATCACTCGACCGATCTACCTTAATAAGTATCTCTACACTTTCGGTCCGCACTTTCAGTCCGCTCCGGCGTTATTCTCGCTCGTAGTCCGTACTCCGTTAGACACATTTTTGCGTGCTGCGCGGCACATCAAACGCCGCCTGCACATAGCGCGCTGTACGGAGTAATGACAACGCTAAGTCGAGCGCCTTAATTGTCCGACAGAAGGTGATTAATAGCGTAGGTATTTTCGTTTTACTAGTGAGTGATGTATCTGTTACGTAGTAACTGTTAAGTAATCTGTGCATTTGGTTCAAGTCTCGACGTTCCTTCGTTGATTACTCTGTCTCGGACCCACTGGCACTCGGCTTAATTGCACAAATCGCGTTAAAGAATAATGTTTTCTGTTTTTATTGTACGCCTACATGTACTTGAAAGATCTTAGGAGATAAGTGTTTACGATCTCATAAATTCGGGACACGTTCTCTATAAAAAGACGAATTGTTGATACATACAGTCTCAAGCGCGTACGGAGTAATAACAACGCTAAGTCGATCGCCTTAGATACTTTTTGCATATATGGTATGATAGTAGGTGAATAAAAGCGTAGGTATTTTCGTTTTACTAGGGAGTTATGTATCTGTTACGTAAGTACTAGTAGTAATCTGTGGTTTTATGTCAAATTAAATATAGAAAAGGGAATCCTAGTTTGTAAACCAGGCTACTGCTTGTGATAATATATCTACATAGATATGTCTAGTTTAAGGACGCAAATGTTCTTGAACCAGTTAAGTTATGTATTTGTATGTGGGATCACAGAATAAGTAATATTACAAATACAGAAGGCCTAGGAAAACTTGTTCAATTTCTCAAAAAATTACCTACAAAATTCAATGCAAGCGAAATTAAATCCTACGCGCATGGAAGAAAGACGATGTTACGCTGAACCACTAAATCACGCAGTACGCGATTCGCTTTTGGATCTCGCGACCCTGACCGACTGGCCCCGGCAGTCGCGGCTTGTATGTATATTTTTAGACAGGCCTGGTGAGAACTACATTATTGAAATTTAACCTTGCTGCTTGTATCTCTAAATACCAAAGTCCCTTGTCGGGCGCCATTTCAGTAAAATGGCGCCCACCGCGGGACCAGAAACAAATAGTTTGATTTTCTTCAACAATTGTTACATTTATACAAACCGTCTCAAGTCTGCTATTACGAGTTGAAGCGGCCAAGTCAACCGCGCGTTGTATAAACTAAATCGAGTAAAATGTAATTCGGCATCAAAATGGCGGCGCGGGCGGCGTAATGGCGCCCTAATGGCACATGTAATAGTGCTGTAAATAATTTCTGATGCGAGGGCAGAAAGGAAGGGATTTGGTGGAATTTATACATTTTGTTTAGATTTGAATATTTTAGTTGGCGGGTTCAGTCGTCCCAAATTCCTTTGAAGACAATACCGCGCTGGCGAAATTTGTTGCGAGCGCAAACCTTTAGATAAATTTGAGCCTCGCCTCGCCTGTTATATTGCTGTCCTTTAGAATGAATACCACAATTCTGGTTATATAATGAACGTTGTATCGTACAGTTCCCGACGGAATTCCCCACTCCACAAATCGCTTACATTGTTACTGTGTTAGTTCTATCGTTAGTCTAATCATCAATGTGTGCAAACGTACAAACTTTCTGATAATTTTATTTCCTTATCCTGATCGCAATAAAATAAGTCATTCTACTCTCACACGTATACACACATACTTGTTCACATCCCCATACTACTCACACTATAAAATACTTTTGCATTTGCCCCAAACTTTCCTCAATTACTGTCTAAATGTACTCCTATAATTCATCATCAGGTTATTTTTGTCTCCACTGCAGGAGCACAACCCTTTCTCATCTGCCGGAGACATACGGAGGATATGGCCTACACTCCCCGCGCTGGCCAGACGGGTTGGGGAGGCCTGATTGACGTTTTATAATGTATTTCCTTCGTCGTCTTGTACGACATCCACGGGAAGAGTTAGAGTGGTCCTATTCTACTCCACCGGAAACCACACGGCAATAATTACCTGTTTTAAATTTCTATTTACTATTTTCAATTCGTATATACATTATATATTTTATAATTAAAGTGCGGAGTGAGATAGCTCTGCCATAGTCTACCACTATATCAGCCCAGCGATCCTAGACTATAACGTAAATAGTTCAAAATGATTGCTCCACAATAAGACTCTTATATCAAAGTCCTAAGAGTAGTGGAAGCTCCGTTTGCCGCAATTTTCTCACAAATTATTTGTTGGTAATTCACGAGTTGGTGTAATTGGTATTTTCTGTAAATGTATCCCAGTCCGTCCTTCCTTTTCATTAATTTTTGTCCGCAAATGTTTGAGTTCCTAAGTCTTATAATTTGAAAGAAGGAAATGAAATATTAGCACATTTTTACGACTCTTTAATTTTTGTCGGCGAAGCTATTTTATAGAATTTTTTTAGTATTTAACTCCAGTTTATTTTAGACATCTTTCTTTTTTCTTTTTATCTTTTCCTAGCCAAACGACTGACGACCTAAAAAAAAAGAAAGCCAAAAGTGGCTGGATGCGGAGAGCGTTGGTCTTCGCCAATAAACACCAACATACTGGGTCCAAACATCATTGTAAGAAAGATGACTTATTCGACAGGTTATTCGATTATTTTATAATAGCGCGCCAGGTGTATCCTTTTGTTTGTATAATGCTTCCATCTCCCATAATTTGCTGCTTAAAAGCTATTATTCAGTTAAGGTATAGGAGCCTTTTGTGTCCGTGTGGTTTCCGGTAGAGTAGAATAGGAGCACTCCAACTCTTCCCGTAGATGTCGTACAAGGCGACTAAGGGAATACATTATAAAACATCAATCAGGCCTCCGCAACCCGTCTGGCCAGCGCGGGGAGTGTAGGCCAAATCCTCCGTCTGTCTCCGGAAAATAAAAGAGGGTTGTGCTCCTGCAGTGGAGACAAAAATAACCTGATGATGATAGGAGCCTTGTAATCGTTCAGGACAGGACACTTATTCCCCTTGCAGCTAGTGCATTGGATTCACACAGCAAGTGCTTCATCGTGTCGCAGTCCTCTTCACAGGCTCTACACTGTCCGTCTCTGATAGGACCATCTTATGCTGGAGGTGCATTAGTCAGAAATGGTCGTTAAACCCTCTTACGCTCTTTTTCCGTACTTAGGACTTTGTTGGTGAAGTCTGTGTGTTGTGTCCGATAACACACAGGCTTTACATAATAAATGCTCACGCCTTGGTCTCAGAGTATAGGCAGAGACGATGTATCGCCTAATGTCGCAAAGTGGCTTTCCTTGAACGCTTTTCGCCCCGTGATACCCCTCGACGTAATGTGTTGCGAACAACATCGCCGCCTTGTTGAGATACCACGGTTAGCTAGGGAAATAATTGTCCACCTCATCAGAGCCCCGCATGGTTCGGTAAGGCTAATAGTGCCCGGAGTTCACCCAGCTCCGGGATGTCGCCACGCTTACGACCAGGCTAGCCCCTGGACATGCATCCATCGGCACGGCAGACCTTGGATTGGCGGATGGGACAAGGATCGGGGCAAGAGAGACAGGAGATAGGGGTATGGGTAAGGAGTATAGGGTAGGTATGGGATACCGCTATTACGGAAGGATGGCGTGATTTTAGTAGCGATAACTCTGTAAGCCGGGACCGCATACCCGTGACTCGTCTGGATAGCACCGGACAGTCTACCTCAACCAAGTCCCCTGACTATAATCTTTAAAAATCTAATTTTTCTATCACGCATTGCGGATATGAGAAAAATCTTAAAAGGGAAAGTGTATTTCAAGGACTGTGAAATACTACCGTCACACGGAGGCTTTCAGCTTGCCGGCAGCTCCATTGAACCCTAATTGATGGCTTGCTATTGACGTCGGCCCACTCGCTCTCCGTTCGGCGGTAAACGAGATTTATTCCCGCAGTAAACACCGAGATCATTGCGTGGAGTGTTTTTATTTTATTTATCGTGCGACTGAGTGACTAGAGCTGAACATCTGTCGTCTTGTCGCGACGTTTGTCTACCGTTGAAGATAGAAGTTGAATTATTATCTTTGGAGAATTTACCAGAAGTTCTTTAACAAGATTTTGTCGAGGAACTTGTAGTTTGATTTATTAAAGAAACTTGCTGGGAATCGCCTGACTTGTTAGAAACTTGTTACAGAGTTAGCAATAGAAAGTTGGGAAAAGAAACTCATGACAGTCCGTTTGAGTTCTCTTCAATTATAGTTATCTGACGAAGAACGAAGATCACCGCACCGCACAGAAAAGCACCATCAGTGCAGCAAACCTAATTTTCTTTGCGTATTGCTGTCTAGGTAAGCTGGGGGGGGGGTTGTTTAGAATGAAGCCCGGCAGGCTACTACAACAAACGATTCTAAGAGGCTGCGTCTTGCCTCTCATGACCTACGGCGCAGAAACGTGAACACTGATGGTAGGCCTAATGCACAAGTTTCAAGTCGCTCAGCGAGCTATGGAGAGGGCTATGCTCAGGATTTGTGTGAGCGTTATGATTGATAATGAGGAGATACGACGAAAAACGAAGGACACTGTCATAGTCTAAAGGATTATAGCAATCTGAAGTGGCTGGGTCACGTCTGTCGCAGAAACGACGGCCGTTGGCGCTGAAGAGTGCCGAAGTCGTCAGGTCCCATGTCCCGGGACCCAGACCAATCGATGTAGATTCCTTCTTTGATTCCGATTTAGTAAAGGAGATTGGTATCACTGTGGGTTAGAGCCGTGGTAGCCGGTTGCTTGTGCACTCGCCTCACGTTCATGAGGTCCTGGTACAAACCCCGCCCGTACCAATGAGTTTTACGAAACTTAAGTTCGGTTTATTTATAATACCACAGGCTTTTCGGTGAAGGAAAACATCGCAAGGAAACCTGCATATGCCTAAGAAGAAATTCTGAGGCGTATGTGAAGTCCACCAAATCGGCTCGGGGCACCGATGGTGGTCAGGGGTTTGGCACAAAAGATCCTGAAGGGTCGAAGTGCCGCCAGGTCTTCCTGGCCCCCTGAGAAGATAAGATAAGATCACTGTGGGTGCCAGCCTTTCCGCTTTTTTCCGTCATTGATATTGCTTGTAAATCAGGAACATATCAATTTGAAAATTGGAAGCAAACTTTTAACTCACGATACATACGTCAGAAGCAGGAAAAACTCCGCTAACTTTGTGTGTTTACTCAAGTTGGGAAGCTGCAGCGCGCTCCCAGTGAGTTTCGGCAATGCGCCTGACAGATCAGCTCGCTCCAGTAGTCGCTGGAGCCACGGTATTAATTATTCATGTAGTGCATTAATGTAATAGGTGCGAGCTCGTAAATCGAGATACTAGTGCTTTCGACGATAGTTACTTAATTTTATGTCCCCAACAAAACTTATGTCGTAACTTTCTGATTTATAGACCGGCGGACGCTACTGGTCCCTCGTTTGCGATTAACTAAACATTTCTATAGTTTTAGAACATCGATGCAAAAAAGCATAAACGCTGTAAATTCTTTTATTTCATCATCATCATCAGGTTATTTTTGTCTCCACTGCAGGAGCACAACCCTCTCTCATCTGCCGGAGACAGACTGAGGATTCGGCCTACACTCCCCGCGCTGGCCAGATGGGTTGGGGAGGCCTGATTGATGTTTTATAATGTATTCCCTCAGTCGCCTTGTACGACATCCACGGGAAGAGTTGGAGTGGTCCTATTCTACTCTACCGGAAACCACACGGCATATTTTATTTATATATTATTTATTACAACAATAGTTGTGTATTATACCAGTCCTTTCAGTTACTCTAAGGTTGACTGGAAGAGATCCCTAAGTTGGATAAGTTCGCCTTTGTACACACCTTTTATTATTTTTTATACAATAAAAATATTTGATATATATCGGATAAATATCAAATATCGGCTATTTTGATATTTATTATAAATATCGTATTTTTGCGAACCCTGAATAAAACGCAATAACATCAATTTTTTGTCTACATGTTTGTTTATACGCGCAAGAAACTACTTACCCAATTTGGATTGAGTTTTTAGCAATACATAAGCCTTAACTTTGAGTAACATTTGGTCTTTATTTCATTGCAATCTACTTACTCAATCAGAAGATATAACGTTTTAATGGTCGTATCTCTTCAACGGAGCTGTGACTACAATTGAATGGGAGGAGGGCGAGGAAGAAAGGAGGGGGATCACGGGAGGGAGGTATTCGCGTACGAAGTCGCAGGCACATCTAGTGTCTAAATATACAAAACATAGTCGAGAGCTAAAGCCTTCATGTTATGATGCTAGCGATCATCATTAGTCTTCCCTCTGACGCGCGGCCTACACCTACAATTTCTATATACAAATGATTTTTTATATGCAGGGATAACAGGCTTACGGGTATTATTAAGTATTATATGTCTACGAAACCTGTTACTACCTGTTTTTTTAAATATATAATATACTAGCTGTTGTCCGCGACTTCTTCCGCGTGGACAACTTAACATCAGAAATTATTATGTATTTCCCATAGGAATGAGATGTTTTTCGGGATAAAAACTATCCTATGTCCTATTCCAGGACCTAACCCATATGTGTGTCAAGTTTCATCACGATCCGTCCAGTGGTTGAAGCGTGATTGAGTAACAAACATCCAAACATCCAAACTTTCGCATTTATAATATTAGTATGATAGTAGGATTATATGAAACTTATTTCTTGTATTGTGGCCAGGGTTCGCAAAAAGAACGATACAGTTTCCAAAACAATGTTTTAAAACAAATATTTGCAATTGTTTTTAATTATGTGTATAAAATATGCTTTAAACTTGATAATGGGCCCGATTCTGAAGGCACACATTTAACATTTGACAGCGCTAATATTGGTCTCGTCTTTATCTTCATAATACTGGGTGACAAGGATAGCAACAGCTTTAATGCTGTCAAATTTTAACATTGTGTCTTCAGAATCGAGCCCTATAGAACACTACTTTGGCTTTTACCGGGAGGAATTACGTGCAATGAAATTGGGTAAACTATGTTAAGGTGTGTTTTTCTTTAAATGTCTAATTTGATAAACAAACATGGCGCCAAGGTGACCATAGATATAAAATAGTGTTGTCAAATAATAGAATTAATTGGTTCAATTGAATTTAATTGAATTTGTGATTAATTCTATATTATTCTCAGTGATTATAAGTTTAGGAATATTTATTTATTTATTGGTTACTCCCATGGATATTCTGTATCGAAATACAAAATTTCATCCACATCGGATCATTACTTTGGACCTAGCATACGACTGCAGACAAACGGACACGCAAGCACATTGTTTAGTTTTTGGTTTTTTGGACTCTTACATGTCTAAGGGAACATATATCCATCAAAGTTTCAAAAATAAATACAACATATTGCAGAAACATTTTTATTCTTTAAGGTACAAAATACAAATCATTGTAATAACAATAATATTAAGTATGTATAAAACAATGCACCGGCATCAAACTTAATATTTTAGAAAAGTGCAAACGATAATGAGTAACAAACATCGATTTTACCGATGCGATGCCGATTACGATTATCTGTGCCAATATTCCGTTAAAATTAATAGAATATCAATTGTCTATCTTTTTTGGTTCAATGGATGTCCAACTTATTTGTCTAATCCTTTTTTCTCCTCGCCTACTTATTTCTAAAGATTCAATTAGTTACAAGTATTCCGAATGAATAATTGAATTGCGTAATTGAATGCGTGACATACCCCATCTCTAAAATCCAAAGACAATATAGAGATAACCCGTCTCAATATGATTTAAGGTTAAAGCGATTTGTTGATAATTTTGCTAAAAACTAAAGTTTACGATGATTAATTCTATTAGTTTTGTGAGTGGATATCGTGCAAGTGCTTGTTTGAGGTATATGAGGATTTTGGGTCAGTTTTATTGTGTGATTGGCTCGCAAATTTGAGATTTTGTAGAGGTGAGTGGTTTGTTTACTACTTAGGACATTTAAAGAAACATTAACCTTACATCTTTTGCCGTCCTCGCGGTAGCAAAAGCATGATATTTCTAACCAACTCACACTATTGACACTTGTGGGGATTTCTCTAATTACCGGTCCGTGAATTTAAAAGCCCCTGACTGAACGCAAGCTATAAAACACTTGTTAAGTAAGAAAACAAACTATTTGATAGACTAGCAAACGCCCGCGGCTTCGCCCGCGTGAAGCAAGTTTTTGTTTCCTGAGGGAACCATTGTTCCAGAGGTAAACATGAGCCTATGTTCAAATACATAATTTTATGTGTACTATTCGAAAATTTATGGCAATTAGTTGAACAGATAAGCTGTGAAAGAAACAGATAAATAAACACAAAAACACTCTTTCGACTTAATTATATTAAAACTGTTTCCCGCAGATTCGTCTGCTTAAAAAAGGTGTTTGTTTCCAGCTGAAAAAACCCACGGTAAACCAAGCTATCCAACAGTGAAAACCACATTCGAATTCATTTAGTGGTTTTGGAGAAGAAGCTGTTGACGTTATCATTATCATAAATTATTCAATCGACGTCTGTACTTATTAATGTTTTCATCGTTTTATACATACAATACAGTTCATCATCATATTAGCCCTGCGACATACACTTCTGGACATAGGCCTTCCCCAATAAACGTCACCACACCCGGTCCACCGCCTTCGAATCCTGCTGCTTCCAGCCGCCTTCCTCAGGGCGTCGGTCCATCTAGTGGCGGGGCGCCCCCCTTGCGCGCGTGCCTATCCGAGGTCTCTACTCCAGAAGTCGTCTACCTCAGCAGCCGTCGGTTCTGCGGCAGATGTGGCCCGCCCACTGCCACTTTAGCTTCATAATCCTTTTTAGTTTAAATGTGTCTATACGTTTGGAGAATACTACTTTCGAACACCATTTCAGCCCCTTAGTGGATGGTTTTTCAAAAACTGTAAAACCCGTGTTCAATTATTACGTTGTTCGAGTACTCCACCAAAGTTTCGAATTGATAGGAACATCTAATAGTTTTTCTACATACAAACTTTAAACGCCTACTTTACCACCTTAGGGGTTGAGTTTTCAAAAACCCTTCAATAGTGCATACTGTAGATACATGAGCAATTGTGATAAATTTCAAGTTTCTAGAGCACTCGGTTTGGAAACTACCACTTTCGAACTCCATGTCATCCACTTCATCATCATCAGGTTATTTTTGTCTCCACTGCAGGAGCACAACCCTCTCTCATCTGCCCAAGACAGACGGAGGATTTGGCCTAACTCCCCGCGCTGGTCAGACGTCATCTACTTAGGGGATGATTGTTCAAAAACTGAAAAACACGTGTTAAATCATTTAATATTTAGAGTACTCCTACAAAGTTTCGAATTGATAGGAACATCTAATAGTTCTTCTCCATACAAACTTTGAACCCTTATTTGAAAACCCTTCATTAGCGCATACTTGAGCTACACAAGGAACATTTGTGCTTAAATTCCAGTTTCTAGAACAATCGGTTTGGAGACTACTAATTTCGAACTCCATTTCAGCCCCTTACGGATGGTTTTTCAAAAACAGTAAAATACTGTTCAATCATTAAGTTTTTAGAGTACTCCTACAATTTTTGGAATTGATAGGAACATTTTATAATTTTTCTCCTTACAAATTTTAAACCCCTATTTAACCACTTTAGGGGTTGAATTTTGATAAAAAAAAAACCTTCCCTAGTGCATACCTGAGATACATGAGAAACCTTTGCTATTCATTTCAAGTTTCTAGAGCAATCAGTTGTAAGACTACTACTTTCGAACTCCATTTCAGCCCCTTAGGGGATGGTTTTTCAAAAACTGGCAAACATGTGTTATGCCATTAAGTTTTTAGAGTACTCCTACAAAGTTTTGAAATGATTGGAACATCTAATAGTTTTTCTCCATACAAACTTTGCACCCCTATTTTACCACCTTAAAGATTGAATTTTGAAAAGCCTTCGATAGTGCATACTGGAGATACATGAGGAACCTTTGTGCTAAATTTCAAGTTTCTAGAGCAATCGGTTTTGAGACTATTACTTTCGAACTCCATTTCAGCCCCTTAGGGGATGGTTTTTCAAAAACTGTAAAATACTTCTTGAATCATTATGTTTTTCGAGTACTCCTCTAAAGTTTCGAATTAATAGGAACATCTAATAGTTTTTCTCCATACAAACTTTGAACCCCTATTTTACCACTTTAGGGGTTGAATTTTGAAAGAGCCTTCGATAGTGCATACCGGAGATAGATATGGAACCTTTGTGCTAAATTTGAAGTTTCTAGAGCAATCGGTTTGGAGACTACTACTTTTGAACTCGATTTCAGACCCTTAGGGGATGGTTTTTCAAAAACTGTAAAACACGTGTTGAATCATTAAGGTTTTAGAGTATTCCTATAAAGTTTCAAATTGATTGGTTTATCTAATAGACGTTCTCCATACAAACTTTGAACTCCCATTTGACCCCCTTAGGGGATGAATTTTGAAAATCCGTTCCTTAGTGCTTGCCTATGCTATATAAGGAACCGTTGTGCAAAATTTCAAGCCTCTAGACTCAGCGGTTTGGGCTGTGCGTTGATATGTCAGTCAGTCAGTCAGTCAGTCAGTCAGTTTCTTCTTTTATATATATAGATAGAGCCTGTGGAGAGGACTGCGACACGATGGAGCACTTGCTGTATGAATGTAATGCACTAGCTGCAAGGGGAATGAGAGTCCTGGGTGGGGCTACAGGCTTCCACCCCTTAGCTGCATAATAGCTTAAATGCAGCGAACTGTGGGGGATGGATGCACAGTATAGACAGAGGGGCTGACACAAAAGATCCCATCGTGTCGCCGGGTATTCCTGACCCCCTGTTATTTAC
Organism: Esperia sulphurella; assembly: GCA_947086405.1. Classification (NCBI taxonomy): domain Eukaryota; kingdom Metazoa; phylum Arthropoda; class Insecta; order Lepidoptera; family Oecophoridae; genus Esperia; species Esperia sulphurella. The sequence continues at coordinate 422,353 of OX352281.1, read as the reverse complement.
ATAAGATAGCTGACCTGTGCCCACTTCGTTGGCCGGTAAACATTTTCCGACTACCACGGTAAAGTCTTCTCATTTTTCGGGTTAATATATAGCCTATGACACTCACAAATAACTTGGTTTTCTACAACGATCTCTATGTACTACTAGATGGAGCGTTCCAAACAATCGCTCTGTTCCACGCAAGTAGCCACTCTTTCACATTCACAATGAAACTTGTGCAGTTACTACTCAGAACATTTAATTAATACTAAATATTGACGCTAATGTCAATATTTAGTAAATAATTAAATATTATGCGTAGGTTTTCTATTGATAAAAGAATTTTCAAAATCGGTTCAGTAGATCCAGATGTTACCCGCTACAAACTCACAAACTTTACAATATTAGTATAGGTAAGTGTATTTCTTCAAACATATTTAAAACAAAATGTTGTAATTGTTTATTAAGACAATACTTATATGCTTGAAACATGTGTTTTAAATCAACTGTTTTGAGTCATGCCAACCCTGATCATGGCATATTTCTTGTGTAGCTTCAGTGCCCTCGAAGCCTCCTCATGTTTCTGTTTTTGACAGCTGACTGCGTCAAACCGACCGTGCTCATCTCTCTTGACTGTTTGTCTGTTCCACATTCCACTATCTTTAACCGTAATACAGTCTTTATTCATATATCTTGGAGCAAACTAGTGATGCATCTATTTTCACTTAGCGATTGCAATTACGATTATGGGCCCCAATAATTTTCGACTACGATTATTTCAAACTCCACTACTATTTTTTTAATGCAAGCTTGCTTTTAAATTTAATATGTATGTATATTACTATTATAGAAAATGGATGTAAAAATATATTTTAATAATAAAAATTTAGGTACAGCAGTAATATTTCTAGTAGGGCAGTAGAGACAATGTCTCTGATGCAACGGATAATGGTTTGAGTGCATATTCGTTCATGTTTTAGTGGTATATATGTCGTAGCAAGCGATAGAGTAACGTAAGCTATTGTAATAAATACCTATTTAGTTATTATTATAGTATATAGACGTATATGAAGTGTCATGTGGGCAGAGTCGGTATGCCGGCGAGCGGGAGGCAGCTGGGATGTTCCCCGAGCCCTCGTGAAAGCCGCTCCCCTGCGTATCGAACCTGTCAGTTCACTACTATGTTGATATTGTGAGCATTATTTGGCACGGTAATCATGTGAAGTGTGTCCTAAGACTTTCCCGAGTACCCAGCTTCATGGAACTTTTACCAAAACACGCGACTGATGACGGTCGCAGCCGACTACGTCATATATTTCTTTTAAACAGGATAGTTAGTTTTGTCTCTTAAATACTAAAACATGCGTGATCTGAGATAACAATCTACTTCTTCCTTAAAAAGATTATTTGTAAAACAATTTAATACTAAAATCAATCTGGTTTTTTTATTTACTAACACGTCCCTGAAGCGTCTAAAGGCAAATTTGCTTTAAAAGACATAAATTGAGAAATCATTTATAATGTAACCAAAGGTAATCCTTAAATAATCGCATTGATAATCGACGATTACGATTAATCGCGAATAGCCGATAATCGCCGATTACGATTATTCCCTAGGCTAAACTAAAAAAATATGTCACTTGTTAGTATTTACAACAAAATCCATCAGCCGTACTGCAATCTGAGCAAATTCTCACATTTTCATTTGAAATACATTCGTGCTTTCTCGACATTTTATTACGTTTGCTGTCGATAAAATGTTCTAGAGTACACGAATACACAGTGTTAACAGTTGTCGTTTGTGTTCTGAGTTAACTGCGAGACGAGATCTGGATGGGATCGAGTCAGCTCGAGCTAGCTCGAACTCCAACTGCACGAGTCGTGCCGAGGCATAATATGGGATTCGAAGTTAGACGACGAGTTTGAGACTTGGGTAATGGAATGACAGATATTCCTCTACTGAATATGCATATGTGTGTCCAAATTGGAAATTCATATTGTCGCTCTTCTGAACAGTTGTTTGTTGTTAGTTGATACTCGGTAAGTTAATTTTTTGACGGATAACGTTGAAAAAAATCAGCAAAGGCGCGGGTGCAGTTTTTTTCTGTAATCTCGGATAATAAAAAAAAATCTTTGACATTTCCTATCATTACATTTATATCGGATGATAATATAATGTCCGATAATACAATGTTCAGTTTAAAAAATATAAAAAGTTATGACGCTTTCAAGTTGTACGAAAAACATGAGACTTTATAGACAATATTTCGCGCGCGCGCGCGCTCGTAGGTTGATGACCGGCCACACCGCCGCGCTCCCTGCCACACCTCTCCGCTACCCGCCATTCTCCACCGCGACTAGTGCTGAGAAATATCGTATTATTAACATAAAAAATTTTGAAAACAATAATTCACAAATCATTTCGAAATCTGGTACAGAAAAAAATATTAACGCTAATTTTTTTATCACCAAGTACTCGTATGTTAAAGTTTCATCACAATCTATCCAGTAGCTTTTACGTCAAGCCTATCTCACTCCGCACTTTAGGTATTAAAATATACATACGCGCCGTGGCCCCGACTGCCGGGGCCAATTAGTCGGGTGTTGCGAGAGCGATATGACACATTTGAGTAAAGTCCTGCGCCGCTTACAATCCGTATGCGTAGGTACCAGCTCTAGGCGAATCACGTGCGACTGGTAATGTGTGCGTGATTTAGCGGTTCAACGTAATACTGACTGTCTTCCATACGCGTAGGATTGAATTTGGCTTGCATTAATTTTTTTTAGGTAACTTGTTGAGAAAATCAACAAGCTTTACTTGTACTATGACTTATTGTGTGGTTGAACAAGCACAGACGGACATAAATGCTTATCTGACGTGGATAAATGCACTAAATAAATAAATAAATGTGTGGGGACATTTCACACACGGCCACCTGAACCCAAACTAGGCAGAGTCTGTAATATGGGTATCAGGCAGCTGATATACATACATAGATACATAATATAATATATAAATAACATCCAGTCACAATGTAGTATAAAATGTGGCGTGGACTGAGGCAGTAAGGATAAACAGTTCCAATTCGACCGTCACTTACCTGAGCAATCAGTGAGAAAGTGTCCCAAAGATTTACAACTGCCGAAAACTCGAAACACTTAAGCGAACTAAAACATTTCAACAACTACCTGCTTTCCGAAATTCCGCCATTTGCGAAATTAAACGGTCTGATGAAAACGTAAACATCTGCAATGTGGACCACTTTTGTGTTACCACATCTAGTGAACTAGAAAGTGCCTGCGGCCTCGCTCGCGTTTATTTGTGGTCCCACGTTGGGCGCCAGTTGCATTTGCGGAATTAATCCGTCTGTTGCAAAGCAAACGTTAGTAACTGTAATATTTTGAACTTTAAAATTACTACGATAGAGTAAACTATGTTTTGATTGCTTAATAAGTTGGTGTTTCAATGAATACTTGCCGCATCACCACAGAATCCTTACTATCTTACTAATATTATAAATGCGAGAGTTTGGATATTTGTGTGTATGTATATAAACGCTTTATTGTACCAAAAATAATAAAATAGGAATTAAACTGTGTACAAAGGCGGACTTATCCCACTTAGAGATCTCTTCCAGTTAACCTTAGAGTAACCGAAAGGACAAGTAAATGTGTTTAGTACCAAATTTAATAAAGAAATGTACCTACTTTTAAGTTTGAAAATACATATTACAAACATAAACGAACAAATTTGGATGTTTGTTAGTCAGTCACGCTTCAACCACTGGACGGATCGTGATGAAACTTGGCACACATATAGGTTATGTCCTGGAATAGGACATAGGATAGATTTTATCCCGAAAAACATCCTATTCCTACGGGAAACACTTAATAATTTGTGATATTAAGTTGTCCACGCGGACGAAGTCGCGGGCAACAGCTAGTACTAAATATTACTACGTTCAGAAGCACCACCCACTTCCCCCTGCTAGTTTACCGTCGTCCGCAAATTAGTAGTACGACTGGCAGTACGCATTTCTAAGTTTGAACGGCGTCTAGAGATCTACGGTATAAGTTATGTAGAGAAGCACTTATGTTGTTGATTTTGTCCCTCTCTTGATCGACTATGTTCGCGCGTTGGGTGCACTCTCCCTGCAATAATTTACGCACACACCCAAACGGGCCTGGACAGGATGGTGCGCCTATTGTACTAGGTAATTAAATCTCTTCGCTTGTACGGAGTGCCGGTGGAAAATAAATAAATAATAAATACATATCTGTGAGGAAGTGCTGCAAACTCAAACGTAGAAATCTTGCAACGATTTCAATCTAAAATGTTAAGACTTATTACAAATGGACCATGGTATGTCTCAAATGAAGTCCTACACCGTGACCTAAAGATACCAACCGTAAAGGAAGACATAATAAGCAATTCAACCAAATACTGGGATAAAGTGAAGCACCACCCAAACGAACTAGCCAAATATTTGATGAAGCCACAAAGAGGCAGGCGCAGACTAAAGCGCAGAGTGCCACAGGACTTATAATGTGGGGGCGCAACGGGCGTTCACCACGCATCCCAGATCCAAAAATGACACAACATCGTTAAATGTTATCAACTTAAACAGAAGACGAAATAAATATTAAATAATAAAAGAACATATCTCAGACATTCACACCAATTATCCAGTCCCAAACTAGGCAGAGCCTGTGGTATGGTTACTAGATAACGGATAGACATACTTAAATAAATATACAAACATCCAAGACTTGGGTACAAACATCCAAGACTTGGGTACAAACATTCATACGATTCATCATACGAACATTTGCCCCTAGCGGGATTCGAACCCGCAACCTCCGGCGTGGCAGTCCGAGAGCTACTCCGTTTCGCCACGGAGGTCGTTTAGATTGGTTTGGATAAGTCTTAATACCATGTCTTTCATAATCAGCCGAAATACGTCCACTGCTGGACATAAGCCTTCCCAATAGAATAACATTTGGGTGGGCTGCCCATTGGGGGATTTGCCATAATCACCACGCTTGGCAGGAGGATTTACGGTCAACGGTAATGATGAGACCGTCCTTGGTGCAGTCACTTAGACCCATGGGAAGATTGAGCATGGCCCTATTCTAAGCCGGGAAATAAACGACTAACCATTTCTTTACAGACATACTAGCTGGTGCCCGCGGCACAGGCGAAGGCGCAGGCGTGGCGTAGAAAAGAACTAACATTATGACATTAAAATTATAATTTTATGGCGCACGCCAGAATAGCTCGCAGATGGTAGATTTTTTCCTACTTACTTGATATTTTGGACAATTCACACGATATCTTTATAAATTGTAGCCTATGTGTTATTCTGATGTATAAACTATATTATTGTATAGTTTCATTAAAATCCATTCAGTAGTTTTTACGTGAAAGAGTAACAGACATACATCCATACTTACAAACTTTCGCGTTTATAATGTTAGTAGGATTATATCAGAATGCTTATGTAAATTGATACTGATACCTCATGTAAAGGGAGGGTGGGAGGGAGGGAGGCAGACTCCGGGCCGGTTACATATTATTTTTATCTCTTGACAGAATCACGATTTAGTACCGACAACATAAAAGCTTGTGAATTTTCGCGCATTACCTCCAAGTGGCACGTGTAGCGGGAAATACATCAGTCGAGTAAGGAAGCCTTTTAAGGGAGATATAGAGGTGGGCCGAAGTTCGGTAGAACTGCCGAAATTCGGCAGTTCTACCGAACTTGCATTATTTTAAGTGTTTTAGTTTTAATTGTTATAAATTTGTTCTGTACACACACATTTACTCTCATACATAAACACACACACCCCACTACTCACCCACACACACACACACACACACTGTACAAGCGAGATTTGATTCAGTTATTTTTGTTTAATTTCTAAGTTTTCACTCCATTATAATATAATATATATAATATGTAGAAATAAGTACTGACCTGTTATTATAAGAAGAAACGATGCTATATTTATATTTACAATAAGAAACAATATTTGTAAAGAAGAGCGGTGCCTCCTAACACAGGCTCTGCGAGCCTAAAAGGAGACACCTGCCCCTGAATTTTTATGTAACTTTTTCTAATGAAATAAACAAATAATAAACAAATTTGTTAATATCTAATTTTTAATTGAAAATATTTTATTGACATTAATAATTGTAAGCACCTAGGTTTATAGTATTGTTAGAATAAGTTAAGATATTCGTACACAATACATTGTTATAGAATAAATAAATTCATTTGCCGTGTGGTTTCCGGTAGAGTAGAATAGGACCACTCCAACTCTTCCCGTGGATGTCGTACAAGGCGACTAAGCGAATACATTATAAAACATCAATCAGGCCTCCCCAACCCGTCTGGCCAGCGCGGGGAGTGTAGGCCGAATCCTCCGTCTGTCTCCGGCAGATGAGAGAGGGTTGTGCTCCTGCAGTGGAGACAAAAATAACCTGATGATGATGACTGAACCGCACTTCGGTTTTGCCAAACTTCGGCATTCTGCCGAACGGTCACATCGTCCTATCTCTAGAAAATATCTTTGTTGGTTTACGAAGTAAGTAATCTACCGTGGGTTTATTAAATTGAATTTGATTGTGATTACTCCATTATTTTTCCCTTAAGGCCCGCTCAAAGGCTTTTGCAAATTTTGTGAATTAATTATTTTAAAAACCCTAAGCCTTTCCGTTTCTTTCTTCGCCTTTTAAGTTTCTAATCTCAGCGGATCTGCGTGGAATGGGCCCCGAACAAGTTAGGAAAGTGTGGTACAATATTTCCCTAGCTTACTGTGGTACCTCAACAAGGCGGCGATGTTGTTCGCCACACATCACGCCAAGTGGTACCACGGGGCGGAAAGCGGGCGAAGGAAAGTCGCTTTTTGACGTTGGATCGCGCAAAGTGGCGATGCACCGTCTTGCCTACCCCCCTGGGACTAGGGCGTGAGCATTATGTATGTATATGTATTTTCAGACATTCACACGAATTATCCAGTCCCAAACTAGGCAGAGCTTGTGGTATGGTTACTAGATAACGGATAGACATACTTAAATAAATATATAAACTTCCAAGACTTCAAACATTCATATTCATGATACGAACATTTGCCCCTAGCGGGATTCGAACCCGCAACCTCCGGCGTGGCAGTCCGAGAGCTACCCCGTTCCGCCACGAAGGTCGTTGGTTAATCTAATAACGGCGGTTGAAGCGCTCAAATCACCCGCATTTTCTCATGAAAATATTTTTCCAGGTTTATAAATAGTATATTTTCATGTGAAACAAATCGGAATTCCCAAAGAAAGTAATATTTAAGTATAATATATGAAGCCTACATACGTATCTACGTCCTACATACGTCACCTGTCTGTTCCGTAAATAGCCTTAGTATAGATTAGGGTTGCCAATTCTAATCTACTATATTTTGGCCCATGATACTGTATATTGTAGGAAAAATATATTGTAACCAAATCCTACTAATATTATAAACGCGAAAGTTTGTAAGTATGGATGGATGTTTGTTACTCTTTCACGTAAAAACTACTGAATGGATTTTAATGAAACTTTACAATAATATAGCTTATACATCAGAATAACACATAGGCTACAATTTATAAAGATATTGTGTGAATTGTCCAAAATATCAAGTAAGTAGGAAAAAATCTACCATCTGCGAGCTATTCTGGCGTGCGCTGCCAAAACCGCTAGAGTTACACATATGTAATGTATGATGGAAATGTTTATCTTAAATAGTCCTACAAAAAAGCTACTCGAAATACTAATCGTGCGCAGACGAAGTCGCGGGCACCAGCTAGTCTACTATATTTTAGGCAAGGCAACAACAAACAACACTTTATATATCATTTGTTATACATATTACACATATATCTGGAGTGGAGACCGTGGATCGGCACGCGCACGGTGGGACGCCCCGCCGCCAGGTGGACCGACAACCTGAAGAAGGTGGCCGGAAGCGGCTGGATGCGGAGGGCTTAGGACCGAGTGTGGTGGCGTTAATTGGGGAAGGCCTTTGGCCAACAGTCTAAGGACGTCTAAGGGCTGATATCATCATCATCATCATCAGGTTATTTTAGTCTCCACTGCAGGAGCACAACCCTCTCTCATCTGCCGGAGACAGACGGAGGATTCGGCCTACACTCCCCGCGCTGGCCAGACGGGTTGGGGAGGCCTGATTGATGTTTTACAATGTATTCCCTTAGTCGCCTTGTACGACATCCACGGGGTGAGTTGGAGTGGTCCTATTCTACTCTACCGGAAACCACACGGCTGGTATGATGATGATGATTACGTATCGAAATTGACTTAATTTACCAAACGTGGTGACCAAAAAGCATTATTAATCTGTTGTCAGTTCCCGCTATAGAGTTTTTTTTACATAATGATTGCCAAAGGACAAGACGATCGAAACAGGTCATCGATTAAATGATACAAATGAGCTGTTAATAAGCTTAAGCTCAAAGAATCTTTTTATTTTATTAATAACAATAAACTCATTAAATCAGTACACTTTTTTTGAACAAAAAATAAGACACTATTTTTTTGATGTCTACTGTTTTATATTTGCCAACAAAATTGAAATCTATATTCCTCTTAAAGTTTTTTTGGCAACCCTAGTATAGATAGACAGGTACAGTAGCGTCTCTTGTCCGCTATTTGTAGCGCGAGTCGTCGCTGCTCGGAATGAGAAATCCCCAAAGACTCCCTGCCCTGAAGACAGGGTCGTTACGTTCCAATTTTCGAACGTAACCGAGTTCGTTCTGGAATCAATATGGCGGAAGCGAACTTGAGGTGCTTTCGGCTATGAATAATATAACTCAGCTGAGAAAGGAGACCGTGTCAAAGAGATGGGAGGTGAGACTGAGAGCATACGTGACTCCGAAGATAAATAAAACTCCGGCGAATCTCGAAGGGATTTCAAATGATACATGTGGTGTCGTTAACGCGTATTATGTTAAACTTTTCTCCCTCTCACACACCAGTAAATTTTGACTAGGCGTCCCATTCAGAGAAAGCAGCGGCGCTAAGAACTTTACTAAATGAATTCTATTTATGTAAATAGTGTTTCGAAAAGTATCAAAGAAACCCGTTTGTACAATTCAAATTTAGTTTATCCAATTTAAGTTGCTTTCATACAAAAGCTATGCAACTCAGGGCCGTAGCAGAGAATCTTCTAATAAATAAAAACGTAAACTTCGCGTGTCTGTACATTGAAAATATGTGCAAAAAAAACCGGACCTGGACCTGGACTTGGCCTGGACTTGGACCTGGACTTGGACTTGGCCTGGACTTGGGCCTGGACTTGGACCTGGACTTGGACCTGGACTTGGACTTGGACCTGGACTTGGACTTGGACTTGGACCTGGACTTGGACTTGGACTTGGACTTGGACTTGGACCTGGACCTGGACCTGGACCTGGACCTGGACCTGGACCTGGACCTGGACCTGGACCTGGACCTGGACCTGGACCTGGACTTGGACTTGGACTTGGACTTGGACTTGGACTTGGACTTGGACTTGGACTTGGACTTGGACTTGAACCTGGACTTGGACCTTTAAATTAGTAGTCCACGCGAGCGGAGCCGCGGGCACAGCTAGTACTAAATATTAATACGTATAGAAGCGACACTCTCCTCTCGTCGCCAGTTTAACGTCGCCCGCTAATCGACGCTATAAGTTAGAAAGAGAAGCACTTGTGTTGTTGGCGTATAACGTTGTCCCTCTCACATTCGACTATGCTCGCGTGCTGGGTGCAGTAGTCCCATAATAATTTACGCATGTACCTGTAGTACTAGTAGATAATTAAATCTATTCGCTTGTATAGTGTCGCGGGTTTGCTCACGGCTTGTAAATACCATATATGAAAAAGATGAAATGAAACAAAATTCAGGTTATTTGCTGGAATATGGTGGTCAACACAAAAATCTTATGAAACAAATAGTTGACTGTCATTTTATAAATAAACTGCCCATTGTAGTTAATAGAGGTAGTAACGATGGTTATCTTACTTCTGTATACCTGTTATATTTCCTCTATAACGCTATGTAATGTATTGCTGTCTCACACGAAGGCGAAACAAAACACAAACACAAGTGAGATAGCAACAGTAATAACTGAACTAGTCCACTTTAGATTTACCGCATTAGTTTCGGCGATATATTACAAGTTTCGGAGCTAGAATATGTAGAAAATGTAATATAGTATGGTGATATCCTCTTTCATAATGCGAACTGCTAAGGAATGGAACTACCTGCCAGCTTGGGTATTTCCGGGCAAGTACAACTTGGATCTTTTTAAAGGAAGAGTGAGTAGGCATCTTCTGGGTAAGCGCGCTCCACCTTAGGCTTAATCGTCACTTACCATCAGGAAAAAATAATGTGAGAGGGTTTGCACATGGGATGTGTGGAAACTCTAGATCTGTGTTTTGTATATGAAAATATATTTTAGAATTTTTCTCTGTCAGTTATTTTTGTTTGTCAATCACGCGACTATACATTTGATAGGATTTTTAAGAAATTGAGAAGACATTTTTTTTTATTAGGTGTAATTAACTACAATTGTAATTTAGTAATTGAATTACACATAGATAAATTACATGTAGTTAAATTATACGACTAAATACAGTCATCATCATCAGGTTATTTTTGTCTCCACTGCAGGAGCACAGCCCTCTCTCATCTGCCGGAGACAGACGGAGGATTTGGCCTACACTCCCCGCGCTGGCCAGACGGGTTGGGGAGGCCTGATTGATGTTTTATAATGTATTCCCTCAGTCGCCTTGTGCGACATCCACGGGAAGAGTTGGAGAGGTCCTATTCTACTCTACCAGAAACCACACGGCATAACTGACTGATGGTAACTGGTAATTTTTTTAATGATAAGTAGTGATCAAGTTCTGATGATGGAGCAGGAAAGTGGTCATAGGAACTCCTTAGTGGTAAATGGTAAAACCCACCGAATACCGGACAGAAAGTTTAAGAAACTCTATACAAAAACCAACATCAAAATAAACTTTGTAATAAAGCTTATTATGAAGTAGACGAATATTTAAATGACAAAGATTCCTGGTATTATATTCATATTCATGTATTGTTTTATGTAGTTTACAAGATGTTAGATAACAATACAGAGGTACTAACATGAACCCTGTAAGGGCGCTACAATACTCGTATATGTAAAATTATCAATTAAAAATGTGGGATACCCATATCCACCGGTACTACATAGGTACAATTAGTTAATAATACCCTCAATAGCTGAAATTGTGAACTAGTCAAATGATATAAATAGGAGTGGTATTTCAATTAAAAGATCAGAGTTCACTGATACTTCCTACAGCACACATCGTTTTATTAATAACCATTAATCCCCAAAGTGGTGACCCCGACGTGAGAAAAATATAAAATTAAATTATAAAATAGAAATTATTTTTTTTAAATATTTACAATGTCAGCATAATAATGAATTTAAATGTCAATAAAAAAACTTATAAATAAAATGTCAGAAAAACTAATAAAATAAAAACATCCATTTAAATATTATCCCCATCATTAAAAAACTCATGCAATGAGTAAAAACATTTGGCAATTAAATACTTCTTCAGCTTATTATTGAATATTGTCTCCTTTTTTCATTCATGTTGGAATTTTATTATATATTTTAATCGTCATACAGTGTGTGCCTGAGGTGAACATATTTGATTTAGAGGGAGGTGGAGCGAGCTTGTCCTTATTGCGTAGGTTGCATGGCATTATTGTTGTTATTGTGTACAAACATGATTTTAATTAAATGTTGCTGGAAGATTGTTGCGCTGTTTCTTCTTCACAGCGCTAGAAAGCGGTCGATAATAACGTGTACACATAGTATAATCTCAATAAAATATATCTCAAAGGCTCAAAAGTATCAGAATCCAAAGTCATAAAACCGTTTTAAAAATGCAATAGATAAATCCCAGTCATTCCGGGACAAACCACGCAACTTCAGCGTGTCTCGCCCGGTCCCAAGACGGTGGGTTATCATAAATTTTCACTCGCACAGAGAGATAAAACATAGAGAGTGGGCAACCTACTTTTGGTGCTTTAAATTATTTAGGACCGCATCTTATCTAGTCTATCTTGCGGTCTGCATGATCTTTGGGATTTTCGGGACATATTTTAGATTCTATTATCATATCAATAATACTGCACCTTATCCAGTGACGATAAAGTCAAAATTAGATTGAATTTATCAGGCCAGTTTCACCGCACTTCGGTTATAAAAATATACCTACGCGGCGCGGCCCCGATTTTGGGGCCAATGGGGTGTCGCGAGAATGATGTGATGCATCTGAGGATAGTTCCGCGCCGCTCGCTGGACAATCCGAAAGCGTAGGTACCACGTACGACTGTCACTGTGTGCGTTATTTGGCGGTTCTGACAAATTTATCTAGCTTTGTTAGGGAGTAAGGCTTATGTACTTGTGCTATTATTTAATCTACGACTTTTGACAATTGCCATAATATTGTAACTGCATTTTTGTCGAGGCATACATAGTGTTTTCACGACTAAATGCGAGGAAATTATTTGTCTCATTTGTTAAAGGAGCGATTCGGATGTTTAAAAACACGACATGAACCAATTTCATTAATTTCCATTGGGAAACTAATGTTTTTTTTTATTAAATTATATTTATATTTTTATTTATTTGGGACAACAACAGCTATAACTTAAGCATGAAGTAACATAATAGTTTTATCATAACCGAAAAGCCAAAAACAGTTATCCTCGTTTTACAAAATATGAGTGGACTACAAGTACATAAAACATACATACTAAATAAATAAATAAATTAAATATCTCAGACATTCACACCAATTATCCAGTCCCAAACTAGGCAGAGCCTGTGGTATGGTTACTAGATAACGGATAGACATACTTAAATAAATATATAAACATCCAAGACTTGGGTACAAACATTCATATTCATCATACAAACATTTGCCCCTAGCGGGATTCGAACCCGCAACCTCCGGCGTGGCAGTCCGAAAGCTACCCGTTCCGCCACGGAGGTCGTAACATATACACACATACATATATAATATATATAAGGGTACATACACATATATACATATACTACTACTACTACACAAACTAACCAAATATTATACAATTTATGTGCTGAGGAACTTTAGTGTGTTTATTTATATACACAATGCCGAAACTCATAAATCTCATTAAATATTCTAGTGCACCAGTGCTTTTATGGATAGTTAAATGTAACAAAAACGTATACTTCGCTGACATTTTAATCTGTGCTTGTTTCTTCAACAAAAATACTTCTTAGCATCTCTGCGTAGGCGGAGTAAAACATGGTTACCCTTTTATCTGCACTCACTCTCTCGTCTCGACCCTCCCCGCGCCCCCCGGCTTGCCGGCCCCTCCGTGCGGGTAATTGTCACATTATGCCGCCTTTTGAGTGACACGTGGCTTTTTGGTGAGATTAATAGCTCTGTGGATTTCAGGGGCTTGACGCTTTTCAATTACAAGACTTTGTCGCGGAAAGGGTTTTTTGGCGAGGAAGCGAAAACGGCAGGTGATTGTAATATATCGTTTATGCCGTATGGTTCCCGGCTTAGAATAGGGCCACCCACAGTCTTTCCGTGGGTGTCCTCAAGGTGATTACGGGGTTGCACCAGGGACGGGCAGAAGCGTCTATTAAAATCGTGATCACCGGTCCTCCTGCCAAGCGTGGTGATTATGACAAATCTCCCAATGGACAGCCCACCAAAAATGCCATTCTATGAGGGAGGCTTATGTTCAGCAGTGGACGTATGATGATGAACAACAACAACGCTGGACGTCCATAGATAAAGGTACATTCCCACCTCTCTCTCCATCCCCCAACCCCCCCCCCCCCCCCCCCTCCCCCAACTCCTCTAGGCGAGGATCAACGGAGGTACGCAGCACATAACAACTACCAGTGAAGGTCGGGCGAGTCCCAAAGACTGAGTATACGCTACCTTGGGCCCAAGGCAAGTTAAATTAAAGAAGTAAAGAGTCGATATAGGAAAACAGTTCCCAGATAAATGTACAGTAGTGAATATATGACTTTCCGCGTCCATCATGCGGTTCTCGTATAGCGTGGACCATTTCAGGTTTGGATGGAAAGGTCCTGTTTATGATTCAGGCAGCGCCGCTGCGGTCGCCCCGCGACCTGACGGGTCCCATTAAGGGCACTCACACACTGTCGACAGGGCTTCTTGATATATCTTCAGTGATATTTGTATGTAAATAATATATATTTGTTAAACGTACACAGTCGCATAATCCTACTATCCTACTATATATAATATAATATTATAAACGCGAAAGTTTGTAAGTACGGATGGATGTTTGTTACTCTTTCACGTAAAAACTACTGAATGGATTTTAATGAAACTTTACAATAATATAGCTTATACATCAGAATAACACATAGGCTACAATTTATAAAGATATTGTGTGAATTGTCCAAAATATCAAGTAAGTAGGAAAAAATCTACCATCTGCGAGCTATTCTGGCGTGCGCTGCCAAAACCGCTAGAGTTACACATATGTAATGTATGATGGAAATGTTTATCTTAAATAGTCCTACAAAAAAGCTACTCGAAATACTAATCGTCCGCAGACGAAGTCGCGGGCACCAGCTAGTAATAAATTACAGGAAGTTTGAAAGAAGATGTAGTAACGAAGGTAGAGAATGTTACGTTGGTTTGAACATTTAGAGCCTATGAGGGAAAGAAGAGTCACAAAAGAGATTTACAGCGAGAATGTGGAAGGAATTACGGCTAGAAGTCGTCCTAGGAGGACGTTTGGTGACGTCCTCAAAGAGGCTGGGGTCCGCAGTGAGGTGAATCAAAGGAGGTGCATGAAAAGGTTGATGAATGTGAGTGAGGCTAGTAAGGTGTGTCAGGATCGCGCAAAATGGCGATGCATCGTCTCTGACTACCCTTCTGGGACTAGGGCGTGAGCATTATGTATTTATTGCGGAAGGCCTATGTCCAGCAGTGGAAGTCCAAGGGCTGAAATGATGTATGTATGTATGATTAGGCGCTTTGCATCCGTGTCGCTTCCGCGACAATATGTGAGCTCCCTTAGTGTTGGTTAGCGTGTCACTTGTGCTGAGCAATTTATAGCTTTTGAAATCTAGGGCGTGAGGAAGGTTACATTTACCCGTAGGGTTGAACCAAATCGAAATTGATCTATCAATTCACGGTAAGAAATTTACTTGACAATATTCGATGCATTTCTTGATTACGTTTGACCTCAACTTAATCAAATGCCAATGGAAATATTAAAAGCGTATGGCTCCCGGCTTAAAATAGCGCCACCCCCATTCTTCCCATAGGTCTCGTCAAGGCGACTAAGGGATTGCCCCAGGGATGGGCAGAAGCGTTCTCCTGTGTATATTAAGATCATTACTGCGATCACCAATCCGCCTGCCAAGCGTAGTGATTAATGTCAAATCTTCCAATGGACAGCCCACCAAAAATGTCATTCTCTTAAGGAGGCATTCAGTAGAAGTATTTCAGCTGATGTTGATGATTCACTGAGTAAAGTTTGCGATATTATATACTAATTATTATATTTATTATAAGTATTCTTATATATATATATATATATAGTTAAGTATTTAGATATTATGTAGTCTATTATGCACTTATTTTGCTCCCCTCGCTCTTACTGCCTTGTCTCACACCCTGTAAGGTTGGCTGGAAGAGATATCTTTTAGAGATAAGCTCACCTTTGTACACACTATTTATTATTGTATTTAGTTTTAAGATGTACAATAAAGAATATATGTATTTTGGCCCAAGATACTGTATACTGTAAGATAAATATATTGTAACCAAATCTACTATATTTTAGGCAAGGCAACAATAAACAACCCTTTATATATTATTTGATATACATATCTAATAAATAAAATCGTAAACTTCGCGTGTCTGTACATTGAAGATATTTGCAAAAAAAAAATTGGGGGGTCTAAGGATAAGCAACAGAACACATTTCGATCATTTTTGAAATTTTTGTCTGTTTGTCTGTTTATCTGTTTGTCTGTTTGTCTGTGAGTTTGTGCACGCATCACTTAAAAACTACTGAACGGATTTTGATGGACTTTTCACAAAAACATGGGGCTTAACTTAACTTAACATTTAGTCTTTATTTCATCGCAATCGGCTAACTCAATCAAAAGTTATAGACATTTTTAGTTTTCAAATACATTAGTAAGTAAGGTTATTATGCAATTATTGCATATAGTAGTATTTCCGTACTATTCAGATTGCGATGAGTTTGGATTACATTTGCAGCTGCGAGTAGGAGTAGGAGTGGGAGCGGGAGTGGGATTGAGAGCGGGAGCGGAAGCGGAAGCGGTAGTGGGAGCGAGAGCGGGAGCGGAACCGGAGCTGGACCGGAGCGGGAGCGGTTATGGTACCAGTGTAATTTGAGTGTTTGAAAATTCGCATGACTTTTGACTGAGTTACCCGATTACGATGAATTTGTGGTATAGGTATGCAACAAAGTAATGTTGGTCGGAATTTGGACTGCGATGGATTAGTTACAAGGACTACATTTGGAGAGACGAGGGAAAGAGGTTTGAGGGAAGAGTTGAAGGGAGAGCTGAGGGGAGGGTTGAGGGGAATGTTGAGAGGAGGGTTGAGGGGAGAGTTGAGGATCTAGGCCTGTACCTGGGTCTGGGCCTGGAATTGGACCTGCACCTGGACCTGGACCTGGACCTGGATATGGACCTGGACCTGAACCTGGACCTGGTCCTGGACCTGGACCTGGAACTGTACCTGGACCTGGGCCTTGATCTGGCCTGTACCTGGACCTGGACTGGACCTGGACTTGGACCTGGATTTAAAGTCTGAGTGGAAGTGGGATAGGGAGCGGAAGTGGGAATGGGAGCGGATCCTGTAGTCCACGCGAGCGGAGCCGCGGGCACAGCTAGTCTATATATATAAAAGAAGAAACTGACTGACGTTGTGCAGTAAAAAAATATAATTTTAATGGAGCTTATCGCTCTGCTTGTTCCGATCATTGCATATGACTCCCTGCGGGGAGTCTGTCTGTATCGCTGACGGCCCTTACTCAAGTTGTCTGACCCTCTTCCCCAGCTGTCGCCGTAACAAGGTTAGCTCACCTGCCCTGGACGGTACCCTGTGAATACTTTTTACTGCTATTTGCCTACACCTCATACCACAAAGCAAATAATTTTTCGGACCTCATAAGTCACCTCAAAGTTTTTACCAAATTCAAATTCAAAAACTTTATTGCGATACACAGGGGTTAGTGGTAGTATATTTGTATAATGGGCTCTGTGACCTGCCTTGGAGCATGCAATAATTATTACCAATTCTAGTGTACATAACGCTAAAAATCTTATTCATCTAATTATTACAATTTATTATTGATAAAATTATTATAAATATATTATGTAATTTTCTCATCATTCCCACACATACAAGTCAGTAATTATGTATTATGAACGCTATAATATTCCTCCATACAGTAAAACTCTTTATCAATTAAATAGAGTTGCAATCTTTTTTAAAATTGTTCAAAATCTGTACGCCGAATTTGGAAAGGCAGTCTGTTATATATTGTAGGCGCCTGTCTAAACAAACTGTTGCGGTATAGCGTGGTTTTTGATGGTCCTAGGACCAACTTATCGTTACCTATATAATTGACACTAATTTTTTGTTAAATTAGATAACAGATGACCATTTGATGTCTAACTAATAACCAATCAGTGCCAATCGTAAAGGTAAAAACTTTGAGGTGACTTATGAGATGACACGAGCGTTCTCAGTGATAGTTGAATCAGAAGTCCCTTTCTTCTCCGCATTTTCCCACTCGCGTAGCACTGGGATGACTATGGGCGTAGCTCTGACGTCACGGCGTAGCTGATACGTCATAGTGTAGCGCTACACAAGGTTCTACCGGTATGTCCTGTATTTCTTCTTATAATACCTTTTAACGGGCAAGCAAGCGTGTAGAAACGAGGCATGGTGTTGCAACAGCTCAGAAAGACTTAGAGCTGTTCTAGGGCTAGCTACATATAACGTAAGGTTGCCTGTTGGAGAAGAGAGCGATCGTAATATTAAATCTAAGAATGTCATGTGACTTCTCTAAGTGACCCTTCTCCCCAATTAGCATCACGTGATATATGGACCCCCCCCCCCCCCCCCCCAACTACGCCGTATCCTGATCAGTACGACGGAATTTGAACAGGAAATTCCTGTTCCTGTCACCTAACAACGTCAACAATAGGCGATTTGCCTCGGCGTGTATACACGAGGCTTAACAAGCCCGGGATCCCGGGATCTCGGGCCGCGGGACTGGCTTGGGATATTAAACGAGAGGTAAGGGATTCGATTTAGTTTCGTGTTGAGAAAATATTTAATGCAATTAAAGTCAAAATCATTTATTACATATGAGTACACTTATACACGTCATTTTTTTATCGACTACCGCTTCCTAGGTGTTAGCGCTGTGAAGAAGAAACGGCGCAACAAACTTCACGCAACACATCTTTTAAAAATCAAGTTTGCATACAATTAATAAAGATTTTGCGACATTTGCGATTTTGCGAGATACGGCCGTTTTAATTTTGACAGCTGTCATCCGAAATGAAGATCTCATCGAGGCCTTCCATTTTGGTAAAGACATCTCTCGTCTGGGGCCAGTAGTTTCCGAGATACGGCCGTTTTAATTTTGACAGCTGTCATCCGAAATGAAGATCTCATCGAGGCCTTCCATTTTGGTAAAGACACCTCTAGTCTAGGGCCAGTAGTTTCCGAGATACGGCCATTTTAATTTTGACAGCTGTCATCCGAAATGAAGATCTCATCGAGGCCTTCCATTTTGGTAAAGACACCTCTAGTCTGGGGCCAGTAGTTTCCGAGATACGGCCGTTTTAATTTTGACAGCTGTCATCCGAAATGAAGATTTCATCGAGGCCTTCCATTTTGGTAAAGACACCTCTAGTCTGGGGCCAGTAGTTTCCGAGATACGGCCGTTTCAATTTTGACAGCTGTCATCCGAAATGAAGATCTCATCGAGGCCTTCCATTTTGGTAAAGAGACCTCTAGTCTGGGGTCAGTGGTTTCCGAAATACGGCCGTTTCAATTTTGACAGCTGTTATCCGAAATGAAGATTTCATCGAGGCCTTTCATTTTGGTAAAGATACCTCTAGTCTGGGGCCAGTAGTTTCCGAGATACAGCCGAATTTGTTCTTTGAAATACTTTGGTTAAGTATTTTATTTAAGAATACAAAATTAATATTTATATTTAGGGGATGAACATTGAGCATGAATAAATCTTTATTAGTAATCTATTTTATTGTACATCTTGTATAAGGAAAATTTGAATGCAACTCGTACATTAACAATTTAAACAAAGTATTTTGTGCTAAGTTTTTTAATTTTTTTTACTAATTTCGTCTAATTTTCTTTAAGAATTCCTTTTTTTATACTATTCAAGTAAAACTTAAATTATTTGACAAAGTGACAAAGGTCAACAAAAGAAAATCGACTAATAAAATGCATGCAAGGATCAAAATCGTTCTTGAGTACGCTAGTGTGGCGCAAGCGATTTTACCCACACAAGCGCACGACGGACACGAATTTACCTAAACCTGAGCTACTCAAGGTTGCTACAGGCCTCTTAACATTAGTACCAGGCATCTTTGTCATTCAAATAATCGTTTATTTTATGTTCTACAATCTGGTTTATATCTATCTATCTATGTATTGTTAGATTTTGTTATAATGCGTGCTAGCAAATAGAACGTAACTGATAGTACTGTATATATCTAAAAATTACAACAATTAGTAATAATTATCTTCTTCTTATCCTTATGTAGTAGATATACCACGATCTCGCACGAAGCGTTTTACTTCCTCTTTCATAATGCGAACTGCTAACGAATGGAACTCACTGCCAGCTTCGGTATTTCCGGACAAGTACAACTTGGATCTTTTTAAAGGAAGTAGGCATTTTCTGGGTAAGCGCGCTCCACCTTCATCCTCATATACCATCAGATGAAACTGAGGTCAAGCAATCCTCAATACAAAAACTGAACCCATCAGCAATAAAAAAAAGTTATTTTTTAGTATATACAAGGACTACATACACATATTTAACGAATAAGTTAACGAATTAATAAGGTGACGAATTCCTGAAAGATGTTTCAAAGTATATTACTTGACATTTGTGAATTTATGACATTATTTATTGTTACCTATGTGACATTTTCCATTTTAGTCCCTTTGCTAAAAAAAAAGAGACTAAAATGGAAATGGGCCGGACACGTGATACGACAAACGGATGGACGATGGACGAGAGAGAGCACGGTGTGGTGCCCTCGGTACGCGACGCGCGCCCGGGGCCGCCCGCGCACGCGCTGGCGAGACGAGCTCGAGGACTTCACTGGCGTCGGAGCGCTCTGGACACGGCTGACTGCTGAAAAACTTACCTGGAGGAGGCTGGGGGAGGCCTTTGCCCATAAATAGGATTATCTGTAGTGACGAAGGACTTACCTGAAAATAAAAACATTAACTTACAAATATTAAATGACATAAACTAAGAATGACATAAAATGAACTATAACTATGTACAGTTTTATAATAAGTGAAGTGACGAATTCTACGAATGATAATTTATATCTACAGAAGGGCTAAAAATAAATGTGACATTAATTGTTAAAAACATTTTTGACTTGTAATTTTTGTTACCAATAAATACGATTATGATTAATTTTTCCTATTTTTATGCCGTAACGAGCTGTCGTCTAAAGACAAAGATGTAAACATGACAACACTACCCTTTCCTACCCCGTCACCCCACCCACCCCAAAACCCCTGTCTCATAAAGAGCGGCAACGCGCCAGTAACACAGCCTGTTATCCGGGTAAACGACCACCACACTGTACGGGTAAAGCCTTGCGTGGGGAAAGAAAAATTTTAGCGTCTCGTATTAGCATAATGATAGTGAAGCAAAATGGGCAAACATTATTTTAGAATGAAGTTCCTATTGTAATATTTTTATACTCATACTCCTTTATTTCAACCTTTTGGGACATTGAGGACTCTAGAACATACAATTTTGAATTTAAACTGCGACATAGTTTATGATAAATGATTTTATTTGTATTTTTATATACGCTGTTATTATAATGTACATTAAGTTACGACATTGTTATAAATCTCATACACGAGTTGTGTAGAATTGACATTTTGTACACTATATTTTTATCATCTTTTGACATTTTGTACACTATATTTTTATTATCTTTTGACATTTTGTACACTATATTTTTTATTATCTTTTGACATTTTGTACACTATATTTTTATTATCTTTTGACATTTTGTACACTATATTTTTATTATTTTTTACATTTTCTATACTATTTTTTAATATTTTTTGACGATCACATTAACTCTGACCTTTTACGTAAGTTAATCTATGTATTAAAATTTGTAATGTGAAATAAAGAAATCTAATCTAATCTAATCTAGGCTAAGTCGATATTGTTTTGTTTACAATTTTACATTTTGTTTCACATTTATGCATGGCTGGTGTTAACGCGAAACGCGAAATTATAGGCGATTTACCTAACTAAATAGACTTTCATCATCGTCATTATTATTTATTATTATTATTTATTTAATTTATTATTCGTATATAATAAAACATTTTCTTACAAAAATTTTCTCCCAAAACCGTCTAGACGGTTTGACTGGGGGATCATAGTCTCCTTATGTTTAATTGAAATTAATAATTAAATATGATGGAGTTAAATGCTTTCCAACAAATAATTTTTCAGCATTTTTTTAAATTTACGCTTGTTACACTCCATTCTAATATCCTCGGGCAAGGTATTAAGTAAATAAGGTAGGCGTTTTCTTATGGTTCTGTCGCCATAGTAATTACCCACCCTAGGTACGTCATACCTGCCCCCGGCGCTATATCAGCGCTTTGACGCCCACTGCTGGACGCCACCACACCAGGTCCTAAAACCACCGCATCCAGCGGCTTTCGGCCACCTTCTTCAGGTCGTCCGCCCATCTGTCGGCGGGACGTCCTACTCCAGAACTGCCCCAACAGCCGTACGTTCTGTGACAAACGTAACCCACCCACTGCCACTTCAACTTGCTAACCCTTTCGTTCTTCGTCTGATCTCCTCATTACGAAACATATCCTTCAAAGTAACGAGTATAACCCTCCTGAGCGACTTGAAACTTGTTGATCAGGCCCACCGTCAGTGTCCACGTTTCTTCGCCGTAGATCATGACAGGCAGGACGCTTTGATTAAAGACTCTTGCCTTTAAACTTTGTGGAAAGGGCGACATAAATTGGCGCAGTTTTCTTAACTAACTTGGGGCCGAAAAACGTCTCGGTAATAATTCTGCAACATATCATCATCATCATCAGGTTATTTTTGTCTCCACTGCAGGAGCATAACCCTCTCTCATCTTCCGGAGACAGACGGAGGATTTGGCGTACACTCCCCGCGCTGGCCAGACGAGTTGGGGAGGCCTGATTGATGTTTTATAATGTATTCCCTTAGTCGCCTTGTACGACATCCACGGGGAGAATTGTAGTGGTCCTATTCTACTCTACCGGAAACCACACGGCAACATATCTTAAAACTAACCAAAGCAGAGCTTGGCGTCTAGGGACCTTTGCTTGTAAGTCTAGGGGTAGCAAGGGTTGACCTACTGCGCCCTGAAGGTGGTATGTCAAGGGCGCGCTTAAGGGCCCTTTCATTAAACCGGCTCTGCCCTGTCGGCCGCCTAATAGCCCGGGCTTATGGTTATGGGCCCGCTGCGTGGCGCAAATTATTAAATTTTACCGCCCCATGCCACCACTGGCCGGCGATTAGCCAAAATAGCCGTTTTATTAAGGCCCGAGGTGCACAGCCCTCGTGTTTTACCGCCCTACGGTAGCTTATTAACACGAGCTACCAGGAAGGGTGAGCGTCATTCAAGTAAAACATCTTCAAAGTTCTTATAGTTATCTCTATTATTAAGACCGGTTTAATAATGAGAATAGGAACTCAGAAATTCGGAATAATTACACCATCAGCTAAGACTTGAGACAGAATCCGAACCGAATACTATTTTTACTCCATTGAAGAGTAAAAATAGTATTTTTACTCTAAAACCAGTTCTTGCGAAGTCCATTTCCTAATGCCATATCAACTCAGTTGCATTACCTGTGATGCCTGCATTAGATATATCTGTATCGTAAAGATCAGATACACGAATAAGGGTTAAACTTTACGAACTGGGGTTTACGTGTACGAACTGGGGTTAAAGTGTACGAATAGAAGTCAAATGGTGTCTACGAATGGCCGTCAGAGTGCACGCACGACGAAGGGCCTACTGCGTCAGCTTTTCGAATTAATATCTATCGAACTTAAATCCCGTTAAATATTATCTAAAGGTATATATGAGATCATTTGATAAGCGTTTACGCCTTAGAAAGTACAATATGGCTTCTTAGTTCGACGCCCCCTGGGGTGACGGAGTGCGATATCCAGTGTTCGAATTGGGGTTCGAGTGTACGAACTGGGGTTTGAGTGTACGAACTGGGGTTACGAGTTACGTACAATCAGGGGTTTTAGTGTACGAACTGGGGTTACGAGTTACGATCAAGGGTTTTAGTGTACGACCTTGTATTGATGATTGTGCCTTTGTTGCAGACGTTCCATACTTGGAGCTGGCCGAGCCGGACGAGGGTTACCACGGGCTGGTGCGCGAGAACGAAACGCTGGTGGAGGTGACGCCGGCCATCCGCGCGCGCGGCCCGCTGTGCTCCTTTCTCATCCTCAACAACAAGCATCATGGGGAGGCGCCCTTCGAGGTGGGAACCATACAGAATAAGTAATAGTAAGATATAAGGATCGGCACGCGCAGGATGACCCGAATACATGAAGAATGTGGAAGCTGCTGTATGTGGAGGGCGGAGGACCGGATGTAGTGCGTTCACTGGGGAAGGCCTATGTCCAGCAGTGGATGTCTAAGGTCTGATAATCACTCATATATGGATGATGAATTAATAGTACTCTTATAGTATAGAAGGCGCGAGACTTTACTCTTGCGTCACATCGCTCTCGCGGCCCTGAACGACTGGCCCCGGCAATCGGGGCCGCGCCCTATAGGTATATTTTTTATACTTGAGTGAGACAGGCTTCACACAGCTTGTGTTTCATCGTCATCAGCTTTCTTCACCCAGTCGGCCCTATCGTTCATATCATCGGGCAGCGAAGAACCTATGAAGATTTTATCGAAACCATTAATTTTGGTAAAGACACCAGTAGTTTAGGGTTAGTAGTTTCCGAAATATGACCGTTTTAAAGTTATTGTTCCAGCGTTTTTTGGAGAACAGTTTGTTGTGTATTGGTTTTTTGCAAAATAATGTATACTTCGAGCTTTGGTGTTTAGTAGTGATAGTATATTATACAACAAATGTTTGTGCGTGTGTACATTGTGATCGAAACATAAAGAAACGTGACTAAGTTGATCTTCTTAAAACAGTGAACTTCCTTACCTCAAACCTTACTAACGCATACTATCAACGTTAGTAAGAGAAAATCTGTATATATTGTTGCCTCGTGAACCAATGGTCTTTATAATCCTTCCTACTAATATTATAAACGCGAAAGTTTGTAAGTATGGATGGATGTTTGTTACTCTTTCACGTAAAAACTACTGAATGGATTTTACTAAAACTTTACAATAATATAGCTTATACATCAGAATAACACATAGGCTACAATTTATAAAGATAATGTGTGAATTGTCCAAAATATCAAGTAAGTAGGAAATACATAATAATTTGTGATAAGTTGTCCACGCGGACGAAGTCGCTGGCAACAGCTAGTATAATAATAATAAGCCTTTATTACTGTTAAACCATAATTTGACATAAATACTAAGTATTACATTTTATTAATGGCGATCGGTTTATCAAATAACAGCTTGTCCTTCGACAAAGGCCTCCTGCAAAGACTTCCACCTATCTTTGTCTCTTGCAATTCTGATCCACCCTGGACCGGCAATTCTTTTAAGGTCTTCTTCCTAACGTTTCATTTGTCCACCTTAAGATAAGATAAGATTTATTGTTCAAGTTGTGGTTTACAAATGTAGGTCTTACAAAAAATAAATTAATCCTCACAATCTACCCTTTGGGGCATACAATAATTAAAAGTACTATAAAATTTATTCTACATTTCAATATTTAAAATTACAATTTTATACAATATAAGTTATTTAAAATTAATCAATATGTCAAATTACTTCTTTCACCATCCCTGGGATACCACTCTCATACCATTACCATTCTAGGATACCATTCTACTCCATTTCTCATTTTTCTCTCTCCAATGGTCTTTACCAGTGTCCAAATATCAAAATCTGACGACCTCCGTGGCGGAACGGGTAGCTCTCGGACTGCCACGCCGGAGGTTGCGGGTTCGAATACCGCTAGGGGCAAATGTTCGTATGATGAATATGAATGTTTGTACCCAAGTCTTGGATGTTTATATATTTATTTAAGTATGTGTATCCATTATCTAGTAACCATACCACAGGCTCTGCCTAGTTTGGGACTGGATAATTGGTGTGAATGTTTGACATAAAAAAAAAATAACCACCTGCTAACTGCTCGGTTGGTTGTTTTGGTTACAAAAAAAAACATCACGTGATGGTAAAAGGACGCCAATGATTTTAACTTGTAGTTATTCTCAAGGTTCATTTCCTTGAGTCCAATTTATTTGTTCTCAATTTATTTAGTTGTTGTTTTATTCAGCTACTGATAAACATAGTCACATTTTGTAACTGGCTTCGAACAGGGAAATTGCATTTCCCATTTCGTAGCCAGTTACGAAATTTCGTTACCAAATGAGACGAAATGTTCCTCCTCGATACCTCCGTATTCAAACTCTAATCAGGCCTTGATACGAACACTATACTCGAAATTCTACACCGAATTGTAAAATCATAAAAAAGAAAACTTCAGTTTTTAAAAAAAAGCTTATTTCCAGCTTCAGTTATGTAAAAGTAACTTCGATTTGAATACACAAAACTAGTTATTAACTGTACAGACGGGCGACCTCGCTCCCATTCGAATAACGCTATGTTTGTCCACCATATTGTTTTAGTTCCCGACCCGAGACTCGCGACATACGTGCCGCTACACGCTGACTGCTCTACAGTTTTGATACAAAAACATCCTGTTTGTAATGGAACGTTCTAATATACGTTTGTATCGTGTTAATCATGCAGCAGAGACGCCTCTAACTTGATTTTTTAAATTTGTACCTTTTCTCAATTGAACGTCATGCTATTTTTGGTTTGGCTGCCAACACCATCATATCAGGTCTTAAACGTCCACTGCTGGACATAGGCTTTCCTCAATCAACGCCACCACACCCGGGCTTTCGCATCCACGTCCCACCCTTTTTTTTGTTGTCGCGGGGAAATTCCTACTACATACTCGCCTCGGAGGGACGAGAAAGGTCACGGGTGCCGTGAGATCCCATTGGGCTTGCATCTGGGTGTCGCCCCGCCGCTCGCACTCGGCGGCCCATCGTGGGGGGAGACGGACTCCCCCAGCACCCGGTGCCTGCAGCAGCAATGAGGCCCCCGCTCCGTACTCCCGCGTCCCCGATGACGAGGATATCGTGGCTGCATTCCTCGCCCCAGTCCAGAGGGCACTTGCTTTCAGTGTACCTCATCCCGTCCGCGATCTGGCGTCCTACCCTGCGTCATCCCTTTGTACTCGTAACAAACCATACAAGTGGAGTATCTCTCTATATGCTCTCTACCCACTATGCCACCTTTGAAACTAGTTTTTGCAATTCCGACCTATATTGGGACATTCCACCTTTTCGTCGAGTTTCCACTTTACCTGCACGTCAGTCGAGGGCGATAAGGGGAAAATTGGAAATGTCATCGTGTGATCGTTTTGTTCTATTTTTTTTATGTCAACCATTTCGTTTGATGGAAAATGTCCTCTATTCCCTCTACTTCAGTTCTCCAATTCAGTTGAATGTTGTGCTGACTTTGAATGGTTAGTAGTTTGTTTATGTTTTTAGATATACTAGCTTTTGTCTGCGACTTTGTTTGCTTAGCGTCGGCTAAGCGCGTCCTGCATCCGCGGGTACGTCTGCAGTAGCTGCGTTCAGCGTCCTGTATAGCGTTCAGAGAGATTTTTATAGAATAAAAGGAATAAAATACTTAACAATTTCTTTCTTGAAATCGCTTCATTTGCTTCGTTTTCTATGACTTGCTTGCGATTTGTCTTCGTCGATTTTATTATCTATTTTTAGGCTCACCTTAGGCACCGCCCACATCGCGCGCTGCGCCGAGTATAACAACGCTAAGTCGAGCGCCTTACGACATATTTTCGCGCGCTGCCAGCACATCAATCGCCGCTGCGCTCCGCCCACATATCGCGCGCTGTGCGGAGTAACAAATCGCTAAGTCGAGCGCGTTAGGTACATTTTTGCCTGTATTGTCGGTACTATCAAAGGCCTTCGCCAGCCGAGCGCTGTACGGATAATAACAACGCTAAGTCGAGCGCCTTAGAAACATTTTTGCTTGTATTGTCTGACAGTGGGAAGCACTAGATAATGAACGATGTATATATTTCATTCCAAACCAATAGTCATACGAAAACCAACGCTATTTGCGTCTCTGTAATATGTACATTTAAGGGTCAACAGCAGCAAAAACAGGTTTGTATTACCGTGTAAACTTTGCGGTTCACTTAGCAACACCATCTATTATTTATTTTGTTTTCGAGACGCAAATGTGTTTGTTTTCATATGACCATTGATTTTGAATGAAATATAGGTATTTTCGTTGTACTAGGAAATGATTTCTCTGTTACGAACGTAGAGCCTACCAACACCATTTTGGCATTTTTATTCGCTATCTAAACTCCAGCTCCATTTGCATGCGATTCATTCAACGTTAGACAATAAACTTGCTTGTAACGGCTGCCACACACGTCGCATGCAATGCATTACATGCATGCAACGCGGCAGTGCATATGCAGGTGTCTCTTGGCAGAGAATCATATCCTATCCTACTAATATTATAAATGCGAAAGTTTGGATATTTAGATGTTTGTTACCCAATTACGCTTCAACCACTGGACGGATCGGGATGAAACTTGGCACACATATAGGTTAGGTCGTGGAATAGGATATAGGATAGTTTTTATCCCGAATAAACATCTCATTCCTAAGGGAAAACAAATTAATCGTTAAAAGCAGTGAAGATGTGAAAATATCGAAGAAGAAGTCGCGGGCGAGAGCTAGTCTGCATACTCGTTTCGCGCTGAGTCAAGGCCGGATAAACATTGACAAAAATCTGCAAAAAAGCCTAACTTCATCTCCTCACTAGAAACGTGACCGCGAGGCACAAAGGGTGCCCAGGAGGGGCGCTTTGTGTCCGAAAATCGGCACGCGCGAGACTGAAGTAATTAAAGAGCTATAACCGTTCTATCTTAATAGGATTCATAGTCATATTCGATATTATAAAAACCCCTAAATAATAAAGATTTTAAAAAAGCACTTTAGATTTAAATGTATTTATTTCGCTAATATACCATAAAACAATATATAATATGATATACTATCTCAGCCATGAAAGGGATCGTCAATTGAATACAATAATAAACCTTATGTCATATAAAAATTAGAATAAAATCACATAATGGGTCCGATTCTGAAGACACACATTTAAAATTTGACAGCGCTAAAATTGGTTTCGTCTCTACCTTCATAATCCTGTGTGACAAGGATTGCAACAGTTTTAGTGCTGTCAAATTTTAACATTGTGCCTTCAGAATCGAGCCCAATGTCAAGATAATACAAAATAAAATAATGTCAGTATACAATAATGTACGTGTATATATCTTAAGAGAATTTTAGTTTTAGAAATTCATCAACAGAATAAAATTCATTATCCATCAATAGATTTTTCAGTCGGCGACTGAACGTTTCGTCATTTGTTTCGTTACGTATATGTGTTCACGTATATCGTTGTACGGAGAGGCTGATGCTCCTGTAGGTAAGTAGGTGATAAAATCTCTTCACTTGTGTGGAGTGTCTGGGGTGTGGTCTAAAGTGCGGCTTGAAACAGCCCTGAAAACTTACAATCTTAAGTAGAAATGTACACTTACAATATAACAGACAACATGCGGGTTGTATCCGCTTGCGCTCAAGTACGACTTAAGTAAGCAAAAGCAGGGAACAGTGCAAGTCAATAAGTTCGCCTGCAAAGTTTCGATCTGCGCTACCTAGCCAGTTTCCTCTTTGAACTAGTGGAAAACTACAGTTTTCTCCTTACACGAGTGGGAAAACTAGCCAACTTAAGTCTTCGCTGCAGGCTGGAATTGTAGTGAAACATTTCATGTTTTAAACTTGTTAAGAAAGTTTGTTTCCTTGTTGTTTAAGCTGAAGATACCACTATATTTAAATCCGTGTATAAGACTCGAAACTCTGAGGAAAAAGAAATATCTATAAGAAAACTGTATGTTTCTTTGCTGCAGCCCTTAGCCGTCCACTGCTGGACATAGGCCTCCGCCCTCCGCATCCAGTCGCTTCCAGCCACCTACTTCAGGTCGTCGGGGGCGTCCCACCCTGAAAGGAAAGGACAAAGTTATATCGCCAGTTAAAATTGAAAGACGTGTCCATGTGCATGTGTGTGGTGTGTGTGTGTGTGTGTGAAGGGGGGAGGGTGTGTGTGTGTGGGGGGGAGGGTGTGTGTGTGTGTGTGTCTGTGCAGCAAGTTAGTATTCAATTCATATATACTTTTAAATGGAATGCAATAAAGTTTACTGATTACTGATAAATGTAATATATGTACATACATACATATATGTATATATGTACATACATACATATATGTATATATGTACACACAAACATACACATTAACAAGTCTGTTCGCCTGACAATGATTATTCGGTCTCCCTGAACCGTGTCTCTCTACTGTATGTTACTGTAGCTTCTACCCCTCGATGATCGTTATTACTGCATTATATCCACTACTCGCATTGGAATAAGTGTTGTTTTCTTGTGCCGTATCTTTTTATCTGCGCCGTCCCGACCGTTTTATTGATACTGCGAACTTTGCCGCCGTCTGCTACCTCTTTGTTAACTCACGTCCGTAAGGATAAAGCTACGTGGCGCGGCCCCGATTTCGGGGCCAATCGGCCGTATGTCTCGAGAGCGATGTGACAAATTTGTGTGCCGCTCCTCATTCCGAAAGCGTAGGTACCAGTCCTTGACGACTAACTCGGAAAGTTTACAGTTTCAGCGGTTGTTTTTAACATAATCAAATTTTCATCGGAGTTAACTGAATCCACGACACTTTTTCCACTAAAATTACTTTGAAGTATTTTCCTATACTGTGTACAAGTATTTTATATTTTATAACATATACTGAAGGACATATATTTCATTCCAAATCAATAGTCCTATGAAAACAACGGTATTTGCGTTTCGAAAATAAAATAAATAATATGTGGTGTTCCTAAGTGAACCGCAAAGTTTACACGGTAATACAAACCTGGTTTTGCTGCTCTTGACCCTTACATGTACATATTACAGAGACGCAAATATTGTTGGTTTTCGTATGACTATTGGTTTGGAATGAAATATACATTGTTCATCATCTAGTGCTTCCCACTGTCAGACAATACAAGCAAAAATGTTTCTAAGGCGCTCGACTTAGCGTTGTTATTATCCGTACAGCGCTCGGCTGGCGAAGGCCTTTGTTAGTACCGACAATACAGGCAAAAAAGTGCCTAACGCGCTCGACTTAGCGATTTGTTACTCCGCACAGCGCGCGATACCTTGTACATGTTACCGAGACGCAAATAGCGTAGGCTATATCCGAGATTGCAGGTTTCCGCGTGCATTGAAACTGGCGGTATATAGCATCTCGCGTCTCCATGCGCCGTCAGCGTATGTTGGTCACGTTTATGTCTGCTAAAGATATTTAACAACAGATGTAATAAAAGTTGTTAACAGCGGTCAAAGTCAAAATCATTTATTGCATATGAGTACACTTGGTACATTTATACACGTCATTTTGTTATCGACTACCGCTTCCTAGGTGTTAGCGCTGTGAAGAAGAAACGGCGCAACAAACTTCACGCAACACATCTTTTAAAAATCAAGTTTGCATACAATTAATAAAGATTTTGCGAAGCTGGATTAACATTAGTACCAGGCATCTTTGTCATTTAAATAATCGTTTATTTTATAACAGGCTTTCTTACAAAGTTGTTTTTTAATGTGAATCTTAAACTTTCTGTCCGTCATATTTAAGATTTCCTCTGGTAGTTTGTTGTAGAAGCGTATACATTGCCCCGTGAACGATTTACTGACCTTACTTAGTCTTAACCCTGGTAAAACAAGTTTATTTTTATTTCTTGCATTATAACTATTATTGTCACAGTGCCTCAAAAAGAGAGATACATTTTTTTCTGACATATAAAATATTGTCTAAAATGAATTGACCAGCTACTGTTAATATGCTGACTTCTTTAAACTTTTCTCTTAATGACTCTCTACAACGCAGATTATAGATTGCCCTATCTGCTCTTTTTGCATTCTCATTAAAGTGGATATAAAAGTGATAGCATAGATTTCGGAAGACCCAAAGGAATGTTCATGATTAAAAGAAGCAATTTTTTGAACGAATAAGAAGTAATAACTAGCTTGTCTATCAAGGGGGCGAAGGAGGGGTTTAGACGTGGATTGTCTGGTCCATGTTATAGGTGATTGAAAATCAGCACCGAGCAAGTGGTTTCTGAGACTGGTATAGAAAGGGTGATATAAATAAATATCTCAGACATTCACACCAAGACCTCCGTGGCGGAACGGGTAGCTCTCGGACTGCCACGCCGGAGGTTGCGGGTTCGAATCCCGCTAGGGGCAAATGTTCGTATGATGAATATGAATGTGTGTACCCAAGTCTTGTATGTTTATATATTTAGTTAAGTATGTGTATCCGTTATGTGGTAACCATACCACAGGCTCTGCCTAGTTTGGGACTGGATAATTGGTGTGAATGTCTGACATAATTATTTATTTAATTACCGCTACAACCTCACAAACTTTACCTCTTTATAATATTCGTATAGATTCCTATCGTTCTACTCCTCTGTACAACATGCATATATACATAATGCTCACGCCTTGGTCCCAGAGGGGTAGGCAGAGACGATGGATCGCCACTTTGCGCGATCCGGACACACCTCACTAGCCTCACTCACATTCATCAACCTTTTCATGCACCTCCTTTTATTCTTCTCACTGCGGACCCCAGCCTTTTTGAGGACGTTACTAATTTGATCCTTGAATGTCCTCCTAGGACGACCTCTAGCTGTAGTTCCTTCCACATTCGCACTGTATATTACTTTTGTCACTCTTCTTTCACTCATACGCTCTAAATGTCCAAACCAACGCAACATACCCCTCTCTACCTTCGTTACTACATCTTCTCTACATAAAAAGCCTTTGAAATTAATGATTCGTGTGATGTTGTACGCAGATAATGGTGATCGATGAGAACGAGGCGCGGCTGCGCGTGCGCTACCCGCTCAACTGCGAGAAGCGACGCAACTACAAGTTTGACATCGCCGCGGTCGGCTGCGACGGATCCTACTCCAACACGTCAGTACTAACATACTATCTTACAATTAGTCCAATTGCCGTCTGGTTCTCGGCCGCCCCAAATCTTCCCGTGGGTATCGTCAAGGCGAGTAAGGGATAGCATCAGGGATGGGCAGCAGTGTTCTCCTGTGTATGTTAAGATCATTACTGCGATCACCAATCCACTTGCCAAGTGTGGTGATTATGGCAAATCCCCCAATGAAAAGCCGAAGATGAAGATGTTATGTTGCCGTGTGGTTTCCAGTAGAGTAGAATAGGACCACTCCAACTCTCCCCGTGGATGTCGTACAAGGCGACTGAGAGAATACATTTTAAAACATCAATTAGGCCTCCCCAACCCGTCTGACCAGCGCGGGGAGTGTAGGCCAAATCCTCCGTCTGTCTCCGGCACATGAGAGAGGGTTGTGCTCTTGCAGTGGAGACAAAAATAACCTGATGATGATGATGTTCAGCAGTGGACGTATCTAGGCTGATGATGATGATGATCAATTAGTCCAAAGCCAGGACAGGTCTGGTTAAAATTGATAAAGCGGCACTTGGTTCAATATAGACGATTATTTGGTGGATTTGGATGGTATAGTAATGTGGGACGATCTTCGTCAGGCGGCTGGTAGTGACTGGATGATGAGAGCCGATGGTCGGGTTCAGTGGCGCGCCTTGGGAGAGGCCCATGTCCAGCAGTAAACTCTAGATGATGAATAGAATAGAAAGACTTTACTTGGCGAACACAAATACAACACAGAATTAAAATTGACGACATAAATATGAAAAAAAAGAAGCAAACAAATTACATAACCGTTAAAACAAAACAGATAAAATCACACAGTGTTGTAGTGTGACGCCAAAAGGGTCTCCAGCTCAGCTTATGCTGTAGCAAGAGCTGCAGCGCTGATTTTCAGTGAGGCTACCAAATGATGAGGCATATTCTAATGTTCTTTTTCGAGTTCTGTAAAATATTTCTAACTCAAAATGTACCTTATAAATATTTTTGTGTCCCAAAATGGCGTTTAGCTATCTTACTTTTCCGCTATTTTTATTTATTTTTGTAATTTAAAGTACATTTTCTAACCGAGAGTAAAGTTTTACTTGGTTTTCGATAAGTCAAAAAACATACAAAAGGGACCTGTGAACTGTCCCTGGGTTGACAATTACTCATTAAGTCGCCAAGATGTTGATACAGCGTGAAGACTTCGCTCCGGACACGTTCCATTCAATAAGTTCGCAAATTTGATGGGAATGTTCCCATCACCAATTGCGTGATGGAGGACGCTTACCATGTTTCTGTAAATGTGTTCCACTACTTCATAACGAAGGCTATATTTGACAGTGAAATATTTTGGTAAATAAGCGTCTCTAACCGTGCATTGGCCTTCCCTCTGTCTGTTTTAGCTGTGAAATTGTATAAAATTGCTATTAGAAATAGACAGAATTATAAAATAGCAACACGTACAGATGCGTTTAAGGATCAAATGAGTGACGTCCTTAAAAAGGCTAGGGTCCGCAGTGAGAAGAATAAAAGGAGGTGCATGAAAAGGTTGATGAATGTGAGTGAGGCGAGTGAGGTGTGTCAGGATCGCGCAAAGTGGCAAACCATCGTCTGCCTACCCTAGCATTATGTAAGTATGTTATAGATGCTTATGACTAAGTTTAAAAGAAGAGTGTATTCACCAAACAAGACATTTCCGTCGACAGTGTCCCAGTGCATATAACGGTGACCGACGTGAACGAGTTCGCTCCGGTGTTCACGCAAGCCGCGTACGTGAAGGCGGTGGACGAGGGGAAGGAGTACGACGAGATCTTGCGCGTGGAGGCCACGGACCGGGACTGCACGCCGAGATACGGCGACGTGTGCAAGTACGAGATACTCACAGACTCCAGCCAGCCGTTCACCATCGACAACGAGGGTTAGTACAGAGAACGAGGTACCATTATCGCGCGACACTAAAAACTAAGATATGATGCGTTTATAGTGCTTCTAGGGCCGGCCCAAATGTCCCATTTCATTTCAAAGGCAGAGTTGGACAAAATGCAATCGCGGCTTTCTCATATTCCCATAACTTTATTGGTTCAAGAACATATCGATGTAGTTATTTCTACAAGCAGTATACACTATATAAGTCTGACTTCTTAACTAGCATACATGCAACCTAGGCATGCAGCTATGACCCCAAAATGACAGTTTGACATAAAAAAATTAGTATAAATATAAGAATCTCAACAAAAAAGGTGTTTTAATAGAAACAAACCGATCAATATTATCCCACTGTGTATTTTCCACTACGAGAAATTGGCACAATTATTGTGCTCTAAACACGATACAAAACGCATTAAAAAAACAGTCAGAGAATTATTACCCAACTCTGGGCAAAGGGCCAGGGAAATAGAAGATATTGTAGGAAGTAATCGTTTTGAGAAATTGATGATTTGATTGTGGAGAAATTTACACCTGAGATTTTCAAAACAAGATATAAAGTCATTGTAGACCAGAAATGCAATTTTCTATGAAGAGCTGCTTGAATATGTACTTGAAAAAAACATAGTAGATGCCCTCAAATACTTTTCTGCAAGATGTCCTTTGCTGATACACTTTGAATAGTCTCTCAGAGGTATCTGCTGTTTTGTATTTTACTTTCTCACTGTGTGTCTGGTAATGTTTAGGTGTGATCCGCAACACGGAGCCTCTGGACTACGAGAAGGCTCACAACCACATCCTGTCAGTGGTGGCCTACGACTGTGGCATGATGCAATCGGCTCCCGTGATGGTCTCCATCAAGGTCAATAAACCCTGCCGGCCCGGCTGGAAAGGTAAAGCTACTGATTAAAGTTTTTCTATGTTGCTAAGGAAAGTTTTCTAATATTGGAACTGGACCGAATTCCTTCGGAAAACGTAAAATCCTAATGTATTGCTGTAACAGGTTCATATTTAAATAAAGTTTTCATAGATTTTTTAGTCAAAGTCAAAATCATTTATTGCATATGATTACACTTGGTACATTTATACACGTCATTTATCTACTACCGCTTCCTAGGTGTTAGCGCTGTGAAGAAGAAACGGCGCAACAAACTTCACGCAACACATCTTTTTAAAATCAAGTTTGCATACAATTAATAAAGATTTTGCGAAGCTGAATTAACATTAGTACCAGGCATCTTTGTCATTCAAATAATCGTTTATTTTATAATAGGCTTTCTTACAAAGTTGTTTTTTCATGTTAATCTTAAACTTTCTGTCCGTCATATTTAAGATTTCCTCTGGTAGTTTGTTGTAGAAGCGTATACATTGCCCCGTGAACGATTTACTGAACTTACTTAGTCTTAACCCTGGTAAAACAAGTTTATTTTTATTTATTAGTGTTAGAAACTTTCTGCTACTATTTCAATACAATAAATTGAGTGTAGTCGACAAGATGGTCATATGATGACAAGATGACATCACTCAAAGTATCTTTTGTGACAAGATTTACTGTAATATCTCAGGTATTGTTCAGCTGGTTATTATGTATTTGTCGGTACAGGCGTGGCGGAGCGCGTGGACTACGCGCCGGGCACGGGCCCGCTGGCGCTGTTCCCGGCGGCGCGCCTGGAGGCGTGCTCGTCCGACGCGCGCTGCCCGGGCGTCACGCGCATCCAGGCCGCCGTGTCGCTGCAGGCCTCGCGCGCCGGCACGGGCTGCGACAGGGACACGTACTCGCTGCACGCGCAGAAGAGCATCTGCGGTAGGTACCAACGACGGCCTTTAAAAGGGGCCAGAGGCACCCGAATGAGGAGTTTGAAGTGTTCAGCAGTGAAAAACGATGAGCTTCTTCAATAATTTTCAAGCACAGAAATATCTCGAGCCTCCACGCTCTTCGAACTCTGTGCTATTATCTCAGTGGTGGTAATAATGTGACGTGATGAGAGAGAATGACTTGGGTGTGTAATTGTCTGATTAATTTGTTGCATTGCTGGACGTAGGCCTTGCCCAATGAACGCCATTTCTATGTTGTTATGTATTCTGACAGCACAAAGCAATATGAATATGGTATATATCAGCAGTACACATCAAAAAGTTGATAGACGATGATACGTATATGCGGCAAAGAGGATATCAGATCACACTGACCTGAACTTGTGAAAACCTCTTGCTTCTGTAAACTGAATATTCAAATACTATATTTCTTATTTCAGGTTTGGAACCCAGCACTATAGATCTCCTACCAAGTCCTGGCGCTGGCAACGAATGGGCGAAATCATTGAAACCTGACTTAGGTGAATATTTTGATATCTTTACTGCTTACTTGCACATACCCGTTTTTGAAAATAATCGGTTTAAAATCGTAAGAGTTCAGTTTGGTAATTTACTTTTATTATATTAATTGGTATTTGGAGTAAATGTAATCTTATATTACCGGTATTAAAGATGAATTTAAATTTAAACGTGTCCAAATGTGTACTTATCTAGACGATTTACTTATGTTTTACAGCTCGTTGTCTTTTTAAATATTATCATAGATTATTCTTCTAAAACCACATTACATTGTGGTTAGGTAATATTCTGCAGCCAAAAAGAGCGTTAAAAAGAGTCGGTCATCTGTTATCTAATTTAATACCCAATTAGTGTCAATCATGAAGGAAAACACTTTGAGGTGAAACTACGAGCTACGAACAATTATTTTGCTTCTAATGAGGTGTAGGTGCGTATTTATTTTGCGCATCAGTGGGCTACACTCGCACAGGAGGTGCATGGGGGTTTCCTCTGCTTCCTCACAGAGCCTGCACACTCCTGTGGTTCGGAGCTTGAGGTTGAACATGTGCTTGTTCAGACCACAGTGTCCTGTGAGGGCTCTCACTACTATGCGTAAATTATTTCTGCTAAGCGCTATAGCTTCTTGAGCAGACTTATGATTAGTGCTTTGGAGTGGTTCAATCCTGGCGTGCAGTTTCAGTGGTTGATGGATTGCTCTAGGCAGAGGTTTCTGAGCATTAGGCGTGCCAAGCTTATAGGAACACCACAGCATAGCTCTGGACCGCATAGCGTTCCTCTGCCTCCCGCCTTTGCGGGGAGGCGATCCATCGTCTTTGCCTACCGCTCTGAGACTAAGCCGTGAGCATTTTGTATGTATGTAAGTAGGACTAGAAAAATAAAAGGCTGTGACGTGATTTCCAGGCCACGACGGCGAGCAGATGTTCGAGTTCGACGGCGCGACGTCGGCGGTGGTGCCGGAGGCCGTGCTGCCGCACGCGCTGACCAGCAGCTTCGGCATCTCCACGTGGATGCGGCACGCGCCCGCGCCCGGGCAGGACAAGCACCTCAAGGAACACGTGCTGTGTCTAGCGGATGACCACAGTGAGTGCACTCGTCTTACATACCCGTAACGGGCAACCCATACCACACATATGTCGGGCTCTATCCCGACTGAAACCCTGCGGCGGCCATCTCCGGCACAGCTTGAGGGCTCCAGGACCACCAAAGGCATACACGCTGTCGGCGGCCCATCTCGGGGGAGACGAGGCTCCCCCTTAACACCGTTTGGTGCATGCAGCAGCAACGAGGCCAACCCCTTGCTGCCCCCGCTCCTTGCACTCGCGCCCCAGTGGACGCAGTCGCCTTTTACGACAGGCTGGGGATACTGTGGCTGCATTCTTCGCCCCAGCACACAGGGCACGCCACCATTCAACTTACCTACAAGAATCACCTACTAATATTACATCATCATCAGGTTATTTGTGTCTCCACTGCAGGAGCACAGCCCTCTCATCTGCCAGAGACAGACGGAGGATTTGGCCTACACTTCCCGCGCTGGCCAGACGGGTCGGGGAGGCCTGATTGATGTTTTATAATGTATTCCCTCAGTCGCCTTGTACGACATCCACGGGAAGAGTTGAAGTGGTCCTATTCTTCTCTACCGGAACTAATATTACATGCACGTAAATAATAGTAGAACAGGCTACTGCATCCACGCAATCGAGAAAGGGACAACATTGTACGTCAACGATATAAGTATCTAGTATCTCATTTAACTATAGAACAAAAACATATTGCAATTAGTATGTTTCCGCGTGTAGTTACTCTTTTACTTGCACAGCGTTGACTGTCTGTATGTTCGCAGAAATGAACCGTCACCACTACGCACTCTTCGTCCGCAACTGCCGGCTGATCCTGCTGCTGCGGCGGGACTTCGGCGACGGAGACCTCAACATCTTCCGCCCGGCTGAGTGGCGCTGGAAGATACCAGAGGTAAATCTTCGTCCAGGCTTAATATATTCTGTGTGTGTTAAAATTCCAGCCAGATCATGTTTCAAAAGGCAAGGATGGCTCTGCATAATGCTGTTCTGGTTCCTACGCTGACGTATGGTAGTGAATGTTGCGTGTGGCAGAAGAATCATAAAAGCAGGATACATGCGGTTGAGATGCGGTTTTTAAGAAAAATATGTGGAGTGAAGTTAAGTGGCAGAGTGAGGAATTCAGTGATACGTGAGAAGTGTGGTCTGAAAGAAGTTGTATTATAGTAACGAAGGTAGAGAAGGGTATGTTGCGTTGGTTTGGACATTTAGAGCGTATGAGTGAAAGAAGAGTGACAAAAGTAATATACAGTGCGAATGTGGAAGGAACTACAGCTAGAGGTCGTCCTAGGAGGACGTTTAGTGACGTCCTCAAAAAGGCTGGGGTCCGCAGTTAGAAGAATTAAAGGAGGTGCATGAAAAGGTTGATGAATGTGAGTGAGGCTAGTGAGTTGTGTCAGGATCGCGCAAAGTGGAGATCAATCGTCTCTGCCTACCCCTCTGGGATCAAGGCGTGAGAATTATGTATGTATGTAAGTAAAGAGTTTATCCATCTATTCTTTATTGCATACATTTTAAAACTAAATACAGTTACAAATTTTGTGTACAAAGGCGAGCTTATCTCTAAAAGAGATTTCTTCCAGTCAACCTTACGGGGTGTGAGACAAGGCACTAAGAGCGAGGGGGCAAAAAGTGCAACCTGTTATTATAAATCTTATCTTTACAATAACAAAAAAACGGAATAAGCATGTACGAAAAGGGGAATCTTATTACTCAATATCATCTATCACTGAAAACCCCAAAGTAACACGCGGATCGCTGGCTCTGGACTTGTCTTTGAATTCTCGACTAGGCGAACAAAATTGACCTGTAATTTCCTTCAACCTCATTTTGTGTGACCTGTAATTTTCCTAAACCTCATTTTGTGTGACCTGTAATTTCCTTCATCCTCATTTTGGGTGACCTGTAATTTTCCTAAACCTCATTTTGTTTGATCTGTAATTTCCTTCAAACTCATTTTGGGTGACCTGTAATTTTCCTAAACCTCATTTTGTTTGATCTGTAATTTCCTTCAAAATCATTTTGGGTGACCTGTAATTTTCCTAAACCTCATTTTGTTTGATCTGTAATTTCCTTCAAACTCATTTTGGGTGACCTATAATTTTCCTAAACCTCATTTTGTTTGATCTGTAATTTCCTTCAAACTCATTTTGGGTGACCTGTAATTTTCCTAAACCTCATTTTGTTTGATCTGTAATTTCCTTCAAACTCATTTTGGGTGACCTGTAATTTTCCTAAACCTCATTTTGTTTGATCTGTAATTTTCTTCAACCTCATTTTGTGTGACCTGTAATTTCCTTAAGCCTCATACGGTGTGGTCGGTCCGCAGGTGTGCGACAACGAGTGGCACCACTACGCCATCAACGTGCGCTTCCCCAACGTGGAGCTGTTCGTGGACGGCGAGCCGCTGCGCGCGGGCGACGGCGGGGGCGCGGGCGGGGGCGGGGGCGGGGGCGGGGTAGGCGGCGGGGACGGCAAGGGGCCCGAGGTCATCGACGACTGGCCGCTGCACCCCGCGCACGGAATCAACACCACCATGGTCGTCGGCGCCTGCTGGCAGGGTACGTGGGGCCAGCACTACTAGACATAATATTTTGAACATAATCTTCCTTAGAAAATGTCCAAAGTTCTGCATGACAATGAATAGGGGTGGAAAGGTTGGGGGGGGGGGGCTTCATCGACGTACGTGCCCGTAATTATCTTCTGTTAGACGATCTAGTGCCAACGGTGGCTGGCATCAATCACTAGGTATTCTTAATAAATCGGTTCACGATAATCACGTCGTAGGCGTGGCGACGGCGGTCGCCGAAGAGTAGATTAACATTACGAGCGATTTTTGTTCGCCGCGATTTTTCCGCGCGGATTTTTTTCCGCATAAGCGGCGCGGCGCGGTGAAATCTGCAGCAAGACACCGATTTGGTTGCGGATTTTTTTTCCTTCCTGATATTTAGAGCATATGAGTGAAAAAAGAGTGACAAAAGAAATCTGAAGGAACTATAGCCAGAGGACGTTCCAGGATCAAATTGCTGACGTCCTCAAAAAGACTGAGGTCCGTATGAGAGGAATAAAAGGAGGTGCATGAAAAGGTTGATGGTGAGTGAGGCTGGTGAGGTGTGTCAGGATCGCGCAAAGCGGCGGTCCGTCGTCTCTGCCTACCCCTCCGGGAGCAAGGAGTGAGATTTTTGTTTGTGCGTTGCAGGCACCGAGGGCGACATGAAGCACCACCTGCGCGGGTGGCTGGCGGGGCTGGGCGTGGCGCGCGGGGCGGGGCAGCCCCCCGCCGCGCTCGCCTGCGTCGCGCGCTGCCGGGAGGGCCTCAGCCTGGCGCCGGACCTGTGTAAGTACCTCACTACCACAGATAATGCACATCTATTGATATATTTTACTTTTTTTTTTAAATCTTTATTTGGTGAGGGTTTTTTCTGTCTAGAAAATGTCACCTTCATAGTATTTAAAATCGTTCACGGGGCAATGTATACGCTTCTACAACAAACTACCAAAGGAAATCTTAAATATGACGGACAGAAAGTTTAAGATTCACATTAAAAAACAACTTTGTAAGAAAGCCTATTATAAAATAAACGATTATTTGATTGACAAAGATGCCTGGTACTAATGTTAATTCAGCTTCGCAAAATCTTTATTATTTGTATGCAAACTTGATTTTTAAAAGATGTGTTGCGTGAAGTTTGTTGCGCCGTTTCTTCTTCACAGCGCTAACACCTAGGAAGCGGTAGTCGATAAAAAAAATTAAGTGTATAAATGTACCAAGTGTACTCATATGCAATAAATGATTTTGACTTTGACTTTGATTAACTAATACAAAATAAATAATCATTACATACAATCTCTGCCTGATACCTTTCTGTAAAAATGTATACATTGACCTGGCAGTCTGCGAGGTGGAGAAAGCCAGGACATTGTTATCAATGCCCACCTCACAGCCTAAGTTAATAGAGTTAAAAAACTGTAACCTTTCAGCTTCGTAATTCTTTCGTAATTCGTTCTTTCATAATTTTACTTTGTGGTGTTTGACAGTGCCACTTTATCGCAGTTTAATTGTATAATGTAGAAATTGATTGCTTGTGTGAAATGGATAAAAAAAATCGACTGAACATCGTCATACCAAGAAGGAAAATAATTATTCGCACCTCATAAGTCACCTCAAAGTTTTTTACCTTCATGATTGACACTAATTGGGTATTAAATTAGATTTTTTATTAGATAATTTAAATTAAGCATTATGCTACACTACTCCATGTAGTGGATATACACAAATTGGGGTTTGTTTTGAATTGTACTACTATATGCTTCTCATTATATCTCAGTTGGCAATAAAATCACCTCAAATATGTAGTCAATAGAGCCCAATATTAAGGTTAACTACTGAGTTTTCTGAATTACAGTAAAAGATTAATAAAGAATAATATTTTCATTGATTTTGACCCACTCATCCAGCTGGTATATTTATTTTTACATTTAATTTTTAATAAAATGTAATAAACTGTGATGCGGCCGTACACAGCTGGCGCAGGCGCTCGTGCAACTGCAAAGATATTTATAATGTAGTCGCGAGCAATTAACGCACAATGTAAAATGGTTTTGTCTCGCCAGATCTGAAGTCCGTGTCGGTGGAGGGCGACGGCGTGGCCGACGTGGAGACGCTGCTGCGGCGCGTGGCCTACGGCGACGCGCGCGCCGCGCCCACGCCGGGCCGACGGAACGTGCACCTCGCCACCACCATTACGTGAGTGCCATCGTGAGCTGGACTCACAATGCCCGCTACTCAATTCCACGTGCGATGTCATTATCGGTCGACTCCCCTGGATATGTAGGCGTATGATGAAAATCGTTATCGCTGCGACGAAAACCTGTTTAACTCCAATATCTTCACAGTCTCCTAATATTATGAATGCGAAAATTTTGATATTTGGATGTTTATTACTCAATCACGCGTATGGGATGAAACTTGGCACACATCTAGGTTAGGTCCTGGAGAAGGATGTAGGATAGTTTTTATCCGTAAAAAAACATCTCGGTCCTCCGGGAAATATACAATAATTTGTGATGTTGTCCTACGCGGACGAAGTCGCAGGCGACAGCTAGTCAACAATAAATTATGAAAAGTAATGAGAAACGTATATATATATTCTTTATTGCACAAATTTTAAAAGTAAATACAGTTACAAATTTTGTGTACAAAGGCGATTTTATCTCTAAAAGAGATCTCTTCCAGCCAATCTTACGGGGTATGGGACAAGGCACTAACAGCGATGGGGCAAAAAGTACGTACCTTTTGAAGACGATATAGATAATACTTTTATGGGTATTAAAATTGATGTAAATGTTATATTTTCAATAATAAGTATTAGTCTTATACATCTGTGGTTCACTAAAGTAGAAAGTTGGCAATGTGCAATGTTTGTCGTTCAAAAGTATAAAAGATTGTATCGAGTCATAGCCACTTATTGTAAAATTAACCATAGGGCTATTATAACGTTGGGGCCGGTGCGTCGGAGAGTGGCCACTACTGAATGTAATTAATTTTTTATGTTTATGTAATATGTATTTTCAAACTTTCTTAAAAGTAGGTACATTTCTTTATCAAATTTGGTACTAAACACATTATACTTGTCCTTTCGGTTACTCTCAGGTTGACTGGAAGAGATCCCTAAGTGGGATAAGTCCGCCTTTGTACACATTTTAATTCCTATTTTATTATTGTTGTTTACATATATACATGCTGAAAATGACCATAACATCTTAAAATGACCACTTCTTCAATTGAACACATCTTTAAATGACAATTTCGTAAAACGATAACTCAGTACAATGACCACTTCTTAAAATGACCACACCCGTAATGAACGTCTATAATAATCCTCCATCTGTCTCCGGCAGATGAGAGAGGGGTGTGCTCCCGCAGGGGAGACAAAAATAACCTGATGATGATAATAATGCGGAGCCGAGTGTCCATAACGTGTCGCGTGGTGCAGGTGCGACAACGGGCGCGTGGTGCGCGCGCGGCCGGCCGAGTCGTACATCATGGTGCTGCAGCCGCAGACGCCGACCATCGCGCTGGCGGGCGCGGGCGACGCGGCGCGCGACTACGCGCACTTCCGCCGCGGCCTGCAAGTGTTCCCCGACCTGGCCGTGCGGGTGCAGCGCGGGCAGCGCGGGCAGCGCGGGCAGCGCGCCGGCGCGCAGGACCGAGGTCGGTACCTGCCCCTGCCTCTGCCTCTGCCTCTGCCTCTGCCTCTGCCTCTGCCTCTGCCTCTGCCTCTGCCTCTGCCTCTGCCTCTGCCTCTGCCTCTGCCTCTGCCTCTGCCTCTGCCTCTGCCTCTGCCTCTGCCTCTGCCTCTGCCTCTGCCTCTGCCTCTGCCTCTGCCTCTGCCTCTGCCTCTGCCTCTGCCTCTGCCTCTGCCTCTGCCTCTGCCTCTGCCTCTGCCTCTGCCTCTGCCTCTGCCTCTGCCTCTGCCTCTGCCTCTGCCTCTGCCTCTGCCTCTGCCTCTGCCTCTGCCTCTGCCTCTGCCTCTGCCTCTGCCTCTGCCTCTGCCTCTGCCTCTGCCTCTGCCTCTGCCTCTGCCTCTGCCCCTGCCCCTGCCCCTGCCCCTGCCCCTGCCCCTGCCCCTGCCCCTGCCCCTGCCCCTGCCCCTGCCCCTGCCCCTGCCCCTGCCCCTGCCCCTGCCCCTGCCCCTGCC
Source organism: Esperia sulphurella (assembly GCA_947086405.1). Lineage (NCBI taxonomy): Eukaryota > Metazoa > Arthropoda > Insecta > Lepidoptera > Oecophoridae > Esperia > Esperia sulphurella. The sequence continues at coordinate 377,580 of OX352281.1, read as the reverse complement.
CCTGCCCCTGCCCCTGCCCCTGCCCCTGCCTCTGCCTCTGCCTCTGCCTCTGCCCCGGCCCCGGCCCCGGCCCCGGCCCCGGCCCCGGCCCCGGCCCCTGCCCCTGCCCCTTCCCCTGCCCCTGCCTCTGCCTCTGCCTAGCTATACAGAGGTCTAATCACCAGCCGGAGCCTGGCTCCTTGTCTGAGATTCCCTGTTCTGTGGACCTAAAGAAGGTGGCCGGAAGCAGCTGGGTGCGGAGGGCGGAGGACCGGGTGTGGGGGCGTTCATTGGGGAAGGCCTATATCTAAAGGCTGACATGATGATAATGATATTTTATTAAACAGTAGTACAAAAAAGGCTCATCGCGCATCGGAGATATTGCAGGGTCTTCGGCTGTCTAAACAACAGTTCTTTGAATCCGGGTCGACCGCATTCTTAACGATACCCACTTAACGCGCCACGCCCAGACCTTTTTACATTTGTACGAGTGCCTTTGTACACAGTTTAATTCCTATTTTATTATTGTTGTTGTTGTTATTTTTGGTACAATAAAGCGTTTACATACTTACAGACGGCGGCGCCGCGCGGCTGGACTCGTGCGTGGTGTCGGTGTACCCGGCGCTGAACCCCGACCACGAAGCGCTCTCGCTGCGCGCGGCGGCCGCGCTGCCCGACCGGTACGACATACGCGCCGCCGTCACCCGCGACGGCGTCATCCTGTCCGGCGCCGACACCGCCGCCAACTACCAGCAGGTATGTTCCTGCCTCTCCAACAACGATCGTATCAAAAGAATGTCTATTTCTATAATCTATATTATCACCAGAATGTTTAGACGAAGTTGTATAGATTGGAAGCAGAATGGGCCCTAGGTGCGATCCCTGAGGCACTGTGGTGTATGATATAGAGTGGAAGAAGAATGGGTCCTGGGTGCGAGTCCTGAGGCACTGTAGTGCATGATATAGGCTGAAAGCAGAATGGGCACTTCAATACCGCGTTAAATTCTTTCAAATAGATCGTACAATTATTATTTAGTTGTGATTGACTCGATCAAATGCCTTGGAAAAACCAACTTTAATAGTTTTAAATTTTTTCTTCTGTAATATTGTTATCGAGTTCTCTGGCCTGTAAGTGTTATCCTAATTTATATATTTGAAACGTAACCAAAGCAACTGTGTTTAATTTGTATGCAAGTATATGTGTTAACTCAATCGAATGCTTCTCAAAAGTCTTGTAATTCGTTAACATAGGATTAACCGAGTTTAGGTCGTGCGTGGTATTTTTTAATGACTAAATATATGTAACAGGTTCTGCGCGAGATCGAGTACAGCAATAAGAAGCCGGCGTACTATCTGAACCGCGTGTTCAAGCTCACTTGCTCAGAACTCAACGGACGCTTCACCAGCAACGAATACGTGCAGACCGTCAGTATCTACATCACTACTGCCTATACATATATCTACATTATATACAGAATTATTAGTAAACATTTGAATCTGTTCATGTGTTATCAAAGTATAATCTTAGAACAGAAACCCAATGATTTTCAAAGAATTGGCACTTTTTTTGAAAACAGTAGTCGGCGTGCAAACATAGACGATCGAGAGAGACAACATTATAACGTTAGCAATATAAGTGCTTCTCTTTCTAACTTACAATGAGAATCGCTGGACTCCGCATGCTTATCCTGATTTCAAAAGTTGACGTAAAAAAAAGAAAATATACTTTTTTTATAAGATACTCTTCGATAGTACTACCAAAACAGCTATATACACCAGCATCCATATAGAGCGTACTCCCTACATCCTTAAATAATAAAGAAAAAGATAAAAATATATTTAATTAATTTTTTATAAATATAAAATATTAATATAAATTCTGAAGGTACAATGTTAAAATTAGACAGCACTAAAATTGTTGCTATCCTTGTCACACGGTATTATGAAGATAAAGACGAAACTAGTTTTAGTGCTGTCAAAGTTTAATTGTGTGCCTTTAGAATCGAGCCCATTGAATAATTAATTTAATTATTGTACCTATGTTTCCAGTGTATATGGGATTTATATGCCTGCAATAAAAATATATTAATATAACTAATATCAATTCATGTGTGTATGCAGTTGACTGTGGTACACCCGCATATGTCCGGCGCGGGCGCAGGCTCGGGCGAGGGCGGGGCGGCGGGCGCGGGCGGGGGCGGGGGCGGGCTGTCCCGCGAGTTGCACCCCAGCGGCATGGCCGACAAGATGGACGCCGTCGTCAGAGACAAGCAGGTAAGTTCCGATTCAGAATTCTCTCAAATTTGAAAGCCAAAAAGCTTGTTTAGGAGCCACCTTTAATTTTTCGTAGTACCTTCTGTAAGTTGGCTGCTATAGCCTGTCTTGGGCTTCCGACCGTCCGTTAAGCTCTGGGCTGTTCTAAATAAAGTAACAGGGAGGTCAGAAGAGGGGGGAAGGCTGATATTGAGGGAGGGAGGTTTCAGCTAGTATCTGAATATACAAAATTATATTGTATTCCAAATCAACCACAAATGATATGAATAATTTCCTTATCAAATTTGGTACTAAACGCATTATACTTGTCCTTTCAGTTACTCTAAGGTTGACTGGAAGAGATCCCTAAGTGGAATAAGGCCGCCTTTGTACACAGTTTAATTCCTATTTTATTATTGTCGTTGTTGTTATTTTTGATACAATAAAGCGTTTACATATATACATACAAACATACAAATAACTAATAGATGGTATTCGTAACTTGACCGCAAAGTTTACATGGTAATACAAACCCTCCATGTAAACTTTGCAAGCGAGTGTAATATTAAATTAGATTAGGTAAGTTTTCTTTACAAATTTTAATACATACATTACCTTACGTAAAAGGTCAGAGTTAATGTGATCGTCAAAAAATATTAAAAATATAGTATACAAACGTACCGTAATTTATAATACCTGCCGTGTGGTTTCCGGTAGAGTAGAATAGGACCACTCCAACTCTTCCCGTGGATGTCGTACAAGGCGACTAAGGGAGGAATACATTATAAAACATCAATCAGACCTCCCCAACCCGTCTGGCCAGCGCGGGGAGTGTAGGCCGAATCCTCCGTCTGTCTCCGGCAGATGAGAGAGGGCTGTGCTCCTGCAGTGGAGACACAAATAACCTGATGATGATGATCACAGTATACAAAATATAAAATCTACACAACTCGTGTATGAGATTTATAACAATGTCGTAATTTAATGTACATAATAATAACAATGTATATAAAAATAAAAAATGACAATTTTCATAAACTATGTCGCAGTATAAATAAATATGTCAGACATTCAGACATATTATCCAGTCCCAGACTAGGCAGAGCCTGTGCTATGGTAACTAGATAACGGATACACATACTTAAATAAATATATAAACATCCAAGAGTTAAGTACAAACATTCATATTCATCATACGAACAGTTGCCCCTAGCGGGATTCGAACCCGCAACCTCCGGCGTGGCAGGCCGAGAGCTACCCGTTCCGCCACGGAGCTAAAAAAATTCAATATTGTATGTCCAAATTCTTTGACAGAGTATAATTTATCCAATGAAAGGTTTTTCAGACGGCGACTAAATTATCGTCCGACAAGCCGTGTGACGCGATCCCGACGCGGGCACTCGACCTTTAGATTTAATGTTTCACTGCAAGTGTTTTGTTGCAACCGACATATGATTATTGTTATCTGCGTCCGCAGGGTGCGCACTTGCAGCAGGCCGGTGGTGGGGGCGGTGGGGGCGGTGGGGGCGGCGAGGGGGGGCGCGCGCTGGCCCCGCGCGCGTACGCGGCGCACGCGCAGCGCGACGCGCACAGCGCCGACGTGCCGGCCGCGCGCCTGCTGGGCCTGCGCGCCGACCAGCCCGCCACCAGTACGTACTCGTACACACGTACATACGTCATATAATAATACTCATCAGCCTGAATACGTCCCCTGCTGGACATAGGCCTCCCCACTAGAATACCACTTTTGGCAAGTTGTCCATTGGGGGATTCGCCCTAATCGCCACGATTGGCAGGCGGATTGGTGATCGCAGTAATGATCTTAACATACACACATAGGGGAACGCTGCTGCCCGTCCCCGGTGCGATCCCTTAGTCGCCTTGCCGACACCCACCATTATATAATAATACATTTTGCCAAATTAACTTTTTTTTGCGTGTTTTAGTTTTTTTTAGCGTGGAACAGAGCGATAGTTTGGAACGCTCCATCTAGTAGTACACAGAGATCGTTATGTTTACTTTCTCTATCATAAAGTTGTAAGTTAACATATTGTTTATTGAAAGAAAATGCTAATGTCGTCCAGACGTAGCGGGAGCGGGGAATAAATCTGTAGACCACGCGAGCGGCGCCGCGGGCACAGTTAGTACATAAATAAAAATGTATAGACATAAAATAAACAAAATAAAAAAAATTACTGCCGTGTGTTACCGGCATAGCCGAAATGATTATCAAGCTGAAGTGGCAGTGGGCGGGCCACATATGCCGCAGAACCGACGGCCGTTGGGGCAGACGAGTTCTGGAGTGGTGACCATGATTTGCACGCCCCGCGAAGCGGCTGGATGCGGGGGGCGGAGGACCGGGTGTGGTGGCGTTCATTGGGGAAGCCTGTGTCCAGCAGTGGACTTCTAGAGGCTGATATGATGATGATAACTGCCGTGTGGTTTCCGGTAGAGTAGAATAGGACCACTCCAACTCTTCCCGTGGATGTCGTACAAGGCGACTAAGGGAATACATACATTATAAAACATCAATCAGGCCTCCCCGACCCGTCTGGCCAGCGCGGGGAGTGTAGGCCAAATCCTCCGTTGTGCTCCTGCAGTGGAGACAAAATTAACCTGATGATGATGATATATATAAAAAAATAACGACCGCAGTGTCTGGACGCGTGTTCTGTGCGGTCGCGACCCTCAGCGGTGAGCGAACGACGGGGAAGAAATTTCTTTACAGAAAATTCTTCCTATAATTTTTGTAAACGAAGTCCGGAGTGAGACCGACTTACCATTTGTACGTTATTTTTTTCCTTACTTTTATTGTTTTGTATATTTGTCTTTTGTGTGTGCGTTGTTAAATAAACTCTGTGGACGTCGGAAGCACCGTTCTGACCTGTTGCCGTCTCCCTCAGACCACGTGGCGCTGCTGATCGGCGTCATCTCGTGCGGCGTGGTGGTCATCCTGGCGGCCGTGGGCGTGGCGCGCGTGCGCTCGCCGCGCTCGCCGCGCGCCGCTCGCTCGGCGCGCGCGAGCCGCTCGGCGGGCGCGCGCGGGCCCGCGCGGGCGCACCGCCTGCCCGCGCAGGACAGCGAGATGGCCTGGGACGACTCCGCTCTGACCATCACCGTCAACCCCATGGAGGAGGTCGGTACCCTTGTAGATTTAGTCGCTGGATCGTGGGTTCGATTCCCACCAGGTGCAGACAGCTTTGTTCAAGTTTGCCCAGGTCGATGTCTTATCGGTTCCCCGTATCCAGGGTAACGAATGCGGATACGGTATTCTAAAAGGGGCCCCAGGCAGGGCCGGATTATCCATTAGGCTGTGTAAGCAACCGCCTAGGGGGGCCCACATGGGCAAGGGGCCCCGCGCCATGAATCTTTTTTGAAAATATTTCTTTTTTTCGTGGGCCTGGGCGTGGGCGTGGGCTTCGGGGTCGGAGTCGTTGTCGGATTGAAAGTGGTGAAAATTACTTAAACTTACTTTCGATAAATTCATCGAAGTTACAGAAGGTTTGTTCGAGAAGCCACTTCTTCAGCTCCAGTTTAAAGGCCTGGTTCGAAGGAGCGTCCTCTATATGACCAGGTATCCTGCTGCAGACGGCCGGGCTCATGGCGTGTGTCAACCTCGACGACGTCGCCAGACAAACCACTGGAGTTTCGTAACCGGGTGCGACGGCGGAATTACAATATCATTTGCGTCGTCTATGAATAGAGCCACCAATGACACGCACGATTTCTGCTTTTTAGTTCTGCTTTTCAGAAATGAGCTGTATAGAGGATGTTTTGGTGACTCTCTTAGATATTTTTTTAATGAGTCTCTATGGCAGTGACGTGCTATATCAAGTTTAGTATATCCCCTTTCCTTCCGATTGTGGGAGGGGGGAAATAGAATACAAGGTAACTGATTCGCATGATCGGGACTTCTCTTCATACCACCCACCTATCACGACTTAACTTTTACATTGATAGTAACTATTATTATTGATATTGATATATGAAATCTAAGTTATTGTCTCGCCTGGCCAGCAAAATCAAAATGGCCAGACGGACTTCCTCCGGCTGAGGAGTCCAAGCGGCCGGAGGTCAGGGCGATAGAGAGAGAAACCGACGGACAATCCGGGCGGTGTCCAGCAGCACCGCCTTCTGCATCACCGCCGGAAGTGAGCCCCCGCGGAGTTCCAACCGCCTCGGGTGGGCAGCGAGGCTGGTTGGAATTAGCCCGTTCGCAGACAGGACTATAGGGACGATTTCGGTCGACGTCACACCCCACATGTCGGTAATCTCGTGCGCCAGGTCCAGATACTTGGTTTTTTTATCTGTTTCGGCCTTAACGAGATTCTCGTCATACGGGATTGTGACGTCAACCAAAAAGACCCTATTCTGCGCCCGGTCCATCACCACAATATCAGGTCTATTCGCGAATAGTTCTGTCTGTGATGATGGGCCGGTCCCAGTAGAGCTTGACGAGGTGGTTCTCGAGCACGGCCTCCGGTGTGTACTTGTAGTACGGCAGCCTCTGATCGCCGAGGCCATTATTATTATTATTATTATTTATTTATTTCAGATAAGATACACATCCATAGTGTTAGTAAAGCCTTAATACTATGTTAGTAAACTTATTAACTAATTTCTTAAATAACTCGATATAGGTTTCAACAGCCCCACCCAGTGTCTAATGATGGGGCCGTCAAACCTCTCATTGATCATTTTCAGGATCCCATCAGCGCCGCCCCGCAGCCTGCGCATCAGGGAGCTCGCTTTTGCAGCAAAATAGTTTGTGCGAGCTTCTGCGAACATCCCTGACGCGCTGCAGTATCGGGGCAGCCCCAATAGGGCCCTGACAATGTTATTATATTGCACTTAACTATGTGCGTGTGCGCAGGCTGGCGCGGCGCCCGCGAGCGGCACGCCGGCGGAGCGCGCGCCCGACAGCTCGGACGGGGAGTCGTGCTCAGACTCAGACTCGGACCACCACGACTCTTCGGATGAGAATGACGAAGGTAACACTCCGAGAAATACTTACTTATACATACATAATATTCAAGCCGTGGTCCCAGAGGGGTAGGCAGAGGCGACGCATCGCTATCCAACTATAATTAATTATTTATTAGCGACCTCCGTGGCGGAACGGGTTAGCTCTCGGACTGCCACGTCGGAGGTTGCGGGTTCGAATCCCGCTAGGGGCAAATGTTCGTATGATGAATATGAATGTTTGTACCCAAGTCTTCGATGTTTATATATTTATTTAAGTATGTGTATCCGTTATCTAGTAACCATACCACAGGCTCTGCCTAGTTTGGGACTGGATAATTGGTGTGAATGTCTGAAATATTTATTTATTTAATCATTCATCGCTTATAACATCTAACGAAGATGTAAGATCACAGAGATACCCGATTAATCAACTGATCTTTGTATTTTATCATTCACTGCTAAACACAAGCTTCCCCAATAGAATGACACTTTCGGTGGGCTGTCTATTGGGGGATTTGACATAATCACCACGCTTGGCAGGCGGGTTGGTGATCGCAGTAATGATCTTAACATACACAGCAGAACGCTGCTGCTCGTCCCTGGTGCAATCCCTTAGTCGCCTTGTCATCTATGTCAGCAACTGAAATCATGCATCTACAAAAATTATATCAATACTAATATGAAAACATGCTCTGTCTCTCTCTTTCAGTGGTGGCGGGCAAGCAGCACAAGTATAGAAACATCAGCCAGTTGGAGTGGGACAACACCACCATGTAATGCGCCCCCCCCCCCCCCCCCGCGCTCCCTTCGTCTTCGCGCACAGTACTTAACTCCCGCACTCTTCCGTCTCGCTCGCTCACTCGCCGCCGCTCGTCTCCTCTCGCTCGCACGGCGCGCGCGCGCACGTTTTAATATCACTTTCGGAACGTACAAGAAATTATATCAAGTTTATTAAGGCACAGAAAATTTTGTGCTTATCCAAGATGATCAGGATTTTAATACGAGCATATTTTTCACGGTAACAAAAGTGATACTAAAATGTAACAAAACGAAGCGAGATCAGTATAATTGGGTAACGGAATTGATTTTATATTATACCAGCATCGGTCAACTAGTTGTAATTAAAGACGCTTTTTGCACAAACCCCACGCGAGGCACAAACACTAATGCACTGAGCTGAGGGCTCTGTGACTGTGGTAGATTCCTATTTTTAATTAGACTATACGGCTCTGGATTCGAATCATTTTGAGCCAATTAATGCATATTCAATTGTGTGTCAGATAATTAAACCTATGCCGTAAAATCCATAATTAAAAACAAGTGTTTTACACCAGCTAAATAGAAAATTGGTGGTAACAAGCATATATTCGAACAATGTCAAAGTTAAAATCTTTTATTAGTAAATTTTTTCACGTCTTTAAATGTAAAAAAAAATAATTATATAATATTGTCTCTCATGTCGAAGTCCTTTACAGCACACGAGTACACTAGGTACATTTATACATGTCCATTTTGTTACCGGCCACACGCTTCCTAGGTGTTACTAAGAAGTAACACATACTTTAAAATATCACGAGTATTTGTCCACTACGTTACTATTACTGTCACAGAAACCTCTATTCAGCCTTGCTACAGTTAATTTGTTATTTATAGTCTATTTTTAAGGTCTCAAAATTGATCATATCAAAATTTATACGTAATGATTTCCACTTTGCTTTGCTTTTGTAGGACGAAGTCTACAAATTGGTCTAAAATATATTTAACAAAAAAAAAACGCTCTAAATCTTTTCTATCACTTCCCCAGAGGAAGTAAACTGTAGTAGACGTTGTAATTTCATATGAAGTCGGTTATAATAAGATATAATATAGATTGTAAGCGATCAGATATATAGAATACTATGTATAATATGGAAATACTTAATAAGGTATGCTTAACTGGTTGTATGTTGTGGACTTCATATATTTTGCTAAATGATTTTTTGGGAGACGATCCAACATGGCGGCTAAGTTTAGTTTTAATTTTTTTTACGGATGTAATATCAAGTTCAAAAATGCATTTTTTTTCAGTTGTATGTACAAAACACTTGTTTAACCAAAATGAACCTTACGAGCTTGTCTTAAAGTTGGCTTAAATGTATATTAGGCACAGAGCTATTGAAAAAAAATAGTTGTACGATATATACACACATATAGACAACGGTTTAGTATCAGCTACTATATCTAATTATATATATATATATTTTGAATGCGTTAAGGGATTTTTACTAACAATTAGGTTATAAGATTATGTGTTAGTCGTGGGTAATGGCAGACAGTCCCAGCCACTGTAATGTTTTTCACATAGGATGGTGCGTTTGACATTTGACGTTTTGCGTTACACGCAATTTCTCTTTGCTGTGTTTCGAGCATTAAGAAATAACCTCAACTTTCGTTTTAAAATTTACCGACCTCCTGATTGGAAACGAGAGTAACCCTCCTTCGTGTATTTTCTACTACTTTAACATTGGCGGAATTATTGTGCCTTGTAAGCATAATAACAGAGGCCATATTGGAAAAGCAAACTCTCAAGTCATTTACCAAGCATCTCCTGAATTCGTCCTCTCGTTGGGAGTGCTTTTTCGAATACCACTGCGCACCATCATATTTGAAACAGAGTATATCAATCAACGTAGTCGTAAGAGTAGTTAGGTTTCATTTCTCTGTTCTATCAGCTACGCGTGGAGTGTCTCGCTCGCACGCGCGCGGCAGTCTCGCTCCGTCTCTGTCGAGAGGTTGCATATCAAAGGATAGTTTGCCATATTAGTATAGCGTGTATACCTGTGTAAGTCGGACACTGACTGTACAATCATTAAAGCAATCTTTGTGGACATAATCATTGGTGTTTTACTGATTCTGTTTGGCGTCACGTGTTTTTTGTCTCTGTCGCTCGGGGCTTTGAGTTGGACTGCTCGTGCTATTGCACTTTTGCAGTTCGTTCACTGTAACATGGTTGTTGACAGCTTTCCAACTATACTTGCAATACAAGAAATTATTAATTACTGTTTTTGACATTAGCTGTCATTTTCTTTGACATTATCGATTGTTTGTCAACGTTTTTTTTTGTTTTGCTTCTGAAGCATCTGTCACAAAAATCATGTTACAATGAACACATTGTAGTCGGTTATGTGTTTGGGAATGTTGGAAGTAACTAAATTTATTAATTTTGTTAGTGAATGAACAATTTTGGTGCCATTTTGAGAATTACTTTAGTTTTTTTTGTACAACGAATTTTTTTACATTTTCCCCAAACGCACGACTGGCTGTTTACCCGACCGCGGCGCGCCACGGAGGAGTAGTACCTTTAGTAACTCACTTTGTACCCTCAAAGGTACTAGTGATACTAGTTAGTCTCGCTGGAACCCACAAAGATACTAGTGATACTAGTTAGTCTCGCTAGAACCCACAAAGGTACTAGTGGTCCTGTTTTGTATCGTCAGTACCCTTGGAATATTAACAATAGTTGACACTGGTTTTAATCAACGTCGATGTTTAATGCTATTGTGTCGATTGAGGGAAATAAAATAATATATTGATTGCATGTCTTAAACAATTGACACAAGACCTTATTTACTTACCGAGCTCTTTGTTTAGAAAATCTACGACAGCGAGACTTTGTTAAAAAGTTCCAAGTAGTTGGCTGGTAGTTAGAACTTTCCAAAAGGTTTATTTATTAATTGGATAGTCTTGTCTGCTTCAAACAAACGATGATATTATATGTCAACGTGGTAGGAGCGATACAACCCACTAGTACCTCAGAGGGTTCTAGCGAGACTAACTAGGACCACTAGTACCTTTGAGGGTTCCAGCGAGACTAACTAGGACCACTAGTACCTTTGAGGGTTCCAGCGAGACTAACTAGGACCACTAGTACCTTTGAGGGTTCCAGCGAGACTAACTAGGACCACTAGTACCTTTGAGGGTTCTAGCGAGACTAACTAGGACCACTAGTACCTTTGAGGGTTCCAGCGAGACTAACTAGGACCACTAGTACCTTAGAGGGTTCCAGCGAGACTAACTAGGACCACTAGTACCTTTGAGGGTTCCAGCGAGACTAACTAGGACCACTAGTACCTTTGAGGGTTCTAGCGAGACTAACTAGGACCACTAGTATCTTTGAGGGTTCCAGCGAGACTAACTAGGACCACTAGTACCTTAGAGGGTTCCAGCGAGACTAACTAGGACCACTAGTACCTTTGAGGGTTCCAGCGAGACTAACTAGGACCACTAGTACCTTTGAGGGTTCTAGCGAGACTAACTAGGACCACTAGTACCTTTGAGGGTTCCAGCGAGACTAACTAGGACCACTAGTACCTTAGAGGGTTCTAGCGAGAATAACTAGGACCACTAGTACCTTTGAGGGTTCTAGCGAGAATAACTAGGACCACTAGTACCTTTGAGGGTTCCAGCGAGACTAACTAGGACCACTAGTACCTTTGAGGGTTCTAGCGAGACTAACTAGGACCACTAGTACCTTTGAGGGTTCTAGCGAGAATAACTAGGACCACTAGTACCTTTGAGGGTTCCAGCGAGACTAACTAGGACCACTAGTACCTTTGAGGGTTCTAGCGAGACTAACTAGGACCAGTAGTACCTTTGAGGGTTCTAGCGAGACTAACTAGGACCACTAGTACCTTTGAGGGTTCCAGCGAGACTAACTAGGACCACTAGTACCTTTGAGGGTTCTGGCGAGACTAACTAGGACCACTAGTACCTTAGAGGGTTCCAGCGAGACTAACTAGGACCACTAGTACCTTTGAGGGTTCTAGCGAGACTAACTAGGACCACTAGTACCTTTGAGGGTTCTAGCGAGACTAACTAGGACCACTAGTACCTTTGAGGGTTCCAGCGAGACTAACTAGGACCACTAGTACCTTTGAGGGTTCTGGCGAGACTAACTAGGACCACTAGTACCTTAGAGGGTTCCAGCGAGACTAACTAGGACCACTAGTACCTTTGAGGGTTCTAGCGAGACTAACTAGGACCACTAGTACCTTTGAGGGTTCTAGCGAGACTAACTAGGACCACTAGTACCTTAGAGGGTTCCAGCGAGACTAACTAGGACCACTAGTACCTTTGAGGGTTCCAGCGAGACTAACTAGGACCACTAGTACCTTTGAGGGTTCTAGCGAGACTAACTAGGACCACTAGTACCTTAGAGGGTTCCAGCGAGACTAACTAGGACCACTAGTACCTTTGAGGGTTCTAGCGAGACTAACTAGGACCACTAGTACCTTTGAGGGTTCCAGCGAGACTAACTAGGACCACTAGTACCTTTGAGGGTTCTAGCGAGACTAACTAGGACCACTAGTACCTTAGAGGGTTCCAGCGAGACTAACTAGGACCACTAGTACCTTTGAGGGTTCTAGCGAGACTAACTAGGACCACTAGTACCTTAGAGGGTTCCAGCGAGACTAACTAGGACCAGTAGTACCTTTGAGGGTACAACTTAAGGGTACTAGCGATACTGCTCGGCCACGGCTAATGTTAGTTTATCTGCAGTGTAGATGTATTAATCGTTGAGTTTGTTTCACTTGATAACCGTCCAATGACTTTTTAATTACCCATTTTATTTTTAAGATCTGACCTATTTTTTTGACCATGTATTTCTAAAACCGCACAAAATGCAGGCATTTTTAAGATATTCAGTAAATACAAAGTATTACGTGTGGTAGCTACTTTTTGTCTTTTTTTTAATGTTTATATTGTAATTCGTTTTACATATTTCTTTGCATTATTATAATAGTATATTAGGACCTCTTTGATGTATGAATTATTATATTTTAGCTAAAAATAAAGTTGGTTTAAAATATTTACACTTGTTTCATTTTTATATTCAATCGATCATTTGAGTCGGCGGAGAGCTGGGCGGTGGATTTTTATAATCGACTTTAAATTTCTTGAAATAAAGTTTAAAATTGCATGTAGGAGTAAAACGTACCCAGTGGATAGCGGCGTATGTTTAGGTGAGTTCGTGGGTTCGATTCCCATTAGGACAGACAACTTTGAGCAAGTTGGTCCCGGTCTGGATGTTATATTTGGGAATTGTCCTATCCTTGTTTAATTTACATAGCACAGGAGAAAATCCTAGTTTGGAATTAGACAATATATGTATATATATTCGCGACCTGCCAGAAGGATCGACAACGACAAAAGGCAGTTTTGTGTGAAAAAGACGTGATCGCGAGATACATTATGAACAAACCGTCCCAATGAATAGGAAACCAGTTCCAGTTCTATCTTGTCAGGGGGCCAGGAAGACCTGGAGACACGTCGACCCTTCAGGATCTTTTGTGCCGAACCCCTGACCACCGACGGTGCCCCAAGCCGATTTGGTGGACTTCACATATGCCTCAGAATGTCTTCTTCGCCATTTGCAGGTTTCCTCACGATGTTTTCCTTCACCGAAAAGCCTGTGGTATTATAAATAAAACGTACTTAAGTATGTAACAACTCATTGCCCCGCGGCTTATACCAGGACCTCATGAGCGTGAGGCGAGTGCACAACCTTCCACCTCCCACGGCCTTCGATATCTAGGTCAATCAGGCCGAATAACGGGGCCCTACCCGCCCGGTACTTGCTTCTTGATCCCCCTACAAATAAGATATCACTGTCCCTTGCACCTGAACACTTGTCCTTGGGACTCGCCCTACCCAGGTCTTATGTGTTGCGTACCTCCGTTGATCCTCGCTCAGAGGAGTTGCAGGAGGGGTGAGGAGGCGGGAATGTTCCTTGTACCTACCTTTCTACAGCACAGCTCTCGCCATTCCGAGACGTGACGTCACACTAACAGGCTCGTCGTCGGGCAGTCCAGTCAATAACGTCAGATAGATAAATAGATATCGCCTTGCTCTTCTAATTTTTTTCTTTTACTTTTTTTAATGGCTACGGTAGGGCGGAGGTGCTAAGAATCCCCGGGTTAGAACGCCCCATCGCCAGATCGCAAGTTGACGGGATGAGGAAGAGCGGGTGCGGTGGCGTTCGGCCTATGTCCAGCAGAGGACTTCGAAGGAGTCAGGACAGATACGATGGATTGATGACACATGCCAGTAGTTAAAGTTTTATAATGTTTAAAGGACAACCTTTAAATATAATCACCATCATCAGGTTATTTTTGTCTCCACTGCAGGAGCACAACCCTCTCTCATCTGCCGGAGACAGAAAGAGGATTCGGCCTACACTCCCCGCGCTGGCCAGACGGGTTAGGGAGGCCTGATTGACGTTTTGTAATGTATTCCCTCAGTCGCCTTGTACGACATCCACGGGAAGAGTTGGAGCGGTCCTATTCTACTCTACCGGAAACCACACGGCATATTCAAGATTAGGTAATACTTAGCAAACACGAACAACTAACAATATCGTAGCCTTAAAAATTAGCAACTTCTGGGACTAAAGAACAGCGCCATCTATATAAAGAGGTTGGAACCAGTCGCCTTACAAACGTAGTAGAAGAGAGAAATCCCATGTAATTTCCGAGATATAGCGTGGCGTGCTGTAGTGACGTCATTTTGGCAGAGCCACCAATAGACCCCTATAACTTTTAAACGGCTGAAGTACAAATTCTAATTATCGAGTACAAAATAGTACATTTAAAGGACAAATTTTCTGCATGGTCAGATTTCAAATCAGAGACCGTGGACGCAAGCAAATCCCATGTATTCCTGCTGTTCAAGCTCCGGGATATAGATGTCTCTGTCAGTCACGCCACTGACGCTAGCTGCCTCTCACCGGACTGTTATTTTCACTAGCTATAAGGTTGTCTGGAGCAAATCGCTAAAAAAAAACAAAAAATTCAAAATTTTTATTTCAGATATTAGTCCATATTTTTGTTAGTACAGTCTTATTAAACTATGTTAGTTTTAAAAATATATAAAAAAATTAAAAAAAAAAATACAAACATTAAAATATCACAAATTTTAAATTATAAATTACAAGTATATAAAAAAAATCAAAAAATTACGACATACATTCATTTATTTATTTATTTATGTGTAATCGAATCGAGTGACCCAATATGGGGCAGTCGACTCGGCTCGCTATAAAGCGATAAGATCGCCACTTGTGCCTACATTTACTGTAGGTATATTTATACTATGTATTTTTGTGATTGGTGTGCAATAAAGCATATATTTCAGCATAGCCGTGTGGTTCCCGGCTTAGAATAGAGCGGCGTGCCCAATTCTTCTCGTGAGTTTCGTCAAGGCGACTAAGGGATTGCACCAGGGACAGGCAGCAGCGTTCTCCTGTGTATATTAAGGTCATTACTGCGATCACCAATCCGCCTGCCAAGCGTGTTGATTATGGCAAGTCCCCCAACGGACAGCCCACCAAGTGGGGAGGCTTATGTCCAGCAGTGGACATGTTTACGGCTGATTGATTGATTGAATATACTTTATTGCACACAAATTACAGGACACATGTAAGAGAAATAAACAGTAAATGTACAAGTGGCGGCCTTATCGCATTTAGTGATTTATTCCAGGCTACTACATGCTAGTGATAAATAGTAAAGATTAAGATGCGGATGCAAAGGTATGATACTATCTTGAAGCGGCTGATGAAAGATACTTAAGCTCGTATCCTGAAGAGGTTGATGAGAGATACTTAAGCTCGTATCTTGAAGTGGCTGATGAAAGATACTTAAGCTAGTATCTTGAGGCGGTTGATGAAAGATACTTAGCTAGTATCTTGAGGCGGTTGACGAAAGATACTTAAGCTAGTATCTTGAAGCGGTTGAAGAAAGATACTTAAGCTAGTATCTTATAGCGGTAGAAGAAAGATACTTAAGCTCGTATCTTGAAGCGGTTGATGAAAGATACTTAAGCTAGTATCTTGAGGCGGTTGACGAAAGATACTTAAGCTAGTATCTTGAAGCGGTTGAAGAAAGATACTTAAGCTAGTATCTTATAGCGGTAGAAGAAAGATACTTAAGCTCGTATCTTGAAGCGGTTGATGAAAGATACTTAAGCTCGTATCTTGAAGTGGCTGATGAAAGATACTTAAGCTCGTATCTTGAAGCGGTTGATGAAAGATACTTAAGCTAGTATCTTGAGGCGGTTGATGAAAGATACTTAAGCTAGTATCTTGAAGCGGTTGACGAAAGATACTTAAGCTAGTATCTTGAAGCGGTTGAAGAAAGATACTTAAGCTAGTATCTTGAAGCGGTTGAAGAAAGATACTTAAGCTAGTATCTTATAGCGGTAGAAGAAAGATACTTAAGCTCGTATCTTGAAGCGGTTGATGAAAGATACTTAAGCTCGTATCTTGAAGAGGTTGATGAGAGATACTTAAGCTCGTATCTTGAAGCGGTTGATGAGAGATACTTAAGCTCGTATCTTGAAGCGGTTGATGAAAGATACTTAAGCTAGTATCTTGAGGCGGTTGATGAAAGATACTTAAGCTAGTATCTTGAAGCGGTTGACGAAAGATACTTAAGCTAGTATCTTGAAGCGGTTGAAGAAAGATACTTAAGCTCGTATCTTGAAGCGGTTGATGAAAGATACTTAAGCTCGTATCTTGAAGAGGTTGATGAGAGATACTTAAGCTCGTATCTTGAAGCGGTTGATGAGAGATACTTAAGCTCGTATCTTGAAGCGGTTGATGAAAGATACTTAAGCTAGTATCTTGAGGCGGTTGACGAAAGATACTTAAGCTAGTATCTTGAAGCGGTTGAAGAAAGATACTTAAGCTAGTATCTTATAGCGGTAGAAGAAAGATACTTAAGCTCGTATCTTGAAGCGGTTGATGAAAGATACTTAAGCTCGTATCTTGAAGTGGCTGATGAAAGATACTTAAGCTCGTATCTTGAAGCGGTTGATGAAAGATACTTAAGCTAGTATCTTGAGGCGGTTGATGAAAGATACTTAAGCTAGTATCTTGAAGCGGTTGACGAAAGATACTTAAGCTAGTATCTTGAAGCGGTTGAAGAAAGATACTTAAGCTAGTATCTTGAAGCGGTTGAAGAAAGATACTTAAGCTAGTATCTTATAGCGGTAGAAGAAAGATAATTAAGCTCGTATCTTGAAGCGGTTGATGAAAGATACTTAAGCTCGTATCTTGAAGTGGCTGATGAAATATACTTAAGCTCGTATCTTGAAGCGGTTGATGAAAGATACTTAAGCTAGTATCTTGAGGCGGTTGATGAGAGATACTTAAGCTCGTATCTTGAAGCGGTTGATGAAAGATATTTAAGCTAGTATCTTGAGGCGGTTGACGAAAGATACTTAAGCTAGTATCTTGAAGCGGTTGAAGAAAGATACTTAAGCTAGTATCTTATAGCGGTAGAAGAAAGATACTTAAGCTCGTATCTTGAAGCGGTTGATGAAAGATACTTAAGCTCGTGTCTTGAAGCGGCTGATGAAAGATACTTAAGCTCGTATCTTGAAGCGGTTGATGAAAGATACTTAAGCTAGTATCTTGAGGCGGTTGATGAAAGATACTTAAGCTAGTATCTTGAAGCGGTTGACGAAAGATACTTAAGCTAGTATCTTGAAGCGGTTGAAGAAAGATACTTAAGCTAGTATCTTATAGCGGTAGAAGAAAGATACTTAAGCTCGTATCTTGAAGCGGTTGATGAAAGATACTTAAGCTCGTATCTTGAAGAGGTTGATGAAAGATACTTAAGCCAGTATCTTGAGGCGGTTGATGAAATATACTTAAGCCAGTATCTTCAAGCGGTTGATGAAAGATACTTAAGCCAATATCTTTAGGCGGTTGATGAAATATACTTAAGCCAGTATCTTGAAGCGGTTGATGAAAGATACTTAAGCTAGTATCTTGAGGCGGTTGATGAAATATACTTAAGCTCGTATCTTGAAGAGGTTGATGAAAGATACTTAAGCTCGTATCTTGAAGCGGTTGATGAAAGATACTTAAGCTCGTATCTTGAAGAGGTTGATGAAAGATACTTAAGCCAGTATCTTGAGGCGGTTGATGAAATATACTTAAGCCAGTATCTTGAGGCAGTTGATGAAAGATACTTAAGCCAATATCTTGAGGCGGTTGATGAAGGATACTTAAGCTAGTATCTTGAAGTGGCTGATGAAAGTATTATTCATTCATTCACTCAAGAATCTTCATCAGAAGCGTTTACAGTGCGTCTGTCATTTTGACTGCGCCAAGGCTTTCTATTTGACATCTGAGTATGAAGTAAAAATGTGCTTTAAATGCATTTTATCACCGAAAATCACTAGGTATTTGTATCCAGCTGTTCACACGACGGCTGCCATGAGCATCGTCAGTGATCAAATTATTGAAGTCATGTTTGAGATATTGTTCTAAGTTCTACGACAAACTTGCTACTTACGCATAATGTAAAAAGTTTGTCGTCTTGACAAAAAATAATTTTTGTTGGTTTCCTCACAATGTTTTCCTTCACCGTCTAAGGGCAGTCAGTAAGTGACTTAGGGTATTTTGAAAACCCAATGGCAGGTACATGTCGTGACCTGGGATCGAACTCGGACCTCTCACGTTACGTTTTCACGAGAAAGTCTGTGGAACGCTGCTGTACAATTTATTTGGCTCGACTTTAGAATAAGTACGTTTCGCTACGCAATTTGCCATTCCCCCGCCCCCTCCCTCATCACCCCCCCCCCCCCCCCCCCCCACTTGAATTGGCGGGTGTACTTATTCTAAAGTCCTTCCATTTATTTCTTTTGTATTTTATTTAAACCATTGTAGTCTAGATAAAACTATGTAGGTAACTGCATATAATTATTTATTAAAACACTCGTTTATTGCTATTACTTTTTCATTTAATGTTTGTATAAATAAGTATAATTTATAGAAAAAAATTAAAAAGTATGCAACTGTTAATTTACACGCAATCTCTGTTTGCTTCACTGCTCTGTGCGTCAGCGCAAACCTCGTAAAGCGTTCGCTAAACATACTGCATAATGCACCGCGCAAGACCCGCCTAATGAGTGCGAGCGAGACGCACTTACACACAGGCAACGGGCGCGAGCAAGACGGGAAGACTTCCGTTTTAAATGCGCAACACAGAAGAGGGAGACGGGTAGATTTTGGATGTGAAGCAGAGAGGGAGGGGCGAGCTCGGCTGTTGGTCCAAATGGTGAATTATTGAAGTCTGCGACCGCCCTTTGGGCTGCGAGTGGCGGGCGAGCGAGGGGGCGAGGGAGGGGGGGTGGAGGGGAGGGGCGGCTTGGGGGGGGGGGGGGGGGGCTGTTTGCCGCCCGGCCACTTGCCGCTCGCCTTTCGACGTCAGAACGATTTTCGAAACGGCCATCTTAGACCGTTTTTTGGTTTTCAATTCAAAGTGCGGTGACCAGCCAGGGGAATGGTCTTTTCGGTGCGAGTTCGGTACTAGAGTTGGAATTTAAAAAACGTAGTGATGGAGGTCAGTGAGTGATTGGAATCGAAGCTGAGGATTACAGGTTGGTTAATTAATTTATTATATAGGTACCTATCTTTGAAATCAAATTTTTGTTTATTAACTATACTAAGGGTTGTAAGGGTAAGAGGGAGGTGCTCCGGCAGTGGAGACAAAAATAACCTGATGATGATGATGATGATGAACTCTAGGTAATTGTTAAGGGGAATCTCTACATTCTGTATATTGTTTTAGGAAAGTCACAAAAATCCCATTAAATAATATTTACAAGTATTCTTTGATTAACGCTACTTAATTGTTTCCGCTGTGTGGTTTCCGGTAGAGTAGAATAGGACCACTCCAACTCATCCCGTGGATGTCGTACAAGGCGACTGAGGGAATACATTATAAAACGTCAATCAGGCCTCCCCAACCCGTCTGGCCAGCGCGGGGAGTGTAGGCCAAATCCTCCGTCTGTCTCTGGCAGATGAGAGAGGGTTGTGCTCCTGCAGTGGACACAAAACTAACCTGATGATGACTTAATTGTTAATGAGGATTTCTACATTCTCTATAAGTGGGTACTTATTGTTTTGGAGTCACAAAAATCCCATTCGAGTATTATTTGATTAACTCTACGTAATATCAAGGTGAATTTCTACATTCTCTATAGGTATTGTTTTAGGAGAGTCACGAAAATCCCATTAAATAATATTTACAAGTATTATTTGATTAACTCTTCATAATTGGTAAGGATAATCTTTAGTAAACACGTGTCGTCAAGGCGAGTAAGAAGAAATTGCGTCAAATATGGGCAGCAGCATTCTCCTGTGTATATTAAGATTATTAGGTACTGCGATCACCAATCCGCCTGCCAAGCGTGCTGAGAATGTCAAATCCCCAGGGTTGGATAAAAAACAGTTTTATTTAATATAAAACATGTTTTAAACCATGTTTTAAACAATAAAAAAACATGTTTTAAATAATAAAAAACATGTTTAAAACAGATGTTTTAAACACTTTGTTTAAAACATGCCAACCCTGCAAATCCCCCAATGGACAGTCGACCAAGTGTCAGGCTTAAGTTCAACAGTGGACGTATATCGGCTGATGATGAAAAGCTTACACACATTCTGTACACAGTTTCTTTATCAAAATTTCGTACCAAACGCATTATACTTGTCCTCTCGGTTACTCTAAGGTTGACTGGAAGGGATCCCTAAGTGGGATAAGTCCGCCTTTGTACACAGTTTAATTCCTATTTTATTATTGTTGTTGTTATTTTTGGTACAATAAAGCGTTTACATACATACATACAGCGTTAAATAAACAAAATTTTAAATCAACTGTTAAAATGTAAAATATCTAATCATTACAAATAACCAACTATCTCTATGTACTACTAGATGGAGCGTTCCAAACAATCGCTCTGTTCCACGCAAGTAGCCACAACTCTTTCACATTCACTTTGAAACTTGTGCAGTTACTACTCAGAACATGTAATTATTACTAAATATTGATGCTACGGTTAAATAATGTCAATATTTAGTAAATAATTAAATGTTCTGAGAAGTAACTGCACAAGTTTCATTGTGAATGTGAAAGAGTTGTGGCTCCTTGCGTGGAACAGAGCGATTGTTTGAAACGCTCCAACTAGTAGTACATAGAGATCGTTGCAAATAACGAAGTCATTTCAAAACCAACACGCAATCGCTAAATCCTCAGTCATATAAATAAACAGGTAACACACTTTCGCTAAAAAAATGTCTAACCCACGTATTAATATTCCTTAATCTTTCCTTCCGTGTAATCCAAGTAAAATGGTGCAAACCGATATATTTGCAAACTCTCGTCACCTCACTAATGCCTTTATTAGTGGTTAGTAAAGCCGCCGACGCAGGAAGTAACAGACAAAACCGGGGGATGAGGCTTCTCGCTATTGTACCCGAGACTTTCATTACGAAAGATTAGCGATTTCCGTAAAGGTATTTAATAAACTGTTAGCAAAATATTCGTATGTTTGTGTCAGCAAAATGACTAGTTGCTCAGCAACTTATGGCCAGCAAACATTTATAAATCAATCAGCAAAAAATGTCATACTGGACTGTTTTAATTATTTTTATATAGGCAACGATCTCTATGTACCATTAGATGGAGCGTTCCAAACAATCGCTCTGTTCCACGCAAGTAGCCACAACTCTTTCATATTCACTTTGAAACTTGTGCAGTAACTTCTTAGAACATTTAATTATTTACTCAATATTGACATTATTTAAATTAAAATTAAATTAAAATCAATTTATTTCAGATAACAAAGATCCATACACAAAAATTAATAATAATCATGTCGTTTAGACGTAGACTCAATATTTAGTAATAATTAAATGTTCTGAGTAGTACCTGCACAAGTTTCATTGTGAATGTGAAAGAGTTGTGGCTACTTTCGTGGAACAGAGCGATTGTTTGGAACGCTCCATCTAGTAGTACATAGAGATCGTTGTTTATATTTTTATTTTTAATATTATATTATTTTTAATTTAAATTTTTATTTTAATATTATATACTGACATAGATAGTATGTTATATACTATGACATTATTTGAATTGTTGACATTGTAATTTATGTTTTTTTACATTATTTTATTTTACGACGATCCCTTTTACCATATTAGAATGACATGTAAAATTGAATTTTTAAGATGTAAAAGTGAAATAAATAAATCTAATCTAATTTATAGGCAATTAAATATCGCAAATGAAACTATAGACCGTCATACCACATCACATTATTTATTATTCAGACTCTTTTGCTGTTACAGCCGTCCACTTATGGAACTCTGTTCCAAGTGAGATTCGTCAATCTAAATCATTGCATGTGTTTAAAGATCGCCTTAAAAAGCATTTTCTCTCACAATGGTTGTGCCTAATTTAATATAGTATATTACGTACGGTATATGTATTGTATTATAAACTATATATGCATGTATGTATTTAAATACCTATATTTGTAAGTAAATTCAATTGTGTAATATTATTACTAAGTATTTACCATGTTCTTAAATTATAAATTTCTCTTCTCTCACCTGCAATACTCTGTCGCTATGTCTTTCTTATTTTCCTTCTGAAAGGTTGCCTGGAAGAGATCGCTTTAAGCGATAAGGCCGCCTGTGTACACTTTCCAAAAATCTGTACCTATTTTATTGTTATCCTTTTTTTTTGTGTTCAATAAAGAGTTTATCTATCTATCACATGACTATTTCCAAATTCAGCAACCATGAAGTTTCTTGTTTTTTTACATGTCAATAAAGACAAATAAATGTTTTACTTTATTGATATTTTGTTTTTAATTGGGCATGTCATAACATGAATGTCTCTATCTTTTTCTAACGTAACGTATTCGAAGATGTGTGATAGAGTTAAAAGACAAACCCCGTTTCCCGCTTCCACCTACCCTCCCACCCCTCTGAGCGGCCGCATAGGGTTCGATACAAAATAGGCATGGGAGGACGTTGCGAACTCTTTGATAGTATTTATTATTTCTATAATTTTGTAAAAAGAACCTTGTCAGTTGTTTAGTGTCAAATAAAAATCACCGTTCTTGAACCAGAACTCGGTTGGTGGTTTTTCCTTTCGTCTGCTGCAGCCTCAGTCATCCTTCGTCACTCACATTTTGTACTCCATCTGGGCGGCGTACAATATTTTTCTTCCTTTATGATCATGACTCAAAAAACGCAGTATTAATACCAAAAACACGTAATTGATTTCCTCTTGGTATCTTTGTTTTTCATCATAGTCTTAGTAAATAAGTCAAAATTGCGTACTTTCTTTAATCGTTTAGTTTATATAATTTATTAAACATTCAAATCGTGTTTCCTCAAAACATTATTTTTTGAGTTACGACGGTTTATGATTTCATGTGCGTAATATTGAGTGCATTGAGTGAGCCATGTTTAATCAAATTTTGGTAAGCACTCAGAGGTAAGCAGAATTATTTTGTTCAGCAAAATAAAAGATTTCTCTCTCTCCCCGCTGCCTTGCTGACCAGTTGTGAAATCTTGCTGACCAAGTAATCATTTTGCAGCGGGACTGTTTATTAAGCAGACGCTTAAATAATACAAGCTGACTGCATATTGGTTAAATTGTTGTCAATATTAAGATTGTTTTTAGAACAAGCATTTATTTATGATATTTATTTATTGCAAACCAAACCTTAGTATGCCGCAACCAATGATCTCTATGTAATACTAGATGGAGCGTTCCAAACAATCGCTCTGTTCCACGCAAGTAGCCACAACTCTTTCACATTCACAATGAAACTTGTGCAGTTCGAATCCCGCTAGGGGTAAATGTTCGTATGATGAATATGAATGTTTGTACCCAAGGCTTGGATGTTTATATATTTATTTAAGTATGTGTATCCGTTATCTAGTAACCATAGCACAGGCTCTGCCTAGTTTGGGACTGGATAATTGGTGTGACTGTCTGACATATTTATTTAAATTTATTTAATAAAGAAATAAGTTAGACCTATCTGATCAGTTAAATTCGCTCTAAATAATAACAACAGAACTATACAAAATATTACGCCAGGTACCTATACCTAAGCTCCATTCTGTCAAAACTTTGAGTAGGTATTAACTTTCCGAATAAGAATATTTATTGGTAACAAAAGATTACAGTCAAGAATGTTTTAAACAATTAATGTCACATAGGTAACAGAATATAATAATTAATAAATAATGTCATAAATTTCTATTCACAAAATCATGTCAAGTAATAAGTATAAGTTGTAAATTCGTCAACTGAGTAGTAGGTATGTATTAAGTTTATTTTTAAATACGCTGGTGGAATTCGCAGTTTTCACGTCTCGATGGAAACTGTTATAAATATTCGATCCGTGACTCGAATCTAATTGAATATTCGGTTAAAGTATCCAATATGCCGAATATCGAATATTTAACTAATATTCGGCCCATCCCTAGTAATTATATACTCTGGTGTTGACAGTTGCATTCGATAATCGAATTCGAACTGCACCAAAGAGAGTCGTTATTTTTGGAAGAAAGAGAGTGGTGTCAAGTATATTGTCAGCGACGTAATATATTTGTAAGTTATTTTTTTCATCAGCGCATTATTAATACCACCATTTAGACATCTACGCTTGGCATAGGCCTTCCCCAATGAAGGCCGCTACCCTCGGTTCTCCCCCCTTCGCATCCAGCCGCTTCCGGCCACATTTCTCATCAGGGCGTTATTCCAACTGCTGGTAGGGCGTCCCACCCCGCGGTCTCCACTCCAGAATACGTCTGAACGGCCGTCGATTCTGCGACAGACGAGGCCTGGTGAAGAATACAGGCTAAATTCGTGCTGTCAGCAAGCTAAGATACTTATAACCAGTGTCGTTATATTTATAAGGAAAGGGGTAAATAGTCTCCTCGACTCCGATGATACTTCATACCTCAAATATATTGTTTGCAAATATCTTCAATGTAAAGTAATATACAGTGCGAATGTGGAAGGAACTACAGCTAGAGGTCGTCCTGGGAGGACGTTCAAATATAAAATTAGTAACGTGCTCAAAAAGGCTGGGGTCCGCAGTGAGAAGAATAAAAGGAGGTGCATGAAAAGGTTGATGAATGTGAGTGAGGCTAGTGATGGATCGCGCAAAGCGGCGATCCATCGTCTCTGCCTACCCCTCTGGGACCAAGGTATGAGCATTATGTATGTATCTTCAATGTACACACACGCGAAGTTCTCACACTTTCTTATTCATTAGATACCATAGGCTTTTCGGTGAAGGAAGACATCGTAAACCTGCATATGCCAAAGAAGAAATTCTAAGGCGTATGTGAAGTCCAGCAGATCGGCTCGGGGCACCGTCGGTGGACAGGGGTCTGGCACAAAAGATCCAAAGTGTCAAAGTGTTGTCTAGTCTTCCTGCCTCCTAAGAAGATAACATACTTAGACAAAAAATAAATATTAGAAGCCAAAGATCTCTATGTACTACTATAGATGGAGCGTTCCACACAATCGCTCTGTTCCACGCAAGTAGCCACAACTTTTTCACATTCACAATGAAACTTGTGCAGTTACTACGCAGATCATTTAATTATTTACTAAATATTGACGCTATTTAACCGAAGCGTCAATATTTAGTAATAATTAAATGTTCTGCGTAGTAACTGCACAAGTTGCATTGTGAATGTGAAAGAGTGGAACAGAGCGATTGTTTGGAACGCACCATCTAGTAGTACATAGAGATTGTTGTTAGAAGCTCCTGGAATTAGTTAATTAAAACACGTCCAAATAATTGCTGATCCCCTTTCACCCAATCAGCGAGCCGAGAACAGCTCTAACAGCCCATAACGCGCCAATCACGGCACATTATCGCCCTATTTGTAACCAATGGCGGCGGTCAGGCGTGAGGTGTCAGCACGAGCTAATTTAATAACCACCCTCCCATAGAACTTCCATAATCCCCTCCCCAGCCCTCTCGCCCTCTCAGGTCACCTCACTGCGACAATACAGACTTGGGATCAAGTGTACTGAGTTGTGACGAACTAACACCTGAATCAAAGGATTTAAGTTTAAAATGGGGTGAAGATGTAATCAGGTGTAAAAAATGAAGCTGGCACGTAACTTTCAAGGAAAGGTTACCTATGTGTCGTTCCGATTTGATTCGCTTTAAGATCAATGGTTTCCGGTAGAGTAGAATAGGACCACTCCAACTCTTCTCGTGGATGTCGTACAAGGTGACTGAGGGAATACATTATAAAACATCAATCAGGCCTCCCCAACCCGTCTGGCCAGCGCGGGGAGTGTAGGCCAAATCTTCCGTCTGTCTCCGGCAGAAGTGGGAACTCTCTCCCTACTTCGACTCTTTACTTCTTTAATTAAATTTGTCTGGGGCCCAAGGTAGCGTAAATTCATGACCTGGGACTTGCCCTACCTTCACTGGTAGGTGTCTTTGTAGTTACCTCCGTTGATCCTCGCTTAGAGGAGTTGCGGGGGGAGAACGGTGAGGAGGCGGGAATGTCTCCGGCAGATGAGAGAGGGTTGTGCTCCTGCAGTGGAGACCAAAATAACCTGATGATGACGATGATAGTGCATTGAAAAACAACAATAAAAGAAGCCTGCCTTTAGTTGCCTGGAAAAAATAGATAAAAGCGATAAGGCCGCCACTTGTATATTACTGTATGTTCATTCATTTATTAATTCAATCAATGAAATCGCCAAGTTCATGTTTAATGGACGAAATTACATTTATACATACACTTACTGCTAATGCTTGTAATTTTTAAAATATTACATACATACCTACATTATTCTCACAGCTTGTTTCCAGAGGGTAGGCAGAGACGATGTATCGCCACTTAGAGTGATCCTGACAAACATCTGTCACAGAGTGACATTCCTTATAAATTTTACGTCGATTTTCGTCGATTCGCCCGCGTGGAGCAAGTTTTTATTTCCCGAAAGAACCATTTTCAAGATAAACATGAACCTATGTCCATATACATGATGGTATATGTACTAATAAAAAAAAATATGGTGATCAGTTGAAAAGCCGAGCCGTGAAAGCGTAAGAAACAGACAAATAAATACACAAACACTCTTTCGACTTAATTATATTAAAGCTGTTGCCCGCTGCTTCGCCTGCTTAAAAAAGGGGTTGTTTCCAGCCTGAAAAACCCCACGGTAAACCAAGCTACCCAACTGTGAATACCACATTCTAATATATTTAATGGTTTTGGAGAAGAAGCTGGTGACGTTATCATTATCACAAATTATTTAATCGACGTGTTTACTTGTAATGTTTTCATCGTTTTTAGTGCATCATCATCCACTGCTGGACATAGGTCTTCCCCAATAAACGTCACCACACCCGGTCCACCGCCGTCAAATCCTGCTGCTTCCGGCCGCCTTCTTATCCGTTCTAGCCGTTTATCAAAAACTAAACATATTTGTTGAATTATTGAGTTTTTAGAGCACTCCTACAAAGTGTCGAACTGATAGGAACATCTAATAGTTTTTCTCCATCATCATCTGGTTATTTTTGTCTCCACTGCAAGAGCACAGCCCTCTCTCATCTGCCGGAGACAGACGGAGGATTTGGCCTACACTCCCCGCGCTGGCCAGACGGGTTGGGGAGGCCTGATTGATGTTTTATAATGTATTCCCTCAGTCGCCTTGTACGACATCCACGAGAAGAGTTGGAGTGGTCCTATTCTACTCTACCGGAAACTCGGTTTGGAGACTACTACTTTCGAACTCCTTTTCAGACCCTTAGGGGATGGTTTTTAAAAACTTTGAAGCATGTTATAAATCATTAAGTTTTTAGAATATTCCTACAAAGTTTTGAATTGATAGGAACATCTAGTAGTTTTTCTCCATACAAACGTTGAACCCCTATTTTATCACCTTGGGGGTTGAATTTGGAAAAACCCTTTCATAGTGCATACCAGAGATACATTAGGAACCTTTGTGGTAAATTTAAAGTTTCTAGAGCAATCGGTTTTTCGGGATAAAAACTGTCCTATGCCCTATTCCAGCACCTATATGTGTACCAAGTTTCATTCCGAACCGTCCAGTGTTTGAAGCGTGATTCAGTAACAAACATCCAAATATCTAAGTATTCAAATATCAAAACTTTCGCATTTATAATATTAGTAGGATTATAGTAGGATAATAGGATTAATATTAATATATTAATAATAAATAATATATAATAATGTAATAGACCATATACATACTATGGAGCAAATTATAGAAAAATACAAAGAGTTCCGAAAGCCGCTCTACATTGCGCTGATAGACTACACAAAAGCATTCGATTCTATATCGCATTCAGCTATTTGGGATTGCCTAAAATCAAATGTAGTACACTATAAATACATAGATATATTAAAAAACCTGTATTCCAAATGCACAAGTAGAATACAACTGGAAACGTTAGGTGCTAAGTTTCAAATAAATAGAGGGGCGAGACAAGGCGACCCTCTATCACCAACATTGTTCATAGCCGTGCTAGAGAGTATAATAAATCAGCTAAATTGGGAAGATCTAGGCATAAACATAAATGGCAGAAACCTAACACACTTAAGATTCGCAGATGATATCGCCTTAATAGCAGAAACAGATGGTCACCTACAACAAATGATAGCGACTCTACACAAGGGTAGCAAAGCCGTGGGCCTAGAGATAAATCTTGATAAAACCAAATTATTGACAAACAGCACTCACAAAACTATCAAAATAGAAAATACACCACTGGAATATGTAGAGACATATATTTATCTAGGCCAACAACTATCTTTTGGGGACAAGAACAAAGAAGAAATTATAAATAGTAGAATAAATAAAGCATGGAATAAATTCTGGGCCCTCAAAGAGATTGTAAAAGGCAGTCTACCCTTATCTCTAAAAAAAAAAGTGATGGACACTTGCATACTAACAAGTCTTACTTATGCAAACTTGGACCTTTACTAGAAAAAATAAGGAAAAAATAAGATCTTGCCAGAGAGCCATGGAGCGTAGCACCTTAAAAATAAGAAAAATTTATAAAATCAGGCACGCTAACATAAGAGGAAAAACTAGACTTATAGATGCTTTGCAACATGCTATGAAGCTAAAATGGAAATGGGCCGGTCACGTTGCGCGAATGGATGACAAACGGTGGGCTGCGATGGTGACGAAATGGCCAGGGCCGGGCGGCACCCGCAGACCTGGAAGACCTCTCGCTCGCTGGGCCGATGACATCGCCGAGGTCGCCGGCGCTAACTGGATGACCGTAGAGAAAGATCGCAAAACATGGCAAGCACTGGAGGAGGCCTACACCCAAAGAGGGGTTCTTACCCAATTTTAATTTTTTAATTTTCTTAATTTTATATTTTACTTTTTAATAATTGTTATAATTAATTCTTTATTTATTATTGAACTCTGTAAATTATATTTTTTGTTAGGGTAAGAAATAAATGGCTTTTTTATTTTTATTTTTATAATAAATAATATTAACACAGGTATACAAAGATACATGTGACATATTTTTCAATGCTCGAAAAATATATCATGAAAAGAATCAAATCAAAGACTGACACCTCGGCTACATCCCTAGTTAGTTGAAAGTTCCGTATGTGCAAATATTGGCTAGGTGTGATTGGCGCGCGTCGGGCGCGGGTTCGATTCCCTCGAGACGTCGCCAATTATCTGCATATTTACATAGGGCGGGGCGCGGCGAGAGGAAGAACTGACTGAAATAAATTGAGCGGAGATGTGGTGTCGACTAGAGTAGAAGATATTTTGTCATTTTCTATCATCATCATATCAGCCCGTCTCATGCCCCCGTCACTGGTATGCCAGAGTACACAAATGAACTCTAAGTCGAGCGCTTCAGACACGTTTTCGCGCGCTGCCGGCACATCAATCGCCGCTGCGCTCCTCCCGCATATCGTACGCTGTACGGAGTAATAACAACGCTAAGTCGAGCGCCTTAGTAATATTTTTGCTTGTGGGAAGGACTAGAGTAGTAAGTATATGATGAAAAACGTATATTTCATTCCAGATTAATAGTCCTATGAAAACCAACGCTATTTACGTCTCGGTAACATATACATGAAAGGGTCACCAGCAGCAAAAATAGGTTTGTATTACCAAGTAAACTTTGCGGTCCACTTAGGAACACCATCTATTGTGTATTTTGTTTTCGAGACGCAAATGCGTTTGTTTTCATAGGACTATTAATCTGGAATGAAATATAGGTATTTTACTCCAAGTTAATGTTTTCTGAAAGCTCCAGGATTGATTCAGTAGTCTTTAAGTGATGCGTGCACAAACTAACAGACAAAAATTCCAAAAATCGTCGAAATGTTTTCTATCATTTAACCTAAATAGACTTCCAATTTTTTTATGCAAATATTTACAAAGTACAGACCTAAATTTTTAAAACGGCTGGCCTAAGCCGTCCGCGACAACATCCAGTCCTTTTTTCGAAAGAAAAAAATTAATAAATATCAATAACATCGATTCCTACAGGAGACAGACAACTTTGTACAATTTTTTCCCTGTCTGGATGTTATATTTGTGAATTGTCCTATCCATAATGCTCATGCCTTAGTCCCAGAGGGGTAGGTAGAGACGATTTACCGCCATTTTATCCTATCCTTGTTTCTGGAGACAATCCTAGTATGGGACTAGACAATGGTATGAATATGTAGGTATATCTAATAAACTGTTGCCTGCGACTTCGTCCGCGTGGACAACTTAACATCACAAATTATTATGTATTTCCCGTAGGAATGAGATGTTTTTCGGGATAAAGAGTATCCTATGTCCTATTCCAGGACCTAACCTATATATGTGTCAAGTTTCATCACGATCCGTCCAGTGGTTGAGCGAAAGTGACAAACTTTCTCTGTCAATTCACAGATTTCTCACAAAACCCTTAAGGCTCGTTCACACTTCCGTGGGACGGAAGCGCGCGCCCGCGCACAAAGCGGCAGATTACAGAATACTTTTGCGTTAAGACTTGCGACACTATTGCTTGCGATTAGCGAGGATTACAATTATTTGTGACATTATAATAGATATCTAACTGGCGAGCCGTATGTCCAGGACCTTAAATCGTTCAAGCGTGTGGTTTAAAAAAAAAGTGTTCTATAGACAAGGAATTTATTAAGGTTCAATTGTCAAATAAGCTATCTCATTGTGCGTAGGTATTTAAAACATCAATGGGCGGGTTCCGTCGAAATATAGTATTTTTTTTATTCAATTTATTAAACTCGAATTAGAACATGAGCTAAACACAATACTAACAAATATTATAGACTGGTTAAACGACCACAATCTGGAATTAAACTTTACAAAAACCAAACTGATACAATTCAAGCCCCTGATAAGTTTTCGTGTAGTTTTACAAATTTGCACATTTCCAAAATATACGTTGACGCTAAAGTTAAAATTTTTTGTTCTATAAAAGTGGCCTGCAACTTTCTATCTGAGATATGTTAACTAATATTCTGATGCACTTTTTTGAAGGATAAACAACTGTTTAGCATCTGTGCTGTTTCCCCATAGTATAAGAACATAACTTATCCATGCATGTGCGTAGGTTTAAGGCACAAGTTGCTGTTTTTAACTCGTAAAGGGCATATGTGAACCTAGACAGCTTTCCTCCAACTTTTTCTATGTCTGGCTTCCAGTTTATGTAAGTATCAATTTCAACTCCTAAAAGAGTACAAGATTCTACCGTCTCTATGATCTTATTGTTCAATTAATAATTTACTTTTAAAGCAACGATCTCTATGTATACTAGATGGAACGTTCCAAACTATCGCTCAGTTCCAACGCAAGTAGCCACAACTTGAAAGTAAATTCTCAATGAAACTTGTGCAGTTACTACGCAGGACATTTAATTATTACTAAACTAGCTGTGCCCGCGGCTCCGCTCGCGTGGACTACAGGATCCGCTCTAATTCCCACTTTCACTCAGACTTTAAAGGTCCAGGTCCAGATCCTCAACCCTCCCCTCAACCCTCCCCTCTGCTCTCCCCTCAACTCTCCCCTCAAACCTCTTTCCCTCGTCTCTCCAAATGTAGTCCTCGTAACTAATCCATCGCAGTCCAAATTCCGACCAACATTACTTTGTTGCATACGTATACCACAAATTCATCGTAATCGGGTAACTCAGTCAAAAGTTATGCTAATTTTCAAACACTCAAATTACACTGGTACCATACCCGCTCCCGCTACCGCTCACGAATTCAGTCGAACATTTACACCCTACATTCTTCACAGTGTATTGTCCAGGTCCAGGTCTAGGTCCAGGTGACCTCGGCTCGCGTGAACTACAGATCACTCCCATTCCCACTCCCGCTCCCGCTCCCGCTTCCGCTCCTGCTCCGGTCCCACTTCCCTCCTGCTCCCGCTTCCACACCCACTCCCCTTTCCCCACGCCCACGCCTGAGCCCACTCCCACGCCCACTCGCACTCCAATTCCCACCCGCAGCTCCAAATGTAATCCAAACTCATCGCAATCTGAATAGTACGGAAATACTACTTTAGGCAATATATTGCATACTAACCTTACCTACTAATGTATTTGAAAACTAAATATGTCTATAACTTTTGATTGAGTTAGCCGATTGCGATAAAATAAAGCCTATATGTTACACCAAATTAAGCCCCATGTTTCTGTGAAAAGTCCATCAAAGTAAGATCAGTCGTTTTTAAGTGATGCGTGCACAAACTCACAGACAAACAGATAAACAAACAAACAGACAAAAATTTCAAAAATGATCGAACCCATCTGTTGCTTATCCTTAGACCCCCCAATTTTTTTTTTGCAAATTTCTTCAATGTACAGACACGATATTTACGATTTTATTTATTAGATATTGACGCTTAGCGTCGCATAGCTTTTTCAGTCGGCGACTAAACGTTTCGTCATTGGTCTCGTTGCGTAGCTCTGCGGGGAGCTGCTCGTAGTACGTGGGGCCGATGACTCGCGGGTTTTTGCAGTGCAGTGCGCCGGGGCTCTACAGTGAACCAACCTTCCGGTCCCGGAGTTCATGTCCTACGCCCTCCCTACGTTTTAAACACGATGGATATCGCCTAA
This sequence comes from Esperia sulphurella, assembly GCA_947086405.1. Lineage (NCBI taxonomy): Eukaryota > Metazoa > Arthropoda > Insecta > Lepidoptera > Oecophoridae > Esperia > Esperia sulphurella. The sequence continues at coordinate 344,409 of OX352281.1, read as the reverse complement.
ATATCAGAAGCAATGTAATCAACAAAAACACTTTCAGAATTAAATATAAGAAATATCTAGTAAACTTATTAACGTAACCTCAATCTTTTTGTGCTAATATCAAAATTAAAAACTTTGTAACTTTGCTTTGCTAATCACCATTGCGTAGTGATATTTAGTATTCTCTGCCATAGATGTGTATAAAGTAAGAGAGCTATTTCTGCCAACAAACTGTATGTATAATTTGGCGGAGTTATTGTATGTATATTTTTTAAGAGATGAATAAATGATTTTATTATTATATATTATTATTATTAACAAACATTATTACTTGAATTTTTTTATTATTTGAAACATATTATATTACATATGTTTTTTCTTAGGCCATCCTACTGAAACCACTGGGTTTATTTGTAGGATGGTGGTCGCTACTTGAACAATCTTATTCTATTGATAACTTGAATGGAGACTATCTAGGTCGCATTGCTGCTCGCCAGATAGTACCCCTTCATAGCAACTTTTACTTTTCGCGCATTGCCCCCCAGCATGTCGTCCACCAAACTTTCTGGTAATTCGTTTAGTACTTGCGGCAAGATGCATTCATTTGTTCGGCTTGTACACATTGTTGTATCCCGGTTGTACATATCGGGGAAGGTATGAGATGTCTCTAAGGTGGCTAGGATAAGATTGCGACCCCCTTGCAGGGTCATGTTGTGAAATATAACACCTGTGACACGTGATTGAATAAATAAATACGACTATGACTAACTCAATGCCGTGTGGTTTCCGCTAGAGTAGAATAGGACCACTCCAACTCTTCCCGTGGATGTCGTACAAGGCGACTGAGGGAATACATTATAAAACATCAATCAGGCCTCCCCAACCCGTCTGGCCAGCGCGAGGAGTGTAGGCCAAGTCCTCCGTCTGTCTCCGGCAGATGAGAGAGGGTTGTGCTCCTGCAGTGGAGACAAAAATAAGCTGAATGTGTGACTAACTCTAATTTTCTGACAGATGTGTCCTCATCTCAGCCGAAATACGTCCACAGCTGAACATAAAACCTCCCGATACGTACAACGATTGCCAGCGGCCAACGATCTCTATGTACTACTAGATGGAGCGTTCCAAACAATCGCTCTGTTCCACGCAAGTAGCCACAACTCTTTCACATTCACTTTGAAACTTGTGCAGTTACTACTCAGAACATTTAATTATTTACTAAATATTGATATTATTTAACCGTAGCGTCAATATTTAGTAAATAATTAAATATTCTGCGTAGTAACTGCACAAGTTTCATTACTTGCGTGGAACAGAGCGATTGTTTGGAACGCTCCATCTAGTAGTACATAGAGATCGTCTCCAGCGGCGTGAGAGGGATCTCCACTTGAGATGTCAACAATGATTTCGTCAGACGTCGCTCGGGCCCCGGCTTACTGGGCGAGGGAGGGTGAAGTCAGGGGGAAGTAACTAGCTCATCGTATTTATCCCTTCTCATGAACTGGCAGTCGTTTAGGTCACATGTTATAGAGTTTTTTACGTTAAATCGATAAAAGTCTTACCACACTTCATTTCTAGATTTAATTACTTACTGATATTATACAGACAAACGAGCCTGTCCGTAGATGTTTGTCTGTGCGCATAAATATTTGTAGAGCCAGTTGCTGCACCGAGCGCGATTGAGAGAGGGACAACGTCAGCGTCGCCAACATAAGTGCCTATCTTTCTAACTAAAGCGTCGATCTCTCGGTGCTCTATTACGATCTATCGGGCGACGATAAACTGTCGGGGGGGAGGGGGGAGGGGGGGGGGGGGGGGGGAGTGTCGCTTGTTTACTTAGTAATATGAGGCTGGCGAGTATTTATTTTCAGTCTCCCCGCGACGACACCTTTCTTCCTTGTTAGTAGAAAACAAACGATTCACGTCGCGCACCCAAAACCACTCAAGTCAGTAATAAACAATTTTCGCTTGCCAATAATAGCCATCCAATTACACCGCCCCCGTATAATCTGTGAACGAGTGTTCCTGCGCAATCCCCATATTTGCTGTTGCGGTAAATCCTTCCCCGTTTCCAGACCTCGGCAATCCCTTCTAATGTTCTTCTGAAAAGCTCAGAATACACTGGTCTATTGTAATGACCTCTGTCAAATCAACACAAACGATTATAGGATTGCAAGTGAGAAGGGAATGCTGTTTACTGTGTGTTAGAGCAGGACGGAGCGCGATTAAATGTGTTTAGGGCGGATTACTGGTGACGGATGTCGACCGCAGGGTCGCAGGTTCGGTGCCGTTGGTAATGGGACGGCAATCAAACGGTAATGGCGTCTTGAGTTGACAGATGTCGCGGAGTTTGATGTAGGAGTGACTTCAATTACGTATTCTATTGAAAATAAAAGATTTATTGAGTTACACGATTTTTGGATTCGGCTGTGCGCTTGAGTCATTTTGTTAAGACCTTGTTCAATGCAAACATTATGTTAAAAGAAAATAATTGGTCGTTTTTGTGTTTTGAATTATAAATTACTAACACTTCGTCGGCGTGAACAACCCACTTCTACTTCCACTCCCACTCCCACTCAGACTCTCAATCCCAATCATGACAGACAGTCAATGTACAGACACGCGAAGTTTACGATTTTATTTATTAGATTTCCTGTAGGAATGAAAGAAAGAAAGAAAGAAAAAACATTTATTTACTACCATAATTTGCACACACAAAGAAAAAACCAACAAAGCAAGAAAAAGGAAAAAAAAAAATCAAAAATTATAAGAACTAGAGAAAACAATTAAAAATTTTTAACATAGTTAAAATAGCATGCGTATGGGGTGTTTTTCGGGATAAAAACTATCCTATGTACCTGTATGCCAGACCTATATGTGTGCCAAGTTTAATCCCGATCCGTCCAGTGGTTGAAGCGTGATTGAGTAACAAACATCAAAACTTTCGCATTTATAATATTAGTAGGATTAAATGAGTGATGTGCAATGTCCATATATATATTAACTGAATGAGTTTATACATAAATGAAGTATATATAAACAAACGATGATTTTTTTTTAATCTCGGAGTAATTCCGGATTATCCATATTAACATTTTGTCTCAATCTCATAAATGACATAAGCGGGTTTGAACTGAAGTGTACATTATATATTTATTTATTCATCGTTTTAGTATTTCATCATCATCATCATCAGGTTATTGTTGTCTCCACTGCAGGAGCACAACCCTCTCTCATCTGCCGGAGACAGACGGAGTATATCCTACTAATATTATAAATGCGAAAGTTTGGATGTTTGTTACTCAATCACGCTTCAACCATTGGACGGATCGTGATGAAACTTGGCACACATATAGATTAGGTCCTGGAATAGGGTATAGGATAGTTTTTATCACGAAAAAACATCTCATTCCTACGGGAAATACATAATAATTTGTGATGTTAAGTTGTCCACGCGGACGAAGCCGCGGGCAACAGCTAGTGAGAAATAAAATGGAGTCCTATTATGGGACCTTCCGGTGTTTAATATAGAAAATCATCATTTGCCTTGTGGTTCCCGGTTTATAAAAGGGTCATCCCCAGTCTTACCGTGGGTTTCATCAAGGCGACTAAGGGATTGCATGGGACGGGATCATTACTGCGATCACTAGTCCGCCTGCCAAGCGTGGTGATTATGTCAAACCCCCCAATGGACAGCTCACCAAAAGTGTCATGGGAGGCTTGTGTTCAGCAGTGGACGGATTTCGGCTGACTATGATAAAATCTCATCTCTGAACCCGATCTTCGGTTCATCTCATCCAGTCTCTGCCAGCCGCCTTACGTCTCACGTCGCTCCATCTAGCCAGGACGCCCGTCCCACACTACGCTTGCTCAGTCGCGGTCTCCACTCGAGAACTCGTTTACTCCAGCGGTAATCGGTTCTCCGACAGATGAGACCAGCCACTGCCACGTCAGCGTACTAACTTATTGAGCTTCGAAGACTTTAAGTTCTCTGGCGGATCACCTCATTTCGGATCCTGTCCCTTAGAGAAACTCCTAGCTCTTTCCATATACATATACGCATCGGTGATTAATTTGAGCTCATCGTCAAAGTGATGAAGCCACCAGTTTGTGCCTAATCAGCGCGTTATCTAGAGAGCTCTGTACAGCGAGCGCGTCGAGTGCCGGCCCCGATTAGATGCGATCGCGCGCGATAAGCGGCGGCGCGCGAGGAGGGCAATCACGATATTAGCTCAGATAACTCTCCTCGTTGTGTCATTTCGCTTTACAAGCAGTTTTTAATCTTTTAAATGGATAGTTCTTTACCATTGGTATAGGTATCTTACTAACGTGACCCGTTCGGGAGGGGTGGGGGGGGGGGGGGTGTCAAAATACCAAAATACCACTCTTGGTCACAGGAGAGGCGAGGGGAGGCTTAGGTTTTCGTCACGTAGTCAATATCCTCTAGGAAAATCTCGCGCTTTTTCGAGCTGTATTCAAATATGGCGCGCAGCGTTTAGCGCTTTCTAAACTCACAGGTGGCAACACTGACGCACATATCGTCAGCTGATTGAAAATTTACAGTTTTTTTTTTTATAATATTTTTTTCACTTGTAATTATAGGAATGCACGCACTCATGGCGTCACGCGGCAAGCGCCGAATTAATAAAGACAAATATGAGACAAAATACATTTTTTTTTTCAACTTTTGTTTGCAAAAAAATGATTTACAACCAAAGATCTCTATGTACTACTAGATGGAGCGTTCCAAATCATCGCTCTGTTGTGAGCGAATGACATTATTTAACTGCAGCGTCAGTATTTAGTAATAATTAAATGTTCTGTGTAGTAACTGCACAAGTTTCATTGTGAATGTGAAAGAGTTGTGGCTACTTGCGTGGAACAGAGCGATTGTTTGGAACACTCCATCTAGTAATACATAGAGATCGTTGTTTACAACCAATGAATTACTACGTGAAAACTAGAGGGGGAGGGGTCTTGGAGATTAAGGGTGGTCACTGAGGGGGGATTGTAAAAAAGTTTGGGTACGTTCCCTAACGGCTGGCGACAGTAACATGTACTGCCAGACTTGCTCTATCCTTGAGGTGTTGATTCCTTTTGATCATATCATGGCAATCGCAGCAATAATCAAATTACTACATCTCGCATTATTTTTCTTCTTCTTTTAAGCAAATAACGCACGAAATCATATTGTTGACTCCACTTCCGTTTCCGGCACTCGACTAACGGTCGCTGCAACACAATCGTAACCGAACAATGAGAGAAAGGAACGCGACTCAATTTGTTTGAAAACAAAAGTTGTTCGAGGGGCGAGGGGCGAGGAAGTCCATTGTTGCCGCAATATGGTCGTTGCGTGCCCTGGTAGTTGGCACCTGCCTCTCATCTCATTTGCGTACTTCAAGACACCGAGAATATGTTTAGTTTCATTTATAATTAAACTTTTATACTGTAAAAAAATTAGAGATGAAACGGATAGCGATTTGGCCGGATACCGGATAACGGATATCCACGCCGGATAGCATACCATTCGGAATTCAAATAGTATACAATATTAATCTAAACGTCATACTATGGAGCAAAATAATTTTTCGCATCTCATAAGTCACTTTAAGTTTTTTTCCTTCATGATACGCTCACGCTTCATGGTACGCTCCATCTAGTAGTACATAGAGATCGTTGTCCACAGGAATCGAGGTTGTTCCCGCGTTGTTTGTAGAACAGTTTGTTGTGAATTTGTATACTTCGAGCTTTGGTGTTCAGTATTGATAGTATATTACGCAACAAATGTCTGTGCTTATGTACACTGTGAAGGAAACAAAAATAAACGTGACTAAGCTGATCTTCTTAAAGCAGATAACTTCCTAACCTCAAACCTTACTAAACAACTTTAGTAAGGGGAAAACTTGAATGAAATGAAAAATAAAAAATTTCTGAATAAAAAGGCGTTGCTTCCAGAGCCGTAAACACACATTTTTATTAATAATAAGTCCAGAGCAATCAAATCTGTAGATGCAATCAACCCCACACCGCCGCCCCGCGCCGCCCGCCGCCGCCGCCCGCGGCTGCAAACCATATTCCTCGTGTTAGCGCGAAGCCTTTGTTCACTAATTGCTGAACAACAATCAGCTACCAACTACCCTATTGTTTGTTTCGTCGTAGAGTCAGATCGTGCGTTGGATTCAAATAATTGGACCCGGCGAAACAAACCTCGAAGCATTTTGCTTCCTCTTTCATAATGCGAACTGCTAAGGAATGGAACTCTCTGCCAGTTTGGGTATTTCCGGACAACTTGGATCTTTTTAAAGGAAGAGTGAATAGGCATCTTCTGGGTAAGCGCGTCCCACCTTAGGCCTCATCATCACTTACCATCAGGTGAGATTGAGGTCAAGCGCAAACCCATCAACAATTAAAATTTAATAACCTACACTCTGTCTTTTTTGAGATATCAAACGTTAAAATCTAGCCTGGTATGCAAGGGATTTTAAAATCTAACAGGGACGGGCAGCAGCGTTCACCTGAGTATATTAAGATCATTGCAATCACCAATCCGTCTGCCAAGCGTGGTGATTATGTTTAATCTCCCAATGGACAGCCCACCAAGCGTCATTCCAGAGAGGCTTATGTTCAGCAGTGGACGTATTTCGGCTGATTAGGATGAACTAAATAACAATTAGTACAATGGATACTGCCGTAAGATTCTGGAACATGCAAAGTTTAATCAAAATCGTCACAGCAGTTTTTGGGAAAACAATTTTTTTGATGTTGTATGACAACTCTAGACACTCAAATTGAGAGCCAGCGGGAAATCATGAAGAATTTGCTACAACTCTGTAAGGGGGTGGGACCGGGGGTGGGAGTGGGAGTGGAAAAGGGAGCGGATTGTGTAGTCCACAGGGTTGGCTTGTTTTAAACAAAGTGTTTAAAACATCTGGCGTCAAATTTCACACAAATTACAGAAATATATAGAGAAATATACAGTTAATTTACAAGTGGCGGCCTTATCGCTTTCAGCGATTTATTCCAGGCAACCTTAATATGTTAACAAACTTTTTCCAACATAACAACTAGTCCCTTATAAAAAAAAAATATTTGTAATATCGTGCTACCTATAGGGCAGTATTAGCCTCACCGAATACATGGGGCTCTGATGAGGTGGACAATTATTTCCCTAGCTAATCGTGGTACCTCAACAAGGCGGCGATGCTGTTCGCAACACATCACGTCAAGGGGTATCACGGGGCGAAAAGCGGGCGACGGAAAGCCACTTTGCAATATTACATTGCACAAAGTGGCGATACATCGTCTCTGCCTACCCCTCTGGGACCAAGGCGTGAACATTATGTATGTATGCTACCTAGTGTCAATAGAGACCGTCGAGGCAAACGCTGAGAGACAGCCCCGGCACGGGCTGTATGGTCTATTGCCGCTTCTCTGGACATACACTGTCTGTCGTTCCATAACGCATGCTCGGCCCATACACTCGTATGCGCTGTGTTAGACATAAGACAGTGTGTAAATTGTCAGTCAACAATATGTAAACAATAAAGAAACAAGCATTATTAAGTATTCTAGCGTGTAGTACAATAATGCCTACTGCATTCTCAAGAAGTTCCGACGCTAATGCAGTACCTTAAGCATACTTGCGAGAGTTACTTGCTCATCTTCTCTCTGCGACAGATCGCGTAGTATTCTAGTAACAGAATCCTTAGGACAGGGAATGAAGACGTATCAAATTCCATCTTCACACACTGACACAGCTGCTCACCAGAGCGCAAACTATTTGAGACTACTCAGTCTCAGTAAAGACCGTCTTGGCATCAAAAGCTGTCGTAAACACTGAGAGACAGCCCCGGCACGGGCTGTATGGCCTATTGGAGCTTCTCTGGACACACACTGTCTGTCGTTCCATAACGCATGCTCGGCCCATATACTCGTATGCGCTGTGTTAGAGACAAGACAGTGTGTAAATTATCATCTAACAATATGTAAATAATAGCTAACAAAAGATGGAGGCAATCAACGATCTCTATGTACTACTAGATGGAGTGCTCCAAACAATCGCTCTGTTCCACGCAAGTCGCCACAACTTTCACATTCACAATGAAACTTGTGCAGTTACTACGCAGAACATTTAATTATTTACTAAATATTGACATTATCAGCGTCAGTATTTAGTAATAATTAAATGTTCTGAGTAGTAACTGCACAAGTTTCATTGTGAATGTGAAAGAGTTGTGGCTACTTGTGTGAAACAGAGCGATTGTTTGGAACGCTACATCTAGTAGTACATAGAGATCGTTGGAGGCAATCAAATTAAATTTTTTTCATAAGTTACACACTTAAAATTCCAGCGGACAGCAGTTACACGGCTATAAAAAAAATATATAAAATCACAACGAAAACCACATCGTCGCATCCAACTACTAAAATACTTTCGTAATTAACGAGAACTTCAATAAAACTTTCAAGCTCATTTGAATAGCGCCCTCCGATACTAAGCGTGCGCACAGAGACCGCGAACCATTTCACTACAAAGCGAGACGATTGCGACGTCTAAAGGGCTCCGTTTGGGTTCCGTCGCACGCAACGGCTCCAATTTACTTAAAACGCACAATGGTCGCTCCTACGCGAGGCAGCGCTTGTTTACGCTTTGTTCTGTAACCGAGACACACCCCCGCGTACAATCTAGCGCAAAATGAGAAGTGAAAGGTGTGGGGCTAAGTTGGGGCTGGGGGATAAAAGTGTAAATTTTATTTTAAAACGAAAGGCTATAGCTGGTGCTTCCATATCAGTAGTCGACTTGATAACTTCCTTTTAAGAAATTGTCTAGGTTGTTCCTAAACATGTAGGGGTAGAACTCTGATCACTCGATATGATTGTAGACATCAAGGCTCACACTACTACGCCACTGAGAGCCAGTTCTTATAAGAAACTAACCTACTTTACACTTGTCCACAGAGTCTCCAAGGCACGATGCAGCCGTTCCAGTCAACAACTCGGCCCGAGGGTCCACGGGAGTCTTCGCCGGAGCGTGCGCGCTCCCCGGACACCCCCGCAGCCCCCGCGCCAAAGCTCAACTTCTCCATCGCGCGCCTCATGGAGCCCGATCGCAAGAAGAGTCTCTCCCCAGACCCTAACCCTAACTTTCTATCCTACGGCGCCCAGCTTTTAGACTCCGCCTTCAAACAGTACATCCCAGCTGCGAGACGACAACTAGTATCTCACTACCCGTTGCTGTATTACGGTCCAGATCTAGTCTCGTTGACGTATGCTCATCAGTTGCATCTACCTAGGCCTCCGCCAGCGCCGTCTCCGGTCCAAAGACCGCCCAGTCCGAGGCCACCGGCTGTGGATACCGTGTCATCGACCACAGGTCCAACTCCTTCTCCAGCTAAGAACAAGAGTTTTGCCTGCGGAGATTGCGGGAAGGTCTTCAACGCGCACTACAATTTGACAAGGCACATGCCGGTGCATACCGGAGCTAGGCCTTTTGTCTGCAAGATATGCGGGAAAGGGTTCCGACAGGCTTCAACGCTGTGTCGACATAAGATCATCCACACGTCAGAGAAGCCTCACAAGTGTCTGACGTGCGGGAAGGCGTTCAACCGCTCGTCTACTCTCAACACTCATGCTCGAATCCACGCCGGGTACAAACCCTTTGTCTGCGAGTTCTGCGGCAAGGGTTTTCACCAAAAAGGCAACTATAAAAACCACCGATTGACCCACAGCGGGGAAAAAGCGTACAAATGCTCGATTTGCAATAAAGCCTTCCACCAGATTTACAATCTCACATTCCACATGCACACGCATAACGAAAGGAAACCTTTTACTTGTAACATATGTGCCAAAGGCTTCTGTAGGAACTTTGACCTGAAAAAACATACAAGGAAGCTACATTTAGGTGTTGGAGCATCAAACAATGACTCGTCTTTGGACACTCAAGATGAATCGACTCAAGAAGCGACGACAAGTCCAGTGGAAGAAGCCAACAGAGTAGCGTTCAGGCCTTTCCTCGGCAACTCGTACCCGCGGATCTTGGATCCACGGACGGCTCCAAACACATTCTTTTCGAAGCTCTTGTGACCCGGGGCCAGTTATTTCAACAGCTTCAGAGAGAGCAATGAGTGACTGATGATTTTGTTGTTTAGAAAGCTGATCGGTGTAAGAAATGTTTATTGAGACTTCTTGCTGATGAATCTGGTTCAGGACCAGCAGGGAGATGGGATAATGGAACATTGAGGTCGGGAATTGGTAACTGGAACAATTGATGAACTTTATAACTGTAAAAGTTAACGAAGCATTTTGGTGCGGTTTTCAAAGATCTCTCTTTGCATAGATTGCAGAAACTATTTTCATATTCGTTTGGTTCTTGTCAACGCCTATTCTTGTAGTGCTCGTATTTTCAAAATATGATACAGTCTATAAAATGTATATGATGATGAAAGGATTTGATGTTGTAAACTAAATGTAGATATATTTGTAGAGATATATTACATAGTTGCTTGTGAATAGTTTTATTGAAATATGTATATATATATTATTCGCAAATAGGTGTATTTAGAGGTATACATATAATAATGTAATTTTTATGACTATTGAAAGGTAAAACAGCCATTGTATTCTTACAGAACCAAGTCCTTGAAACTCGTTCAGCCAGTGTCTTAAGCTCTGCGCAGACGAGAGACGGTTCAAACACATAAGTCACGGAGTCTTATCAAAAATGTATGGATATACTATTTGATGTGAAGTAATTTCATAGGTGATTGGAGTGATTCTTCGTAATCCCTCTACTTTACGCACTGAATTCCCATCGGGTGAATGAATCATCATCAGGTTATTGTCTCCACTGCAGGAGCACAACCCTCTCTCATCTGCCGGAGACAGACGGAGGATTTGGCCTACACTCCCAGCGCTGGCCAGACGGGTTGGGGAGGTCTGATTGATGTTTTATAATATATTCCCTCAGTCGCCTTGTACGACATCCACGGGAAGAGTTGGAGGGTCCTATTCTACTCTACCGGAAACCACACGGCAATGGCTGATAGGAACGGACAACGGAATGTCATGTATGATATGCAACATGTATGTAGGATGATTTGTTAAAAAAAATTAAGGAATTTGAAGTCTTTCCATTGATTTGACACAATACCTATTAGGTCCTAAGTCGGAAGACACTGTAATATATGAATGTATAGAGATATTGATTGTATATCTAGTAGAAAAGTAGTAAATTATTGTGATGTAGCTAGATGTATATATAACTTGTATGTTAGTGCCAGCAGTCGACGCAATATTGAGTGTGATTAAAGATGTTTATGAAATTGACTCCAGGCTCTTTATATTCGGCTCTAAATCCTATCAAGATAGAGTGGTTAGAGCAACGATCACATGTAATTACTAGATGGAGAGACCCAAACAATCGCTCTGTTCCACGCAACTCCAGGAGTCGCAACTCGGTTACTTCACATTGAAACTTTTGCAGTTACTACGCAGAATATTGACGCTACGGGTAAATAGCGTCAATATTTAACAAATAATTAAATGTTCTGCGTAGTAACTGCACAAGTGTCAAAGTGAATGTGAACGAGTTGCGGCTCCCGGAGCCGGGTTCGCTCCATCTAGTAAGTATATAGAGATTATAGGGTTATAGTCATTTGTTTACTTCAAACTCGCGCTTGTCGATTTTGAAGTAAACAAATGGACTGCGCACCCTTATACCTCGCGGTCACGTGAGGAGATACAGTTATGCAGTTAGAAACCACACAATATTTTTATTTATTTTATTTTATTTTATTTTATATATTTATTTAATTTCACAGCAATTACATTATATACAATACAAGTTATTATAAAATTCAAAATATGCCAATTTAATAAATATGTAAATTCTGTATAATTAAAATATAAGATTTAAACAAGGAGAAAAAACAAACACATTTATATAGACAAAATTATTAGCTCTGTGGTTTGTTATTGATATATTTGTTGATGATGATGATTAGTGAAGTAAGTGATGTGAGTGATGTGTGTATAGTGAGAGGAGTGGTGTGAGGGTGATGTGTTAGAGTATAAATTTAGTGGTTACAGGTCTATCAACACTTTCTTAATCTCCTTAATGTATTCGGTGCGTTTAAGGAAAAATATATCTGCAGTCTGGAGGTCCGGAAGTCAATATGGCATTTATGCAGATTTTTTGGCTATGTTTACCCGACTTTGACACGAAACGAGTAAGCGTTTGATAGTTTTTTGCAATATATTGTATATGGTTGGCACGAGTATCACGTCTACTTCACAATTTTATCTAGATAGAATTTCTGTGGTCACTCTTCTTTCACTCGTACGCGTGTCATCTTGACATAAGAAACTTATATGTCAGCGATAAAAGAGGAGCTGATTTGGAGGCACAGTGTGTGCTCGGCGCGCCGTTCGGATTGGTTCGGCGAGCGTCGCGAGCACGCGCTGACGGAACGTCGGGTAGGACGGGCGCAGGCGCAGACCCGAGACGGTGTTCGCTCGATACGCGTGCGGTGCGCAGGCATTACGCCGACGGATCGTCTGCCTTCTAAAATCGTTACTTGATGATGTAGTGTAATTTCATCTAGTGTCATTGAAGCCAGTAAACGTGTTAACGTTGTAACGGCGTTAAACTCAATTTGGGAGCCCACACTCGGCGGAACCAGGAACCTACGACATCAGAAGCGGGATTCGAACCACACGCCCTCAGAAGAGCACCTACGACATATATTTCAGGGCGTTCGATCAACGGGTAGTTGGTTCAAACTCGGGCGAACAACAAAGTGACGTATTTAAATGTGCATTTCACGAAGCGTTTAAAATAAATACGGTATCAAACGACACCAACTTTTGGCAGTTCCAAATCACAGTACAGCAGTACGTAATGTTAGTAATTAGTGTGAACAATTTGTCCGACTGCGAACAAGAGGTATTGTGTTCGCCCCGCGGCGGCGGCGCAGGCGCATTGTGCGAACAGTCGACGACAAATTATAACCTTGACCTGCCCCTAAGTCACTGTATGCCGCGGTTCTCAAACTATATACGCACTGACATATATAAAATTTAAAATGAGAGGAATATGGTAACAATACCCTAAATCCTAGCTAGGGGCAGTAAATGATACGAGACTACACCATTAAACTCAAATCTATATTTAATCTCAAAATATACACTTAATAAATAATAATAAATATGTGAGGACATTTCACACACGGCCACCTGATCTCAAACTAGACAGAGCCTGTAATATGGGTATCAGACAGCTGATATACATACATAGGTACAAACTATAATATATAAATAACATCCAGTCACAAGGCAAACAAGTGCTCATCACACGAATGTTTGCCCTGGGCGGGATTCGAACCCGTGACCCCGAGCTTCGCAGACAGGTGTACTACCGACTAGGCTACGGGGCCGACTTGTAGCTGTTTCACCATAAATATTCTACTCCTGATGACTTTGGCTTTTCGAATGCCGCTCCTCGGTCGTGCTGTAGCTCGAGTGCCCCCCCCCCCCCTGCTCCCCCTTCTACCGCCGTCGTAGTGGTGGCGTGAGTAGCCACACCAAAAATGGCGGTATAGGAAGTAGTGGCAGTCAATAGACCATCTATTTAGTAATTATACATTTATATCAGGGATTTATACATTAAATTTAAAAGGAATAACTATAATTTGAATAAATGGTAACAGTTGTTTGTTACATACCTATAAGAATATAATTTATTAAGCATCATAATTTTTTTATAAGGACGGGTTAGTTTCCAGCAGTGGGACGTTTGTTTTCTGAATAATTCGTTAAAGTGAGATTAGAAGAGTGACTCAGGTCAAATTAACGAAGCCTCTACACAAATAGAAATTACAAAATAATTTAAGTCTTTTTTTTTTTTCGGAATATTAAAGAGTTTTTACGTAATATATTCAGTATAGTTTTTTGTACTAAGTGTTATATTTGTGAATTCTCCTCTCGTTGTCCTAGTTTGGGATTAGATATGTGTATGTATAAAGTTTGAGTACCACTGGCTTGTAACGGCGAACTTCACGCGGCGCTGTAACCCGAGCCCGCACATTACCGCCCCACGGCGCAAACGACGCTATTTGCGCCAAATAATATAATAGCGCCACCAGCGTCGCACTGCGCTTTTATTAGCGACCGAGCGGCGCGCGCGCAGCGCCGGAAGTGGAGCGTCGTGTGGCTTAGCATACTATTACTACACACTGTTCATTTAAAAAAAGTATTGACAACTAAAATCAAACTACAACAAAATATAATAATAAATGATGTGGCGGAACGGGTAGCTCTCGGACTGCCACGCCGGAGGTTGCGGGTTCGAATCCCGCTAGGGGCAAATGTTCGTATGATGAATATGAATGTTTGTACCCGAGTCTTGGATGTTTATATATTGAAGTATGTGTATCCAGTAACCATAGCACAGGCTCTGCCTAGTTTGGCACTGGATAATTGGTGTGAATGTCTGAGATATTTATTTATTTATGAAGAAACTAACAATAAGATATTTAACAAATACCTGAGACAGCTATTGATTTCCAAAAGCTACTACACATCAAATGAATACCTAAATGATAAATTATGATAAAATTAGATAACAAACAGATATGCAACAAATGAAATAAAAAGAATATTTATACAAATAATACATAATACGAGTAAATTATGTAACTTGATAACGTTGACAATACTGTTGGTCCTCCTCTCTCCTACTTGCTGTGCCCAAATGGGGCCATGAGAACTGTGTCTCTTTATTATCTGTTAACACCATGGAATGCAATAAAGTTTAATGATTACTGATTAAAATAAAATAATTTTTATAGACTGCTAATTAAAAAAAATGCAGTTGCATATTCCTAATTGCCTAACATCATCATGTCAGCCCTCAGACGTCCACTTCTGGACATAGGCTTTCTGCAAAGAACGTCACCACACCCCGTCCTCCGCATTCAGCCGCTTCCAGCCACGTTCCTCAGACCGTCGTCGTCGGTCCCACTCTGCGGTCTCCACTCCAGAACCTGTCTGCCCCAACGACCGTCAATTCTGAGACAACTGTGCTGCCGTCCTTAGCATAACCAACGCAATCGACATTTTTGTGAAAATTGAGTTAATAGCATATTCGGAATCAGCGCAACGAGATCTTTAAGAATCAGTGGTCCAATTTCTGAGATATTGTTTACTTTACCCGGTTTTTGATAAGCATAACCATCGTAAGTGCAAAATGCCCAACCTCATAATTAAAAAAAGATAATTCATACAAAAGCCACGGTCTGTAGGTACAGTACAATATTAAAATAATTAAAATATCTCTGTTAGTTACTTTCGTTAAGATAGCATAAAAATAATAATGGAACAGAGCGATTGTTTAGAACGCTCCATCTAGTAGTACATAGAGATCGCTGGCTATACAGAAGTATAAACAAGACTACAACTCGAAAAAAATAAATGAAGATCAGATTTCCGCTTTCCCGCCTTTGTTTCTTTTTTTCTGTGGCCGGCAGCAGCAGCTATTCAGCCATTATTTTTCATTTCCATCATTTACCATTTTTTGTAAATATTTTGCCCAAATCTATGTTATTTTAAAGAAATAGTACAAAGTAAATTATAATAAAGTCATTTAAAAAATATATGTTACTTCAATTTTACATCGCCCTGTAATTGAGTGCTGGCTGTATAGAATATTAACCGTTCGCATTATGAACGAGGAAGCAAAACGCTTCGTGTGAGAGCGTGGTGTGTCTACTACATAAGGATGAAGTCCCTCACCACGTTATTTGGGAGTCTAAGGATAAGTAATCTATTACACTAGCTATGCCCGCGGCTCCGCTCGCGTGAACTACAGAATCCGCCCCCCTTCCCACTTCCGCTACCGTTCTTTTCCCACTTAGACTCGAGACTCTCAATATCCCAATCCCAACCTCAACCCCATCCCTATACCCAAAAACTACGTTTTCACTCAATCCCATACGCGCCGCGCTGTTCGCCTCGCCGCGGCCGTTGACCTCGCCCATATGATGAAATTTTTTTTTTTATTCTGAAGATACATACTTAGAATCGTCAATTTAAACATTGGTGGGTCACAGTTAGTACCTACTAAACTATCGTGGAACAGTGCCACAATAAATTCTTTCATTCATTTAGTCAAAGTCAAGTCAAATTAGAAATATATATACATAAAATTTATGTAAATGACAAAAATATGTAAATAAATTAATTATTAAAAAAAATTATGAGTACGATTTTGGCTGTATAAAATATAATTTAAAGTGTCATGTCTTATGTTTGGAAAATTCATCTAATGAGTAAAGCTCGATTTTGGTCATAACTGTTTTGCATTTGAGTTTGAAAGCATTATTATTGTATTCTCCCAATTTATCAGGCACCATATTATAAAACTTACGAGGGGCGTTCAAAATATTCTCGGTATTCGAATGAAGACAAACAAGTACGAAAAGTTTGATATTTTTATTTTTCAATATACTCCCCCCCTATGTTAATACACTTAAAAGATCGATCAATTATTTTTTTTAATCCCTCATAATAATATTTTTTATCCTTGGTGTAAAAATGCTCGTCCACTGCCGCCTTCAACGCTTCATCGTCAGAAAATCGATTTCCACGCAGATCCTTTTTGAGATTGGGGAACAAAAAGAAGTCGCTGGGGGCTAAGTCCGGACTATACGGTGGATGAGTTATAGTTCCAAACCCACATTCAGCAATAGCTGCCTTGGCAATATGAGCAGTATGGACAGGGGCGTTGTCATGCAGAAGCAGAACACCTTTGGTTAACTTTCCTCGCCTCTTTTCTTTGATTGCATCCCTTAATTGACGTAGAATGTTTGCGTAGTACTGTCCTGTGATATTTACACCTTTTTCTTTATAATCGATTAACAATACTCCTTCACAATCCCAAAATATTGTTGCCATAACCTTGCCAGCGGAAGGGACGACCTTGAACTTCTTGGGATGAGCTGAACCCTTAATGTGCCACTGCATGGACTCCTGTTTACTCTCTGGGTCATAATGATGAACCCAGGTTTCATCTCCAGTAACTATCTTTTGCAGCACCTCATCAGGATTTTCGCCACACAGGTCAATAAAATCGGAACAACAAGCTGCACGCATATCTTTTTGAAGCCGAGTCAGCATTCGCGGAACCCATCTTGCACTCACTTTTGACATATTAAGATGGTCATGGATAATATCATGTACGGTACCAATAGAAAGATTGGTTACTTGAGCTATTGATTTTATCTTCACTCGACCATCTTCCAATATAAGGTTTTCCACCTGATCAATATTTTCTTGTGAAGTAGCTACTACAGGCCGGCCAGGTCTAGGGTCATCTTTAATACTCTCCCTGCCACGTTTGAATTCGCTTGACCACTTTTGAATGGTAGATAAAGAAGGAGCAGACTCACGGTAAACACAATCCATTTCCTCTTTTATGGTTTTTTGATTTTTACCCTGTTTTGTCAAGAATTTTATGACGGAACGATGTTCTAATTTCGTTAACATTGTTAATTCACTCATAGTGTTCATGTTTGTTCAGAAATTGCAGAAAAACAAAAGAACATCTCGGTTTGAATTATACTTTTTTTTTTAGTCAACGAATGAACCTTAGCAGCCAGTAACAAAACAAATTGAAAAAGAGGTTGTAAGATATCAATACCGAGAATATTTTGAACGCCCCTCGTAACACTATTCTTTATAAAACTCTTTGATTTTTTTGTCAATCTGCATTGGATCTGTGCAAGTTGATTCTTACTCGTCGGTTCGAGAAATATTGCATTTTTTATCAAAATTTTCGTAAAAGAAGTTTTTTTTCTTTACCCCTCATACAATTTTTTTTAAACATCTCTAATGTACAGACATAGACCAGTTACAGTTTTATATAAGTAGTATAGATTAAAATCATTTTTTCAAAATCTTTTAAAATAGTTTTATCAAAATCGACGAGTGACACTCGCAGGTTTCCTTGTCAGGGGGCTACCTGTAACAAATTAGTAACATCACAAATTATTATGTATTTCCCGTAGGAATGATTAGTTTTTCGGGATAAAAACTATCCTATGTCCTATTCCAGGACCTAACCTATATGTGTGCCAAGTTTCATCCCGATCCGTCCAGTGGTTGAAGCGTGATTGAATAACAAACATCCAAACTTTCGCATTTATAATATTAGTGAGTTCTAGGTATTTAGGAGCCCCACCCACCGACTCATCTGTCTACAGAAAACGTGTTCACAAATCAGGAAGGCAATCACTAGAGCGTGTTAGTGACAGCCAATCGAGACGAGGGCAGAGTCCCGGATTCCCGACCCTCGGTGGCACTCCGCTACGGGACATCGGTGACAGCTATTAGCTGCGTGACGCCTCGGCAGCGGGACGGCGAGACAGCGGGACGGAGACACTTCGGAATGACGTCGGTTTGGTAATCAGGAGGTTACAGTCAACGATCTCTATGTACTACCAGATGGAGCGTTCCAAACAATCGCTCTGTTCCACGCAACTGTGGCTCCGGGAGCTGCAACTCTGTTACTTTCACAATGAAACTTTTGCAGTTACTATGCAGAACATTTAATTATTACTAAATATTGACGCTACGGGTAAATAGCGTCAATGTTTAGTAATAATTGCATGCTCTGCGTAGTAACTGCACAAGTTTCAAAGTAAATGTGAACGAGTTGCGGCTCCGTGCGTGGAACAGAGCGATTGTTTGGAACGCTCCATCTAGTAGTACATAGAGATCGTTGGTTACAGTAAATGCCCATAGTCCGTCGAACGTATGTTTCTGGTCTCTCTTATCTGTAGAGCTATTCTATAAAATACAAACTCACGTGCGAGCCTCACTCATGTGACTTAACTCACTGATTTTAAAAAGATGTGTTGCGTGAAGTTTGTTGCGCCGTTTCTTCTTCACAGCGCTAACACCTAGGAAGCGGTAGTCGATAAAAAAATGACGTGTATAAATGTACCAAGTGTACTCATGTGCAATAAATGATTTTGACTTTGACTTTGACTTTGACTTTGACACTTTGAAACCTAATCCATTGGTAATTCTGTAAACATTCCAAAACAGTCGAAGTGCAGTGAACAAAGAACTCACTTCACGTCGACAGTGCTCTAGAATGTTTACAGAATCCCATTGGATTGCGTTTCGAAGTGAGTGAAGTCACTTGAGTGAGACTCGCACGTGAGTTTGTATTTTACAGAATGTACTATTCTGTAAAATACAAACTCAACTAGAGGACGTCATTATAGTGGTGAAAAGTGTACCACCTTTGTATTTTGGGTTCTAAAAGTCTAACCTTTCCCACCGATTCGATTTCGGTCTAAGACGAGTTTGTCCTAGTCACACATAATAATACAATAGTACCTCCTGCAGGGAATCAAACCTGGAACCTCTTATACTGAAGGAAGTTTTGAAGAAATGCGTAAAGATACATTTATTGCAAACTAGCTGGTTGCCCGCGACTTCGTCTGCGCAGGATTAGTATTTCGAGTAGCTTATATTAGGGTTCACTATTTTGGCTATAATGGCTTACACATAAGATATAGATATATACTGTGGCGGGCTTTTTTGTAGGACTATTTAAGATAAACATTTCCATCATACATTACATATGTGTAACTCTAGCGGTTTTGGCAGCGCACGCCAGAATAGCTCGCAGATGACAGATTTTTCCTACTTACTTGATATTTTGGACAATTCACACAATATTTTATAAATTGTAGCCTATGTGTTATTCTGATGTATAAGCTATATTCCATTCAGTAGTTTTTACGTGAAAGAGTAACAAACATCCATCCATACTTACAAACTTTCGCGTTTATAATATTAGTAGGATTATGAAATCGTGACCTTCGTAGCGGAAACGTGGACACTGACGGTGGGTCTGATCAACAAGTCTCAGGTCGCTCAGCGAGCTATGGAGAGGGCTATGTGTATAGGGGTTTGTTTGAAGGATATGATTCGTAAGAAATCCGATGACGAACGAAGGTGGCCGACGTAGCCAAAAGAATTAGTAAGCTGAAGTGGCAGTGGGTGGGCCACATCTGTCGCAGAACCGACGGCCGTTGGGGCAGACAAGTTCTGGAGTGGAGATCGAGGATCGGCACGCGCAGGGTGGACCGACGACCTGAAGAAGTTTGTACTCCTCGTTGGCCTGGTTGCTTGGTCGTTGAACTCGAGCGACCGGGGTCATGAGGGACCACCACCCGGCCATGACGTCATATTTCTGAATTATCATATCTTTGTCTAATCTTGTAGTTCAGGAGAAAATATTAATTACTCCTACTTTGAACTCTGACTCCTTGGTTGCGGTTCGTAACCTGCTGGAGACAGACAGTTTTGCACTATATACAACTTAGTACTTCATCATCAGGTTATTCAAGTATCCACTGCAGGAGCACAACCCTCTCTCATCTGCCGGAGACAGACGGAGGACTTGGCCCACACTCCCCGCGCTGGCCAGACGGGTTGGGGAGGCCTGATTGGTGTTTTATAATGTATTTAATGTATAACTTAGTACTTAACTGGATATAACACTCCGAATAAAAAGGATAAAAAAGAAAAAATGCTAGAAAAAGTTCTATCTACTTTTTGTCTTTTACAAAGATCGTTTAGAATAAATCGTCAAAGTCAAAGTCAAAATCATTTATTGCATTTGAGTACACTTGGTACATTTATACACGTCATTTTTGTTATCGACTGCCGCTTCCTAGGTGTTAGCGCTGTGAAGAAGAAACGGCGCAACAAACTTCACGCAACACATCTTTTAAAAATCAAGTTTGCATACAATTAATAAAGATTTTGCGAAGCTGGATTAACATTAGTACCAGGCATCTTTGTCATTCAAATAATCGTTTACTTTATAATAGGCTTACTTTATAATCGTTTACTTTAAAATTGTAAATATTTTTAAACTATAAAGAAAAATCTAACCAAGCCAATACATTCCTATTTATCGTCCCCTCCCGCGAGACGCGATTACGCAAACATCCCCGCAATCGTCAAAACAATAAAACATCAATCACACGTAAGCCTGATGCGAGCAGACGGCCCGCACCCCGCACCCTCCTCACCCCCGAACCTTATGAGGAGCATATTGCGAGGGTTTTTTGTTGTTCTCCCCCCCCACCCTCCTCGCACCCCTGCGGGGGGGACGTAGCACGAACAATAAAACAAATCTGCGAACCTTGACGCAACCCCAGGCGAGGCATAGAGTAAGTAGACTTAACTGGGCTAGATATGTGAGACCAGCGGGTCATGTACAAAACAGAACATATTTTACAGTCGGAAACAAAACCTCTGTCACAGATTAACACAGTACTACGTAACCCTCTAAAAGATAAGGCTTTTTAATTAATTTATTTATCATAGGGGTCAGCGAAAAGACACCGGAGATAAAAATGCGAGATACATTTTGCTTACTCATTGCATCATCAGGTTATTTTTGTCTCCACTGCAGGAGCACAACCCTCTCTCATCTGCCGGAGACAGACGGAGGATTTGGCCTACACTCCCCGCGCTGGCCAGACGGGTTGGGGAGGCCTGATTGATATTTTATAATGTATTCCCTCAGTCGCCTAGTACGACATCCACGGGAAGAGTTGGAGTGGTCCTATTCTACTCTACCGGAAACCACACGGCAAACTCTACCGGAAACTTTTTGATGAGTGTATGTTACTGTGGTGAAGCAGAAGAGGATATGCATCACGCGCTGTGGGAATGTCCACTGTATGAGGAGCTCAGGCGAAAGATGATGGATGAGATAGAGAGAGAAGAAGGCCCAGTCTACTACCGTGATCTCGTAAGATCTGAGGCGAACTTCCGCAGGTTTCGCGTGTTTGCCCACGGATGGCACAAAATTAGAAGCCGTTTGGAGAGAGAGCGCTGAAATGGATAAGACGAGGCAGAGGGAGTAGCAACGTATCTATTTATTTATTTATATAAAAAAAAGAAGGTGAGGAAAAGAGAAAAAAAAAACGAAAAGAGGAAAAGAAAGGAAAAAAAAAATTCAAAAAAAAGGAATAAAAAAAAAGTTATAATGAGCAATATCTATTTACGTATCTATCCGACTGTATTGATTAAATCTGACTTGACAGACTGACTGAGCAGCCCGACGACGAAGCCGTCATTGTGATGTCGCGCCCCTAAATGGGGAGAGCGGCCGTATAGAGGACCAAGCACAGAATTAGTTATTTGTAGGGGGATCAAGCAGGGTGTCCGGGAAAGAGCACCTGAGCAAGTACCGGGCACCTCCCCCGTGATTCGGCCTGTATGACCTAGATGTCGAAGGCCATGGGAGGTGGAGGGTCTGTACATGTCTCCGGCAGATGAGAGAGGGTTGTGCTCCTGCAGTGGAGATACAAATAACCTGATGATCATCATCAAACGTACATGTCTCACAATACTATTAGACTTATGTTATATATGTTGTGTACGAGTACTTCTGTACTTAAAAACCAACATAATTATGACATTCAATCCAGAGTCTCTCGGAGACAATAGGCACAAATCCTAAAGGTAAACGACTAGTCTGCGTATAACGATAGATTATATAATCTATGCCATTATTATGATTTTTCCTGAGTGTTGTGTTTTATATGATTTGCCGTTGGAGTGCAGTTAACATAATGTTTATTGCACGGCGCCCTCTCAAATGTTAACTGTTGTTTATTAACTGGACTTAAGTTACTGTAGTTTATTAACTGGGGTCTTCAGCGAGTTTAATTGTTAGCTGTGAAGCGATACAAGTGGACAGAGTCTATTGTTTGGAAGTTAATCGTTTGTTATCGTTTAATATATGCTTGTTAGGTATATGCAGTACCTACTTAGCATGTTGAACTAGCTGTGCCCGCGGCTCCGTTCGCGTGGACTACAGAATCCGCTCCCGTTAACACTCGCTCCCTATCCCACTTAGACTATCAATTCCGATCCCGACCCCAACTCCCACACTCGCTCCAGTTATAGCACAAACCAATCGCAATATGAATTTTGCATATAATGGCTTCTAGAAAATTTATTTTATTAATATCTCAGGTTCTAAGTGGCGTATCAAGATGAAACATGCACCAGATTTTAAGTTAGACCTCCAGCAAGACAACTGTGAAAACTGCATCAAATTTCATTCAGTAGTTTTGGCGTGATGAGGTAACAAACATACATACAGGCAGACGGAGATACAGGCAATAATTGTAAAAACAATTATTTTGGCTTCTATTGGCCCTATAAAGACCCCTCATACACATTTCTCTACAATATCTCCCATGTACAGACATAGACCAGTTACAGTTTTAATATATATTTCATTCCAGATTCATAGTCCTATGAAAACCAACGCTATTTACGTCTCGGTAACATATACATGAAAGGGTCACCAGCAGCAAAAACAGGTTTGTATTACCATGTAAACTTTGCAGTCCACTTAGGAACACCATCTATTGTGTATTTTGTTTTCGAGACGCAAATGCGTTTGTTTTCATAGGACTATTAATCTGGAATGAAATATAGGTATAGATACGGTGCAGAAACGTGAACTTACGAGTATGTTAGTAGGTACTATTGTTGTCTAATATAATTTGTGAGCCATAAAATCAAAGTCAAAATCATTTATTGCATATGAGTACACTTGGTACATTTATACACGTAATTTTTTTATAGACTACCGCTTCCTAGGTGTTAGCGCTGTGAAGAAGAAACGGCGCAACAAACTTCACGCAACACAATCTTTTAAAAATCAAGGCAATTCCCCGGAATCAACAAGCGTAGTTTTTGTTAACATCATTATTAACCAATACATATATCAAGATGCTGGAAAGTTAACTAATTAATTAATAAACAAATTCTACAATCTGTCACATTTATTTTTCGAAAAAATATAAAACATAAAAATAAAATATATAAAAAACTTCTTGTACAGATATACCTCAATTTTGGTTTCGTTAGAAAACCAGGAACTTACGATGTATCTCTATTGTTTTAATCAGTAAATTGAATTTTTTTTTTATTTATTTAACAATTTAGTGTACTTAAAACATCATCATAAGGTAATTTTTGTCTCCACTGCAGGAGCACAGCCCTCTCTCATCTGCCGGAGACAGACGGAGGATTTGGTCTACACTCCTCTAGCTGGCCAGACGGGTTGGGGAGGCCTGATTGATGTTTTATAATGTATTCCCTCAGTCGCCTTGTATGACATCCACGAGAAGAGTTGGAGTGGTCCTATTCTACTCTACCGGAAACCACACGGCAACTTAATACATACAAAACATTAAGACAAAAGAAATAAAAAGACATTTACAAATAGTAATGAGATTTCTGTCAGCCTACCAGCGACAAAGAAAACTAGATATAGGTTCTATGCGAATATTATAGATCCGAAAGTGTGTTTGTTCGTCCGTTCATTAGTTTTTTAGCATGGGAAAACTATTCCCGCGGGAAACTAAACCGTATTCCACGCGGGCGAGTCGCGGGGACGACTCGTTCTAATATAACTTACTGTTATTTTGTAGAATGTCTGATGCAGAATAACTAATGATATTATTTATAAAATAATATTTGACGTAACTTCTGTAGAATATCGTGAGAAGTATCGCATATGGGATGGCGCGCCATGGCGTCCCTATTCTATATACAAATCAGGGTTCTTGCTGATTCAGGTTTTACTGTATCAGCGGATGCTGATTTTTTCAGATCAATATCAGCGGATGCTGATGCTGATATTAATAAATTACTTAAATAAAATTATTTTTTGTGGATTTTGAATTTGAATATAGTTTGTGGATTACTTATTTTATTTCTTATCACTAACGTCCAACCAATTTATGTTGACAAAATGAGGGAACAAGTCGCTTTTTTGTATAATTCTATATGATCAAAACTCCACGTGACTTGCGCTAGGTCCCGCCGTCATGGAACACGTTACGCCTTGAATGTCAGCATTAAAATCTGCAACAATTGTTGCTAATGCTGACGCTGATATTAAAAACAATGCTGATAATCCGCCGTTGCTGATATTGATATTCGCAACAATCCTAATACAAATATTCTTCGTATGTGTGCATCGTCGCCATCTCTCTCGTCACGCGAGGTATAAAAGTTAAAATAAGTTGACTATCTAAAAATCTTGACTATCATAAATTAATAATAAATAAAAAATAAACTTAATGCAACGATATCTATGTACTACTAGATGGAGCGTTCCAAACAATCGCTCTGTTCCACGCAAGTAGCCACAACTCTTTCACATTCACAATGAAACTTGTGCAGTTACTACGCAGAACATTTAATTATTTAACCGTAGCGTCAATATTTAGTAATAATTAAATGTTCTGCGTAGTAACTGCACGAGTTTCATTGTGAATGTGAAAGAGTTGTGGGTACTTGCGTGGAACAGAGCGAAAGTGCACGGTTAGAAGATTAAAGTGCACGGTTAAGAAAATTGACGATATAGTAGCGACTCGAGACGGAACTAGCATTTAGAATTACACAGAATAGGGCTGTAGTATCGACTGAGGGCCGAAATTGTGCAAAACTGGAGTTTTGCGGACAAAATATTGGACAAAGCTCTTTTAATCCCATCCGAGTATTGTGACAGCGCAGGTCGGACTTAAGCCTATTAGCGCTCTGTTCCAGACAACAAAGCTTCGCCGAAGGAGCACGTTTGTTAACGTGGGCGCATATGATGCTTCTATACACGAATGTCACTAAATGGAATTAATGTTACATATTATATGTATATGTTATGTATTTCTCAAAACGAGATATGGAAAGTTGGCCTGTAGCGTGTTGTGGGTTCTATTTCCAACAGCGACAGACATCATCAGCCTGACAGAGTCCACTGTTGGACATAGGCCTCTCCCAAGGCGCGCCACTGAACCCTATCCTCGGCTCTTCTCATCCAGTTACTGCCAGCCGCCTTACGCAGATCGTCGCTCCATCTAGCCAGGGGGCGTCCCACACTACGCTTGCCCAGTCGCGGTCTCCACTCTAGAACTCAGTTCAAAAAGTTAGTACCCTGAAGTGGCAGTGGGCTGGTCACATCTGTTGGAGAGCCGATTACCGCTGGGGTAAACGAGGGACAGACAACTTTGTACAATTTATACAAGCTGGTCCCGGTACATACATACATAATGCTCACGCCTTGATCCCAGAGGGGTAGGCAAAGAGGATGTATCGTCACTTTGCGCAAATGTTGGTCTGGGACCAATGTATGTATGATACTTTAGCTAACATATAGCATCATCATCATCATGTCTGCCCATAGACGTCCACTGCTGGACATAGGCCTTCCCCAAAGAACGCCACCACACCCGGTCCTCCGCCCTCCGCATCCCGCCGCTTCCGGCCACCTTCTTTAGGTCGTCGGTCCACCTGGCGGCGGGGCGTCCCACCCTGCGCGTGCCAATCCGTCGTCTCCACTCCAGAACTCGTCTGCCCCAACGGCCGACAGATGTGGCCCGCCCACTGCCACTTCAGCTTGCTAATCCTTTCGGCTATGTCGGTCACCTTCGTTCTTCGTCGGATCTCTTCATTACGAATCATATCCTTCAAAGATACGCCGAGCATAGCCCTCTCCATAGCTCGCTGAGCCACATAGCGACTAACATATAGCAATAAGATAAAATGCTGCTTAGTTCACCAGCTTATTGCGAATCGAATCGACGATCTCCGGCTCTCGAGACCAACGACTAAGCCAACGATGCTCTCAACTGCGTCCTAAATCCGGAAATGCGGATTATTGCGAGCTTAGCTACTCTTGGTTGAATTCCGCGTAACTCAGCGGCGACGGTACGTCTGTGAAGCCTGCACCAGTGCTGACGGACAAGTTAGCGCTTTACGCGCCACATCTAGCGCATTTTCAGAAAAAAGCGCGTTTCTACAAGTCATACCAGGAAACAAAATAATTTTGTTGCACCTCATAAGTCACCTCACAGATTTTACCTTCATGATTGACACTAATTGGTTGTTAAATTAGATAACAGATGGCGTCTGTTATCTAATTTAAAAACCAATTAGTATCAATCGTAAAGGTAAAATCTGTGAGGTGACTTATGAGGTGCAACAAAATTATTTTGTTTCCTGGTATGACCTGTAGTGAATATGAATTTTAACCTACGTAGGGGAAACTGATAAGTTATAGGTAGATATGATATAGTAATCATCTGACACAAACATCTAAACCTATTTGTAAATAAATAAAACAAAAATAAATAAATATTTCAGACAATCACACCAATTATCCAGTCCCAAACTAGGCAGAGCCTGTGGTATGGTTACTAGATAACGGATACACATACTTAAATAAATATATAAACAACCAAGATTTGGGTACAAACATTCATATTCATCATACGAACATTTGCCCCTAGCGGGGTTCGAACCCGCAACCTCCGGCGTGGCAGGCCGAGAGCTACCCGTTCCGCCACGGAGGTCGTCATTAATTGTCATTTCATTTCATTTATTTAGCCATAATTTATAGGTACATACATATTCTTAAATAAATTTACCCAACGGTGTAGCTTGCAATATTCTATAATAAATAAAATAAAATAAAAATAGCCTTTATTCCAAAGCAATTTTATAGAAAATGAAAACATATTATTAATTTACAGTTGAGAAAAATATAAAAAAGGATAATTCATTAATCATATTATAATTTAAAAAATCAATAAATAGCTTGTAATTTTAAATGATTGTCTTGGAGAGCCTTCTAGCGCTGGCCTCCTTCAACTACTTCTTGCCACTCTTTCAAATAACATTCCATATCCTCCTTCCACTCTTTTTTATCCTTTGCTCTTTGCATCCATTCTTTTCCTATTGTCTTATTTATGTCATCTTCCCATCTAGTCTGTGGTCTTCCTATATTTATTTTCCAAGTTTTGGATGCCATGCAGTTAACCTGTAAGACCATCTGTTTGTACGCAATATTCTATAGGTAATTTTAATTTTATATATTTAACGGACACATTTGATGGAGGGCAGGAAACAACATGCCAAAACATCTCATTTTAAAAATAAAACTCTTCTGTAAGACTGGAACTATTACTTTTAGCGCGTTCTCGATGGTAGCGCATTTTCGCTAAAAGTTTAAATCACTAGTACGCTTTTCATAGAGTTGTATGCACTGAACACCGGCGCGGGAGTCGATAGCCGTGTTGTAATAAATACATTGTGACAATATTTGTGGGTGTCGGCACAAATCAAGTCGTTACTATCTGAGAGGAGATAAAATCGTTTTTGTTAACGATTAAGGGTACGTTTTATCTTCAGCCGAAATACATCCACTAGCGTCAATATTTAGTAATAATTATATGTTCTGCGTAGTAACTGCACAAGTTTCATTGTGAATGTGAAAGAGTTGTGGCTGCTTGCGTGGAACAGAGCGATTGTTTGGAACGCTCCATCTAGTATTACATAGAGATCGTTGCTCGGCAAGACTTCCAGTAGAATGACACTTTTGGTGGGCTGTCCATTGGGGGTTTTGCCATAATCGGCACGCTTGGCAGGAGGATTGGTGATCGCAGACTGCTCGTCCCTAGGCAATCTCTTAGTCGCCTAAGGGAAACATGGGGGTGGCCCTATTCTAACCCGGGAACCACACGGCTTGTGAACCAATCAAATATTCTTATGAAACGATATAAAATCACATAGATTTGTTAATTTGCTTGTTGATAATTACACAACGGGTTGGATGGAAGAGATCTCTTTTAGAGATAAGCTCGCCTTTGTACACAAAATTTGTAACTGTATTTACTTTTAAAATTTGTGCAATAAATAATATATATGTATATATAGTGCCGTGTGATTTCCGGTAGAGTAGAATAGGACCACTCCAACTCTTCCCGTGGATGTCGTACAAGGCGACTAAGGGAATACATTATAAAACATCAATCAGGCCTCCCCAAACCGTCTGGCCAGCGCGGGGAGTGTAGGCCAAATCCTCCGTCTGTCTCCGGCAGATAAGAGAAGGTTGTGCTCCTGCAGTGGAGACAAAAAATAACATGATGATATATATATATATAATATATATATAGATAAAGATTCTGGTTTTATTCTCAAATAAAATGAACCGATTACAATGATATATACAGATTACAAAGGATTAGCTTCGGAGGACCGGGCCTATGTCCAGCAGTGGACGTCTCAGATCTGATATTAATATGATAATATAGTACATACTTGTGAGTCAATAGTGTGTAATTTAGACTTTTAAGTCGCTAATATATAATTATAGACTAAATAATTAAATTGGAACGCAGCAATAGAAGCATCCCCTTAACACCGTTTAAGATTCAAAAGGCTTTACTAAGCATCTCCCGGACCGGAACCGGCATTGTACAACCGGCAGTCGGCACCACGTCCACAGAGCCGTTGTCTGCGATGGTGTTAATCTCCCCGCGGCGACCGCTCGACCACAAATGGAATTATAAGATCGTAATATACGGAAATACTTTCACAAGCGAATGGATTGCGTGTTCGTTGTATAAGGACTATTAGTTCCTTATACAGAGTGATCTAAGAGGAAAGATCTGTATATTTGTAACGAATAAACTCAAAAACCACTGGACCGATTTCAAAAATTCTTTCACCATTAGAATGCTACGTTATCCCTGAGTAACATAGGCTATATTTATTACTATAAAAAGTTAGGGATCCCTACTAAAACTCCAATAATGTAACCATAAAATGTCTTTCATCGCATCGGGAGTGGGAGCGGGATCGGGACCGGGAGCGGGAGCGGAATTGGGAATGGGAGCGGAGTCTGTAGTCCACGCGTACACATCTACTCTCCTACTCTTTTACATAAATACCACATCAAACAGTTATAAACTTTATGTCAAACTTCCCTCATTGTCAAACTTAACCATTTTGTTATGAAAAATGAGGAACTTCAAGCCAATTGGCTTAATATGTGTTATCTAGTATTGTATTAGACATGCTGTTAAGTTCGCATGAAATTAAAAAAAAACCGCATCATCAGGTTATTGTTGTCTCCACTGCAGGAGCACAACCCTCTCTCATCTGCCGGAGACAGAGGGAGGATTTGGCCTACACTCCCCGCACTGGCCAGACGGGTTGGGGAGGCCTGATTGATGTTTTATAATGTATTCCCTTAGTCGCCTTGTACGACATCCACGGGAAGAGTTGGAGTGGTCCTATTCTACTCTACCGGAAACCACATGTTTAAAAGAAAGAAAGAAACACAAAGACAATAAAAACATAATATAAGCTACAAACGCAGATGCGTGTTAATCCTACCACCTCCCTGCCTCCCTCCCCTCCTACCATCTACAAATCAATTTTATCCTCTTTTCCTCTCATTCTGCTCGCTATTTCCCCCCTTTTCTATCACCCCTTGCACCTCCATATTCTTCCTCGAATTCAAGAGAAGTCTTGCCTGAGCCGAGAATCGAACCGGTAAATATGAGTATAAAATCACCTGTAGTATGGATTTTTCTCTTTAGAGAAGACTGTGTCATAAAGACCAAGAAATGTAACATTGCCTCGCAAATTAATTAATGCATAGGTCATGAAGAACAACACAATTTACTCAAAGGAGTCTTGAATTAAAAAAAATCTGTATACATAGATCATTTTGAATAATTATTTGGGCTCGATTCTGAAGACACAATGTTAAAATTTGACAGCACTAAAACTGTTAGGTACTATCCTTGTCACACAGTATTATGAAGATAAAGACGAAACCAATTTTAACGCTGTCAAATGTTAAATGTGTGCTCAGAATCGGGCCCATTAATTGTCATATTTTGTTGCAAACTTACAAAAAAATAAATCTTTGTTATCGAAACTTTGTGTGATTTGGATTTGTTATTAGTTATTATATAACATTAAAAAAACTTTTAAATCAATGTATAAATTAATTAATATAAATAAATATGTCAGACATTCACACCAATTATCCAGTCCCAAACTAGGCAGAGCCTGTGCTATGGTGACCAGATAACAGATACACATACTTAAATAAATATATAAACATCCAAGACTTGGGTACAAACATTCATATTCATCATACGAACATTTGCCATAGTAGTCCGAGAGCTACCTGTTCCGCCACGGAGGTCGTCATCGTATCCAGTATTTAATATTAATATCCACTGCTATATTTAAAAGTTCGTCTATGTCACCCTGTATATTACTTACGATAAGGCTTTGGATAGTTCCCGGAAAGGGATTATCAGTCAGCTGGTGTTCTCTGAGAAGGAAGATTCGGTTAGGTTAGGTTACTGTAGAAACGGTACTGTAACTAGGTAGAAGGCACTACCGCGTCAGGGTATAGTAAAGTATATTTAATTCCAGATTAATAGTCCTATGAAAACAAACGCATTTGCGTCTCGAAAACAAAATACACAATAGATGGTGTTCCTAAGTGGACCGCAAAGTTTACTTGGCAATACAAACCTATTTTTGCTGCTGGTGACCCTTTCATGTATATGTTACCGAGACGTAAATAGCGTTGGTTTTCATAGGACTATTAATCTGGAATGAAATATAAATAGTTTATTAGTTAAGTAAACACTATAATGTAATTACCTATAAAAACCTCCAACTCTTCCCGTGGATGTCGTACAAGGCGACTGAGGGAATACATTATAAAACACCAATCAGGCCTCCCCAACCCGTCTGGCCAGCGCGGGGAGTGTAGGCCAAATCCTCCGTCTGTCTCCGGCAGATGAGAGAGGGTTGTGCTCCTGCAGTGGAGATAACAATAACCTGATGATGATGATGATGACCTATAAAAAGTGTTGTTTGGTTCATTGACACGAATATCGCAGGCGACTGTGTAAACTGCACTAAATCCTACTAATATTATAAACGCGAAAGTTTGTAAGTATGGATGGATGTTTGTTACTCTTTCACGTAAAAACTACTGAATGGATTTTAATGAAACTTTACAATAATATAGCTTATACATCAGAATAACACATAGGCTACAATTTATAAAGATATTGTGTAAATTGTCCAAAATATCAAGTAAGTAGGAAAAAGTCTACCATCTGCGAGCTATTATGGCGTGCGCTGCCAAAACCGCTAGAGTTACACATATGTAATGTATGATGGAAATGTTTATCTTAAATAGTCCTACAACAAGCTACTCGAAATACTAATCGTGCGCAGACGAAGTCGCGGGCACCAGCTAGTACGTTATATGTTTAAATGTAATTTAGTCGCGTGACCAAAGCAGGTTACCGAGTACGCCAAAAGTAAACATGTGCAGTGAACCGTAGGTTGCTCCCACAATGGTGTATCAAACAGTTGGTCACTGTCGGACACTGTCGGACACTGTTGGACACTGTTGGACACTGTTGGATACTGTTGGACACTGTTGGGTACGGTACTGTTTGACACTTTCGGACACTGTAGGACATTTTCGGTCTATTCGGACACTTTCGCACATTTTCGGAGACTGTTGGACACTGTTGGACACTTTTGGACACTGTTGGATACTATTGGACACTGTTGGGTTTGTTACTGTTTCACACTTTCGGACACTGTAGGACACTTTCGGACGCTTTCGGAACATTCGGACACTGTCGCACATTTTCGGACACTGTTAGACATTGTTGGACACTGCCGGACACTGTTGTACACTGTTGGACAATGTTGCAAACAGTTTTGTTTTGTAACAAAATCTTGCAGAATGTTTTTGATGAGGAATGTTTTCATTATTAGTTCCTATTTGTTAGAAAATGTATCTGAAATGTTTCGACACATCCGCTCCCACAACGAATGTTGCTAAATGTTGAGAAACGTTTTTCAACACCGGCGTGAAATGAAGGCTCCAGGAACGAGCCAAACGTGACAGGTGAATCGCTCCCATCCCTTTGGTACAATATAGGTACACGAGTGGGTAAGTGCTCTCCATGTTGCAAATATTAACCAATATTTGCTCAAATTTAAAGGGTAAATAGCTCTAGCCTGGGGGAGGATCCGATCTCGCACATATGCCGTCTCTACAGGGGAATAATTAGTATTGATTTTAAATAAATATTACATATACATACCTAGCCACTGAACCCGATCTTCGGTTCTTCTCATCCAGTCACTGCCAGCCGCCCTACGCAGATCGTCGCTCCATCTAGCCAGGGGGCGTCCCACACTACGCTTGCCCAGTCGCGGTCTCCACTCGAGAACTCGTTTACCCCAACGGTGGCGCGCCTTGGGAAAGGCCTATGTCCAGCAGTGGGCTCTTACAGGCTGATGATGATGATACATATCTACACTTATCTAATCTCAAACGAGGATTTTCACCTGTGCTATGGGAATTAAGCAAGGATAGGACAATTGACGAATATAACATCCAGGCCGGGCCCAGCTTGTACAAAGTTGTCTGTCCCGAGTGGGAATCGAGCCAACGTCCTCTGGAGCTCAAACCACTAGGCCAACGAGACGGTCATAGGTCATTACACTATTTTATCTAGATCTCAGAAAATGTCCAAAGATCTGATTTCAGATTTTTTATACACCCACAGTATTACATATTGGATAATTAAATTTCAACACAAATTGCTTTCATTTTAAATTATAATGAAAATAACAAATAAACCATTTTTAATTATTAATGTTAGTTGTAAAGATTAGCAAGGAATAAACACAAGTCCTTTTTTTCACAAATAAATACAAAAAAAATCTTTTTAGAAAATTTGGGGTTACAGCGGATACCCAACTATCCGCTGTAACCCCAAAAATTTCTAATAAGAATGTTTTTGTATTTTTTTTTTGTAAAAAAAAGGACTTGTTTTTAAAATGTGTGTGCCAGCCTATAAGAGCCCACAGCTGGACATAGGCCTCTCCCAAGGCGCGCCACTGAACCCGATCCTCGGTTCTTCTCATCCAGTCTGCCAGCCGCCCTACGCAGATCGTCGCTCCATCTAGCCAGGGGGCGTCGCTAGATTAGATTAGATTTATTTATTTCACTTATACAGCTTAAAAGTGCAATTTTACATGTCATTATAATATGGTAAAAGGGATCGTCATAAAATAAAATAATGTATAAATTACAATGTCAACAATTCAAATAATGTCATAGTATATAACATACTATCTATGTCAGTAAGTATAGGTAACTCTAATATTAAAATAAAAATTTAAAAATACACTTGGTATTAAATTATCACAAATTAAATTAAACGTCAGTATGTATACGCTAAGATGTATATTCACCTTACAGATAACATAAAAAAATAAAAACATTTAAAACGGTTCCCCTAATGTTCTATGGTTATTAATAGAATCATCACCGATATCAAAGTTATTACAGGCGCGTGGGTGAAGCCAAGTTCTCACAATTTAAAACAAAAGCCAATTTCCGTCACACGCCCCGCCCGGCGCCGCCCGCCGCTCGATTTGGAAGCAATCACGCGATTTCTCAGTTCATTTGCACATGTGGGGTAACTATACTAATAGAAATAATAGGCATAATGTATTTTCTTTTTATTACTGATAGGTTTAAGCTTCACTTCAATCTCACCTTGCCCAGAAGACGCCTATTCACTCTTCCTTTAAACAAATACAAGTTGCACTTGTCCGTAACACCCAAGCTGGTAGGGAGTTCCATTCCTTAGCAGTTCGTATCATGAAAGAGGAAGCGAAACGCTACGTGCGAGAGCGTGGTATGTCATGTCTACTACATAAGGATGAAGAACGGGGATGGGGGAATCAAATCGTGCAATTCCTGGGCAGACTCCTCAAAATCATCACCTATGCGAACGTCAGTATTAATATACGTAAGCACACATCGATCATTAGTAAAATAAAACTGTAAACGTAAGATTAATTCAAACGTTGACAGCAAAAATATACTTTAAGATGACGAACCATTTCCGTTGGGTGCCCGCGAAGCGATATGTTATGTTTGGTCCACAAAATTTATGTTTTCTACTTGTTTGTGAACTTGTGTTGTGTCAGTGAATAAATCTATCTATCTATCTATCTATCATTTCATTCGGCCACTGTACTTAGGTAACAGGGGTGTGTTGGAGGATGCGGGTCGGGAATCGAACCGGTTAAATGAGTTATTGCTAGTTATTCAGCCATAAACGGTTCCTGCTCCCGTCGAGTGCAGACATTTTATTTGTTACCGAGGTACCACAGCTACTGTGGTTTATTAGTATACTAGCTGTTGCCCGCGGCTCCGCTCGCGTGAACTACAGAATCCGCTCCCGCTCCCGCTCCCGCGCCCACGCCCACGCCCACGCCCACGCCCACGCCCACGCCCACGCCCAACGCCCACGCCCACTCCCATTCCCACTACCAGCTTCAAAATGTAGTCCAAACTCATCGCAATCTGATTAGTACGGAAATACTATTATGTGCAATATATTGCATACTAACCTTACGTACTATATGGGAAGCTAAAAATGTATATAACTTTTAATTGAGTAAATCGACTGCGATGAAATAAATACTAAATGTTAATTTGAGTTAAGCCCCATGTTTCTGTGAAAAGTTCATCAAAATCCGTTCAGTACTTTTTAAGTGATGCGTGCACAAACTCACAGACAAACAGACAAAAATTTCAAAAATTGCAAATATCTTCATATTACAGGACACGCGAAGTTTACGATTTTATTTATTAAATTTCCCGTAGAAATAGGGTGTATTTTCGGGATAAAAACTATCCTATGTCCTATTCCAGGACCTAACCTATATGTGTGCCAAGTTTCATCACGATCCGTCCTGTGGTTGAAGCGTGATTGAATAACAAACATCCTAACTTTCACATTTATAATGTTAGTAGGATAGTAGGATACCACGGGGCGAAAAGCGTTACGACGTTTGCCAGGATCGCGCAGTGACGATACATCGTCTCTGCCTACCCCTCTGGGACCAAGGCGTGAGCATTATGTATGTATTGACCCAAATGATTTTGTCTAAATCTCTATTTATATAAGAAACTGTCTAATAAGTATACTAACATAGAATTAAAACTTTTAATAATACTATGCATCATGTATTTTTATATCTGATTTTAATAAACAATAATTATATCCTCGAGTAAACTAGTTCTCGAGTGGGGACTAGATCACGATGTGGCTAGGCGCATCATGATCTGCCTGATTTTATGATCGGCCTGCGACATATATATTATCCAACTGAACCAGCTCATCGATGACCCTAGAGTCCAAACTCGCATTAAACATTTTAATATTTTGTAAACGATGACAGGTCTATCAGTTATGAAATTGAGTGTATAAACACATAATTACCGCCCCCCCTTGCCCCGGCACGCGGCGGGCGCACTAACTGCGCCCCCCGGTTATCGCCTATCGCCAGCGACCGCCGCTCGATAGAAACGCACTCGATTAATTAATATCTCATATCCGGTAGTTACGTGCCTTACGCGCATCAGCGTGCAGTGGGATTATTGTGGGAACGGTGATGTTAAACGATGAACGTATCCAAAATCAATATTATAATCATTGTATCCGAACACTGTTTACTCTCTCGCTCTATTGTCTATAGAAAATGTCTCTCCTTCGCTCGATGTCGTATAGGTACCTATTGTTTGCGTTTTTATACTAATTTAAAAGTGAAAATAAAGGATTCATTAACTCAAAGAGACTCTATTCTTTAACAGGTGATGCACGTTATTGGGCAGGCGGAGTCGAGGGGGGGATGTCATGATTATTTGGAGCTGTGTTTTTGTGAAGCGATCGTCAATCGCTTAACCGAACATTTGTCACTGCAGCGATCATAACGGATTACAGAAATAGAATGTAAATAGATGAAGTGCCCCGGGGCGGCGTGGGGCGCGCTGGGGCGCGGTGGGGCGACGTGCGGCGGCAAACAGCAAATATTTGCAGCGCGTAATCGGTAAGGGAATACGGGAATCGAACTCGGGACCTTTGAGACTCGTGTTGGCTCACGTTGATTAGCGAGAGGGTTATGATTTTGAATATTAAATGAATAATAATGGGTTTCAGCATATGCTATGCTAATCTTATCGGTTAGCATGACCCGAACATGATACAGTCACACCAATTATCCAGTGCCAATT
Organism: Esperia sulphurella; assembly: GCA_947086405.1. NCBI lineage: Eukaryota > Metazoa > Arthropoda > Insecta > Lepidoptera > Oecophoridae > Esperia > Esperia sulphurella. The sequence continues at coordinate 307,382 of OX352281.1, read as the reverse complement.
TTTGCCGTGTGGTTTCCGGTAGAGTAGAATAGGGCCACTGCAACTCTTCCCGTGGATGTCGTACAAGGCGACTAAGGGAATACATTATAAAACATCAATCAGGCCTCCCCAACGCGCCAGCGCGGAGAGTGTAGGCCAAATCCTCCGTCTGTCTCCGACAGATGAGAGAGGGTTGTGCTCCTGCAGTGAAGACAACAATAACCTGATGATGATGATGATGATTATCCACTGGGTGGTAATAACCAAAATGATTGAGACAGACTACGATTTTCTCTAAATCCATTGAAATTAATTAGTTTTCATTTTCTACAAATTGAATTCCAAATTGTACCTATGGTATCCGGTATCCGGATATCTGCCTATATCTGTTATCCGATATCCGGCAAAACCACTATCTCTTTTATCTCTACTTTAAATGTTGATGGCAACGATCTCTATGTACTACTAGATGGAGCGTTCTAAACAATCGCTCTGGGCTCCGGGAACGAAATTGTTTGGAACGCTCCATCTAGTAGTACATAGAGATCGTTGCTTGCTGGTATTACCGTAATCATCAATCATCATCAGGTTATTTGTGTCTCCACTGCAGGAGCACAACCCTCTCTCATCTGCCGGAGACAGACGGAGGATTTGGCCTACACTCCCCGCGCTGGCCAGACGGGTTGGGGAGGCCAGATTGATGTTTTATAATGTATTCCCTCAGTCGCCTTGTACGACATCCACGGGAAGAGTTGGAGTGGTCCTATTCTACTCTACCGGAAACCACACGGTTCAACCAATTTACAGTAAATATAGCAAGATACCTGTGTATGGGATATATAGACAAATGGTTTCAGGGCTCGCAACATACGGAACCACTGACAAGTGTTTCGCAAAAGGGCGGTCGCTGATAAATTATTCCCTAACCAAGCAACACTGCGCACCTATACCCCTCTCTCTCCAACCTACGGACACTGTATAGCGCTGTTTCACGTGCGTTTGCACAGGAGGTATTGCGCTTTCGGCCGCCACATACGGTCGTCTCTCTCTGCGCTGTGCGGCTTGTATAGGTGGGTCTCGCTCGCTCTCATTAGGTTAGTCTTGAAGACATGTTTGCTCGACGCTTGGCAGTCGCATTTTGGATGTAGGACAGGATAATGTAGACTTCAGAGACGAGTTACATACATAATGCTCACGCCTTGGTCCCAGAGGGGTAGGCAGAGACGATGTATCGCTACTCTCAATCCGACTTACTAGGACTCCGATCCCGATCCCGACGACCACTTCCGATCCACCACTCATTGCGATACGAATTCCGTCGAGCATTTACACCCTATACTTCTTTGTTGTATTTAATATAACGTCAATATTTAGTAATAATTTAATTATTACTAAATATGTAATAATATTTAGTAATAATTTAATTATTACTAAATATTGACGCTACGAGTAAATAGCGTCAATATTTGGTAAATACTTAAATGTTCTGCGTAGTAACTGCACAAGTTTCATTGTGAATGTGAAAGAGTTGTGGCTACTTGCGTGGAACAGAGCGATTGTTTGGAACGTCACGGAGGTCGATATATGTTGTGAATCAATTGATTTACAACATATATCGACCTCCGTGGCGGAACGGAGTAGCTCTCGGACTGCCACGCCGGAGGTTGCGGGTTCGAATCCCGCTAGGGGCAGATGTTCGTATGATGAATATGAATGTTTGTACCCAAGTCTTGGATGTTTATATATTTATTTAAGTATGTGTATCCGTTATCTAGTAACCATAGCACAGGCTCTGCCTAGTTTGGTACTGAATAATTGGTGTGAATGTCTGACATAAAAGAAATATATCGCATATTTTTTGTTAGTTTATTGTGAAACTTTAACGTGAATATTTAAGGCAATTATTGTTCAGTTCCTACTCATAAAGCTGACGTACGTACTCCCGACCTCTCCAACTGCCTCCCCCCTCGCCGCTGTCGGCAATTGATCAAACAAGCAAGCGGTTTATTCGTTGCCGGCTGACAGTTGAGTGGAGCCACGTTATAAATGTGGAAGATGCGGGTCGCGAGGTTCGGAGAGGAGATAGCTGCTGTGCTCATGTGATTACCTCATATGAAATATTAGTTTTTTAGATTAAATACAATAAAAAAATCTTTATATACTAGCTGTGCCCGCGGCTCCGCTCGCGTGGACTACAGAATCCGCTCCCGTTCCTACTTCCGCTCCCTATCCCACTTCCATTCCCACTCAGACTCCCAATCCGAATCCGAATCCCAACCCCAATCCCATAACTTCTGATTGAGTTATCCGATTGCGATGAAATAAAGACTAAATGTTAAGTTAAGTTAAGCCCCATGTTTCAGTGAAAAGTCCATCAAAATCCGTTCAGTAGTTTTTAAGTTATGCGTGCACAAACTCACAGACAAACAGAAAAAAAATTCCAAAAATGATTGAAATGTATTCTATTACTTATCCTTAGACCCCCCAATTTTTTTGCAAATATCTGCAATGTACAGACTCGCGTTGTTTACGATTTTATTTATTAGATATTCTTTAAGGTACTTACTTGCCGTGTGGTTTCCGGTAGAGTAGAATAGGGTCACTCCAACTCTCCCCGTGGATGTCGTACAAGGCGACTAAGGGAATACATTATAAAACATCAATTAGGCCTCCCCAACCCGTCTGGCCAGCGCGGGGAGTGTAGGCCGAATTCTCCGTCTGTCTCAGGCAGATGAGAGAGGGCTGTGCTCCTGCAGTGGAGACAAAATCGACCTGATGATGATGATTGTACTTACACATTTTTAAACTAAATACTGTGTACAAAGGTGAGCTTATCTTATTATTAGATCTGGCGAACACAACTCGCTGTGAAAGTTTAGTCTTATTTAAAAGTACTTATAAAAAGTCTGTTTTGCTGTCATAACGATCACATGGAGTGCCTTATCCCGGCTGACGCTGATTAAAGAGAATATTTATCAGGAGGTATGGCCCTTGAGGCTCAGCGCAAATAATTGTCCCCTTCGCCTCAGCGGCTGCACTACGTACCTACCGATAGTGATGCCCGACAAATAAAGTTATCGATAGTATTTTAATAGTATCGACTGTCAAAACCTGGAACAGTTGCTAATGAGGATCGTCCACATAAGATTTCAGATTTTTAATTAGCATGACGCTATAAATTCGGCAAGCGTAGTGTGGGACGGGCGTCCTGGCTAGATGGAGCGACGTGAGGCGTAGGGCGGCTGGCAGTGACTGGTTGAGAAGAACCGAGGATCGGGTTCAGTGGCGCGCCCTGAGAGAGTTGGACATACCAACAGTGAGCTCTTACAGGCTGATGATGATGATGATGATAAATTGCCAAGCATTATATTTTTAAAATTCATCAAGAAATTACGAAGTTATTAAAGTTTATTTAAAGCAACTTCGCTTTTTATGTCGACGTCACTTATTACAATGTTCTCGCCCTGCATCGAGCGTGTTTTGTTTAGGCAGACTGCGCTAGTGTGCTGCGCCCACTTCTTCCCGCGACGCGCCGTAAGACGTCACTTCCGGTCACTTCCGTTATTGGATCTATTGTACTGAAATTGCTGTATCGAGATTTATTTGACGACCTCCGTGGACGGGTAGACTGCCACGCCGGAGGTTGCGGGTTCGAATCCCGCTAGGGGCAAATGTTCGTATGATGAATATGAATGTTTGTACCCAAGTCTTGGATGTTTATATATTTATTTAGTATATGTGTCCGTTATCCAGTAACCATAGCACAGGCTCTGCCTAGTTTGGGACTGGATAATTGGTGTGAGTGTGTGACATATTTATTATTATTTATAATCCTATAACATACAGTCCACTACATCAATATGCTATAATAGCTTTATTAATGCCAGCGCTGATACCGCTAAGGTAAATTGTTAGCCTAAGAAACGGCAGTGTGAGTTATTTATTGTAGCTCGCGAATAAGTATCGATATGTTGCGGTTGACTTGTTGGCACAACGCTACGTAGCATAGTTACGAGTGACACAAGACGACAGGCTCTCGCGCCACTGGCTCTCGAGCACCCGCACTACTTACTCCTTTGCGCACGAACATAACGCAGGTAGCCAGCCATATCTATTGAGTTGAACTCATTGATGATCTACAAATACTTGTGTCAGATGTACTTAATATTGAGATTTATAAAGAAAAAACCTCACGAGTAAGAGACAACACAAAGGAGATATTTCCCTGTTCAATATTTGAACTTTATACCTTTACTACCTGTTGCTAATAATACGTATTTCCCGTAGGAATGGGATGTTTGGTCGAGATAAAAACTATCCTATGTCCTATTCCAGGACCTCGCCTATATGTGTTCCAAGTTTCATCCCGAGTGGTTGAAGCGTGATTGAGTAACAAACATCCAAATATCCAAACTTTCGCATTTATAATATTAGTAGGATTCACCATCATAATAGCAGATTCAACAGAATCCTGAATAGGTGGGACTCTCCGAATACGGTACGCCTGATTTGGTAGGTACTGTACAGAATTCTGTAATTGCCAAGATATGGCGTGACCTGCTGTAGTGACGCCGTTTTGACAGGGCTATATAAATACCCATATAACTTTTGAACGGCTGAAGTACAAATTCTAATTTTTCGCGTACAAAATCGTACATTTTCAGTACATATTCTGCATAGTTAAACTTACATTGCCCAGGTAGCCATGCGCCGTACGGTCTAAACTGCGTATTTCTAGTTTTATAAATAACTAACATAGCAGAATTATCGCTAAGATGATATATTAGATCGGTATGCAAAAGATAAGGGGATTTCTGGATTTTTTTTCCTAAAAATCCCCGTTTCCTTTGAGCACCGGCAGGGGATTTCTGGCAGGGGGTCACTGGAATAAGCCCTACCATGGAACTGTCTGTACTACTAATAGTGTATCAGGACTATGGTCTTGTCCCTGAGCTATATACCGTGTTACCGATTACCATGCCGCTCGTTGTGGGAGTCTACTAATACATCATCCAGTTTCCTGTTAATTCTTACGTTTGGACAACTAGTCGTTATTTAAGAGGTACCTGATATATTGTTTAGAATTCTTAATAAATCGAGCAGTAAATACATTTATAACAGAATGCTTTTCCTGGAATATTTCGGAAAATGAACCTATTTCCTTTCCATCAGTTGTCTAGCTATCATGCGAAAGATATGGCTGCCGTGTGGTTTCCGGTAGAGTAGAATAGGACCACTCCAACTCTTCCCGTGGATGTCGTACAAGGCGACCGAGGGAATACATTATAAAACATCAATCAGGCCTCCCCAACCCGTCTGGTCAGCGCGGGGAGTGTAGGCCGAATCCTCCGTCTGTCTCCGGCAGATGAGAGAGGGTTGTGCTCCTGCAGTGGAGACAAATAACCTGATGATGATGCGAAAGATATTATTAGTCGAATTAGGGCTATTTCAAGGTCTCAGTCTAGTCCTTGGTATCACTGCGACGATTTCTGGTGTATTGTGATCGCCACCATACTACAGTTCCGTGTTAAGCCTTGCAGCAGTTAGAAACTGCACAATGCTTTTAGCACTGAGTTGTTTTACTTCGTCAGGGCGAAGCGAGTAGTTACCTAGGTGTGTATTTCTTGTGCGCATCAGTGGTCCACTCTCGCACAGGAGGTGCATGGGGGTTTCCTCTGCTTCCTCACAGAGCCTGCACGCTCCTGTGGTTCGGAGCTTGAGGTTGAACATGTGTTTGTTCAGGCCACAATGTCCTGTGAGAGTTCTCACTACTATACGTAAGTTGTTTCTGCTAAGCGCTAAAGCTTCTTGAGCAGACTTATGTAAGCCTTGTTTAGTGCTTTGGAGTGGTTAAATCCTGGCGTGCAATTCCAGTGTTTGATGAAAGATATACAAAACGCTTTGCTAAAATAATCCGGTACTCAGCACAATAATTTATGTGAAGAACGTCGGAGGGCGAGCGTCGTCGAGTGCAGGCGGTCGTAACCCGCGTTTATTGTAATCAAAGGCTTTGATAATGGCTGCGCGAGAGGCACCTGCTCACATTTGCATCACAAAGGCCCGGGAGCTCGTCAGATAACGAGTCATAGACGACAAGAGACACGCACACCTTAATTACAGGATAAGTTAACCTTTTAAGAATAACGATGCCGCTGTTTTTCTTTGGGCATCTATCTCCTAATTATTATAATAAAGAAGCAACACCCCCCCCCCCCCCCCCTTCCCCTTCCCCTCCGGCATAATAGAGTACCGCTGGCAGTACGCAATACCTACTATAGCTACTACGCTAGCTCGCTATCGATCAGCTCCGAGAAAAAGAGAAGTAGGTACCTACTATGCTGGTGACGTATAACGGTGTACGTCTCTCGTTCGACTATGTTCGCGCGCTTGATGCAGTAGCCCTACAATAATGTACCTGACAGTGTGCTTCAAACTAAGAATGGCAGTATCTGTTGACAATCCGGGCCGGAACCCAAACTGAGCATTATGTAACTTGATATGCCTATTTAAAGTGCAAGTACTTTTGCAATAATCGTATATAGCTAGCGAAATAGGCCTATAGTTCGATCTGTCTGATACATCCCCTATTTTACTTTTGACAATAGGCACCACCACAGTTCCCATTAAGTCAGGAGGTAAGTACGAGTGAGGTGGGAACCAGCATGTCGCAGGTGTTCGACGCTGAGCCCGTCATGCCCTGGCGATTTGCCTCTTCTCATTCTTCTGATTGCCAATCTGACGTCTTAATTAATAGAATTATTGTTGACATTTCCGCATTCTGAAGCTCAGCATCGACAAGTCGGCATGGCGGTCCCAGGAGCGACTGCACTGCAAAGTGATCTCTAAAAACATTAGAGATGTAGAGAACTATTTTGCAGTTACATTCAATGACATTATTAGTTCGATATGAGACCTATTTTCTAAAGTGACATGTTAGCTTATGACTATGGCAGCTGGCTGTCAATTGGTATTGTCATGCAATGGTTTGTTCTGGGATAAAGAAATAATATATTTTGTACAACATTAATGATTTTCTCTCCATCTACAAAGCATTCCCGACATTGGTGACCCCGATTTAAGAAGAACAGTGCTTATCGTATCTGAAAATGGCAGATACACCAGAGAAGTTGGCGAAAACAATAACTGCCGCAATCGGTTCAACACAAACAGCAAAAGTGAGCGTAAAAGTACCACCGTTTCGCCCAGAGAGACCTGCTCTGTGGTTTGTGCAGGTAGAAGCACAATTTACCTTATCGAATATAACTACCGATGCTACAAAATATTACACGACCGTGGGCAGTCTTGAACCACAGTACGCTGATGAAGTGGATGACGTAATTGAAAATCCTCCTGTTGATAATAATTAAAAAAAATCTTTCTGATGCTGCTCTATTGGCACACCCGGTTCCTAATGCCAAGTTGGCACTGGTAACTGATGCCTCAAATGTTTCTATAGGAGCAGTCCTACAGCAAGAAGTCAAAGGAATTTGGCAGCCGTTAGCGTTTTTCAGTAAAAAGATGAATTGAACGCAGCAAATTTACAGTGCTTACGATCGGGAACTTTTAGCGGTGTACGAATCTATAAAACATTTCCGTCATATGATAGAAGCGCGCCATTTCACTATATTTACGGACCATAAACCTCTGATATATGCGTTTAAGCAAAAGGGTCAGAAAGGTTCGCCAAGACAAATCAACCAGCTTTATTTTGTGTCACAGTTTACTACAGATATCCAACACATCTCTGGACAGGATAATCAGGTTGCGGACTCTTTGTCCCGTGTGGAAAGTATCACGAACACGATGGATATTTCAGAATTAGCAAGATCACAAGTTAATGACCCTGAATTGCTAGCTTTATTTAAAAAAGGCACGTCGCTTAGACTTAAGAATATAGAAATCCCTGGAGCGGGATTAAGCATTTGTTGTGACATATCGTTGTCGCGGCCTCATCCGTTTGTGACATCGGCTCATCGTAAACATCTGTTTGAAACCTTACACAATCTTAGCCATCTGGGAGCAAAAAGATCCATCAAGCTTATTAGTGATCGTTTCATTTGGCCATCCTTGCGAAAGGATATCAGGACATGGGTTAGAGAATGTATTCCCTGCCAGTTATCAAAAATTAACAAACACACTTCGTCACCTCTAGCTAAATACGATTTGCCTGATGCCCGTTTTGTCGAAGTACATATAGATTTGGTGGGGCCATTACCAGTATCTTCTGTATACAAATACTGTCTTACTGCCATTGATAGGTTTACGAGATGGCCAGAAGCGATTCCCATCACCGATATTACTGCGGAAACTGTTGCAAAAACGTTTGTTTCAAACTGGATTGCTCGTTATGGTTGTCCTAAAAAGATAATTACAGATCAAGGACGTCAGTTTGAGTCTCATTTATTTCAAGCTCTTGGAAAGTTATGCGGTATAAAATTAGCACGTACAACAGCGTATCATCCTGCGTGTAACGGTATGATTGAGAGATTCCATCGAACATTTAAGGCTGCAATAATGGCTCATGGCGGTAACGATTGGGTAAATACAATACCACTAGTGTTATTGGGACTTAGGACGTGTTGGAAAGAAGATTTACAAACTTCGTCTGCGGAGATGGTATATGGTGAACAGTTACGAGTTCCAGGCGAGTTCCTGCATGCTTCATCAGTAAACGTCGAATATTCCGATTTTGTCAGTAAGCTGAGGGAGAAAATGAGCGATTTACGACCATGTCCGGTGCAACACCACTCTCGTCATAAGGTATTTGTACATAAAGACTTAGAGAACTCAACTCATGTGTTTTTGAGACAAGATAAGCTTCGTGGCGCATTACAACCGCCATACACAGGTCCTTATCAAGTCATAGCGAGAACGCAGAAGACTATGGACTTATGTATAAGAAATAAAATTGTGAAAATCAGCTTAGATAGAGTTAAACCAGCTTATTTGGCAAATGAAGATACAGACAGAGTCCAGACAGGGCCGAAGTTGTCTATTCCTGCGCCAGTGAGGTTAACACAGGAACCCGTCGAAAGCAGTGAGAAACCTTACGTCACAAGAGCTGGTCGTCAGGTTCATTTCAGAAAGTATCTTGGTTAACCAAGATTTTCGTGGGGGAGTACTGTGGAGAACTATTTTGCAGTTACATTCAATGACATTATTAGTTCGATATGAGACCTATTTTCTAAAGTGACATGTTAGCTTATGACTATGGCAGCTGGCTGTCAATTGGTATTGTCATGCAATGGTTTGTTCTGGGATAAAGAAATAATATATTTTGTACAACATTAATGATTTTCTCTCCATCTACAAAGCCTTCCCGACAGAGATATCTTCTAGCCAGTTTTAGTGTTAACGGGGTCGCAGTTAATTTAATGGTTCAGTTATTGCATATTATATTTTTCGAACCACAAAATCTCCTATCGCTGTTATGAATCACCTATCTGCAAAACAAAGCATATCCCATCGCTGTGCTCCTTGTTTTGCGTCATGTCCACGTCCAACTATAGAAAAGCCAAGGTTCTTCGTAGGCTAGTGTCCATTTTCCGGTATCATCGACACTCCTTGAATGCCATGGTGCTCTGGTACTTCGCGTCTTACGGACACGTGATGCCAAATGACGTCACAAAGGAGACTGTCACGACATGTTCCGTTTTAATGACATAAGAGTAGTAAAGAGTAGTAGCTAAAACTACTTGTATACTTCCAGAAGCTCTTAAAATCTGAATTTGCATGATGTGTTGCCATCAAGTCCATCCTTATCTGCTCTTGGTGTTTCTGGCACCATTTAAGCTTGCCTTTAAAGATATTACGCGCTTCAACCATGTCTTTAAAAATAGGGCCTGAAGGTGGTTTACCGGACTGTAACCAAATGTTTAATTTCAACCTAGCGTAACCCACGTGCCTATTCCAGCCCGCCAATGTCTTTTCATAAGTGGTACTGGCAGCTTGACCTAATATATTTACTACATTACTATATAAATTGTATATAATATTTTATTTTTTTTTTTTTTTCTCGGAGGGTAGGCGTACGAATAACACGCGGTTTTTGAGCTCTGTTAATTATTATTGATTTTAAATTTTAATTGATAGTTTACTCACATGTATTAAGCAGATCGGCACTTGAAACGTCGCCCTCGCCAGTATATTATTTAAATCTCATTGTTCTGCACTCCTGATCAACTATAATCACATCTGCATTATGGACGTGTCATCAATACTCGCCTCTGGCATGGATGATCTCAAGAAAATGCTGGAATCCCACATTACCGGGTTGGATGACAAGCTTGGAAAGGTTGCAGCTTCAGTTCCTAATAATCCAGACATCATCGCACTGTCCCGTGAGTTCTCAGAATTTAAATTGCTTGTTTGGAAGGCTCTTGGCATGATGAAGTCCCAGATTGAGCTGCTGACCCTGGGCTTCGATCGTCACGAAACCCTTATGAGGAGTAAAGTTCTACTCTTTCATGGAATACCCGAAGGCAAGGATGAGAAACCATGTGATGCCATCCTTAAGGTATTAACCGGCCATATGAAGTTGTCTCAGCTATCCATAAATGATATAAGGGCCTGTCATCGTCTCGGATCCAACGATTCCAAAACAAGGCCTATTCTTGTAAGGTTTCACCATCTCCAAACTCGACAGCTTGTCTGGGAGACCAAAACAACGCTGAAGGGGACGGGATTCACAGTCTCGGAATTTCTAACGAAGTCTAGGCATCAGGTGTTCATGGCAGCACGCAATCACTTTGGAGTTAACCGCTGTTGGACCACGGAGGGCAAAATCACTATCATCCTTCCGGACAAATCGCGGCGCAGGGTGGAACTCATGTCCGAGCTTCAGCCGCTCATCGCGCAGCACCCACAGGCGGTGGCCTCGCCGCGCCCGCACCGTTTGAATCCCGCGCGGGAGCCGGAGGCAGCGCATGAGTCTGTGCAGGAGCTACATGCCGACGACAACAGCGGACGCTCGGTGAAGGTGAAACCCACATCAGCGAAAAGAACAGCGAGGCCCCAACGCGCTAAGCAGTAATCTTATTGTCTACTGTTTGTTTATATCATGTATCGACTACTCAATTTAGTAGCACTATACCCGATCTTGCATGAATAAGGCACGAATGTAGGTATTTACTTATTTACAAATTCATACATGATTCATACATGATTCTTCAGGTAGATTCATTTATAGTTCAATCACTGCATATTTGAGGTTGGGAACTTGTTTTTATTTTCGCTTGTTTTTGACGTAAACGTCAAGTTGGTATTTCTTTTTTTTCCGTATTAAGGACAAGGTATTAAGTACATTCAGCCTTGTATCATGTATCTTGTTATCATATGAGCAAATATTTTTCCATTTAAGTGTTAAAGGATATTAAGTTCATACAGCCTTGTCTTACTACAATGAAATTATATTTTGTTCTCACTACCTGTTACCTTGTATAATGTAGTGTACTTTCTCTTTGTCTGTTCTATCACTGTTTATACTTTACTCTTATATATTGATTGTAATCATCTTAGTATACTGGTGAGTGGCGACTTACTAGTGCCACTGTATCTATTTAATTTTATTTAGATTTTAAATATTATTTATCAGTTATCTATTTTTTATATTATTTATTAGTGTATTTTATTTAGTATATTTATTATTAATTTATGGATAATGACTTAAATAACAGCTTCTTCTCTTGTTGCTCTTCGTCTGATGAATTTCTTAGTGCTGACAGTGATGACTCCACCACAGACCTGTCACTGCATGACCAAATATCCTCTGTTTTTTCCCGTTTCCGCAGTAATCTTAATGTCGTACACATCAACGCTCAGAGTATTCCAGCGCATTATCCTGATCTTCTGGCAACCTTTAGTAGCTCCCAGGTAGATGCGATACTTGTATCCGAATCATTCCTTAAACCCTCACTTCCTTCATGCCACTATTCACTTCCAGGTTTCAAATTAATCCGCAACGACCGCACAGGAGCAGGTTGTGGGGGTGTTGCTATCTATTTACGAGCTGATATTCCTCACAGCATAGTCAGCGTCTCCCCTAGCTTATATTCTGAATCAGCCGAGCACTTGTTTCTTGAAATAACTTTACATCACACTAAAATTCTGCTTGCTCTCTTTTATAGCCCTTCACTCAGAGTTGATTATTTTTCCGCTCTCGATACTCTTCTTCACGACCTGTGTCCTCTTTATGATCATGTCCTCTTACTCGGTGATTTCAACACTTGTCTTATAAAGAATGATTCTCGTACTTTAAAACTTCAATCCCTTCTGTCATGTTTGGACCTACACCTGCTTCCTCTCTCAGCTACTCATAATTTCCCTAACTGTATTCCTTCCCTCCTTGATATTATGATTGTCTCTTCACCTGATTCTGTTGCCACACATGGTCAGCTTACTTCATGCTTCTCCTATCATGACCTTATTTTCCTATCCTATAAAGTCCGACCTCCTAAGCGCAAACCTAAGTACCTACTACTGCGTAGTTTCAAGGGCATAGTTTTGGAGGCTCTGAGGAAAGACGCTGCTTCTATTGACTGGACACCTGTGCTCGACAGCGATAATATTGACGACAAAGTGGTACAGTTTAGCTCCGCTATCAGGAATTTGTACGATCGGCATGCACCAGTCAAACGTGTCAAAGTGAAACACGCTCCAGCTCCGTGGCTAACTCAGTCAATCAAAGAAGCTATGACAAAGCGGGATAAAGCTAAACGGAAACATAAAAAGTACCCAACCGATCGTAGCTTAGCCCTTTATAAATCCTTGCGTAATCGTTGTAACCGGATGTGCAGAGATGCTAAAAGACGCCATATTCATGACTCCGTAGAAAACTCGAATCCTGCTCAAGTATGGCAATTTCTCAAAACTCTCGGTATTGGCAAATCATCAACATCCTGTGAGTCTTCTGTTGATCTGAATGCTTTAAATGCGCATTTCTCTACTCCGCCTGTCTCTTTAGAAGACCACACTAAGACTAGCACTCTTAGTGAACTCTCCAACTTGCCTATACCGCAATGTTCTTCATTTATTTTTAATGCAGTTACCGAGTGTGATGTTAAGAGACACATCCTCTCCATTACTTCAACCGCTGTTGGCCATGACAGTTTGTGCTCTCGCATGATTAATCTCATCCTGTCAGAACTTCTGCCTGTTCTAACACATATTTTTAACTTTTCGCTATATTCTAGTACCTTCCCTGCATCTTGGAAGATGGCGCACGTTATTCCGCTTCCTAAAATTTCCAACCCTATTTCCTTCTCTCAATTTCGCCCAATTTCCATCCTCCCATTCCTGTCTAAGGTACTAGAACACATTGTCCACAAGCAACTGGCAGCTTTCTTATACAGCAATAATTTGCTTAATTCTTTTCAATCCGGTTTCCGACCTGGTCACAGCACAGTCACAGCCCTCTTAAAAGTCACTGACGATATTCGTTTAGCCATGGAGAACAAGAATCTCACAATCCTTATTCTTCTCGACTTCAGTAGCGCCTTCAACTCTGTGGATTTCGATGTTCTACTTGGCATTCTCCAGTCTCTTAATATATCTACACCGGTAGCTGCATGGTTTGATTCTTATCTTCGGGATCGCTCGCAGTGTATCCGCTCTGATGAGGCCTCCTCAGATTGGTGTGACCTCACTGCGGGCGTTCCACAGGGTGGCGTTCTCTCCCCTCTTCTCTTCTCTATTTTCATTAACACCATTACAAAGGTTATCTCGTCTAATTTTCATCTTTATGCTGATGACGTACAGATCTATCGTCACTTCAAAGTCTCTGACGTCGTCGACGCAGTCGATGCGGTAAACAGCGATCTCAAGCGCATTTCTACTTGGGCTAAACGTTACGGTTTGTTGGTCAATCCCAATAAGTCGCAAACAATGATGGTCGGTAGCAAGTACTACACAAAAATACTTGATAGCTCCTTTATCCCTCCAGTACTCTACAACGATGTACCTATCCCTTATACTGCAACTGCGAAGAATTTAGGAGTTGTCTTCGACCATCACCTGTCTTGGACTTCTCAGATCAATGCGGTCAGCAAGAAGGTCCACTTCTCCTTTCATTCCCTCAAGCGTCTCCAAAACTTTTTGCCATTGAAAACTAAAATCACTTTAGCGCAAACACTACTTCTCCCTATTATCGACTACGCTGATGTCTGCTATTTGGATGCCACAGAGGAGCTGCTTAACAAACTTGAGCGCCTGCAAAATCTTTGCATTCGATTCATCTTCGGATTGCGTAAATTTGACCATGTCTCTCAGTTCAGGGCCGAGCTCAAGTGGCTCCCAATCCGCTTCCGCAGGAATACTCACATCCTTTGTTTCCTTTATAATGTCCTCAAGAACCCGTCTATCCCCAACTACCTATGTGAACGTTTTTCCTTTATGCGCCCTGTTGACAAGTGCAGCAGATCCCATATTGGTTCCCTCCTTAAAATCCCTTTACACTCTACCGACTTCTACTCCTACTCCTTCTCGGTACATGCGGTCAGGCTGTGGAACTCACTTCCTTCCGACATACGCGACAGTCAGTCTGTCGCGATTTTCAAGAAGCGAGTGAAAGAGCATTATCTCTCTCTTTCTTAAAAATCTATTTTATATAATGATATTTACTATCTTGGTATATATATCTATCCACATGTTATATATTATATTTTAAATACAATATATTATATTCGTATATACTTAGTTATTTATAGTATGAGTATCTGTTTACACATATATGTGTATGTTTATTAGACTGTATTTATATTTATATATATATATATGTATATATTTTAAGTATGTATACGAGTATACATGTAGTTTATCGAATTAATTATTATGTATATTTAGGTACACACACGTCTGCCCTAACACGCAGTTTTCTCTTTCTCTGGTAGGCTGGCAGAAATCTCTTAAAGAGATAAGCTTCACCATTTGTACTGTAATTTCCTTATTTGTGTTTGTTATAATGTTATGTGTGTGCAATAAAGAGTTAAATAAAAAAAATAAAAATAAATAATAATTCTATGGTAAGCGTTATCACAGTTTTAAGCCGGTATTAAGCCGGGAACCACACGACACACCTAACAGTAAGCTATTTTTTCCCTATTACGATTTGATAATTAACAAAACAGAACTTCCTTTGATTTTCGCGACCTACCCTCAGCTCAAAGTAAAAATAAAGACGCACTCGTCCGGCCTGGCTGGCGTCTAGCCTCGCCTCGACAAAGGGCGAGGAAGTCAATTCAATTAAGTAAATCCTTTAATAGGCAAATAAGCAGAAGCGAGAGTCCACGAGTGGGAGAGATCAAAGTACTCCCGGCCGCCTCTCTCGGCCCCCGCGCGGGGCGTGTAACGCGACAACTTTAAAACCTATAAACAACGATCTCTATGTACTACTAGATGAAGCATTCCAAACAATCTCTCTGTTCCACGCAAGTAGCCACAACTCTTTCACATTCACAATGAAACTTGTGCAGTTACTACGCAGAACATTTAATTATTACTAAAATTTCTGTATTTGTTTTTAAAAGACCGTCGTTTCTGTCGTCTATCTCCATTTTTCTCTCTGTCAGTCCGTCTATCTTCCAAATTTAAACTCGTCTGGTCAGCCAGTCATGTCCTTAAGCAAGGAGGCTTGCGCCACGACAAGTAGGTACCAAAAACAACGTTGCAACGTCGTAAATTTTTATTTATTTTTTGTTTATTATAAAACTAACAGCTTTTTAACAATAATAATTATAAACTTAACTATATTACTAGCTGTTGCCCGCGACTTAATCCGCGTGGGCAACTGAACATCAAATTATAATGTATTTCCCTTAGGAATGAGATGTTTTTTCGGGATAAAAACTATCGTATGTCTTATTCCAGGACCTAACCTATATCTGTGCCAAGTTTCATCACGATCCGTCCAGTGGTTGAAGCGTGATTGAGTAACAAACATCCAAACTTTCGCATTCATAATATTAGTAGGATTATTATTATAGTGGGAATACTGCGATCACCAATCCGCCCGCCAATCGTGGCGATTATGGCAAATCTCCCAATGGATTGCCCACCACAAGTGTCATTCTATTGGGGAGGCTTTATTTCGGCTGATAATTTTGCAGCGTGAGTGTTTCATTATCAGGTTATTTGTGTCTCCACTGCAGGAGCACAACCCTCTCTCATCTGCCGGAGACAGACGGAGGATTTGGCCTACACTCCCCGCGCTGGCCAGACGGGTTGGGGAGGCCTGATTGATGTTTTATAATGTATTCCCTCAGTCGCCTTGTACGACATCCACGGGAAGAGTTGGAGTGGTCCTATTCTACTCTACCGGGAACCACACGGCAAGTGAGTGTTTATATGAAAGTAGTGACGTTATACCTCGTCAGGCCGCGCTCCCCAAGTGACGTGACGACTTGAAGAGCCTTTGTAGGCCGCGTCTGTCTCGCTCTATGCGTCACTTCCTCGTTGCGTCGACGCACTCTGCTTATTACATCGTATCTCTGATCATCGGTCGCAGATAACAGATATATTTATCAATGAATAGTTACTATCTAACGTATATTATCCGCTCAACAGATAGTGGTTGGTAGTAATCATACAGACAAATTCTTGGTCTAGTGTGCGCCATTCCAGTTCGTCGGAGAAGTTTGAATTTCAATAAATTGACTCGCACAGGATTTACCCAATACCTACCCAGCAAACATTTAATGTTACTTTTTCTAAGCTTTGGACTTAATAACTTATATTAGTCGAAATGACGAATTATTTACCTATTTTTTGAACTTTTTAGAAGTTTTTACTAACAGCGACAAAATGTAAGTAAAAAATTCGTAATTCCGACCAATTTATGCAACTTTTAGGTTGTACACCTGATGGTCGTATTTTGGGTATAAAAATAGGTCATAAAAACTTATTATAATTACTTTCTGGTCATTTTTACTAGTTGGTTGAAAGCAGGTGACACTTTAGGTATTTATTACTCATTAATACTCAGATATGTAACTTATTAGTTGCCGACTTACACGTCACATTCGTGACTTAAACGAAGAAAATAATACTCCATTTGATTACTAAATTTCGACAAATCAGTTAAAATAACTTAAGCAACTATTTGAACACCGTTAGGTTTTAATAAGTATACATTAGTTTGACTTTATCGTCGAGTTAACTGAGAAATGGAACCAATAAGTTGCAGGCACTTTAATCCACGTTCATTATTGTCACAATTTAGTAATATTTTGGTGAGCGAGGACGATTCAACTTCTACGTTAACATTTTTATTTAAAAAGCGCCATTAAATAAAGTCGTGATTGTTACACTGTCATGGACAAAGAAAGAAAACCATACAGACATTCCACTACATTCTATAGAAAATGTAAGTACAAGATTAATAACAATGATTTGTCCGAGGAATTACCGCAAAGCAAACCATTTCCAGCTTCACAAGATAAGTTAAATAAAGATACTTCATCATCTCATAATGACATGTTTTTAGAAGAAAGTTTAGCAAACTCACAAATAGAAGAAGAACTGACTACAGAAAATGAAGAATTTAACAATTTTGATCATAAAGAAAATGATGGCACAAATACGAACAACTTACAGGAAAACTTGAGAACATGGTCAGTAACCCATAAGCCGTCCATATCGGCTTTAAACGATTTGTTAAAAATATTGAATGAACACGGTTTAAAGTTACCCAAAGATGGTCGGACATTACTGAGAACCTATGATAATCATATTAAACCTATGGGCCAAGGATATTTTTGGTATAATGGAATAAAACAAAACTTAGAAAATGTAGCACAAGTTATTAACTTAGCTGAAGTTCCGCATATCGAGTTAATTTTTAACGTTGACGGCATGTCTCTCTTCAATAGTACAGCATCCGAAGTATGGCCAATAGCTTTCGCAATTTATGGTATGCCACAAATTAAGCCGATGTTTGCAGCAATTTTTTACGGAACTGGAAAACCACCTTTGGAACTCTTCCTTAAGGATTTTATAGCTGAATTAAGCGAACTATTAAAAAATGGACTTATTTTCAATGAAAAAATGCTGCATATTAAGTTTAAATGTTTTGTTTGTGATACTCCCGCAAGAGCGTTTCTAAAAGGTACGCCCTATTTTAACTCTGGAAAAAGTAGCTGCATTAAATGCACAGTAGAGGGAAAGTGGGACAAAAAAGGAAGACACATGAGTTACCCTATGTTTGATTGTCCCCGAAGAACTGATTCTAGTTTTCGAAATAAATTAGATGAAGACCACCACATTCATAATACACCTCTCGTAGATTTACCAATTGATATGGTTGAAGATTTCATTATTGCTGACTCATTACATTTGTTTGATCTTGGTATTATGCGGAAATGTTTGATGTCATGGTGTACGGGAAGTTTTAATTTTAAAACAAAACTAAGAGGGTCCGAAATTGATTTACTAAATCAAATGCTAGACTCTTGTGAAAAGAACAGACCCAAAGAAATACAGAGAACAATCAGAAGCGTAAAATTTTTGAAATACTGGAAGGGAACTGAATACCGTGTGATGCTTTTATACTTGGGCTTTGTCGTGTTAAAAGATGTTCTAACTAAAGAAGTGTATGAACACTATGTACTATTAGCTTGTGTTGTCACAATTTTGAGCTGTAAAACGTATCTAAAATACATCGAAATCGCAAAAATATTATTAGATGACTATCTAGAAGGCTGCATTAATATTTATGGTTCTGATTCTATTAGCAGCAATTTTCACAATCTGTGTCATGTTATAGATGATGTGAAGAAATTTGGGTGTCTCTCTGACATTAGTTCATATCAATTCGAAAATTCGCTTGGTCATTTAAAGTCTTTGGTACGATCAGGTAAACATCCACTTACACAAATAGCGAACTGGGTGAGAAGAATGTCCTTTACTGATATTAATAAAAATTGTTCTGATTATGTACAAAACAGCGATATCTGTGTAAAAGGAAAAATCAGTGATGGCGTTTTTAAAAAATTATATATTCAAGATATTGTGTTCAGCGATGATGGAAAAAATTCTTGGTTTTTATCAAAAGAAAATGACATAGTTAAAATTAAGAATATTCAGCAAAATAATACGCATTACTCTATCACGGGTAGCGCATTAGAAAGCAAGGAAGATTTCTTTCTAGCACCATTCAAGTCTTCAAAACTAAATATCTACAGTTCAGATGGTGTTCGGTGCAGCCAGTCTGATAAGTTACAACATAAAATGCTTCCTTCTAGAAGCTACATAATTGCTGATATACAGTGTAAATTATTTCAGTTACAATACAAAAATAAATCCGTGTTCTTTCCTTTGCTTCATACTTTAGATGTACTGAACAAGTCTAAATAAGTACCTACATGCATTTATGTATTTATTTTTGATTAAAATGTTCGTAATTGTTCAAATAAACTTCTTTTTAATTAACTTTTCTTTTTGAATAATCATCAATTGGTTCTTATTTTAAATTGAATATAATTTTTTTAAGGCATTAACACAAGATCTCTTAAAGTAATGATGTGAGATTTTCTCTACAAGTTTAATGTCTTTTACAATTTTATCAACAGCTCGCCATTTTCGTCAGGGTCTTGTTGAATTGACGGAATTTTTTCACACGGCTCCGTTGATGAACCCGGCAGCACTTCTATTGGTGGCTCCAGTGGCACGTCTGCTGGAGGCTCCAGTGGCACTTCTGCTGGAGGCTCCGGTAGTACTTCTGCTGGAGGCTCCAGTAGCACTTCTGCTAGTGCATGCTCTGATGAACCATCTGGTTCAGTGTTAGCAGCACCAGATGGCCCTTTAGCACCAGCGCGTGTAGTCTGATTATACTTGCGGGAAGTTTTCTTGTTTCCTAATTTCACCTTCTCCGCTATTGCTCTCTTTTTTGCGTGTTTCAGCAGCGCACCGCTAAATAATTTTTCATTTTTTTGGTTTGACCATCTTGAGTCGGCCTTCAATAAGACTTTATAAAAGAGTTTAAATAGTGTTTCTAGGCTTTGAAATGCAAATTTCTTTTGTAACCCTTCAGTTCTAGAGACTCCTGTCCATGACATTTCAGTCATCAGACTTCTAGTCATAATTTGTTCGGCCATTTGCTTTCCCAACACCTCCCCTCTACCTTGACCGTCAGTGCCTATAAATCTGTTGAAATGATTTTCCTGCAAATAAAAATCGGGCAAATTTAAGATAATTATATTCCCTTATTAAGTTTATCAAGCTACTTACTATTATTTGGATTGGCTTTAAGCACAATTTAGTAGATAGACAGTACAGATAAGTAGATTTACAAGAAACGTCATCCTTATTAAACCGAAATGCGCTGGTAACTAACGACTTTTTAACACGCTTTTATAGGCTTCAATTGTAACTAACAATGTAATAAAATCTTGAAAGTAAATTTTAACCCACTTCTAATTATCGTATCGAAATGAAACTTTGTATGTATGTGTATTTCGGATGACAATACTTGCTTTAACAGTGAAAGAAAACATTGTGACGTTCACCAATCCGCACTGGGCCCGCATGGTGAACTATGGCCCAATCATTCTCAATGGAGGGTAGGCTGTACCCTAGCAGTGGGGACACGAAGGTTGGCGTGTTAATAGAAATAACACTGACCGAGACCGACGGCTTAACGTGCCCTATGAAGCACCGATCATCTTTCTTATCAGACAATCAAGTGATCAGTCAGCAATGTCCTAATCAAACTATAGAAATAACATACAAAATGATTGTCCCCCGTGGGAATCGAACCCACGAGCGAAAAGACGGGTTAAGAGACGGATGCTCTAACCGCTACACTACCAGAGGCAGATATATTATAGAGGTAAGTATACAAACCATGGTTTTAAAGAATTCAGGATTTGTGTTCAAATCTTTATCCATTTTCTTTAGCTCTTCAATATCAGTTATTGGGAGGGTATACTTTGACATGAAATCTTCCATCGGCAAGTCTTTACTACACTCTCCCAATTCTTGCCTTTGGTTTTGAGATTTATTGATGTCATTTGAAATTTTTTCGAGCATAGTAATTATTTTGGCATTAGTAATATTTTGCTGAACGCGGTAATCAAAAAAATTTTGCTTTAAACCTAAAACTTCTTCATTCATTGTTCCAAGTTTGGCCTCTATAAGGTCTAATCTAGCTGTAAGGAAAATAGATTGTAAGAATAATGTTATATTAATACTAATAAATAAAATACCCTTTAACAATATATAAATAATATTAATAGTATTATATAAAAAGCAAATCGTACATGCATTTTTGTTAGTAATAATCGGCCATTATTTATTAGATTGTAACGGTATACTGACACGAAATGTTGATTTGCAAGTCACCCTCAATTTGAAATATAGGCATATCGAGAACAGGGGGATTAGGAGCCATAACCGGATTAGTGGATAGCTTTTCAAACTCCATATCATTATGGTCATAGCTTTGCACAACATTCACAGCGGCGCTATTAATACCTTCGAATAGATTGTCCACAAAATTGTTAGAAACATTTACTTCTTTTAAAGGTTCTCTGGGATGTTGTCGTTGAACAGGCAAAGTCAATCTGAAAAATAAAACGTCAACGCCAACTTTTATGATTCGTTCAGGCAAACATGTTATCTAATGGCAGTATCCATTGGTCTGGTAATATCAGGGGTGTCCCAGTAACTACTAAAATGTAAAGCTTCGATAACGGAGTTGATAGTTGTAGTGAATTAGTTTTTAAATTGTTTACCTATGATAGAAGTGAAAGAATTAGCCAATAAAAGTGTACCTATTAAAAATCTTTGAAATAAAACTGGATTAACAACTTACTCTGACTCCTCCTCGGTGTCTACGTTTTGAAACTGGGTTTCCCAATAAAGGGCTTCCTTATATGATGGAATACCCTTTTTTTTTACGACACAGTCAAATTTTGTCCAATGTTCTTCAGGTTCGCTCGAGCCGATAGCTTGAAGGCGCGTCACATTACGTGGAGGCCAGGCTAATTTACCTGCTAGTTCCCATGCGGTTGGACATAAGGAAATTTCCGTTCCACGCCGAGAACGCGTAGCTACTATTTTAAAAGACATTCTGAAATAAGAAATAATTTTTAGGTCTGTGGCATGCTAAAGGTCCTGCAGTGTGCAAGTGTCGGGACACGCAGGGCAACACAAAAGGTGCCCCATAGTCTGTGGTGGTGGCCCCGCACAAACATCGGTTGTCGTCCGTGTAGCCCCATTTGGACATGTTCTCTGGCATCTATTACCGACCGACAACACGCAGTCTGTTGAGTGCTTTCCACACAAGATCATAACCCGGTGGGTGCTTCTCTCGAGTGGAATAAAGATCGGTATTGAGCGTTCTTCCCACAGTCGAACGCGAGATTTAGGGGCATCATCCAGAAAGACAACACGGGCGAGGAAACTATTTATCTATTCTGTGATAAAACGACAGGCTTGGTGTATTCTTTCCACGCAGTAGGTACCTACATGAATATTGCGATACATTATTATTACTATTATAATCTATTATGAGAACTAGGTAGTACTTGAATAATAATATGAATAGGTAAGTATTAATAAAAATATTTACCTTCTGATTTCGCGCGTTCTTTCTTTGAAAATAGATCAAAGAAAGAAGCCGCCACAGTGCGCACTCGCCGAGCGTAAATTCAACACTGAAGCACTGATTAGGTAACGTGCGACTTAGTTTGATTCTATTGCACATAATGTAGGTTATTTTGACCAAACAGGTCGCCAACTTTGTAGTAATTATGACTTTGAAAGGTAGCATTGACTTTATTCGAAGTTAAAGCGACCTAACGATGTCACTAAACACTAATAGGTCGAATAATAAGTAGTTTTTACGTGTGAGTGGAGAATTATGGAAACGCCATTTTGTATAATTATAAAAGAAATTTTTAAATAAATAAAATGAGATTTTCGTAAATTTCTGGTTTACCAATGATCAATTAGTAAAAATAAAATAAATTGGTGTTAAAATATATCATACTTATAAAAAAAATTGTCTAAAAAATATAATATTTATCAAATGCGACAAACTTATCTAAGATAATAAAATAATAATTTTGTTAATATTACATTACATTGAAGGCCCGTTGTTATTTTTCGAATCACCACTATCATAAAACACAGTGAAATTTTCGCCGCATACAATTTTAGCCAATGGTTCGCCAGTAATTAATAATTTTGATATTGAAGTAGTTAGTAAATTTTATGAAATTAGTCGCCATTGCTAAAATCATAACCATGTTTAAAGTTAAAGTAAAAAAGACTTTATACAGAACGTAACAAATGTTAAGCAATGGTTGTACCTAAAAATGACAAGTTAATTATACCTCAGTAAGTCATTTTTAAGAAATATTTACGTCTAATCAACGTCATGTTGTGGTCGCAATGACCAAAAAAGTAATTACAACCTTAAGACACGTCGAAACTACGTCGAATCGACGTCACATCGGCTACCTATCTTGCGACTTTAAGGTTGAACTTTCTAGAGCGACGTCGATTCGAGGTAACTGGCACGTGCCAATTTTCCCCATTTAGGTGGATTCGACGTGGATTCGAGGTAGATTCGACGTAACTAGATTTGGTCGCATCAAAATAAGAACTTTAAATAGGTGTAAAAACACGTAATTTAAACCATAAATGTTTGCTGGATATGTAGGTACTATCTGGTACACAAAGGATTATGGATACGCCAATCATCATCATCATCATCAGGTTATTGTTGTCTCCACTGCAGGAGCACAACCCTCTCTCATCATCCGGAGACAGCGGAGGATTTGGCCTACACTCCCCGCGCTGGCCAGACGTGTTGGGGAGGCCTGATTGATGTTTTATAATGTATTCCCTCAGTCGCCTTGTACGACATTCACGGGAAGAGTCGGAGTGGTCCTATTCTACTCTATGGATAAGTAATAGAACACATTGCGATCTTTTTTGGATTTTTTTGTCTAGTCTCTCTGATAGTTTGTGCACGCATCACTTAAAAACTACTGAACCGATTTTGATCGAATTTTCACAGAAACATAGTGCTTAACTCGGAGTAACATATAGGCTTTATTACATCGCAATCGGTGTAAACCAAAAGTAATATTACAAAGAATTTCGGTACTACCTAGTCATACTCAGATGACTTTGGACTACATTTAGAGCTGTAGTGCGAGTGGGAGCGGGAGCTGGAGTGGGGAGGGAAGCGGATTCTGTAGTCCACAGAATACCTACCCACTAATATAAACCAATTACAAAAAGTACCTAATACCTACTCCAATCATCATCATGTCAGCCCCTAGACGTCCACTGCTGGACATAGGCCTTCCCCAATGAACCCCACCACACCCGGTCCTCCGCCCTCCGCATCCAGCCACCTACTGCAATGAAAGGTAGGTAGGAGGATTAATGAATCTAATTACTATGGCGTCTTATCTCAGTGTGTTAAAGACAGATCTCATAAAAACAGGATGGATGCCGAAGGCAGATTAACACTGAACGGTTACAAATAATTCGATGGTAAAGGTACGTAGGTAATAGGGTTGTTGCTGATTCAGGTTTTTACTGCGGATGCTGATGCTGATTTTTTCGGATCAAAATCAGCTGGTTTTATTTTATTAGGTAAACTTCACAGCTTTCAAAACAACGATCTCTATGCATTATCTTCATAATACTGTGTGACAAGGATAGCAACAGTTTTAGTGCTGTCAAATTTTAACGTTGTGCCTTCAGAATCGAGCCCATTGTCACAAAGGATACTTAGTGTGGTGCTAGAAGGCCGGCGATATGTTTTTATCGAAAATTGTGGGCAAATAAACGGAAAAATTAAATACTATTTAAAATAGATAATAAAGCGGATGATCCTAGTATTAAGAAGTCTTTATTAAATCAACGATCTCTATGTACTACTAGATGGAGCGTTCCAAACAATCGCTCTGTTCCACGCAGGTAGCCACAACTCTTTCACATTCACAATGAAACTTGTGCAGTTCATACTCAGAACATTTAATTATTTACTAAATATTGACATTATTTAACCGTAGCGTAAATAATTAGTAATAATTAAATGTTCTGCGTAGTGACTGCACAAGTTTCATTGTGAACGTGAAAGAGTTGTGGCTACCTGCGTGGAACAGAGCGATTGTTTGGAACGCTCCATCTAGTAGTACATAGAGATCATTGGTGGTTCCGGAGCTATCAGGTGGCCAGAATAAGCTTTCAATCCTCTGTAACTCTAGTTTTTTGCGACTAATGGCGTTGGCCAAGTGGCTTGGGCATTGAACTCAATCGTGTAAATAACTGCAATCTGTTACTGCTCGCCGCCAAAAGATGGCAGTAGTGGCGCAATTCGGAGGAAGCAGCGTCAGAGCGGGGAACCGCGAGCGAAGACTAATCACAATACAATACACTTTATTGCACAAACAAATTCAGTTACACGTTATAGAAGTTACAAATAATACAATTTAGGCGGTCTTATCGCTTTAAGCGATTTCTTCCAGACAACCTTTGGGTAGAAAAATATTATGCCAGAGAAATTGTAGGTTGCGCTGTGCATCGCGCGGTTTTTCTTCAGTTTTTCAGGCAGGTGTAATTTTTGGAAACCCCACACAGACTGGCAGTAGATTTTGAAAGTGCAATCAGTGAATATCTAGAAAAGGGTGGTTATACTGCTATTAATTAAGTGTCCGTAGTCGGACAGTTATAAGTGTAGTGTGAGTTTAAAGTCAATTACGGCGACATGTGGATAATCAGTGCACGGTATTATACAGATAAGTATTATGGTGTTTAGCCTCCTTGTGTTGAGCATCCATTAGTTGTTCTAGCTGTAGAATCTTCCTTAAGATGGTTACTTTGGTAAAATAGTTTCCCTGTTCATGAGTCTATTCGGTTCATTCTGTTCATGAATCTATTCTTGTAATCGTATCGGTAGTTTGTTGCGATTTAATTCTTTGAGCAAGTTATTTAGGATGACCTACTAATTACAATGTATGTATAAATTTAGCCCTATGACGGTTGGAATGTGATTCGAATATAAGGAATCTAAAATAAATGGACCCGTTGTTTTATTCTAATTTAGGACATGTATTATTATAGGTCTTACAATCGCCTTTGTACAAGTTGGTCCCAGTATTGATATTATACTTGTGAATTGTCCTATCCTTGTTTCATTTCCATAGCACAGGAGAGAATCCTAGTTTGGATTAGATAAGTGTCTTATGTAATATTTGTTATTATTTATAAAAAAAAAATCGACATTTTGCATACCAATTTGCAATCAGTGATGGTGGTAAGCCAGGAATAAGGCATACGCATTTTCCGCCCCAAGATCAACTCTATTACAATCAGTATAGGGTGGCAACGAGCTTGCATTATTGCAAATTGCAGAGAAGCCGGTTATTATCAGCCAGGTAGGTGCGTTTGCCGGCCTCCATCAGACTTAAAGGCTTCTGCCAAGATGCGCCATTGAACCAGATCCTCAGTTCTTCTCATCCAGCCACTGCCAGCCGCCGTTCGTTTCGTTTTCCGTTAACTAACTCCTGTCTCATTGCTTCTAATAATGATACAATCAGGTAAATAAATATGAAAAACGGCCAGTTTTTGTAATTTCTTTATTTTTCACCATTTATCGTAAAACTTTCCTACGGCACATCGCGCGTCGCAGGCGCGCACCAATATTCCGCCTTGTGTATGTCGAGCGTCCGCCAGCTCTAGTCACGTCATCGCCATCCACACGGCACGACGGCTCCACACGCCGCGACACGTCGTGCTCAGCGGCGCCTCCGGCGGATCAACCCCGCAACATAACGAAAGTAGTTCCTCTTCTTGTTAACAGGTGGCGCTGTGCTGAGCAGACGTGTCGCGTTTACAATTAACACACAAAGGATTTAGAAAATTAAATCATGAAAGAAAACTAAAACTAAATACACGAGTTCAAACAAATTTTGGTTTCCATAAAATATAAATTTCACCGTATACAAAATAAATAGGCGTAACTTTTTTCCACTATGTCTTTCGTAGTATAAAAAAGAAATATAATATGATATCCATCGTAAGTACACACAAGCACCATCTAGCGGCAGTTTAACTGCCTTCCTTACCCATACGATAAACTCTCTGCGCTCGAACTGAGTGTTGACAATTGCTTAGCAACTTCAATCATCATCGATTATTGCCTGGTTTTAACATTACAAGTTGATTAATCAATCGAGCGCAGTTACCCATCTTTCCAAATTTTTAAAATACATAATTGATGCGGCAGATACCGGTCTAGCCTCAGCTGAATATATAGAAAAGTTTGATCAAAGATTTGTAAACATAAAATGACAAGAATTTCATTCGAAAAAGGCCGCATCTGCCACAGAATACAATTCACATTTTCGCCGTACAAAAAAACGCAATTTCTCATATTGAAAATTCGATCGGGAGATCTGTCAATGTTCCAAACATGACGATACATACTAGTGTCAAACAATAGAAAAATAACAAAGTTGTATATAAATACTAGTACAATAAATCTATAGGAAGTACAATCACACTATACAATCTTTGGATACAAAATCTCAAGGCGCGTTCTGCTATAACCTGCAACTGCAGTCATTCGGCTGTGTTCGTAGAGTTATTAAAAAAACCCAACCGAAAGAATCTTACTTGGTCAAAATGACCAACTGTCAGTTGCAAATATGTAGAAATCGCGCCCGGGTGTCCACCGACCACAGACAAATCGCTCCCATACCAAAGCTAAGCTTCAAGGGAATCACCTTCATTCGAATGAGCGAGATGACGCTAGGTCGCTCGACACCCGTCACACACAAACCAGTCTCAAGAGCAGCGAGCCGTGTTTCACACGAATTTAGAAATAAAAGTTCCAAAAAAGGGTATCATTATCCTCATCACATGAGCACGTCAGTCCCACAGTTCCAACAACGCGATATCAAAATTACCAACTACCTACACGTCACGGGCACCTCGCCAGTGCATATTGGGTGCCAAATATAAGTTTCCGTATTTTTTTTTGAAACATCTCTATTACAACGAAGCATGTTAAAGTATCACTCTTCCACAATCATACCACAGATGGCAGTGAACTACGAAAAGAAATTGAAAGTTCTATATTGTCTCCGGCGGCTCCAACGCACGAGGTCTCGTCTCCATACACAACACCCAATATGCCGTCTCCTTAAAAACCTAACACCACAATTTATATTGCAAACTATTTTTTTTTACAACTTAGCTCCGTCTAATTCGCCGCGGCCGCCGCGGCGCGCCGCGTCCGCAGACAAGATGGCGCCCGCCGGCGGCGCGCGGCGGCGGCGCGGCAAGTGCAAACCTATCTAGACAACGCCCTGTCGCTCGTACACTACAGAACACAGTTTGTATCCATCGCCCTCACCCTAAGGAAAACATTTACATGGCGGCCGCTGGCGTCCACGCCCGCTACAGCACTGCTGGCTACCGTCCCCGCGTCAGATGGACGCGACGCGACGCGGCCGCGCGCGGACGACACCGGCCCGCCCTCGTATCGATACTATACATAATATTTAGGACACAATATTTCGAAATTGTTTAACTCTACAAATCATTTATCCATTATTTTTTTTAATATAAACTACTATCGATTGGCAGTATTTGTTCACCTCCATCTTCACTCTCATGATATTTATCTCATATCACTCGTGACGTGATCAGAGTCCGTCCGCCGGCCGCGCGGTCGCGGCGGGGGCGCCACAGATGGTCATCGTTATACATTCTTACTTACAACTTACAAACAAACATTAGAAAACAGATTGTAAACGTCTTCGTCCATTCACCCTTCTAATACATGACATATGATTGAAGCTGTTGCCTACCTCCTGGACGTAAATAAGGGTACCTAATACATACACGAAAGTACAAGAACACCGCCCGGATTAGTTTCCTTCTCCCGAGCAGTGCAAGCGCCATGGCGTCCGGCCGCTGCAGTTGGTAGCACTGGGTTGGGTCATTGACCCCCAGTGGTGCCAATTACGTGTTATGGCACGTCCTAACCATACGTTCACAAGCGACCGACACGCGGACACAAAGGCACATAATGTGCGACCGTCGATGTGAAGACATATTATGTGTCGACATGTCGGTTGCATGTTACTTACGGCTAATAGCAAGTCCTATCACCCGTATGTGATCCCTTCAACCATTTACCCTAACCTGCACTAACGCGCGTCGTCTCGCCGACTCTACCCAACACATACATTCGAAAACTTGGATACACAGCATAATGTCACGAAGATGCGACTAAAAGTTTACTTATATGTTAACAACCAGGTGCGCGCACTCATCGGATGCCGAATCAACCGTCCAACTTAAACAATACACAAACGCAAGCCAATGAACCCCTGTTACAAACTTCATCCTGTTTCTGTTCGCCCAAAACCGCCAAGTTGCTGCGACCAATATTATCCGTACTATTTCATTTTTTATACTTTTTTCCATTTTCAGGTACTGTGGTATTGCTTATATGTAATTAAAATGATCTGTTTGAGATTATATACTCTTTACAATGGCGGTTAATTGGAGTGACAAAAAAAAATGGTGCTATTTTTACGAGCGGATGGCTAACATTTTTCTAGTCAAAACTACCTTGCTATTACAGGAACAGTTAAAACAACGAATGGTGCCACGGAAACGATAGAGTTGTAGTGAAACAAACGTGTGCAGCGTGCGGACACACGCCGCACCAAACGTAACGTACACGATAAATTATCTTTTAGCAAAACATCAATTAATATCAGAAATATAATTAAAACTAACTTACTATTATAAATCTGTTATACTTTAATTCATGTTACGCGGTTGAATCGTTTCGTACCCATTAAGTGAACTATTTTATTATTTTAATGTATTGTTTAACACTTAGGGGAGGCGGCGCGGGGGGCAAGCGTCGCTGTCACACACATACATATACACCTGCAAGAATACAATGTCAGCTCCCGATAAAAAATACTGTTTTAACTCATTAAAAAAGTTCCAATTTCACTATTGAATTATTGGATAAAATCTATAACCACTAAACCTGTTCCAGATTAGTGTGACGGCGACGTTGCAGCTGTGATAACTATAATAATTGACTATCATACCGGACTGCGCGTGAACTAGTCCACGACCTCACCAGAAGGATCTCAAGAATATACGACTGCTTACGGCAATACACTACGTGGCCACGGAGATTTTCGCTTCGCGCGATGCGATCGGCGACGCGATGCGCGACCAAAACAAATGTATAGGAATGTATCTAAGTTTCGATGCTCATGCGGGTATATTCATAAAACTTGTCAGGGTATTTTCTATATTTATCGTATTTTTTATAAAACTGTCCATCTTGCGATCTTTCCTTGTTGACATGATGAACTCCACTGTCTCCTGAGCAAAAAACGACTACTCTCTAAACAAGTTCGAGCCAAAATTGACAGAGTCATCTCTCCGACTATATTGGACGCGGCGGTGATCGCTACTATCCGTGGCATGGTTGCCGCGCCGCGCAATTCGCGTCGCCGTTGTCCGTGGCCAGGCCGTAACAGTACAGCTAGGTATTTCGGGACCGTTTCATAAGGCGAACCGTGTACATTCTGACTTACTGAGGTCATGAACCGAGAACGACTTAAAACATAAAGAATGACTAACTTATAATAGATCGGTAAGCGTGCGAGGCGAGGGTATATTCTATAGTATATAGGGTCGAGGGGGCCGCTGCAAGCGCGGGGGGCGAGGGGGCGCCGCGCGAGGTATCACAAGAGCAGCTCTCGAGCACTCGGCGCACGCGCACGGCTCTCCAACACTGCGCGGGGCCAGCGGCGGCGGCGGCAGCTGTGTCACTACACAACATCCCTTTGCATAAGTTAACTTTGGGATGGTAAACGACAAATAACCTTCTATATACGAAAGTGTAAATGAAATGGAAATTTCCGAGAACATTTCTATAGACTAGAAATAAAAAATAATGCCGCCGCCGTCCGACCGAACAGAGATATTCCAAAATGAAAGACCCCGTAGCGAAACACTCACGAATCATGCACTACTATGCCTATTGCCGACGTAATGAACCCACGCGGTAACTAGCTTCACAATATACCATTATATTCACTTTTTAAAGTTATACTTCTCATTATACATATAGAACTAATTATATTACTGACTGGATGCTAACTCGGCATTCTTCCAGTTGCTGGTCGATGCCGATACCGAAGGATATAATTACTATTTATTCTTTTCTAAATATAAACTCTGTAGACTTAAATGTCTATGGAACTAAAATTACATAATATTTGTACCATAATTGTTTAAATTAAGCCACATGTCGCGGGGAGGCGCACAATTGTTGACGTGTATTTAGACGACATCATCTTAAAAATGCTGTCAAGCTCTATCTAATACACTCGCGAGCAAAATTAATGCTTCGGGGGGTTTTTCTTATACATTCGAGGTAATTTTTAGTATTTGGATCTATGTCGGGGACCGATTTAGCGGCAGGCTGTTCACTCCAGACTATTCAGAATCTCGATTTATCACTTTGGCGATATCATCGATAATCCAGACCGCAAGCATCAGACGTCACCCAAATCGATCCTGGACAGAGATCCAAGGACTCAAAATGACAAAAAACGTCCCGTTACATGTTATGTTACATCATTGCGACGAATGTTGTGTACGAGACGTGTTGTGTCTGCGCCTTCCCGCGAGCCCACAGATAACCTGACAAGCGATACGGAACACCGGACTAAAGGTTCGCGCGGCGGCCCCTCGCGCCTGCGCACTAACTCACTAACACACGAGACAGGAACATAAGCTACCACACGCCCGCGGGAGTCGACAGGAACATTGCGTTCAACTAGAAGGGACCAGCTATCTCATAGCTCCCGGCCACGTCTCCCGGCCGGCTCCCGGAGAAACAGAACTATCCTAAACTTACGATAAACAATGAGGCCGCGCCGCCTCCGCTTCAAATATATTTCTATTTTTTATTCGTATAGAGAAAGTGATTTTTTTATAAAGGTATTTTATATTTTTTTTCTATATGTAACAATTTATCGGACGCCACCAACTTATCCCACTCTTATGTTAGATTATGGTCTCCAAAGAAAAATGAACTATAAATTAACCTATGTTGCGTCCTAGACTGCATCAAAGGCCGAAAAATATCTCTGTGAACTTCTAGGATACTATATTTTCTTACGATTCTGCACTGGATGACGGTGAAGCAGTCTGGGACACTCGACTATTACTAGGCACAGTAAATGTGGAAAATACGCTATCTTACAATTTGAATCTTGAAACAGAGATTCTGCAGATCTCACAATATGACGATGTTATATTATGGCGGAGAGATCTGCAGAACGGTCGCTTAGTTGTATCGAAATAAAAAACAGCAGTTAAAGACTAAATCTCACAATACTATGTTACATAATACAACAAGCTTTTTCTGAAAGTGCAAAGTATTCGTTGTGTAAGTTAGCCAAGTAGCTGTCAGTTTACACAATGGGTCACAATGGCAACACTGGACCGCTTCTCTGCTTCACGAATATCTCAATGCCAAGCAGTATGACGTCATATCTGCGTGTAGCAGACAAGCAATCTCACAAAGGCTTGTCACTGCAACGAGAAGTTGGTCCGAAACGAAGCATCAAGCGCGGAGCAACTCCGAAAACGAAAAAATATCATTACAAAAAACGTTAACCTAGTATTTAGTAACGTAATAGCTTAAACCGTTCTATTACTAATCTGACTTCACAGGCATGCTATTTCTGAACGATGCGAGACCTCTTACAAACTGTGATGAGCTTCAACTCCCAGAGCAAAGTTTAGAGACCATAGAGTCTGCAGAGTAATAGTGTCACAGTTTATAGGGGAGTCTCCGCAGGGTGAAAATCAGGTGATGTACAATATAAGACATATTAAAATCAAACAAAATGCATAAATATATGATGTAGTGACGTCGCGCGGTGGAGGTAACACGCGCTGGGAATGATCGGAAACAATTATTGTTAAAAAAATTGCTTAAAGCTGCTGCTACTGGGAACAACTACCTTCACCGCACGACGGCACCAGACAAGCCGCAAACGCATTATCGGACGCGTCCGTCGGCCGCGGCTGACGGACGCGTCCGAGTAGTGTGCACGGTCGTTCGGCCAGATTGCACTCGGACGTCCGAGCGCTCAAGCTCGCGTCCGACAGTGTAGATAATGTACTACCACATAGAGTTAGGCCGCGTCTGTAAGCCGCGGCTGAACGGACGCGTCCGATAATGTGTTTGCAGCTTAAGTGGAAGGCGCGCCGACGCCCGGTGTAGTGCTGCCCTAACACTGCGCCCGCGCACACACTACCTACGTACACGCATACATATATACAACACTCGCCCCGCCGGCCGCCCGCCGCCCCGCGCGCCTGCGCAGTGGCGGCCGACCACGGAGCTGACCACACAGGGTGCTTACATAACCGACCTTAACCTATCCTCTCGAGGGCGCGGCCGCAGCCGCTGGGGACTGATAGGCAGAAACAATGTCTTTTGAAATTGAGGATTTTAATCAGTTATGTCAAAAAGTTAGCTTATATAGACCGTTCAATTCACGATGGCCCGCCGGGTGTACGTATGCACCCATTGATGATCAGTGCGTAACGATAGAACTGGCACAGTATCAATGTAACGTATACTGTGAAATTAAGCCATTTTGAGGTGTCAAAGTCAAAAGTCAAAATCATTTATTGCATATGAGTACACTTGGTACATTTATACACGTGTGGGGCCGTCGTGAACCGAACGATCTATACTTAAGTTAGATTGAGTTTTAAATTACTATTAAAAAAAAACGAATTTCTCTGTGACGTCACACATAGCTGAGAAAGTTTTTGGTTTTGTGTCCAAATACTTGCATGTGATGCCAGCTTAATACCAACGTCGTTTAAGCCCCCGATCGGCCCCGGCGCCCGCGGCCCGCCCGCGACATACGACAAAGTGTAAATCCTTGGGATCGTACGCCTACGAGTATATCACAGCAGTGCGGTACTTATCTAATGGTTCGAGTGTGGCCGCTGTAGCCTGGCCCCGCCGTACGAGGAGGTACGAAGGTAGCGGGGGCCACGGTACAGCGGCCGGTGTAATACGCGCCCTGTAAACACCCGGTGTATTGCGCGCGCTGCCGTGAAACCAACCACACGTCCCTCGACTGTAGGCCTCTTTTTCATTGTCATTTATGCACCGGTTTGTTACGACGGTGGCCGTTTTTGTACCACACAATAACAGTAAGTGATACGCCAATGAAAAGGTCTAATTAAGTAGAACAATAAGATAAGACAATATGGCGTCTTATCTCAGTTGGCTGTATTTTCGACGTTATGGGCATTTTGGTATAACTTAATTATACTAAAATGCCCATAACGTCGAAAATACAGCCAACTGTATAGTTAGTACTAATTAGTATAGATACTATGGCGTCTTATCTCAGCGAGATGGCCGTTCGGTGTTAAAGACAGATCGCAGACGGATAGGCTGGATGTTGAAGACAGATTAATCAATTATAGTAATTGGTTGCTGTTAGTGGGTGGGTACTAAAAGGCGCATAACGTCGAAAATACAGCTGAGATAAGTCGCCATAGTAGCTATTGTCAACTGAGATAAGACGCCATATTATCTTATTGTTCCACTTAATAAGACCTTTTCATTGGCGTATCACTTAATGTTATTTATATACCTTAGGAAATCAGAAGTTATTTTTATAGTTACTGTATCTATTTCATTTTTAACCTCTCAGTAATATAGGTAGGAAGGAGAAGGAATGGTTTCACGCGCAGAGCGCTCCCTCGCACTCATTCGTGCCTGCCGTATGCATCTCAATATAAACAGACAAAAACACTATAGTTAAATAATCCATTTAAAAAAAAAAACACATACACCTACTAACTAGCTAAGTGGCATTTTATATTTAACACCTTTTTTTTCAAAAATTTATTATGTTGTTATAGACGACAGTCGGGCAGATACTCATCCATTTACTTTTTCTTTTTTTTTCAATTAGTTACCAAATCTTTTGAATAAGTCTAATGTGAACAAGTCATCGCCCTGGTTTAATTAATATCATATAACTTAACAAAAAATAACATGACTTATAATCTGGAATAATAAATTCCAACCACGTCATGTTCAACACTCGATTCCACTTCATGTTCCGACGCCATGCCAAACTATTTACACACAAATTAGAAAAAATTAACTTTTCCAAAGTTTTACAATTTTCAAAATGATAATTTAAAATAAAGCTCAAAGCCGTCTAGTGTTCTTTTTTTTTTCAGAAAAATAAAATTCCTCGCGGGAGGTGATTTATAATAATTTAGATTAAAAGGCCACGTGTCAATTCTGAGATGTGATTTTGTCGCGAGCTCGGCGGGGCGCGCCGCCGGCCCCGCGGCGCCCCGGCTGCCCCCCTCCCCCCTATATTCTCCCCCCCCCCCTCCCCAAGTCCGACATTCCTATCACAATAATAATCATCAACAACAAATAAACATTGTCAAAGTGCAAACATTAGTACCATGCAGAACGGTTGCGAGCGGGCGGCGCGGGGGCCCCCCGCCTAGTCCCCCCCTCCGCGCTCCCGCCCGCCAATACTCCACAAATTATACGTTACAAAAGGAAAAAAACAATAAAGCTTCAAACATTTTGTTTATCACATTACCTTACAGCTACTGCGTCGAAGACCGCGGGGCGGCGCGAGTCCGCCCGCGTGTATAACATATGTACTACTATACGTATATAAAATACTATATACACATAAGATATAGCTGGGTGGAAACTTAACACAGAGTCAGATGTAAAGGAAGCGCCCACCACACGTGCCGCCGCCAGAGGGCGCCGCTTGACAACGTCCAAACATACATCTTACAAGCAAAGGTCGCCAGGTTCGGCCTCGATTTAAGATATATTGCAGAACATTGTCTAGATGCCTAGATGTACATATGTAAGTTACTTTGTTATTGTTTTTTTTTACGTGCAATAAAGAGTAATTGAATTGAATTGAACATTGGAAAATAATCGACACATTATTTTTTGTGAATGTCTGAAAATATTTATTTATTTTATCGGTCCAAATTCATGTTAATTGGTCTCCCATTTAACATGAATTTGGGCCTCGTCCTTCTAAAACTTTCGAATGCGAAGTGAAGAATATTTGAAAGTAAAAATCAATTTCACTCGGCCACTTTCGCTATGTTATTTCGAGGGGCGATTTTCGCCCTAAATATGAATTTCGCCCGATGGGGACCTTTGCTTATTAGACACGTTGTACCAAAGCAGACGTCTCCACATTTGTCAACTACGCAGGGATTTGGCGAGCGGCGTCCTAGAGGCGGAGAAGGTGGGGAGGGCGCATGTTTTAAAAGCTATGGTCTCCCCCGGACGTCGACGTCTAACGTTTTGGCAGCACTGAAGACATCCTTGCGACCAACAAGGGGTATTATAGCTTTACTTACGAAATAGACAAACCGTAAATGTGACCACAAGTCACTAGGGAATTTAAGGGAAGCGGAAGGGGGGAGGCCGTCCGGCGTCCGGGGGGGACTCGGCACGAGCGGGGACCACGCGGTCCCGTAACACTTCACACGAATTTATTATGATAATTATTATTAACTCCTATAGTCTTTACCTCTAAACTCTGTTGTGGGGATTGGATCCCCAAATTTTTTAAATCACTAATATTTGTTTGTCGCAGCCGTGGAGCCGCGGGGGAGAGAGAGGGGACGTGGCACGGGGGAGCGGTGAGGAGGGGATCTATGTGGGGGAGGGGGGAGGGGGCTAGTCGGTAGTTCAGTACCGCGGGGAGGGGGAGCGGCGCTCGCATCAAATCCGGTCCGGCGCGCTGCCCGTGAATGTATCCTGCAATCACACAAAGAACGCCTTACATCGCTTGTCTAGTAAGGATTAATACGAATCACTCGTTTCTTTAGCAAGCAACGTATAAGTGCAAATAGCTATTACAATGGCAGGCCACATCTGGAGTCAAGTTCATTCGAAAAGCGCTGTTTTTTTGACAAAAGAAATTTTAATGTGAGTTCGTTTGTGCATGTGTGTGTATGTGTGAATGCATGTTAATTACACAGGGGGGGGCCGAGTTAAAGGGTTTCGGAGAATGAGGCGCGGTGAAGTAGGAGGGGAAGTCAAACTTTTAACTGCAGTGAGCATTCCTCCGACGGTTCTTTAACTCGCCCCCCCGCTGCAGTTTATTCAACACACTCACTATGTCCCTGGCGTGTGTCGGCTGCGCGCCGGAGCTCCCACTCCCCCCACTGCCCCCGCTGCCCTGCAATACCCCGCAGTCCACAATTCAATGCTCTGCTAGCCATGAAGACCATAAGGTATTTTGGCAACCTTTAAAGGGGTTAAACCAACGATCTCTATGTACTACTAGATGGAGCGTTCCAAACAATCGCTCTGTTCCACGCAAGTAGCCCCAACTCTGTTACATTCACAATGAAACTTGTGCAGTTACTACGCAGAACATTTAATTATTACTAAATATTGACGCTACGGGGAAATAATGTAAATATTTAGTAAATAATTAAATGTTCTGCGTAGTAACTGCACAAGTTTCAAAGTGAATGTGAAAGAGTTGTGGCTACTAGCGTGGAACAGAGCGATTGTTTGGAACGCTCCATCTAGTAGTATATAGAGATCGTTGGGTTAAACTGGTTTTCTAGAATTCTATGAGAGTTACTAGAATTCTAGACAACCAGTTTGGCCCCTTTGTTGATAATTTTCAGAAGGTTTCCAAAATACTTCGCGGTCTTCTTAGCTAGGGGCAATATAAATGAAGCTTCAGCATGTCAATGAAGTGTGTTGTGACGGTGAGCGATAGAACCAACTGCCTGCTCTTAGTGCCTTGTCTCACACCCCGTAAGGTTGGCTGGAAGAGATCTCTTTTAGAGATAAGCTCTCCTTTGGACACAAAATTTGTTACTGTATTTACTTATTGTAATTTGTGCAATAAAGAATATATAATAATAATTGAATCGAATCCATGTAATTAGATACCTGTAGCAGGGGTCGGAATTAGGTAGTACTTGCGAAGAAATATTTATGTTAATATGGATTGTCAGTTTTTTTCAGATTAATTTAAAAATATGTTAATTTGTTTGTCCGTCATTTATGTATAAACTCATGCAGTCATACAAGTTATTTAATAATGTATGGCAATAATTATAATATTAATAATTCTTGCTAGGGTGAAGGAAAGCCACTGCGACATTAGATTGCGCAAAGTGGCGATACATCGTCTCTGTCTACCCCTCTGGGACCAAGGCGTGAGCATTATGTATGTATGTAACAATCTATAATTCGTCTTCTGCCTTAAAACCAAAAAACTAAAATATAAAAATGTTTTTATTTATTAGGATATTATATACTTTGTAAATTATAAGTACTGAAAATCCCGTGATTTTCATTTAAAGAAGTTTATAAAATCCCGCGATAACGAATGTCCATATTAATTTTCGTCGCAAGTACATGACACTACCTAACTCCGATCCCCCCTATCAAGGCGGACGCGCACGCTTTTTGTATGGACTTTGCAGTCTGCAGCCCCCGCACTACACATACAACTATACATCACACACATGCTAAATCAATTAATGCCACTGAGAAAAAATATGTTTACAAAACTACCAAAACGATACTAAATTAGTTATAACCAACGATCTCTATGTACTACTAGATGGAGCGTTCCAAACAATCGCTCTGTTCCATGCAAGTAGCCACAACTCTTTCACATTCACAATGAAACTTGTGTAGTTACTACTCAAAACATTTAATTATTTACTAAATATTGACATTATTTAACCGTAGCGTCAATATTTAGTAATAATTAAACGTTCTGCGTAGTAACTGCACAAGTTTCATTGTGAATGTGAAAGAGTTGTGGCT
Source organism: Esperia sulphurella (assembly GCA_947086405.1). Lineage (NCBI taxonomy): Eukaryota > Metazoa > Arthropoda > Insecta > Lepidoptera > Oecophoridae > Esperia > Esperia sulphurella. Next base: position 268,486 of record OX352281.1, on the reverse strand, counting down.
ATTCGCGTGGAACAGAGCGATTGTTTGGAACGCTCCAGGGGCTCCATCTAGTAGTACATAGAGATCGTTGGTTATAACTAAAGTTTATAATAAAAAATATTAGTTGATTAATTTATTTCACTGACAAATTAGTAGATTACGTCCTACTCTGCCTAAGGAGGCAGAGGAGGCCTGACTGATGTTTTATAATGTATTCCCTCAGTCGCCTTGTACGACATCCACGGGGAGAGTTGGAGTGGTCCTATTCTACTCTACCGGAAACAACACGGCAATTGTTCACTTTGTCATCAATAATTGAATACTTAATGTGGACCATGTATAAACTTTAAAGTATCCTATACAATCTCGCTCAATAACAACGCTCATACAAGCGATAACCAATTTTATTAGTTATCAGTTTTCAATCACTAATCAAACTAACATTGCTCGTAATGAATAAATAATCAGTGATCGGAGTACGTAGAACTATTTTTGGTACTCTCAAAATACTGTCATAGTATAGACATACCTGTGTAGCAAGGGGGTGTCATTTCAATACCCCATTTATCTGGCGTCGAAAATTTTACAAATTTTGACAAAAAATATTTAATGACTAGAGTTCTATTATATTAACATTTACGTTTGAGGTCATCGACCAGTAATCGCCCTACCTACTCCGATCACTGGATATAATACAAAACATTCTGGCGGAGGTAACAAAACTCTAATAGTGCAGGAAGAATTTTTTCTCCTTTTCTAAGTATCTGTAATAAGGTAGTTGACCGGGCGGGGGCACTGACCTGGTGCTGGTCGTTGGGCGGCGGCAGGCTGGATTGCGCGCGGCACATCTTGTCGCAGTAGTCGGACAGGATGTCGCGGAACCGCGGCCAGCACTTCTCGGGCACCGTGATCGCCGTGCGGAAGTTGCTCTTCACCTGACACAACAGACAACAACATACTGGGTTAAGACGTCTCCTGCACCACGAATGGTAGCATTCTTAGTTCATCATACTGGATTAAGATGTCTCCTGCATTACGAATAGTAGCATTCCTACTTTAACACACTGGGTTAAGACGTCTCTTGCATCACGAATTGTAGCATTCCTACATTAACACACTGGGTTAAGACGTCTCCTGCATTACGAATAGTAGCATTCCTACATTAACACACTGGGTTAAGACGTCTCCTGCATCACGAATAGTAGCATTCCTACATTAACACACTGGGTTAAGACGTCTCTTGCATCACGAATTGTAGCATTCCTACATTAACACACTGGGTTAAGACGTCTCCTGCATTACGAATAGTAGCATTCCTACATTAACACACTGGGTTAAGACGTCTCCTGCATCACGAATTGTAGCATTCTTACATCAACATACTGGGTTAAGACGTCTCCTGCATCACGAATTGTAGCATTCTTACATCAACATACTGGGTTAAGACGTCTCTTGCATCACGAATTGTAGCATTCTTACATCAACATACTGGGTTAAGACGTCTCCTACATCACGAATAGTAGCATTCCTACATCAACATACTGGGTTAAGACGTCTCCTGAATCACGAATAGTAACATTAGTACATCAACACACTGGGTTAAGACGTCTCTTGCATCACGAATAGTAACATTCCTACATCAAAATACTGGGTGAAGACGTCTCTTGCATCACGAATTGTAGCATTCCTACATCAACACACTGCCCTAAGACGTCTCCTGCATCACGAATAGTAGCATTTCCTACATCAACACACTGCGTTAAGACGTCTCTTGCATCGAAATTGGTAGCATCACTTGCAACAACACTGTTGATACTACGATAATATTCATTGTATTGACAACGATATGTTTTCCAAAGTATGTTGAGGTAAGAATGAACGTCTGACCGGGCCAGAAGCAATGAGAAAAGCAAAGCACGCAATGGAGTACAGTGTGACGGTGAAAGGCGTATGTCCCACAGCAGAAACGGGGGGGAGCGGGACGCGGGGCGGGGAGGTACATATGCACATAGTGATGGTTAGTGCGTAACGATAGAACTAACACAGTAACAATATAACGCAAGTTAAATTCTGAAAGTATCGTCATACCATGAAGCAAAATAATTTTTCGTAGCTCCTGTAAAACTATTTTCACCTCAAAGTGTTCTCCTTTATGATTGACACTAATTGGTTATTAAATTAGATAACAGATGATTTTGCATCTGTTATCTAATTTAATAACCAATTAGTGTCAATCATGAAGGAAAACGCTTTGAGGTGAAACTATGAGCTACGAAAAATTATTTTGCTTCATGGTATGAGGGAGTAAGAGAGAGGGTGAGCGGGAGTCGGCGGAAGAAGAATAATAGATTATTGAATGAGTGATGCGATGTGGAATGTCCATATTTATATTACTGTATGAGTGAAAGTCATAGAGACATAAATGAATTATGAACAAGTTTTTAAAATTTTTTTGGAAAATATCCCGGAATATACACATATATCGTTTCTCGCATGACTTACTGTCGTAACTGTAATTTTTTATCTAAATGAGTTACAAACGCGGACCTATTTAAATGTGTATGGTGATCAAACTCCGCTAACCGTCGTATCCGTATCAGTTGCTGTAATGGATTTATTGACAATGAACAAGTATCGTATCTTGCAAGACAATAGAATGTGAAGTTTAAAACCGAAAATGCCTTGCCCTGCAACATTTGCTTGAAGCTACTTACGTCATGCGAGGGACGATATATCCTTACTGGATAGGCAAAATTGCTGAAGGGCCAAAATATATTTTACGGGCATGAATTTTTATTATTTTTATGCAAACCTCCGAGTTAAAAAAATTTTTTTTTTAGACTTTTGTTAAACTGTCGACTGAAAAATTCAAATTGGGAGCTTCAGCGCCACCTAACCGCTCGGCCACGACTTTTGGCTTAGCGGGACGCGGCGCGGGGAGCGGCGCGGGGAGCGGCGCGGGGAGCGGCGGGGTTTCGGCGCCTCGTGGCGTGCTGCTAACATTTATGTACATTTGTTCTCGCCGCTCGCCGCCCCGCTCCTAGCGGCAAGGTCGTGGCCGAGCGGTAACTCCGCTCCCTGCTCACGAGCGGTAGTGCATGTGCGGTATACTAATATCCAATCCACAAAAATCAACTATTACTACTGATTTGATAAAAGCGATCTCACTGGCGGACACGTTCACCGGTCATTCTCAAGACAGGGTGTTCTTCGTATAATTTCCGTCACGCTTTTTATTTTTCATTATATTCTTTACACCTGCTGCTATAAAGAATTTAATTTTTTAATTAATTTAATAATTCGTATAACTTCCGTCACGCTGCAAAATAATAAGCGTGACGGAAATTATACGAAGCACACTCGTCTTGAGAATGACCGTCACAAACAACGATCTCTATATACTACTAGATGGAGCGTTCCAAACAATCGCTCTGTTCCACGCAAGGAATCACAACTCTTTCACATTAACAATGAAACTTGTGCAGTTACTACGCAGAACATTTAATTATTACTAAATATTGACGCTACGGTTAAATAATGTCAATATTTAGTAAATACTTAAATGTTCTGCGTACGAACTGTACAAGTTTCAAAGTGAATGTGAAAGAGTTGCGGCTACCTGCGTGGAACAGAGCGATTGTTTGGAACGCTCCATCTAGTAGTCGGTCACAAATGATAGCGCTAGTAATAAGAAATAAAAGGATGTCTGTTTATGAGGATTACTTGTGAAGGTACCACCTCGCTGACTTTCATGTAGATGCCGCGGTTGTTCTGGCCGATGTCGAAGTAGAAGTTCTTGTTGTCCACGCGCAGGTGGCGCCCCTCCGGCAGCTCGCCCTTGAACCTGCGCACGCGCACCGGGGTCAACACACGCGCTATACCGGCACACGGCCGGGGGAAGGGACCGGGTGTCATGTCCAGCAGTGGACGGCTAAGGGCTGACAAATAATAGTACTAGTAAAGCTGACTCACTTCCTAAGAAAACTTGTTCATTTTCTCATAAACTTATACATACATCGCAAGCTAAATTGAATTCTACGCGCTTGGAAGAAAAATAATGTTCCGTTGAACCGATAAAACACATTGACAGTCGCGTGCGGAACTTTACTCAAATGCGTCGCATCGCTCTCTCGACCCTGACCGATTAGCCCCGAAATAGGGGCCGTGCAGCCTGAGTGAGACGGGGGTGGATGTTACATACATTGAAATATAATTTTGACAATCTTAAATATCATACAATTTATCATTATATCAGCCCCTAGACGTCCACTGCTGGACACAGGCCTTCCCCGATGAACGCCCCCACACCCAATACTCCGCCCTCCGCATCCAGCTGTTTTCGGACACCTTACTCAGATCGGCCCCCACTCCAGAACTCGTCTGCCCCAACGGCCGTCGGTCCTGTGACCGATGTGGCCCGCCCGCTGCTACTTCAGCGTGCTAAATCTTTCGGCTCCGTCGGTCACCTTCGTTCTTCGTCGAATTTCCTAGTTCCGAATCATATCGCTCAAAAAAAAAATTTACACAACAGTTCAATTCTTTGATTCTTCAATTCAACTGGCGATATAACTTTGTCCTTCCCGTGGGGTGGAGCCCTGGCGTCCTGGAATACAGGGATTCCCTAAGTCCAAGCGTCAGTCTCCACAACAATCTTCCTTGCTATTTGACGCCTAATTAACTTAATTTAAGCCTTTAATACTTTTGTAAAGATTGCTTGGAGAAAATAAATATAATATAACATAATAATTCCGTGTCAGCGGCCATTACGGAAGCAGTGCTAAGCAGTTGTCTCATCAGTTTTAGCGATATTAATTGTGTAATAAAAAAAACATAACAATAAAATCCAATTCGTCATCCCGGGGAGCGAAATTCCGTTCCATAAAAGAACTTATGTATGTGTGCGTAACACTGAGGTGCCTAGCGCAGTCGACAGTCGGCAGTAAGTAGTCAATAGTGCCCTTACTGTAAACTATGCTCCTACCTCTATTTAGCTGCAATAAATATCCTTTTGCTGATATTCGTATTCTCTACCCAAAGATTGTCTGGAAGAAATCGCTTATAGCGATAAAATAGACTGCTCAGATGTACATGTGTAAGCTACTTATTGTATCTTTGTCGAATTGTCTTTGTTGAATTTAACTGAACTTCTGTAAGTAGTCAGCAGTATGTGCCAATCAGTCAGCAGTCTGTGCTAAGCAGTCAGCAGTCTGTACTAAGCAGTCAGCAGTCTGTACTAAGCAGTCAGCAGTCTGCGCTAAACAGTCAGCCGGCTGTGCTAAGCAATCAGCAGTCTGTGCCAAGCAGTCGGCTGCGCTGGCTGCGCCGAGCCGCGTGCGTAGCGTGCGTACTGACCCGCCGTCGTCGGTGCCGAAGTCGTCGAGCAGGTCCGTGAGCGCGTCGCGGAACTCGATCATGCCCTGCGCCGGCAGCGCCACCTGCGAGCGCGGCCCGCCGCGAGTGATGGTCTGCGACACGCGCAGGAACCGCCCGCGGGAGTTCTCCTTCAGGTCCAGGTAGTACCGACGGTTGTCCTGTGCGGTGCGATACAACGCGATATACTCCTAGTACTCGGGGGAGGTAGATGCGATAGTGGGTGGTCGGGGAAGGATAGGGTGAAGGTAAAAGAGGGGGCGGGAGCGGGGGAGGGGAGAAGAGTGGGGAGCGGTGAGGTCGGGGGAAAGGGGGAAAGCGTCCATGAACGCCCTGCGTGTCCAATACGACAATGGGTTAAGGATGTTGTCGGGACTGCCCCGCTTTTGCAGCGCATCAGGTATATTTGCTGAGGCACGCATTGACAGTTTTCCGTCCATAGTGCGAAAACGGAGAGCCTCCCTGATACGTCGCGTGCGGGACTTAATAAATGAATTATTATTATTATTAAAGGTGTGGGCAGAAGGGGAGAACGAAGGCCAGGAAGAGTGAGCGGGAGGGCGAAGAGACGGAGGCCGAGGAAGGGAGAGCTACGTATTTCAGTAGTCTCCGCAGAGTCGCGGGCGCAGCTAGTATTTACAATGTAATCGAACCACTTGTTGCAAAGAGAGCACTTATCCACTCATGAAGGTAAAAATGAGATGCGATAATGATTCTCCTTCGTAGTATAATCTGTAATATCTTATGTGTGTACCTTGAGCATCATCTCCGACTTGAGCTTCCCGTCGTCGGGCACGTTCTCGGGGTTGGGCGGGCCCAGCGACGAGTAGAAGTCGCTGAAGGCGGACAGGTGGTCGCGGAACTCGGCCGCCGTCGACATCGCCAGGAAGATCTGGCTGCGCCGCCCGTCCGCGCCGATCTACGCACACACATTTATTACACATGGGAAATGTTAAAAAGCCTTCAAGAATAAACCAATATTACGTATACACCGCCGTGTGGTTTCCGGTAGAGTAGAACAGGACCGCTCCAACTCTTCCCGTGGATGTCGTACAAGGCGACTAAGGGAATACATTATAAAACATCAATCAGGCCTCCCCAACCCGTCTGGCCAGCGCGGGGAGTGTAGGCCGAATCCTCCGTCTGTCTCCGGCAGATGAGAGAGGGTTGTGCTCCTGCAGTGGAGACAAAAATAACCTGATGACGATGATATATACAGATGGCTAAAGCCGAATAAGTATTTTCGCCTGTGCTATAGGAATTCAACAAACATTGGGCAATTCACAAATATAACATCAAGACCGGGACCAGCTTGTACAAAGTGGTCTGTCCCCAGTGGGAATCGATCCCACGGCCTCTGACGCTCGAACCAAACGTGTATATATGTATGTAATATTTATATTTATTTATCTATTGCCGCTATCTGTCACTTCTAATCAACATTTAGCCTACATTTTAGATACTCGTATATTGAAGTTAATTGGCTTGCGCGATAACAAAATAAATATGACATATAGACATTATTTTTTATTTTATTATACAACAATACACTTGTCTAATCCCAGACTACCGGGACCAACTTGTACAAAGTTGTCTGTCAGGAACCCACGACCTCTGGCGTTCGAGTCCAATAAACTAGCCGCTAGGCCAACGAGGCGGTCAAATTATAATCAGGTGACTAATCGTTCATTTAGTTGGTAGGATCTTTCGTTTACTCTTTGGTCTCTGCCTGCCCCTCTGAGACCAAGGCGTGAGCATTATGTATGTAGTATGTATGTAGTATGTATGTAGTATGTATGTAGTCAACAAGGTCCTGTGGGACCAACGATCTCTATGTACTACTAGATGGAGCGTTCCAAACCATCGCTCTGTTCCACGCAAGTAGCCACAACTCTTTCACATTCACAATGAAACTTGTGCAGTTACTACTCAGAACATTTAATTATTACTAAATATTGACGCTACGGTTAAATAATGTCATTATTTTTAATGAAATTATTTTTAATGACATTATTTAACCGTAGCGTCAATATTTAGTAATAATTAAATGTTCTGCGTAGTAACTGCACAAGTTTCATTGTGAATGTGAAAGAGTTGTGGCTACTTGCGTGGAACAGAGCGATTGTTTGGAACGCTCCATCTAGTAGTACATAGAGATCGTTGTGTGGGATAACACATTTTAGTCTCCTGGGGGTTTTAGGTGCATCAGGTTAATAGCCAGAGCGTTAGGATGATTTTCAATTTTCTCCTTATACAACTTGACTTTTCTCTCTACCTCCTCGCATGCGTTTGTGATAGGTAATGTATGAACAAGTTCACTGAGTGGGCGTGGCGCTTCCCTGACACGTAATTACCCCTCGTCGCGCCGCGTCAGCCGCCATAATGGTGGGCAATTGGCCGTTGGAGGTAGGCGCACCCTGTTACTAACACATTATTTACAACGGATACCTACCTAATTTTTGACAAACTGTATTTTCATTCTGACTATTATTTGTTATTAATTACTCATAATAATATCATCATCAGGTTATTGTTGTCTCCACTGCAGGAGCACAGCCCTCTCTCATCTGCCGGAGACAGACGGAGGATTCGGCCTGCACTCTCCGCGCCGGCCAGACGGGGTGGGGAGGCCTGATTGATGTTTTATAATGTATTCCCTCAGTCGCCTTGTACGACATCCACGGGAAGAGTTGGGAGTGGTCCTATTCTACTCTACCGGAAACCACGCGGCAACAGCCGCCATAATGGTGGGCAATTGGCCGTTACCCCACCGGTGGAGGTAGGCGCACCCTGTTATACTAACACATTATTTACAGCGGATACCTGCCTAATTTTTGAAAAACTGTATTTTCATTCTGACTATTATTTATTACTCATAATAATATATTGAAATTTTATTTTAGACATCTATATGTAAACAAATGTTACATTATGACATTTTATTTTTAATTTGTTAATTTTATTATTATTTATATTATAGACGAGCAGCAAATATGCTGATGTGTCTATTTCACAGTGTTGAATTTTAACTTTTAAACAGTATTAGTTCTAAGCCAGTTGTCAAGGCGATTTTTAAAAGAGTTTATTGATTTGGCTGAAACCACTTCATCTGGGAGCCTGTTCCACGATTGAACAACTCTATTATTCAGAAAGTGATGTGCAACATTTGAGTCTGAGTTAGTGCGGCTTGTTCTCAGATGGTGTCCTCGCAACGGCAGTATGTCTTTCATTCTGAAAATCTTGTGCAGGTCTGGCAGGTTGTATTTGTGTGTGAGTATCTTAAACGTCTCTATTAAGTCGCCTCGTAGACGTCTCACCTTGAGGGTGGAGAGCCCTAAAATCTTTAGTCTTTCTTCATATGTTTTTTTCTTTAGCCCATAAGGCATCTTGGTAGCTTTCCTTTGTACACTTTCGAGAAGGTCTAAGGATAATTTTTTTCTGACATATAAAATGTTATCTAAAATGAATTGACCAGCTACTGTTAATATGCTTATTTCTTTAAACTTTTCTCGTAATGACTCTCTACAACGCAGATTATAGATTGCCCTAACTGCTCTTTTTTTGCAAGATAAGGCTCTGTCTAATTTGGGACTGGATAATTAGTATGAATGTCTGACATATTTATTTAAGTTTCATCCCGATCCGTCCAGTGGTTGGAGCGTGATTGAGTAACAAACATCCAAACTTGCGCATTTATAATATCAGTGGGATATCATATACGCAATGTTGCCATAAATGTAACGATTTAGAGTCCCCGCAGACTGCAAACTTTATATCGGCCGATAATTTACATCGGCATTATTTTATATCGGCAGATGTACTAATTGTATTGTGAGTTGTAAGAATTGTTATGAAAAACGAAATAAATTATTATTATTATTAATTTAGTCGGATTGAGCTGCTAGTGCGCACACTGGGCCAACAAATCGTCATGGTGTGCGCACTTGCATACATCTTTATACTGTTTAAGAGCCTGACTAAATTATCGGCCGATATAAAGTTTGCAGTCTGCGGGGACTCTTAGGACGACAGTAGATAATCCCACGCACACAGACAGACGCGCGTATCTGTTACATCAGCAGATATCGCTTTACATAACAGGCCTGTTATCGGGCTAAGTAAATAAAAATAAATATTGGGGCATCGCGGAATCAAACACCGCGATTGTTGTTATCGGTGCTGCGAACGGAATACACCGGCCGGGCCGCGCCTGCGCGAAGTCACATCGTCATGTCAGGAAATCCCATTCCACTAATATTATGGATGTTTGTTACTCAAACGCTTCAACCACTGGACGGATCGTGATGAAACTTGGCACACATATAGGTTAGGTCCTGGAATAGGAGATAGGATAGTTTTTATACCGAAAAAAAAAGCGGCCAAGTGCGAGTCGGACTCGCCCATGAAGGATTCCGTAGCAGCAAGTAACATAATATAAAAGTTATAGTAGTTCGTTGTAACTTTGATCGATGTTTCAATAATAGTATTGTGGTTTACGATTTATGACGTATTAAAAAAACTACTTACTAGATCTCGTTTAAACCAATTTTCGGTGGAAGTTTGCATGGCAATGTACATCATATATTTTTTTTAGTTTTATCATTCTCTTATTTTCGAAGTTACAGGGGGGGGGGGACATTTTACCACTTTGGAAGTGTCTCTCGCGCAAACTATTCAGTTTAGAAAAAAATTATATTAGAAACCTCAATATCATTTCTGAAGACCTATCCATAGATACCCGTATGGGTTTGATGAAAAAAATTATTTTGAGTTTCAGTTCTAAGTATGGGGAACCCCCAAAATTTATTGTTTTTTTTTTTCTATTTTTGTGTGAAAATCTAAAACTTACTTTAGATTTTCACACAAAAATAGTTTTACTGACCTCTGCGACCTTGATGAACCTGCCGCGCCGGTTCTGCTTCACGTCCAGGTAGAACCGCTTCGACTGGATCTGCAGCATCTTCGTCGCCAGCTCCTGCTCCTGCGGCGGCTGACCTGCACCAACACACACCGAGTTAGTAAGAACAGTGAAAGAGAGTTGGTTGTGCACTCGCCTCAAGTTCATGAGGTCCTGGTACAAACTCCGCACGAACCATGGAGTTTTCCAAACTTAAGTACGCTTTATTTATAATACCACAGGCTTTTCGGTGAAGGAAACCATCGTGAGGAAACGTTCTAAGGCGTGTGAAGGCTTGGGGCACCGTCGGTAGACGGGGGTTTGTCACAAAAGATCCTGAAGGGTGGAAGTGTCGCCAGGTCTTCCTGGCACCCTGAGAAGATAACATAGGAAGGCAAGTGGAAAATGTGGTCAACTTCGGGGTAAAACTTCATCGTCAGCCGAAATAAGGCTCCCCAATAGAATACCACTCATATACCTAGAGACCTAACTAGTGAGGTGTGTCAGCAGCGATCCATCGTCTCTGCCTACCCCTCTGGGATCAAGGCGTGAGCATTATGTCGTATCAATCTACCTTGCTATTGACGCTTAATTAACTTAATTTAAGTCTTTAATACATTTGTAAAGATTGCTTGGCCATCTTTATATTTACTAAATATTGACATTATTTAACCGTAGCGTCAATATTTAGTAATAATTAAATGTCCTGCGTAGTAACTGCACAAGTTTCATTGTGCATGTGCAAATGTTGTGGCTACTCGCGTGGAACAGAGCGATTGTTTGGAACGCTCCATCTAGTAGTACATAGAGATCATTGCGCGATGGTAATATTTTTATTTATAACATTTGTTTCAACAAATAATCTAGACTACTATATTTCCATACTCGTGTGAATTCTGATGCCACAGACGATTATATGATGCAAGGTTGGACTAACTTCGCATGTATGAGGAATGCCAGTTCAGGCGTTCAGGTCTTACATCAGAGAATCAACTAAACAACATGCCAACGGTTAGCGACGGTTTGGTGAAGCTGAATGTGATTAGCGGTGATCGGAATAGGTAGAGCTACTACGTGTCAATGACTTCAAACGTACATACATAGATAGATAAACTCTTTATTGCACACAAATTAAGGATAACAATAAAATAGGTACAGATTTCTGGAAAGTGTACAAAGGCGGCCTTATCGCTTAAAGCGATCTCTTCCAGGCAACCTTTCAGAAGGAAAATAAGAAAGAAAATGCGACAGAGTATTGCAGGTGAAAGAAAAGAAATTTATAATACATAAACCTTGGGTCCATAGGGGTAGTCAGAGACGATGTATCGCCACTTTGCGCAATCCAATGTCTCAAAGCGACTTTCCTTCGCCCACTTTTCGCTCCATATTACCCCTTGACGTGATGAAAATCGCACTTCAAACGTACATGTTAATATGGACGTGCCGTCCGGGATCCCGGGATTTAAAACTTTTACTTCGCTCTTTGAAGAAATTATGTAATACTTCAGTCATTAATGTCGGTAGAGCTATGTTTGATACTTACAGAACATTACTGAAATCTTCAAATTCGAAAAATTCTTGAATTGAAAAAATAGGAAAAAAAGAACTGTAACCTATTTTCACCTGGCAAGGTTATATAGAACATAAAAAAAACAATGTTGCATTATATTTACTTTCCGTTACAAAGATAACAATTAGACTGAAATCTACACTAATATTATAAAGAGGAAAGATATGTATGTTTGTAACGAATAAAATCAAAAACTACTGGACCGATTACAAAAATTCTTTCACCATTAGAATGCTACACTATCCCTGAGTAACATAGGCTATATTTATGACTATAAAAAGTGAGGGATCCCTACTAAAACTTCAATAATGTAACCCAAGGTGTAAAAAAATTAGACATAAAAAGTCAGTCTTTCATCGCATGCGCTGCGGAAACTATTGATGATATAGTGGGAGTGCGAGCGGATTCTGTAGTCCACGTGAGCGGAGCCGTGGGCACAGCTAGTTCATACATAAATGACTAGTAATTACGAGTAATATTTTTCAATCCCGTGAATTCCGGGATAGGTTTATAAAATGGGCATGTCCGTACTATGACAGTATGTTGCAAGTACCAAATATAGGTCTACTTACTCCGATTCCTAGTGATTATAAATCTAGTTACGGGCCACGCGGTGCGGTCGCACGGAACGCGGTCAATGCGCATCGATCCGACAACGAGCCATGCATGCACTTCGCACTGCACTCGGACCAACAGGAATTCAACACTCTGTATATATCGTACAATTCACGATGGCACGAGTTGATCCACATATTACTTAATATCACTCCCTAATGAAACGAAAATACCTACGGTTTTAATCAACTACTGTCAGACAATACACGCAAAAATGTATCTAAAGCGCTCGACTTAGCGTTGTTATTACTCCGTACGGGCGGGGCGAGAAGCACGCCGCGGCGGCGCGAAAGTGTAGGTACTTATTGCGGTAGGTTCGTTCGAGTGACGAAGGCCTGCCTATCCGAACGTCAGTATGTTAGTGTACGTATGCACACATTAATGATTAGTGCGTAATGATAGAACTAGCACAGTAACAATGTAACATATACAGTGACATGTAAGCGATTTAGAGGAGGGGGGCGTGCCGTCGTGAACTGAACGATCTATATACGTCTCCGAGGACGTGAACCATAGGCCACTACACTGCCTCAGTGCGAGTTGGTCTCACTTTACATACTTCGCCGTATGCAGGTTTCCTCCAAGATGTTTTCTTTCATCAAAAAGCATGTGGTAAGTTATCTGAACCAAAAGTTCACATGTGGTAAGATATCTGGATTACAAGTTCACTGAACGACATGTGGTAAGATATCTAAACCAAGAAGTTCACCAAAAAGCATATGGTAAGATATCTGAATCAAGAAGTACACCAAACGGCATATTGTAAGATATCTGAACCGAGAAGTTCACCAAACGGCATGTGGTAACATATTTGAACTAAGAAGTTCACCAAACGGCATGTGGTAAGATATCTGAAACTGTACTTAAACTTACCGGAGTCAAAATTGTTCCCCCCCGCGTCCATTCCTTGACCATGATATTCTGAAACACAAATAGACAAAGCATTAGTGTATTAAATCCAACATATATTTCGGAATATATAAGTTATATAATATAGTTATTACTACCAATAGATATAAAAAAAACTCCGTTAATTTGAGTCTTACAGTGATTTGATTACAGTTGTTCATAAAATGCGACCAGTGCATAGTTTAACACCCTTTATAGGTTTAAGGGGGGAGAAATCCCCAAAACCCCGAATACATTTTTTTTTATTTATTTCGCCATCCTTAAAAACGCCACCATTTTAAAAAGGTGACGTCATCAAATTAAATTTCAAGTCCTTCAGGGCTTCTGTTCAATTATTCGTGGTTAATTTGATAATTGGACATTTTGTATTTTGACGAATGATGTCAAGACCATCTGACTTGACCTCAATGTAGGTCATCTGCCCCCGCGAGCCCGCCCGGCGCCGGCGCGGGCGCAGGCGGCGGCGCGCTGACATAGAAAGTATCTCTCCTAATTCGCTATCAACTGGTTTTGAATACGAATGTTAAGTCCGGAAAGAAGATTGTAATTATGTTGTCAAAGAAACTCTTACAACCGAATACATATATACAATATAAGGAACCAGGACGACGGAACTAAAGTGGAGAAAGTGGCTTCGGGGAATTAAAGGATTAGGAAGTTCAAGTGGCAATGGGCGGGCCACATCTGTCTCAGAACAGGCGGGCAATTCCGTCTCCTCACCATTCTCGCTCCACCACTCCTCTAAGCGAGAGTTAACGGAGGTATACTGTCACCTACCAGTGAGGAAAGTGGCCGGAAGCGGAAGGCGGAGGACCGGGTGTGGTGGCGTTCAATAGGGAAGACCTATGTCCAGCAGGGGACGTCTAAGAGCTGATATGAGTTACTGGGGCATAAGACAGACATTATTTGGGTAGAGAAAGGTAACTGTCATTCAAATCATCGTTTATTTTATCTTTTACATCCATTGACCTACTATTACCTATTGAAATAAGTTTATAACATAACAGTATAAACCTAGGCGTTATAAACAGGCGTTCACTATATTACAATAGCTATTATTTGGTTCATTCGCATATAACTTGCAAAATATTTGTTAATTATATTTTGATATACAAATACAAACATACAAAAATGTTTATTACAGGAACTTAGGGGGTTACAGAGAATAGTTGGGGCCCTCTTTTAGACATAAAAATGTCTGTGCCAGAGGACCTATCTGTCTATAAAGATAGAAGATCTATAAAGAGCACTATCTGTCTCACTCAGTATAATATGACAGTATAATATGATTTTATGTATATTTATTATTATCTATTATAAATATTTATTTACTATATATCTGTGTAAAGTAGTTTCAGTATTTAGTTATTATGTAGTATATTATGCACTTTTTGCCCCCTCGCTCTTAGTGCCTTGTCTCACACCCTGTAAGGTTGGCTGGAAGAGATCTCTTTTAGAGATAAGCTCGCCTTTGTATACCAAATTTGTAACTGTATTTACTTTTAAAATGTGTGCAATAAAGAATACATACATAACTATTTTTATGCAATATGTATGTATGTGTTGGATAATATAATAGATAACAACTAACTTTTAAAATAAAGGAAAGAGGGGAGTGAGATGATCAGTCAGTGAGTAACTGTTCCTCGACTTGCCGTTGGAGAACTGCACATGTCTGATCAAAACAAGGAAGCAGTTCCAAAGACGTATAGCGTGAAGTGTAAAGGATTGGTCGTGAAAGGCCTTTACCACACAAAATAAGGGTGTCACCAACAATCGAGTTACACTGATGGCTTCTTCAGCTCGCATTTTATTCAGTTGCAGATTATTTAGGGCAGAAGGACTAGGACAGTAAATAAGGATAATTGTCAATAACAATCTAATATAATTAATTAATTTTATACTTGACAAACTTATATAATTTAATCTAACCTAATCAAATTAATTTAATTGCAATTTTATACAATTTAATATTTGCATGCAGTTTGAAATGGTTGTGCATGAGAACTAGTTTTATGATTTACACCTTGTTTTGTACCCTGTTCAGAAGCAAATAAATAATCTTCTTTCTTTCTTTCTTTCTAGAATATAGAGGAGTGAGACGGGGCGTGAAGGCGAAGGGTTTTTGAAGATCGAAGAGAACGATCGTGAGTTGAAGAAACTGAAAGCGTTGGGTTGAAAAAGACATAATAGAGAAGATAAAAAGCATCTCTGCGACAACGAATGGGTAGCCACTTAATCTGGTTACGAATATCGGAGACCGAATTAAATAAGTATATAAATAAATTGCGGGTCTGCTGGAAGAAATCTCTCTCAGAGATAAGTTCGCCCTTTGCACTTGTATTTCTTTTTAATGTATTATTTTTGTTTTATCTGTGTGTGTGCAATAAAGAGTTAAATAAATAAATAAATTTCGCAAAAACAGTGAAATACGTCCACTGCTGAACTGAATAAGTCTCCCCAATACAATGCCACCTTTGGTGGGCTGTTCATTGGGGGATTTACCATAATCACCACGATTGGTGATCGCAGTCATGATCTTATATAAACACAGGAGAACGCTGCTGCCCGTTCCCTGCTGCAATCACTTAGTCGCCTTGACGACACTCACGAAAAGATTGGGGTTGAGCCGGGAATCTCACGCAAGGATCCAAAAAGAGTTAGTTTCCAGGGCCGTAAACTCATGAAATAAAAAAGGTTTGTTTGAAAACAGCATCCATACATTAACATGCCATGAATGATTAACTAGTTTTAATGACAAAAGTTCAGTAATCCCTGCCGAAGACGACAAAGGGATTAGCACCTTTCAGGCATTACGCTCACTTGTGGGTTTACGTTTAGTTGTGGGTTTACGTTTAGTCAAAGTAAACCCAGGTATGTCTTACTCAACGATCTCTATGTACTACTAGATGGAGCGTTCCAAACAATCGCTCTGTTCCACGCAAGTAGCCACAACTCTTTCACATTCACAATGAAACTTGTGCAGTTACTACTCAGAACATTTAATTATTTACTAAATATTGACATTATTTAACCGTAGCGTCAATATTTAGTAATAATTAAATGTTCTGCGTAGTGACTGCACAAGTTTCATTGTGAATGTGAAAGCGTTGCGGCTACTTGCGTGGAACAGAGCGATTGTTTGGAACGCTCCATCTAGTAGTACATAGAGATCGTTAGTCTAACTCTAATCAAAAAAAAACTGTAAAATATGTAAAAGCTTTTTGAATTTGACTTTGACAATAAACAGTAGTGCTGTTCTCTAAAATAAAAACTCACGTGCGAGACTCACTCAAGTGACTTCACTCACTTCGAAACCTATCCATTGGTAATTCTGTAAACATTCCAGAGCACTATAGAACTAAATAAATAATAATAAATATGTCAGACATTCACACCAATTATTCAGTCCCAAACTAGGCAGAGCCTGTGGTATGGTTACTAGATAACGGATACACATACTTAAATAAATATTTAAACATCCAAGACTTGGGTACAAACATTCATATTTACCATACGAACATTTGCCCCTAGCGGGATTCGAACCCGCAACCTCCGGCGTGGCAGTCCGAGAGCTACCCTCTCCGCCACGGAGGTCGTTAAAGTGAACAAAGACCTCACTTCACGTCGACAGTGCTCTAGAATGTTTACAGAATTCCAATGGATTAGGTTTCAAAGTGAGTGAAGTCACTTGAGTGAGACTCGCACGTGAGTTTGTATTTTAGAGAGCACTACAGATGGGAACTGGCCTGGGATCTGGGCGGGAGTCCAGCCGCAAGCACGGATATGTTCCAGTCAAGCTAGTGGATCAACTCCTACAGGTCGTTTTACCCAGAAGTTATTTACGCGCTTACGATCGAAGAAAAACAAATTTCAAAGAAAATAAGATTCGGACCGACGAAAAGGGTCCTTACAAATGTATTGATAAACACTGCGCACAAACTTCTTAGAAAAATACGATGTTTCCACAAACAAGGAAATAAATAAGGAAAAAATGGCCGGCGATTAAAAGGTTGTACTCGTATATAATCTTAGATTAAAAGAGGTAACAGAGACAGAAGACTGTGTCCTGGAAATATCAAGTTACAGAGCCTCAAACATTGTCCGTTCGGTTTTCTACTGTGCTCAGGAATCGCACGATTTGATTCCCCCCTTCCCCGTCCGTCACCGGACTAACAGGCTTGAGGGGGGGTTCATACTTATGTTATTTTCATATAATACAATGGCTAAATAATAAAACACATTAAAAAAATGATAGTCGATAGAATGAACAGTCCTCTGATGTGGACACTCACCCAGAGGACTAAATCATTTTTAGTTATTAAGTACTTACATAGTTTAAGTTTACTCACACTAATAGATCGATGTTGTCTCTAAAATAAATAAGTAAATTAAATGAAGATATTTTTTTAAATTTTGGTCCGATATTTATCTGTTAGTAACTTAGGGGGTGGCGGACGTGGGGAAGGAAATGTGTGCGGGAAATAAACCTAAGTAAATTTTAACTTTATTAAAAAAAACTGTAGACCACAGTTACCTATACCCAAACTAGGATTTTCTCCAGTACGATGGGAATTAGACTAGGATAGAAAAAATCACAAATATAACATCAAGACCGGGACCAACTTGTACCAAGTTGTCGTCCCTATTAAGAATCGAAAATGGTAATGGTAATCGTAGAACAAATAGTATGAAAAATTGACAGTTTGGGAAAGTAGACCGGTGGGGAAAGTGGACCGGTGGGGAAAGTGGACCGATCGGGAATTAGACAAATGGGGAAAAACTAGTGAACAGATAAGGAAAGTTGACCATTTGGACAAGTAGACCGATGGGGAAAGTAGACCGATCGCTCCTGAGGGGAACAGGCGACCAAGCCACTAGGCCAACGAAGCGATCAAAAAATGATATCGCTTGCATAGTTACAGCGCAAAAAGTTATACCTGCAAAAAAGCCGGTTAATTTTGTAGTTGCATTAATTATGTAAAAAGTTCGCATGCAATTAAGTGGTGCAGTTGCACGCAACGTAAGTAGCCACCTCAGGTGTTACCTGAGGGATCAGAATGAGGTAGTGTCCATTATGAAAATATTCATATTATATTCATTCCTTGTTTCATGTAGTTTAGAAGATGTTAGATAACAATACAGAGGTACTAATATGAACCCTGCAATATATGTAAAATTATCAATTAAAAACATAAAATTAAATTATAAAATAGAAATTAATTTTAATTAAATACTGCACTGCAGATTAATATGTACCTTATACATTACGTTTTAAGGGATTTTATTAACTGTTGTATTTAAAAATTAAAGTAAACTTTGTCACAAAGGATACTTGTGCTGTAGAAGGCCGGCGATATGTTTTTATCGAAAATTGTGGGCAAATAAACGGGAATAATTAAATACTATTTAAAATAGATAATAAAGCGGATGATCCTAGTATTAAAAGACTTTATTAAATAAACGATCGGTCTGTTCCACGCAAGTAGCCACAACTCTTTCACATTCACAATGAAACATGTGCAGTTACTACTCAGAACATTTAATTATTTACTAAATATTGACATTATTTAACCGTAGCGTCAATATTTAGTAATAATTAAATGTTCTGCGTAGTAACTGCACAAGTTTCATTGTGAATGTGAAATAGTTGTGGCTACGTGCGTGGAACAGAGCGATTGTTTGGAACGCTCCATCTAGTAGTACATAGAGTTCGTTGTATTAAATACTAGCTTTTGCTTCGTCCGCGTCGCGTACGTTTCGATATTTACACGTCTTGAATATCAAAATAGACATCATTGTTGTCATCAACGTGCCTTAAAACCACAAAAATTACATAAATTCATATTATTTTGGTTTCCCGTATGAATGATATGTTTTTTCGGGCTAAAAACTATCCTGTCCTGTTCCAGGACCTAACCCATATGTGTGTCAAGTTTCATCACGATCCGTCCAGTGGTTGAAGCGTGATTGAGCAACAAACATCCAAACTTTCGCATTTATAATATTAGTGGGATACAATTTAGATTTTCTTTTACTGGTATGCGAGAGGCGAAGATACTTATATAGATTATTAAATTAAAGATGTGGATTGTCCATATTTACTAGTATATTATTGTGGGAGTTTATAAATAAATGACAAACATATGATGTATTTTTTTATAAATCTCAAAAGAAAACCCACAATATCCATATTAACATAAAGTACTTCATCATCAGGTTATTTTTGTCTCCACTGCAGGAGCACAACCCTCTCTCATCTGCTGGAGACAGACTGAGGATTCGGCCTACACTCCCCGCGCTGGCCAGACGGGTTGGGGAGGCCTGATTGATGTTTTATAATGTATTCCCTCAGTCGCCTTGTACGACATCCACGGGAAGAGTTGGAGTGGTCCTATTCTACTCTACCGTAAACCACGCGGCACAAGTATATAACACTACCTAATTCCGACCCCTAGCATATAACTGTACGCTGTACATAATTTATATATAACGTGTCCGGGTGGTTACTTAACTAACGTTTATACAAACATTGTTACAGCAAAATAAGCAATGAAAGCATAACGATTAGAGAACGAAACAAGTATAGAGGAACCGATCATTGCCGATTAATCGGTTAAGCGGACTAATCGGTATTCAGTCGAAGTTGCCAATTAATTGGTTCGTTTTAACTGCTTCTATCTGTTGTTATTATTAATCATTTAGTCAAGGCGACTAAGGGATTGCACCAGGGACGGGCAGCAGCGTTCTCCTGTGTGTATATGTTAAGATCATTACTGCGATCAATAAACCGCCTGCCAAGCGTGGTGATCATGGCAAATCCCCTAATGGACATCTAACCAAAAGTGGTATTCTATTGGGGAGGTCTATGTCCAGCAGTGGACGTATTTAGGCTGATGATGATGAATCATTTAACAAAGTAAGCAATATTTTATTAAATTAAAATCAGTCTTGCTGATTTAATAATTACTTATTATTAAAAATGCCTTAAAATACATATTTTTAACAGTAGTGAAAGATTATCTATTCTATTTTAGGTATTTAATGTTATTATTTTAAATTGAATTTATTTTTACAATTTTTAATTAATTCTGTACTTTTAACTGACATTTATAATTCACTGATTTTCTATTGTACTAATTGACGAAAAAAAATTACTGCCTACTAACCTAGTTTAAGACCTACTAATTATATATGGAATGTATATCTCTGAAATAAATTTTCATATGGTGTAAAAAAGTTCAATTTTTCATCCAAATATGTTTTGCGCCAGTTTTGAATAATGTTTAGAAGAAGAATCGGTAGATTAATCGTGAATCGACCTTCGTGATCGGTACATTTCTAGTTACAAGGAATGAAATCCGGGCGAATGGAAAATAATCCTACTAATATTATAAATGTGAATGTTTGGATATTTGTATGTTTGTTACTCAATCACGCTTCAACCACTGGACGGATCGGGATGAAACTTGGCACACATATAGGTTAGGTCCTGGAATAGGACATAGGATAGTTTTTATCCCGAAAAAAACATCCCATTTCTACGGGAAATACATAATAATTTCTGATGTTAAGTTGTCCACGCG
Organism: Esperia sulphurella; assembly: GCA_947086405.1. Taxonomy (NCBI): domain Eukaryota; kingdom Metazoa; phylum Arthropoda; class Insecta; order Lepidoptera; family Oecophoridae; genus Esperia; species Esperia sulphurella. The sequence continues at coordinate 247,560 of OX352281.1, read as the reverse complement.
GAAGAAGTCGCGGGCAACAGCTAGTATTTTATAATCAGCTAAACCTCATACCATGAAGCAAATTAATTTTTCGTAGCTCATAGTTTCATCTCAAAGTGTTTACATTCACGATTGACACTAATTGGTTATTAAATTAGATAACAGATGCACATTAAAATCATATGTTATCTTGCTATAAAATTATTTTGCTTCATGGTATGAGGAAGAATATATACAATACTAGCTGGTGCTCACGACTTCGTCTGCGCAGGATTAGTATTTCGAGTAGCATATATTCGCGTGGCGTAGAAAAGAACTAACATTATGACATTAAAATTATAATTTTATGGCGCACGCCAGAATAGCTCGCAGATGGTAGATTTTTTCCTACTTAATTGATATTTTGGACAATTCACACAATATCTTTATAAATTGTAGCCTATGTGTTATTCTGATGTATAAGCTATGTTATTGTAAAGTTTCATTAAAATCCATTCAGTAGTTTTTACGTGAAAGAGTAACAAACATCCATCCATACTTACAAACTTTCGCGTTTATAATATTAGTAGGAAGGATTGGTCATCATAATATTAAAAGTTTGATCTATTCAACTACATTTAAAATATCATGCAAATACAAATGTAAAAGTTAGAATAGGATCTAGGATACTTCGCGCGCAGCACGCATGCAGCACGTGCGATGGAGCGGCGCGGGCGCAGCCGGACGATTGCACAAGCAGGCGAGCGACCTAATGTGCACTGATTAGCAGCCAGCCCTCTGTTACTGCACTACAAGGGACCAGCCCAGCAGGTAAGCCTAGCAAGGAATCCATTGCTCTAAAATTACGAGCTATGGAGAGGGCTATGCTTAGGGTTTCTTTGAAGGATATGATTCGTAATGAGGAGATCCGGCGAAGAACGCAGGTGATCGACATAGCCGAACGGATTAGCAAGCAGAACTGGCAGTGGGCGGGCCACAACTGTCGCAGAACCGACGGCCGTTGGGCCAGACTAGATCTGGATTGGAGACCGCGGAGCGCAGGGTGGGACGCCCCGCCGCCAGGTGGACCGACGACCTGTAGAAGGTGGCCGGAAGTGGCTGGATGCGGAGGGCGGAGAACCGGGTGTGGTGGCATTAATTGAAAAAGGCCTATGTCCAGCAGAAGCTGTCTTAGAGCTGATATGATAGGTACTTGGCATGTCCGGGGAACGAACTCGGACCACTCACATGAGTCTGCCCTACTGCGCCAATGCCTCTCTCGCCACCGTAGCAGAAACTTGTACAAATCCTCCGCCACCTCAGTTACAGCGAAAACTAGATATAAAATAAACCTCGGATGGCAGTACGAACCACTGGGCTATCGCCGCCCGGTTAGAAAGAGAAACACTTATATCGCTGACGTATAACGTTGTCCCTTGATCGATTATACTCGCGCGCGGCCCTTGATCAATAGATCAAGAAATCAGTACGCATGCAACGATCTCTATGTTCTACTAGATGGAGCGTTCCAAACAATCGCTCTGTTCCACGCAAGTAGCCACAACTCTTTCACATTCACAATGAAACTTGTGCAGTTACTACGCAGAACATTAAATTATTACTAAATATTGACGCTACGGTTAAATAATGTCAAAATTTAGCAAATAATTAAATGTTCTGAGTAGGAACTGCACAAATTTCAAAGTGAATGTGAAAGAGTTGTGGCTACTTGCGTGGAACAGAGCGATTGTTTGGAACGTTACATCTAGTAATACATAGAGATCGTTGTACGCATGTACAGAGTGCTAGTTCCTTGAAATAAAAAAACAGGGTTCTACGAAAGTTAAATAGACATAGACATACTTTATTGATAACTTCCGTTACAGGTCAAATAAAAATTATAAACAAGTTAAATGAAATCAAATTATAAATCAAATTAAACACAAGTAAATATAAAAACATAACATAAATATAAAAATGTCAAATAAAATTCTTAAAACTAAATAAACTAAGTTAATGCGTTCTGCAAGAACTCGTCATAACAATAAAATGCCTGCTCGACAAGCCAGGCGCACAGTCTCTTTTTAAAAATAGGTAGGCTCGGAGAGCTGGTGACCTTAGTGGGAAGTCAGTTGTACACCGCGGGATAGATAGAATAAAGGTTGTTAATCTAATAAATCACGCGTGTACCACAACTACCTACATCTGCGAACGCGTAATTTCACCAAAAATGAGGATCTTACAACCACAGCATAGCAGGCGATAAGGAAAGCATAGGAGTTTTGATTATATCGTGCCATATTACCTACGAGACGGCAGTAATGAGAGCTTTTGCTGGGCAGTGTTAAAGCTAGACACAAATATGTTCTAGAGTCAACTAGGTCTTTAATGTGCAGTGAAAAAACGGCAACGGAAATAAGCTCGCACGCAAGGCTAGACTAGGAACAAGTTCATTTGCGAGACCACTGCGGTTCGTGCGACGCCTTCAAAATGCCACAGTACTCTTCCAAATGACCTCAGAAATTAGAAATTAAACAAAGATATCGTTAATATGCGTTTCTTTTGGCATTTCCTAAGGAAGATTTGGTCAGAATTTATTGTCTAGTTTATATTAGGTCAACCGCAAGACACTGGCCATGTTCCCGGCTTAGAATAGCGCCACCCCCGATCTTCCCGTGGGTGTCGTCGAGGTGACTAAAGGGACCAGGGACGGGCCGCAGCGTTCTCCATCATTACTGCGATAGTAATCCGCGGGCCACGCGTGGCAAATCACTAATGGACAGCCCTCCAAGAGTGTCATTCTAATGGGGGGGGGGGGGGGGGGGGGCGTATTTCGGCTGATAATAAAGACACATAAGAAATTGTTCAAGAAGCAGTTCTCATGTATTAAGTCATTCTAAGATCGCAGGTTCAAGATGAGAGAGTGAAAGACGAACCCTACTAATATTATAAAGGTGAAAGTTTGGATATTTGGATGTTTGTTACTCAATCACGCTTCAACCACTGGAGGGATCGTGATGAAACTTGGCACACAAATAGGTTAGGTCCTGGAATATGACATAGGATAGTTTTTATCCCGAAAAAACATCCGATTCCTACGGGAAAACAAAATAATTTGTGTTTTAAGTTGTCCACGCGGACGAAGTCGCGGGCAACAGCTAGTAGCTAATAAATAAAAGAGGAATCTTCATCCCTAATCCTCTACAAGAGTTTAATCCCCGATCGTGCCGTTCAATAAACTCATTTCCGTATAATCTCAGCAATATAAAGATGAAAGAGACCATTTATTTATATGTATGGAGTCCAATGAAAATATCTCTCGCGATCTATAAATGTCCAAACATATATATTTATAATTTACGAATCACCTATATTTGTTGTATGTGGCGTGGCGAACTAAAATTAGCCAACTGTTCGCATCCGACCGAGTGTAGGTCACTATCGTAAAAACTGAAAGTCTGGAAACTAAATTCCGATAAAAAGTCAAATACATCGTGACCACAACTCAACGATCTCTATGTACTACTAGATGGAGCGTTCCAACCAATCGCTCTGTTCCACGAAAGTAGCCACAACTCTGTTACATTCACAATGAAACTGGTGCAGTTACTACGCAGAACATTTAATTATTACTAAATATTGACGCTGATTCGCTTTGAGATATGTTATAACCAACGATCTCTATGTACTACTAGATGGAGCGTTCCAAACGATCGCTCTGTTCCACGCAAATAGCCACAACTCTTTCACATTCACAACGAAACTGGTGCAGTTACTACGCAGAACATTTAATTATTACTAAATTATTAAACAACTTAACAACAACTTAACTTATTATTAAACAACTAGCGTTGAGCGTTGCCATGTCTCGATATGCGAGGGACGTCCTGGTCAGAGAGCCCGATTTGCACCAGATCGGAGCGCCAAATCTCCCTAATAAGCAAATAATAAAAAACCATCACTCACTGAACCAACACTGGTTCCTAACGCGGCAACTGAAAGGGTTCACACTGAGATTTATGTACCCCTCGATTGAATATGAATTCTAAACAATATATCAGGTACCTCTTAAATAACGACTAGGCGTCCAAACGTAAGAATTAACAGGAAACTGGATGATGTATTAGTAGACTCCCACAACGAGCGGCATGGTAATCGGTAACACGGTATATAGCTCAGGGACAAGACCATAGTCCTGATACACTATTAGTAGTACAGACAGTTCCATGGATCTAATCCTACTAATATTATAAACGCGAAAGTTTGTAAGTATGGATGGATGTTTGTTACTTAATCACGCTTCAACCACTGGACGGATCGTGATGAAACTTGGCACACATATGGGTTAGGTCCTGGAATAGAACATAGGATAGTTTTTATCCCGAAAAACTGATTCCTATACGGGAAATACATAATAATTTGTGATGTTAAGTTGTCCACGCGGACGGAGTCGCGGGCAACAGCTAGTGTAATCTTAGCGATAATTTTCATTACGGCAAAAGCCGTTACCCAGTGGATAATTTTGTCTGAGAGATGAAACCGATTGTCACTCGAGCATGTGGCAGAGGTACAGATGAAAACCAACTTTGATATGTCTTGTAGCGAAATTTAGTTTTAAGTTCCGATTAGATGAAGATAGCTATAATATATTTTTTTTATTTTTTAAAGATAACCTTTAAATATATATAAATAAAAAACTACCCAACCTTACACATAACACACTCATACACACACCCAAATTCACATTCACACACCCCCACCCACCAACACACACACATACCCCCCCCCCATACACATAAAATCACACCACATACACCTCCACATATCACAAACTCATAATTAGCCTAATTTATATTAGTGAATAAAGTTTCTATTAGAATATAATTACTCTAAATCCGTGGGGTGGAGATCTGGTGACCTGAAAAACAGGCTGTCTAGTTCAGGCATCAGTCTCCACGAAACAGGTTACTGATTATAGAATATGTCAATATGTTCTACTTAGCTTGTAGTAGCCTTATTGTGGATAACCTAAATATATATATTATTTATTATATATATATTTTTATATATTATAATAGGACATGTGTAATAACATATTATTACACATGTCCTATTTAAACTAAAAAAAACAGTTAATTTTGAAAAAAATACTGGTTTTTCCGATTTTGACCTTCCGTCTCGAATTTTAACAAATAATCAGACTGGGCCTCACTAGTTATAGGTACTAGAGTTTGATAAAATACGGGTTCGAGTCGGAGAGCAATTACTGTAAAGAGTAAAAAAAGCTTATTGTGCTCGGTAAAAGCAATGAATGAATTCGGTCAATAGAATGTGTGCGGATTGAACAAATGGCGCGAAGGACGGGGCAGAGCCGCCATCGCCGCCGCGTGACCTTCTGTTGCCGTGCGATGAAGAAATCTGCGCACACTCGCCACACTGCGGCTGGCGCATGATGGACCACTGTACTAGTTATATAAACCTTCACAGATCCAATAAGGCAGGGCGAGCGCGGTGTGTGTGCTAAGAGACGCTAACCGTCGTTATGTAAGTCAAGGCGGGTCACTGACACCGTGAGTAGACAGTTCTGCCACAGACACCAGCCAGACGCGCAAAAAAAGTGAAACCCGCCATTTTTTCTTAACAAACGGCGCGGTATAATGAGCCATAACCGCGGCGGCGACGCGCGGCGGCGCGCGGCGGCCATGCAGGCGGTCTCGACAAATATAATAGTCAATGAAACCATACCTAAACCTACCTGCCGATACCGCCCGCCGCGTGACGTCACCGCCGCCATGGGGTATTCAACCGATCCGCAAACAATCTACTCTATCTAATGCTAGACGCTAGACCAGACGCCATATAATCAGATGATGTTCACGCAGCCGTATCTGTATGTAATTGGGGCCTCGCCGCGCGGCAGGCTTTGTTGGCGGATGCTTTTAAATTTTATTGCGAAGGTTGTCTGGGGTTGCCGCTCTCATACGCTGAATAATGGCGCGAGTGACCTAGTTTTGGATTAGCCGTTCTCATCTTACAAAATGAATCTGATATACAATATGCAAAGCAACTAAAGACTGCAGCGATAGTAGTCAGACGAACAACTTTTGCTTTAACCAGGGTTGGATAAAAAACAGTTTTATTTAATATAAAACATGTTTTAAACAATTTAAACAGTTTTAAACAATAAAAAACATGTTTTAAATAATAAAAAACATGTTTAAAACAGATGTTTTAAACAATTTGTTTAAAACATGCCAACCCTGGCTTTAACACTATCGCCGCCGCCGCGACTTCCTCTATAAATCCTATCTTACTAATTTTATAATTATAAATATGTGAAAGTTTGGATTTTGGATGTTTGTCAATCACGCTTCAACCACTGGACGGATCGTGATGAAACTTGGCACACATATAGGTTAGGTCCTGGAATAGGACATAGGATAGATTTTATCACGAAAAAATATCCCATTCCCACGGGAAATACATAATAATATGTGATGTTAAGTTGTCCACAGCTAGTAAATATACATACAAAAAAAAACTTTGCAGTACTACCTAGTCAGATATCTTTATGATAACAAAAGTCATGCAGGATTACACGAGTGGTATTGATTAAAAAAATTAACGCTGTGAATCAATAGACTGATTTTAAACAGAGAGTGAGTGGAGGGGGGCGATTACTCTATCTTGATTACATTGTGAACCCAACCTAAAAATCTATAAAAAAGTAGTTATTTTCCTACAAACAGTAAAATCAGGGCAAATTTAAGTCTCATTCAAGTCTACAGGTCTCGTATGTTATTCAAAAGCACATAATGTAATGTATGGGAAAAATAAAACCAATCATTTGATTTCTTATATTTACAATACATTAATGTATTTCACAATCCCTCAAATCCCGAAGATCCGCGGGACTGATTTTTTTATTCCGAGATAGCATTATCTATGTGCTTTATATGCTATGTATACAGTTTGATAACTGATAGTTTTTAGCCCAGGACTAGGCCAACTACTGGCATCACAAGTGTAGTCCTTGTCCTCTGGTCGAAAGCAAACCAGTTTAGGCCGGATGTCTGTCTGGAGCCTCCATCTAAACATATAGTCTGCTAGACACATTTTGAAGGCATTTTTGAAAGTTATTCAATAAGTCAAACATAATTTCTAAAGGCCTCCCCGCTTATCCTAGTTTGCATCTCATCCTGTTTTCCAACAGGTTGAAATTTCAGATTTAATTATCATTAAAAGTCATAATTATCAAAATTAATTGGTTAAAAATTGTAGGTAATTCCTTTTTCTCTCAGGGCAATGAGTCTTCGCCATTTTGTGGGTTCCTGATTTGCATACAACTACTATAGGCAATAGATATAGTAAGCATAATTAATGTTTTAATATTCTACATGCGTTTTGGCTAGAGCTGTATAATTTTCTCAAAAATTATCTTGCCAAGAGATCCGCCTTTCTATTGCTAGACCATCAAATATGTCAGCGATTGACCTCATCCTTACCCTCATTAAAAATGGAGGGGGCTGAGGTGACTGGTTATGGCCACATAACCATCATGGTGTGCTGCAAGTTGCAACATCGAGTATAATCATTTGTCAGTCTACTCGTCAAACATATCAAATGATTGGCAGACACAACAGGTGCTCAAATATTACTCAATTGAGTGCTAAAAGATTGAAGGCTTTTACTACAATCAAAATTAAACTTTAGATGTATAAAACGATAGTACACTTTTACAATGACCCTGTTAGATTACATCCAATCTACTACCCACCCAACATTGTCACAGATTAAATGCTTATAATTATAACACTCCAAAATGTATTACTTAAACTTACATAACCACTGATAAAGAGTTTCCTTGGGCTGGGTTTATTGTCACTCATTTTCACAACTGACAAGATAAAATAATCAAAACAATAATAAATGTAAATTCACACACTCCTTACTATATTTTTAATAATTGTATGGCAGCTCAAAAGGTGAATACAAATGTGGGTAAAGGTTTACTAAGACTATGCAGATCAGGAACCATTCATGTGGATGGCGAAGGAACTACCAAGAACTAACAGTACAAGAAGTGACTTGGATACCAACAAAAGAATGATGGGTGTTTTTGTATGTAACCTGGTACCCACCTACTAATAGAAACCAATAAAAATAAGCGCTATATGCCAATGTAAAGGTCTTAAGAACGACCATAGTTACTATGGCGGCTGTCCCACTAATAGTAACCAATTAAAACAAGTACTAAAAATCCCATAACGCCTTAAATACAGTTAACAGAGATTAGCCCCCATAGTAACTATTGTTCTACCTTTTCTTTGGTGTATCACTTATTGTTTTCCCTGGCCAAAAATGCCCATTGTCCTATGTTGCACTTGAAAAGCTTTAACATAAATGTCATTGAATACTACCTAGTTAAAGAATGCATAGAAAGGCTTGTAAATGATAATACTGTGACCATACTAAGACTTAAAGAGTTTTTAATAATACCATCAAAGTCTTTTATAAAAACTATTCTGTATTTGCTTTTATCTTTAAATTCGCTCTATATACTTTTCTGCCTGTATAAATTGTGAGACATTTTACCTAAGCAAATGTTTTAAAATACATTATGAACCACAATTCAGTTCAGATCCAAACTCAATGTTGGTCTAGCTAGACAAAGCAAAGATAAGAGGTAGTGAGAGAACGACAGAGGAGACAAAGCAAGTGATACAGGCTACCCAGTGGCTACCCATAGAACAGGGATAAGGAAGCAAGTGTTCTAGAACCAATAAAGTTGTTCTATAACAAGGTTGACATAATCAAGCTGGAACATAAGGTCTCTGTTCCTAATAGACTTGTTACAATGTCCTTTGGACATACTTTCAGACAGCAGAGTCATTATCGGGGAACAGAATCAGGCAGTGTCATTTTTGTACTTGTGACAAATATATGGTGCAGTAGACATGGAAATTCTTTTCAACAGGATATTAACTGTTTTCAATAACGAATTTTTTCCCCTTTTCTCAATAGGCAGCATGAAGTATATACGAGGAACACATTTGTATATCCCAACACATTACATTCCAAGACTCAAACTGTCAAACTCAAAAGTCATCAAGTTATGATATTCTAATGTCCTATGAAAATCAAAATGTGTCAAATCATTCAGAATGTTATACTTTCTAAGAACGTTTCATCTAAGTATTGAAGGAAACAAAGAAAGACTTTGCAAAATTAAGTCAAGCTTCGCTACAGTATTTTTGGGGTCACCAGCAACTGAACTAGTGTCCTACTATGTAGACTAAATGAACATTCGCAGCGGCATCAAACAATATTTCATTGGTTTACTGTAAAAAGCAACTCACAAATAACCATAGCAGTCAGTGGCTTTTCCCAAAAAACCTTAAGGTTCTAATTGCTACTGTGATTCCCGAGCAGTTAGTTGCTTCTTGCAGTAAGTCATTCTTTATTTACATAAAATGTGGTACATACAGATGTTACTATATATATAAGTTTCACACATTTTACTACCTAATTGTGTTATGCTGATGACTTCACCATCACCAAATAAAATGTCTCCAATTGGACTCTAATAACAATGGTACTCATTGCATCACAAACATATCATTTTACTACATTAGTTTTCAATCACAAAGTGAGACTGCTTAGTGCTCAAACATGTCTTCACCCTCAACTTCTACTCTTGAGTATTTTGTAGTGCATTTAATAAATAGAAATTAACATGGTTCAGTATCAAGCCATGACAGGTAAGAAGCCATAAGAAGCTGCAGGTTAGAAATGAAGGAAGCAATGGTGCTTCCAAGCACATGCAAAATATAATAAAAACTAATACTTATGATCCTTGGAATTAACTGTTGCTCGGCCTCCTTGACAACTAATTTATCACTGTCACTTTATCATTAACATCACAAAGCACACAGTAGTTTAGCTGTTGACCTCTGCCACTAACTCCTTTGTCCATGGGTCGGATGATACCAATCACCATGCAACCAAATCCTTTGTCCATTGTCATCAGTCGACCACTCCCGCATAGCAACACACTTTCACTATTACACAACACCACTGGGAGTCTCCTCATGACTGGGACAGCTGTCTGGCAGTTCACTGAGCCCCACATCACAGAACAAAGAACCACAACACAAAGGTTACCCCTTCTAGATCATCACAAATGCACTGAGCACGATTACACCACTGGAAGCACTAGATCGCGTCGCGTCTCAGATCCAGCTGGACCACTGGCGACAATGGGAGGGAGCAGGAGGTGCGCGTGCTCCGGGCAGCGACCTGGCGGGCGGCGCGGCGCGGGGCGCGGGCGGCGGCTCCCGGGTCCACCGGCGCGGGCCGCAGCTGCGGGCTGCGGGCGCGCCCGGGGCCGCTCCGGACGCTGCGGCCGCCGACACCGGCCCGCCTGACGACGAGAGGTCGCAGACAAAAAAATCGATAGGTCGTCAACCTCCGCCGGCGGTCGGTCGCAGCCGACCCGGGCCCGCCGCGCCGCCACCCGCCGCCCCTGGCAGCGGCCCGCCCGAGGGCCCGCCGACCTGCCGGGGCCTCGCTGAACGTCCAACAGACCCGAATTCGCCATTTTGAAACGGGAACAATGAGATATTTACTTTTGAACGTTAGGACAGCCGTCTGTCCCGTCAACGACGGTGAACGGCCGCCCCGCGAGCCCTAGGGCCTCTCGGGCGCTTAGCCGCTGTAAATGAATACGTACTCTGACTAGAAATTCCCTCGTCACCGCTGCCGATATCCGACATCTCAATCCACACCGAATTCTACAGGCGATCCGCCGATCTTTTAGGAACCTCTCTCGGACGACTTGCTTGTCTATGGTTTCGAAGCCATCAAAAATAGGTTCTTTATCGTGGCAGTCAATGTGACAGAGAGTATAGATTATTTCTTCTACTTTATAAACTTCTTTTGTTTGAACTTTATCGATTGTTAGCAATTTCACTGAATTTACGTTTGGTTTCGCATTACTTTATATATGAATCTAAGTCTTTCTGTAAAGAAAAACAAACAAAACCTATTTTTATAACGATCTCCCGATAAATAACCTTGTTAATTTTGCTCTTGAATTGCGTTTACATTCTATGGTTGTGACATCCTTTGTCAGCAATGGTACCATATGAACAATCTCACTCTCTTTTCACACCCGCCGATCTCGATCCAAAATCTATCTCATGTAGATATGTACTAGACATACGAACTTAATCGTAATTAAAGTGAGTCTGTACTTATAGTAAATGTGTATTTTGAAATGATAATTGGATGTGGAGATAAATGTCTTTGTCGTGTGGCTATGTAGCTATGTACATAAATACTCATAAAATTTAAGATTAATACGATTTTTTTAACAAAGGAACCATAGTGGAACCATAGAATATTTTGTTTTTTAAAGACCAAGCAAATTTTGACAATGTTGCCAAGAGAAGTGTATTTAAGTCTATTTTACTGTATTTGTTATTGTAGTAATATCCGGCACGATATTATCACCAGCAGCGCTCCTAGACGAAAATCGTCCTTTTCCTGTACTAATTTGAAATGAAATGAATAATAATAGCTTAATATTTTTTCCGCTAGGGGCGCGCGCGCGTTATCGTTATGTCGACAATTTGTGTAACACCTACTCTTTAATCTCGGTAGCAGTTCCGCTTTCAAGATGCAATGCAACAAAGCACGTTTTTACAGGAAACATAATGATTTAGAGGAAAACCAAAACGGTAACTCATTGACAGAACAGGATTCTGTGAACAGGCAGAACCCACACATTGTGTAAATGTACACTCTGGCGATTTTATGTAACTATGATTTCATCTATCATGGGCTGCCATCTTGCCGGATCTGGCTAATCAGTGTCATGCACGTGCGAATTAAAGAAGTTTAGCTGTGTCCATCATCAGTCGAAATACGTCCACTGCTGAACACAAGCCTTCCCAATAGAATGCCACTATTGGTTAGATGTCCATTGGGGGATTTGCCATAATCACCATGCTTGGAAGGCGGATTGGTGATCGCAGTAATGATCTTAATATACACACACATGAGAACGCTGCTGCCCGTCCCTGGTGCAATCCCTAAAGTGAGTTATAAAGTTAATTCGGGGTAAATGAAATAATAATAAAAAAGTATGTAAGATAAAATAGATTTGTTTGTTACAATAGGTACAACACACTTTATTGCACAAACAAATACAGTTATAATTTAAAAGTTAAAATAGTACACTTTAGGTGTTATCGCTTTAAGCGATTTGTTTCAGATAATCTTTTGTTATAAAATATTAGGCCAGATTAAAAGGTAATTTGCGTTGATTAGGAAATTTAAATGATAAATGGGCACTTATAAACATAAATTTTATGTATTATTAACTTTAACATAAACAAATATAATAAACAATGTTACTTTTGTAAGTAAACTCTACACGAAGTCACCCTAACAGAGAGCGACATTCACGTACACTGAGTTTCGGCTGATTTTTGGCTCGGCCGAAGTTTCGGCTGATTTTTGGCCGAAATCGAAACTATGGCCGAACCTCGATTTTTTGGCCGAAACTGGCCAACACCGAATCTTTGGTCGGACACTGGTTAAATGTAAACTTCGATTTTCTGGAAATGGGTATATTTAATTATTATTAAGTAAGTAATTATTTATTTACATAAAATGTGGTACATACAGTTGTTAATATTATATATATATATATAGGTATATAGCTTCAATGGTTTGAATCGATTTACAGAAACGAGTATCAATATTGAGTAATCAATTAGGTAATTTAATATTATGAACGGTGTGCTGACTACATTTTTGTGTTGGCAACTTTTTGACAGCCGACCAATCGGATGGTTCGACTTTAACTTTTGCGATTAGCTAACGGTTGGCTAACGGAATATAGGTCAAACCAATAGTGACTTACTAAAGTTATGGAATATAGCATCAAACCAAGAAGTTTAGATACTCTTCGTGCATCAAACTATATTTTCTAAGGCAAAGGCACCTAAGCATACCTACTCTTCATTGCATATTTTTGGTAAAAGGCTTATTTATTTTTATTTATACTTTATTGTACACAAATATAAAAGTCACACAACTAATATAAACACAAGATGTACAAAGGCGCACTTAACTCTGTAAGTGTTTTCTTCCAGTATACCTTTGGGTGAAAGAGAAAAGCAAAGCAGATAGGCTTACCTACTATTAAGTATTGATATAAACCATGAACCAAGATGTAATGTTTTCCCTTTAGTGTTTGCAGTTAGTAGATGCACTTATATTGTGAAAAACCCATTGGTAGGTACATGTCGTTACCGGGATTCGAACTCGTGACTGATATCTTTACGCACCTTACGTTTTTGCCAGAAAGTATGTGGAACGCTGTTGCGTGTTGTACAATTTATTAATGGTAACAGTAACGCGCGTGAAATTGCGCTTTGCGATGCCAGAGTAAGGCTTGTTCTTGTATGGGAACTTTCAATCCCCTGTAACTTTCAAACGGAGGGCCCGACCAAATCCATTTTTTGCGACTAGGTTCGACTAATTCACCTGACCAATCGACTAAATCAGTAGCTCCCTATATACTGTGGTTACGAAGTGGCCATGTCGTAATATAGCCTTATTCTGGCATCATCATGTCAGCTCATAGACTTCTATTGCTGGACATAGGCTTTCTCCAACGAAGGTAGCCGAAAGGATAAGCAAGCTGAAGTGGCGGTGGGCGAGCCACATCTGCAGAACCGACAGACGAGACGTGTTCTGGAGTGGAGACCGCGGATTATTGACACGCGCAGGGTGTGACGACTCGCTGCCAGGTGGACCGAAGACCTGATAGCGTTGGCTTACTAATTCTTTGACGTAGGTTACGTCGCCGAACTTTCGGTGTGGTAAGACTAACGTGATGTGGTAGCCGGTTGGTTGGGCACTCGCCTCACGTTCATGAGGTCCTGGTACAAACCCCGCCCGTACCAATGAGTTTTACGAAATTTAAGTACGGTTTATTTATAATACCACAGGCTTTTCGGTGAAGGAAAACATCGTGAGGAAACCTGCATATGCCGAAGAAGAAATTCTGAGGCCTATGTGAAGTCCACCAAATCGGCTCGGGGCACCGTTGGTGGTCAGCGTTGTTTGACACAAAAGATCCTGAAGAGTCGGAGTGTCGCCAGGTCTTCCTGGCCCCCTAAGAAGATAAGAAACGATATGTGGCGCTACACTCACAGGACATAAGGGGCTATAAGGTAGTGTGAACGTACGAGATGCCGCGCGGGCTATCATCGGCGACACTTATATGGATGATTATATTGGAAGCGTTGATACCGTTGAGGAGGCAGCGATCCTCGCAAAAGATGTGGTATACGTCCATGAACGCGCAAAATTCGAGATTCGCAGCTGGGTTTCGAACAAGCCTTCAGCCTTAGACTAATGCCTGTGCCACAGGTTGCAATGAATTGCTATGTTGTGGGTCGAATAAAACAACAATGAATATTACAAATGACTATAATTTTGTCACAATTTTTTTCCATACAATGTTAATAACTTTTTACCTTACTTCTATTTATAATACATTACTTATCCATTATTAAGTTGTATTTTATTATTATTTAAAATTCATCCTGTTTAATTTCTAATTACATTCCACAGAGTCAGTTTCAGGTGAGACACTAAATATTTTTATGTAAACAATAAAACTCACAGGACCCATCATCATACAAAGTTTAAAGAAATTCCGAAAAACCTCGAGTACTTCATTATGATACACTAAAATGTAATTCGATTAGATCTTACGATACTAAAAATATTTCTTGCTTAGTTCACTACGAGAAGTATCGTTAAAAACTGTACAAACATTATCAACTTTAGAGTTACGTTATGTGAACGGAACGGAGCGGAGCGGACGGGCCGCGCGGGCCGCCGGCCGCCGCCGTCGGCCGTCCGCCCGAGCCGCGTCCTGCTGGCCGACCCAGTAAGCATTTAGTATAATAATATCAATAAAAGTAAAAAGGCATTTTGTCCTTTCTGACGAGTGATGGGACATATCATCAGAATATGTCACATTTCCGGTTAGAGAGTACAAAATGACTTTGCAGTTCGACGAATATTATCCGAAATGCTTAAAGGGCCGGCCACCCGCTCCCTGCGGCAACAGGTGTCGAGTCAATCAATACATTATTGTAGAGATAAAGATAAATTGTACTTTATATTATAACGCGAATTGTCGACGCGCGGCGCGGCGCAGGCGCACGCTCCCACCAATTGCTACTTGCATTGCAAGTAACGTGTAGGAGCTCGTAGAGCATGTGTGTGTATGTTTGTGTGTGTGTGTGTGTGAGAGAGAGAGAGGGAGTATGCGCCGGCGCAGCGCCGCGGCCACCAACATAGAAACAAGCACCGTGGTACAAATGCGAGTCGATTGAGTAATGCACGGCGCACGGCAGCACCTCGTAATGATGACAATATCATCAAAATTACTATCTGCTTGCGCTAGGTATAGCTACTTCGTTCGATGCGTGTTGTACAGCTCGCCAGCGGAGGTGAGGAACAACTACATAACTGTATAACAAGCGAATATAATAGTAAATTATAATAATTAAGTATCAATATAATTGAGCTAGAATCGAACTCCGTCCCTCGCCACAGCGGAGCGAAGCCGGCCCCGACCACCAGAGCTGGAGGTAACTCCAAAACTCAGTTATCATCACCCATTCCATTCCAAGTTTGTACGGGTGAAAACCAATTCCTTTCGATTATATCATATAAGTTATATAATACTCGTATATGATCTATAAAAATTGGTTTTCATCCGCACAAACCACCCAGTGGATGGAATGAAATAGGTCATAACTGCGTTTTAACCCGGGTGGCTACCTATCTCTACCGACCACTGTGCGACTCCTATCCTACTACACTAGACTGAAGGAAACAGTGTATTTTTATTGCTTTTTGAAGATTAATTTGTAAAGGTTATTGCTTTCGCTCCTGCATAGGTTTGTTTTGGCACGAAAATACTAATAAACGTTGTTACATGCTCTCCACGCGCCCCGACCTAACGATCTTACCTGCCAGGAACACCTGGCGACACTTCGACCCTTCAGGATCTTTTGTGACAAACCCCTGACCACCAACGGTGCCCCGAGCCGATCTGCTGGACTTCACATACGCCTTAGAATTTCTTCTTTGGCATATGCAGGTTTACGATGTTTTCGTTCATCGAAAAGCCTTAAATAAACCGTACTTCAGTTACGAAAAACTCATCAGTACGGGCGGAGTTTGAACCCCCACGACCTCACGAACGTGCAAAACTAACTAGGCTCCAACGACTCTGACCGAACGATAATAAACTCACGTTCCTTGGCTTGTTCTGTTGAAACTATCAGCTGTCAAATGCTTTTAGTAAGGGGAAATGATCGACAAGGAATATATTGCAAATGGAAGCGGAGCGAGGTCGGGGCCCGCACGGGGTACGCGTAGCCACATGTCAACAACTACAGAGCAGACGACGCACGCAAGCAGACGGAGTGGAGCAACAAGTCAAGCGACAATAATTCACAACCAGGCGAGAGCCGCGACCGCATCCCACGGCATGAAGCTAGCAACACACCGCTTGTGAGATAAAACTTAGTATTTATTTTAAACAACGCAGATCTGAACATAATACTTAAAGAACCGGAGTTCTACGAATTTACCCGAACTTAGAATGTACTTACGTATTTCATTAGAACATCTTGATAGTTATTTGAGATGGAAACTAACCGTTTAACAATTGTACTAGATTTGTATATAAGAGATAGATTTTTAAATTTCATAATATTGCCACGATTTATAACTGAATTTTACAAAAATAAAAATGCTGTACAAATATATGAGCGACTCATTCGTCGGCTCTAGCGAGAGTCGCAGGCGTGTACACAAACTAACACTAACTCGTTGATAGAGACTTAAACTACACTACAGTTGACCATTCGACATCTCACTCGCCTCTATGTTCACTCGGATGGCGCACAGGCGAGGCGACATGCAATATCCGGACATTGCACTCAGTTGCACAAAACAATATCCACTACTTATTCGAGAGGAAACTTTAATGAAACATATAACTAACTATCACAAGCTATTCGAGACGGACGCAACACTAAATAATAACTTGTTAGACACATGTGCATGCACAGTGTTACTTGAGTAAGACCGTGGGACCCAGCGTGTCATTCAACAGTGGTCATTTAGTATCACAAGCTATTCGAGACGGAAACAACACTAAATAATGTGTCACACTTGTGCATGCACAGTGCTACTTCAGTGAGACCGTGGGACCCAGCGTGTCATTCAACAGTGGTCATTTAGTATCACAAGCTATTCGAGACGGAAACAACACTAAATAAAGTGTCACACTTGTGCATGCACAATGTTACTTCAGTGAGACCGTGGGACCCAGCGTGTCATTCAACAGTGGTCATTTAATATCACAAGCTATTCGAGATGGAAGCAACACTAAATAATGTGTCACACTTGTGCATGCACAATGTTACTTCAGTGAGACCGTGGGACCCAGCGTGTCATTCAACAGTGGTCATTTAGTATCACAAGCTATTCGAGATGGAAGCAACACTAAATAATGTGTCACACTTGCGCATGCACAATGTTAGTTCAGAGAGACAATGGGACCCAGCGTGTCATTCAACTGTCACACTTGTGCTTAATTCAGTAAGACCGTGGGACCCAGCGTGTCATTCAAAAGTGGTTATTTAGTTTTACAAGCTATTCGAGACGGACGCAACACTAAATAATAACTTGTGAGACTCTTGTGCATGCACAGTGTTACTTCAGTGAGACCGTGGGACCCAGCGAGTCATTCAACAGTGGTCATTTAGTATCACAAGCTATTCGAGACGGAAGCAACACTAAATAATATCTTGTCAAACACTTGTGCATGCACAATGTTACTTCAGTGAGACCGTGGGACCCAGCGTGTCATTCAACAGTGGTCATTTAGTATCACAAGCTATTCGAGATGGAAGCAACACTAAATAATGTGTCACACTTGTGCATGCACAATGTTACTTCAGTGAGACCGTGGGACCCAGCGTGTCATTCAACAGTGGTCATTTAGTATCACAAGCTATTCGAGATGGAAGCAACACTAAATAATGTGTCACACTTGTGCATGCACAATGTTAGTTCAGAGAGACAATGGGACCCAGCGTGTCATTCAACTGTCACACTTGTGCTTAATTCAGTAAGACCGTGAGACCCAGCGTGTCATTCAAAAGTGGTTATTTAGTTTTACAAGCTATTCGAGACGGACGCAACACTAAATAATAACTTGTGAGACTCTAGTGCATGCACAGTGTTACTTCAGTGAGACCGTGGGACCCAGCGAGTCATTCAACAGTGGTCATTTAGTATCACAAGCTATTCGAGACGGAAGCAACACTAAATAATATCTTGTCAAACACTTGTGCATGCACAATGTTACTTCAGTGAGACCGTGGGACCCAGAGTGTCATTTTGCAGCTATTATTTAGTATCATGAAAAGACGAACGGTAGGAGGTAGTAGGGGGGGTGACCTGCCATACGGTATCACTGACAGGTCGGTGCGTGGGTCGCTAGTGAGACTGGGACGCAGTGATTCTCCCTCTAATACCTCCCACTACATAGAAAACAGTGGCTCGAGCTCTGAAAGGCCACCCGTACTGGCTGGTACATTAGTTTGTGTACTTTTAGCAATATTAAAACAATGCAATATAGAATTTTTCAAGAATCAGACAGATGATCTACAGATTGGACTAGCCGGGTCGTTGATACTGAGTCGGTATTAGGGAAGCCTTTCAGAGGTGGAGCGTTTGTAGGTAGTTCTAGAATGGAACTACGACAGTGTCAGCGCGAGTAGGCCTTTGCTTCGATCAACATTAGGTCCGGGGCAGCGGTCGCTGGCTGCCAACACTACGTCTCACTCGCCATTTCGTATAAAAACAGGATCACAGTTCCAAATGGTGAATCGTTTGTGCAAAAAATCTATTTTGACCTAATAGACTTCATCGATTAATAAAGAGTAAGTTATTTATATAAGAAAACAAATCTGTCATGCGCGAGCGATCACTGCTGCGGACCGATAGTTATTATGTATAAAAAGAAATTGATACAACATACACGTTATATTATGTAGAAAAGCAAAAATATAGATATTGTTGTAGAAATAAAATATCAAAAAGCGTAATAAAGCACTCAGTATATACAAAGGTGCAGTGAGGCTCCCCCCAACCCCCTCTCACCGCTCCCATTCAACAATAAAGGATTGAACATAATATTAGATCAAACAGAATTCTTCAGTACAATCATTTCTATTCGCAACTGGTACAAAATACATATTTTCAGTTCCAAATAACTTTTGGTGTGTATAAAATGGTAAAGGCCTCCTTTTTCTTCTCCTATAGATATGGTAACTATGAAACAACTGTTTGTCTCTTTCCGACATACCTATGTGCCAGAAATGGAGATATACAGTAGCACGGCAAAGAGAAAATGTTGAGTATGAAGCGGGTAGAGGGGGTCGTCGGGGGCCACAACTAGTGTTAATGTCAGTAAACAATATCCGCACAGTAACACTAAAACACAAGCAAAATATAATTATAAAATAATAATTCTTAACCAATCTTAAATACCCTGTTGATTTCATTTTATTAACTCGTCGTTTACCTCGCGAGTGACGGAACATAAATACGGGCGCGCCCGAACAGCGTCGCGACGCCATCTTGCCAAACGGGGGCTCGGAAACCGGTTGAAATTCTCAACGGTTTTGTTCAATTAACCGGTTAATTAAAAGATTAATCTCATATTTATCGTCGACCGATAAATGCTGGCCCAACAAGTTACATGAGTCAGACAGAGACAGAACACGAGTCGTGATTCATCTCTTTCTAGCATGTTACCCATTTAAAGTTGAACAATTCCTTCAATTACATGGGCAATCAATGAATTTCAAAACCGGTTCCGAGCCCTGGTCTGGCCGAAGTACTTAATATAAAAAAAGGGTGTATATTGGACAACTGATTGATTGTTTAATAAATTACAATACTGTAAATAAGTAGTCAAGTATTTTCATAACATACGATTTCATAGACCTTCACACAAAAAAATGAGATATTTCTTCTGAATATTTCGACTTCATTATGAATCAATGAGAATAGCTTATTATTGACGTTTGAAAACGATTCTGGATTTTCATTGGTTAAAATTAACAGATGAAAATTAATAACGGTTTTCAAATGTTGAAAAGTAAGCAGGTATCATAAAGGGACACTTTAAGGCGGTGATTGCAGCATGGCATCGCGTCGCTGCCTGGCCCCGGCCCCCAGCCTACCCCCCGGTGCGCCCCTAAGCCCCCCCTACCCCCCTTGCTATTCATAAATTCTTTCATTATTGTAACCTACATTAACGTATATGTCTTTATTACGTATGTTATTTCGTTTTCACCTTACATTTATAACGTTTGTGCAAACAAAAAAGATTTTTAAATAGAGATTTTGTACAAGATCGTTTCTTCTGAAACCGCTATAAGAGTCGACACGGCACCATTGTAAATAAACATCAACAACGTACTAAAGACGTACAGTACTGGCGACGCAAAGATTCTCACCAGCGCCCCTGACGGTCGAAAATGGAAACTTTCTCAAGAACGTCATACTTGTTAGCTTCAAAGTTTTGCCGCTAGAGGCGCGCGGGTAACTTTTGCGTCGCCAACAAATAGTGGAGACCGCGCTCGCTATAAAATGGAAAATATTAACAGAGCAGTGGAACGAGCACCACTTTCGATTATGCATCAAATTAAACTATATGAGGTGCGGCTCAAATGACAATACGACCAAGTTTATTTGAAAAAAAAACGCGCACTTAAAATATGCCGGCAGTAAAATTATTTCTGTCCCTGTCAAACAATAGTAAGTAGATGGAGAAGAAACCAATCTAGTGCTGGCAACTTTTAAATGTGTGGTTCAGAATCGGCCAAAAAATATCAGTCTAAATTTTTCACGTTTTTTTTTTTGGGATTCGTTTCGTGTCGTCCAGCAGTGGGGCTTAGGATAAGCTGTAAATGTCTTTACACCAGGCTCGAGGCCTAATACATTTTTAATATATACACAAATTTAATCCCAAACTATGATTGAAATATGGGAATTAAACAAAATTAGAAAATAGACGATTATTTGGATGACAAAGATAAAAATGTACTAATGTTGTTTCAGCTTCGCACAATCTTTATATTATTGTAGACAAACTTGATGTTAAAACATGTGCCTTGGTAGATAACAAAATTGACGTGTTTTCCAAGTTATGTGTGAGGCATAGGAACTTTTTTTTACCGAGGCCGATTAGCCGTATTGTCACTGGAGCCCCGCCCGTCCCCCGGACAGGCCGGGCGACACGTCGCGTTTGTAATGTAAGTAAATAACGTACGAGCTAATTGTAAAATTATGCTATTCACTAGCGATCCGAAGCTATGTAACTGATCGGGTAACATTTAGTCAAATGCACTGTGTACATGGCAACGCGGTAAACACGACATCGGGCCCAGAAAGGTGCGCTTTGCGTTCGTTTCGTCTCTTTCTACGGACGAGGGGACAGTATAACACGGGACGACAGTCTTTAGCGTTCTTTTTGAAAAGAATCGAAGGCGGGGAGCACTTTTCTGGGGCCCGCGCGGTCGGCGAGAACTTTTTAAAAAACATAATAATTTATAAACGTCATCGCGTTCGATTGAGCTACTGTCGACTCCGGGACTCGGTCTCATTTGTGCGACGAACAGTCGCCGACCGCGCCAACAAGACGGCCGCCCCGTGGCGACCACGAAAATACATAAAGTTAATGTATAAAAATGCTAAAATTGAATTATAAATAGCGTCACAAAATCCATGTTAACTTAACACTAGAAAAAAAAGTATACATTCATTTCATAGGCCGGTTGTTGTGACTTAGATAAACATTACTGTCGGGGCGGCGGCGGCGGGCGCGGGGCGCGGGCGGCGCGGGCTAATCGTTACATTTCAATTTGACTAGCCGACACGAATTAGTAAGTGACTAGAACACGAAACACTTCATTGGCAAGACTTTTGAATGTGGCACAAACCTCCAAAAATAATTAAATATCGAAAATAGGACCCGAAGGCTCTGCCTAAACTAGTCGCACTCCCCCGGGACATTAAGTACATCTCCCCGCCCCCTCCCCCGCGCCCGCACCCCGCCGCCGCCGCCCCTTGTGATGGACCGAAACATAATACATACAATATTTACAAATAAACCCTAAAAAATAAGCTCATGAAAAGGATTAAGTTACATTACTAACGATTGCTTTACAAAATGTTTTCACGACTGCAGGCCCGCGCGCGCCGCCGCGGCGTCGCAGCGTACTACGCGTCGCACTCTCATCGTACCACGCGTGGCACCGCGCCCCGCGGCGGCGCGCGAGCGACTCAGTGTAAAACCGCCATGCGAGTCGGCGCCTCAGTCCAATTTCGCTACTTATACTACGAAAAACATGGAGACCTCGTTACGTGTACTTGTAAACAAACTTAAGTAGATCACACGTATGTACTCACCGGAAAGGAACATACAGACACGAGCGGTACCGCGGAGATTCAGAGACCGAGCACTCGCGCGCACACTTGCGGTCCGTCCGCGGCGCGGGCGCGGGCGCGCGGGCGCGGGCGCGGCCGGGTGACGTCACAACTATAACTTAAACCTATCACTGGGACTCCAATAGAGGCGTCGGAACTTATTCAGTGCACCGTCCAGCGTCCGTGTGTGCGGTCGCCTCACTCGCCTCACTCGCCTCACTCGCCTCACACGCCTCACTCGCCCACTAACAGAACCCGCCGAAGCCGACGGAGGGCACGGAGGGCACGCCGCCCGCGTGCTCGCCGTTCTTGTGCAGGTCGATCAGCGGCGGCGCCGACAGGTAGTGCGTCTGGGGGCAGAACGGCAGAACGCTACTGCTGTAGGGTGTTATATGTACTGCACCATTGGATGGTCAGTGAGCGAGCCAGATCTATATAGAAAAAATATCTCTCCGGCTCCCTATAGAACGTGGAATCCTAGTTTGGGAGCCCAGCTCGAGCTTGTAATAATATATCTACCATCTACATAGGTATATCGGCGGACCTGCTGAGAATTTCCTTCCCATGTGCAATTGATTTAAGTCTTAAATTTAATCGTTAAATAAATATTTAATCGTATTTTGTAAATGTTTGATAAAAATGATCTATATCTATAGCAAAAAAGCATGAATGCTGGAGCCCAAACGGATGTACAAATTTTATTACTGAAAATTCCGAATCAGGAAATATCTACGTGGAAACTCGACGTAGTATTTGTTCGATACAGAATCTTTAGTACCAAAAAAGTTGAAGCGTTTATGTTTGTTATGAAATGCGTGTTGTGTGTCACCTGCTGCGCGTGCGCCGGCGGCGGGCCCGCGTAGCCGTTGTAGTAGGGCGCGTTGTAGGGGCTGGGCGCGTAGCCGGCCGGCACGCCCACGCCCACGCCGGCCGCCACGCCGTAGCCGTACTGCCACTCCGACAGGTAGCCCGGCGTGGGCCGCATCAGCTGCGCGCCCACGCCGCCCATGCCTCCCATGCCGCCCATGCCGCCCACCGACCCCACGGACCCCACCGACCCCACCCACCCGCCGCCGTAGCCGACGAACGGCGCGCCGTACCTGCACAGTACGATACAACATTTATTTATTATCTCAAACACAAAGATTTAGTACAATTACAATGTATAAAATTAAAATGAGTACAATTTATCTTTTGTGAGAGACTGGGGCCTAAAAATAGCATGAACCTGTGAGATCAGGTCACCAGGCTCCCACCCCATTGAATTTGGGCGCATCACCTTGTCATACCAAGCAATAAGCAAATGTTCGTATGATGAATATGAATGTTTGTACCCAAGTCTTGGATGTTTATATATTTAAGTATGTCTATCCGTTATCCAGTAACCTCTGCCTAGCAAAGCCTCTGCCTAGTTTGGGACTGGATAATTGATGTTAATTCTGATATATTTATTATTATTAAATTATGGGGAAGTTCTGTTCAAAACGTGTTTATTAAACTTTTTTCAGGCATATGGCAAACTAGCTGATGCCCGCGACTTCGTCTGCGCAGAATTAGTATTTCGAGTAGCTTATATTAGCGTGGCGTAGAAAAGAACTAACATTATGACATAAAATTTATAATTTTATGGCGCACGCCAGAATAGCTCGCAGATGGTAGATTTTTTCCTACTTACTTGATATTTTGGACAATTCACACAATATCTTTATAAATGGTAGCCTATGTGTTATTCTGATGTATAAGCTATATTATTGTAAAGTTTCATTAAAATCCATTCAGTAGTTTTTACGTGAAAGAGTAACAAACATCCATCCATACATACTTTCTCGTTTATAATGTTAGTAGGATAGGATAGGATTGTTTACATAATATTGAGTGAAAATTTTACACAATGCCTTATTAAAAACTTTCAGTAATTTAAATATTATATAGAACAAAAAATAGTGGAATAAACACGTTTTGCAAAATAACCTCTTCATATACACAGTGAAAAAGTAGGGGGTAGGTGGAGGAAATAGTACCTTGTTGGAGAAGAGGGAAGGGAACTCGGACCCTTGGCTATGTATAGTGTTTTCACGACTACTGCGAGGAAAATACGTTTTCAGAGAAATTGGCATCTTGTCTTATTTTTCCACAAAGTCAAAATCATTTATTGTATACGAGTACACTTGGTACATTTATACACAACGATCTCTATGTATCTCTATGTACTACTAGATGGAGCGATCCAAACAATCGCCCTGTTCCACGCAAGTAGCCACAACTCTTTCACATTCACAATGAAACTTGTGCAGTTACTACGCAGAACATTTTTATTACTAAATATTGACGCTACGGTTAAATAATGTCAATATTTAGTAAATAATTAAACGTTCTGAGTAGTAACTGCACAAGTTTCAAAGTGAATGTGAAAGAGTTGTGGCTACTTGCGTGGAACAGAGCGATTGTTTGGAACGCTCCTTCTGGTAGTACATAGAGATCGTTGTTTATACACGTCATTATTTTATCGACTACTTAAAACTTTCGTGACATTTTAAATACTACTCACGGGCGGCAAGTAACAAGTAAATCACGGAATTTACCGTTTTGTGTATTTCGGTTATACTTAGAATGTCCATCCATATCACTATCACTTGATAATATTTGCTGTCATTTAAACAGCATTCTGAACAAGCAAAATGTAACAGTAACGTTTTTCCCGCTTTTTTTTTGCCTTATATATTTTTTTGTGGCTTCCCACGTCAGTGGATTTAGCCAATGTCAAAGTTAGGGAAACGGGAGTTGAAAATGGAGAGAAATTTGGTTGGATACGGATCAAGAAAAGTAGGTTTTAATTATTAAATAAAATGATAAGAAAATATATATTAGGTATAACAGAGCAGGTAAGAAGGAATAGCGTCAAAATTTTTATGTTATTTCTGTTAAAGAAATTTTTATTATTATGTTATGTTAATATTTCTTTTTCTTATTGGCCAGCACTAGTCATTATGTTTATAGAAAAATAATTTTTTTTATTAGATTAACAGGCATACATACATGTTGGTTATGAAAGATCTTAATATTTATTTTAAGAACAATACGGCACTATATACTAATTTGAAATTTGTAATATGTAACATTTGCACGCTATTATATGGATGGCTAAATAGGCATGATCTACCGGTTGCTAGTTATAAGATCTGACATTTGTACCCTATTTAAACAAATAAATATTCTATTCTATTCTATAAAAGACGTAATACAATTTTATAGACAAATACGTCGCTGTGATTGGTCAATAACATTGTTGGATGGTTTCAAATCAGAAGACAAGAACGTATGACATCATCATCATTTGTGACCAAAATAAAATTAATTTATATTGAAACAAAACTGTATTTGATCATTTTCATAATGAGGAAAAGGGGGTTTATATAAATAGATCAACTGACAGGCTGAAATGCACATTATCATTTTCAAAATTCGATAAATTATAATAACATTCAATAACAATGTGAGGTTTATTCGATCTCCGAGAACTTAGATGTAGAGTTTTAACAGTTCTACGCGCAATCGCATCTGTTTGCTCGTGACGTAGAGGGGGGAAGGGAGGGGAACGTGGTGTGTGTGTGTGTGTGTGTGTGTGTGTGTGTGGCCAGACGTACCCGTTGTTCCCGTAGGGCGCGCCGGTGTAGGCGGAGTACGGGGGGTACAGCGCGGGCGCGTACTCGGGCAGCGCGGGCGGCGGCGCCGGCTGCGGGGGCTGCTCCCCGCCGCCCGCGCCGCCGCCGGCCCCCGCCCCGCCGCCCGCCGCGCCCGCGCCCCCGGGGCCCTCCGCGATCGACGGAATCTGGTCCACGAGGGACTCCAGCCCCGACAGCGACTTGGACGCCACGTCCTGGGACTTGGACTTGACGGGCGCGCCGTACTCCGCCGGGGAGCCTGCAATATTAACAACATCCTCCGTGACTACATTTTATGTTATTATCATCATCACCACCATGTCAGCCCTCGGACGTCCACTGCGGGACCTTCCCCCATGAACGCCACCACAGCCGGTCCACATAACACCCCGCATCCAGCCGCTTCCGCTTCCATGTCTCCACGCCTCTCGGTACGGGTAACAAAGCGCCCCGGAGGATTTGTATGGAATGTGTTTCAATTTGGCTGAAATCTGAATATGCCACAGACATGGGCATAATAATCAGAAGTGGCTAGTTTCAGAGTTATGTCAAATTCAATGTTTGTTTGTTCAATATTTTAATTAGTACTATTATTATAGACTCGACATCCCAACAGCGCGTAAACGTCCACTGCTGGACATAAGCCTCACCTATAAGGAGATATTTGCCATATTCACCACGCTGGGCATGTGGACTGAAGATAGCAGTAGTACTGCTCAATTCACACTCAGGAATCATTACTGATGGTCAATATAAATTTGTTCTTCAAAAATTAAGAAGGGTTCATACGGTTTTTGGTGAAGGAAAACACTGCATGGAAACCTGCATATGCCAATCTTATCTTGTCATAGGTAACAAGTGTCACCTATGACAAGATAAGTCAGTCTCTGTTTCTATCATGATCCCAGACCCCAGAGTCCGCTGCGCAAAAGCCATTAAGCAGCTAATGGTTTCCTATCCTGCCTGTAAACCTCGGTTTCAAGATACGTTATACCCAGTACACTCATCATCATCAGCCTGTAAGAGCATACTGCTGGACATAGATCTCTCCCAAGGCCCGCCACTGAACCCGATCTTCGGTTATTCTCATCCCGTCTCACCCAGGACACTCATCTACTTGTGCATTGCATTCACAAACCAAGTGCTTCACCATGCCGCTGTCCTCTCCAC
Source organism: Esperia sulphurella (assembly GCA_947086405.1). Lineage (NCBI taxonomy): Eukaryota > Metazoa > Arthropoda > Insecta > Lepidoptera > Oecophoridae > Esperia > Esperia sulphurella. Next base: position 220,156 of record OX352281.1, on the reverse strand, counting down.
AGGATCTACAGCTATAGGCCCATCTTATGCAGGTCTCACACAGAAGCAGGTAGTCGATAAGCGATCCTACGATAACACGGTTCTCTTAGGCCAGCGTGGTGGAATATGGCCTGTGGTCCAACAGTGGAGACATATTAACGAGTCGTTGGTCAAGACATCCCGAGCAGTGAAAGCACACACTGACTGTAACATATAGATCGTACAATTCACGACGGCACACGTCAATGCTTTCTCTCAAATCGCTTACATGTCACTGTATACGCTACATTATTACTGTGTTAGTTCTATCGTTACGCACCATGACACCCCTCGCGTCAAGTACCTTGGCGTGCCGTCGTGAATTGTACGACGTATAGCCGACATGTGCAGTTACCTGGCTGGTGGTGTAAGTGCGGCGTGTGCGGGGGCTCCGGCGGCCGGAAGCCCGCGCCCTCGCCCCCGCCCCCGCCGCCCTCCGGCGTCGATCTACAAACAGACGCACTATAGTTAGACCATCCGACACTTAAATAAATAAATATGTCAGACATTCACATCAATTATCCAGTCCCAAACTAGGCAGAGCCTGTTCTATATTACATCAAATAAATACTGTATTTACATCAAATATACTGACGGCGCATGCGCAGATTGCATTTGGAGTGCAAATCAGTATTATTTGATATGGGGTAGGTTCACTTAGATGCTAATCCTCCTACTAAAATTATAAATGCGAAAGTTTGGATATTTGGATGTTTGTTACTCAATCACGCTTCAACCACGGGACGGATCGAGACGAAACTTGGCACACATATAGGTTAGATCCTGGAATATGACATAGGATAGTTATTATCCCGAAAAAACATGCCATTCCTACGGGAAATACATAATAATTTGTGATGTTAAGTTGTCCACGCGGACGAAGTCGCGGGCAAGTTTAAATGTATGCTACAAAAAATTAGGATATGTCAAAAGTGTGTGTGTGTGTGTGTGTGTGTGTGTGTGTGTGTGTATGTGTGTAAGAAAGTAATTGCTCCGAGTTGCGTTCTGCCGCGCCGCGTGCTGTACCGCACTGTACTGCATTGTACTGCACTGTACTGCACTGTACTGTACTGCACTGCACTATACCGCACTGTACTGACCTGCTGAAGCTGTTCCCGTACATGGCGGGGTGCTGGTGCAGCTCCAGGCGGTCCATGCGCGGGCTGTGCCCCCCGGGGACGCCTGCAAGCAACGACACGGGAAATGTTAACAAAACAACCGTCTATACATACTCACACCTACCCACTCCCTGGTAGGCCATATATACATTGTTCCTGCTTGTCGGTCGCTCTCTCGTTGTAAAATCAATTAAGTCGACAACCCCGGCCCGGGCCCCGGTCTTTTGGTGTTTCTACGGCACCACCAAGTAAATATATTGCAAACGCTTACCTCGATAACTGATTTGATTTTGCATGATGGATTATATTGTGTAAAAAATTCTTGCCAACAATAAATAGTACTTGCATAAATAAAGTTATTTGATAAACAAAAAACTATTTATTCATAGGAAAAATATCTATTTACTTATATATATATATATATATATATATATATATATATATATATATATATATATATATATATATATATATATATATATATATATATAACTAGTGTTTTTTCACAACAAATTAGATAATGTATATATGGTATTATTAGATCATCATCATCATCAGGTTATTTTTGTCTCCACTGCAGGAGCACAACCCTCTCTCATCTGCCGGAGACAGACGGAGGATTTGGCCTACACTCCCCGCGCTGGCCAGACGGGTTGGGGAGGCCTGATTGACGTTTTATAATGTATTCCCTTAGTCGCCTTGTACGACATCCACGGGAAGAGTTGGAGCGGTCCTGTTCTACTCTACCGGAAACCACACGGCTGGTATTATTAGATAATCACTTATTATTTAAGTAAAAAATTAAACAAGGATTTTACAACTCAATCCAGACCGGGACCAATAGAAGTAAAGACCCGCAGCTTCACATCAAAAGAGCCGCATGTGGCTCGCGAGCCGCAGGTTGCCGACCCCTGGCCTAGTGGCTTGTTCATTGGACTGAAACGCCAGAGGTCGTGGGTTCGATTCCCATCGGGGAAAGACAACTTTGTACAATTTGGTCCTGATCTGGTCCTATCCTTGTTTATTCCTGTAATACAGGAGAAAAATCCTAGTTTGGGATTAAACAAGTGTATGTTTACTATGTAAAGTTCCTGTAGAATTCTTATACAAAAACAACAGCGTAAAGATTGAGTCAAGCGTAAACTCATCAAGAATAAATAAAAACTTATGTATAATGTGGCCCTGGTCTGGACGTTATATTCGTGAACTGTCTATTTCCTACAGTACAAATGAAAATCCTAGTTTAAGTGTATGTACACCTCATACCATGAAGCAAAATAATTTTTCGTAGCTCGTAGTTTCATCTCAAAGTGTTTTCCTTCATGGTTGACATTAATTGGTTATTAAATTAGGTAACAGATGCACATTTTAAAATCATCTGTTACCTAATTTAATAACCAATTAGTGTCAATCATGAACGTAAAGTGTTTACCTTCATGAGTGACACATTTTAAAATCATCTATTACCTTATTTAATAACCAATTAGTGTCAATCATGAACGTAAAGTGTTTACCTTCATGATTGACCCTAATTGGTTATTAAATTAGATAACAGATGCACATTTTAAAATCATCTGTTACCTAATTTAATAACCAATTAGTGTCAATCATGAACGTAAAGTGTTTACCTTCATGAGTGACCCTAATTGGTTATTAAATTAGATAACAGATGCACTGCATCTGTTACCTAATTTAATAACCAATTAGGGTAAATCATGAACGTAAAGGGTTTACCTTCATGATTGACACTAATTGGTTATTAAATTAGATAACAGATGCACATTTTAAAATCATCTGTTACCTAATTTAATAACCAATTAGTGTCAATCACGAAGGAAAACCCTTTGAGGTGAAACTACGAGCTACGAAAAATTATTTTGCTTCATGGTATGAGGTGTAGGTTAAAATCTTCCAGGTACCAGAATAGAGTGTTGTTCGTACCTTGGTCCTGGTAGTGGTAGTGGTCTTTGTCTATGGAGGCGGGGCTGTGCGAGTGCTGCATGTGCGGGTAGCCCCCTCCCCCGCCGCCGCCCCCGCCCCCGCCGCCGCCCTGCAGGCGCGCCTCGCCCTCGTACATGGCGGGCCCGAACCCGCCCCCCGCGGGCGACATCTCACTGCCCGCAGAGTTCGTCTGCACACAAATATATATCTTATGCTTACACCATAGATACCACTATAGATTAATACGCTTCAATATTTCAATGCAGCGATCTGTACAAAGCGTTCGATTGCATCGATCATGAAACAGTTCCAGTTAACTGAAACTTAAATCTCTTTAGTTAAACCCTGCCCAGAAAAAGAAGGTTAAATGACTCGATATAAAGGCACAGTGAATTATGTAGGAAGGTTATATGTAACAGGAGGTGCTCCAGGGCTCCATGCTGGGTTGATTTTTTTAGTATACGTAAAAATGAGAAACAGATGAGTTAATAATATTTATTACTAATGAGTCGCCAAAAATGAGTTCAACACCGAGCGTGTACCTTGTTGTAGTCGCCGAGCGAGGAGTTGCTGTTGCTGCCGGGGTGCATGTCGGTGCTGCCCATGGGGCTGGCGTCGGGCGCGCCCCCGCCCCCGCCCGCGCCCGCGGCCCCCCCGCCCGCGCCCGAGGACGCGTCGCGCGGGGGCTCGAAGTCGAGCGCGGCCATGCCGGGCGAGGCGGGCCCGGGGGACGAGATGGCGGCGCCGATGTCGGCGGGCAGGTCGCCGCCGAACGCGCCGCCCGCGTAGTGGTCGTACGCGGGCGCGTGCGGGGCGGGCGCGGGCGCGGGCGCGGGGGCGGGCGACGAGTGCTGGCTGTACGGCGTGTGCTGCGGCGAGGGCGTGTACGAGTGCAGCGCCCCGCCCCCGCCGCCCCCGCCGGCCGGCGACGCCGCCGGGAAGGGCGTGGTGCCGCCCGGCGCCGGGGACCGCGAGTACGGCCGCGCCTGCGTCTGCAACGATCGCACCCTCCGTTACCACGTGCCTCCGGGCCTGCAGGGGACGGAATGTCGCGCCGGGACGGGCCGGAGCTCCAACTGAGGTGGGGCAGCGATCGTACCTGCACGGGCATGGGCGCCGGCGAGCGCGAGTACTGCGGCGACTGCGAGAAGCGCTGCGGGGCCAGCGGCAGCGGGCTGGCCTGCTGGAGGTACGGCCCGCCCGCGCCCGCCGGGGACGACGCGTACAGCGGGCTGCGCGCGGAGAACCCCGCCCCCGCGCCGCCCCCGCCGCCGCCCCCGCCCCCCGCGCCGTACCCGCCGGCGCGGGGGGGCGACGGCGCAGAGAACGCGGCGGGACTCGTCGGGTACTGCGACAGACATATATCATAGTAAATCTTCGTTTATAAAAGCATTCAGCCCGTAATACAATAGAATAGTCATAAAAATAATCATGCGTTGTATGCGACAGTGTTTATTTGTTTATTGTTCACATATTATTATGACAATTGGGCCCGATTCTGAAGGCACACATTCAAAATTTGACAGCGCTAAAATGGTTTCGTCTTTATCTTCATAATACTGTGTGACAAGGATAGCAACAGTTTTAGTGCTGTCAAATTTTAACATTGTACCTTCAGAATCGAGCCCAATTTAACACTATCTTAATTCTAACACAACTCATACGAGTATATGGGCCGAGCATGCGTTATGGAACGACAGACAGTGTATGTCCATAGAAGCCCCAATAGGCCATACAGCCCGTGCCGGGGTTATCTCTCGGTATGCTCCTGATAAGTTCACATATACTGGTTCTAAATAAGTTTTAACATTCGGATCCACGTCCATCGATAAACGTTCGAATTGAACTTCATTGTTCAATTCGAACGTTGATCGATGGACTGAGGAGCACCATATCGTCAGCGTAGCTTAAGTTATCCACACCATGTATCTCCTAACCTAAATGAAATCCAACTTCGATTTCCTCAACTCACCAATCAGGTCGTTGATGTACAATTTAAAATGGTCCGGGGAGGTTGACCATTCCTATTTAATTTGACATATAGATCGGTTGTTAACATATCGCACATGAAATCATAAACCGTCATAATTTAAAATGCATGTTTTGAGAAAACGTGACTTATACATATAGTAATAAGTCGTGTTTTCTCTAAATATGCTTTTTTGAGTTACGACGATTAATCTTTGCATGTTCGATATAGATATACAACTGTCAGTGAGTACAAGTGTCATGGTCGTACCTGCGGCGTGCCCTGCGCTCGCTGCGCGCCGGGCCCCGGCCCCGGGCCCGGGCCCGGCCCCGGCGAGTACCCCTGCGAGCGCGGCGAGGCGTACACGCCGCGGGGGGACGCCGCGTACCCCGCGCCCGCGCCCGCGCCGCCCCCGCCGCCCCCGCCGCCCGCCCCGCCCGGCCCCGGCGACGAGTACCCGCGCGCCATCCCGCCGCCCATCGCGCTCGCCATGTCCAGAGGGGAGTCCATGTTGCCACCTGTCCAACATAGAACACCATATACTATTGAGTGATCTTTTCGTAGCGTTTGATCAACATGATCACTTAATTTGTCGGCAATATTAAAATAAAAATGCTGCAAATTGAGAAAGATGTCTTTTGAATTACTTCTCACTTGAAAACCAGAATACAAAATGTTTAGTTGCTTAAAAAATCACAAAAGCTTTTATATTTGTTTGGGTGTATCTCAAGGGTCTAATTTGGGGCCATTTGTAGTGAGTATTGATAGTTTGCTGACCGGCGTTGGGTGCCTGGAAGTAGGGCGACTGCTCGCCCTGCTGCTGCATGCCGTAGAGGGGCGGCTGCGCGAGCGGCGAGCCCATCTGCGGCGGGTAGTGGGGCTGCGGGGGGCCGCCCCCGACGCCGCCCGCGCCCAGGTACTGCTGCTGCTCGTGCGGCAGCGCCTGCATCGACGGCAGCGCCGCACCCAGCATCGCGTTCGTCTGCTGCTGCTGCTGCTGCTGAAACATGTCACATCGAACTATGTTCTCCAACTGAATGTGAAAATTTACAGACCGCAGCCACTATTCACGACCAACAGCATCATCTGTTTGGTTGTAGATCCTGGTCATGTCGGTGCTCTACACATACATATATGTCGGCGAAATAATAAAAGAGGAGCTGATTTGGAGGCACAGTGCGTGCTCGGCGCGCCGTTCGGCTTGGGTCGCGAGCACGCGCTGGGTAGGGCGGGCGCGGGTCGCTCGATACGCGTGCGGGGCGCAGGCACTACACGGACGGGTCGTCTGCCTTCTAAAATCGTTACTTGATGATGTAGTGTAATTTCATCTAGTGTCATCGAAGCCAGTAAACGTGTTAACTTTGTAACGGCGTTAAACTTAATTTGGGAGCCCACACTTTCGGCAGAACGAGGAGCCTCCGACATATATATTGTAAATGACGAGGAATTCCAACTGACCTGTTGCTGCTGCTGCTGCTGTTGCTGCTGCTGAAGCAGGAACTGCTGCTCCTCCGGGCGGATCTTCTTGGGGCGGCCTCTCTTCTTCTTGGGCGGCCCGTCGCCGCCGGGGTCGAGCGCGGGCGGCGCGCGGGGCTGGCGCGGCGCGCGCGGCGCGGGCGGGGCGATCTCCCCGTTCTCCAGCTTCACCTTCTTGGGGCGGCCGCGCTTCTTCTTGAGAGGCACCTCGGTGCCGTCCTCCAGGATGATGGTGTCGCCCGGCTCCGGCTCCATGGTCAGTCTGCCGACACGGGCCGGTCAGGGCGGGCGGGCGGGCGGGTGGGGGGCCGGGGGGGCGGGGGCGGGGGGGCGCGAGCGCGAGCTACGCGCTAACTAAACCATCGCGCGTGCGTAACGGGCCCACTCGCATACAACTTTTGAAACTTTTACGATCTATCACATTGCAAATATAACAAATTTAACTGTGAACTGAGGAGCAAAAAGCTTCAAAATTAGCATCAGAAGCCCATGCTCCTCGATGCTCCTTAACATGTACTTGGATGATCAATCGTCAACCTCGACAGCTTGGAAGGCTGTTACATCAGCTATGCAGACGACATGGTGCTTCTGAATCCTTCAATCAGTGGCCTCGGAGAGAACCGAAGTTACTATACTCAATGGCAGAATATTTCCGTCAATTTTATCGTTATATTGCACATTTCATTCATCGTTATCATACTTGTTTGGTTCAAACTCAACACAACCGACGGCATTACAAGATATACTACACACAGCAGATTCGATATGAAAAAGAAAATGCGAACAGTTTTGGCGGACAGCGTTGTGTATAAGTCACTTCGATCGGGTAAATGTACTCGGAATAATAGTAAAAAAAATCACCACAGAACCGGTAAGCCAAAACAAAAATCTGGTGACGAACACACACCGCCTCCCAAGCAGAAACAAACAACGTATCGGTCCCGTTACGCAGCCGGAGCGACGTGCGACGTGCGGGGGGCGTGGGGGCGGTGGGGGCGGGGCGGGGGCGGTCACCTGTTCGCGGGGTACCTGCGTATCTCGAGCTCGTCCTGCGGGCGGCGCGCCGTGTTGTCGGGGAACACGAGCTCGCTCTCGTCCACATGCGCCACGAGCCCGTTCAGGTAGTCGCGGAACTTCTTGAGCGCGGCGTAGAAGGGCACCTTGTCGGCCGCGCGCGGCAGCTGCGCGCAGCGCGCCGACGACGACGGCATCACCCACATGTACTGCGCGCACACACACACACACACACAGTCACTACACACGCCCGGGGAGCATGTCTCGCGTGGCTCCCGGGTGGAATACGACCATCTTCCCTTGATCGAGTCAGGCGCCATGCCGGCCAGCAGCTTTAAGTTCGTTCCTGCGACCACCGATCCGCTTTACAAGCGTGGTGATTGTAACGTAGTAAATCCGTCAACGGACAGTCCACTAAACGTATCATTATATTCAATAGAATGACACTTGACTGTCTGTCCATTGGCGGATTTACTATAATCACCACGTTTGTAAGGCGGAATGGTGATCGCAGTATTCTAACATACACAGCACGCTGCTGGCCGTCCCTGGTGCAACCCCTTAGTCACAACACCCGTGGGAAGATTAGGGGGGGGAGGGGGGGCACTGTTCTAATCTTACCAGGGTGTCGTGGCGACTAAGGGATTGCACCAGTATTGTTTCCCCCACATGGGATATAAACTCAATTCTCCTTTACATAGCTCCGATGCGCCCGAGTTCTTTTATAATTTAATGGATTAGGAAAAAGATTGCAATGAGCTCGCATGTTTGCTGAGATATGATGGCAAATAGTTTTGTTATTATAAAACACTAGCTGCGCCCGCGGCTCCGGTCGCGTGGACTACAGAATTAAATAAAGTTGAAACTTATTAAGCGTTAATTCCCGTCTCCCTTCCCTGTTCCCCCTTCCCCCTCAGCTGCGACTCCCCTAAAAATAGTGTCAATGTACAGACTCGCGAGGTTCTATCATCAACAGTTTCCGCAGCGCATGCGATGAAACACATTTTATGTCTAATTTTTTTAGACTTTGGGGTACATTATTAGAGTTTTAGTGGCTTTAAGTTATTTGGGTTACATTACAACAGTGGACGTATTTAGGCTGATGATGATGATTGAAGTTTTAGTAGGGATCCCTAATTTTTTATAGTAATAAATATAGCCTATGTTACTCAGGGATAATGTAGCATTCTAATGGTGAAAGAATTTTTGAAACGGTGCAGTAGTTTTTGAGTTTATTCGTTACAAACATACAAATCTTTCCTCTTTATAATATTAGTGTGGATGTAGATTTATCCAAAGCAGAATCTTTCCTAGGACCAAGGGGCCTACTATGTAAGAATTTCGGAAAATATCCGTCCAACTACAAAAAAATTTTTCTCTAAGGGAACATGTGACATTCTGATATGCCTTTGGCGTTTAACTATGATAGTTAGACGCCGAACTATAATTAGAACGTCACGGTGAGGGCAGAGCAATGTCTTATGAGAAGTGTAGATGTCATCAAATCCCCAAGTATCCTGCGCCGGGGGGCACTGACCGTGTTGGTCCCGGCGACGGTGTCCGGCTGCTTGCCGAAGCAGAAGTCCTTCTTGCCGGAGAACACCTCGTAGATGAGCTTCCCGTTAAACACGGCCACCTTGGGCCGGAACGTCTGCAGCTTCTCGAGCAGCACGGCCGAGCCCTCCTTGATCTCGCGCCGCGTCAGGTCGGCCGAGCCCTTCGTCGCGCGCGACACCATGTTCGTGAACCCGATGCCGAAGTTCAGCAGCTGCCAGTGCACACAAACAAACATCAGTCCCCGTCCAGTATCGCCCTACACCACGCGGGGCCCGACAGCCACCTGCATACGGTGCAAGCTGGCGGTCGCCAGGGCCCGCACAGTACTGACTGAGGTGGTTGCTGAGGCCCGCATAGTCTTGCCTTATACATTTAAAAGGTGGTTGCTGAAGGCTCGTTTATTATCAGAAGTGGTCGCTAGAGACCCGTTCGTTGCAGCAGAAGTGGTTGAGGTAGGATGAGCCGGGGTACCCGGGTTGTTTTGTGCACTCGCCTCGCGTTCTTGAGGTCGTGGGTTTCCAAACTTACGTACGGTTTATTTATAATACCACAGGCTTTTCGGTGAAGGAAAACATCGTGAGGAAACTTGCATATGCCAAAGAAGAAATTCTGAGGCGTATGTGAATTCCACCAAATCGGCTCGGGGCACCGTCGGTGGACAGGGGTGTGGCACAAAAGATCCTGAAGGGTTGAAGTGTCGCCAGGTCTTCCTGGCCCCCTGACAAGATGAGAGGTACGATTGTACTACTCGAAGTGGTTGTCAGGGCCCCTTTGTATCAACAGAAGTGGTTACTGAGGCACATTTGTTTGTACAGTAAGTGGGCTACGATAAATCATGTCAGCCTTTAGACGTCCACTGCTGGACATAGGCCTTCCCCAATGAACGCCACCACACCCGGTCCTCCGCCCTCCGCATCCAGCCGCTTCGCGGGGCGTGCAAATCATGGTCACCACTCCAGAACTCGTCTGCCCCAACGGCCGTCGGTTCTGCGACAGATGTGGCCCGCCCACTGCCACTTCAGCTTGATAATCCTTTCGGCTATGTCGGTCACATTCGTTCTTCGTCGGATCTCTTCTTCTACGATAAATGACCAAGTTAATTCTAATTTAAAGTTTATCATCACCGAACAAGGTGCTGGTCACTTAAATCGGGATGCGAGTTTACTTCCCGAAATGGATAGAGGTCGTCTGTCCTCTAAAAGAACGCGGATTAAGATAAATTAAACTTTATTGATATCGGACACAGGTCTATTCAACAGTAACGGCTGACGGTGAGAGAGCGAAAGAGAGGGTGTGTGTGAATGCGATAGATAGCCCGGTGATACCATGTAACATGACGTGAGAGAGGGTGTGTGTGAATGCGACGGTGATACCATGTAACATGACGTGAGAGAGGGTGTGTGTGAATGCGACGGTGATACCATGTAACATGACGTGAGAGAGAGTGTGTGTGAATGCGACGGTGATACCATGTAACATGACGTGAGAGAGAGTGTGTGTGAATGCGACGGTGATACCATGTAACATGACGTGAGAGAGGGTGTGTGTGAATGCGATAGATAGCCCGGTGATACCATGTAACATGACGTGAGAGAGGGTGTGTGTGAATGCGACGGTGATACCATGTAACATGACGTGAGAGAGGGTGTGTGTGAATGCGACGGTGATACCATGTAACATGACGTGAGAGAGGGTGGTGGTACCATGTAACATGACGTACCTTGTAGTCCTCGTCGGCGCTCATCTGCTCGCGCGTGAGGCCCGACAGGTACAGGCACTTCCAGAAGTGGTTGCCCGGGCCCGCGTAGTGGTGCCCCTTGTACGCCGCGAACAGCCCCGGGTTGATGCCGATCTGCGCGCGCAACAAAACATACCTGTACTATGATACTACACGAAGAGCTAATACGACTTCTTAAAAACAAAAACAACTTAAAAAATACTATGGGTTCAACACCGAAGCTTTGAGCTGACTTATATTACAGTGTATAAACTACTAGTAAGTTTTTATTGGGATATATAATTAAAAAAATATATGTATATATATATATCTTATATATTTATATACGTTATGTGTGTCGTCTATGTATATATTGTTAGTTTATGTTTATGTAATATGTATCTTCAAATTTTATTAAAGTACATTATTTATCAAATTTGGTACTAAACTAATGCGTACTTGTCCTTTCGGATACACTAGGGTTGACTGGAAGAGATCCCTAAGTGAGATAAGTCCGCCTTTGTACACAGTTTAATTCTTATTTTATTATTGTTGTGGTTGTTATTTTCTGGTACAATAAAGCGTTTACATACATACATACATATATACATACATACATACATACATACATACATACATACATACATACATACATACATACATACATACATACATACATACATACATACATACATACATACATACATACATGCGACTCTTTGGAAGGTGTTTCTCGAGCGCCGGAGGTCGTGGTTCCGAATCCCCCCAGAGACAAGGAATGGAACTGTATTTCCGGACAAGTACGATTTGGATGTTTTTAAAGGAAGAGTGAATAGGGATCTACTGGGTAAACGCGCTCCACCTTAGGCCTCACCGTCATTTACCATCAGGTGAGATAGAGTCGAGCGTAAACACATAAAGAATAAAAAAATCTTATGTAGAATGCGGTGTGGTTTCCGGTAGAGTAGAATAGGACCACTCCAACTCTTCCCGTGGATGTCGTACAAGGCGACTGAGGGAATACATTATAAAACATCAATCAGGCCTCCCCAACCCGTCTGGCCAGCGCGGGGAGTGTAGGCCAAGTCCTCCGTCTGTCTCCGGCAGATGAGAGGGTTGTGCTCCTGCAGTGGAGACACAACTAACCTGATGATGATGAAAGCCACTTGAGTGAGACTCGCACGTGAGTTTGTATTTTAGAGAATAGCACTGATATAAATAAAGTCTTTCTAGCTCAAAAAAAGTGCATACGATCGATTGGTGGCATACCTCCTTACGAATCCTGTAAGCCACTTTTCAAATCCCTCAACATACTTCCGCTTCCCTGCCTATATGTGTTTGAGGTGGCGAAATTTGTAAAGAAGCACTTATACTTATTTAATACAGTAAAAGATGTATTCCCCAGAAATACCAGGAACCCAAACAGGTTAGCTCTTGATCTTGTCCCAAAGACCGCTCGTTATCAGAAAAATTGTCGGTGTATGTGTTTGTCGATTTATAATAAAATACCTGCCCGTATAAACGATTTACCATATAACAGATTCCAAATATCTCTTATTAATTGGCTTCTGGTTCACACATTTTACTCTGTAAAAGAATTCTTGGAGCATAGGGTCGGATGACGTTTGGCAATATTTAAATTATTGACTGTACTTTTTAACTTTGACATTTCAGTGTTGTTAATGTTTATTGTTATGAATAATTGTATAAATTTGCATGCTATTGATAATGGCTAAATTGGTGTTACTTTAGGCTAATTTCAACATCTGGCATTTGTACCAATTTAAGAGCAAATAATGATTTCTTTCTTTCTATCTTTCTTTACAGAGTGGGAAGAAGCTCGCACACGGGGACAAGGCTTTAGATAACTGTGCCGTTCCTCGGAGAGCCCTGTATACTATATACTGAGTGTATACACAGTGCGATCGTACTCACAATGATGACGTCCAGGTTCTCGGCGAGGTGGTCCGGCAGCGTGCGGCGCGCCACCTCCTCCTCGCTCATGCCGTTGAACCGGTCGTGCTTCTTGCGCTCCTTCACGGGCCGCACGACGGCGCCCTCCGCGCCCTCCGCCTTTATCTCCATCCTGGACCGAACGCACAAAGTCTAAATCATTTATTGCATATGAGTACACTCGGTACATACAGGGTTACAGGAAAAGTCGTGCTAGATCCCTTAAGGGTGTGGAGCACCCATCATTTCTGACTTATTTCACTATGAAACACCCTACCCTAAACTTAACCCTTTTCGAGATATTCGACTTTTAATTTTTTTATTGAAAATTGCTGATTTTTAGGCTACTACATTTATTTTTGTTTATTTTGTGTATCTTATTATTATTATTATTGCATTTTTACATGTGTAGTAAGATGCTTTAGGACGTCAATCATTAAAATAGTGCACAAGTTATTTGAATAGACCGTAGTAGACAAGTGAAAGAAAAGAAATAAAAAACATATTAGAAAGTTTATTTTTCTCTAAGGGATATCTAAAAAAAATATTATGGTAATTGTTCGGCAGATGTTTTTTAAAATATCTACGGTTCATCAGCTATCTAACGAGGTATAATAATGTAGGGTTTTATTCAAATGCATTCAAAAAAATTTAGTTTCATAGGCGACAGTGGAGAAGAAAATGTATACTTAGCCCTAAAAAGTAAAATAAAACAATAGGTAAGCATGAAATGCCATTTATTAAAGGTTTTCTCACAACTTTTTCTTTTTCTACAGTTCATGTTCAACATGGCCGCCTCTATTTCTAATACATTGTCGCATCCTTCTACGGAGACCGGTCTTCACTACGCCAGTGGTCAATGTGGTCCTCATTTTATTTGCTGCATCCACAATCCTTTCTCTTAAGTCTTCCACAGACGAAACTGGATTCGGCTCGCTGTACACGAGACTTTTCATGCAGCCCCACACATGAAAATCCATGGGGGTTAGGTCCGGACTTCTTGCTGGCCATGGCAATGGCCCACCTCGTCCAATCCATTTGTTTGGATAATTTGTGTCCAGCCAGTCTCTGACACTTCTCCGGAAATGGGCAGGGCAGCCATCGTGTTGGAACCACATGTCCCTGATCAGGTTGAGTGGCAGATCATCCAGCAAATTACTCAAGTCTGCTCTCAGGAAATTTTCGTAGCTTTCCCCGTTTAGATTATCCGGGAGAAAGTAAGGTCCAATCAAATGATTGGAGATAATGCCCATCCACACATTCACGCTGAATCTTCGTTGGGACCCCTTCACTCTTTTCTTATTGGGATTCCTTAGTTCTTTTAGGGCCCAGTAATGGGCGTTGTGATAGTTAGTTATGCCATCTTTATCAAATTTGGACTCATCCGTCCACAAGATATTTCTTAAAAAATCTGGGTCTTCTACATCAGCATTTAGCATAAATCTGCAAAAGTCCAATCTTCTCGCGGGGTCCCCTTCTTCAATAACGTGTACTGGCGTGTAATGGTACGGGTATAGGCCAGCAGTATGCACTGTAAACCACACTCTCCATTGCGAAAGCCCCAGATCACGGGCAACAATATTAGTGGAAGTAGTCGGATCCGCTCGAAAGCGTTGCACTATCTCATTGTCCTGTTCTTCGTCGTCAATTCGTGGTCTTCCCATGTCTGTACTTCGTCTCAAAACAGAGCCAGTTTCTCGAAGTCTTCGATAAACTCTGTCAAAAACGGCCACATCCGGCACTCGACGACCGGGGTAGCGAGTTATGTATTAGAACTGCTACCTGGAGCGTCCCAACTACTTTTTTTCCACGAAATGTAATACAAACCCTAGATTGTTACACCTCGTTAGATAGCTGATGAAACGTAAATATTTTAAAAAACATCTGCCGAACAATTACCATAACATGTTTTTTAGATATCCCTTAGAGAAAAATAAACTTTCTAATATGTTTTTTATTTCTTTTCTTTCACTTGTCTACTACAGTCTATTCAATTAACTTGTGCACTATTTTAATGATTGACGTCCTAAAGCATCTTACTACACATGTAAAAATGCAATAATAATAATAATAAGATACACAAAATAAACAAAAATAAATGTAGTAGCCTAAAAATCAGCAATTTTCAATAAAAAAATTAAAAGTCGAATATCTCGAAAAGGGTTAAGTTTAGGGTAGGGTGTTTCATAGTGAAATAAGTCAGAAATGATGGGTGCTCCACACCCTTAAGGGATCTAGCACGACTTTTCCTGTAACCCTGTATATACGCGTCATTTTTTTTATCGGCTCCCGCTTCCTAGGTGTCAGCGCTGTGAAGAAGAAACGGCGCAACAAACTTCACGCAACACATCTTTTAAAAATCAAGTTTGCATACAATTAATAAAGATTTTGCGAAGCTGAATTAACATTAGTAAAAGGCATGTTTGTCATTCAAATAACAATTTATTTTATAATAGGCTTTCTGACAAAATTGTTTTTTAATGTGAATCTTAAACTTTCTGTCCGTCATATTTAAGATTTCCTCTGGTAGTTTGTTGTAGAAGAGTAAACATTGCCCCGTGAACGATTTGCTGACCTTACTTAGTCTTAACCCTGGTAAAACAAGCACATACGTTATATTGGACGTTCGACGTAGTGTTCATATTTATCACACACTAGCTTTCGCCCGCGACTTCATCCGCGTAGGCTTCGATATTTACACATCCTAAAAAGTGGCGCCACGTTGCGTGCTCACTGCTTTTAACGATTAATTTGGTTTCCCGTAAGCTTGAAAGTAATCGACAGGTATTGAAACATTCTTGAATTCCAAATAATTTATTTGGATAATTATATATTTGGATTAATCTGTGCAAGAAAGCCTACTATATAAGTTAGATGATTATTTAAATGATAAAAGTCCATGGAGTGCTTGATGGCTCAGCATAGGTAGACTTAATGATTGTAATGAATAAGATAAATCAAAGGTAGGGCCCTGTGCCTTTGGGTTTGTTGCCACTTCTTCCCCTCGGTTATACAGGTGGAAGTGGAGTAGTTTTAGGCAGAACTTGACGTCAAAAAGAGAATAATGTATTCCAATTTTGAAAATAAATATTTTGATTTTTGATTTTGATACAAAGGTATGGATAACATGGTCTGACTTTAATCGGCATTTCTATCAACTTTAAAAAAATAAAAAGTAGTTACAGTGACATAACTACAATAGTTGGACATATGGTATCGCGAAGTTTTTTGTAGATATTGATATGATCTTTAACATTGTAGAACATTTTCTGTTCTATCGCCAATAGAGCGCAGCGCATGCGATGAAATTTGCCGTGTACTTTCCGGTAGAGTAGAATAGGACCACTCCAACTCTTCCCGTGGATGTCGTACAAGGCGACTGAGGGAATACATTATAAAACATCAATCAGGCCTCCCCAACCCGTCTGGCCAGCGCGGGGAGTGTAGGCCACATCCTCTGTCTGTCTCCGGCAGATGAGAGGGTTGTGCTCCTGCAGTGGAGACAAAAATAACCTGATGATGATGATGATAAAAGACATTTTATGGCAAATTTCTTTACACCTTGGGTTACATTATTGAAGTTCGTTTTTAATCGCCTTGACGAGACCTTCGGGAAGATTGGGGTCCTATTAAATTTTTTCAAAGAATATTTGTTGTTGGATATCTGCACTGGCTCTAGTATGTATAATGTGAGGAATGTGTAGAGAATAGCGCCCCCTCCCCCGCCGCACCTTGATCTGATTATTCGCCGGGATTTTTGGCGAGAGACAGCGTGCGCGCGCGCCGGTTCCGGGACAGAAATACTCGGCGCGTAAACACCGCGCCGGCGCACAGTGGTCACGACTCGAAAATACAGGGAAGTGGGAACCACAGTCGGAATTTCGATAAGTTTTTTTTTGTAGTGCAGATAAAAGTAAGCGATCTTTGTAAAGTTAATAAATTTAGAGATTTTTTTTTTTAGATTTTTATAAAATGAAAAGTTTTTGGGCTCTAAGTATACTTGTATATCATAATAAAAAAAAGATTGAAATTATTAACATTCTTTTTTTTTAATCCAAATTACAAAATCTCGCGCGACGACAACTGAATGTACATTTTTTTTAGGTTCATAGTAGCTTGAACTATAAACTGTTATAGGATTAGAAAGAAAAAAACATTTATTTACTACCATAATTGGCACACACAAAGAAAAAACCAACAAAGCAAGAAAAAGGTTTTTTTTTTTTACAAGAACTAGAGAAAACAATTACATTTTTTTAACATAGTTAAAATAGTATGCGTGTGCCGTGGCAGCAAAAGGGCAAACGACTCAGCATATGCCTAGACCAAGTAAGGTGCTAGGCGCTGATTTTCAAGCTAAAAGTTTGACAAATTAAAATATTTTAAGAAAAAAATACTTAATGTTCTCCATATAATTTTTTTTATTTTCTCGTATTAACTGTACGAATATTTGTATGATAACCGGTGATCGGAGTAGGTAGAGCTAATTTTGGTAGTCGCAACATGCTGTCATAGTATAGACATGTCATTGGTACCTGTGGAGCAAGGGGGGTGTCATTATGACACCACAGTTTTTTGAGAAAATTTGTTGGTCATGTGATGACCAACAACTTTATTTAAAACAATAATACAGCTCTTAGGTATTCTCGAGGCGACAATTTTACAAATTTCTATTATTAAAAATCTAGTCGATAAAAAAAATTACGTGTATAAATGTAACAAGTGTACTCATATGCAATAAAAGACTTTGACTTTGACTATTCAGCGAGTGAAGTCACGATAATTTTTAAATGCCTGGATCCCGGAGGCATGTCCATATTACAAAGTACGTTTGCGGTCATTGACCGGAAATAGCTGTACTCCGACCACTGGTGACAACTAAAGTTGTTACATACAAAAAAATCAGTCAGAAATTCCGTTTTTGGTTCCTACGTCTCTGTATTATCTATTTCGAATCCCGCTAGGGGCAAATGTTCGTATGATGAATATGAATGTTTGTACCCCGTCTTGGATGTTTATATATATTACACACAGGGAGCGTACAGGGCTCGGCGCACTCAGTATAATAATGCCTTCAGGGGGCTGATGGGGCTGCGACGTCACTGCAGTGCGTCAGGGATGCTGGCAGAAGCTGGAATAGATAGCTTCTCTTCTATAATTAGAAAGCGTATCGCTTCCCTGATCCACCGGGTGAGGGGCAGCTCCAACAGCCTCCTGCAGCCTGTGGCGGCGAGGCTGGACGTGGACAGTGCTGTTATGCAGCATTGGACCCGCGTCCACCTCGTCAAAGATACAAAAACTTCATTTTATTGTTTTAATATTAAGTTACTAACATAGTTATAAGGTATCTCTGTTACTAACACTCTATGGGCAACGCCTGAAATAAATGATTTTTATTTTATTTTTATTTTATATTATTATTTAAGTATGTGTATTGGTTAACTAGTAATCATAGCACAGGCTCTGCCTAGTTTGGGACTGGATAATTGGTGTGACTGTCTGAGATATTTATTTTTATTTGGATCCACTGTGCGCCGGGAGCGGCGCTGCAGGCAACCGCCGATGTACTCTCTCTTTCTCTCTCCCTCCACCATACGCAATGGCTGCTCGCATCACGCCTCCCGCGACCTATCTTGCCACAAACGTGGGGGAATGTCATGGCAACCACAGTATTGCCTCGTTGCCTGTTACATTAAAGGCGAGCGCCAGAGGTCGTCGGTTCGATTCGCATCATCATCATCATCATCAGGTTATTTTTGTCTCCACTGCAGGAGCACAACCCTCTCTCATCTGCTGGAGACAGACGGAGGATTTGGCCCACACTCCCCGCGCTGGCCAGACGGGTTGGGGAGGCCTGATTGATGTTTTATAATGTGTTCCCTTAGTCGCCTTGTACGACATCCACGGGAAGGGTTGGAGTGGTCCTATTCTACTCTACCGGAAACCACACGGCAAGATTCGCATAAGGACAGACTATTTTTTACAAGTTGGTCCTGGTTTGGATGTTATATTTGTTAATTGTAAAAATCCTAATTTGAGATTAAACTAGTGTAGATTAAACAAGCACCTGCGTACATTATTGTAGGGCTGCTGCACCCATGGCGCGAGCATAGTCGATCAAGAGAGGGATAACGTTATAGCGCCGGTCAATAGCGCGCTGGCGTATTATCTTTGTACCGGCGGGCATAGCGGCACGAGCCGAACGGATGCCAGGCAAGCTCTAGTTTGCGGGCGATAAACTGGCGGTGGGAGGGGAGTGTCGCTTCTTTACGTAGTAATATTTAGTACTATTCTCTGCTAAAAGACTTTCCAGGGCCGTAAATCTATATATATATATTATTTATTGCAAATAAGTTTTCCAAAAAAAAGGCATAACATAAAAGTGTACAAAGGTGGAATTATCTCTATAAGAGATCTCTTCCAGCCAACCTCCACTGTGGGAAAAGCTAAATCCTAATCGATATGAAAAGCGATAATCGTCTTAAACACAGTCAGCATTTCTTTCACTATACATACTGTCTATACGTATACTTGGGCACGCGTTGGCTCGGCGTCAACTCACTACACAATACATCGAACGCTCATTATGACGAGTCACACACGACTCACGAACTGAAGCTTCATTGTATTCTAAAGTCGTAAATGTCGTACAAGTGTTAAGATGTTTGTGTTGACTCGCGAGCTCCAGTAATGGATGCCTCAAATTGATGAAACTTTGCTGCGATGTCTGCGTGTTGTTCTAGCGGATTGCCGGCGATTCGCACGCGTTCCTACTGCTATGATCACGTTTATATCAATCCGGTTTTACATTTTTATTCCGGAAACACATAAATTATGCTTTATAGTAATTGATGTTATGTTTTAGCTAAATGCCGTGTGGTTTCCGGTAGAGTAGAACAGGACCACTCCAACTCTTCCCGTGGATGTCGTACAAGGCGACTAAGGGAATACATTATAAAACATCAATCAGGCCTCCCCAACCCGTCTGGCCAGCGCGGGGAGTGTAGGCCAAATCCTCCGTCTGTCTCCGGCAGATGAGAGAGGGCTGTGCTCCTGCAGTGGAGACAACAATAACCTGATGATGGTAGCTAAATGCCATATACTCGTGACGTGCAGTAGCGTCCCAAATACGCAGCCTAGTAGCGTTTACTCAGCGTTGTATACATCTACACTAATATTATAAAGAGGAAAGATTTGTATGTTTGTAACGACTAAACTCAAAAACTACTGCACCGATTTCATAAATTCTTTCACCATTAGAATGCTTTATCCCTGAGTAACATAGGCTAATTTATTACTATAAAAAATTAGGGATCCCTACTAAAACTACAATAATGTAACCCAAGGTGTAAAAAAAATTAGACATAAAAAGTCAGTTTTTCATCGTATGCGCTGCGGAAACTATTGATGATATAGTGGGAGTGGGGGTGGGGGTGGGAGCGGATTCTGTAGTCAACGCGAGCGGAGCCGCGGGCACAGCTAGACAATTATAAAAACAAATAATTATGGTAATTATAAAGACGTGTAGCTCCCGGCTTAGAATAGGGCCACTCGGATTTTCCCGGAATTCCCGTGTCATCAAGGATACTAAGGGATTGCACCAGGGATGGACAACAGCGTTCTGTGTATGTTAAGATCGTTACTGCGATCAACAATCCGCCTGCCAAGCGTGGTGATTTATGTCAAAACCCCCAATATCTTCACACAAAACCTGTCTACTCTATCCTACTATCGTAGCAGCTGTTCTGTAGCATTGAAGATTGCTACATGTTGAAGAATTTGAGAACTGAACAACCATTAATTCCGCAACTGCTCGTGGCATGTCTGAGGATCTACATACACTACGCCGCCGGCACCGCTCGCAAGTGGGTCGCGCGCGGGCCGCGCTCGCTAATTCCGTCGGCGCGCGCTGGCCTATATGCCGCATACCAACGCTGCACACCCATACCAGAGAAGACTAAATAGAACCACGTGAAGAAGCGACACTTAACTCCCCTACAAGTTTAACCTCGCACGCTGCGTAACCAGCCGGTTAGAAAGAGAAGCAATTATATGCTGGCGTATAACGTTGTCCCTCTTTCGATAATTTATGCGCACACTCAAACGTGTATGCTCAACCAGCACATGGCCGGTAGCGGCTGGATGTGGAGGGCGGAGGACCGGGTGTGGTGGCGTTTATTGGAAAAGGCCTATGCCCAGCAGTGGACTTCTGCTACCGGCCACCTTCAGGTCGTCGATCCATATGACGGGTAGGGCGTCCACGTCATATCCTTCAAACATCCCCCTACACACAGCCCTCTCCACAGCTCGCTGAGCGACTTGACACTCGTGTACCAGGCCCACCGTCAGTGTCCACGTTTCAGCGCCGTGGGTCATGCATGACAGGCAGGACGAACTGATTAAAGACTTTTGTTTTTAAAGATTGTGGAATAGATAGTACTTTTTATTTTCTTTAATAAATTCGCTTATTAAATCTGTTCTTTTATGGAGATTTATTTATAACTAGCTGTTGCCCGCGACTTCGTCCGCGTGGACAACTTAACATTACACATTCTTATGTATTACGTGTTACTAAATCCTAAAAGAAATCTATTAATCATTGAAGTCGGGTAAAAATTAGCGTTCCGGCGGCGTTTTCGCCCGTTGGACCACAGTTTTTTAGGTTTCCGTAGCCAAATGGCAAAAAACGGAACCCTTATGGATTCGTCATGTCTGTCTGTCCGTCCGTATGTCACAGCCACTTTATTCCGAAACTATAAGAACTTACTATTGAAACTTGGTGAGTGGATGTATTCTGTGAACCGCATTAAGATTTTCACACATAAAGAGAATGGGGTTCCCCATGCTTAGAACTGAAACTCAAATTTTTTTTTTCATCAAATCCATACGTGTGGATAGGTCTTCAAAAATGATATTGAGGTTTCTAATATCATTTTTTTCTAAACTGAATAGTTTGCGCGAGAGACACTTCCAAAGTGGTAAAATGTGTGTGTCGTCCCCCCCCCCCCGTAAGAGAATGACAAAACTAAAAAAATATATGATGTACATTGCCATGCAAACTTCCACCGAAAATTGGTTTGAAAGAGATCTAGTAAGTAGTTTTTTTTAATACGTCATAAATCGTAAACCACATTACTATTATTAAAACATCGATCAAAGTTACAACGTTCTACAATAACTTTTATATTATGTTACTTGCTGCTACGGAACCCTTCATGGGCGAGTCCGACTCGCACTTGGCCGCTTTTTTTTTTAAATAAAGTTGACATTTACATTTATCATGAATTTAAAGATTATCATATAACCATTATTTTTTTTTATATTTTAATATTGTGCAAATTAGGTGACATTTCCTTCCCCCCCCCCTACAATTTGTCCTTTCCATACCCTTTCTTTCTTTCCTTCTCCATCCCCTTCCCACAACGTTGAAAACCCTTTCCCCCACCCCTTCCCTCTCCCTACTCCTACCTCTCCCCCTTCCCTTAACCCACCCCTTCCTACACAATTAACTGTACAACAAAATGTCTGTCAAACTGCTGGACATGCCTTCCCCAATGAATGCCACAACGCCCTACTGATCCAGCCGCTTCCGGCCACCATCTTCAGGTCGTCCATACACCTGGCGGCAGGGCGTCCCACCCTGCGCGTGGGACGTCGCGTCCCATTCTAGAACCCGTCTGCCCAACGGCAGTTCGGTACTACGACAGATGTGACCTGCCATTTCAGCTTACTAATTCTTTCGGCTATGTCGGTCACCTTCGTTATTCATCGAATCTCCTCAT
Organism: Esperia sulphurella; assembly: GCA_947086405.1. Lineage (NCBI taxonomy): Eukaryota > Metazoa > Arthropoda > Insecta > Lepidoptera > Oecophoridae > Esperia > Esperia sulphurella. Next base: position 197,611 of record OX352281.1, on the reverse strand, counting down.
TACGAATCATATCCCTCATAGAGACCCCGAGCATTGCCCTCTCTATAGCTCGCAGAGCCACTTGAATCTTGTGGATCAGGCCCACCATCAGTGTCCACGTCTCCGCGCTGTAATCATGACAGGCAGGACGAACTGATTAAAGATTTTTGTCTTTAAACATTGTGGAATAGGTGACGTAAAGACTTGACGCAGTTTTCCGAATACTGCCCACCCTAACTGGATTCTTCTGTCAGCTTTTGAAATTGATCCTACCCAACTATATTGTCTGTCCTAGGCAGACGTACTCCTGAACAGCTTCGATATTGACATTGTCGACGATCACCGGTCTAATACAGGGCCACTAATTATCGAATAGCGAACTTTTTGTATCGAGACTTGTGGAAATACCTGAAATACATCAGCTAAAATAAATCTATAAATGAGCTTTAAAACATCTCTGTCACTTTCTGTCAAGTTCTTGCATCGGCCAGTAATGTTGAACTACACTTTCATACAAATGATATGAAATGAGAGGTCAACTTGTATTTCAGCATCCTGACATTTTATTGAGATATGACTTATACCAGTATGAGGCCCGAACTCAAAGCTATTAAACAGTGAAAACGCCGTCAAATTCTGTTCAGCAGTTTCCAAGATTAGCCCGTACATACATACATACATACAGACAGATAAGAATTTTTTTAATTATATTTTTGGACTCTACTGGTCTTCAGTAACGTCCGGGCAGTGAAATTTTTTTTTTAACTTCAATGTACAGATTCGCTTTTCTTTTGTTTTTTCTACTCTTTTATTATATGTATAGATACCGCAGGCTTTTCGGTGAAGGAAAACATCGTAAGAAAACCTGCATATGACAAAGAAGAAATTCTAAGGCGTGTGTGAAGTCCACCAATTCGGCTTGGGGCACCGTTGGTGGTCAGGGGTTTGGCACAAAAGATCCTGAAGGGTCGAAAAGTCGCCAGGTCTTCCTGGCCCCCTAAGAAGATAAGATGTAGTGCCGGAGGTGTTTGGTACTTATAGGTTAGGTCCTGGAATAGGACATACGACAGTTTTTATCCCGAAAAACATCTAATTCCTACGGGAAACACATAATAAATTGTGATGTTAAGTTGTACACGCGGACGAAGTCGCGGGCAACAGCTAGTATAATAATAAAATGCCTTTTTTTAAAGCCAAACGCGATCTCGCCCCCCGAGTGGCAACTGGCGCGCCGCTAGTCGAATGCAAGTCGCAAGCTATACACACACTTCCGGGTTTGCTCGCATACATTAGCCGCAAGGCCGCGCCGACGTTTGTTTACCATCGAATTTTGATGACCTCCGCCCGGCGGGTGACTAATCTCGGTCGCCAGATCGAGGGTTTGATTCCCAGACGAGCCGTTTTATGAATAATATTTTGTTTATGACTCTAGTCTATTACGTTTTTAATGCGAGATAACAGCGTTGTTGGTTTTAAGAATTAGGATATTACTGCGCGTTTATATCTGTATAATCCGTGTGGTTCCCGGCTTAGAATAGGGCCACTCTAAATCTTCCAGCGGGTGTCGTCAAGGCGACTAAGGGATTGCACCAGGGATGGGCAGCAGCGTTCTCCTGTGTTAGGATCATTACTGCGATCACGAATCCGATTGCCAAGCGTGGTGATTAAGTCCAGTGCCGGTGCCAGCGGTGCCCAGGCACAGGGCGCAGATAATTTTTGATCCGGGTGGGCATTTTGCAAGGGTGCGGTTATATAAGCTCGCACCGGGCGCAACAAAAGGCTGGTTACGGCGCTGGTTATGTCAAATCCTTCAAAGGGAGGCTTGTGTTCAGCAGTGGACGTATTTCAGCTGATATGATACTGCATGTCATTTCATCATCAGGTTATTTTTGTCTCCACTGCAGGAGCACAACCCTCTCTCATCTGCCGGAGACAGACGGAGGATTTGGCCTACACTCCCCGCGCTGGCCAGACGGGTTGGGGAGGCCTGATTGGTGTTTTATAATGTATTCCCTCAGTCGCCTTGTACGACATCCACGGGAAGAGTTGGAGTGGTCCTATTCTACTCTACCGGAGACCACACGGCAAATGACGGCATGTCATTTACATTACTATTATTAGAAGAAAATATGTATTAAAATGCTCCATTAATCACATTTTTAATCAAAATTACGTTTTAACACACGATAAGTACATAAAAAGTATTAATTTCTCGAAAATTGAAAAACTGTTTTCCGCTACGCCATGTTTGTGTGAGCGATGAAACAAGCGCGCTGCCCCCGTCTCACTCGCACGTTTATTCCGGCCCCTCGCGCTATCTCTGTCTATCGGCGATTGTACGAACGCAACTGATATTTCAGCTGTGTGAGCCTGTGTGTCACATATTGTCTTTATTTTCGTTTGATGACATTCGCCTGCTGTTTTAGTAAATTTTCTCTAAAACATTCACCCACACTGTCATTGGTCAAAAAATATGTATAAAAAAATTTTTCTCAGGGCGTAAAGAAATTGGTGATTAAATGAAATCCAGCGTGGTGGGTACTGTCCAGTCGTGTACGACTCTGGGAGGGTTGTATGACCAACTAGTTTTTAGGGTTCCGTAGCCAAATAGCAAAAAACGGAACCCTTATGGATTCGTCATGTCTGTCTGTCTATCTGTCTGTCTGTCTGTCTGTCCGTCCGTATGTCACAGCCACTTTATTCCGAAACTATAAGAACTATACTGTTGAAACTTGGTAAGTAGATGTATTCTGTGAACCGCATTAAGATTTTCACACAAAAATAGAAAAAAAAAACAATAAATTTTGGGGGTTCCCCATACTTAGAACTGAAACGCAAAAAAAAAATTTCATCAAACCCATACGTGTGGGGTAGCTGATATTGATGGATAGGTCTTCAAAAATTATATTGAGGTTTCTAATATCATTTTTTTCTAAACAGAATTGTTTGCGCGAGAGACACTTCCAAAGTGGTAAAATGTGTCGTCGTGTCCCCCCTGTGTAACGTAACATCTCAAATAAGAGAATGATAAAACTTAAAAAAATATATGATGTACATTGCCATGCAAACTTCCACCGAAAATTGGTTTGAACGAGATCTAGTAAGTAGTTTTTTTTTAATACGTCATAAATCCTAAACCACAATACTATTATTAAAACATCGATCAAAGTTACAACGAACTACAATAACTTTTATATTATGTTACTTGCTGCTACGGAACCCTTCATGGGCGAGTCCGACTCGCACTTGGCCGCTTTTTTTTATTATTTTTACTTTCAATCATTGTTTATATTTAATATTTTTATTAATAAATAATTCTAACAAATTAAATGAAATAAATAAAGTGTAAATAGGTTGTCACAGATTGTCATGCTCATTCATGATAAAATACTTTTCCAAGTAGATACAACCGGTTAAAAAAATAGACTCTAGACAGCGTCCGTCTCGCTGTCTGTGTGTACGTGCGTGTAGCGATTTGAGAGATCCACGCGAAAGTGGTAGCGACCAGACTGGTAGCTGAGAATCTATACCTATAATAAAACTGTATCTTATCTTATCTTCTCAGGGGGCCAGGAAGACCTGGCGACACTTCGACCCTTCAGGATCTTTTTTGTACCGAACCCCTGACCACCAACGGTGCCCCGAGCCGATTTGGTGGACTTCACACACGCCTCAGAATTTCTTCTTTGGCATATGCAGGTTTCCTCACGATGTTTTCCTTCACCGAAAAGCCTGTGCTATTATAAATAAACCGTACTTAAGTTTCGAAAAACTCATTGGTACGGGCGGGGCTTGTACCAGGACCTAATGAACGTGTGCGAGTGCACAACCAACCCGGCTACCACTGCTCTTAATAAAACTGTAACTGGTCTATGTCTGTACATGGAAAAAATTTGTATGAGGGGTCTTTATAGGGCCAATAGAAGCCAAAATGTTTATTTTATTTTTTTATTACATGTCAGACTCGAAATGTATATCAGCGGTTGCGTTGGGACGGACTTACCTATATTTATGACGTTTTTGAAAATGACACGTGGTGCAAATGGCTTATTCCAATAATCCCCTGCGAAAAATCCCCTTAAGGGGATTTCTGGAATTTTTTGGAAAATTTGTCCAGAAATCCCCTGCCGATGCTCAAAGGAAACAACACTAAGGGGATTTCTGGACAAAACATCCAAAAAATTCCAGAAATTTATCTGTAAAATTCTGTGGCGTTCATATGCTGTATGTATCAAGTCTTATCTACGAATGCGGTTTCAACACCTATATAACATTTAAAACCGGTCCTTGGAGGTTGCTATTTTTCGGTTATTGACAGGAAACTAAAATGTTATGTTAATTTATAAAAAAAATTTACCCCAAAATTGTTATCAGTAAGCCTCTAAAACTCCATAATCAAATTTTACGAGTATGTGGATTCAGACCAAATCCAAAAAAGTACCTATAGAAATTTTCCACGCGATCAGAGCACATTTCGCTTTTCCGCCATTTTGAAAAAAAAAACCGCCATTTAAAAACAAACGTGACGTCATCAAACTGCTCAAGATTATCAACACTTTTTGTTCCAGCACAGTTATGCTATCTGCTACCTTTTCCGTGGGCCGTTGATGCGAAGTCGGGATCATCCAAATCTCCAAATACACCACTTTAATCCAAAAACTCAGGACTTCAAAAAGATGAATAATTGTTAAAGCGAATCATAGACAAGCGACTCACCCGTTCTCGTCTTTAATCTTCTTCTTCCGGCCGCGCTTCTTGGGCTGGTTGAGCATCATCTGCTGCGCGTGCAGCTGCATGTGCTGGTGGTGCTCGTGCGGGGGCAGGTGGCCGTGCGGGTGGGGCAGCCCGTGCGGGTGGGGCAGCCCGTGGGCGTGCGCGCCGGGCAGCCCGTGCGGGTGCGGCCCGTGCGGGTGGTGCCCCAGCATCATGGACATGGCCTCCTCCTCCACGAACGAGTACGGGTCCTCGCACTCGCGCTTCACCCCGTTGTACATCTCCTCGTCGCGCTTGTGCTGCATGCCGCCGTACTGTTACAGAACAACAAACCTTGTGACACTTGTTATTGGGTCTAGATTTACACTCCCGGTCTTTTGACATCCATAGGTGAGTCATGAGGCAATTAAGCGATCACCAAACTCCGAGAGAGTTAGAACATAAACCTACCATTCCTTACGAGAGATTTGCTAAGCAGTGGACCTTTTACAAGTTGCTGATGATTGGGCAAAAGTGCAGAAGATATTAACAGGTTTCCTAACGACGTTCTCCATCACCAAAAAGCAAGTCTCGACTGCTCCTGACGAGATCTTAGATGCAGTTCACACGTCGACCTGAGACCGGTGATCGTCGACAATGTCATCGTCGAAGTTGTTCAGGAGTACGTCTACCTTGGACAGCCAATACAGTTGGATAAAAACAATGTCGATAGGGAAGGTGACAGTAGATTCCAGTTGGACCATCTCGAAATCAGACAGCCTTACACACGGTCCAAGTTGCGAGATGTGCATAAGATCATATCCACCACTCGAGTCAGCCTCACGGTGAGGCTCTGAACTGTTCGGTCGGTTTCCTTCGAGCCACATCAACAGGTAGAGCTATCGATCAGCACTCGCGCTTAGCTCGGCAAGCGTAGTGTGGGACGCCCCCTGGCTAGATGGAGTGACGATCTGTGTAGGGCGACTGGCAGAGACTGGATGAGAAGAACCGAGGATCGGGTTCAGTGGCGCGCCTTGGGAGAGGCCTATGTCCAGCAGTGGGCTCTTACAGGCTGATGATGATGATGATGATGACTCGCGCTTCAGGAACCAAGATCACTTCGCCCCATCATAGATGCTAGAATGTGTAGCCGTACTGACCTGGTGCTGCTGATGCTGGTGATGCTGCGTCATGTCGTAGGGCGCGTCGGGCTCGCGCTTGAACCCGTACCCCGCGCCGCCCCCGCCCCCTCCCCCGCCCCCGCCGCCGCCCGGGAAGGGGAAGTGCTGGTACTGCTCGGGGTCGGGCTGCGGCTCGAACTGCCGGTACGGCGAGGGGTAGTGCCGCATGAGCGGCTCGTAGTCGTGCGCGGGCGGCGGCGGCGCCAGGTGCGCGGGCAGCGGCGACGCGGCCGGCGGCGAGGCCGGCTCGGGCTCCAGCTCGGGCGCGGGCTCCGGCTCGTCGGGCTCCGGGTCGGGCGGCGCGGCCGGCTCGGCGGGCGGCGCGGCGGGGGCGGGGGCGGGGTGCGCGGGCGGCGAGCCGTCGGGCGGCTTGCGGCGCGCCGCCTCGCCGCTGTTGCTCGTCTCGTACCCGTCGTCCTGGCTCTCGCCGCCCTTCGGCTTCTCACACCCCTCCTCCCTGTCCCTGCGAACGCACGCATATATGTGTTACATCACCACTCACACGCTCCGAACTCCCCGACTCAAATGCGCTCCCCAACTCCAAGCTCATTCCGCTGTATAGAATTTACACCAGGAATTTAAGCCAGGTCATGCAGTTCTAATTGGTCCGGGCGTGTAGCGACGCAAACATCGCCTCGAGCTCGACAGCCCGTGTAACGCGCGACGAATGAGTATTGTCCCGGCCCATGTGTGAAATTGTCCTTCACGCGTTCTGTGGCCGGCGCGCTGCCTTAAAGCTATCAAATATACAACAAGGGGGAAGATTCAAACACTACAGTGATGTTTGAGTCAGTTTAAAATGCAGACATATTAGGTACGTTTTTTGGGAATGAAACAATTTGATAGTTAATAACATTTATTGTAAAGTCGTTCTAATGTTTTACACGTCAGATACACACAAGTCACACCTACACACACGTATATAGGTCGAGACGGAGATGTCGGACAGTGCGGAGCGATGCAGCCCTCGCCGCCGCTGTTGATTCACTGCGTTTGCGTAAACCCCGCACTCGACCGCCAGCCGGCGAGCGCGCCTCGAGCTTCGCTATTGTGTGCCGCGCCCATTGTTGTGCGCAAAGTTCCCACAAAAGGACCAACTTGTGTCGACTTCATACGACTTCTCGCCTTTCCAAACTTTGTAAAATCTCGACAATGCTACAAATAAAACTCGTGAGTTACGAAACGCAACAGCCGCCCGCCCGCCCGAATGGGCCACGTGAACGCGTATTCACGTGGCCCCAACACACATCGACCGATTGCATGTTAGTTAGTTCTTTATTTGCAATGAATAGGTACAGTTTTTGGTCTTAAAATTAACAGTTTCATCTATCCTGCTATAATAAAAGTAGCATGCAAATACAAATACATTATGTACTGTTAAGTACTCGTAAGGGTCATTTTCTTTTATCATCAAGAAACTCTTGAACACTGTAAAAATTTGACTTTAACAACCATTCCCTTAGTCTATATGTCATTTGCTTAAGTGGTAGACACTTAATTGAATTGAATTGAATAGGTACATACACAAATATACAAACATACAATCCCACTAACATTATAAATGCGAAAGTTTGAATTTTTGGATATTTGGATGTTTGTTACTCAATCACGCTTCAACGACAAAACGGATCGGGATGAAACTTGGCACACATATAGGTTAGGTTCTGGAATGGGACATAGGTCAAAGTCACAGTCAAAATCACTTGGTACATTTATACACGTCATTATTTTTATTGACTACCGCTTCCTAGGTGTTAGCGCTGTGAAGAAGAAACGGCGCAACAACTTCACGCAACACATCTTTTAAAAATCAAAGTTTGCATACAGTTATATAATGATTGTGCGAAGCTGAATCAACATTAGTACCAGGCATCTTTGTCATTCAAATAATCGTTTATTTTATAGTAGTAAATAATAATAATAAATAAATATCTCAGACATTCACACCAATTATCCAGTCCCAAACTAGGCAGAGCCTGTGGTATGGTTACTAGATAACGGATACACAAACTTAAATAAACATTTAAACATCCAAGACTTGGGTAGAAACATTCATATTCTTCATACGAATATTTGCCCCTAGCTGGATTCGAACCCGCAACCTCCGGCGTGGCAGTAGGCTTTCTTACAAAGGTTTTTTTTAATGTCAATCTTAAACTTTCTGTCTGTCATATTCTGGTCTATTTATCTGGTGGTAACTGAAGCGTTGTAGCAAGGCAAAGGATTCTCTCTGAATATACCAACTGGAACGAGCAACTTGCAGATAAAACCTCAATTACACTCGCAGGTGAACTGCAGCGAAACTTGAACAAACTCATATGCGAGTGAGCGAACTAAACCGAGGTTCGTTCGATAATTGGATCGCAGTTCGGAAAGTTTGAGTCGGTCGACGAAGTTCACGGGCGGCGTTCGGCAAGGCGGTGGCCGCTGAAAAGTGAAAGGCAGAGGCCGGGAGACACTCGCAGTCAATTAGCGCGCCGCGCGGGAGCCACTGAAATATGCCGTGCCGTCGTGTCGCAGCGTTTCCACATTCACCGATCCGACGCGACGTCGGCGTCCGACGTCCGTCCAAACACAGATTACTTAATAATTACTTCATCATCAGGTTATTTGTGTCTCCACTGCAGGAGCACAACCCTCTCTCATCTGCAGACAGACGGAGGATTTGGCCTACACTCCCCGCGCTGACCAGACGGGTTGGGGAGGCCTGATTGATGTTTTATGATGTATTCCCTCAGTCGCCTTGTACGACATCCACGGGAAGAGTTGGAGTGGTCCTATTCTACTCTACCGGAAACCACAGTGCAAAATAATTACTTCGAAATAACAAAATTTTGTACTAAACGTATTATACTTGTCATTTTAGTTGCTCTTAAGGTTCACTGGTAGAGATCCCTAAGTGCGGAAAGGCCGTCTTTGTTCAGAGTTTTATCCCTATTGTGTTAATGTTGTTAAGTTTGGTTCAATAAAGGGTGTACATACATAGAGATTGCGCCTCTTGCGTGGAACAGAGCGATTGTTTGGAACGATCCATCTAGTAGTACACAGAGATCGTTGCAAACAATCGAAAAATGCGGCGCGTACAGTGCTTAGAAAGGAACTGTGAAGAGTCGTATCATCCTGATATTGTTATCGCATATCGTGCCTCCGCCGACACATTCCAGAGCACTATCGAAGTGAGGAGAACCAAACTCACTTCACTTCGATAGTGCTCTGGAACGTTTACAGATAGCCAATGGGTTAGGTTTCAAAGTAAATAAAAAAAAATGTGGGGACATTTCACACACGGCCACCTGATCCCAAACTAGGCAGAGCCTGTAATATGGGTATCAGACAGCTGATATACATACACAAATACATAATATAATATATAAAAAACATCCAGTCACAAGGCAAACACAAGTGCTCATCACACGAATGTATCGCAGGCAGGTGTACTACCGACTAGGCTACGGGGCTAAGTGAGAGAAGTCACTCGAGTGAGACTCGGACATGAGATTGTATTTTATAGAATAGCACTACAGATAACGTGGAAACGCTCCCACGCCGCCGCGGGGTGCTGCTTTTTGTGAGAGAACACCACCGCGACCGACGTCAGATAAAATAAAAATCTGTAAATGAAATGAAATGAAATATCTTTATTGTGGATCATAGGCATATAAAGGATTACATGTCATAGTTAGAGCTCAGCTATGTCCCGCCACGTGGGCACACAACATTGTGTCGCAGTAAAGCATGCATTTAAAAACAAAGTTACAAAAAAAATATTAAGAGTTAATTAGATACGAATTGAAACCTTAAATTGAACCGTCACCAATAAATTCCTTCAAACTATAATAACATTTTTCTATCAACAGATCGTTGAATTTTTTTTAAATAAATTAATCTCATCTACATCTGGTATCGTTTTAGGGATTTTATTATATATGTGAGGTATCCTGCAGATAAACTTTTGTGTAACAAGGCAGTGTTTGCTGGTAACACTGCCATTTTATCTAATTGCCTCATACGAATTTTAAATGTAAACATGTCAATATTAGATTTTGCAAAAAACCGCCGATTCATATATATACATACACGGGCGAGTCAGTATTTTTAGTTTTATAATTAAAAAGTAAAGTGTCTGAGAATAATAGTTTGCCGCCACCTGCCTACTAGTCACTTACTTGGCAATAAAGCAATTTAAACGGAACCTTTGGTATTTCATCATCATCAGGTTGTGTCTCCAGTCTCCACTGCAGGAGCACAACCCTCTCTCATCTGCCGGAGACAGACGGAGGATTCGGCCTACACTCCCCGCGCTGGCCAGACGGGTTGGGGAGGCCTGATTGATGTTTTATAATGTATTCCCTTAGTCGCCTTGTACGACATCCACTGTAAGAGTTGGAGTGGTCCTATTCTACTCTACCGGAAACCACATGTCTATATACTCATTGAAAAACTACGACGGCGTCGCTGCAAAAAAATATACACACAACATGACAGAAAATCGGTGACGTCGCAGCATCTCTAGGGAAATGACGTATACGCCTCGCTTGCTGCCTACACGACCATCATAATCTCCGGAATCAAATGCCATCCAAGACGAAGGGTGGCTTCCTCCCCCGGGATTCCAACAGTTGTTTGCAGCAAACACGTGCGACGTGCAAGGCGACAAGACTCCCTCAAACTCGAATATCTATGATCAAAGTAGGATAACAAAATCCGCCGAATAAATAGTAATAATACTACTACTAGTATACTAAGCAGGGTTGGATTTAATGATTTTTTTCAATAAATATTAATGATTTAATTGTCTTTAATTTACGTCTTAGAATTTATCTTAAAAATTAAGGGTCTTAGAATAAGTAAACCACATATACCTAGCTCCTTAAATCTGCTAAATCGTAATTAAAATATTATTTTCTACTTTTTAGCTTAAGTTTGTACATGTAGGTACAGTCTTGAAGTCGGTTTTTTTTCTAAAAAATCATTTTATTAAAATATTTAAACAAAAAATTAATACTAATTTTCCAGCTTTTTCTGTTCCCAATCGATTCCGTAATTTAGTGTGTACAACCCCAAATGTAGAAACTCTTTATACTGAAGCTGAAAAGAGTTGCCTCACTATAGGGTAAACAAGTCAACTATAAAATGATTCTTTGTTAAATCGTGAATAATATAATATTACTGATATGGAAGCACCATATATAAGCTGTCTTTCCATTTAAAATAAAATAATAAAAAATTACGATTTTTTTTGATAAATAATAATATAAATATGTCAGGCATTCACACCAATTATCCAGTCCCAAACTAGGCAGAGCCTGTGCAATGGTTACTAGATAACGGATAGACATACTTAAATAAATATATAAACATCCAAGACTTGGGTACAAACATTCATATTCATCATACGAACATTTGCCCCTAGCGGGATTCGAACCCGCAACCTCCGGTGTGGCAGTCCGAGAGCTACCCGTTCTGCCACGGAGGTCGTCATACATATAATAAATACTTACATTTATTGGATTTCATGATTTTTTTTCTAACCCTGATACTAAGTATAAATTATTTGATAGAATATGAGTATAGATTCCTTCAGCGCCTCCGACCATGCTGGTTGAGAATGATTGCCGGGACAACTTACGCGAACTCACTACCTCCCAAAGCCCAAACTAGGTTCAAATCTTGATTGTTAATGATGTGTAATTTCATAATTGTTAAAGTCAAGAGCTTACCGGGCCCTTACCTCAGCTCTCAAATTGCCTCAGGCTAAGAATAAATGAATTATCTATCTATCAGGCTGCCAAATTATTATCAGTTATAAAACTGATAACAATTTGGCAGCCGTACCTCTCCCGGCTTAGTAAAGGGCCACCCCTATCTTTCCCGTGGGTGTCGTCGAGGCGACTAAGGGATTGCACCAGGGACGGGAAGCAGCGTTCTCCTGTGTGTGTATGTTAAGATCATTACTGCGATCACCAATCCGCCTGCCAAGTGTGGTGATTATGGCAAATCCCCCAATGGACAACTTACCAAAAGTGGTATTCTATTGGGGAGGCCTATGTCCAGCAGTGGACGTATTTAGGCTGATGATGATGACCTCCAATTGTGGTCAATTTGTATCATTGGTGGGCCATTCTAGTACTTTGGGGCGTTCTGGATCTGGTTCTAAATCTTTGCAAATGTACAGTACAATTATTTTCGGGTATATTTCGTGGGATTTAATCAAATCTGCCTTAAAATTCCAACAAACTTAACTGGTATCGTCAAAAACGTGCATGAAAAAAGGAATAGCGACTTTGACCGCTGTAACTTTGAACTCATATCCATGTGTGAGGTCCCACTACTACGCGCAAGCTCGCATGGCCGGGCCGGACTCGCGACGAAAAGCCCGGGCTTCTCTGCCCTCTCGGCGGTGGCGGGCGCTCAGCTGTTCGCGTCGTCGGAGGCTCGCAGGCGGCGGCGACGGCGGCGCGAGTGATCGATCGTGCCTCGCACGAACCCGCTCCCTCAACCACCTACATATACATACACATATATTTATATATATGTGTATACATTAGCAATCTACCTAATTTCTCTTACAACAAATGCATCATATCAGCCTATATACGTCCACTGCTGGACACAATCCTCCCCAATAGAATGACAGTTCGTGGGCTGTCCATTCGAAGACTGACATTATCACCACGCTTGGCAGGCGGATTGCTGATCGCAGTAATGATTTACTATACACAGGGGAACGCTGCTGCCCGTCCCTGGCGCCATCTCTTAGACGACACCCACGGGAAGATTAGGGTTGGCCCTATTCTAAGCAGGAACCAGACGGCTAAATAAACTTAAATGCATCTAGTGCGATACTCCAAGGTTGACTGGCAGAGACCCCAAAGTGGAATAAGTCAGACATTGTAATTTATTACGTATTTTGTGTGTTAGTTTATTTTATGACGATCCCTTTGACTATATTAGAATGACAAGTAACACTGATTTGTCAGTTAATTTGTACAAAATCATCATCAGCCTAAATACGTCCACTGCTGGACACAGGCCTCCCCAATAGAATACCACTTTTATTAAGTGGTCCATTGAAGGATTTGCCATTATCACCACGCTTGGCAGGCGGATTGGTGATCGCAGTAATGATCTTAACATACACACACAGGAGAACGCTGCTGCCCGTCCCTGGTGCAATCTTTTAGTCGCCTTGACGACACCCACGGGAAGATTGAGGACTATTCTAAGCCGGGAACCACACGGCAAAATGCATCCATCTCATCATTTTTCACCATTATGATAATTACTTCGACCATTTCTACGTTTAAGTATAAATATTTTGCATACGAGCCTTGTTACAATATAAACAAGTCCACCTGACTCATGTCAGCATACGATTCTCGTACGAGCGTCCTGAGCGTCCTGAGCTTCCTGAGCGTCCCGAGCGTCTTAAGCTTCCTGACTGTGGTCTTCGAAACTATTTCTTAACACAGTAACTAAATCTAAGTTGCCAATAACTTGTAACATGACTGCGTAAATATATCATCGAACAGGTTCCACTCCTAATCAATAATTCTAACAAAGAAGCCGATGCAACAATTATCTGCGTAAGCATTGGTCAACACGCCCGACATATTTTTACAAACAAAGGTTGTTTTCATTTGAACTATATCGGTAGTCGAAAGGTAAAGTTTTGGAAAACTTTACAGAAATATAGTTTAAAACTGTGAAATAAATCCTAGTAATATTATAAACGCGAAATTTTGTATATTTCATTCCAGATTAATAGTCCTATGAAAACAAACGCATTTGCGTCTCGAAAACAAAATACACAATAGATGGTGTTCCTAAGTGGACCGCAAAGTTTACTTGGTAATACAAACCTATTTTTGCTGCTGGTGACCCTTTCATGTATATGTTACCGAGACGTAAATAGCGTTGGTTTTCATAGGACTATTAATCTGGAATGAAATATAAGTATGGATGGATTTTTGTTACTCTTTCACGTAAAAACTACTAAATGGATTTTAATGAAACTTTACAATAATATAGCTTATACATCAGAATAACACATAGGCTACAATTTATAAAGATATTGTGTGAATTGTCCAAAATATCAAGTAAGTACATAATAATTTGTGATGTTAAGTTGTCCACGCAGACAAAGTCGCGGGCAACAGCTAGTTAACTATAAATTGCACTATCTATACATATAATAAAACTGTAACTGGTCTATGTCTGTACATGGGAGATTTTGTAGAAAAAGGGTATGAGGGGTCTTTATAGGGCCAATAGAAGCCAAAATAATTGTTTTTAGATTTTTTGTCTGTCGCTCTGTATGTATGTTTATTACCTCATCACGCAAAAAGCACTGAATGAAATTCGATGCAGTTTTCACAGTGGTCTAACTTAAAATCTGGTGCATGTTTCATCTCGATACGTCACTTAGAACCTGAGATATTAATAAAGTAAATTTTTCTAGAAGCCATTATAACAAATAAGTATTGTTATGTTTGAACATTGATACAATTCATATTGCGATTGGTTTGTACTATAGTTGGAGTAGGAGAGATTGGGATTGAGAGTCTGAGTGGAAGTGGGATAGGGAGCGAGAGTGGGAACGGGAGCGGATTCTGAAGTCCACGCGAGCGGAGCCGCGGGCACAGCTAGTAGTTAATATATTGTTCCATCAACTTTTGGGGGGATTATTCGCCCAAAAGTTCTTTTTGACCAATATGTCATTATTTGTATTTTCATGTAACTCGAATTTAGTATATGCCATCTAATCGTGTATTAAAACCAGTCCTATGTTATGCGCGATAAGTGTTGGTTTTCGACTAAGTGGCGATTTAGCGGGCTCACCTTTCGTTGTTATGGTTACGCCACATAAGAAAAAAATGTCTACTCGCAAGGTCTATCGGCGAGTCTATTTACGTGCCGAATAACCTGTCCGGTGTTTACACGCGGCGTGCCCCGTCCTTACACACTAGATATAACCACTACCTGTTTACTGCCAAATCTTCCATCGCTACGAATGAACCAAACAAAGTCGCCGCTGGTCGTGTCTGGGGGTCGCACGCGCGCGCTCCGCACACGGGATGCAAAAGGTCGCGCGCTGACCGGCGACCAAGGCTGTATGACTTGATAACTTAATCGACAGCGTTATATTTTAACTACATATATACATTTATTTATTTAAAATACTAGCTTATTCCACGCGACTTCGTCCGCGTGAACAACTTAGCATCACAAATTATTATGTATTTCCCGTAGGAATGAGATGTTTATTCGGGATAAAGTCTATCCTATGTCCTATTCCAGGATCTAACTTATATGTGTGCCAAGTTTCATCCCGATCCGTCCAGTGGTTGAAGCGTGATTGATTAATAAACATCCAAACATCCAAAGTTCCAAACTTTCGCATTAATAATATTAGTAGGTAGGATAGGATTGCAACTTTATAGATAGATACTCCACTGCGGTACAAAACTTTTATGTTATATGTAGGAAACTATATTTCATTCCAGATTCATAGTCCTATGAAAACCAACGCTATTTACGTCTCGGTAACATATACATGAAAGGGTCACCAGCAGCAAAAACAGGTTTGTATTACCATGTAAACTTTGCAGTCCACTTAGGAACACCATCTATTGTGTATTTTGTTTTCGAGACGCAAATGCGTTTGTTTTCATAGGACTATTAATCTGGAATGAAATATAAATACCACTCTATTGGCAAAATAAAGCCCTCGTCTCGGATTATGTACTTTTATTTCCGTCTTGTCTAATATTCTCGCTCGTCTTCTCTCTAGTCTGTCATCATCGTCCCTGTCACCGTCACCAACCAGCCAGTAAGTCAAGTGGCCAGGCAGTCAGGTCATACAGTCTCTTTGTCTGTAACACTATAGACGAAACATGCATTCCTCTATCTAGCATTCCGTCATCAGCCGCCCCATGCCGTCCACGAACAAGTCACAGTGCGGCGAGCAGGGGCCGAACAGCTGCAGTGCGCGCGCGACTGTTGGTACGAACAGCGGGTGACTCTCAGTCAGCGGGTAGGTACCACTCGGGCACATTTAGTTTTAGTACCCTTCCGACAAGATCCACACATACAATCTGGTTTATAATACACATAGCTTCGGATTATGACGGTTAACAGAGGTTATTGCGACCGCACGCGGACACGTGGGATCGCGCGTAGCCGCTAGTTGATGCGAGCGATAGTGGAGTTCAACCTTTATAATGATCGCATACTGACTTCATGCTGATGATGACGTTCCTACTACAAACTTCAGATTGATCCTGATCAATTGATCGGTAATGGAACTTAGGATCAATTGAACAGCAGGCAGTTGTTCAACCGACAGGTCTGGGGAACAAATTTCTGGTCTCGATTTACTTAACAAATCAATTAACTGCATAATCTATAATAATGTTATCTATTCCTAAACTATGATTTTCTACCGTACGATAGAAATTAGAAAAGGATAAAACAATTTACAAATATAACATCCAGACCGGGACCAACTTGTGTAACTGTACAAAGTGTACAGTTGCACAAGTTGGTCCTGTACTGGCGGCCTATGTCCAACAGTGGACGTCCGAGGGCTGATATGACGAACATTCGATTGTAACGCCCCCATACTCGGAGCTAACGATCACAAACTTAAGAAAGACAATAACAGAACAGTGAATGTTTGTACCCAAGTCTTGGATGTTTATATATGTTTATCCGAAGACAGACGGAGGATTTGGCCTACACTCCCCGCGCTGGCCCAGGACGGGTTGGGGAGGCCTGATTGTTGTTTTATAATGTATTCCCTCAGTCGCCTTGTACGACATCCACGGAAAGAGTTGGAGTGGTCCTATTCTACTCTACCGGAAACCACACGGCAAATTATTTATATGTCTATCCGTTATCTAGTAACCATAGCAAAGGCTCTGCCTAGTTTGGGACTGGATAATTGGTGTGAATGTCTGACTTATTTATACATTTATTTATTTTATTTAGTGGTAATGAATAGGGATGAAAGGATTACGATACGATAATCGTAAAAAATACTATTACAATGCTTTAAAACTAAACTAATATTGACTTTAGATAGAAACTATAGAAAAACGATAAGGTCATCTTGCGTAAAATAATAAACGGGCGTTTGGTTATAGGGTAGCGGGCCCTAATAACTCAGACCGGGTCGATTTTTGTAGTTTTTTTTTGCTAGTTAATAAATAATTTGTTCCTAGTTGTAGGTTCGGTCCCGAATTATCATATGAAACGTACTATCGAAGTATTTCAAATTTTGATTTGCACGACTAATGACAAAAAAGAAAAATGTCCAAGAGCTTATTAATACCCAACTATAGAAACGCCCAATCGGAAAAAGGTCCAGGCATAAAAACGTCCAACTAGAAAAATTACCAAATATAGAAAAACCCATCTAGAATGCTGTCCAGGAATAGAAATGCCCAACCAGAAAAATTTCAAACTATAGAGATATCCAAAATCATAACAATACAAACTGCTTTTGTACTTACATACCTATCTTTATATATACTGGCCACTTGTATAAGTGGCTATTTAAATGTACTCGACGATAATAATGACAAATGTAATTTCAATATTCAGCTTAACGACGAATGATTTTATTATAGTACTAACTGTGCCATTTTTACTTTTGGACATTTTTACTATTTGACATTTTTATTATTGGTAATTTTTATTAATAGACATTTTTATCATTGGACATTTTTACTTTTGGACATTGGCTTTGGACATTTTTCTTTTTTGTCATTAGTCGTGCAAATCCAAATTTTCATCATTGTACTTCAATAGTAAACTACGGTATGTTGTCGTGCAAACGCTGGAAAAAATTCTAATTGTTCTATTGTTAATTAAGTGTTTAGTGTGTGTTATAGCACGACCTGGAGAAGCTCATAATTCTGGGACAAGTGGAGGGCAGGCGTGCCAGAGGACGAGCTCAGACGAGGTGAGGAGGGTGGCTGGCGGATCCTTATATGAAGCAGTGCGGATGGCGAATGACCGCTATGCGTGGAGGCGCATTTTATACGGTCGCGATTCTCAGCAGTGAGGGAACGACAGAGAAGAGATAATCTTCATAGATTTATAAAATGAATGACTTGTAAACTGTCGATGCTTATGATGTACGTCTATAAAGTGAGTAAGAATCGTAATGGATTCGTATTTGTATCGTAATATCAGTCGTTACTCTCCATCTCTAGTAACGACTGATATTACGATCGTACGAGCGTACGGCGACACGTGATCGCGCGCGGTGCGTGGGGTCGTCGATAGGCATAAATCAAGCGAGCGCAGTGCGGTGTGGAGCGAGCATTATGCGCATGCAATAAACATAAGCGATTCCATTCATACGAACGGCCATACTACGCGCGGACAGACAATACTAAATAATACTACGTAAGGAAGCGACGTCACCTCCCCGACAGTTTAGCAACGTCCTCAAACTAGTACTACAGCCGACATTCATCATCATCATCAGGTAATTTTTGTCTCCACTGCAGGAGCACAACCCTCTCTCATCTGCCGGAGACATTCCCGCCTCCTCACCATTCTCCCCCCGCAACTCCTCTAAGCGAGGATCAACGGAGGTAACTGCAAAGACACCTACCAGTGAAGGTAGGGCAAGTCCCAGGTCATGAATTTACGCTACCTTGGGCCCCAGACAAATTTAATTATAGAAGTAAAGAGTCAAAGTAGGAAGAGAGTTCCCATTTCCATCTGCCGGAGACAGACGGGAGGATTTGGCCTACACTCCCCGCGCTGGCCAGACGGGTTGGGGAGGCCTGATTGATGTTTTACAATGTATTCCCTCAGTCGCCTTGTACGACATCCACGGGAAGAGTTGGAGTGGTCCTATTCTACTCTACCGGGAACCACATCATCACCATCAGTTGAACAGCTGTCCACTGCCTCCTTCTTTTGGTGGACTGTCCATTGGGGATTTGACATAATCACCACGCTTGGCAAGCGGATTGGTGATCGCAGTAACGATCTTAAGGTACACAGGAGAATGATGCAATCTCTTAGTTACCTTGACTACACCCACGGGATGATTCGGGGTTAAGTTAATAAGCCAACGATCTCTGTGTACTTACTAGATGGAGCGAATTAAACAATCGCATTGTTCCACGCTACTGCGGCTTCGGAAGCCGCAACTCGTTCACATTCACTTTTGACACTTATGCAGTTACTACGCAGAACATTTCATTATTTACTAATTAATGACGCTATTTACCCGTAGCGTCAATATTTAGTAAATAATTAAATGTTCCGCGCACTAACTGCACAAAGTGAATGTGTACGAGTTGCGGCTCCCGTAGCCGCAGTAGCGTGGAACAAAGCTATTGTTTGATTCGCTCCATATAGTAAGTACATAGAGATCGTTAGCTTATTTATTATTATTATTTGAGTTGGGACTTTTTCGAGGTCTCAGTCTAGACCTTGTATCACAGCGACCATGTCTGGTCTACTGTGATCGCCACCATACTACAGTTCGGTGCTAAGCCTTGCAGCAGTTAGAAACTGCACTATGCTTTTAGCACTGAGTTGTTTTACTTCGTCAGGGCGAAGCGAGTGGTTAGTTACCTAGGTATTTCTTTTTGGCAACCCTTTTGACGACCTCCGTGGCGGAACGGGTAGCTCTCGGACTGCCACGCCGGAAGTTGCGGGTTCGAATCCCGCTAGGGGCAAATGTTCGTACGATGAATATGAAAGTGTGTACCCAAGTCTTGGATGTTTATATATTTATTTAAGTATGTGTATCCGTTATCTAGTAACCATAGCACAGGCTCTGCCTAGTTTGGGACTGGATAATTGGTGTGAATGTCTGAGATATTTATTATGGCAACCCTAGGGGCAGGCAGTGGCCCTACGATAATGTACGCACACACTCGCACGTGGACGAACTGGCTGGCGCGCCTGCAGTAGGTAGCTAATTAAATCTGTTTGTTTGTACGCAGTGCCGGAGGGGAGGGGGAGGGGGGAGGGGGGAGCGTGGGGGGGGGGGCGCAGGTTGTCGCTGCCTCTCACTATTATTGCCGCTAAACAAACAAACAGCGTCGCGAAGCATGTTATCAATCAAGTTATAAATGATTATCGCGGTGCCCGCTGTCAGTAGCATAGTGTATCGATTGAGAATTATATTACTTTCTTTAATGACTTTATTTCATTCATTGGGACCGCGTCATAGATCGTACAGTTCACGACGGCGCGCCCCACTCCTATAAATCACTTACATTTCATTGTATGCGTTATATAGTTAGAGCCGCGGTAGCCTGGTTCGTTGTGCACTCGCCTCTGGGTGGTGGCGAATTTTTTGGGGAGTGAAAGTGCTCGATGCAAAGAGACATAAACTTGCATGCATACTTAAATAAATATATACCAATGAATGGGGGAATCAAATCGTATACAATATAACATCCAGACCGAGATCAATTTTTACAAAGTCATCTGGCCCCGCTTGGCACCGAACCCACGACCTCTGACGACCGAGCCAACGAAACGGGCATGCGATGATAATTATCTTTGAAAATAACACCAGGGCTGGTCAGTTGATTGCTATCATTACCCGGCACCACGTGTCCAGGGGACCATAGCAAAAGATCACCGTCTGTAATAACATGGGTGCCCGTGTGCGGCCCGCCTAACCCAACCCAACATATGCGCGGTCTCACAGAATGTGGGCAGGTGTCTGCGCGTAATACAACAAGTACAGAAGAAAGCTTGTTTAATCCTACTAATATTATAAACGCGAAAGTTTGTAAGTATGGATGGATGTTTGTTACTCTTTCACGTAAAAACTACTGAATGGATTTTAATGAAACTTTACAATAATACAGCTTATACATCAGAATAACACATAGGCTACAATTTATAAAGATACTGTGTGAATTGTCCAAAATATCAAGTAAGTAGAAAAAAAATCTACCATCTGCGAGCTATTCTGGCGTGCGCTGCCAAAACCGCTAGAGTTACACATATGTAATGTATGATGGAAATGTTTATCTTAAATAGTCCTACAAAAAAGCTACTCGAAATACTAATCGTGCGCAGACGAAGTCGCGGGCACGTACAAGTTTCTCATAAACGTACCCACAAAATTCAATGCAAGCCAAACTGAATCCTGCGCGCATGGAAGAAAGTCAATGTTACGTTAAAAAGATGGGGGGGGGGGCGATGGGCGATCCCCTATCCCACTGGTGTCAGATCTAGCTTTAATAATGATAACTTAATGAAGAACAACCAAATATTTACCATGTTCTAAAATTATAAATTTCTCTTCTTTCACCTGCAATACTCTGAAGCTGTCTTTCTTATTTTCCTTCTAAAAGGTTGCCTGGAATAAATCGCTTAAAGCGATAAGGCCGCCACCTTTATATATATATATATATATACTAGGTATTCTCAGTAACTGTTATGCAATAAAGTATATTCATCGATTCACTGGTGATCGCAGTAACGATACACAGGAAAAAGCTGCTGCCCGTCCCTGATGCATCCCTATTCTAATTCGGTGGCTCTATTCTAAGCCGGGAACCACACGCCCCACACACTGGTACATGACCGACAAATCGTGCGTGCAATACTCTTCAATTAAACAAGCCAAATGTGCGATCGATGGAGTTTTTGGAGTCAAACGTCATAGCGAATGTAGTATGGATATCGGGCGTTCCATCTCGCGCCAGGTAATCGTGACGGAGGGCTGGCGGACACACACAACCAACGATCTCTATGTACTACTAGATGGAGCGTTCCAAACAATCGCTCTGTTCCACGCAGTAGCCACAACTCTTTCACATTCACAATGAAGCTTGTGCAGTTACTACGCAAAACATTTAATTATTACTAAATATTGACATTATCCAGCGTCAATATTTAGTAATAATTAAATGTTCTGCGTAGTAACTGCACAAGCTTCATTGTGAATGTGAAAGAGTTGTGGCTACTTGCGTGGAACAGAGCGATCGTTTGGAACGCTCCATCTAGTAGTACATAGAGATCGTTGCACACAACTAATTATCAGACTGGATCGGGAGGGGCAGATTACAGATGATAATGTTTCGTCGCTCGTTAGCGGTGACGTCGGTAATTTTGGGCATTCCATAAATAATAGACACGTAAAAGGGTGAATAGAGACGCTTAGTAAAGTTTTGGGCCCCATTTTGAAGGCACACATTTGACAGCAATAAAACTGGTTTCTACGGCCATTTATACCTCATACCATGAAGGTAAATAATTTTTCGTAGCTCATAGTTTCACCTAAAAGTGATTCATGATTGACACTAATTGGTTATTAAATTAGATAACATATGCACATTAAAATCATCTGTTATATAATTTAATAACCAATTAGTGTCAATCCTGAAATTTTTCAGTGCAAATTCAGTGCAAATTTAAAGAATAAAAGGCCTTTCAAAGAAGTATGCGACTTCAGAATAGGTCATAGGATATATCTACTAGCTGGTGCCCGCGACTTCGTCTGCGCAGGATTAGTATTTCGAGTAGCTTATATTAGCGTGGCGTAGAAAAGAACTAACATTATGACATTAAAATTATAATTTTATGGCGCACGCCAGAATAGCTCGCAGAATTTTTTCCTACTTACTTGATATTTTGGACAATTGATATAATATCTTTATAAATTGTAGCCTATGTGTTATTCTGATGTATAAGCTATATTATTGTTAAGTTTCATTAGAATTCATTCAGTAGTTTTTACGTGAAAGAGTAACAAACATCCATCCATACATACAAACTTTCGCGTTTATAATATTAGTATGATTTATAGTGGAGCCAGTAGACAACACTGGGTGTAGAAACACTGCTTACTATTAACAAATAATAAGTATTTCATATATACATACGTAACGAGTAGATCCGACGAAGAACGAAGGTCACCGACATAACCGAAAGGATTAGCAAGCTGAAGTGGCAGTGGGCGGGCCACATATGCCGCAGAACCGACGGCCGTTGGGGCAGACGAGTTTTTAAGCAGACAGTAAGACTGTCTGCTTAAAAACTATCCAATTATCGGCTACTGATTTTTCCCGCAACTCTTATTAGGGCGCGTTATCGTAAGCCCACCCCACCCGGTGGTCCCGTTAGTTCGGGTGAACCCACCAACACCACCCCACACGTCGCGTGTCGCCTGCTATTGATCACAACGCCACACTAACACACAATACTACGTAAAGAAACCCCACTCCCCTCCCCCCCGCCAGCGTTACGTCGCCCGCAAGTACGAGTACGGCTGAGAGTGCGAGCTCCAGGGCTGAAGCCCGCCTTCTACTTATGTTTTAATTTGAGGTTAAAAGTTTAAGATTCATATTAAAAAACAACTTTGTAAGAAAGCCTGTTATAAAATAAACGATTATTTGAATGACAGAGATGGCTGGTACTAATGTTAATTCAGCTTCGCAAAATCTTTATTAATTGTATGAAAACTTGATTTTTAGGATTCCGTAGCCAAATGGCAAAAACGGAACCCTTATGGATTCGTCATGTCTGTCTGTCTGTCCGTCCGTATGTCACAGCCACTTTATTCCGAAACTATAAGAACTATACTGTTGAAACTTGGTAAGTAGATGTATTCTGTGAACCGCATTAAGATAATACAAAAATAAAAAAAATAAAATTTTTGGGGGTTCCCCATACTTAGAACTGAAACTTGAAAATTTTTTTTTTCATCAAACCCATACGTGTGGGTTATCTATGGATAGGTCTTCAAAAATGATATTAAGGTTTCTAATATCATTTTTTTCTAAACTGAATAATTTGCGCGAGAGACACTTCCAAAGTTGTAAAATGTGTCCCCCCCCCCTGTAACTTCTAAAATAAGAGAATGATAAAACTAAAAAAAATATATGATGTACATTGCCATGCAAACTTCCACTTAAAATTGGTTTGAACGAGATCTAGTAAGTAGTTTTTTTTAATACGTCATAAATCGTAAACCACAATACTATTATTAAAACATCGATCAAAGTTACAACGAACTACTATAACTTTTATATTATGTTACTTGCTGCTACGGAACCCTTCATGGGCGAGTCTGACTCGCAATTGGCCGCTTTTTTAAAAGGTGTGTTACGTGAAGTTTGTTCCGCGGTTTCTTCTTCACAGCGCTAACACCTAGGAAGCGGTAGTCCATAAAAAAAATTACGTGTATAAATGTACCAAGTGTACTCATATGCAATAAATGACTTTGACTTTGAGGTACCAGACCTACTAATATCATAAATTTGAAAGTTTGGATATTTGGATGTTTGGTTGTTTGTTACTCAATCACGCTTCAACCACTGGACGGATCGCGATGAAACTTGGCACACATATAGGTTAGGTCCTGGAATATGACATAGGATAGTTTTTACCCGAAAAAACATCTCATTCCTACGGGAAATACATAATAATTTGTGATGTTAAGTTGTCCACGCGGACGAAGTCGCGGGCAACAGCTAGTATTAATATATATTGACATTAATGATAAAACAATATGGTTAGCCAGCAGTGTACGGATGTTCAGTAAGCTATAAAATCAATATGGATCTAAGATTCTTTCGTTTCCAATACCGGCGCCGAGCGATCGACGATGACGGTGTAGCTATGTTCGTACGCTCGCTGCTGACAGCCCTACAATAATTTACGCCGTTCTCTTGTGTATATTGTCCAATATGGATTATGGATTTCTTTGTCTGAAAATAACCATTTTTTATTTATTTTTATTTAATTATTTTGTATAAATTGGTGGGTGTCGTCAAGGCGACTAAGGGATTGCACCAGGGACGGGCAGCAGCGTTCTCCTGTGTATATTCAGATCATTACTGCGATCACCAATTCGCCTGCCCAACGTGGTGATTATGGCAAATCCCCCAATGGACAGCCCACCAAGTGTAATTCTATTGGGTTATGTTCAGCAGTACACATATTTTGGCTTATGATGTATCATCTATCACATAATATCTGCCTGCTGAAGACGTCAACTGAAATTGTTTTCGCTGTAAGTTCGTCTGTGGGTACACCCTAAAGTCATATATGAAGCGATAGTTCATCATCATCAGGTTATTTGTGTCTCCACTGCAGGAGCACAACCCTCTCTCATCTGCCGGAGGCAGACGGAGGATTTGGCCTACACTCCCCGCGCTGGCCAGACGGGTTGGGGAGGCCTGATTGATGTTTTATAATGTATTGCCTTAGTCGCCTTGTACGACATCCACGGAAAGAGTTGGAGTGCTCCTATTCTACTCTACCGGAAACCACACGGCGAAAGAGAGAAAGAAAGAAAGATTATTTATTTGCTTCTGAACAGGGTACAAAACAAGGGGTAAAAACATAAAACTTTTCAAACGACATGCAAATATTAAATTGTATAAAAAGTGAAGGCTAAGCGGTAGTTCGGTGAACTTAAATTGTATGTAAATAAATATACAGAGTGGAATCATCAAGTTAACACTTTTCAGTATGGGGAGGTCATAAACTGCAAGAGATACAAGTATTTTGTTATTATAAGGAACAATGACGTCAATATTGCTATGACGTACAAGGCGACTAAGGGAATACATTATAAAACGTCAATCAGGCCTCCCCAACCCGTCTGGCCAGCGCGGGGAGTGTAGGCCAAATCCTCCGTCTGTCTCCGGCAGATGAGAGAGGGTTGTGCTCCTGCAGTGGAGACAAAAATAACCTGATGATGATGACAAAATGGACAAACACGACCGAGGGGCACGTATAGGGGAGCTGGGGCTGCTAGTGGTGCAACATTGGCCCTGCGAATATGAAATGAATTTCTAGCAGTCTGTCTACAATGAAAATCGAATCCACGACCTCTGGCGTTACGACTCCAACGCCCACGTCACTAAGAGTCGGGGGTAAGCGCGGTGAATTTTTGCTGACAATTAATAATCGTGTTTAAAGTCACGCAGTAAAGTTCAAAATTGCGTGTAGCAGTAAAATGTATCCAGCGGATAGCGGCGTATGCTCCCGCTTTTGAACTTTATAGCAAAACATATAAAGACGATTATCAAGTGTCAGTAAAATCATGCAATCTCTCCGCCAGGTCTGCGGTGACCCTAAGCCAACGGCACCATCCAATGACGCAACTAGACACAGTATATTATATTTATAGTGCAGTTTATTATCTCAGAGCACTCGGGGATCGAACCCAGACCTCTGCACATGGCAGCCCGTGTCTTCCCCGCTGAGCTACCGAAGTATGACGAGATCCTATTGGTCGATGACTTGAATCGGAGTGTGTAGAGTGATACATATATTCTTTATTGCACAAAAGAACAGTTACAAATTTTGTGTACAAAGGCGAGCTTACGAGTATCTTGACGACCTCCGTGGCGGAACGGGAAGCTCTCGGACTACCACGCCGGAGGTTGCGGGTTCGAATCCCGCTAGGGGCAAATGTTCGTATGATGAATATGAATGTTTGTACCCAAGTCTTGGATCTTAAATCTTGTAAGATCTTGGATGTTTATATATTTATTTAAGTATGTCTATCCGTTATCTAGTAACCATACCACAGGCTCTGCCTAGTTTGGGACTGGATAATTGGTGTGAATGTCTGAGATATTTATTTATTTATCTCTAAAAGAGATCTCTTCCAGCCAACCTTACAGGGTGTGAGACAAGGCACTAAGAGCGAGGGGGCATATGCATAATATACTACATAATAAGTAAATACCGATTTCCGAGTAATGAGCTCAAACGTACATGTTAATGTGGACATACCATCCAGGGTTTTTTAAATTACTATTCTTCTTCTTTTTTATTTAATGGCCTCTCTTTATTAGAATTCTGCCAATTTCGAGTCAGTCATGGGAGTGACACAAAAAAATGTGGTCGGTAAGTCTTCTTGAGCATCCAATCTAAAAATGGACATAAAATATATAATAACAAAAACCCGATCACCAATATGTTAGTTAAGTGTTCATATCATTATAATTTGATTTTGTTAGTACGGGTAAAATCACATAAAGTTTTAATAAGTGGAGTATTTACATAAGTAAGCAACGACTTAAATTATCGAGAATTTTAAAGTTCAGTACACCCCTCTTGCTAGCGGGCAGTTCTGTCTCACTTTAGAAGGTCTTGACTCCCTCCCTTGGGGAATAGGGGGCGCAAAAAAAAGTTGTCTATATAAATTTTTTTGAACATGATGCCCTCAAAAAAGTATGTCAAAATAACGTCGCCCTTTTTTCCTTTTTCTTGCTTTGTTGGTTTTCAACCGACTTCAAAAAAGGAGGAGGTTCTCAATTCGACGGTATTTTTTTTTCTTTGTGTGTGAATTATTTAATTATGGTAGTAAATAAATGTTTTTTTCTTTCTTTCTTTCTTTCCTTGCAGCAAAGGTACAAACGGCATGTCAATACTATAACAGCATGTTGCAAGTACCAGAAATAGCTCTACTCACTCCGATCTTTGTCGATGACACACATCTCCTCTTTTGTGGACGCAAGGACTTGAAGTATATACCGTAGGTATACATGACGTCACGAGTGGCAGTGAGTCGCCCGCGCGCGAGAAGACCAAGTCCAACGACCTACTTCTGCAGATAACGCGCGCAGATATTGGCTCGCCGCAGCCAACGCAGATTACCTACTCACTACACGCTATACCTATACGTGCCTACCTATAGTGAACTGCATTCAGACATCCATACGATATACCTATACTAGTAATATTTAGTACTAACTGTTGCCCGCGACTTAGTCCACGCGAATTTCATCATCAGGTTATTTTTGTCTCCACTGCAGGAGCACAACCCTCTCTCATCTGCCGGAGACAGACGGAGGATTTGGCCTACACTCCCCGCGCTGGCCACACGGGTTGGGGAGGCCTGATTGACGTTTTATAATGTATTCCCTTAGTCGCCTTGTACGTCATCCACGGGAAGAGTTGGAGTGCTCCTATTCTACTCACGCGAATTTAACATCACAAATTATTATGTATTTCCAGTATGAATGAGATGTTTCTGGGATAAAAACTTATCCTATGTGCCAAGTTTCATCACGATCCGTCCAGTGGTTGAAGCGTGATTGATTAACAAACATCCAAATATCAAAACATCCAAACTTTCGCATTTATAATATTAGTAGGATAGGATTAGCTGTGCCCGCGGCTCCGCTCGCGTGGACTACAGAATCCGCGCCCGCTCCCACTCAAAGTAAATATTGACATGTTCTTTAATATTGTAGATTTTATTTGTTCTATCATCAATAGTTTCCGCAGCGCATGCGATAAAATACATTTTATGTCCAATTTTTTTGCACCTTGTGTTACATTATTTAACTTTTAGTAGGGATCCCTAATTTTTTATAGTTATAAATATAGCCTATGTTACTCAGGGATAATGTAGCATTCTAATGGTGAAAGAATTTTTGAAATCGGTCCAGTAGTTTTCATATTTATTCGTTACAAACATACAAATCTTTCCTCTTTATAATAGTGTATATGTAGATTCTCTGCCTATACGGTGTGTATATTTAATTCCAAATCAATAGCCATGTGAAAACAAACGTATTTGCGTCTTAAAAACAAAATAAATAATAGATGGTGTTCCTAAATGAACCGCAAAGTTTATATGGTAATACAAACCTGTTTTTTGCTACCGATGAAGCTTTCATGTATATGTTACCGACACGCAAATAGCGTTGGGTTTTCGTATGGCTTGGAATGAAATATACGTTTATTTATTTATAGATAGTACAGTTCACGATGGCACTCGCCACTCTTTCTCTAAATCGCTTACATGTCACTGTATACGTTACATTGTTACTGTGTTAAATCTAACGTTCCGCTCCCGTCCCGCGCACACCGTCCGTAGCAGGGCGAGCCGTGGTGAATTGTACGGTGTGTACAGCAGGCGTCGCGACTCGACGGGCGAGTGTCAAGCGAGAGTCAGGGGTCAGCGCAGGGTCAATGACTAACTTGTTCAGCTCACCACGCTCGCGGCGCCCTTCGCAACTACCGCCTCCTTATTTATTTATGCATGTTATTGTTTAAACAAAAAAACGTCTAGGTTACCTTACTGACGGCAAAATTAAAATTGTTCTGTTGCAGAACTTCAAGAATATAACAGGGAAAAAAGTCTACTAATCTAATTAATAAAAACGTAAATATAAACAGGAGTGGGAGCGGGACACCTGATGACGAAAAAAAAAAACCAGCATATTCTAGCTATAATCGTACATTAAAACAAAGAATCACCCAGTCCTAGTTGGAGAGATTTTGCGAGCCGTTCAATAGCGTTTTTCTTATATAAGTAACTAGCTTTTACCTGCGACTTCGTCTGCGTAGGTTTCGATATTTACACATCTTGAATTTCAAAATAATATAAAAAATATCATTATTTCGGAAGTGGGAAGGGGACCGGATTCTGTAGTCCACGCGAGAGTTTGGATATATGGATGTTTGTTACTCAATCACGCTTCAACCACTGGACGAATCGGGGTAAAACTTGGCACACATATAGGTTAGGTCCTGGAATAGGACATACGATAGTTTTTATCCCAAAAAAACATCTCATTCCTACGGGGAAAGCAAATTAGTCGTTAAAAGCAGTGAATTTGCTCACAACGTGGCGCCACTTTGTATGGAGATTTATCTATCTAGAAATAATGAGATCTATTTAGAAATTCAAGATGTGTAAATATCGAAACCTACGCAGACGTAGTCGCAGGCAAAAGCTAGTCACTTATATAAGTAAAATGCTATTGAACGGCTCGCAAAATCTCTCCAACTAGGACTGGGTGATTCTCTGTTTTAATGTACGATTATAGATAGAGTATGCTGTTTTTTTTTCGTCATCAAGTGTCACAAGTTACTGCTTATATGAAAGCATCAGCTGCCTTTACATTCATCATCAGCCTAAATACGCCCACTGCTGGACATAGGCCTCCTCAATAGAATACCACTTTCGGTAAGTCGTCCATTGGGGGATCCGCCACTTACACCACGCTTGGCGGGCGGATTGGTGATCGCAGTAATGATCTTAACATACACACACAGGAGAACGCTGCTGCCCGTCCCTGATGCAGCACTATAGGTCTGTATCACGCTACTTTTGGGGGACCTTGTAATTTTTCGAAATATGCAGATAGAATTGTACATACATCATTAATGACATGCAAGTTAAAGAATATATTTAACTCAAACCGGATTGAACGACTTCGAAGACATAATATGAGATTACTAAGCCAAAATGCTCACTTGAACCCTCAAAGAAAAATTTTAAGCAACAGGGTTGTAACCAGATGGAACAAATTTCCAGAATCTGTTGTAACTGCCACATCAATAAACATGGTTAAGAACAGACTGGACAATTTCTTACAGGAAAATAATCAAGTCGACTAATGATATGGAAGCACCAGCTATAAGATGCCTTTCCATTTAAAATAAAATAAAATGTTCCTTAGCATAGTTCCATTAGCCCCGTTAGTATGTCGGCCCCGTAGCCTAGTCGGTAGTACACCTGCCTGCGAAGCTCGGTGTCGCGGGTTCGAACCCCGCCCAGGGCAAACATTCCTGTGCTGAGCACTTGTGTTTGCCTTGTGACTGGATGTTATTTATATATTACATTATGTATTTATGTATGAATATCAGCTGTCTGATACCCATATTAAAGGCTCTGCCTAGTTTGGGATCAGGTGGCTGAACTGACGATGTGGTCAAAACAGCTAATTTTGGTAATCACTGCCTGGTAGGTAATGAAAACAATTAGCCCACTTCTACTTAAGCTAGCAAGTGTTTGGCAGGTTTGGAGTTTATCATACATTATAGTATAGTTGGTCAAGAGCAAGCTGGGGAAGCCACTACTCCATAATGATAGGGAGCAAGGGTTGTATTTCATCATTATCTGAAATATGTCCATGCTCAAAAAAATGTTACTTTTAGTGAATTTTCCACTGGAGTATTTGCCATAATCACCATGCTTGGCATTAAGCTTCAAACTTTATTTTTGTAAAGTTCCCAATTTAGTTTCCACTATGGAATACAAAAATCTAATGCAGACCTGATATTTCAAATAACTTTTTTAAGCAAACATGTTTATTATTTATATACCAACAGCATGAATGCTATGTATGCATGTATTTGTTTAATTATGTATGTATTTCACACCCTGTATATGTATGTATTTTTTAAGTAATTTTTTAAATAATGCATAAACTATACTACTTTTTATGAACTCATTTTCTCGTCTGTTTGCTGAAACTTTCAATTTAAAAAGAAACCCGACGAAGTCCCACCCCGCCCTCCTTATTATACTTACAGCTGGGCATTGGCTTTGCATTTAAAAATTTATTTACAACTGCAGTACTTGGAGTGTAACACAATATTGTTCACATGAAAAGAAATACAGTTACAAGAAGCCCCTTCAATAGATAGTCCATTCCTAAAGCAGGTCCTCCCATACTGATGATAATATGACCTAATCAAAGCTATGTGTGGTATGTGATATGTGCCATG
This sequence comes from Esperia sulphurella, assembly GCA_947086405.1. Classification (NCBI taxonomy): domain Eukaryota; kingdom Metazoa; phylum Arthropoda; class Insecta; order Lepidoptera; family Oecophoridae; genus Esperia; species Esperia sulphurella. The sequence goes on along the minus strand of OX352281.1, from coordinate 166,271 downwards.
TGGTTTCCGGTAGAGTAGAATAGGACCACTCCAACTCTTCCCGTGGATGTCGTACAAGGCGACTAAGGGAATACATTATAAAACATCAATCAGGCCTCCCCAACCCGTCTGGCCAACGCGGGGAGTGTAGGCCGAATCCTCCGTCTGTCTCCGGCAGATGAGAGAGGGTTGTGCTCCTGCAGTGGAGACACATATAACCCGATGATGAATGCTATGAAGGTTTATGTCAAGTGGGGCAAGCCGTGTGACTTCCGGCTTTCTTCCCCCAATCTTTCCATGGGTGTCATCAAGATGACTGACAGCGTTCTCCTGTGTATCTAAATACACATCACTGTAATCACCAATCCGCCTGCCAAGCGTGGTGATTATGGCCAATCCCTCAATGGACAGCCCACCAAAAAATGTATTTCGGCTGATAATGAGCAGGCAGGATGGTGGTGGAGGGGAGCTTAATGCACAGACGATGATGCTCATGGAACTGAAATTATCCAATTGCATTCCACAGCATTATATGAATACTGGTAGAGATCTGGTATGGACTGCACAACTCTAGCTCCCATCAAATACAAATTTGTAGGAGAGGAGTTCCTATTGTCCACATGACAAGCCTGGTGTCTGATGGGAATAGTTCTTCACAGAATTCCAGCTGTGGATACAGGTGGGGAATGATCCTAATGGGGTGCATGTAGTTAAATTGAACAAAAAGGTATAAAAAGTATTGTTTAACTACTTCATTGCCTTAGTATCTTTGGACTTAAATGCTAGAGGTTGTGAGTTAGTTTCCAATTGAGGAGAAACTTTGTATAAGGTGGTTGGTCCCAGAGTGGATGTATATTTTTAAATTATGCTGAGGTTGCTTAATTCCCTGGTACAAAGAATGCCCTTATTCAGGATTAGACAAGCTTATGTTTATATAAAATATTTATTTGTTGGACTAGTAAGTTAAATGCATCTAAGAATACTAATGAGAAGTAAACCTGCATATGCCAAAGAAGAAATCGGCTTGGGGCACCGTTGGTGGACAGGGGCTTGGCACAAAAGATCTAGAAGGGTAGAAGTGTTGCCAGGTCTTCGTGGCCCCCAAAGATAATAGAAACATACAAATCTCTAATAGAAGAATGTACTGTAATTAAACAGACAATATTGTGTCGAATGAAACAGGTTACAGGTCAGATAAGTTCTCAAATCAAATCTTTCACTTCAGTTTCATTTCACTTTAACTCGAGGGCTTCCTGATGGAAAAGGCATCAAAGAGACAGTCGGCAACTGCAAAAGGAACGGAGCAATAATGCAACCGAAACACCACACAGTGTACAACCATGTCACCCAAGGCTGCAATGTACCGTGATTAATATATCAATCAATCAATTTAAGAACAGACTTGGGAGCTGCCAAGCCATGAAGACAAAACAATCACATCAGCTATAAGCCGTCTGTTTGGGTCAGAATGTTACATACTTCTATACAATAACAAAAACAATAAAAAAGATTTTCATAATTATGTAGAACCCAATCTTCCTGAGATGTTGTCAAGGCCACTAAGGGACTGCATCAGGGTTGGGCAGCATCATTCTTCTGTGTATATTAAAATCATTACTGTGATCACCAATCTGCCTGTTTTGTGTGGTGTTTATGTCAAATCGCCCAATGGACAGCCTACCAAAAGTGGCATTCTAATGGGGAGGCTTCTGTTCAGTAGTGGATATATTTCAGCTGATGATATGTATAACAGGGTTAGACAAGGATATGTCAGCACAGTCATTGCATGGTGTTAAATGTGAATATAGAAAACAAATCTTATCAAAACCAACGAACCACATTCTCATTCATCTTATTGGCACAATTAGCTCTGGTCCTTTTTATAATAATAACAAATTCATATTGTATATGCTGAAATCAGAGTTGTATGCATTTGCTCAATTATTAGATGATTAGACACGGCTGTTGTTCTGCATTAACCCACTTGCAACACATTCTCGTCTCGTCTCCGGGCCCTATGCTCTACACAACATAAATGATTTGCAAGTTGCAAGAGAGAAAAAGGTTTAGGACATGGTAAAAGAGAAAGTTAAAAGTGACACTAAGACTAATTGATGTGAATACTTAAAAAAGGACTTTCATAATTTTCAGGCCTTTTTAGTCCAATACTGGACACAGACATCCCTTACTTCCTCCAGTCTGTACTACAGGATCCCAACATCGAGCTTTCAGTCTTACATGTATGCAGTTTTACGTTTCATTGTGTTTAAAATCTTACTAAATAATCCGTTGTATTATTATGGTTTCAAAAATATAAATGGTCCATTCCAATTCAAAAAGATATCTTCTAAACTTCCATTATAACTTCTAGCAACACATAAATATGAACATTCTATTTTGCATGGTAGTGTCATCACAGAACAAACAGGAATATTAAATGGGGACTAGCGAAGTAGGTTTCAAAACAATTCACATTCTGATTGGATAAGTGTAATACTGAAAATGAAATTTAAAACAGAGGTTACCAGACACAGATGCTGGTAGTTGCAATCACATAACTTGGTATGTGTCGTACAAACACTATCAGTTGGTAGCTGGGCAGTGTGCAATCACAACACTGTCTGTTCGGTTTACTTTTCTCTGTATTGGCATATCACTACGACAAATTTGCATGTGTGTGTAACCATTTAAATATCTACCATTCGAGTATTTTAGCCAGTCACAAATAAAGTCTCTTAGCAAGAACACCTCGTTTAAATTAATAATCCCTGCAGAAAGGTGTACCTTATCGCCCACAACATATGGTCCTTCGAGCCGGATAATTGTGCTACCAGTTACGACCTTACTCAACACGTGCGAATACAAAAGAACTCGCCAGCTGGCCGGCCGGAGACAAAGGAGCAGCGAGCTCGCCTTATCTAAGGAATGCGGATTTCTTTTGTGCGTCAATTTAACTTAATTTAAAAGTACCAATTCGACTGTATTTTATCTACTTGCGAGTACGGTGAAGTTAACGAGTTATCGAGTTGGAATCTGAAGATATTTTGGCGTTTGGAACATTATTTCGATGAAAAATGACTACTACGGCGGAGCAACTGTTGATGACATTGGAAGATACGGCAAGTTTGCTACAGAAGGCTCAAACTAATTTGAAAAAATGCCCTAAACATAGGCTTACGAAGGGGTACATCGAGACACGTTTACAAACCATTGAAGAATACTGGGCTTCATTCAAGAATGCACATCAAAGCTTATCAAGAACCGTACCGAAGGAATCTCGCCAGACTATGCCGTACTTTGTAAATGAAGACTATTTTAAGATCGAAGAGTTGTATTTGTGCACACACGCTGACTTAAAGGACATGTTGTCATCACTCACACCATCGCCACCACCGCCGCCGCCTATTCAGTATGAGTTAACACAACAACCAAATGGTGCATCATTATTGAAATTACCGAAGATTCAACTACCAACATTTTCTGGAGTGTATGAAGAGTGGCCGACATTTCAAGACTTGTTTCTCTCGTTAGTGCACAATAACACATCATTGAGCAAGGTACAAAGGCTGCACTATTTAAAATGCAGCATCACTGGAGAAGCGGAGTCACTTCTGAGGCACATTCAAGTCACCGAGAACAACTACGAGCAGGCGTGGGAGCTTTTGAAGGACCGCTACGGTAATAAGCGACTTATAGTAAATTCTCTCTTAAAAAAGTTATTTGCACAAAAAAGGATACCTACTCAAACTGCCAATCATATAAAATCGTTATTGGATACAACTAATGAATGCATCAATAGCCTGAAAAACTTAAAGATTTCTACAGACTCTTGGGATCCTATGATCATATTTCTGGTTGTTCAGAAGTTGGACCCAGAGACACATCGAGATTGGGAGGAGTGCGCCTACAAAGATAATTCCGAGGAGTTGCCAACGTGGGAAGATCTTGTCAAGTTTCTGCAAGCCAAATTTCGTACATTGGAATTAATCACCCCACCATCAAGAGAGAAAACTGCAAAAGGCAGGGAATATACAGTCCACGTCTCTACAGCTTCAAATACAAGCCTTACCACAAAGATTTGTAAAATATGCAAAGAAAATCATGCGCTGTACCACTGCAGGGAGTTCACCAAAATGGAATCAACGGAGAGGTGTGAATACGTCAGGACTCATAAGCTTTGTTACAATTGTCTGGCCTCAGGACATTCAGCCATAAACTGTCGTTCACTTCTAGCATGTCGCATTTGTCGTAAACGCCACCATACAATGTTACACTCACCTAATCAGACAAATGCACCTAACCAGCCAGACAATTCAAGTGCAATTCAAGCTCATTATAGCAAGGTTGAGGATCAGGAAGAAGATGCTGAAAGTGTTACAGAATCAAATGTCGCACTGTCAACACATTTCACTTCGAATACGTCCACAGCACTACTAGCCACAGCGCTGGTGCCAGTGAGAGATGAGTCAGGACACGTGACAGTCCTTCGAACTTTGATAGACCACGGATCACAAGCATCCTTTATTAGTGAAAGAGCCGCCCAGACACTAAGGCTTAAGAGAACGCCTATCAAAGGCACAATCACTGGGGTCGGTTCTACCAAGACTGCAGTCAAACACGCTGTTAATCTTGAGGTTCTATCGAGGTGTGAAAATAATTTCAACCTCAAGGTGAAAGCTTATATAATGCCCACGCGACTGACAACCCAACTACCCACACAAAAAATCTCTGCCTGCACCTGGCCACACTTACAGGACCTCGTCTTGGCAGATCCGAGTTTCAACCAACCGGGACGAGTAGACATGCTGCTAGGGGTAGAAGTATATGCCCAAATCTTGAAGAGTGAAATTATCAAGGGTCCCCCAGGCACTCCATGTGCTCAAAATACCAACCTGGGTTGGATTCTATTCGGGAACATTAGCGACGAGAAACAACGAGATGAGTTTGTGGTTATGCATCTTCAGCTGGAATTAGACAACATGTTAAAATCAATGTGGGAGCTAGAAAATGATGACAGGCTAGCACAAACAACAGAAGAGAGAAAATGTGAGGAGATTTATCAAGCTACACATTCCAGAAATGAAGAAGGGAGATATATTGTGAAGTTACCAACGAAGACTGACAATCTTTTATCAACACAAGGTGGATCGAGAGACATAGCTTTGAGAAGACTGAACCATTTAGAACGACGATTTGAGAAAAATACCAAATTGAAAGGCGAATATGAGAAGGTGATGACGGAATACCAAACATTGAAGTACATGGAACAAGTTCCAAGAGATGAACTGAATAAACCAGCTGTTTATCTACCACACCATGCAATCGTAAAGGAAGAGAAAGAAACAACAAAGGTCAGAGTGGTGTTCGACGCTTCTGCTAAGGGAGCAAACAATGTATCGTTGAATGAGGAGCTGCTGATAGGGCCACCGCTACAAGAGGACATGAGAAATCTGATCATAAGATGGCGTATGAAAAAGGTGTGTTTTGTAGCTGACATCGCAAAAATGTATCTTCAAATTATGGTCACTGAAAATGATAAAGATTATCAGCGAGTACTTTGGCGTGTCAATACGAATGATCCCGTTAAAGACTATCGTCTTTTAAGAGTAACTTTTGGCACGGCTTCGGCTCCATACTTGGCTGTCAAGACCCTGCAACAAGTAGCGAAGGACGAAGGCCAAGAATATCCTGATGCAGCCAGAGTCATTAAGGAGGATTTTTATATGGACGATCTGATGTCGGGAAGAGACACACTGGAAGACGCGATTGAAACCGCCAAACAGATTGACGTTATTCTGCGAAAGGGCGGCTTCTGTCTGCAAAAATGGTGCTCAAACAGTGCCGAATTCTTAAAACAGTTTGATCCCTCACAGAGAAGTTCTCATGTGAACTTGGATATTAAAATTGATGGCACTATCAGAGCACTGGGACTGTACTGGAACATGGGCAAGGATGTGTTTCAATACAATTTCAACTTACCTGCAGTAGCTGATGAGAGTACAGTCACAAAGAGAACCATCTTGGCAGAGATTCAGCGGCTGTTTGATCCATTAGGCTGGCTATCTCCGGGTATTGTACCTGCAAAAATTCTCATGCAGAAACTCTGGCTACAAGGGATTACATGGGATGAAGAGGTTGATTCAACAATCAGAGAAGAGTGGTTTAATATACGCGAGAGCTTTCAAGACATGAATGACATTGAGCTAACTCGGTGGCTACAAACCACTGACAAGGGAGTGAAAAATATCGAAATACATGGCTTTTGCGATGCGTCCACCAAAGCATACGGAGCAGTAGCGTTCATGAGAGTAAAAACAGAAGGCGGAGAAGTGAAAACGAGTATCATCGCAGCTAAGACACGTGTGGCACCAGTCAAACCGGTTTCGCTTCCTCGTCTCGAGTTGTGCGGCGCAGTGCTGCTGGCTAGACTTCTGAAGCAAATTAAACAAGCTACAAGAATCCCTGAAACTCAAATATTCTCATGGACCGATTCAACTATTGTATTGTCGTGGCTCCTTGGTGATCCTTCAAGATGGCAAACATTCGTGAAAAATCGGGTAGTGGAAATAATCGACAGCATCGGTAACAAGTGGTACCATGTTCAAAGCCAAGAAAATCCAGCGGACGTAGCATCTAGAGGCCTGAAATTATCCGAATTGAAAGAATGTGAAATCTGGTGGAAAGGTCCAAAATGGTTACAAAATGAAGAAATCACGTACAAGCGGCCAAACCACATATCGACAAATTTAGAAAGGAAGGAAATTATACAGGTCAACCTGAAAATAGAAACCGAAGGTAGCGAAAACAGTTTAGAGACACAATTTAAACACTTTGACAATCTAATGGAACTCCTACGGGTTATCACATATGGCAAAAGATTTTTAAACTACAAGAAGACGGAAAATCAACGAACAACCATAACCGCACAAGAGATACAAGATTCTTTAAAAACATGTATAAGAATTACGCAAACGAAGGATTTCGAGGAAGAAATAGAAAGATTGAACAAAAAGAGATCAGTGAAGAAGGGAAGCAAACTAAAATCTTTAGATCCGTACTTGGACGAAGAAAGGATTCTCAAGGTGGGCGGAAGATTACGTCATTCGGATTTAGATGAAAAAACGAAACATCCAGTGATTCTAGATGGTAAAAATCATCTGACGGCTCTTATTGTAGCTGATGCCCATCTGAAAACATTGCATGGGGGAGTACAATTGATGCTGGGTTATCTAAGATCAAAATATTGGATATTGAAGGCAAAGAGATTCATAAAGGCAAGGATTCACAGCTGCCTGATATGTGCCAAGCAGAATGCTGTTGCCAGGGCGCAATTTATGGGAGATTTACCACGGGTACGGGTGACTCCAGCTAGACCATTTTTAAACAGCGGTGTGGACTTTGCCGGCCCATATCAAGTCCTAATGGCAAGGGGCAGAGGATCAAAAACTAACAAATCCTATATTGCCATTTTCGTATGTATGGCCACGAAGGCTATACATTTGGAGTTAGTAGGAGATCTTACATCAGAGGCATTCATTGGTGCTTTCCGAAGATTTGTTGCTAGACGAGGAAGATGTGCACAACTCTGGAGCGACCAGGGTCGAAACTTTGTAGGAGCCAATAAAGAACTTGCGTTGGCATGGAACCAAGCCAAGCTAGAGTTTGAAGGTCCGATTGCTGAGTCTCTTGCAATGGATGGCACCCAATGGCATTTTATTCCAGCATACAGTCCACATATGGGAGGTTTGTGGGAAGCAGCGGTGAAATCAATGAAACATCATATGAAAAGGATACTAACCACTCACCTGACCTTTGAAGAGATGACAACCCTGCTATGCCAAATTGAGGCCTGCCTGAATTCTAGGCCATTGAGCCCCATTGATGATTCCGATACCGACAGTATAGTACCTTTAACACCTGGCCATTTCCTGATTAGCGAAGCTCCAGTTACAGTACCAAATCCAGATTTACGAGATGTTAAAATAAGCTACCTGTCTCGTTGGCAGCACTTGCAGAAGCTACTGACAGACTTCTGGCATAGATGGCAGATGGAGTATCTGTCTGCACTACAACAGCGAACGAAATGGCTCCAGAAGATGGAGGAGTTCAACATAGGTCACCTAGTACTTATAAAGACCGAAAACCTTCCTCCTTCAAAATGGACCCTGGGTCGGATTGTAGACAAACATCCAGGCGCAGACGGGGTGACCCGAGTTTACAGTGTGAAGAGTGGAGACAATGTAGTAAAACGATCTGTAACTAAATTATGCCTGTTACCCATAGACATTGAGTCATAATTTGTTAATTCTTTATTATTATCTGTGTTGCATGAAGGTCTGATTATTTACTGTTGTTAGTAAAATGCATTTAATTATTTGTTGTATGTAAGTAAGCTTAAATGGCGTCAATTTATGTTAAATTCAAGTAGATAATAATTTTTTTTGAAAAGGACTAAGAGTCCTTTGGTGGGCGGCATGTTCGGTTTACTTTTCTCTGTATTGGCATATCACTACGACAAATTTGCATGTGTGTGTAACCATTTAAATATCTACCATTCGAGTATTTTAGCCAGTCACAAATAAAGTCTCTTAGCAAGAACACCTCGTTTAAATTAATAATCCCTGCAGAAAAGTGTACCTTATCGCCCACAACACTGTCCTTCATACAGAATTGCATTGTGCAACTGCCTCGCTCGACCAACCTTAAAGCCCTTATCACAGTCAATGTAAACAAAATGAATGATGGATGGCACGGTGTACACACTAACGTCTATCTATCTATCTACAGAGATTAGAACACGAGCCAACATCACCTGATCATGGGGAGGCTGAGGCAGGACCGCTGGCTGGCTGGGCTGCCACGTTCACACTGCACTCCACCCGCACTCACATCCAACACTAATTGAAACTGTTTAATGAGTAATTAACTCCAAATTGCTGCATTTAATAACACAGCCACAGGGGCCCATGTTGCCCTCAGTATCAGCACGCCTCAGCGGCCCCCGCAGGCCTGCCTGCGCTCCCGGCCCACTGTGCAGCTCACGTCGCACGCCGTCGCGTACCCACGGCTACTCCACACAACACTTTTGCACAAACCACCACATAACCTCAAAACACACACTAAATTAACGATTGACAATCACAGATGTTTCCAAACTCAGTCAATAACACTGGCGTGACATCACTGGCACACAGGGGCGCGGGACAATCCACAAAGAACGCAAAAGCTGGCCGTGGCGAACTGCCTGTATGGATTTGTGGGCAAAATGCTTTGTTTGAGTAGGTAAGTACTCGCAGCCTTCACTGCACACAGCTATACATACATAGGCGCGTACGTTAGGTGTGTGTAGTGCACTGTGCACGGCGTATCGTATATGCACCTATCCATAACTCACTCGCGCGGGCGAGCGTCGAGCGCGAGCGACGGGGCCGCGGGGCGACGGGCGACGGGCGTGGGGCGAGCGGCGAGCGCCAGGCGACACGCACGGGTGACGAGGCGGGCGCAGCGCGAGCTCTGTCTGAGACAAAGGGCACGCGACAGGTTCTCGTGCTTACAAAAAGTGTAAACACGGCTCTGATTTACGAGTCGCGGAACGAGTCATTCATGCACGGCGCGCTGCAGGCTCGCGGCTGGCGCGCGCGAGGGCGCGAGGCTGCGGCGGCGGACGGTCACGCTCGGCCGCCGCGCTGCCAGATCGCTATCGCGCTGCGCCCTGCCTGCCTGCGCCCGTGTCGCCTCGCCTCGCCGTGTCCTCGCCTCGCCTCGCGGACGATGCGACCGTTTCGAAATGGCGCAACGCGACGGAGGCCATGACGCCGCACGAGCGAGAGAATGTCCGCTCAGCGCGAGCGAGAAACGAGCTCGGCACGTTTCGCAACGACGGATGGGTTCACGGGGACCAAAATAATCCGCGACGTAGGTACGCGGGCGAGCCACGGCGGCCAGCGGGCTCGCGAACGGCGGGCCAGCCAGCCAGCCAGCGGCGGCAGCTCGGGGCGGATGGATACTCACGGCCTGGCCGCCCGCAGCGGGTCGGCGGCGGCGTCCATGGCGCCCAGGCCCAGGCCGCGGCCGGGTGGCCGAGCGACGCAACACTCCGATCTCACTCGGAACGCTCCGAGGAACACCGTCGCACCATCTTGACGACACTGCACATTGACCGCGGCGCTTCTAAACGCGTATAAACACTCCGCGAACAGTGTTTTGTTACATCGGTTGACTTTTCTTTGAAAAATCAATATACATTTTCCCAGAGTTTCGAGATACGGACGAGTCGATGTCCAGCGCAGGTTAGGTGCGTGAAGTTTGCAAGCTTTTTTAGCGCACCGGTGTTACCAACATTTTTTTGCCTATTTTTTGTTTTGGGTGTTGTGATTTTTTTTAGGATTCGCACCCAACTTCAGGTTGGAGTGCACAGTATTGGGTCTTTCATCGTACTCAATCGCTTCAGGTACAGTGGCGCCCTCTTAGCGCCAACTTTTGAATTTTGCTCTAAACTGCACTATGAATGAGCGTGTGACAGGTTTTTGATTTTGAAACATTACATAATTTTGATAGTTGTTGAAACATGGTTGAAAGCTACTCTAATAAGCTCAGCGTTCGATATACGTTGTAATATATAAGCAACTTGTACTAGGGGACTAACTTTTACTATATATATTTCTTTACATTTTTATATGCAAAAAGATATATTTGAATAGAATGTCTAATTATAGGTAACAGATTTTTGCATAAAATGTATATTTAATAGGGATTCTTGATCTTTCTCTCACAATATGAGGTAAAATATAAATGGAAGGTCCAGGATCGGGAGAAGGTTAAATGTATGACTTTTAATATACCTATTTGTCTGGATAGGAAACCCATACACAACCAAATGTAAATAAAAATTGTAATTAATAAATTATATTTTTATTTAATCAAACACAGTATTTTGATTCTATATAATTGAATAAATTTATAAACGTTAAGGTTTGCTAATAATAACTTTATGAAACATATAGATCTGGGTTCAGTACAATCTCGACGAGTAGATATTGCGATCCAGGGTTAAGTTGGAGGAGTTGAATCTCACTTTAAGCATAAAAAGTGAAGAGATCACACCTCCACTTAATCCTTCACGCCAACGTATTTTTCCTTTAGCGGTTTGTAGTTAGGTACGTGGAGCACGATGCCCGAGCGAGGGGCGGTTCCACGCGTGAGCTGGAAAGATAGATCTGGCAGCGTACTCAGTGAAACTGTCAAGATCCCCTGTCCAACTCAGACGTGAAACCAGTGGAGGTCGCTTCGTGCTGCGTGCGGCGCGCGGCGGTGGGCTGGAAACAAAGAGCAATATTAATTGTATGAGTGATGCCGGCGCTTGTTTGCTCTAGTGACAATCGGAGTGCGCGCGCGACGCGCCGACGCGACGCCGCCATCGCCGCTACAAACGAAAAGGTGCGGTTAACGTTCTCTGATAAGAGCACTGCTTTTCCCTGTCACGTCGACTATCCCACATGGCTCTACAGCAAATGTATTAGTTACTTTATAATTGGAACATTATGAGTATAGTTTAAAGAATACCAAGTGGCGAATTATATGAACACATGTGCCTTCGGAACACCATATGTTATTACGTAACAAATGTCATTTTAAATTAACGATGACACTAAATCAGGCGTTTAATTGTCGCATGATCGTCCTGCTCTATATTAACGTAATGGAATTACTAATGGGAAAATTATTCACCAACGTCGAGGCTGAGTATGTTCTGCCACGTCAGCCGTCAGCGCCGCCTGATAAGAGCTAGAGGAAAATCACACGAAGGAAAACTTATAAAACGTTAAATTTGAGGCAGTTAAATTGGCGCGATACTTGAACAACCGTCCCGTTAGTTACCCTGGAGCTGGAGCAGGCCTCCCGGTGGCGGGCGGCGGGCTGGAGTCCGGCACTACAACACACGTTCTTCAGCACAGTCGATCGTAATCAAAGCTCAAAGTACGATAGAGACCCGATCGATCGATGGGCCCATATTTATACTTTCGATGATATCTTCAGATACGATATCAGTATCAGGGAATCGACACGAGGTACGAATGTCCACCATAATTGTGATTAGATTGCACGGGACAGGGAATCGATTGGTCCCTTCGGGCCGTATCAATCGCGCAAACACTTCACTCCACCAATCGGCAAGGTATCGGTGATAGATAAGCCGGGCCGCGCTATCTGCGCGCACGAGCACCGACGTGTCCGGCGCGGCGCCCTGCGGCCCGGCGTCGTCCGAAGCGCCGCCGGCGCCGGCGCCGCACTCGAGCTTCGGGCGGCCGTCCGGGGCCGCCGCCACCAGGCCGCTATCTGCTGCCAACAGCTCCAAAACGTTCACTAGTTGTTCTGTTTACAGTGGAGATACACCTTTATTACGCTATATCTCGTTGGTGTGACAGATAATTACACTATTCTCACATATGTACATACATAACCGTGCAACACGATACAAAGTAGAACTTCGCGTAGATAACATACACAACCTGTTCAGAGCATAGGAAATAGATAAGTATAGGTTTCAGGAATAACAAACAACTTGATCATTATTTGATATACACATTTGATAAGTTAACGCATCCTTCTAAGTATATATTTATTTATATATAACACAATTTCGTATATAATATGCCTACATGTTACCGATATTAAACATCGCAGTACTAAAATAGGATACCGTTCGTGATACGTGGAAGAATTTCGACATGATAGATAAGGTGGCAAAGGCGCATATCAAACGGTGTCATTTGATAAGGAACAAGGTGTGTGCTCTCTAAAGCGATATAGACAGGTGCCGTGTTATTTAAAATCTAAATTCTGCTCGCTACTCGACTGCACTAACCAGTCAGGCTCCTAAAACAATTTCATTTTAGTTTCAAAACGGTCACTCTACGTGTTATCGTCCACGTCTTGTTAGAGTTGCTGGATAACCAGCCTATTATTCATATAGTTATATAAACTTATAAATTATCTAGAAATTGCGTCTAGTTTATACAATACTAGCTTTTGCCCGCGACTTCGTCCGCGTAGGTTTCGATATTTACACAAATCTTCACTGCTTTTATCGATTAATTTGGTTTCCCTTAGGAATAAGATGTTTTTTCGGGATAAAAACTATTATATGTCCTGTTACAGGACCTAACTTATATGTATGCCAAGTTTCATCCCGATCCGTTCAGTGGTTGAAGCGTGATTGAGTAACAAACATCCAAATATCTAAACATCCTAATTTTCGCATTTATAATATTAGTGGGATATTGGGCTCGATTCTGAAGGCACAACGTTAAAATTTGACAGCACTAAAAGTGATGCTATCCTTGTCACACAGTATTATGAAGATAAAGACGAAACCAATTTTAGCGCTATCAAATTTTAAATGTGTGCTTCAGAATCGGGCCCATTTTGTCTTTTTCCCTCTCCTTTATGTGCAATAATAAAGTTAATATGTTGAATTGGATCGAAGTACCTTGAACTACATTATTTAGACCTAAATGAAAACTGAGAAACGATTATGGTGTGTATTCGCCGACGAGTAAAGTTGTTAGATTTGCAATATGCGTTACTGAAAAAGCACTCTATGATATCAATAATGTGAAGAACCTTCCCAAAAAAAAAAAATTAAGGGGATTTCTGGAATTTTTTCCAGATATCCCCTTAGCGTTTCCTTTGAACATCGGCAGGGGATTTCTGGACAAAAATTCTAGAAATCCCCTTAAGGGGATTTTTCGCAGGGGATTATTGGAATAAGCCCATTTTTCTACAATATAAACGCTTCTGAACTGGATCGAGCACATGGTAATAAAATGAAATTATATTTGAGGTTCCAAAAATATACGATGTGAAGAAGTTGCATTATGCTCTGATAGAATACCACATACCTAGTTATAAAAATCTTTAAGATATTACTGCAGTTGCCTGGGTGTCCATGAGTTCTTTCTTTGACGAATATTCTTCTTTCGTGATACTAAAAACCAAGGTCCGAACAGCACAAGACCGTGGACAAACAATACTTCCTACTAATAATATTATAAACGCGAAAGTTTGTAAGTATGGATGGATGTTTGTTACTCTTTCACGTAAAAACTACTGAATGGATTTTAATGCAATTTTACAATAATATAGCTTATACATCAGAATAACACATAGGCTACAATTTATAAAGATATTGTGTGAATTGTCCAAAATATCAAGTAAGTAGGAAAAAATCTACCATCTGCGAGCTATTCTGGCGTGCGCTGCCAAAACCGCTAGAGTTACACATATGTAATGTATGATGGAAATGTTTATCTTAAATAGTCCTACAAAAAAACCTGCCACGTTAATATTATAAATGCGAAATGTGGATGTTCTTTAGTCAAAATGTCGCCGGTAATTGAAGGTCGTTTTTATCTCCATGTGGTATAACCAAGTTTATATACAAGTATAGTGAACATATAGAGTGGTCTGGAGTGGAGACCGCGGATCGGCACACGCAGGATGGGACGCGCCGTTGCCAGGTGGACCGACGACCTGAAGAAGGAAGCCGGAAGCGGCTGGATGCGTAGGGCGGTTAATAATAATGAAAATATGTCGTCAAGAATCAGTCCTCTGTCTGGTTGGTGTGGCTGTCTTTAAAGTCAAGGAGAACTTGACATTTAAAAGTATAATAGACGATTCTCGAGGTTTTCTTTGATCATGAGCATCTGCTTTCAGGGTATAACCTGTTCGTCCAGGGCCTTGCGCCTAGAAACTAGTTATTTTTATCGTTTTGAGACTTTTGGTACATACAATGAAATGTAGAAAATATAAATATCCAGATCATAGTAGGAGTTTTACTTTGTTATAATTTTAAGGACACCTTTTGAATTGTCAGTACTAACTCTGTTGACTCATCATCGCCCGATGACGTCCACTGCTTCACATATACCCAATGAGCATCTGCCCCAACGGCCATTAATTTTGGGACAAATGACCTGCCCACTGCCACTCCAGTTTAGTGGTGCCTTAGTAGTCAACCCATAATCTAAGATATGAGTGGTTTTAACAAAAGTGCCCTTGTACAGAAAAAGGAGATTCTCTGAATTTTCAGAAAACGAAATTACAGATGTTTCACGGGCAAATCCGTGATTGAAACTCAAAGTCGATACTGAAACATAAAGAGCGGCAACGGTTTTGCAATCAGCTGTATGTAATTTATACTGTAGGAAGACGCCGGGAGCGCCCCTCGTCGGCTGGAGGGAGAGAAGTTTGCAGCAATAACTGGAGCCGACGGGGGATCGGAGTGGTGTGGGCCGTGGGGAGGGCAGGCCGACCGATTGGGCCGGGCCGCGCTGGGCCAACGCCGGGCGCCTCGCGGCCGTGAACTGGAAGTTCGGAAACTTCTCCCGTATTGTGTTTACATTGAACTTTGTTATGTGGGTTAAAGTTAAGCCAGAGTTCACCGGCGGCGGCGGCGCCGTGTGTGGCGCTCGTCTCACTCGATGCAAAGTTGACTTCAAGTTTGTCCTATCGATTTTCATCTTATGTTTATCATATGTTTCAACTTTTCAAGGTTCTTCTTGAATCGACTCTTGGAGTTTAAATTCGTTTACGTATTTTTATCTTCGCTTCCGAATAATCTGTTTGTCTTATTAGATTACGGGTCACAGACAGCAATTTCACAAAAGTCATCATTAAGTTACATCGTGGTGCGGTTTTGTTTACCTAGTGTTTAAGGAAACATAATTTTTTTACTTGCCAATGATTGAAGATAGCTGGTATAAGGACCCAAATGTTCTTAAACCAATAAAGTTATTTGTGTTTTGTGCAACGATCTCTATGTACTACTAGATGGAGCGTTTCAAACAATCGCTGTGTTCCACGCAAGTAGCCACAACTCTTTCACATTCACAATGAAACTTGTGCAGTTACTACTCAGAACATTTAATTATTTACTAAATATTGACATTATTTAACCCTAGCGTCAATATTCAGTAATAATTAAATGTTCTGCGTAGTAACTGCACAAGTTTCATTGTGAATGTGAAAGAGTTGTGGCTACTTGCGTGGAACAGAGCGATTATTTGGAACGCTATATCTAGTAGTACATGGAGATCGTTGTATTTGTGTAATATAATTCTTCCAAATGCAAACCAAAACAAGGCACAAACTTGTACAAAGCAGGCCCGTAGCCGCTCCGCCCTCTGCCCGTGCCCTCCGGCCCTCAGACAACTCGTTCTTGGTCAGGCCCTCCCTCTTTATAGATATAAAACAATCAGCATATAAATTCATGTTATTTTAATATTGTCTATCTGGCCATATTTTACCTAGAAGGCGTTAAGCATCAAGGTGTATAGCTGCAGCCATAATATAAAATAGGTATATTACATGTATGTAGGTTTAAAATGTTATTAACTCAGTAAACACGTTGTCATAATTCTAAAAAGTGTTGTGTTAAAATTATTTAGTTATTTGCAATGATCTCTATGTACTACTAGATGAAGCGTTCCAAACAATCGCTCTGTTAAACGCAAGTAGCCACAACTCTTTCACATTCACTTTGAAACTTGTGCAGTTACTACTCAGAACATGTAATTATTTACTAAATATTGACATTATTTAACCCTAGCGTCATTGTGAATGTGAAAGACTTGTGGCTACTTGCGTGGAACAGAGCGATTGTTTGGAACGTTCCATCTAGTAGTACATAGAGATCGCTGGTTATTTGTCAGAACGATTCGAATTTAGGTGTGGCCCATTTAGATTCTGTGTAGTCGAGGCTATCAGCGATAGTGGTTACACCTGAACCTATTTTTCCAAGTCCGTTATCAAACAGGTTCTTGATAAGTTTTCACACGAAATACAAAATTTAGGAACCTTGCACATTTATGTATTTATTATTATATGTTATTTCATGTAGTTATAGATTACTTCGTCGTGTAGGTATACTGCGAGTGAAGACAAGGCAACGTGTAGGTGTTTGTGAAGGACACACAGCTAAACAATATTCTTATCTTGGTTACAGTATCTCTTATCGACGACGCTAACAGATAGGTATAATGGTGAAATAAACTGAACAGAGAATACAATTGATATAATACCTACTATGTATTGTCGTTACATTACTATAGTATGTACTAGCCGTGCCCGCAGCTCCGCTCGCGTGAACTACAGAATCCGCTCCCATTCCCACTCCCACTCCCGCTTCCGCTTCCGCTCCCGCTCCCGCTCCCGTGCTCGCTTCCGCTCCGGTCCCGCTCCCGCTCCCGCGCTCGCGTCCGCTCCGGTCCCGCTCCAGCTCCCGAGACCTCTCCCGATCCAGCTGCCGCTTCCGCTCTCGCTCCCGCTCCCGCTCCCGCTCTCACTCCCGCTCCCCTCTTTCGCTTTCGCTTCCACTCCCGCTCCCGCTTCCGCTCCCTCACCCTCTCCCCTTTTCCCACGCCCACTCCCACTCCCGTTCCCATTCCAACTCCAAATCCAAATTCATCGCAATCTGAATAGTACGGAAATACATCGCACACTAACCTTACGTAACTAATGTATTTGAAAACTAAAAATGTCTATAACTTTTGATTGAGTTAGCCGATGGCGATGAAATAAAGACTAAATGTTAAGTTAAGTAAATCCCCATGTTTTTGTGAAAAGTCCATCAAAGTCAGATCAGTAGTTTTTAAGTGATGCGTGCACAAACTGACAAACAGACAAAAATTTCAAAACTGATCGAAATGTGTTCTGTTGGTTATCCTTAGACCCCCCAATTTTTTTTTTGCAAAAATCTTCAATGTACAGACACGCGATGTTATCGATTTTATTTATTAGATTGTTATAACTATAATCCACTACTATGGAATCTAAACACTTGTAAGTTCAATTGTACAGAACCTACCACTTGGTCAAATGGGAATGAGCAACTTAACCCACCCGGAGTGGAGTAGCGCCAGCGCCCTCTAAAATAATATGCTAATCGTGACAATAATCAGTAATCAATCACGATTGATTTTTATTCACTTCCTAGTTTTTTTTTATCATTTATAACAGCAGTTGGGCCCATGGTTTTCCCTTAAATGTATTAAGACTGTTGTGATGAATAAATCTAATTTAGTGCAAACTTCATAACTTATAATAAAACTGTAACTGGTCTATGTTGTACATGAGAGATATTTAAAAAAAATATTGTATGAGGGGCTTTATAGGGCCAAGAGAAGCTAAAACAATTTTTTTTAGAATTTTTGTCTGTCTGTCTGTCTGTCTGTATGTATGTTTGTTACCGCATCACGCAAAAACTACTGAATGAAATTTGATGCAGTTTTCACAGTTGTCTTGCTGGTGGTCTAACTTAAAATCTGGTGCATGTTTCATCTTAATACGCCACTTAGAACCTGAGATATTAATAAAGTATTTTTTTCTAGAAGCCATTATATCGGATGATAATAAAACGACTGTTATATTTCTTCCAATGACTCAGTATCACATTTAGAAATCATTCATGAAAAAAACATCTTTGATTAAAAAAATACGAGTATGTTCATCATTTTGGCGAGGTCAACGGCCGCGGCGCGGTAAACGGCGCGGCGCGTATGGGATTGAGTGAAATTTAGTTTTTGGGGTTAAGGATGGGGTTGAGGTTGGGGTTGGGATTGGGATATTGAGAGTCTCGAGTCTAATTGGGAGTGGAAGTAGAAGTGGGAAGAGAACGGGAGCGGAAGTGGGAACGGGGGCGGATTCTGTAGTTCACGCGAGCGGAGCCGCGAGCACAGCTAGATGTAAATATGTGTCTATTGCGCGCAAAGTCAACGGCAAAATCATTTATTGCATATGAGTACACTTGGTACATGTATACACGTTATTTTTTTTATCAACTACCGCTTCCTAGTGATTTAGGCAAGATATTACAGCGCTTAGAACTATCTACATGTATTAGGCAAAGATAATATATTACTCGTACTATACACCATACAAGCGCTCGTACAAATCGTAACTCAAGTTACATGCCGTACTAAACCAGATCCAGAACAGACGACACAAATACACTTTTGTAGTGCGTGAGCTGATAATGTCAACCGACTTTTATAACATGAACTACTTACATTTTAGTTATAGATTTCTTTTTTTTGTTGTTAAATGTGAAAGAACAAGCTAAGTAAGAGGATTGCTGATATAGAAGCATAAGTTGGATTTCGATTAAAAAAACTTAAAATAGAAAACTGTGTTTGCACGTGATAGCTTCATTTAACTATTGTAACTCAACGATCTCTATGTACTACTAGATGGAGCGTTCCAAACCATCGCTCTGTTCCACGCAAGTAGCCACAATTCTTTCACATTCACAATGAAACATGTGCAGTTACTACGCAGAACATATATTTATTTACTAAATATTGATATTATTTAACTGTATCGTCAATATTTAGTAATAATTAAATGTTCTGCGTAGTAACTGCACAAGTTTCATTGTGAATGCGAAAGAGTTGTGGCTACTTGCGTGGAACAGAGCGATTGTTTGGAACGCTCCATCTAGTAGTACATAGAGATCGTTGTTGTAACTTAATTAAACCTTTGATCCAACCAGTGTTACCTCTCGGGCCTCATTGTCAAGCGAGGATAACTAAATAATATAGAGACTCAGTACAGACCCACTACCTACTCGTATATCTCACGTTGGTGATCAATCGATCTTTACAAAGAGCTATTGCTCTAAAATTAATTAGTCACCATCTCAACACCGCTTCTATGATTGAAAAATGGTTTGCAAGAAATCGTATAAATAAAGATTCAGATTTCATATTGGGCCCGATTCTGAAGGCACACATTTAAAATTTGACAGCGCTAAAACTGGTTTCGTCTTTATCTTCATAATACTGTGTGACAAGGATAGCAACAGTTTTAGTGCTGTCAAATTTTAACGCTGTGCCTTCAGAATCGAGCCCATTATCTATTTAGCATTTATGACGACCTCCGTGGCGGAACGGGTAGCTCTCGGACTGCCACGCCGGAGGTTGCGGGTTCGAATCCCGCTAGGGGCAAATGTTCGAATGATGAATATGAATGTTTGTACCCAAGTCTTGGGTGTTTATATATTTATATCCGTTATCTAGTAACCATTGCGCAGGCTCTGCCTAGTTTGGGACTCGATAATTGGTGTGAATGTCTGAGATATTTATTAATTTATTTATAGCATTACTTAAAATGACATATAACATTTTAGCACCATTCAAAATTATTTAGAATCCAATAAGCGTTTTGCAAATTTGTAATAACAACATTCTGCATTAGAATCCAAAAAAGAACGTGGTCTTCTTGACTTAGGTAGTACTAAACTGCGACCTTCCGGTATCTGGAAGAATTTATCCCACTAATATTATAAAAGCGAAAGTTTGGATAGGTATTTGGATTTTAGGATTTTGTTACTCAATAACGCTTCAACCACTGGACGGATCGTGATGAAACTTGGCACACATATAGGTTTGCTCCTGGATTAGTACATAGGTTAGTTTTTTCCCAAAAAACACATTCATACGGGAAATGCATAATAATTTGTTATGTTAAGTTGTCCATGCGGACAAAGTCGCGGGCAACAGCTAGTATTGTATATATTTAAACTAAAAAGAAAAACAAGTAAGTAAATAGGTAAATATTTTAAGTTATTTAAGTTCTAGTATCTATCATTATTATTGTAAAAAATACGACACAGTACAATACACCTTATTGTACAAACAAATACAGTTACAAGTTTAAAATAGTAGAATTTAGGCGGTCTTATAGCTTTAAGCAATTTCTGCGGGACAACCTTTTAAGTTATAGAAATAAAAAGCACAAAATTCAATTAAAAAATACTGTGTACCGTGGGACAAATGTAATTCTTTTAAAAGTTATCCCCCATGACTTTGTGTAAAAAAATATGTAGAATATAATTTTTAACACACTTTTAACTACTTGTCTACTTAAATTTAGACCTGATTGAAATAAATATGACAGTATATTTCGATTAAAAAGTATTTCTGCAGTAAGGTAAACCAAAAGACAAACCAACGTTGATACATACTCAGATAGTAATATGAACTGAGTTACTAGAGAGGGGAACGACGAGAAATCTAAGCTGGAGTCAAGTCATCTACAATGGTACTATGCTTTATCTCGTTTTTTACACTTTATTTGCTGAAGGCGCACGATAAAGATAAGTGGCAGTCGACGCCTTTATCGCGTTATGTTGCGCGAAAACAGTTCAGGAAGTTACGCTATGCCGATTTTGATATAATTATTACAAATCTGTACCTACCTACTACTGTGACAGACCGCTGTAACATCTGTTTGTAAAATAATTCCAATAGTTTGGCCTACCTGCTGGATTCCATGTATATGCCTCATACATAACATCATTGGATATCCAAGGCTGATGGTGAGGTAGCTAGCTTATAGTGTCATGAGACCAAATTGAGGTCAAACATCGTAAAATTTTGTGCAATGTGGTATGGCATAAGATACATGTGGTAAAATTTAATACTAGACTACTCATATGTCAATTCTTAGTTCTCATCGTTACTGGCACCATCGCCATGTGGATTTATCTGTAAATACATCTGGGTTAGTTAACCCATTACGTTTCACTTTCTGAAAATGTTACTCTTCTAGTCAAGTCCAGTTATTTTATAAGATAAAACGAGTATCAGTTATTTTGTTACAATAATATTCAAAGAAAGTTCATAATGTTTTGATACCTATGAACTTTTGAATATATTGTAAATTGAAAACTTTACAAACATTTTGTTCATTAATCAAAAGTTTGGCGCAGCTCCCTGTTTCACCCATCTCCGCCCACCCTCCAAAAGTATATATGTTAACGTACAGAAAGTATACACTGCGCATTTGGGTCCTTCATAGTTCTGTTTCTTTAGCTGGCAACACCGCATTTGAAAAGTCAATATTTGACAAATGGCTGTGCTATATGTCACTCTTGTATCGTAGGCATAAATAAAGGGCCGAATTATTTATATTTTTTACGAATAATGGATGATATTTGTCGATTATGTTGCTCTACAAATTTCGTAAACAACCACATTTTCGATGAAGAGAACGCTCTGTACCTTAAAATGTCTCTATATCTCCCGATCAAGGTAACTAGCAGTAGTGCCTCATTGGTTTTTTATGTGTGTAACCTGCAAGTGATTTTATGGCTGTGGTGTGGTTTGTGCAGGTTTTCAAGAATGACCGGCTCCCGCAGAAGATATGTGACAAGTGCAGCTGCAAGGTGAACGACTTCTACCAGTTTTGCAACGAAACCATCGAGGTGCAAAACAGGTGACTGCTCTCTCAACATTACTGGCCATTGTATACTCTTTAACAATGTATACTCCTGGTGTTTTTGCTTACTGATCCAGTGGGTCGTAACGTGAGCGAAGAAACCTGGAGTACGTGCTACCAGATACTGTACTATGCCTGGAGACAAACTAGTAGAGATAGCCTTTATTATTTACTTATAATAATAATCCAAAACAAACAATTAATTGGACCAAAAAATCTAGATTTGTTCGACCCACTCAACCAAATACACCTAATTTACATGATTGGGAAGGATATTATATTTGTTTTTTTTTTAAACTTGCTTTTATGGTTTTGTATCTTGTTTCATCTTTTGACCACCTCGTTGGTCGTGGGTTTGATTCCCACTGGGGACAGACAACTTTGTAAATATTGGTCCTGGTCTGGATGTTATATTTAGTTGTCTTTTCCTTGTTGCGCAGAAGAAAATCCTAGTTTGGGAAAAGGTACATTAGTTAGGGGAATTTATCTATTTTTTGATTTATGTTGTGGACATTGCTTATATACTAAAACTTATTGTTTTTTTTTAATAATCTTAACTAAATTAAATAATAAAATAAAATAAAAATAGCCTTTATTCACTGACTTGCATAGTAATTTTAAGATTTATAGCTAAATCGGTTGGTTGTTAGCATCATCAACCTCGTGGTCACGGTCATGCTGTCCTAGGACATAGGCCTCCTCCAGATGTCGCCATTGGCAACGCTGCTTGGACGCTCTGCGCCATCCACCAGGCAGGTCGTCTTCCCATCTTTTTGTTGCTCTTCCTAACCACTTACTTAAATTTTAATTTTCAGATTGCGTGCTGTGTTGATTTCAACCGCTGTCGAGATTGAAGATTCTGTGGACTTAACGCTCATCAAAAGTAATGACCTCTCTCCTATCCCCACCCCCCAGGGTACAGAACGGACCCTCACTATGGATTCTGCCGGTGTAGTACACAAAACGGAGCCCAGTGAACCTATAACCATAGACCAAGGCATAGACTACGACATCCATCTGAATCCAGTGCTGTCCATGCGAACGAGCGTAATACCTCCCATGGAGAGAAAGTTAAAGACTCGCGAGCAAAGTACACAGACGGACGAGGAGCTGCCCAGCGAGCAGGTCCACAATGAAACCAATGCAGAGGCCCCCCTGTATAGCAATGTGAAAGTAAAGGAGGAGCCCAAAGCTCTACCTCCGGTCAAAATGGAAGATTTGTTCCCACCAGACAACTACTACGAAATGCCGAACATGCAGTCGGACAGCGAGGACAACGTGTCGCTGAGCAGGTACCAGAAGAAGAAGAGAAAGTCGAAGGCGGTGAACGGCGAGACGGAACGCAAGCGGAAACCCAAGCTGGCCGAGTGGGAGATGCTGATGCGGGCGCTGCCCTCGGGCACCGCGCTCACCGTGGTGGACCCGCCGGGGCCGGGGGAGGTCAGCGTCAAGCAGGAGCCCCTGGACCACCCGCTGGCCGTCGACATCAAGCAGATGAAGAGCGAGCCCGTGGAGTTCCACTGCTGCATCTGCTTCGTGCAGTGCTACAGCCGCGTGGAGATGCTGCAGCACTACAAGTAATCATTTGCTACACTCAGCCAGGATATGTTCAGTATGCTCTAACATTCAAACAGACTGAGCAGTATTTTTCCCTATTGTGGATGTACTGTACATAGAACTCATTAATCTAGGTGCTATATAGCAAACTAATTGCATTTACATATGTATTACTATTTTATATAGTAGCGGCTTACCCAGCTCGCTCTTGACCAACTATATAATTATTTTATAGGTTACAAGGTCCCCCAAAAGTAGCTCGATAAAGACGCTTAACCATACTTTCAGATTTTTTATGTAAAAGCAGCTTATAGCTGATGCTTCCATATAAGCTTCATTCATTTTCGATAAGCAGTCACTTGTGACACTTGATGACAAAAAAAAACGGCATATTCTATCCATGTAATCGTATATTAAAACATAGAATCACCTAGTTTTGGAGTCGTTCAATGGTGTTTTAGTCTATATCTATAAAAGAAGAAACTGACTGACTGACTGACTGACATATCAACACACAGCCCAAACCGCTGAGTCTAGAGGCTTGAAATTTTGCACAAAGGTTCCTTATATAGCATAGGCAAGCACTAAGGAACGGATTTTCAAAATTCATCCCATAAGTGGGTCAAATCGGGGTTCAAAGTTTGTATGGAGAACGTCTATTAAATATACCTATCAATTCGAAACTTTGTAGGAATACTCTAAAACCGTAATGATTCAACACGTGTTTTACAGTTTTTGAAAAATCATCCCCTAAGGGGCTGAAATGGAGTTCGAAAGTATTAGTCTCCAAACCGACAAATTTAGCAAACCTGTGTCTGTCCGCAGGGCGCACGCGCGCGACGCGGACGAGTGCGCCGCGCCCCCCGCCGCGCCCCCGCCCCCGCCCGACGCCGAGCCGCTCAAGTGCCCGCGCTGCCAGAAGGTACGGCCGCACTACGCACTACGCACCACGCACCACGCACTACGCACTACGCACTAGTATATTACTATATTTTTAGGAATCAGAAGCAGATTCAGTTTAAAAATAAATTATTTAATTCACATAACACTGAATTTGAACAAAACTAGGGAAGAGGCACCTTCGTGTGAGAACACGATTAAATAAATAATAAATAAATATGTGCGGGCATTTCACACACGGCCCCTGATCCCAAACTAGGCAGAGCCTGTAATATGGGTATCAGACAGCTGATATACATACATAGATACATAATATAATATATAAATAACATCCAGTCGCAAGGCAAACACGAGTGCTAATCACACGAATGTTTGCCCTGGGCGGGGTTCGAGCCCGCGACCCCGAGCTTCGCAGGCAAATTATTACAGTATCGCCCACAATCAAACGTCCGAGGGCGAGCCTCCTTGGCTTCGCGCTCATACAGCCCTCGGCGCCTACTCACTATTTTAACTTAAACATTGGGCTCGATTCTGAAAACACAATGTTAAAATTTGACAGCACTAAAACTGTTGCTTTCCTTGTCACACAGTATTATGTAGATAAAGACGAAACCAATTTTAGCGCTGTCAAATTTAAAATGTGTACCTTTGGAATCGGGCCCAATGTCCACCAACATTATACCCAGCCCATAGCTACGATAGCATAGTTTGTGAGGTCGGTTGCCTGTGCCTGTGCCTGCGCAGACGCTGGAGCGCAGCGCGTGGGCGGCGCACTGGGCGCGCCACTGGGACCGCGACCGGCGGCCGTACCGCTGCGCGCTCTGCGAGAAGACCTTCCGCGACCACCACCAGATACTCAAGCACGGTCAGTCCCTGCCACTGTCACAGGGGCGAACGACCCACCGACCACACAGTACTTGCTCATATATCATACAGCTTTAGTAAAAGCAAAAATTTGTTCATAATTGTATTAAAACTCGATTGCGAGCTCCGGATGAGCACTTTGTAGCCCGATACTTCACAGCAGCTAGTGACTGTGTCGTCTGCAAAGCACAGAGTCTGGGATGCAGGGTGTACATCCGTGAGTGGTTTTAGTGTATACAATGAATAATATATCTTCTCAGGAAGCCAGGAAGACCTGGCGACACTTCGACCCTTCAGGATCTTTTGTGCCAAACCCCTGACCACCGACGGTGCCCCAAGCCGATTTGGTGGACTTCACATACGCCTCAAAATTTCTTCTTCGGCGTATGCAGGTTTCCTTACGATGTTTTCCTTCACCGAAAAGCCTGTGATATTATGAATAAACCGTACTTAAGTTTCGTAAAACTCATTGGTACGGGCGATGAATAAAATAGGTCCCAGTACACTTCCCTGAGGAACTCCACTATTCACAAATGATAATTTAATGTCCAATTTGATAGTTAGCTTTCAAATTAATCAAATTGCCACAAGTCTCAAGCTTTTCATTAGAATTTATATCGACGGTTAAAACTGCTAAAACGCCATTTACGAGTAAATATCTTTACAGAAATGAAGTTTAACAAAAAATAAATATTTCATTTGGTATGGTTATTGGAATACGAAAAAAAAACTTAGAATAAACCATCAATATTATTATTATTATCTAATCGTCTACTAAAACAAAGTATCGCCCTAATCCTTGATGAATCATTTGTTGCAAAAAGGGCAAATCAGCCGGATTTTACAAAAAAATATATTTTATGACTTATTCGTAACATGTTAAAGTAGCTAATAGAATAATTATGTTTGGGACCCGTTTAAAATTTGACATCACTAAAATTCTATACCTGCCAAACCAATACTAAGAAAATAAAGACGAAACCAATTTCAGTCCTGACAGATTTAAAATATTTTCGAATCTGACCCTTAGTACTGTAGCCAAAAAGTATTTAAAATTTGGGTAATTATTAGATATATTTTTAAAATACGTGAAACCCATATTTTATCTGTAGTTAATACACTAAAAACGTCTGAGTGAGGCTTGTAATTTTGTACGAAGATTTCTTTTATAGTATAGGCAATCACTAAGGAAGGGTTTTACAAAATGCATCCCTTAAAGGGGTAAAATAGGGGTTCAAAGTTTTTATGAAGAAAAACTATAAAATGTTCCTATCATTTCGAAACTGTAGGACTACTCTAAAAACTTAATAATTCATCACGTGTTTTAGAGTTTTGAAAAACCACCCCCTTAGAGGGTGAAATTGAATTCGAAAGTAGTAGGTACCCCAATCGCTCTAGGTAGAATATTACCTCATATTTACCTTTGAAAAAATAGTTTCCTCGGGAAATGAAAACATTCTCCACGCGGGCGATTGCTAGCGTCTAATAAGTATGAAAAATAGCGCTAATTCCTCGTAACCACACTGCGTACAGTAGGAGTCTGTCTAATAAATCAAACGACTTGAGATTTTTAGAAGAATTAAAAAGTGACTCTGTGCGTGCAGGCGTGTCTCACAAGCTCGGCGAGGAGGGTGGCGGGGGCGAGGGCGAGGTGGGCGGGGAGGGCGGGGGCAAGCGGTACGTGTGCGACGTGTGCCCCGAGGGCTTCGTGTACATGCGCTACCTGCTGTCGCACCGCACGCGCGCGCACCCCGAGGCGGCGGCGCGCGCGCTGGCGCTGCGCTGCGCGGTGTGCGGCCGCACGTTCGCGCACCTCAACTCGCTGCGCCGGCACCTGCACGCGCACTCGGGCCAGCGGAACTTCCTGTGCAACGTGTGCGGCAAGGCGCTCTCCAGCCGGGAGCACCTCAAGTTCCACATACGCATACACACCGGCTACAAGCCCAACGTCTGCAAGTCAGTATATCTAATTGATAGACTGGCTGTTGCCCGCGACTCTGTCCGCGTGGACCACTTAAAATCACAAATTATTGTGTTTTCCCGTAGGAGTGGGATGTTTTTCGGAATAAAAACTACCCTATGTCCTATTCCAGGACCTGATCTAAATGTGTGCCAAGTTTCATCACGATCCGGCCAGTGGTTGAAGCGTGATTGAGTAGCAAACATCCGAATATCCAAACTTTCGTATTTGTAATATTAGTAGGATACGTTTGTCTCGTCACAGTTTAGAATTTTCTCCTGTGCTGTGGGAGTTAAACAGGGATAGGACGATTCACGAATATAACATCCAGACCGGGACTGGCTTCTACGAGTAGTGCAAAATTGTTTGTCCCCTAGGAGGAATCGAACCCCTGACCTCTGGTGCTCGAGTCCAGTGATCGAACCACTTGGCCGACGAGCTTGGCTTGGCTTCGTATTGATACTGTACCGTGTGTTAGCATAGTTCATCATCAGGCGAAATACGTCCACTGCTGAACGTAAGCCTCGCCAATAGAATACCACTATTGGTGGGCTGTCCATTGGAGCATTTGGCATAATCACCACGCTTGGCAGGCGGATACGTGATCGCAGTAATGCTCTTAATATCGCAGGAGAATGCTGAAGCCCATCCCGGGTGCAGTCCCTTAGTCGCCTTGAAGACGTGGGGGAAGATTGGACAGGTCGAGAAACCCGACTAAAATTATAGTTATCCCTTTTAAATTTAATTATAATACGTTAGTATAAATGAATGGCTAAAAAATAGCTTATTGACTACCTCTACATCCTGTGCCGCTATTTTCGGTGTGGTTTCCGTCACTACCATAGTGGTGCGACCGGCGATACCCCCCGGGTAGAGGACGTCTGACCGAGGCGCCCTCGAGGTGGCGAGCACGGCACGACCGACCGAGGTGCGGCTTTCTAAAAGCAAACGTCGTCACGAATGAAATATTTATTGTCATATGGCTAAACGTTTTAAGTTTAAATACAGATGTGAGTTTAAAGGTGGCCGCGCATTAGACCGAGCCGCAAGAGCCGAAATCATCCAAGTTAATTCTTTGTATATAATCCTATGTAACCCCACAAACTTGGCCGCATCGCAGCAAACTTTGACTGCAGGCGTGGATGACGTTATCAGAGTCGGTTGTTTCAAGGCCGATTCGGTCGATGCTGATCCAGTGGGACCGTCTCGTTTTTTGTATACCAAACTGGTACATCTGAGTGTTTTGCAAAATGACTGTGGTATAATTTTAGTATAGAAGTTTTGCAGAAACTCCAGTCCATTAAACTAATCAATTTTTTCACACCTTACTTCATTTGTTTCATCCTCAATTAATAAACAACCCGTGTATCACAAGTTCCATGACATAATTGTCGAATCCGATCGGTACGAAATTCGTGAATGCATCTGGAAACACTGCGTCCAAGAATGGCCTCGACTGCGGCTCGATCTAGTGCGCGGGGCCGCCAGCGAATCCGGCTCCTGCGGATCGGTCGAATGCGCGGCCACCTTCACTACCCCTGGTCGTCCGTAACGCTCCCCTCCCTCGCTGCGCGCGCGCGTGCAGGACGTGCGGCAAGGGGTTCGTGAAGAAGTGCAACCTGACGCTGCACGAGCGCGTGCACTCGGGGGAGAAGCCGCACGTGTGCTCGCACTGCGGGAAGGCGTTCAGCCAGCGCTCCACGCTCGTCATCCACGAGCGCTACCACAGCGGCGCGCGCCCCTACACCTGCGCGCTCTGCGGCCGCGGCTTCGTCGCCAAGGGGCTGCTCTCCATGCACCTCAAGACCACCTGCATCTAGCGAGGGGGCCCGCACTCTACCTACCGCACACCCGACACTCCACGTGAGTATACGCTTCTGCAACAAACTACCAGAGGAAATCTGAACGTTTCTTGACGCACTGAACGTTTAAGAATCACATTAAAAAGCAACTTTATAAAAAAACCTATTATGAAGGTTTACTGTATAGCAGAGGCATCCATGATTTTCATCCCCTAAGGAGCTAAAATGGGGGTCGTAGTTTGTATGGAAAAAAGTAATAGATGTTCCTATTAACTCAAACTGTGTAAGAGTACTCTTAAAATTTTACGATTCAATACGTCTTTTACAGTTTTTAAAAAATCACCCCTAAGGGCGTGAAAAGTAGTAGTCCGATGGGTTTAGAAACTTGAAAATTTGCAAGGCAATAATAAGCCTTTATATAGCTATAGCTTAGGCATCCTCTAACAAATATTTATTCAAAATGTAACCCCAAAGGGGGTAAAATAAGGGTTTTAAAGTTTGTATGAAGAAAAACTGTTAGATGTTCCTATCAACTCGAAACTGTATAGCAATCTTTAAAAACTTAATGATTCAACACGTGTATTACAGTTTTTGGAACATCATCCCCGAAGAGGGTGAAATTGAGTTCAATTAAATAACATATAGTCTCCAAATACATAGGCTTAGAAACTTGAAATTTTGCACAAAAGTTCCTTATGTAACTCAGGCATCCACACTTATGAAGAGTAAAAACTTGGATGTTTCCATCAATTCGAAATTTTGTATGAGTATTATAAAACTTGATGATTCAACGTATTTTACAGTTTTTGAAAAGCATAGGGTTATTTAAAATTCAACCCTAAGAGGTAAAATAGTGATTCAAAGTTTGTGTGAAGACAAACTATTAGTCTTTCTCAATGTGTGCGATAACGCCCCCTTGTGGGCGCTAGAGGCGCGTGGGGGGGGGGGGGGGGGGCTGAGGCAGTTAAACTGTTAATTTGAACTCACAACCAAGATAAAACTTATTTAGCACGCTGTATATATATTAAAGTAATTTTCAAAGTGTGCGGTTGACGAAATAAGTTTGAGAACTTCTGTAATAGATGTTCCTATCAACTTGAAACTTGGTGGGAGTACTTTAAAAATAAATAACCTAGGAACCGGTAGTATGAAAAAAAAATTACGTGTATAAATGTACCAAGTGTACTTACTCATGTGGAATAATGGTTTTGACTTTAGGTACCACAGCGAGACATTTTGTTGGTTATTCGAATGTCAAATAAAACATTGATGGAATTAATTGTCACGTTACAGGTCGGCTCGTTGGCAGCGGACTGGAGGCGCGTGCGCAGGGGCTGTCCGTTGTCCGCTGTTCGCCGTCCGCTGTCCGCTGTCCGCTGTCCGCCGTCCGCTGTCCGCTGTCCGCTGTCACTGAACACAGTTGCAGTTCGCGCAACACCAACATACCTTCAGGTCCTCCTAAAACCCTCAAAAGGTTGTGTCGTTCAAAACCATTTATGAATAAATGAAAATGTATGTATATATTTCATTCCAAAACAATAGTAATACAAAAACCAACGCTGTTTGCGTGTGAAATGGTCAGCAGCAAAGTCAGGTTTGTACTACCATGTAAACTTTGCGGACCACTTCGGAACATCATCTAGTACTTATTTTGTTTTCGAGACGCAAATGCGTTTGTTTTCATATGACTGTTGATTTGGGATGATATTAATATGCAGCTGAATGCAGACCGTTGCTGTTAGATCGAGAAAGCCTTGTTTTAAATAAATTTGAGAATTTAGCAATACGAGTTAATGTATTATAATTGAGTTTGCAATAAGGAACGGTTCTCGGCCGGAGGCGGGGCCCGCCCATACACACCGAGTGCGAGTTAT
This sequence comes from Esperia sulphurella, assembly GCA_947086405.1. NCBI lineage: Eukaryota > Metazoa > Arthropoda > Insecta > Lepidoptera > Oecophoridae > Esperia > Esperia sulphurella. The sequence goes on along the minus strand of OX352281.1, from coordinate 135,057 downwards.
ATTTGGAAATGTCAGAGACGATTTTAATAAATTTTTATATACGACGGAGCGGGCGGTCTGTATGAGATGCGACCGGCATTAGTCGCGTCTCTTGATAAGGGTTCCATGAGAGCCGTGGTAGCCGGTTGGTTGTGCACTCGCCTCACGTTCATGAGGTCCTGGTACAAACCCCGCCCGTGCCAATGAGTTTTACGAAACTTAAGTACGGTTTATTTATAATACCACAAGCTTTTCGGTGAAGGAAAACATCGTGAGGAAACCTGCATATGACGAAGTACAAATACTGAGGCGTATGTGAAGTCCACTAAACCGGCTTGGGGCACCGTTGGTGGTCAGGGGTTTGGCACAAAAGATCCTGAAGGGTCGAAGTGCCGCCAGGTCTTCCTGGCCCCCTGAGAAGATAAGATAAGGGTTCCATGGGGCTGGGTACTCGGGAAAGTCTTAGGACACGCCTCACATTTATACCGTGTCAAATAATGCTTACAATATCAATATAGTAGTGAACTGGCAGGTTCGATACGTAGGGGAGCGGCTGTCACGAGGGCTCGGGGAATACTGCCTCCCCCTTGCCGACTGCCCACATGACACTTCATATACGCCACGGCGTTCACTATACTAATATCTAAATAGGTACTTATTAAAATAGCTTAGGATACTCTATCGCCTGCTACGACATATAAAAAAATTTAAATATCCTGTTTTTAGGCTCTGCCATTTCCAAATATTCACTCGTATGCATGCGTCCGCTCTGTGACTAATTAAATGTAATAATTTGTGTTATTATTGTTGGTAGTAACATAATATTATTTAGTTTTTAAATGAAAACGTGTGATAGAAATTTTATCTCAATTTTAACTTAGGTATTAGTAAATAATATTTCCTAGTGAATATCAGGGATACAGATTACAAATTTTAATGTTTAAGATATTTTATAATGTTAATGCGAGCCCTCGATGTAACATGGCATGGCGCGTGGTGAGCGTGGTGAGCGTGGGGAGCGTGGTGAGCGTGGGGAGCGTGGTGAGCGTGGTGAGCGTGGGGAGCGTGGTGAGCGTGGGGAGCGTGGTGAGCGTGGGGAGCGTGGTCCCGCACACGGTGCCAGCTCTCATTTGTGCTACATTCATAAGCATAATAAACAAATTTTTAAATAAATATCTTAATATTTATAATATTATTTAGGTATAAATAAATAATTTGCCGTGTGGTTTCCGGTAGAGTAGAATAGGACCACTCCAACTCTTCCCGTGGATGTCGTACAAGGCGACTGAGGGAATACATTATAAAACATCAATCAGGCCTCCCCAACCCGTCTGGCCAGCGCGGGGAGTGTAGGCCAATTCCTCCGTCTGTCTCCGGCAGATGAGAGAGGGCTGTGCTTCTGCAGTGGAGACAAAAATAACCTGATGATGAAAAATATTTTGGTACTTTTTACAAATTATATTTGTAAGTTTGGGCATTATATGGGCACCAACCTGCACTTATCCCCCAATCGTCCCGTGGCGATTAAGGGGTTACGGGACGGCAGCAGCGTTCTTCTCTATTAAGATAATTACTACGATCACCAATCCTCCTGCCAAGCGGGGTGATTATTTCAAACTCCACAATGGAAAGCCCACTAAAAGTGTCATTCTGTTGGGAAGGCTATGTTCAGCAGTGGACGCATTTCGGCTGATGATGTCCTGCCAGGCACACTGTCCTCGTCTGGCCAGACGGGTCGGGGAGGCCTGATTGATGTTTTATAATGTATTCCCTTAGTCGCCTTGTACGACATCCACGGGGAGAGTTAGAGTGGTCCTATTCTACTCTACCGGAAACCACACGGCAATAAATCGTAATCAATTGTTTATTTTGTCTATGAAGTGCAAATGAGATACTATATGACACGTCACGTGATGCCATTCGCAGGGGCGGCCCTGGGAAGGAAGGTTGTTAGGTTGTGCGAGATCTTATTATTGATTATTGTATCACCCCCCCCCCCCCCCCCCCCCCAAACCTTCATCTATCATATTAACCCTTATACGACCACTGCTGGACATAGGCCTTCCGCAATGAACGCCGGCGTGCCGATCCGCCGTCGGTTCTGCGACTGATGTCGCCTGCCCACTGCCACTTTAGCTTCCTAATCTTTTCGTTGGTGACCTTCGTTCTTTGTCGGATCTCCTCATTACGAATCATATCCTTTAAACAACCCTTACACTTAGGAAGCGGTAGTCGAAAAAAAAAATGACGTGTATAAATGTACCAAGTGTAGTCATATGCAATAAATGATTTTGACTTTGACATAGACCTGTCACAGCTCGCTGAGCAACTTGACACTTGTGTAACAGGCCCGCCGTCAGTGGGCCCTGTGTCCTGACAGGACGCACACATTATGAAATATATCTTTATAGAAAGGATTACATGTCATAGTTAGAGCTCAGCTATGTCCCGCCACGTGGGCACACAACATTGTGTCGCGGTGAAGCATGCATTTAAAAACAAAGTTACAAAAAAAACGTTAATTAGATACAAATTGAAACCTTAAATTGAACCGTCACCAAGAAATTCTTCCAACTATAATAACATTTTTCTGTCAACAGATCGTGGAGTCTCTTTTTAACAGACTTCAAAAAAAGGAGTTTTTTTTATGTATGTTCCACGATTACTCGAAGACGCCTGAACCGATTTGGAAAATTCTTTTTTTTTTTTAATAAATTAATCTCATCTTCATCTCGTATCGTTTTAGGGATTTTATTATATATGTGAGGTTTCCTGCTGAATAGGCTTTTGTGTAACAAGGCAGTGTTTGCTGGTAACACTGCCACTGAATGTTAAATTTAAAGACTTGTAGTCTTTAAACACTATGGAGCAGGCAACTCTTACCGTCCTAGGCCCGCCCCTGGCCATTCGATATAGTACTATAAATAAGGGAACGTACCCAAATTACGTGACCCATTTTTTCAATTTGTTACCCCCCCTCCCCCCTCGGTGACTACCCGTAGTATATATGCCTCCCCCTCCAGTTTTCACGTAGTAATTCATAAATGTGGTTGTAAACCATTTTTTTGCGAACAGAAAGTTGAAAAAAATATATAATTTGGCTCATCTTTGTCTTTATTAATACGGCGCTTGCCGCGTGACGCCAAGAGTGCGTGCATACCTATAATTAAAAACAAGTAAAAAAAATATTATCAATAAGAAAAAACTGTCCATTTTCAATCAGCTGACGTCAGTGTTGCCACCTGTGAGTTTAAAAAGCGCTAAACGCTGCGCGCCATATTTGAATATAGCTCGAATAAGCGCGAGATTTTCCTAGAGGATATTGACTACGTGACGAAAACCTAAGCCCCCCCTCGCCCCGTGCAAAAACCTAAGCCCCCCCCACCCCTGTGACCAAGCGTGATATTTTGAAGACCCCCTCCCCCCTGAACGGGTCACGTGGTTTGGGTACGTTCCCTAAGGGTATGTTTAGTTTTGTACGACGCGTAATGTATATAGTCGGTGTACACACGGCCGACGGTCCTACTGCACATGTGTATAGGTTGTTATTGCAATGTTATCGTTTTAACTAGATGTAAATGTACTAAGTTAGGTTTGTGTTACTATCTCATTATCAGGCATCGGAATTAGCACAGAAATTAATAGGAGCTGTGGTAGCCGGTTGGTTGTGCACTCGCCTCACGTTCATGAGGTCCTGGTACAAACCCCGCCCGTACCGATGAGTTTTACGAAACTTAAGTACGGTTTATTTATAATACCACAGGCTTTTCGGTGAAGGAAAACATCGTGAGGAAACCTGCATATGCCGAGGAAGAAATTCTGAGGCGTATGTGAAGTCCACCAAATCGGCTCGGGGCACCGTTGGTGGTCAGGGGTTTGGCACAAAAGATCCTGAAGGGTCGAAGTGTCGCCAGGTCTTCCTGGCCCCCTGAGAAGATAAGATAAGATAACACAGAAATCCTATTAAGATAGAGTGGTGAAGTAGGCGCGACAAGCGTGCCAACAATCTGAAATATATTGCAGAAGCTATCAAACGCTTACTCGTTCACGGTCGGGACAAGAAATCCTCAAAGATGCCATTTTGCGCGGTTTCTCACTCCACAGCTGTGTTTCTTCACTAGAAACGTGACCACGAGGCATGCAGGGTGCGCGAGAGTGGCGCTCTGTGTCCGAAAATCGGCACGCGCGGAGCGGATATAAACAAATGCCTATAACCGTTCTATCTTTATAGGATTTGTGAGGGAATTGGGTAGTGTCATTAGTTGCCTCGAGACGAAGATGGGTACTTTTGTTTATTGTTTTAATTAAAATACCTCGACTCTTACAGTGAAATTAAAAAGTATATAATATAACAGGGGTGGCCAGGGGGAGCCACATGCGGCTCTTTGAAGGATTATTTGTGGCTCTCGATAAATGTACCCGAGTTTTAACTTTAATAAATTATCATCCACTGCAATAATAAAACGCAGCCAAATTTTGATTGTACTTTTGGTTAAAATAGTAAGATAATTTTTTTTATTACAATTTTTTTAATCCCTCTTTTGCATACCCTTTAAATGCGTATTTAATTGCGGCTCACGATAAATTTCAAATTTTGTAAAATGGCTCAGACTGTTAAGGAGCTCGGCCACCCCTGTAATATTTATATTACAAATTAAGAAAAGATAATTTCATATTGTTTGTATTTTAATTTACTGGTAAGGGGGGGGGGGGGGGCGGGGATAATTATAGATATAGCAAATTTTTCAATAAATCTCAGTAAAAATCCCGGAATATCCATATCGCAAGTACATATATGAGACTACCTAATTCCGACCCCTGGTGTTATTATTGTGCGATGTTGTCTGTGGCCTCCTCCTAGTGTTGTCTGAGAGATGGGATCCCACCTGTGGACATCTACGTCATATTAATAGAAGGCTCGAGAGATGCGATGGCGTCTGTATAAGCTATAAGACAACCTTCAAGTTGGTTTATAATTTTAGAGCACTCGAAATGTTTAATTCTTGACTTCGAAACCCCAAGGCCTATTGATTCTGTATTGTGATAAATTTTGTCGCAAATTTAAAGTAATCCTATCGACCAAGTGCAAGCTACTCTAAGGATTATGTTCCTAAGCATTTCGGATAACATATTTCAGAACTAATAAACTATTTTGTACTTTCTAACGGATCAATACCTATTTTCTCCGAGCCTACCTATTTTCAAAAAGAGACTGTGCGCCTGGTTTGTCAAGCAGATATTTTATTGCTATGAAGAGTTATTTCAGAACGCATCAACTTGATTTATTTAATTTTAAGAATTTTATTTCATCATCATGTTATTTTCGTCTCCACTGCAGGAGCATAACCCTCTCTCATCTGCCGGAGACAGACGGAGGATTTGGCCTGCACACCCCGCGCTGGCCAGACGGGTTGGGGAGGCCTGGTTGATGTTTTATAATGTATTCCCTTAGTCGCCTTGTACGACATCCACGGGAAGAGTTGGAGTGGTCCTATTCTACTCTACCGGAAACCACGCGGCATAAGAAGAATTTTATTTCACATTTTTATATTTATGTTAGTTATTGATGTTTAATTTGATTGTGTTTAATTTGCCTGTCTATAATTTGATTTTATTTAACTTGTGTAAAAAATTTTATTTGACCTGTAACGGAAGTTATCAATAAAGTATGTCTATAAGTTACTATGGATAAGACATAGACATATTTTAATCCTTAACTTTTGTTGCTGGTCAACGTTACGTTTGTTACATTACAAAAAAAAAACACAATCAAACTAACAAAAAATAAAGGCAAAAAATATATAAAGATAAATAAATAAATAAACATGTGGGGACATTTCACACACGGCCCCTGATCCCAAACTAGGCAGAGCCTGTAATATGGGTATCAGACAGCTGATATACATACATAATGTAATATATAAATAACATCCAGGCCCAAGGCAAACACAAGTGCTCAGCACAGGAATGTTTGCCCTGGGCGGGTTCGATCCCGCGACCCCGAGCTACGCGGGCAGGTGTACTACCGACTAGGCTACGGGACCGACAAATAAGATAATATCTATTGTAGTTTGACGCTAAACGCTTATCCATGTGTCACGTGACCCGATAGAAGAATAGAATGGCTTTGTGTTAAGGCTGTTCATTTAATTTTTTTTATTAACTGTTAAAGCGTAAGATATTGTGGTAAGCGTTTGGTATCTAACTAATATAGACGCTACACGCTAATCCGAATGTCACAAGACCCGCTACATTACAAAATGACATTGTATTATTGCGGATATTATCCGAAATGCTTACGGAGTACAAATATTAATCAGCGATTTTCTATTAAGTAAACTTTAGTCACTAACGTTGGCAATAGATGGCGTTGCATTGTTGTCAACTAATTATTGACAATCGACTTTGAATAGTCCTACCAAGGATAAAGTTTATGGTCTTATATTGGGCCCGATTCTGTAGGCACACATTTAAAATTTGACAGCTCTACAATTAGATTCAGACAATACTAGGAAGAGAGCTCATTTAACTCGGGAGTAGGCGAAAGGAATATGTGATCAGATAGAGGAACTGGCCGACTTGCTTAGGAAGTTTATATATCTGTTGGAAATACTGGAAATACACGTTCACAGCGCTCAAGGAATTGTTTGCATGTATATAAATTATGACAAGTTATTCAACTTGCTGTAAGCGTGGTTCATAAGCGTTGCGGCGCCCTGTGGCTTGAAGATGATGACGTCATCGCGCGTAATCAGCAAATAGATCTGTTTGTATAAATTATTTATTTGTTTAATAGTTTATTGTACACACAAAGAACAACACAAAGAGAAATATTATACAAAATGTTAAGCTTATTTCTAAAGAAATTTCTTTTAGCTAACCTGTGGTATTAGGGGTCATACTCGATAAGCGTTCCTACTAATATCAGTAGAACGACAAAGCCATATTGTAGAGCGTACTGTAATTAATTAATTATTGTGACTTGCTTGAGTATCTAATAAATAAAATAAAAATAAATTAAATACCGGATATACATTCGAGTTTGGAGACTCTAGGATCACGCGATGACGTCATCATGCATGTTTCTACAGTGAGACGACAAAATCAAATATATCGATAAGTTTTTATGGATTATCTCGGAAAAGAAAATTTTGACATGAATTTCCGGCCCATGTGACTATAGACAGACAGACAGACAAATGAACAAAGACTAATAGTAATTCAAAATTTATGTATTGCATAACCATCAGTAATTATAAAGGATCTTAAAGCTAATTGGAACTTCATGGTTCTGCCTGTTAGTAGTGCAATTTATGAGCATAAGCAAAAGTATGTAAAAAACAATTTATAATTTGCAATTACCAAGATCTTAATGAAAAACAAACATTACAATATTTAAATAGAATATAACATAATTTCCAACATCAAAATAATATAAAACTTACCAAATTAAACCCATGTCAATAATTTTAATTGTTTACCTATACTAATATTATTATATCAAACCAACGATATCTATGTACTACTAGATGGAGCGTTCCAAACAATCGCTCTGTTCCACGCAAGTAGCCACAACTCTTTCACATTCACAATGAAACTTGTGCAGTTACTACCTACTTAGAACATGTAATTATTACTAAATATTGACATTATTTAACCATTGCATCAATATTTAGTGATAATTAAATGTTCTGAGTAGTAACTGCACAAGTTTCATTGTGAATGTGAAAGAGTTGTGGCTACTTGCGTGGAACAGAGTGATTGTTTGGAACGCTCCATCTAGTAGTACATAGAGATCGTTGTATCAAACCATCATTTAAGTAAACTTACCTACTTGGTCCTTGTTGGGGTGTAGCGTGAGTGAGGAGTGAAGTGCCTCGGGTTGTGTGCGTGATGTGCGCCCGACATCGCGATTAGTTCTACTTCTATTTATATTGCTACGTTTAAGTTTGTTTTAAGTTTTAATTGGAATGTGGTGTGTCACGTGACGTCGATTCTGCCTGACCACACACACACACACACACACACTACACGCGCGTTCGTCGGCAGCAGTTCAAATGTTATACAGGAATAAATACATTGTAGGTGTCAGGAGGTGCTGGACTTTTATTTATATTATTAAAAATCACCTATATCTAATAAATAAAATCGTAAAAATCGTGTGTCTGTACATGGAAGATATTTGCAAAAAAAATAATTTATGGGTTTAAGGATAAGTAATAGCAAAGATAATATATACTAGAGCGTAATAGAACACATTTCAATCATTTTTGGATTTTTTGTCTGTTTGTGAGTTTGTGCACGCATCACATAAAAAATACTGAACGGATTTTGATGGAATTTTCACAAAAACATGGTCTTTAACTTAACATTTAGTCTTCATTTCATCGCAATCGGCTAACTCAATCAAAAGTTATAGACATTTTTAGTTTTCAAATACATTAGTAGGTGAGGTTAGTATGCAATATATTGCAAATAATAGTATTTCCGTACTATTCAGATTGCGATGAATTTGGATTACATTTGGAGCTGCGAGTGGGATTTGGAATGGGATTGGGAGTGGAAGTGGGCGTGGGAGAGGGCTCGGGAGCGGGAGCGGAAGCAGAAGCAGGAGGGAAGCGGAAGCGGGAGCGGGAGTGGGAATGGGAGTGAATTCTGTAGTTTACGCGAGCGGAGCCGCGGGCACAGCTAGTTTATCATAATGAAGTCTGCTAGTCATCTCATGTTTTTGTGTGGGAACCTCGCGATGTTGATGGAACTTGGTACTGCTTTAGGCAATTAAATGGTGGTGGGGGGTTGTGTCTTTTAAGATGATATCTATAACTAGCTGTGCCCGCGGCTCCGCTCGCGTGGACTACAGAACCCCCTCCCGTTCCCACTCTCGTTCCCTATCCCACTCCCACTCAGACTCTCAATCCCACTCCCGCTCCAACTGTAGTACAAACTAATAGCAATATGAATTGTACCGAACATAATAATTATACTTCTTTGTTATATTGCATTTTTGCACCTTGGGTTACATTATTGAAGTTTTAGTAGGGATCCCTAATTTTTTATAGTAATAAATATAGCCTATGTTACTCAGGGATAATGTAGCATTCTAATGGTGAAAGAATTTTTGAAATCGGTCCAGTAGTTTTTGAGTTTATCCGTTACAAACATGTAAATCTTTCCTCTTTATAATATTAGTGTAGATGTAGAAGAATTTTCCAATAATGAAATAGGTGGGCCCACTGACGATTAAATTAATTTGTGATCATTTAATACCAAGTGTATTTTGAAATTAAATTTTAATATTTTATACTGACATTGGGCCCGATTCTGAAGGCACACATTTAAAATTTGACAGCACTGAAATTGGTTTCGTCTTTATCTTGGTAATACTGTGTGTAACGCCGTGATGCTGCGCCGAGCCAATCACAGCGAGCCATGCCAGCCAATGCCGTGCTTCCATCCCCTCTGCCACGCCAAGCCTGCCACCGCGCTGGAGGGGCTGGGCCTATATAAAGCCATGCGAGCCCATTCATTACACATTTTAATTCTCAAATTGTACCTAACTATAAGGTGAAACTCTGCCCAATTGTTGGTCAAAAATTAAAGTAGTGGTTAAAAGTAATTAACTCATATTTTTATTTACCCCTTCTTTTCACTCAGAAGTGGGATAAAGTAAGAGGTGATTATGAAGCGTAATTACCCCAACGACGATACAGGGCACCTAGTACGCCCTCTAGGATGGAGTCGGTCACAAACGCCGCCACATGACGATGATAACTCGAACGCGCCCGAAAACGATACTTCGCCACCTGCCAAGAAGATCCTGATGAACCTACTGGAAAACGAGGTAAAAAGAGCGTTTCGAGAAATAAATGAGGAAATACCCACTTTTATCAAAACAAAACAGCATCGTGGAGCGTCTCTGATTCCCGAGTTTGACCCTGATAGCGAGGAGTGTACGGTAACAGCGTGGCTTCGAAAAATTGATCAGCTCGGTGAGATTCACGGGTGGGACGAGAAGACAAAGGCGTTTCACCTACAGGACAAACTGAGAGGGCAAGCTAGAAAATGGTATAACAGGCTTGAAAACTACGACTACTCTTGGGATGATTGGAAACGAATGCTGGTGCGAGCGTTCCCGAGACATCGCGATTACGGGAACATGCTAGACGAGATGATGCAAAGAAAAAAATACCATCCGAAACAATGACAAAATACTACCAAGACAAAGTCGCTTTATGCTTTCGATGTAAACTGTCTGATAACGCAACGATGTCTTGTATTATACGTGGCCTACCGCCAGCACTTCAGCCGAACGCGAGAGCATATCAGTGCGAGCGCCCCGACGAGTTGTACGAAGGCTTCCTCTGCGCACTCGACGACTATCGACCGCCAGCCTCTGATGTGCGCATTCCGAAGGACGTCCGACAACCATTTGAAAGGAAAAGCGGTTTGATTAATCCTGACGTTGACCCCTGCCCGCGCTGCAAGAAAACAGGCCACATACTACGCAACTGCTCCCAGTCAGATACGCGCACCTGTTTCAAATGTGGTAAACAAGGTCACATTGCTACGCGGTGCACGACTACCACAAAGCCCATGGCTTCAGAAGCTAACTATGTCAAGGAGATCAAACTTTTGCAGAACTACAACGACATCTACAAAAAGGTGGTAAAAGTGAACGGTATATTCGTCAAAGCCTATCTAGACACTGGCAGTCAAGTGAATGTACTCAGCTCTCAAGTTTCACGACTGCTGGCATTAGAGGTTACGCCTACCAGTGTCGTACTGAAGGGTTTTTCGGGAGGCTTCATCACCAGCCGTGGAGAAGTGGAGTTCCAGCTGGAAATTGACGGCATACCGCTACGCTGCAAGGCATACCTCACAGATATCGACATGGAAGGTATTAATCTTTTAATCGGCCAGCCCATTATAAACGGTAACTGCATGTCACTGGTAGTTGCCAATGGCACAGCTACACTCAACCAGGATGTCGACTTCACAAAACAGGTGGATGTGGTGGAAGAGCGCTGCAGATTCGAGGTCGTTACCACAAGCAAAGAACGCCTGCCGCCGGGCACCTCTATCATTAAAATCAATGTGCTGGGTAACCACGAAGACAACAATATCGTCACAAAGCCACGACACTTTGAGCTACGAGGTGTCTCCTACTCGCTGCCTGCTACCCTGCTGCGTGGCGCCGCGGGCTATATCAAGGTGATCAACGTGGGCACAGAGGACTTGGTCTGGCAGCAAGGCGAGGTAGTCGCCAGAGCAGACACCTGCGAGGCACCGCCGGCCAATGTTCAGGTGAGTAAACAAGCCATTCATACTACTCCATTGCCATTGCCAGCCAATACTGTTTTGAGTACTAGCCTAGCCACTAACGGTATCATAGGAGGTGTAAATATCGATGATATTAGGTCAGGGTCAATTAATGAAAAAGATCGTGATAGTTTAATTAATTTATTATCAAATTACAATGATTGTTTTGCAAGCAACACACAGGAACTAGGATGTACGAACCTTTTACACATGAAAATAACATTAACTACGGAACAGCCGGTTTATCGACAACCTTACCGTTTATCGCACAAGGAGCAGGAAATTGTTCGATCTAAAGTAGCAGAATTGTTAGACGCTGGTATCGTAAAAGAGTCTGAGTCGAATTACGCATCCCCTGTTATTCTTGTCAAAAAGAAAAACGGTGACAGTAGGCTTTGCGTAGATTACCGGGCGCTTAACGCCATCACTGTTAAGGATAGGTATCCGCTGCCCAATATAGATGATCAGGTCTCTAAGTTAGCTGGAAAGAACTTCTTCACTAGTCTTGATTTAGCACAAAGTTACCATCAAGTGAAAATCCAATCGGAAGACACACACAAAACGGCATTTATAACACCTCAAGGGCACTTTGAATATGCCCGAGTACCGTTCGGTCTTGCGAACGCTCCATCTGTTTTCATGCGACTAATGAACAAAATAGTCGAGTCCGTTCGTCATTCAAATCACAATGTTGCCGATTCAAAAACCGGTAAACCGAGTGACAGCACCACTATAGACTTCCACAGTGACGATGCAAATGTGTTTCCGAACGATTATGAAGTATTGGCGTTTTTAGACGATTTGTTGTTGCCATCCCGTGATATTCAATCAGGATTAAAAATCTTAGCACTCGTTTTACAAAAATTTAGAAACGAAAATTTAAAGCTGAATATGACTAAGTGCTCATTTTTACAAAATAAAATAACGTATTTGGGACACGAGATTTCTCCCGACGGTATTCAACCGGGCGAATCTAAGTTGACAGCAGTGTCGCATTTTCCCACCCCTAGTAACGTTCACGAAATACGTCAATTCATGAGATTCTTGGCGGGAATTTAGAATAAGGCGGTCGTGAAATTTTTTGCCAAAAGTTTTATTTGCAAATATTGCCAATATCGTTGTTGTTTACGACTAGTTTATGTGAATAGTGTTCAGCATGGATGGAAATGAAGATGACGGGGGTGGTGACCCGAAAAAACTTAAAAGGGGTCATGAAAAAGTTGTTGACGGCGGCGGCGGTGAGGAAAGTGCTAATAAATACTTACCTTTTTATAAACCCAATTACAAAAGATTGTATCCGGAGAACTCATTGAACTCTGAATTTAAAGTGTTTGTCGAAAGCTATGACAAGGATTGTAGGTTGGGTAATAAAAGTCCCATATACTTGAACCATATATTTTCAACTAGCATCAAAGGTGTGGTGGTCATACATAGAGTGAACGCCAACAAAATAGCGGTTGTTTTTAAACAATACAATAATGCAAACAATTTTATAATGAACTCGGCTTTTCTGGAAAAGAATAAGATGAGAGCCTACATACCGGCTGCTCAAATTGAAAGAACAGGCATTATACGCCATGTCCCTACCAACATCTCAAACAAAGAATTATACGGCAAGCTTTCGTCGAACTATGAAATAATTGCAGTAAGAAGATTCACAAAGAAAGTTGGGCAAGAAAGGGTTGCACTGGAAACAATCAGTATCACTTTCTTGTCCAACATATTACCAGACAATGTTCAATATGATTTGTTTTCCTACAGGGTGTTTGAATATATTCCACCCCTCCAACAATGTTTCAGATGTTTCAAATTTAATCATTCTGCCAAAGTTTGTAACAGTAAGCAGCAGCGCTGTTCTATCTGTTCAGGTGATCATTTATACAAAGAGTGTGACAAGCCAGATGAGCCCCTCTGCGCCAACTGTGGCGGACCTCATCTTGCTATATCTAAATCTTGTCCAATTAAAATGAAAAAAATAATTGAAAAAAAGGGCAAGATTACATATGCTAGTGTTGCTAATTCAAAACAAGTTGATGCTTTTCCTCCACTGCCTGATAAATCTAAGATTGCTCGAAATTATGTACGAAATGTAAACAAACCCACACAAGCCATGCCAATTGACGAAGTTAAAACTAATGAAAAAACCATTTCTGATCTAAAGACACAATTGTTAAACAGTAATGAATTAATTATGGCAATAGTTAAAACTTTGGTTCAGTTAGGCAACAAGGGTGATGATACTCCAATCAATACATCAACCATTAAAGATATGTTACTGCATAATCTCACTTAATGTCTGTAAATCCCAATACTATTTCACAGTTACGTATAGCACAATTTAATATACAAAGTGTCAATAACAAAAAACCCCTGTTATTAAAATTTTTGCAAGAACAAAATATTGATATATGTCTTCTTAATGAAACCTTTCTTAAGGATCGTCAAACTCTTAGAATCCCAGGTTATAACACATATTTTAAAAATGCTAACAATGAACATGGTGGTGTAGCAATACTCATCAGACCTTTCCTTAAATACAGATCAATACAAACAAATTTCTATCAAGATGTACAAACAATAGCACTGTCATTATCTACACCAAACGGTGATCTCACACTTTTGTGTGTTTACTGTCCTCCTGATAGCGTGCGCTTTAGGATAGATAAACTACGTAATATTATTAATAGCCTACCTAAACCGATTTTCGTAGCTGGTGACTTTAATGCACACCATATCGCATTTGGGTGTATATCTACAAAGGCGCGTGGCCAACAACTATATGATGTTATTGACGAATTTGATTTGTGTATCCTTAACGATGGTAAATCTACTACAATGAATTATCCAAATCGTAATCCGTCAGCTATAGATCTTAGTTTTTCAAGTGCATGTATAGCCCCTCTCTGTGAGTGGTCGGTCCATGATGACAATATGGGAAGTTATCATTTCCCAACAATTACTCATTTAACTGTTTCTATTGACAGATATCAGGTAAATCCTCCATTAACCAAATTTTTATACAATAAAACAAACTGGAATGAATACTGTGCGCTATCTGTAACTGCTTTTAGTGACTTTGTTGTGAATGATGACAACCCTTTACAGTCTTACGAGACATTTTGTGAGATATTGCATGTACTTAAACACAAATGTGTTCCTCAATTTAATAAAACTGGTAATTACAAAAGCAAGCCACCAGCTCCATGGTGGAATGATGTATGTGAGCAGAGTGTTATCAAATCTTATGAAGCTTTGAAGTATTATAGAAGCAATCCATCTATTGAAAATTACATTAATTATAAAAAACTTGATGCTATTAAAAAGAAGACAATTGCTGAACATAAGAAAAATGGTTGGAATAATGTATGCAATAAATTTAACAGAACTACACCAATAAGTCAGATATGGAATAGCATTAAAATGTTTAAAGGTATTAATTGTAATAAAAATAAAATTTATAAGGACGAATTTGTCGGTCCTCTTCTTGACAAATTATCGAGTAATGGCAATTTACTTAGAGATAATTTTGATAAATATTTCAAACTAAACAATGACAATGATAAGTCTAAATTTCTATTAGAACGTTTTTCATGGAATGAATTCAACATGAGTTTACAATCTAGGAAAAACACTACACCTGGTATGGATGATCTACCATATATACTGATCAAAAATCTTGACCCTTCAGTTCAAAACATTTTTCTTCATATATTAAATGCTCTGTGGCTCCAGCAAATTATACCAGAGTCCTGGAAAACACAATGTGTAATCCCTATACTTAAACCAGACAAACCGCCTGAAGACGCAAACTCATATCGCCCTATTTCATTATCTTCATGTCTAGGAAAAGTTTTCGAAAATATGATTAAAATTCGTCTTGATTGGTTTGTTGAGTCCAACAGCATCATTCCCCATGTCCAATTTGGCTTCAGGCGAGGTAGGAGCTGTGCAGACAGCTTCATCTCACTCATCTCAGACCTGAAAAATGCAAAAAATAATAAGTCAAATGTTGCTTGTGCATTTCTAGATGTGCAAGGAGCTTTTGATAATGTAGATCCTGGTATTTTAGTTAAGGTTATGTCTGGTTTGGGTATACCTGGTTTAGTTTGCAAATGGATTTATAGTTTTATGCATAACAGAACTTTATATATTAAACATAATAATATATTACATGGTCCGAGGACCATTTCTAGAGGAATCATGCAAGGAGCAACATTATCTCCACTGCTGTATAATTTGTACACATGTGAAATACTGAAATATGTGAATAGTACAGATGTAAATATTTTGCAATTTGCAGATGACCTTGTAATATACAGTAAAGATCATAATTTAGATTTAGCTGTAAATAATGTAAACAAAGCTCTTACTCTGCTGCACAACTATTACAGTAATAGACTCAAATTGAAAATTAATCCAGCCAAAAGCAGTGCAATGATTTTCAGTAAAGATACACCCAATATCGAAATTAAATATAATGAAGATATAATTCCAAAGGTAACTAATCACAAATTCTTGGGTGTTATTATTGATAGCACTTTAAAGTTTGAGCAACATATAAAATACATATCTAAAAATGCCTTAAAAGGAATCAACATTTTAAGATGTCTTGCTGGTGTATCCTGGGGAGCTGACCCAAGAACACTAACAATATTGTATAAAGCAATTGTTAGGAGTCATTTTGACTATAGCGCTTTAGCTTATTCGGAAAGTTACCATGTAAGAAAATTAGACATTATTCAGAACAAGGCTCTGAGACTTATTTCTGGTGCCATGTGCTCAACTCCCATTCATGCAATGGAAGTGGAGACCAAAATAATGCCTCTTACTTTGAGAAGACTTTTACTTATAGAAAGATATTCTCTCAAATTACTATCATCAAATAATAAAGAAATAATCAAAAGAATAGTACCTTATCCAATAGCTAGCAATGATCCATTGACATCTGGTAATGACCTCTTGCATGGCAGGTTCCCCAAAGTATCACAAATTGTTATGAAAATGAAAAGCAAGTACTCTGAAATTTTCGTTAAAGCTTCATGGCCATGTTATTCCCACTCTTTTCATAGTATATTACATCCAATTTCTGTAAAACCAGACTCTGTTAGTAATAACCAAGAATTTTTATATTTGCTTTCTCAAAACAAACAATATTACAAATTGTATACAGATGGTAGTAAGGGAGAATCTCATGTACGAAGTGCAGTGTATGACCCACAAATTAAATTTGCTCAGAGCTTTGTTCTGCACAACATTAGTAGCATATTTACAGCTGAGGCTTATGCCGTGTTAGAAGCATTGAAGCGCATTGCTACTGTAATAACCTGTAAATACTTTCTAATTTTCACTGACTCGCTTAGTTTAATTAAAAGTTTGCAAAATTTAAAAATCCATTTTAAAACTAACTTTATATTGTTTTTAATCAAAGATAGAATGCTTCAATATGCTAAGAGAGGAATAGAAGTTTTGTTTATGTGGATCCCTTCACACAAAGGGATCATAGGCAATGAGATTGCTGACAAGACAGCATATGAAGGGACCAACTCATTGGATGTTAGATGTGTAGTTAGTATCCCATTAACTGATTGTTATCGTTCAATAACTGAAGATGTAACAAACTTATGGAAAGAACTCTGGAAGAAAGATCAGGAAGAAAAAGGGAAATGGTATGGGAGTATTCAAACAGATCTACCTACCAGGCCTTGGTACGAACAGCTGAGAGTGGCTAGCCGAGATTTCATAACCACGATAAATAGACTCCGCTTTGGACACACCACCACACCTGCACATCTGTCCAGGCTTGGAATTATACAAAGTAATACGTGCACAAGTTGTAATAACGCTGTCGGCGACATTGAACATTTAATTTTAGCATGTGACAGATTTTCATTGGACAGGCTCGTCCTTGCCAGTAAAATTAATGAAGTGCAAGTGTCAAATAATACCTCCCGCCGCTTGATCGATTTATTGAACAACAAAGAGTGCTTCCTTCCAATATATAGTTACTTAAAAAACACCTTTATCAAAATATAAAGTGAAATGTGCAGTGACTCAAAATAAGACATGGCTTAAAGGTCTTGTAACCAAGCCAAAACATCCTTAAAAAAAAAAAAAAAAACGTCAATTCATTGGCCTGTGTAGTTATTTCCGAAAATTTATAAAAAACTTTGCGATTATAGCTCGTCCACTAACGAATTTAACGAAGAAAAATTCAGTTTGGAGTTGGGGTGGTGAACAGTCTAAAAGTTTTGAAGAATTAAAAAAGTGTTTGTGCACAAAACCTATATTGGCTCTTTACGACCCTGCCCTGCCAACAGAGATTCACACGGACGCGTGCAAATTAGGAATTGCAGGTATTTTGATGCAACAACAACCCGATGGAACATTGCGCCCCGTCATGTACTTCAGTCGAGTAACCAGTAAAGAAGAGAGCATGTATCACAGTTACGAACTCGAAACACTTGCTGTCGTAGAGTCGTTGCGTAGGTTTAGGGTGTATGTGGTTGGTAAACACGTGAGAGTTGTAACGGATTGCACCGCTGTTCGGGCGACTCTCACTAAACGCGATATCATTCCGCGGATCGCCAGATGGTGGCTGATGATCCAAGACTTCGATATCAGTGTCGAATATAGGCCTGGCGACCGTATGAGGCACGTAGACGCGCTTAGTAGGAATCCCGTCGATACGGTTAATGTGAATCGCCTTGAGGTGAGCGACTGGTTTTATACAGTACAATATCAGGATGACAAGCTTAAGCAAATAATTGACCAGCTCAAGGGTGGGTCAGCATCCGCTGACATTACCAATAATTATGTAATTTTCAATGATAGGTTATACCGGAAGACAATAAATGGGAACCGCCTCGTAGTTCCCACACTGGCCAGGTGGAGGATCATACAAATGCATCATGATGACATTGGCCATGTTGGGCTGAAACGATGCACAGATTTGATAAAAAAAGATTACTGGTTCCCCAAAATGACTCGTTTCATCCGTAAATATGTCAGTGCATGCCTTCATTGTGCTTACGGAAAAGGTGAACATGGAAGAAAGGAGGGATTGCTACATCCTATACCTAAACCCACTGAACCGATGCGTGTTGTCCATGTTGATCATTTAGGGCCATTTAGTAGGACAAAGAAAGGGTATGCGTATATGCTAGTTCTCACAGATGCCTTTTCAAAGTTTGTCATTGCTGAGCCCACGCGATCAGTCAATTCTATTGAGACAATAAGAATCCTAAAGAAATTTTTTAGCTTATTTGGGTACCCCAACAGAGTGGTGACAGACCATGGAAAGGCTTTTACCAGTAGGTATTTTAAAGCGTTTACGACAGATAAGCAGTTTAAACACACTTTGACAGCTATTGCATGCCCACGAGCAAACGGTCAGGTAGAGCGCACTAACCGTACAATACTCAATGCGCTGCGGGCTACTGACCCCAGTGAAGCATGCAATAACTGGGCAAACTGCTTACCTGATGTCATCTGGGGGATAAACAATACTCTCAATGACAGCACTGGTTACAAGCCTCATGAGCTGATGTTTGCATGTAGTGCCAGGTCTTTATGTGATGTTACCACTCCCAGCAAAAATAATGAACCAGTTCAGATTAGGCGACAAAGGGCAACTGCTCAAATAAAGAAAGCTAGTGATCGAATGAAACTAAACTTTGACAAAAGACGCAAAAATAGCAAAGTTTATAAAAAGGGTGATTTAGTTTTGTGGAGGCAGGCTCCAACTAGTGCTGTAGCTAAAGTTAACACGAAGTTAGACGACCTTTATTCTGGGCCCTACATAGTTACCAAAGTAGAAAGCAATGACAGATACAGGATTAGGAGTATCAAGGGACTTAGGGGTTATAAAAGCTTTACAGGGTTGGTTGCAGCAGACTCCTTGAGGCCCTATCGAAGTGTGGTTTCTGTATCTGACAGCGCTAGCAGCTCAGATGAACAGCTTGAGACTGAAGACCTAGTGGATCTGCTAGAAAGTTAACCACAATCGTTTTCTCCTATTGCGGGAGCAATTGTTACAGGATGGCCGATTGTAACGCCGTGATGCTGCGCCGAGCCAATCACAGCGAGCCATGCCAGCCAATGCCGTGCCAGCCAATGCCGTGCTTCCATCCCCTCTGCCAC
Organism: Esperia sulphurella; assembly: GCA_947086405.1. Lineage (NCBI taxonomy): Eukaryota > Metazoa > Arthropoda > Insecta > Lepidoptera > Oecophoridae > Esperia > Esperia sulphurella. Next base: position 115,620 of record OX352281.1, on the reverse strand, counting down.
GCCAAGCCTGCCACCGCGCTGGAGGGGCTGGGCCTATATAAAGCCATGCGAGCCCATTCATTACACATTTTAATTCTCAAATTGTACCTAACTATAAGGTGAAACTCTGCCCAATTGTTGGTCAAAAATTAAAGTAGTGGTTAAAAGTAATTAACTCATATTTTTATTTACCCCTTCTTTTCATGTGTGACAAGGATAGCAACAGTTTTAATGCTGTCAAATTTTATCACTGTGGCTTCAGAATCGAGCACATTGTATGTTATATTTTTTTTAATTTATGGCCTAGGCTAGGCACAATAATTCTGCCTTTTTCATGTAGTGGAAAATTTGTGTGCGTCAATCCAGCTTAAAGTCGAATTTCAGTAATCTGAACCTGGCAGGATTTAGTACTCATTACGTACTATTTTATACTCCATAGCTCATTCACTGATTGAGCACTAACATAATTACTGGGCACCTCCTCCTCCCACCCCCACCCCCCGCGATTAGGTCCGTATAACCGTCAGGTTGGAAGGCCATGGGTGGTGGAGGGGCTAACCTGGTAGAGATAATAGCTAAAGACTTACTTTATCAATTGACTGATGTGATCTCTGTACATCATCATCAGCCTGAAAGAGTCCACTGCTGGATATAGACCTCTCCCAAGGCGCGTCACTGAACCCGATCCTCGGTTCTTCTCATCCGTCACTGCCAGCCGTTAGACGTCGCTCCATCTAGCCAGGGGGCGTCCCATACTACCCTTGCCCAGTCGTGGTCCCCACTCGAGGACTCGTTTACCAGATCTCCCAACACTTCGATGTAACTTTGAGGGTCTGATGATGACCATGAAGGCAGTAGCTGGATCTCAGTAATAGATATAACCCGTAACTTTGTGTTCTGATAAATGTGGACCCCTCTAGACGTCATACTTTGAGGATCTCGGCAGTGATTACAGCTAGGAACTTCATCATACCAGGGGAAGAACAACTTGGCAGGTAGAGAGGTAGTAAGTGAAGGAAGGTGGAAAGGCGCAAGGAAGGAGCAGTGAGAGAAGAACAGACGGAGGCAGGTAGAAAGGCTGGAGGAGGAAGGAAGGGCGGAAAGGAAAGGGGGCAGTGTCTCTTCCTCCTCCAGTCTTCCCCCTTCCTCTCCCTCCCTACCTTCCGCATATAGGTAGGGAGGGAGAGGATGAGGGGACATAACAAGTAAGGCTGTGAGGTGTCTGTGACATTCCTGTAAAGTTACACAGCTGGCCAGCGGTCCTTGCGGGCCGTGCCTCCGAACTTTTTGTGGACGGTTTCTTAATTCTCTAAATAAGTTATATTACCTACGTGCATACTGCAAGGAGCCGCGGTCGCAGCTAGTCAGATATATTACTGCACCGGTAGCGATGAGACCCTGATAGATCCGTGACCGCGTATGTACTGCTATATAGCGCGGATAAACGTCAGCGGGCGTGTCGCCGTCTCGGCGGGCCTCCGCGGGGCGCCAATGTGCGGCCAACACGCGTCGGGGCCGTAGAGCGCGTTGGGTGTTGGCGCCAACATTGGTGTATGGGTGTGCGCGGGCCGGGCTCCGCAGTGGTTTGATAGCGAGGCCGGCCACCAGCCAGTGTCACTGCCACAGTGCCGCCCCGGGCTCCGCCGCTGTCACACGTATCGCTTCGCCTCCGCCACACCGCCACAGCCGACCTTGGCGCTATTTCGACGCGGAGTTAGTGCGTCCGATCCACACGCAGATCTATATGTAAGTAGTTTGTTTTTCCATTTTGCTCTCAGTGGAGTATCTAGCGGTTTTTTTTGGAAGTGTCGTAGTACGAGAAGTTGGGGAAGCAGGAGCCCCTGCTGCGACCTTTATGGAGTCTCCCAAAGTTATATCGAAATCGAGGAATTGTATTTGTTTCCATAATTCATTGGGAAATTAAATAACCCCTTCAGAGTGCTCGGCATTATTTAGTCCAAATTGTTTACGTTTCAAATCGTCGCTGACGATGCAGACTGGCCTATCTCAAAAAAGTCTAGACTGGGTCAGTAATGGGCTGGATTCTGAAGGAACAACGTTAAAATTTGACAGCACTAAAACTGTTGCTATCCTTGTCACACAGTATTATGAAGATAAAGACGAAACCAATTTTAGCGCTGTCAAATTTTAAATGTGTGCCTTCAGAATCGGGCCCAATATTTCTCTAAACATAATCTAAGTCCTATTTCTCACTAAATTAACATTTTTTCTTAACATTCGCTCTTAGTGCCTTGTCTCACACCCTGTAAGGTTGGCTGGAAGAGATCTCTTTTAGAGATAAGCTCGCCTTTGTATATAAAATTTGTAACTGTATTTACTTTTAAAATGTGTGCAATAAAGAATATATACGTTTTAATGTTACATTTTACTGGATTAAACACTTAGTTTTTAACATACATAATTCTCACGCCTTGGTCCCAGAGGGGTTGGCAGGGACGATGGTTTGCCACTTTGCGCGATCCTGACACACCTCACTAGCCTCACTTACATTCATCAACCTTTTCATACACCTCCTTTTATTCTACTCACTGCGGAACCCAGCCTTTTTGAGGACGTTTTTAAGTTAAATCCTAAACTTAACAATCAGGGAAACAATGGTTTTTGGTCTCCTGAACATTTATCAAAAATGAGATAGACCAGTCTGCGTCTTGAAATATTGGTATAAAGATGCGTAAAAAATCCAAAACTAGGAAAAATCATAGATATTTAAGAAAAAACCTTATGTTATAATTTAAAAGGAGAACGAACCATCTCTATGTACTACTAGATGGAGCGTTCCCTAATTAAATATTGACGCTATGGTTAAATAATGTCAATATTTAGTAAATAACTAGCTGTGCCCGCGGCTCCGCTCGCGTGGACTACAGGATCCGCTCCCATTCCTACTTCCGCTCACTATCCCACTTCCACTCAGACTCTCAATCACACTCTCAATTCCACTCCCGCTCCCGCTCCAGGTCCAGCTCCAGGACCAGGTCCAGGTCCAGGTCCAGGTCCAGGCCAGGTCCAGGTCCAGGTCCAGGTCCAGGTCCAGGTCCAAGTCCAGGTCCAGGTCCAGGTCCAGATCCAGGTCCAGGTCCAGGTCTAGCTAAAGGTCCGGCTCCAGATCCAGCTCCAACTCCAGATCTAGCTCTACATCCAGCTCCAGCTCCAGATCCAGCTCCAGATTTTTCATCGTAATCGACTAACTCAATCAAAAGCTATGCGAATTTATAGTTTTCAAAATCTCATAATACATTGGTACGATACCCGCTCCCGCTACCGCTCACGAATTCAATCGAACATTTGCACTCTACGCTCCTCGCAGCGTATGTGAGTTTTCGGAAACTATAAATTCCCATAACTTTTGATTGACTGCACCGATTGCAATGAAATAAAGCCTATATGTTACACCAAATCAAGCCCCATGTTTCTGTGAAAAGTCCATCAAAGTCCGATCAGTAGTTTTTAAGTGATGCGTGCACAAACTCACAGACAAACAGACAAACAGACAAACAGATAAACAGACAAACAGACAAACAGACAAAAATTTCAAAAATGATCGAAATGTGTTCTGTTGCTTATCCTTAGACCCCCCAATTTTTTTTTTGCAAATATCTTCAATGTACAGACACGCGAAGTTTACGATTTTATTTATTAGATTAAATATTCTGAGTAGTAACTGCACAAGATTCAAAGTGAATGTGAAAGAGTTGTAGCTACTTGCGTGGAAAAGAGCGATTGTTTGGAACGCTCCATCTAGTAGTACATAGAGATCGTCGACTATAGACAAAAAGTCATGTATACAGACTCTTGTTGTTGTACTTCTAACGGGTACTGTGACATATTCGGATAAGAGCTTATCCGAAAATATCACACTACTTGTTAGACAGTACGAAATGGGTTTGTAATGATTAAGATTGATATTATCCGAAATGATTAAGGAGTAGGCCTCCAGTACATGTTTGAACCGGGGATTGAACCTGGACCTCTCAGTATACTGTTGGGTCTTACCCACCGCACCACCGACGCTAATAATTTCTTAATGAGTGTCCGAATGTAACTCGCGGCACCGGCTCATCAATATTAATAAGTTTATCGAAATGTCGTCAGTGTCGTGAAGCGGCCATTTTAGGAATGTCAATAGAATTATTATAATTTGCTCGTTTATAAATAGTAGCGTAATTGAATGCTTCTGTTGTTACTCGGGTACCGTGTGGTTTCCGATAGAATAGAATAGGGCCACTTCAACTCTTCCCGTGGATGTCGTACAAGGCGACTAAGGGAATACATTATAAAACATCAATCAGGCCTCCCCGACCCGTCTGGCCAGCGCGGGGAGTGTAGGCCAAATCCTCCGTCTGTCTCCGGCAGATGAGAAAGGGTTGTGCTCCTGGAAGTTGAGACAAAAATAACCTGATGATGATGATGCATTCTTTACTTACAACAGAATTTTTTGTACCATTGGGTATGTGTGCAGTAAAACGAGCTACGATTAGCAATTTGGGGACCTACTCCTACCTACAACATCCGTCGAACTAAAAAATCATTTTATACTCCCTAACGAATCATGTGACGTATTCCACGTTTGGCGTCTAAGTACGATACTTATACGCCTATTAGTAGAAATAATTACGGAATTGGCCCCCAGCATCTTATGCCGTGTGGTTCTCGGCTTAGAACGGTGCCACCCCCAATGTTCCCGTGGGTGTCGTCAAGGCGACTAAGGGTTTGCACCAGGGACGGGCAGCAGCTTTCTCCTGAGTATATTAAGATCATTACTGCGATCACCAACCAAGCGTGGTGATTATGGCAAATCCCCCAATGGACAGCCCACCGAAAGTGGTATTCTATTAGAGAGGCTTGTGTTCAGCAGTGGACGTATATCAGCTGATGATGATAATAATCTTACGCTTCATCAATGAATAGAAATGTGTAAACGGCCTTAATCAAATGAACAGCGCCCAACAGCCAATCCCATAGCTGGGCAAGGCCTTTCCTCATTACGACCGCGCCGTATATACGGGCCGTATGAACATGCCATAAATAAACAGCCAGTAATGTGTACTTCGTACATAATATGCGGGTTTAGTCGGCGTTTTTGTTGCCTCTGGAATACCGATTAGCCTAGACTACTGGATATAGCGTTTACCGGTTGAGCCCTATATGATCCAGATGTCGAATGACCCGTCTGGCCAGCGCGGGGAGTGTAGGCCAAATCCTCCGTCTGTCTCCGGCAGATGAGAGAGAGTTGTGCTCCTGCAGTGGAAACAAAAATAACCTGATGATGAGGATGAAGTCGAATGACCAGGAGTGGTGGAGGGACTGTCCTGGAATACCTAGAAAAAATCAATATCTACTGAAGTTATTTTCCTGGTAATTTCAATTTTTTTTTATTGTTGATGGGTTTGCGTTTGACCTCAATCTCACCTGATGATGTTGAAGTCAAAAGTCAAAATCATTAATTGCATATACAGTACACTTGGTACATTTATACACGTCATTATTTTTATCGACTACCGCTTCCTAGGTGTTAGCGCTGTGAAGAAGAAACGGCGCAACAAACTTCACGCAATCTTTTAAAAATCAAGTTTGCATACAATTAATAAAGATTTTGCGAAGCTGAATTAACATTAGTACCAGGCATCTTTGTCATTCAAATAATCGTTTAAAATAATTCCAGGACCTAACCGATATGTGTGCCAAGTTTCATCACGATCCGTCCAGTGGTTAAAGCGTGATTCAGTAACAAACATCCAAATATCCAAACTTTCGCATTTATAATATTAGTAGCATAAACACTGACATGTTTTATTACTTACTTGATATTTTGGACAATTCACACAATATCTTTATAAATTGTAGCCTATGTGTTATTCTGATGTATAAGCTATATTATTGTAAAGTTCCTTAAAATCCATTCAGTAGTTTTTACGTGAAAGAGTAACAAACATCCATCCATACTTACAAACTTTCGCGTTTATAATATTAGTAGGATAGGATAATAATGCCTTGCTATATGATAATAATAAAGGCAAGCCCCGTCTTTACTCGCCGAACTCCTCATCAAAAGCAGCATGTCACCGATGTGTTGCGCAGTTGTCTCAGCTCTAATCTCAACTACAGCCGCTCGCCGCGCCCCTTGGCTGTCTGACCCCCGACCTTCGCGGCGACCACGCAAACATGATAACTGTTATCTCAAACCAAACTATCCATTGAACAATAATAATAAGAGTGCCCGCATCTATCGTACTTCAGATAACTGATGGTAAATTGGTTTTCAATGTGGCGTGAGTTCAGTGGTCACGTTCGTTGTCCCCGGCCCTTGATGAGATAGTTTGAGAGAGGTGCGCCTGTAAGTGGGATGTAGACCTATCCCTATCCTAAAAACGATGAAATATTTATTTTTTAATTCTCAGTTAGGTAGACGCTGTTTAAGATAGCTGGCCTATTCCATATAAGCATTTCGGATATATCAATCGAACAACAAAATCATTTTGTACTGTCTAATGCAGGGATTCCCAAACTATTTTGGGCAAGAGACCCCTTTTCCAAAATGAACTGATATCTCAGTGAAGATATTTTAGTAGGAAAAGCGATTTTAATTAAAATAATACGTGTGTCGTCGTTTAATTATTCAGAGAGACCAGAGATAATAGAGAGTTATAGAATAAAAGTCATAAAGCTAGTTGTACGTAGTACATTGCTGTTAACAATTCAGCATACATTGCTTTTAAGAAATTATCGATTAATTCCAAATGTAACTTTTATAGGAATTAACACTCAGACCCCCATAGCCAAATTACTTAAAAATCCTATCTCTAGTTTTTTCCCCCGACTTGTTGAGTTTTTAAAAGTACAACAATGATACTTAATTACTACTAAATGTTAGTCATTCTTATAACAAGTTAGTACACGTAACAAAATGTATACAGTATCTTGAAAGAAAATAAGAGCTTGTATTAATTAATAGGGGTCGATTTTTAGAGTTCGTCGACCCCCAAAATCAGTATTCGTTTATATCGACCTCTGGGAAACCGATTTCGACCCTAAGGGGTCGAAATCGAGTACTTTCGGAATAGCTGCCCTAACAGGTGTTATTCTGATAAGTATTTGGCGTTTAACTACTATAGACACCAAACGCTTATCCGAATCTGGCACATGACCCGTCACAGAGTACAAAATGGCTTGGTAGTTCTTGGATATCAGCAGAAATGCTTACAGAGGAGTAAAGTATCCCTTTACATTACACGATCGATTCCCCCATCCCCCCTCCGTTACCGGACTACCAGGCGTGGTGAGGGACTTCATAATATATTCTTTATTGCACAACTTAAAACTAAATACAGTAATAAAAGGTGTGTACAAAGGTGAGCTTATCTCTAAAAGAGATCTCTTCCAGCCAACCTTACAGGGTGTGAGACAAGGCAGTAAGAGCGAGGGGGGCAAAATAAGTGCATAATAGACTACATAATAACTAAATACCTGAACTATATATATAATAAATAATAATAACTATAATCAACATACAGATATAACAAACAACTTCATCGTTATGTAGTAGACACACCACGCTCTCGCACGAAGCGTTTTGCTTCCTCGTTCATAATGCGAACCGCTAAGGAATGGAACTCCAGCTTCGGTATTTCCGTACAAGTACAATTTGGATCTTTTTAAAGGAAGAGTGAATAGGCATCTTCTGGGTAAGCGCGCTCCACCGTAGGCCTCATCATCACTTACCAACAGGTGAGATTGAGGTCAAGCGCAAACCCATAATTTTTTTTGCATTTGTACATGTATATTTTGTTTCCGAGAGGTGAATTGCGATTAATTTCGTATGCTTTGGAATGTGTAAATAGGCTCGGGTTTAGTAAATCCCACCCAGAGATAGACGCCGGTAGATTATGATTCTTTGGATAAATTTGAATAAGTCCTATCACTAATCAGTAATCTAAAACCGGGCTCAGTATTATCTAAGTCTGATGGAATATTTTTGTGACAGATAAAATAAGTATTCTAGACATTTTTCAATCAATAAGAAATAAAAAATAAAATAAAATATTTTTATCTCAGATATTCATCCATATATTGTTAGTAAGAAACTTAAACAAAACAAATATACAAAAAACATACAAAAAAACAACAACATAAGAGGTGCTAAGAAAGAACAAAAGAAAAAACATTTATTTACTACCATAATTGGCACACACAAAGAAAATACCAACAAAGCAAGAAAAAGGAAAAAAAAATTATAAGAACTAGAGAAAACAATTTAAAAATTGAATTAAAGGATTCATGCCAAGTGAAAAGGAAATGGTTTATAGTGAGTTAAATTGAGTGAATTTCAGCTAGGTGCTAGGTGCTTGCAACGGAAGGTTCTAAGTCAGTCAGCCCCATCAGTTACCTGGGTTATTTGCTCAGTTTTCCTAACTTCCTAACCAAAATATCTAACACTAGCTATTGCTCGCGACTTCGTCCGCGTAGGTTTCATATTTACACAGGCGCGGCGGCGTTTAATTTTTCTATTAGTATTTTGTTTAAATTTACATTTTTAAATTCATAATATCTTTTGAATGGAATGTCCGATTTGAATAATTCAAAAAGTAATCTATAGGTATTGAAACAGGCTCGAATTTTCAAATGATTTATTTGGTAAGGATTAATACAAAGGTATCATGGTCTGATTTTGGTCGGCCTTTCTATCAACTTTTAAAAAATAAAAAGTAGTTACAGTGACATAACTACAATAGTTGGACATATGGTATCGCGAAGTTTTTTGTAGATATTGATATGGTCTTTAATATTGTAGAACATTTTCTGTTCTATCGTCAACAGTTTCCGCAGCGCATGCGATGAAAGACATTTCATGGCAAATTTTTTAACTGGTGCAGTTACTACTCAGAACATTTAATTATTACTAAATATTGACGCTACGGGTAAATAATGTCAATATTTAGTAATAATTAAATGTTTTAAGTAGGCAGTAACTGCACAAGTTTCAAAGTGAATGTGAAAGAGTTGCGGCTACTTGCGTGGAACAGAGCGATTGTTTGGAACGCTCCATCTAGTAGTACATAGAGATCGTTGATATTTTCATATAAATACACTTGCAAAACCGTACCCGGTATCGCAGATTCTCACCGATTTATAAAATCTCATTTCCGGCCCACGCGTTTGCCAGTCGCTCTATAAATACATACTCGTTAAAATAAATGACACTTTGTTGCGAACTTGCAACCGCACGCTACACGCGAGCCTCTGTGCGACGCTAAATACGAGTAGGTATAATCTCCTACCTTTTAATCTACCTTACTTGACGGCAGTTTAAGTAAGTAATTTTGCTAGGTATTTTTAATGTATTATCTCGTTTTAGAAAAAAATAAATGGAAAAATTATTTATTCAGGGAACCAGGGCTCACTTTGTTAGTATGACTCAATATTATCATATTATGTTCATCAGGTCAGCCTTTAGACGTCCACTGCTGGACATATGCCTTCCCCAATGAACGCCACCACACCCGGTCCTCTGCCCTCCGCATCCAGCCGCCTTCAGCCACCTTCTTTTAGGTCGTCCGTCCATCTGGCAGTGGGGTGCCAATCCGTGGTCTCCACTCCAGAACCCGTCTGCTCTAACGGCCGTCAGTTGTGCGACAGATGTGGCCCGCCCACTGCCACTTCAGCTCGCTAATCCTTTCGGCTATGTCGGTCAGCTTCGTTCTTCGTCGGATCTCCTCATTACAAATCATATCCTTCAAACAAACCACGAGCATAGCCCTCTCCACAGCTCGCTGAGCGACTTGAAATTTTTAGTTGTGACTTAAAAGATCAGGCCCACCGTCAGATATTATGTTAGTAAAAATAATTATTATATATTAAATTAAATATAAAAATTAATGTTATTCAGTATGTGGATCAACTCCGCGCCGACCTACTCGACATAGCGTGTGGTTTCCGGTAGAGTAGAATAGGACCACTCCAACTCTTCCGGTGGATGTCGTACAAGGCGACTAAGGGATACATTATAAAACATCAATCAGGCCTTCCCCAACCCGTCTGGCCAGCGCGGGGAGTGTAGGCCAAATCCTCCGCCTGTATCCGGCAGATGAGAGAGGGTGGTGCTCCTGCAGTGGAGAATAAAATAACCTGATGATGATGATGATATCTATGCCAAATGTAATTCTCGTATGTCTATGCCCGTCAAATGTTCCTGGAGAGGGCGTCACATGTCAATATTGTGACTGCATAAAGTTTAGAATTTCAATTGGCCAGAATAAATTGATGTTCTGTCTCCCCAATTGAGGGCGGTCAAGTGAGCAGCGCGGAGGGGCGCGGAGGGGCGGGCGGGCGGCCGAAATAAACGCATCCAATCAACGATCAATACAGTTTGATTTCTCATCATTACACAGTGCACTGAGGTTCAACTACTACAGATTGCCCGCGGCTCCGTCTGTCTTAACATCACCCGCAAGATCATAATCATATTTATTGGTAACAAAATTACAAGTCAAAAATGTTTTTAACAATTAATGTCACACAGGTAACAGATAATAATATTAATAATTAATAAATAATGTCATAAATTCACAATTGTCAAGTAACATACTTTGAAACATCTTTCAGGAATTCGTCAACTGAGTAATTTGCCTTAGAAATAAGATTTTTTTTTAAATTTATTTTTAAATATGCTGGTGGAAGCCGCACTTTTCACGTCTCGAGGTAAACTATTATAAATTGTTGATCCTAGAACATATACCGACCCTTCGGATCAGTAGTGTTATTCTCTAAAATACAAACTCACGTGCGAGTCTCACTCAAGTGACTTCACTCACTTCGAAACCTAATCCATTTGCAATTCTGTAAACATTCCATACCACTGTCGACGTATAGCGAACTAAGAACTCACTTCACGTCGACAGTGCTCTAGAATGTTTACAGAATGCCAATGTATTAGGTTTTGAAGTGAGTAAAATCACTTGAGTGAGACACGCACGTGAGCTTGTATTTTACAGAATAGCACTGCTGTATCCATTTCTTTTCTCTTACTGAAGGTCGTAGTGAAAAAAAAAAATGAAAATATATTTATTTAACGTGCAGATTTGTAGGTACATAGTTTAAACAGTGACCCCCACATAGGCTATGCCTGTCCCGTGAGGGTCGACTATTAGGTTTTACAAACGAGTGATACACAAATATAAATCTAAAGAAAAAGAAATAATAGTAAACAAACAAAAATTAAATTAAATTAAATATAAAGATAGCAAATTATTTAAATAAATTTCAATCAATTAATTATCAGATCAAATACAAGATTCATTTTATATTAAATTTTACACAATATTATAAATTGTAGATTGTGGGGCAAAAAAAAAACAGTGTTTTATTGTATAACTTTAAAAAAGCTCTCAGTGCTGTCGTAGCTCCAGGAAAGCAACTCATTATTGATTAGAGTTTTTGCTTTTCGGCTAGGCATTAGTTTCATATCACAGGCCCTTACAATTCTGTTATATACAAACGGGATTAAATTCTGTTATATAGTTGGGTGATACTTACGGGCTAACTAGAGACGTGTATATAATCTTCGAATTATTAATGGTATAGGTAAGGTATGTGGAGTATGTACTCTATCTCTCGCGTTGCATCCGTCTTAATCACTATAATATTGCCAATAAAGTACGGTCTAGTTCAGCAGGTCATCAGTGAAGGCTGTTGTTGCGATATAAACTTTCCTTCGTCTGATTATTGGCTCGTTGAATTGTTTTTCCGACACAAAATGGAACAATAATTTATGTCAAGGAATTTGAGATAAATAAAATGGAACGAAAGGTCACTAGCTCATACATTATTTATTTTTTGATCGCAAAAAATGTTGATACATATACTAAAATATGTCGGGTCGTGCGTTGTACAGGGTTTTTTAGAAATGTATTGGCTTCTAAACTTCTAAAACTAATTACTAGAGGAAATCTTAAATATGGCCAAAGATAATCAATTCAATTCATTTACCTTTATTGCACGTAAAAAATAATCCTATCCCACCAATAGAAGGAGCGTTCCAAACAATCGCTCTGTTCCACGCAAGTAGCCACAACTCTTTCACATTCACTTTGAAACTTGTGCAGTTACTACTCAGAACATTTAATTATTTACTAAATATTGACATTTTTTAACCGTAGCGTCAATATTTAGTAATAATTAAATGTTCTGCGTAGTAACTGCACAAGTTTCATTGTGAATGTAACAGAGTTGCGGCTCCTTGCGTTGAACAGAGCGATTGTTTGGAACGCTCCATCTAGTAGTACATAGAGATCGTTGTATCCCAGTAATATTATAAAGGCGAAAATTTGGATTTACATTCGGACGGATCGGGATGAAACTTGGCACACATATAGGTTATTTCCTGGAATAGGACATAGGATAGTTTTTATCACGAAAAAACATCTCATTCCTACGGGAAAATTATTATAATTTGTGATGAACTCAAGAAGGTTTGTGTAAGTCTTCTTCTTCTAAAAGTGACTCTTCTCTGCGATGGAATACGAAGGGGATACATTCTTTTATCACGTTTCTTTTCGGCTCTTTATATTTTCTTGTTCACTGACTGAATGTACCTCAAAGGATTGATTAATTAATATATGTTCATTGGTCACAAACTAAATATCCTCACAATACGACTAAAATAAGAATGACGCCACTACCAACAGAAGTTCTCACCTGGCCGCGCGGTATTGAGCGAAATATCAAATACTAGCTGTTGCCCGCGACGCCGTCCGCGTGGACAACTTAACATCAGAAACTATTATGTATTTCCCGTAGGAATGGGATGTTTTTTCAGGATAAAAACTATCCTATGCCCCATTCCAGAACCTAAGCTACATGTGTGCCAAGTTTCATCACGATCCGTCCAGTGGTTGTAGCGTGATTGAGTAACAAACTTCCATTCATACTTAGAAAATTTCGCGATTATAATATTAGTAGGAAGGATAGAGTCGGACAGTCGGATAACTAGTGTTAGTCGGTTTGTTTGTTTAGCGAGTTATTGTAATGTGTTCATAATCGACATCGAAGTGCACAAATATTAGGCGCTAAATGCGAACTGCCGACTTTGTAAGTATTACATACTTATATGTATGTAGGCGGCAGGTATCTCTACTACCAATACGTCTATCATCATCAAGTCATTTTTGTCTCCACTGCAGGAGCACACCCTCTCTCATCTGCCGGAGACAGACGGAGGATTCGGCCTACACTCCCCGCGCTGGCCAGACGGGTTGGGGAGGCCTGATTGATGTTTTTTAATGTATTCCCTTAGTCGCCTTGTAGGACATCCAAGGGAAGAGTTAGAGTGGTCCTATTCTACTCTACCGGAAACCACACGGCATAGATCCTTAGGGGATAATTTTTATTCCTTTTCAGTTGTTCTAAACCTTAGTATTAGAGCTACATGCCTGGGAACTAACTAGTTGATTCTGGCTGGTAGCATTAATAAGGAGTCCTAACAATAGTAAGACGAATAGTAAGAAGTTAGGTATTATTACTGATATAATTGAAGATGTTGATCAATTTGCTAAGGTTAGTGCGTAGTATGCAAGTAGACGTGCGCGATGTGACGTCAAGCGCACGCCCTCCGCGGGTCAGCCAGCGTCCGCAAACAACGACCACATCATGGAGATAGTGGCAGCTAAAGAAACGGTCACATCGAGCACAACAAATACATTACATTAGCTTTGTACGAAGCTTAGGAGCAATAGAGCGACAACACTGGCTTGGAGAAAAGGTTGAGCAAGTTCACAGGGGTAGGAAGTATGAATATTGAAAGGAGAGTCAAGAAAGGAAATGCAGTGAATGGAGCTATCTATAGTCTTGTGTGCAGCCAGATCTCACAAGGCAAGGATGGTTCTGCATAATGCTGTTCTGGTTCCTACTCTGACGTATGGTAGTGAATATTGCGTGTGGCAGAAGAAGCATGAAAGCAGGATAAAGGCAGTTTGATGCGGTCTTTAAAAACAATATGTGGAGTGAAGTTATGTGACAGAGTGAGGAATACAGTGATACGCGAGAAGTGTGGTTTGATGGAAGATTTAGTAAAGAAGTAGAGAAGCGTATGTTGCGTGGGTTTGGACATTTAGAGCGTGAGTTAAAGAAGACTGACGACAGAGATTTATATCGCGAATGTGAATTTACATGTCATTCTAATATGGTAAAAGGGATCGTCATAAAATAAAATAATGTACAAAATATAAATTACAATGTCAACAATTCAAATAATGTCATAGTATAAAACATACTGTCTATGTCAGTATATAATATTAAAATAAAAATTTTAAATTACATTTGGTATTAAATTATCACAAATTAAACGTCAGGCCCGCCAATTTCATTTTTTAGAAAATTCATTTATGGAATAATATTCATTCAATTAATCTAATAGCACTTTAGGTTCTACAGTAGGGATAGAATGGTGGTATTATAGCTGTATAGTAGAGTATTCATGGAGGTCATGTATGCGAGTGGCGCGGTACATATATCTACTTGTATGTGTGTGATGCCCGCGACCTGTGCCCCCCCCCCCCCCCCCGCACAGATACCCCCCCGAGATAACGCGACATACACATGTCGTGATTATTTTTATGTAAGCACAATAACGGGGCAAAGTACATTTGGAATGCGTGCGAGCGAGGTCCAGTGGACAGGGGCGCCATGTCCCCAGCCCACCTCCTGCCTGCAACAGGCCGGCAGGAGCAGCAGGAGACTCGTGGCGCAGTAACATTTTTCTATTACCTTCTCGTGCACGTTTATTTATTTATTTAATAGTTTATTGTACACACAAATATACAAAGAAAAGAAAATTATACAAAATGATAAGCTTATTTCTAAAGAAATTTCTTCCAGCTAACCTGCGGTGAAGACAAGGGATTATGGATGTTTTATTTACGTTTCATATAGTGTAAGTTCATAAATTAATGCCTGTGAAACCGTGACACGAGAACTTTAAAAAAATTAATATCCATCAAATGTATGTTTTTTGTTCACCAAAAGCATTATTTGAAGGCTATGACTTGTATGAGGAGATCAAAGAACGAAGGTAACCAACATAGCCGAAAGAATTATTATTAAGCTGAAGTGTCAGTGGGCGGGCCACATATGTCGTAGAACCGACGGCCGTAAGCTCTGGAGTGGAGACCGCTGGGGCCGGTCGCACCATCGTCGGTGGATGTGGGGCTCACCCAGCCCTCAGCCCTCCTTCGGCCACCTCTGGTAGCCCATATTGGAGCCCGAACTTAATTAAATTCACAGTGTCATTGGGTAATATTTCTGAGTAGCGAGAGTGAGGTTAGTGAGTAACAATAAACTAAGTGAACTAGGATACTATGTACATATCAGGTGGGCAATTTAGAAATAGCCAAATAATGTTTACAGATTAGACAGCGAACGTCATAGGGACGGATGATAATGGGCGTTTTAACATTAGCCGACACCGGCACGATACCGTCACGATCCCGGGCAAACAATACTATTACCTACGTAAAGAAGCGACACTCCCCTCCCCCCGCCAATGTTAGGTTAGGTGGGTCAAGTCACTACGCTGCGTGGGCGTGGGATTTGTATTTCTGTTATTTTGCACTTAAACAATATAATGATAAAACAATATGGTTCGTTATTAATTATGCTTTATCATATCATATTAGCCCTTATGCGTCCACTGCCTTCCTCAATGACCGCCACCACACCCGGTCCTCCGTTCTCCGTATGCAGCCACATCCAGCCCCCTTCTTCAGGTCGTCGGTCCATCTACTTGCGGATGCTTACAAAGCAACAAAACCAATAAGGATCGGAGATAATTCCGTAGCCCGTACCGGCACCAAGCGATTGACGACGATTCACAGTAAGAAACAGCTTTGTAAAAAGGCCTGATATAAAATAGACTATTATTAAAATGACAAAGATGCCTGGTACTAATAACTGTTTACAAACTGGATTTTAAAACGTGTTGCGTGAAGTTTGTTGCGCCGTTTCTTCTTCACAGCGCTAACACCTAGGAAGTGGTAGTCGGTAAATAATGGACGTGTATAAATGTACCAAGTGTACTCATGAGCAATAAATGATTTTGACTTTGGTGATATTATGTGAAATAATACTTATGTATATTAGCAATGTATCTGTGTTTGGATATCGTGTCGGTATCGCGATCGGGTCGGAGCCGGTGCGGCATCAAATCATCGGATAATGTAAAAACGCCCATTGCCGTTGTGCTCCCGGCGCCGCTACCAGAATAAAGTCGTTTATATAATGTAAACGCAGAAGATCCACTAATTTTCGATTGTCCGAGTCGTTGGCGCGTTGGGGCCAATGTTTGCGACGAATATGCGTATTGAATACAGGAATAACACGACGACGGACGATCAGCATGTCAAGTGGAAATTAATTAGATAATGGAACGGAAAGGATATTACTATATTTTTATGTCATTATAGGTGATAACTTAGAAGTAAATAAATGCCGTGTGGTTTCCGGTAGAGTAGGATAGGACCACTCCAACTCTTCCCGTGCATGTCGTACAAGGCGACTAAGGGAATACATTATAAAACGTCAATCAGGCCTCCCCAACCCGTCTGGCCAGCGCGGGGAGTGTAGGCCAAATCCTCCGTCTGTCTCCGTCTCCAGATGAGAGAGGGTTGTGCTCCTGCAGTGGAGACAAAAATAACCTGATGATGAAATAAATAAATATCTCATATAAATACACAATGATTTTCTATAAGGGACTACATTTCTATTCTGCAGTGAAAAAGTCAAATGAGTTTATAATAATAATCAGTTGGCTTGTACTTCTCCTTCACTTTTTAAGCTTACTTCAATATATTATTCTGAGAAATGGTATATGATTTGATTTGGTGTCTGTACACTGTTTATGTCAATTGCGTGTGTGTGGGCGCGCCCCCGCCGCCACGTGACGTCACGTGACGTCACTACACCGCTCCTGCGGTATATGAGTTTCATAAACAAACAAATACACTTACGCCTAATATCAAACTAGGCTTTTCTCTTGTGCTATGGAAATTAGACAGACAAATATAAGACTTAGACTGGGACCAATTTGTACGAACTATGCAACGAATGCTCTGCAGCTCAAGTCCAATGACTAAGATATTAAGCCATCAAGCGGGGAAATCTTATAAATAAAATCGTAAACTTCGCGTGTCTGTACATTGAAGACATTTGCAAAAAAAAAATTGGGGGGTCTAAGGATAAGCAACAGAACACATTTCGATCATTTTTGAAATTTTTGTCTGTTTGTCTGTTTATCTGTTTGTCTGTTTATCTGTTTGTCTGTGAGTTTGTGCACGCATCACTTAAAAACGACTGATCGGACTTTGATGGACTTTTCACAGAAACATGGGGCTTAATTTTGTGTAACATATAGGCTTTATTTCATCGCAATCGGCTAACTCAATCAAAAGTTATAGACATTTTTAGTTTTCAAATTCATTAGTAGGTAAGGTTAGTATGCAATACGTATATATTGCACATAATAGTATTTCCGTTCTATTCAGATTGCGATGAGTTTGGACAAAGATAATATATACTAGAGTTTGGATTACATTTGGAGCTGCGGGTGGGAATTGTAGTGCAAGTATGCGTGGGCGTGGGCTCGGGCGTGCGCGTGGGCGTGGGAAAAGGGGAGTGGGTGTGGGAGCGGGAGCGGGAGCTAAAGCGGAAGCGGGAGCGGGAGGGGAGCGGGAGCGGGAGCGGGAGGGGAGCGGGACCGGAGCAGGAGCGGAAGCGGGAGCGGAAGCTGAAGCGGGAGCGGGAGTGGGAATGGGAGCGATTCTGTAGTTCACGCGAACTGAGGTCACCTGGACCTAGACCTGGACGATACACTGCGAAGAATGCAGGGTGTAAATGTTCGACTGAATTCGTGAGCGGTAGCGGGACCGGGTATGGTACCAGTGTAATTTGAGTGTTTGAAAACTCGCATAACTTTTGACTGAGTTAACCGATTACGATGAATTTGTGGTATACGTATGCAACAAAGTAATGTTGGTCGGAATTTGGATTGCGATGGATTAGTTACGAGGACTACATTTGGAGAGACGAGGGAAAGAGGTTTGAGGGGAGAGCTGAGGGGAGGGTTGAGGGGAGGGTTGAGGGGAGGGTTGAGGGGAGGGTTGAGGGGAGGGTTGAGAGGAGTGTAGAGGGGAAGGCTGAGGGGAGAGTTGAGGATCTGGACCTGGACCTGGGTCTGGGCCTGGAATTGGACCTGGACCTGAGTCCTGACCTGGACCTGGTCCTGGACCTGGAATGGACCTGGACCTGGACCTGGACCTGGCCTTGGACCTGGACCTGGACCTGGACCTGGACCTGGACCTGGACCTGGACCTGGAAGTGGAAGTGGGATAGGGAGCGGAAGTAGGAATTGGAGCAGATCCTGTAGTCCACGCGAGCGGAGCCGCGGGCACAGCTAGTATATAAATAAATCGTTCAGGGTTCACAATAGGATACTAGTTTCAGCATTTAGTTATTATGTAGTATATTATGCATATGCCCCCTCGCTCTTAGTGCCTTGTCTCACACCCTGTAAGGTTGGCTGGAAGAGATCTCTTTTAGAGATAAGCTCGACAAAATTTGTAACTGTATTTACTTTTAAAATGTGTGCAATAAAGAATATATACTACGCACTAGCTAGAGTAATCTCTACCACGGTCACTATCAAGTGATTGAGAAATCGGGATACAGCACAGTGGGCACGTCTCTCGACGGGCAGGCTCGTCGGGCAACTGTACACAGTCGTTATAGGTTTTACGTGTACAGTGTAATAACAAAACAGCTCGGCTACAATCAGTTTGACGGATGTGTTTGTGTTGCCTTGTATTGTCCCAGTCAGATGGCGGGCGAAATGATAGGATACAATGTTTAGTTCCGTTAGTATGTTGACCAACCTTACCTAGTTTCGGTTTGGAACCGAAGTGGACCAAGACGCGCCGTCGCGCTATTTTAATATGTTGCTCTACTACTACTATTTAGGTTTAAACTCTTATATTAGAGATTGTTTCACAGTGTGAAATAACGACACACACTTAGACTTATAGACTATGTTGACTTTCTTCTCAGAGGGTCAGGAAGACCTGGCGACATTTCGACCCTTCATGATCTCTACGGTGCCCCACGCTTATTTTGTGGACTTCACATCCGCTTTAGAATTTCTTCTTCGACATATGCAGGTTTCCTTACGATGTTTTCCTCCACTGAAAAGCCTGTGATGTTATAAATAAACCATAATTAAGCTTCAATAACTCATTGGTGTGGGCGGGGTGTGCACCCACGACCACAGCCACGACCTCATGAACATGAGGCGAGTGTACAACCAACTAGGCAACCGCGGCTCTTGACTTTACTAAGTTGACGGGAGACCCCACGGGATAAGCTAGTTATAAAATGATTATTAAATAGTGATGTTAGTGAACAACTGTTGTGTTTATCACCTGACATTGTTTGTGGCATGTGTGTGTGTGTGTGTTTCGTGTTACACAATCGATATCGCAATCAGCTGCGCCCGCCGCCATCTTTATCAAAATCTCCATTATTTATCAATCACCTAGGGAAAGGCCCGCACCCATTTTTGCTAGACCAGAGTTACAACGATAACTCCATCAAAAATAATAATCTACCGAAAAATCTTTTCATGTAAGAAAATGTCTCAGTTTTACATTAATGTGACAGCGACATTTTACTATTTTCCAATTTCCTTGTTGCTAGATTTTATCCCACCAAAAACATTACTTTCAAAAATGGGCCAAGTTCTCATTTCATAATTATTGGGCTGACAAAACGTTTCCATGTGACTATATTTATTCCAACATGTTCAGCCTCGCCTCGAATCGTGCAAGATGCACTCCAGTAGCACTTCAAATACATCTCTATGAACTTGACAGGTTTTCATTTATTATTTATTTATTTATGTAATTTATTAATCGTATAAAATAAAACATTTTCTTACAAAAATTGTCTCCCAAAACCGTCTAGACGGTTTGACTGGGGGATCATAGTCTCCTTATGTTTAATTGAAATTAATAATTAAATATGATGGAGTTAAATGCTTTCCAACAAATAATTTTTCAGCTTTTTTTTAAATTTACGCTTGTTACACTCCATTCTAATATCCTCGGGCAAGGTATTAAGTAAATAAGGCAGGCGTTTTCTTATGGTTCTGTCGTTATAGTAATTACCCACCCTAGGTACGTCATACCTGCCCCCGGTTACTGATCTAGTAATGTGGCTGTGACTTACTAGTGACAGGTTAGTCTCATGATTGCTATGTTGGTTTATCAGAAGTAAATATTTATGCTTTATTCATGCTGCATGACATTAATTTACCTACTGGGAAATTGATTGCATTTACACACGTTTAATTTTTTATGGAGTAGCGACTTACCCAACTCGCTCTTGATTAATTTGATAGATTTTCCATCATCTTCCTATAAAATATACTATACGTGCCAAATTTCACATTGCTATCACTAGTAGAAGTGGCTCCAAGATTTTCTGTCTTTTGTATTACCTGTCAGTCAGTGTAATTAGCTGATTTGTCAAGTCCATAGCTTTTTATGTATAAAACCACATCTAATCCAAATATCTCGTTATAAGTACTGAGTTACTGAGGTTAAACAGTGCAAGGCGTGGTTATCGACGGGTTTTTATCAGAACTTTGTCTAGCGCACTAGCTTACAGCTTGCTTACATAATAAAAACCTCCAGGCTTCAACCCAACCCTACGTTTCTAACTCTCTATGATTACAATATATTCAAATCATATTTTGTTTGCCGTGTGGTTTCCGGTAGAGTAGAATAGGAGCACTCCAACCCTTCCCGTGGATGTCGTACAAGGCGACTAAGAATTAAAAAAAGATTATAAAACATCAATCAGGCCTCCCCAACCCGTCTGGCCAGCGCGGGGAGTGTAGGCAAATCTTCCGTCTGTCTCCGGCAGATGAGAGAGGGTTGTGCTCCTGCAGTGGAGACAAAAATAACCTGATGATGATGATGATATTTTGTTCCTTTCTCTACCTAATTTTGTTCATTCATTCATCTAATTAATTCCAGCTGGATAGTATCACGTGTCTGAGAGCTAGGCATCAATGAAGGTTCACTGGTCGATGTCAGGGGTGACTCGCTCGTTCAGAGTTTAGCAAATTATCGGAAGGTTATTAACAATTAACTGGTTGCTGTTATCGCTCCGCATGCTGCGCTTTGCTCCGCGCTCGCTGGAAGCTTCTACCGAGGTCGAGTTCACGATATAAACTGACAGCACGCCCTGCTGCGGAGTCGTGTGTTACATATTCTTACAGTGCAGAGCGGACAGCCACAGTGTTAACACTATCCATTACACTTTATTTCTGATTTAATATTAAAACTTTAACTAATAACTAAGTTACGTTACGGTAGGTACGTTACAAAGAATTATGTAGTTTTATTTTATCTAATAATTTATCTGTTATTTCTTTAAGAACTAATAAATTAAGAAAAATCTTCATTACAATTTTGAGATAGGTAATATCTGGGGGGCAACTCCGTAAGCGTTTCTGCTAATATCCGTCACTAAACAGCTCTGCAACGGGTCACGTGACACATCCTGATAAGCTTTTCAAAATGCTTTTTTATTTAGACCGATTTTAGTTAGATTGTATTTCATTCCAAACCAATAGTCATAAAACCAACGCTATTTGCGTCTCGGTAACATGTGCATGAAAGGTTTACCGGCAGCAAAAACAGGTTTGTATTACCATGTAAATTTTGCGGTCCACTTCCGTACACCATCTATTATTTATTCTGTTTTCGAGACGCAAATACGTTTGCTTTCATTTGACTATTGATTTGAAATGACATTACATAGTCGATTTTGTCAGTAAGCATTTAGCTAAATGAGCCACATTCATTTCAGCCTTTAGACGTCCACTGTTGGGCCTTCCCCAATGAATGCCACCACATCCGGTCCTCCGCATCCAGCCGCTTCCGGTCCCCTTATTTAGGTCGTCGGTCCATCTGGCGGCGGGTCTTTCTACCCTGCGCGTACCAATCTTAATTATTTAAGCTTTCCGCGCGTATTATGCGCAAGCGACATTAATTGTAATTATTTGATTTTCAGATTCATCCCTCACGTTCATGAAGATAAGGCGAGAGGAAACACGAGCTTGACACTTGCAGCGTGCGTCGTCGGTCTGTACATGATGTCGGCGGCAGTAGAGCCCAGACTCAACGGGCACGCGGAGAACGGGGTCAACGGCTCCAACGGGGTCAACGGGACACATGAGGTCAACGGAGTGGAGGAAGGAAGGAGTTGGGAGGAGCAGTTCCTGCCCACGCCGCTCCGGCTCGACGACAAGATTCGCGCCCAGAAGGTGACCACTTTTAATTATCCGTTGACTGGCTATAGGTATAGATCGGACAATTCACGACGGCATTTCAGTGAGCGGGGGACTCGGGCAGCTAATCCGCCCGCACTCTTAGTGTATAAGTACACAAGTGATGGTTAGTGCGTAACGATAGAAATACCACAGTAACGATGTAACGATTACAATGACATGTAAGCGAAGTAGAGAAGGAGTGAGATGTGCCGTCGTGAACTGTACGATATATATCTAGGAAGCGTGCAACATACCTATATAGAAATAAAACGGAAGTGTTTATTCTGGTTTCTGACGGAAATGTATTTATTAATTGAGGTACAACTTGGTGCAAGGAATCTCAAGGCGTTCTCTATATGCGTAGTTTGGTCTCGGATGCCTCGCGGTGATACGTTGGAGAGTCGACCGAGGTGCGTCGAGTTAGATGATTATAGCTTAGCTTTACATTATGTTGTTCTATAAAGATCACATCAAAGTTTTTCTGTAGCTTGAATACGATTGTTCTGAACACTTCCCGTCCTACGAGTGGCGCCGCGAATTGTCACTAGTTGTTTGCAAAGATTACTTATCTGTATCCGCAACGTATACCGATTTTTCTTGTTATCAAAACATTACGTTATCTCTGAGGTCAATTGAAAATAATCGTTATATCATAGTGACTGAAATTCGTAGAACATTACATCGAAATATTTTGTTATCTTTAGGGCAATTTGATTTGTTTTGTCTTGTCTGTCTTTTTCTCTCTCTGTGTCTTGTTTAAACATTATCCTCATCTTATTTATTATCTGTTCGTCACTGGCATTGAATTCTGCTAAAAAAATCCTTAACATATATCCTAAGCTCTATGTAAATATAACAGTTATCATATTCATGCATATTATCGAAGTCTTTATCTGTTTATTTCAAATTTAGTTAGTCATTTAAAAATTACTTTGGCTCTTTGAAGTCGTCTTCCGAGTTGCTCACCTCTAGTATTGCGATCTCATTTGCATTGCCGTTTTTTCACTACAGATCAGCTGCCGATAGAACATTATTTTATATACTGTATACGTCCACTGAACTGACTAGCCGCGAAGTCACGCGGTGTGTCTGCTTGCGTGGACATGTTCGGAACGACCAATAACTGAGGCTAATTAAACTGATCAGTTTCAATTTATTTGCGAGCGTCCTGCAACGAGCGGCGACCGTCAATTGTAATGGATTGCGCTTTGATTGATCGCTGGGTACCGGGCCGCGGCGGCGGAGCGGCTACGTCTGCTCGTCCTCTAGTTGCAATGTATCGCTTTCTACAACCAACATTATATGTATTATGGTCTCCTATAAACACTTTATTCTACCAAATATAACAAATAGGGATAAAAATGTGTAGAGAGGCGGATTATATCAAAGTCAGAACTTTTGTGAAAAAACTCATAAGGTGCTCTCTCCAGAGGTGTCACTCGCAGATTTTGATAAAACTGGATACAGACGTAGCTTTGGTAAATTTGCCTTTCGGATGGAGAGTGTCTTTAAAGTCCTCCTCCATCTTTAAACCTATTTTGATGAAATGTCCAAATGTTGACATTCATACTAATTCATAATCGCTCGCATCGCGAGGTTCCCTGGTTAGTCACGAGTCACGTGTTTACTTTTAAATTGCGGTGTAGCTCAGTAATTATCAAACGAAACTTTTATTGGACCCGGTTATGCAGAAATGATCCAACTCGTCGACGACAAACTGCTCTTTAAAAAAAATTGTCTGGCAGACGACAGAAATTCTAGCTTAGCTTATAAATTATTTTTTAAATACTTATTCATAAATACTTCAACATACAACATATTATTAGAAGAATACTGGGCCCGATTCTGAAGGCACACATTTATAATTTGACAGCGCTAAAATTGGTTTCGTCTTTATCTTCATAATACTGTGTGACAAGGACAGCAACAGTTTTAGTGCTGTCAAATTTTAACGTTGTGCCTTCAGAATCGAGCCCACTATGTTAGACTTTATACGCTTGTAACCAAAAATTAATAAATGTGGGTTGGATCATATCTGGGTTCAATTGATCTCAGTAGCATTCTAAATCCATTGACAATCTGTGTATTTCATTACTCTTTGAGCACTTATCTTTCCTATTTACTTCCTAGATAAATGTATGGATGCATTTCTGGATTCGTTATAAGGCGGCGCGAGCGAGCGAGCAATGTAAGCCATTTATGAGCTAATTGCAGTCGTAACATTTATTATTTGTGTATACAAAGTGTCGGAGCGTTGCACGACATGTGAAGTCCATTCTTATCACTTGGCGTTAGACAATACGAGGTTTATTATTGTTAATTTTATTAGATCTATGGAAAGGTACACGACTTATCTGATAATGAAAGCAAATCTTGGTGGAATTATTAGAGGTATCATACATTGTTATTCCATTGTACAATACCTTTTTTTAGGTGCATAATTAACTGCACCAGAAGTTAAATTATTAAAAACTGTAAACAAGGTAAGGGATTTTGATTCTGCTGTTAACATCAGACAAATCAATTATATTTGTGTGAAATCTACTTGGATCAACATCAACTGGTTGCATGTCTTTGGAGGTGTTTAACACTCCACAAGGTTCCCTTTTAAGTATAGTATAGGCCTGTGTACTACCTACATTGTCAACTAAATATGTTTGTGCCTCGTCCGTGTTTCAAATTCGTGCAGTATTGCAGCACCGACCGATCGAACTGTATCGGGGGCGAACGGCAGGTCATCTGTGATCGCTAATTGTCCGCCCGCTACTCGCCTTGAGAGCTGCCTCGTTGATCACACTTATCTCGCCGTGAACTTGCACGGTTCTGCGAATCCACCTCTCACTACGTTAGATAATGTTGATAATAAAGCAATAAAACCATCGCAGACCTTGCGACACATGACATTAAACATCTGATAACAATCAAAGTTGTCCATGTGACCCACACTGATTGTTTACTTTAACTCTGGCCAATACCTACTTATTTGATTGGTTACCAAAGTTTAAATTACCAAGAGCATTTCTTATTAAGTACACCCTTCTCTTATCTTAAAGTAAGAAATAATAAGTATGGGATTTTTGGCAGGGGATTATTGGCATAAGCCTGTTCTTGACAAGAATAATAGCATTGGAACTCTGTAGGGGATATTTTCAAGTAGTGCTGTAACGAAAAAGTGCACAGTTAGTTCAGCCAAATTGTATGAAGGCAGTTGTAAGCTTTCCTTGTAACGTCAGCGGTGGCTTTCGCAGTGATGTATGTAACACACATGTTTCATATTCGTGTTTACCAATAGGGTCTGCATAAGGTACCTTGATGATGTCTTACTAATAATTTACCATACATTGACCGACATTCTTAAAATTACAACTGAATTTCACAATATCTTAAAATTAAGTAAAATTTCTTTATAGGAGTTTGTTGTCTAGTAACTTTTCAACAACTAAATAAATAATTTCGTCTAGACGAGAGTGATCGCTTTTCTGTCTCAAGCAAATAACAGATAAACTCGATTAGTTTCTACAGCCGTTGGTGATGGATGAGCTTGTCGTCAATTGATAATCATTTATCTGGTACACTTGTCGAAATTTTTCTATTGAAATGACATTGGAAGTTTCCCATGCGTTCTATGAGTCAGATTCGGTACCGGTGCTGTTACTTTTTGTTCTTTTTCAGGTTTAGTGTCACAAGACCCGAGTTGGTTCTGTGGTAGTTATGAGCAAAGTATGCTCTTATTCTTATTTTTAGATGGGTTCTAATTTTATTCATTACCCCTAAGTCATTATTCTAGCTACTTGAGTCCTTCAGATCAATAATTAGGAATAAGTTTTTGGGTCCACTGTTGGAGTAATGTGATGGTGTATTGTGCAGATCTCGGCGCGGCTGTCAGGGATGGTGCTGTGCGGGGCCACGCTGCGGCGCGTGGGGCAGGTGTTCGAGCGCGAGCTGCAGGCCGGGCTCGAGGAGCGGCCCTCCTCGCTGCAGATGGCCAACACCTACGTGCCGGAGCTGCCCGACGGCACAGGTACAGACAGACACGCCTCGATTGTCGTTAATTTCAATCCACGTCATTGCACGACTCGCTCGATTCAACCTTAGTTTACAAGCCACCTGTAGAGAATTTGGAATCTGATTTAAACCTTGAGAAATGCCTTGAAAAAAGGGGATGCCGTGTACGTAGCAAGGAATTTTAAACGAACTGCAGCAAGTACATCAAAGTGACACACGGATTTCACTTTTTTCAAGGAGCTCCCAGCTCGTAGCTATTTTTACCTCTGACCTTATATGATGCGCGCGGTCGATGATCACGGTATGTGTCATGTTGCAGAAGAGGGACTGTTCCTGGCGCTGGACCTGGGCGGCACCAACTTCCGCGTGCTGCTGCTGGAGCTGCGCGGCGGACAGCTCGTGCGGCAGGACGTCAAGCAGTACCACATCAGGTGAACCACCATCATAAGTAGACATACCACTTTCCACAGACTTACGAGTATTATATCACTTTAGTCGGTATATCCATCGGCGTCGGTGTGGTGGCGTTCGTTGGGGAAGGTCAATGTCCAACAGTGGATGTCTAAGGGCTGATATGATGATGATGATGAAGTCGGTACATTTGATCTCCACGGTTATTGATCTATTGTTGTGGGAATATAAAAAACCGATAGTCTATCTATGCAAGTAGTGGTGACAGTAAGTATCGTGGTGTGTTGCAGCGACGAGCTGCGCATGGGCACGGGCGAGGCGCTGTTCGGGTTCCTGGCGGACTGCGTGCAGGACTTCGTGCGCGCCGAGGGCATGGAGCGCGAGGAGCTCTCCCTAGGTATGTGCATCGTACACTCTCTTCTATCTAACATGAGAAATACATAGCAAGTGAGAGAAAAGTTTGCTACCCAAAGATTATGATATAATTTTTCTATTTTTCTGCTCAGAACTATTTTTAGTTCTCCGAGAGAGTATTATTAATGTCCGGCTTCTAGGTTTTACATTCAAGGATTATTCCTGGGGTCTGGTAATAGGGAAGTCGCACTTCACCTCGGTGCAGGTGAAGTGGAACTCACTGTCTCGCAGTCTCCACCCACAATTTGTCGTTTTGTTCAAATTCCTGGTTAATTTGTCGTGACACCGGTAATATATCCGGTGATGTGGTTTTTTTGTGCGGTCAACCTGTCGCAGTACATTTCTTCGAGCGAGAAGTACTTTATTGAAGGTCTCCGCGTGTGCATCCGCAGGATTCACGTTCTCGTTCCCGATGCACCAGCACTCGATCGTGAGCGGCGAGCTGGTGACGTGGACCAAGAGCTTCAAGTGCTCCGGCGTGCGCGGGCGCGACGTGGCCGCCATGCTGCAGGCCGCGCTGCGCGCGCGCGAGCTGCGCGTCACCGTGCGCGTGCTGCTCAACGACACCACGGGCACGCTCGTCGCCGGCGCGCACTCCGACCCGGCCTGCGGGGTATTTATCTATACACGCTCACCTCAAAGAGCGACAGTAGACTTGTCCTCCGCTTTCTCATTTATGTAGTATTTATTATTATATAGTATTAATGTAGTATCAGCTTGATACAGCAAAATACTACATTTTGCGAGTCGTCTGTCAATGTAGTTGGGGACTACCATCCCTACCACTGCACAGGGTTCAGACAAACCATACACTTCATCTATGTTGTTAGCTCGAAGATGATGGGTAGAATGACCAAAACCTTTGTAAATTATACATTTGAATTGAATGGTTTAAGATCAGCGACGAATGGTAGCTTTCGGACCGCCTTTATAAGTTTGTCGAATAACGTGTTGTACTGCGTTGTGTCGGTCAGATCGGCGTGATCATGGGCACGGGCTCCAACGGGTGCTACATGGAGCGCGCGGCGCGCGTGCGGCACTGGGAGGCGGCGCACGAGCATGCTCGCGACGTGTGCGTGGACGTGGAGTGGGGCGCCTTCGGGGACAACGGCTGCCTCGCCTTCCTCAAGACCGAGTTCGACGAGGAGGTCGACAGGAACTCCCTGCTCGCTACATCTTTCACGTCAGTATACATACACTCTTGACCGATTCAGGCACCAGTCTAGGAGCCAAGGAAAATATTTCAGATCCAGCACCAGAACATCTTCCGCCATACGTTTCGTATGAAGAGAATGATGAATAAAATAAAAATATGGTCCTGGCTCCGTGGCTACATTGTGAGAGATGAGGGTCGTATGGTATCCGCTTCAAAGTGCTTTGTCGGGCGCAGATTCGAGAAGTACATCGGCGGCAAGTACCTGGGCTGCGTGCTGCGCGCCGCGCTGGCCGGCCTGGCGCGCGACGGCCTGTTCCCGGCCGAGCCGCCCAGGAACTCGCTGCTCACGGCGCACGTCAGCCTGTTCGAGGAGTGAGTGCCGTCTCGATGTCTACTTCTAAAACTTCGAAGTCAATGAAACTAATAGTTTGTGTTGTAAATAAACTGTCACTTCATCAACGATCGAGTTCACATATGAATGATGGGTCCGATGTCCCCTCAGGGAGAACGTGGCCGGCGAGGTCGCCGGCACGGCGGCGGCGCTGCGCGCGGCGCTGGGGCCCGCCGTGGCCGTGTCGCGCGCCGACGCGCTCGTCGCGCAGCACGTCGCGCATCTCATCTCCAACCGCGCCGCGCAGCTCGTCTCGGTCTGTGAGTACCTCCCTGCTCCCTGCTCCCTGGACACTACACCTGCTCTCCTTCCATTGGCTTGTAATATCTTTACCAGAACCGACTCTCCACAGTTGCAGAAAATTAAGTCTGTAAATTACCACTGTGTAACTTCAAGTAGATGTAAGTTTCATTGTGAAGGGCGTGTGTGATGTGTGTCGTGTGTGCGCAGGCGTGGCGGCGCTGCTGGCGCGCATGGCCCGCGCGCACGTGGCGGTGGCCGTCGACGGGTCGGTGTACAAGCGGCACCCGCGCATCCGGGCCCTCATGCAGCGCTACATCGCGCTGCTGGCGCCGGACCACTCGGTCAGTACTCCCCCAGGGCACATGTATAAACCTTCACATTTTCGAATAGTCGTAGTAAATTCCCGCTAATTAACATTTTTAACGCAGGGAAAAATCTTGTGTGATTTTACCAAAGCGTTTGACTACGTTGATCACGAAACTGTGATATTTAAATGACAATACATTTGTGACTTGTTCATAGAATACATTGCTCACAAATAATTTACCTTAATTTACTTGAAACCAAAAATGAATTGATAAAATTATCTTTATGAACATTTGATAAAATGGGTGTACCTCAGGGTTTGATTTTGAGTCCAGTTTGATTTCTTGTCTACATCAGTTGCATATTTTAATGGTTAAGTGAATAATAAATAAGAGGAATGTGGTGCGTGGTACAGTTCTCGCTGCTGAGCGCGGACGACGGCAGCGGCAAGGGCTCGGCGCTGACGGCCGCCATCGCGGCGCGGCTGCAGGCGCGGGAGCGGGCGCGGGGGCGGGACGCGCCCCCCTCGGCCTCGTAGCGGCCGCACTGCTGCCCGCAGACACACAGCGCTGGCCGCTGCGGTCGGGACCATTTGGTCTGCTTCATCTATTTGGTAGAGATCTTCAAAAGCCTTCAGATTCTTTGGGTATTCAAATAGACATTATTTGACCAGTGAAAAATGAATCCAGTGTCGCAGCGGACATTAGCGTTTTGGGTGAATTATTTGTTGTATATTGTGTCCTCCGGGGGTGGCAGGGCCGCCTCGACTTGTTGATATTGTACGCTCACTCCTGTTTATAAATAAGTACTGATGTTAGGATTAGTTGCTGTGTTGTTATTAATTACACTTAATGTATATTTGTTGCTTGTTTGTTGTTTGCAGATATTGTTATCGTAACGACCAGTATCAGGTCGTGTTATGATAGTTGGTGGAGAGTGTATGCGGCGCTCGCGGGTAGAGCGTCACGTATGTTGTTGACGATGCATTTTGTTAGTTCCGTAATGTAGAGTAAATATAAATGCCTGGCGGTCGGTACATTAATTAGCCACCTGTATTCAGGGAGAGAGTGTTCTCTGAGAGCAGGTGTGGGATCGATCGCTGTACAAACATTGCATAGACTTGCCTCGCAGGGATTTGCGTAGTGTTAGTTTAAGTTTACACATCGTGCCATACTCATCTTCGTATGTAAGTTGTTTGTTATATTACTAATATATAGTAGTTATTATTGGATTGCCTGTCTACATATCTGACCATACCTCAGTAGTTAAACTATTTTTGTAAAAAACATGTTTAGAATTAGGTATATGTTGTGAATTGTTATATAGAACCAGCAAAGACATTTCATATTTATCTTTAATTATTTTATATTAGTTTGTGACTCCAACGGGGAAATATACACGAGCGATATTTTTAAAACTAGGTTATGTAGTTTATTATAATAATAGTATGACCATAGCTTGACTCTAGTGTCAGAGGTCATGGGTTCGATTCCCGTCAGGTACAGATAACTTTTGACAATTTGCCAAAGTTGGTCTTGGTGTATGTTATATTTGAAAATTGTCCATGAGACAGTCCATGAGAAAGTCATAGCTGGGGATTAGACAAGTTATTTTTATTTTATTTTATTTTATTTTATTTTATTCGGAAAACTTACAGCTATAGTACAAAGATAATATTATAAATATATAAAGCTAATAGCCATTAACTGGTTTTCACATATTAAAACAACACATATTTACTTAACATTAAAAACAAAAAACAAATCCAATCATATCAGAGAACAACAACAAATACATGAAATAATTAACAGTAAGAAACCTTTCCATGGTGCTAGGGTGTTGGGGGCCCGAAATAGCTACCAACAGCTAGGCGCTTGATAGTTACGGAGCTAGTGTTGTGTATATCAATAGCTGGGTGCTCAGACACTAAGTCATTGAGTAGCGAGCTGGCTCGGTAAATAAATGAGTTACGACGGTAGTTGGTGCTGGCAGCGGGGACATGTAAGGGATTAAAATTCCTTAATTGCCTAGCTGGCGCACATAAATTCAACTCACATAGCAACTCAGGACAGTCAACTTTTCCGCACAATATTTTATTTAAATATACAATATCAGCTATGTTTCTTCGCGATTCTAATGGAAGAAAATGGTATTTTTTACATCTGGACTCATAGTCAGAATCACGTCGTTTGCATTTGAACTGGAGATATCGCATGAACCGTTTTTGAATAGATTCTATTCGTGACACGTACACTTGATAACACGGATTCCACACCTGAGAAGCGTATTCGAGGGTACTACGCACAAAGGAACAGTATAAGATCTTTGTGGTTTTCAGGTTGGTAAACTTCGCACAGGATCTAATAACAAAACCTAGAGCTTTATAAGCCTTTTTGATCATATATTCAATATGTTCGTCGAACAATAGTTTGGAATCGAGAGTAACTCCAAGGTCCCTTATGCAGTCTACCTTTTTCAGGTTTTGGTTTAATAGTGTATAATTAAAGTTAATTATGTTCTTCTTACGAGTAAAAACTAACGAGTAGCATTTAGCTACATTCAGATCTAGTTTATTTTCAAGACAATAATGTTCAAATCTATTCAAATCTTCTTGTAAGAGTAAGCAATCATTAATATTATTAACTTTTCTTAAAATTTTGGTATCGTCGGCATATAATAAAAATTGTGAATGAAGAAAACATGAGCCTATGTCATTAACGAAGATGATGAATAAAAGAGGTCCTAACAAAGAACCCTGGGGCACACCTGATGGTATTGGCATCCAGGAAGACCTGAAACCATTCACTACAACAGCCTGGGAACGGTTATTTATATATGATGTAAACCATCTATATAAGTTACCATGAATGCCAGCGAAATATAACTTCTGTAACAATATTAAATGATCAATTCGGTCAAACGCTTTGCTGAAGTCAGTAAATATTGCGTCAACCTGAGCACCCGAATCCATACATGATGTTGTATAATTGTTTGAGAGTAACAAGTTTGAGACCGTTGAGCGCTGCTTTACAAATCCGTGTTGTTCAGCTGAGAACCATGGAGAAAGTGTATGATAAACTTGACGATATACTATCTTCTCGAAAAGTTTAGCAAAAAGGCACAATTTCGAAATCGGTCTATAGTTTTTAATATCACTCTTCTTACCATTTTTATGGATAGGGGTAATAAAGGCTGATTTCCAAATATTTGGAACAGAGCCTTCGTCAAGAGAACGTCTGAACAGAATACAGAGGGGCATAACTAGACTCTCAGCACATTTAACCATGAGCAGGGGAGGAATGTTATCGGGCCCTGCACCTTTGCTTGTATCGACTGCTTTAAGCAGGTCAAGCAGTTCTTTCCGATCAATTTCAATATCTCCAATATAATTGGTATTTATTTTTCGTGGGTCATAATTTATTGTGGCAGGAATATTAGTGGCTGAGAGAAAGGTAGATTGAAAATAAGAAGCGAAAAGGTTGCATACGGTTTCTCCTGTATCACTAGATACTCCTTCGTAAGACATGGTGGAAGGAAAAATACCGGAGGATTTGCTAGATGATTTAATAAACGACCAGAAAGCTCTAGGGTTTTTTATTATAGCGTCTTCCGTTTTTTTAATATATAAGTTGTAGCAATCTTCTTCAAGCATTTTGGCCCGTCTTCTAAGTAAGGAAAAAGTCTGATAATCATCTAGGTTACCATATGTTTTGTACTTACGAAAGAACTTAAACTTTTCTTTTAGGACCTTTTTTAAAGCTGAATCGTACCAAGGTGGGAATCTGCGAGAAGATACTATTTTATGGGGAATGTACTTATCGCGTAATTTGTAGAGATTGTCATAAAAAAATTTTGTAGCATCCTCCAGGGACCCCTCGTGCAAATATTTGTCCCACTCAATATCATTCAACGACGAGCATAACGCATCGAAATTACCAGAATGGAAAAAATATTTAGTTCTGGTATTTACCTGCAGAGAACTGATACTGGCAGATGTGACAGTTATGATGATAGACCTATGATGGACATCTTCAGGCAGTGCGAGGGGTTCATCACAGATATTTATTTCCAAAATATCATTCGAAAAAACAAGGTCTAAAATTCTATTATTTATATTACGTGCGTGATTAAATTGGTTTAAATTACATTGGGTAATAATATCGAAGAAATCCACCTGGCTTGGGCCCGCGATCCCAGACGGTATTAAGTAATTCGACTGATTATGCCAATCCACGTATCTAAAATTAAAGTCACCCATTATAATGAATTTGTCATTCGGACAGGAACTGACAATATCGGATAACTTTTCCGAGAAATTTAATAGTTGCGTTGATACGCTATTGCCCTCAACACCCTCTTTACATAAATAAAGTGTACAAAAGTGGATTTTAGTGGAGTCACCGCCGCTCCGCCCGGTCGAGACAGTCACCCAGAGATCCTCGGCCGTGGAGTGCCATTCGGGTCGCTCCACGGCCGCGAGGTCTCGCCGGACCGCCAACAGTACGCCCCCACCTAGTTTTTGATCTGTGGCTGCATAGTCCCGGTCGCGCCGCCAGAGCAGGTACCTATCGTCAATAAGTTCCTGATCCTTTATCCCATCCAATAGCCAGGTTTCCGTGACTGATATCACATCGTAAGAACCTAAACAGAGATTCCTTTTAAAGATTTGAGTTTTTGTGCGCAGGCCTCGAGCGTTTTGATAGTAAATATTAAGAGATGACGTCACTGTGAGTGTGGAGAAGTAGTATACACAACTTAACAGGTGTCTCAAAATAGATTATAAAAATAGCAATAGCAATACCAAAGCGTGGAACCCATGCTACACAATGTGTCCATGTCTCATATAATAGTATATAATTATAGTATATATAATAAAAATTTAAAAGATCAAGTTCTTGCGAATCGAATCTCCTCA
The DNA here is from genome assembly GCA_947086405.1 of Esperia sulphurella. Taxonomy (NCBI): domain Eukaryota; kingdom Metazoa; phylum Arthropoda; class Insecta; order Lepidoptera; family Oecophoridae; genus Esperia; species Esperia sulphurella. The sequence continues at coordinate 81,404 of OX352281.1, read as the reverse complement.
GTAAAATATTCAAACGTATTAATATTAGCAAAATAATTGTGCAGTACGGAGCATCCATATTCGTACAACTCAATAAAAAATATCCAACTAAGGCAAGCAGTCTGTAACAGTTCGAGCAAACTAATATAAACTTAAAGGTAATTACTTTAGTGCATAGTGCGACACAACAATGATGAGCGGTCCGAGCGACAAACCGGTCGGCCGGCTGGCCGCCGACAGCGATAGCGGAATAATAGAAACACATACCTGTGACAGCGATTCCCAACCCGCGGGCACCAAACAAAAGTAAAATTAGTAACATCAATTGTTGAACTCTGTGGTACAAAAAGAAATACTTATTATTAATTAAACAATTTTCAATAAATCTGAGTCTGATGCAATGCGAAATATCTCTGACGTAGGGGACTTCCTCGCTAGGATCTTGCAGTGTTTTACCCATATGAATTGAAAATTTCTCTCCTCAGCCAAGGATTTTGCTTTGGACAGTATGCTCTTGTAGTATAATGTCAGATGATCATTTATATAGTAACGATGGTCTCCAGAAATACCCAACGACGCCAAGGAATTAAGATTAAGCTCGGTTTTTCTTCCGCGTGCAGCTGCAACAAAATCTTCTTTGGTATAGCGATTGTTAAACGCCACTATTATGGATTTTCCACCTTTAGGGTGTCGGTTAGGAACACGTGCAATAAAGTTGATCTCCTCTTTCCGAACAGGACGGTTGATGGTGGTTCCAATTGATAATACTATGTCATAAAGGTTTTCATTTTTTGTCATGGGAATTCCTTTTATTTCCACGTTATTGGCACGCGCGTACTGTTCTTTTTCTCGTGATTCCTGATTAATTCTGGATATTTCCGCCTGCAGCGTACTAATATTGCTTGTCATCTGTTCTACTGATTGTACTCTGGCCTCTAGTGACTTTACAGTCTCGGTATGCTGTTTAAGTGACCCGTGCGCAAACTCCACCGATGACTGAAGACTAACAATCTCTGTCTTAATAGACTTGATGTCTTCTACCAGGGACGCCAGAGGTAGCAACTGTTGAGTTATGTTTTTGAGCGTAGCTTGTATGAGGTCCATTTGTGCCTGATGATCACACTGCGCTGCTTTCGGTGATAGTGCATTCTTGTTCTTACATTCCGGACAGCGCCATGTGTTTTTTCGGTCTCCAAGCTTTCGAAATCCTGATTCAGTAATGCCCGAACACGAGAAATCAAACTGATGCTTGCAGGCGGAACATGTTGCTCCATCCCTTGCCTGAGCGTTACAACCGGCACACGTAAACATTGTGAATTAGCAGATTGATTGTGTTCGTGTCGCACGACGTCGGTAGACCTCCTCACACGCGAACATATCTCACATTACATTTAAATATACATATTCAAAATATGTATTTATTTATTAGCTCAACACAAACATTAAGTACAATTATAATGTATAAAATTAAAATGAGTACAATTTATCTTTTGTGAGAGACTGGGGCCTAAAAATAGGATGAACCTGTGAAATCAGATCACCAGGTTATAAGTAATAATGAGACTATATATGTAGTCTTAGCTTTACTATTGAAAAATATACATGGGGGGATTCTTCAATTCTTGTTACACGAACGACTGAAGCGATGTCGTGGATTCCAAGTGGCCCCGCCCGAACTTTAGTAATGTGATTTTGTATCTCGAAGAATTTCTTTCAAACGGTGTGGTAGATACCCATTGTTATGCAAGCTGGTGGTTCAATCAGATGTTACAACATGTCATGCACGACTAATGTGATCGCTGCCTTTAGTACGAGTTCAAATTTAGGTTTTTCTTAACTTTCACAAGTATTTCATACTAGCTGAGCCCGCAGCTCCGCTTGCGTGGACTAGGACAGTATTTTCAATGAAAAAATTTCGAAATTGTTTTATGTTGATCCCGTTCCCTTCCCTTCGCCACTGTAGTCCTAACCCAACGCAGTCTGAATTCCGCCGAGCCTATTATAATACTTCTTTGAGCGAGTGTTTGAAAATTATACATTCGCGTAACTTTTGATTGAGCGAGTCGTTTGCGATGAAATAAAGACTAAATGTTACTACAAACTAAGCCCTAAGTTAGTCCCATCAGCATTGGTTTAGTAGCCTTTACTTACAACCAGACAACAACAAAATTTTAAAAAAAATCCAAACATGATCTTAGTATATTTCTATTACTTCATCCCCCATTGTTTGAAGTATTTTCGATGTACAGGCAGGCAAGCGAAGTTTACGATTTTATTTATAAGCTACCTGTGGGTTCTTCCGTTCAATCTGGACTGAAAGAAATACTTGTAATCACCTGTAAATAGCAGAAAGTTATTATTTCTGTGACATTAACGTCAATGTAGATATAGGTACATATAAGTAGGTGCTATATTGTATATGGTTTTAGTTTACTGTTACTAAATATTTGTTAAAAGTGTCAAATATTTAATTTAGAAAAACAAGCAGCTTTATTTTTATACTTAATTTTAAATACATATAAATTATGTAATTCTTTATTGTTTTTATATGTTTAAAATTTTTTTAATAAAATATACACATTTTCTTATTTATCTTGTTTGATTTTTTAAAGGAACCAAGACATCAACGCACCTGACCAAATATAATAAAAAAAAATCGACTGGAAAATGTCTACCGAACAGACAAATAGATAATAAAGCTTGTTATTAAGCTCTTACTAAGACAGCTTGTCAGGATCTAATTTTTTTTTCTCACTACCGGTTCTAAAGTAATATTAGTTGTGTAGAACCGATAGGTCACGGTTCTACACAACTAATATTACTTAGAAGCGGTAGTGCCATCCAACCGATAGGAACAATTTCGTTTCACTAGTTCTACCGTAGAAATATAGGACCGAAATAAAATTACTTGATGATGTCACAGTCCTATAGAAGTAATTAGAGTTACTGGTAACAAAACATGACTATGTGTAAGGAGTGTGAGGAAGAAGAGAGATGAGACCATCAAAGAGGCGAGGTGTGCTGAGAGGTGCGGAGCGCTGGCCATTTGACATGGAAATTGAGTCTGTCTTATATTTATGATTTTATTACGAGAAAAGAATTGTCAGAATTACCGATTTGAAAAGAATAGGATAAAAAAGTAAAGAAGCTAATAATTTATTTATTTGACAAAGCTTCTGTTTATATTTAATATTTCTACCGGCGGGTCTAAAGCATAAATATTTACTTCTGATAAACCAACATAGCAATCATGAGACTAACCTGTCACTAGTAAGTCACAGCCACATTACTAGATCAGTAACCGGGGGCAGGTATGACGTACCTAGGGTGGGTAATTACTATGGCGACAGAACCATAAGAAAACGCCTACCTTATTTACTTAATATCTTGCCCGAGGATATTAGAATGGAGTGTAACAAGCGTAAATTTAAAAAATAGCTGAAAAATTATTTGTTGGAAAGCATTTAACTCCATCATATTTAATTATTAATTTCAATTAAACATAAGGAGACTATGATCCCCCAGTCAAACCGTCTAGACGGTTTTGGGAGACAATTTTTGTAAGAAAATGTTTTATTATATACGTTTAATAAATTAAATAAATAATGTATAATAGTTCGTATGCTGCCGGCCACCGGCTGCCGGTCGCACCGCACCGCTTGTCTTTGTAAACGGTCCCCGGGTGGTGGCAGCCGTTCATTATGGAAGCAGTTACTTGGGTTTATTTAGCGATATTTAGTGTGTAATGATCACCACACTACCAATTAATGTTAGTGAATTGAACTCTAATTAATCGATAATTCAAATAACTTCATGCAATTGCTTGCAATGTCCTTTGCACTTCTGCAGCTGTAGAGCTTCTCTAGGGGGATCCACGTCAAAGGTTATAGTGCTTGATGGCTAGGCATAGGTAGACTTAATGATTGTAATGAATAAGATAAATCAAAGGTAGGGCCCTGTGCCGTTGGGTTTGTTGCCACTTCTTCCCCTCGGTTATACAGGTGGAAGTGGAGTAGTTTTAGGCAGAATTTGACGCCAAAAAGAGAATAATGTATTCCAATTTTGAAAATAAATATTTTGATTTTGATATCCTTTGAATAAGAAATGCGTTACTAACACATATGGACTATGTTCGAAGTAAAATTTATTCTATTCTTTGCTCTGAGCGACTCTCCCTCGGTACTCTAGTGGCACAGCCCACAGTTTTACTCCGTTAAAGCGTGCTCTCCATGTCTGTATTCGTCCTATACACTTGACATTGGCGAAACCCTAAGAAAGGCCATTTTAAGAAAAAAAAACACGTAGTAAATATAATAGTATATAATTTATCATAAATTACTACTTAAAGATTACTTTCATTATGCCAAGATTCGCAGTCACCTGACTCCCTGAAATTGAGCGTCACCAACTGACTGTGCCAGGAAACTTGTACACAAACACTTAATATACACATTTAAAATATATTTTTCTTATAATTTACTTAAACAAAATATACAGCTATTCTATGATATAAATTTATCAGGATGTTAGTCTATGATTATAAGGTTACTGTTAATCGGTCTTTTCATAGTGAATCAAATGTGGTTTGTGTATTTTCCCCTTGACATGGTGTGTCATAAGATCCATAGATTTGTATTGTCATAATGACCAGTATTATATTTTTAACACTTTTACTGTTCAATTACAAAAGCTGAATCCCCAAGTCCGACAAGTCTACTATATTTTTCTTTCGAACATAGCTTTTGTTCACTTGGACCATGACAAACATGTGGTGCCGTGTCCTGGATGTGAAAGTGATATAATTGTGTTGTAGACGAGTAACTCTGCCTATAATAAGTACAAAATACAGAGAGAACGAATTAAAGAAAGATATAAAAGAGAAGAAGGGATAAAACAAGAAAAGAAGACGAATTAAATACAGAAAAACTAAAATTTGAAAGTGAATGAAAGAATGGTGCAATACTGTTAACTATTCGAACTCGAGTTTTTGGTTGGAAAATAGCTGTTCTTCAAATTACTTATAGAAGTAATTAGAGTTACTGGTAACAAAACATGACTATGTGTAAGGAGTGTGAGGAAGAAGAGAGATGAGACCATCAAAGAGGCGAGGTGTGCTGAGAGGTGCGGAGCGCTGGCCATTTGACATGGAAATTGAGTCTGTCTTATATTTATGATTTTATTACGAGAAAAGAATTGTCAGAATTACCGATTTGAAAAGAATAGGATAAAAAAGTAAAGAAGCTAATAATTTATTTATTTGACAAAGCTTCTGTTTATATTTAATATTTCTACCGGCGGGTCTAAAGCATAAATATTTACTTCTGATAAACCAACATAGCAATCATGAGACTAACCTGTCACTAGTAAGTCACAGCCACATTACTAGATCAGTAACCGGGGGCAGGTATGACGTACCTAGGGTGGGTAATTACTATGGCGACAGAACCATAAGAAAACGCCTACCTTATTTACTTAATATCTTGCCCGAGGATATTAGAATGGAGTGTAACAAGCGTAAATTTAAAAAATAGCTGAAAAATTATTTGTTGGAAAGCATTTAACTCCATCATATTTAATTATTAATTTCAATTAAACATAAGGAGACTATGATCCCCCAGTCAAACCGTCTAGACGGTTTTGGGAGACAATTTTTGTAAGAAAATGTTTTATTATATACGTTTAATAAATTAAATAAATAATGTATAATAGTTCGTATGCTGCCGGCCACCGGCTGCCGGTCGCACCGCACCGCTTGTCTTTGTAAACGGTCCCCGGGTGGTGGCAGCCGTTCATTATGGAAGCAGTTACTTGGGTTTATTTAGCGATATTTAGTGTGTAATGATCACCACACTACCAATTAATGTTAGTGAATTGAACTCTAATTAATCGATAATTCAAATAACTTCATGCAATTGCTTGCAATGTCCTTTGCACTTCTGCAGCTGTAGAGCTTCTCTAGGGGGATCCACGTCAAAGGTTATAGTGCTTGATGGCTAGGCATAGGTAGACTTAATGATTGTAATGAATAAGATAAATCAAAGGTAGGGCCCTGTGCCGTTGGGTTTGTTGCCACTTCTTCCCCTCGGTTATACAGGTGGAAGTGGAGTAGTTTTAGGCAGAATTTGACGCCAAAAAGAGAATAATGTATTCCAATTTTGAAAATAAATATTTTGATTTTGATATCCTTTGAATAAGAAATGCGTTACTAACACATATGGACTATGTTCGAAGTAAAATTTATTCTATTCTTTGCTCTGAGCGACTCTCCCTCGGTACTCTAGTGGCACAGCCCACAGTTTTACTCCGTTAAAGCGTGCTCTCCATGTCTGTATTCGTCCTATACACTTGACATTGGCGAAACCCTAAGAAAGGCCATTTTAAGAAAAAAAAACACGTAGTAAATATAATAGTATATAATTTATCATAAATTACTACTTAAAGATTACTTTCATTATGCCAAGATTCGCAGTCACCTGACTCCCTGAAATTGAGCGTCACCAACTGACTGTGCCAGGAAACTTGTACACAAACACTTAATATACACATTTAAAATATATTTTTCTTATAATTTACTTAAACAAAATATACAGCTATTCTATGATATAAATTTATCAGGATGTTAGTCTATGATTATAAGGTTACTGTTAATCGGTCTTTTCATAGTGAATCAAATGTGGTTTGTGTATTTTCCCCTTGACATGGTGTGTCATAAGATCCATAGATTTGTATTGTCATAATGACCAGTATTATATTTTTAACACTTTTACTGTTCAATTACAAAAGCTGAATCCCCAAGTCCGACAAGTCTACTATATTTTTCTTTCGAACATAGCTTTTGTTCACTTGGACCATGACAAACATGTGGTGCCGTGTCCTGGATGTGAAAGTGATATAATTGTGTTGTAGACGAGTAACTCTGCCTATAATAAGTACAAAATACAGAGAGAACGAATTAAAGAAAGATATAAAAGAGAAGAAGGGATAAAACAAGAAAAGAAGACGAATTAAATACAGAAAAACTAAAATTTGAAAGTGAATGAAAGAATGGTGCAATACTGTTAACTATTCGAACTCGAGTTTTTGGTTGGAAAATAGCTGTTCTTCAAATTACTTAAAATCTTAATAGATATGACAATAAATATAGTGTACCTAATACATCATAAAACATTTTCATTAAACAAATGTGGTTAAAACAAACAATGGATAACCTAAGTGCTCCTAGAGTCTCGAAATTGTATTTTGTCTGTGCTCTTTCCGCCGTCCTGTCAGCTGTCGCTGGTGAGTCCTCCGACGTCAGCCGCGAGCCGTCAGCAGCACGATGCATTGTCCTCCTCGTCCGTCCCTCCCCCCGAGTGGTCGTCCCGCATCAAGATACCTCCACCTTTTCGCGCACCTTGCGCAGTATGCTCTGCAACTCCGATGACGTCGTCGTCTTGTACTGAACAAGAGATGACAATACAATAGGTACGATGCATATCGTTGAAGGGAATATTTCACAAGTCGATTTTATATGGTCAATGTTTAGTGATATCAAAGATAATATATGGATATACGAGTATGTCTTTATTGGCAACTGAAGGCGATCGGAGAGCACGTTCTTTCGCTTTTATCAGGTCTCATTGCAGGATTAGCAGTACTGAGTAAACTATCCAGCATCCTAATAAAAGCGTCTCAGAGTCTTCGATGAGATGATCGATTAAAAAGCGATGACACCTAGCACATAGCGTGGATAGTGGTTTATAGCTGTGGTGGAAATGATCAGACTGTAATTATTGAGAGAGGCACTGTTTTCAACCACGAACTGATACAAGCTGTTGATGGTGAGGCAGAAATGATGCAGCATGTCGGTATGCGGGGCGAGCGGGCTCACTGCTGGGGCGAAGGCGGAGGCGGAGGCGGAGGCTGGGGGGCGGGGGAGGGCGACTGACCCCGGACACGTTGCGCTGCACCAGCAGCTGGCTGTAGAGCCGCTTGCCCTCGTCGGCGCCCAGCGCGCGCTCCAGCTCGGCGCGCGAGCACGAGAACAGCTGGTGCCCCGGCACGCGCAGCCGCCGCTGCGCCGTCGCGCTGAACCCCTTCGCCTCCAGCCACGTGCCGATCTCCTCAGGGTTAGACTTCTGCGGAACGAACACACCACACGCTCGGTCAAATCGACATGATCTACAACGTGATCCTTTACAGTCTTTATGAGTGTATTCCTGAACATGGATGTCCTCCATATTGATGAATATGTCTTGAGCCCCTGCATCCGTGTCGACTTCCGTGTTCGGAGGTCGAGCAGACGGTCCACTATTCTCGCGCGGTTGTCAGGATACAATACTTTGATAGTTTATTTAAATATGGTCCTAACAATGCATCAGTAAAATATGAACACTCTAGCAGCAGCCGTTACAATTGGAAATCGTCCACACAACATCAGTAAAGTGTCATCATTGACGTGAAGGACAGTCTCCCGGGCCCCATACGGTTGGCCATTGCTACAGAATGCCGTACCTCACGTCCTGACTTTCAACGTGTTAAACTCCAATGCAATTCCTGTAAGTCAGGACAGAAATATGACCAAACTTGTAAGTTGGGTTGTCCCTTAAAACGTCCTTACTCCATACGTTGCGACCAGGCTTTGGCAGAATTACCAGCGTCGCTGCCACATGCTAGTTGCGATACATACTGAGTCAGGGATTTCGAGCACACGGGCTCCCAACGTAGACGTGTAAACAGTAGAAGTTCTATTGTATCTCGTTGGGCGCCTGCGAAGCGTTGTGTTATGTTTTGTCCAAGAAATTTATGTTTTCTACTTGTTTGTGAATTTATGTTGTGTCAGTGAATAAATGTCTATCTATCTATCTTGTAAACTCTAGTGGTGAGTCTGAGAGTGTGTGTTTGTGTGTGTGCGTACCTCGTGTATGAATATGTCCGGAGTCTTCTTGATGTCCAGCTTGTTCTTGCGCTGCTGCAGCTGCGGCAGCACCACGCGCAGCTCGTCGTTCAGCTCATCCTGCAGCTCGCCGCCCATAGACCGCGTCGCTAATAAAACAGTTTCGTCAGTAAATGTTTGCAACGAGGTCATAAAACCACTGGCCGTTTCGATGACGTCAAAAAATTAATGGTCCAAGAGACGGTACGTACACTTCATGGTGCTGGTCTTGGAGGGCGTCGGCGGGGGCACCACGATGGGCACCGACACGCGGGGCGCGGGGGGGGACGAGGGCGGCGGCGGCGGCGGCGGGGGAGGGGGCGGCGCAGGCTCTGCGAACACACACACATATACTGCCACACGACTAAATCAAATATTATTTATCGTGGACCAAACATTTAGAATGCAGTCTTGCTGAACTGTATTTTCGTCGCAAACAAAATCTTGACTGATATTAAAAACAACAAATATTAAAGTTATTGACTTTTAGATTAAAACATGAAAACTTAAATAAGTATGTATAATCAAATACACTTACCATGTTGCTGACGACACGCACACTAATGCACACATACATGTATAGGTTACAACACAAAGACAGTAGTCAATGAAGCAAGCGTCACAAACAGGATAGCGGCAGACGTCACAAATGCAACTCGTTTGGCTTTTGATGTGCATGAGGCATTATAATGTCATAAATTAATCATATCAGAGGCGACACGTTCACCGTTATCGCAGCTCATTTAGATAGCGGCTCAATATTTTGCGTTAATCAGTTGATAAGCTCGACCGACATATCGGAGCGCCGCCGCGGCGGGAAGAAGGGCCGAAGAGGAAAGTATATTCATAAACCAGCATCACGTTTCATAAAAATTTAATGTATAAAAGTGTAAATACAAATATGGATCATTTTAACTAAGTCTGAGCGGAGCGGTTGAGCTGCGAACGACTCGACCGAAGCATCTCGAGCGACGCCGACAGCTGCAGTCGCGGCTCAACCATTCCGATCTAATATATTATTTATGTTCATAGTTTAAAGTATATAAAATAGGTATTTGTTTTAAAAATATCTCAACGTTATTTCACTGACATGTTTGTAATAAATTAATGTACATGGACCACGTGTGAGCAGCTGTACTAGACTCTTGACAATGAAAACAAAACAATGCACTCGGACTTCGCTGAAAATTTGCAAACTATTCTAAAACTATTTATTTCTATTCTTTTCTTAAGTAGACAAAACCTTTAAAAACAAGAATTCAGACTTGTACATCGACTTAACACCTTACATATTAAGTAGTGAATACAAAATAGGTACTAGACCTCTAAGAATTGGCTGCCTGCAACAGTTTGATGCAATGTTATATAAACACAAACGTTCTCTAGAGAAGCACTAATTAAGAGGACACAACGCAAATGGATACTGGCTCGATTTGTTAAGCTGGGAGCTCACGGGTTGACGCCAGTAGTCAGGAAAATCCTCCATTACGCTCTGAAAGTTGATATAAACAACTTACGTCAAATTTTGTCACAAGTGATTCTTTATCGTAAATCGGGAAACATTCAAAAGTATATTCTCGACTACTGGCTATGTTACTCAACCCGCGAACGACCATTTTAAGTAACCCTCGAGTGCGGCCAGCGTCGGCACACAGCAGACACACGAAGCGACACACAGACACACACACACACAAACACACGAGCACGACGAACGGGTTACGATACTTGAACGGGGACGGTCTGAGCTACTGTCGATACGCACACGGGTTATGGTTAATACACATACAGTACGGCATGTGTTACTCATTTCATTGTAAATAAGTTATCTACTTACAAAGGAGTAGCAAAATTTATGACTAACAGCGTCCTGGGGGAGGGTGGAGCAGCGCGTACTCAGCACTTTGGTACAGTCGGCCCCGGCGGCCGGCCGCGCGCCAGGGACTATACAGTTCACGAGTTTGTTGGCCGGCATTTTACAGATCACCTAGATATAACGACACTTCTATAACAGTTGGTGAACGAATTGAATGGACGTGATGTAATTTTACTGTAAGACCGCGTGATTTATTGTTTGGGATGAGGCGGAGTGTCCCTGGGGATCGCGCGGAGGAGAGGTGGACCGCTAGAAGTATCGGAACTCGCCCTTCTTGCCGAGACGCGCGCGCTGCACCCACTCGGCGCCCCCCGCGCCACCCGCGCCCCCCGCCCCGCCCCCGCCCCCGCCGCCACCCCCCACCCTACCGTCGGGGCTGCTGCCGCCAGATCCTCGGCCGCCGCTGTCCTGGAATAACAAACATAACATTCATATATAGGTCTCTCTTTTACCTACAGTTGATCATAAGTAGATTCCAAAGAAACAATGCAAATAAGGGAGCTTATCTCTACACCTCCCACGGCTATATGAGATTTAGGTAGTATTCTGATAAGAATCGCCACGGACCGGGGTGCCCCCGAGGCTCTTTCCTGGGTCAACCTTCCTGGTCGCCCTATAGATTAGTTTTATTTCGTTCGTGATCTAAATGGAGAAGGGAGGACGAGTAAGGGGCGACAGCTGACCTGGTAGTGCGTGTAGATGGGGTTGGGGTAGAGATGCGGCGAGGGCGGCGGGGAGGCGGTCGCGGGCGCGGGGGGCGCGGGCGCCACGATGGTGTGCGGCACGTGGCCCACGGCGCCGCGCCGGTTGCGCGCCTTCCACCACTTGCGGGAGTCGTCCAGCACCTGACACACGCCATCAGCATCACCACACACGGCGAACACTCCCACAACATAATTCACATTGACCTACCGTCACAAATACATAGTTGGCCTGCTAGCATTGATTTGCGCAGAGGTTACTGACAATTTTGAAAGCTTAATTTACTCTAAACTATTAATTTGAGTGAGGGTGCTTCGTACTTTACGATAAGGAACCATCATAATTCGGATGATTAACACGAATATTATACTCCTCTGCTAGATACACCAGTGATTGTTGGTTTTCTGATAAAAAAAAGTTGTAGTTACATGGATGATGTTTTGATAATGTGACATACCTCCAGGTACTCGCCGCGCACCACCGTGAGCTCCTTGTCGTTGTTGGCGGTGCGCGGGTACGTGACGCGCACGACGCGCGCCCCCCTCGCCGCCGCCGCCCGCGCCCACGCCTCCCCCGCCTCGTCCTCGTCCCGCCCCGCGCGCTCCGGGGACGACGCCGCCGACCCGGAGTCGTCCCGCGTCAGCGCGCGCGGGTTCCTGCCACAGATAACGAGGTCAGCAACTTCGAGTCTACAGCTCCTACGACGGCCCGACATAGATATGAGTGCACAGATCAAATGAGGTTTCGGAGAATGTTACAAAGCGGCGTACCTGGCGTACGGTGCGTACTGGTCTCCGTAGATGTCGGGCTCATCGCGATCGTACGCGTAGCCCGCACTCTCCACGCCGCCCCCTCCCGGCCCTCCCCCGCCCCCTCCCGCTCCGCGCTCTCCCCCCACCCGCTCCCGGTCCCGCTCCCGCTCCGCGCCCCGCTCCGTCCCGCGGCTGCCCTCGCTGCGTCGCGGCGAAGGCCTTAACACGGAAACACGCTCACAAACACAATACGAACACACGGAAGCATGAGAATGTGACGAATGATTAATGCTTGACCACAGTCGGACCGAACATGGCATACTTTTACAAACAAAATCAAAGCTCACATATAAGACGGGTACAACTGAATAGTGAAACATGAAGTGGAGAATATTAGAGGAGCTTGAATCGAGACAGAGTGGTGTGTCGCTCACCTGCGCAGCGGCTGGTCGTCGACCTGGTAGTCGGGGCTCCAGCCGTCCATGAACACGGGCTGGTACGGCGGGATCGTCGCCTTCCACTGCTCCCTGCAACGCATTCAACTCGCACTCAGCAGGGTAGCAGAATCATCCGGCATTCTGTTCATCTAGTTCGAATATCATCCGTAGATTCTCGCTACCCACGCTGAGGCCTTCGACTGATTGTGGAGCGATAAAATGTGTTTTGTCATTCAGGAATGCTAATCGACCGTAATCTATGGATTATCTTCGCAAAGCATGCCACTGAAACATGATAAAATGTGTTTTGCACTCTGGCTTCTATTGCGAATTACTGACCGACTAGGATTATTAGGATTTAGTTGATTCTGGTAGTCAGCTACTCGGGAGCTACCGGTCTCGGCGCGGAGAGCCAGTACCTGGGTATGAGCCAGGCGTCGCCGAGCGAGTGCCACAGCTCGGTCTCCTTGCTGGTGACGCAGTTGGCGAGCAGGTTGAGCGCGTCGCGCGTCAGCAGCGGCTGCACCACGCGCGCCGGCAGCCGGTCGGGGCCCGCGCGGAGCTCGCGCGGCGCGTCGGGGCCCGACCCCGACCCCGCGCCCAGGCTCGACCCCTGCCCCTGCCCCGGCCCCGGCCCCGGCCCCGGCCCCGGCCCCGGCCCCGGGGGCGCCGCGTCCTGCGCCGCGTCCACGATGAGCGCGAGCGGCGTGAACAGGAAGTGCACCAGCTCGGGCGCGTTGGGGTCGTGGATGTGCGCGCGCAGCCGCGCCAGCAGGTTGAACGACAGCTTGAACTTCTGCAGCACGTCCACGAAGTCGCGCTCGGGCGGCGGCCGCGTGCGCAGCGCCAGCATGCCTGCAGACATACACATACATACACATACACACGTGCAGCAATATACCTATACTAATAAACTTTCAAGCACGATCAAGATAACACCAAAACGGCAATTATTGATATTTTAATCGATCATATCTGATCGAAATACAGGATCGAGATAGTAAACAAATTAACATATAATAACAGTAAAGATACAGACTTTGAAAAATTAAAATGTACTACAGGGATCTATTTTAGGTCCGATCCCATATAATGTATTTTTAAGTTAAACTTGAATGAACTGCCGACGCATGCCAGGTGTGGGGTGCGGCAAGTGTGCGTACCCTCGCCGGCGGCGCCGGGCTGGCCGCGCTTCTGCCCGCGCGAGCGTCGCCGGCGCTCGAGCTCGCGGCTGGCGGCGGCGGCGTGCTGCAGCCGCGCGATGAACTTCTCGATGTCGTCGAAGCACCGGTTGAGGATGGCGATGTCCTGCTCGTAGAGCCGCTCGGAGCCCGTCGACGACGCGTCGTCCCGCTCGCGGTCGCGCTCGCGCTCGCCGCTAGCGCCGCGGCCCAGCTGCGCGGACATTTGCTGCGAACATGGAACCGTTGTACTCGCTGCTAGTATAAATGATAAATGCCTGGACTGCAGATTTAACAGAGCGGGTGCCGGGCGCGAGCGGGGTGCGGGCGGGGCGCGCGCGGCGAGCAACTCACCACGAGCACAGCCTCCCACTGCTGGCGCGTGTACGTGTGGTATATGGGCACGGAGGACATCTTCTCTCGCTGCGCCCGCTGTACACTGTATACTGTACACTGTATACTGTGCGCTGTACACTGTGCGCTGTACACTGTGCGCTGTGCAGTGACACGGACCGCGGACGGCCTGCGACTGCCTCCGGTTCGATACTGGGCGACTCTATCTGCTGATAGCGCGATAGCTCCGTGACGTCACTCCTCGGTAGCCTTTAATACACCGCGATCATTATCCAGTGCCCACCGGTTGACTACCGACTCGCTGCACCCCGCCACATTTGACGGGCTATCTTGGGCAAATGTATGGATTTCGGAACGATTTATGATTTATTTGAACACTGTTTCCAGCAAATGTATTGCGAAATTTGTAGGCAAGAATGAACATCGAAATCCTTTTTTAATAAGTTGTATGATATTGATATCTAGTATGTATTATAAAAGATATTATAATTGTACAATTTATTACACTTGAATTACGCATTTTTGTTCGGTAAATACAATACATAACTAGGTATAATAAACAGTGTGCTTATCGCGGCAACGATAACAGTGCGCGACGATAGCACCGTGAGTTGGTCCGAGCAGCTCTACAACGGTGACCATGTATGCTTATTTGCAGAATGCCGATCAATAGCATGTATTTGGTGACGTCACAGTATATACAAAGATTATTGAAAAGCTCGCAATGGAATAATTGATAGCCAACAAAGAAAATTTTATTCGTTTTTCATTGAACATACTTTCATGGACGATATGATATGACAGTACTCTGCAGAATTGAAAGAGTACAATAAAGATGCCCGTGTACGAATATACACGTAGTCTGACTAGATTTAAAATTCGTTGTAGACAAATAAACAAGTAGGCAGTGTTACCATCAAACGCTGCTGCTTATTCTGTAGTGCTATTCTGTAAAATACAAACTCACGTGCGAGTCTCACTCAAGTAACTTCACTCACTTCGAAACCTAATCCATTGGTAATTCTGTAAACATTCCAGAGCACTATCGAAGTGAAGTGAACAAAGTCTTCACTTCACGTCGATAGTATTTAAGAAGAGACTCCATGAGTTTTCGTCACCGTTTGAAAGCAGCCAATGAGTACGGTACAAGGCATGCCCTGGGATCGAGTCCGGACCTCGCAGTCTGCGGTGACCGAAAGCGTCTGAAGGACGTTGGTATAAGTGAGAAAGTTGTTGTTTCGTCGAAAGTAGACGAATCAAAAAACCACATCTTGTGGACTGAGGAAGAGAGATCGGAGATGCTGGACGGTATGTATGTATGTATGTAAACGCTTTACTGTACCAAAATTAACGACAACAAAAATAAATAAAAGAAAAAAGTTGTGTACAAAGGCGGACTTATCCTACTTAGGGATCTCTTCCAGTCAACCTTGGAGTAACTGATAGGACTGTTATAATGCGGTCCAAACGAAGATAAATTACTTTTCTTCGATTGTGCCAAACATAGACAATATCTTCAACAGTACGAAGTTTATCTCCATTCTGACAAGGTGCTGGTGTTATGGCGGACCCGCTTCCGGCCCGTAGCTACTTCCGGCCCGTAGCTACTCCAGATAGCGTAAAATAGAACATATACTTACGTAAAAAAATAATTAAAACAAAGTGGCGGAGAACCCCAAAAAGGGGTGATCGAGAATGGCCAGTCCTAGATAAACTTAAAGGGAATCAGTCAGAGTGCACCGGCAACTCCCCGAAGCCTCGGTCCGTATAAGTAGGAGGTCGGAAAGTGGTGGAATATTTGCTCTGTAATAAATCCCCGGACCTACTTCGTACATTTTAATTCCCGGCTTCGGAACCCCCAATCTGCCCGCGGGTGTCGTCAAAGGGACTGAAGGATCGCACCAGGGGGGCCGTCAGCTCTCTCGTGTGTATATTACATGTCTATTTGAACAATACTTCCTTCTATAATCCCATAACCCGCATGTGTCGTGAATATAACGAGTTAAGTGTAGACAACAATCAACTTGATGTATTTAACCCCAAATTAACAACGTACAAAAGATCAGTTCAGGCAATCCTACATTCTTTTCCTAATCATAATAGTTAGAATACCATCAGGTTATCTTACTTCTTTCTTTATATATAATATTCTAGTAGTAGTACTGATTTAAATACCTGTATAATTTTTATTTTAAGTTTAAGTTTGCATATATGTTTAAATCATATATTTAATGTGTTTCTTGTCATGTGTTTAACTTAGCTGTGTACTCATGTAACTGAGTCACAATATATCTCAAATCCTTTAACCTAATGTATCTATGTTGTAATTATTGTGACTTGTTTGAGTACCTAATAAATTAAATTAAGATCTCTCCTGCGAGCACCGATCCGCCTGCCAATCGTGGTGATTCTACTGGGGAGGCTCAGTTCAGCGATGACCGTACTACGGCTGATGATGATAATGACGATGACCTACTTCAGGGTACGAGGAGAGACCCCGAGATGAGTACCCTAGACGCTATGCTCACCTGCCGCCTTGGCCGCTCCGCGTCCGAGTCCCGCTCGCGCTCGCGCTCGATCACGAAGTCTCTGCCGCTGTCGCTGCCGCTACTCACGCCCCTGTGCACATAACGTGGCATTAAGCACGATCTACACGATACTTTATATGCTGATGACGCTGCGGGCTCCGGGGACGGAGCGACTTCACCGGGGGCCGAGTGCACTGCGGTCGGAAGTTTGACGTTCGCTCCGGTCTCGCCGCAGTACTGTACCTGATACGCGATGTTTTAAAACCGATCTCGATATGCGATCTGAGGTCGTTGCTCACAAAATATGCCCCACCGTGTTATGGGTGTATATTGTTTGTATTTTCGATTACAAAATAATTCCTAGTACTGGTATCCTACTTCCTACTAATATTATGAATGCGAAAGTTTGGATATTTGGATGTTTGCTACTCAATCACGCTTCTACCACTGGACGGATCGGGATGAAACTTGGCACACATATAGGTTAGGTCCTAGAATAGGACATAGGATAGTTTTTAATTCGAAAAAAATTTCCCTATTCCCACGGGAAAACATTATAATTTGTGATTTTAGGTTGTCCACGCGGACGAAGTCGCGGGCAACAGCTAGTACTACATAATACAATATAGATCCTGTAATCAAGGTAAGTAATAATTGTTTTGGGGGAGACGGAAATGTATATAAAATTTACTTGTAAACTTTTTTTTTTTTGTACAAATTATTGACTGTGGGAATGGTTGTTATTCTGCGCCTTAGAAAATGCTTCGTTGACAATACAAAATGAGTATGGCGATTTTTGGATGCCAGTTTTTTCATATCGAAGCTTCCTGTTTTGAGTCTAACGTGACTTGCGACACACGTCTCCCAAATCGATCTCTAGCATAGCGAGGCGATAAGATATCTCAATATATTAGTCACATCTCATCGTCCGTATCTCGGTACAAATGACTGTTATTTCACCTTGAAATGAATTCCATAACACAATATAGATTAACAAAATGCAATGAGATAGAAAATTTCCCAACAACTTTATGTTTCAGATACACAAGGAAATGATAATCGTGGAGTTCATGAACAAAACTCCTCACTTGAGCGCGTTGAGTTCCTCGACGAGCGTCTGCGCGCCCACGTCGTGGCACTGGAATATGTGGAGCTCCCGGCGCGGCCCCCCCGGGGCGCCCGGCTCGGGGGAGGCCCCCCCGGCGGGCGGGGGCCCCCCCGCGGCCGGGGGGCCCACCACGAACGCCAGCACGTTGTTGTACAGCTCGGCCGGCTCGGGGGACGTGAACGCCGTCGGCGCGTGGACCCACGCCGCCGGGAACCGCTCCATGATCGACTGCGCACACACAGACATGGTTAGACAGATGCCCCACACACACACACACACGTCCATGAATATGTAAGCTGCACACACGTACCCCGGTCTCATAGTCCATCACCAGCACCCACTGCCCGTCCAGGCACAGCTGCATCTTCTGGCTCCATATTCCTGTAAAAACACAACGTTAATTTGGAACGTCTCGTATGTTGGGATCAACCGAAATCGTGAGATGCTACGATTGAAGCAAGTGAAGCGAGGAGGATGTGTGAAAAAAATAGCAAGCAAATAAGGTACGACTGGAGCCACTGGGTTGGGGAAATTGAATGGAGGGCAGAGTCGGGGGGAGAAAAGAGGAAACAAGGTAGACCGGAACGGGGAGAATGGTGGGAGCTATTTGAAAATGAAGAGTGGAGGTATCGAGTGAGTGTGTCGGGTGAGGTGAAGCGAGGATGTGTGCTCGGGGTGGCAGGGAGGGAGGGAGGGAGGGAGGCGGTGCTACTTGCCGTTGGTCTTCTCTAGCTGCAGCAGGCGGCGCATGCCGTCGGCCGGGTACACGATGCCCGTCTCGCGCGTCACCGTGAACGTGGCCAGGTGCTCCAGCACGTACGCCCCGCCCCCGCGGCCCCCGCTCTCGCTGCCGCCCCCCCGCAGCCCAGCGAGCTCCTCGAACTCGTCGAGCGCGCGGCGCTCCTCCCCCCGCGCGCGCGCGCCCGTCCCGCCCCGCATCATCTCTCTCGCTCGCTCTCACCACGCGCCCGACATCGCGCCCTCCAGCGGGCTCGGTGCGTTCACTGGTATGCAGCGCTCTCTGTTAGCTTGTAGGTGATCTGAAAAGAAAAGGAAAAAGCTTGTAACTATATGAACTTCCACCTGACACTAGGGAAGGTGCTACGATTTCAGTTTCTGATTTAATTGGAAACAATAGGGCGGCAGATATCATTTGCCATGCGCATGTCTCTGACATGGTTCGTCCACAACGTCGATACCTATCGAAGTTGTTCACGAGTACGTCTACCTAGGACAGACAATACAGTTGGATATGAACTATTTCTATAGGGAAGCTGACAGAAGAATCCAGTTGGGCTGGGCATTTGAAAAATTGTATCATCTCTTCACGTCGCCTACTGCCTGCCTGCCTGCCTGCCTATCATGCATGACCTACGACGCACAAACGTGGACACTGACAGTGGGCCTGGTATGCAAGGTTCAAGTCGCTCAGCGCTGTTTGACGTATATGAATTGTAATGAGGTATGTGATGTATATGATTGCTTGAGCTCTGTCCCTATGATATCAGTGAGTTTTGCAGTACCAATAAGTAATGTGCTATCTTCAATTTATAATTTTATTCATTAATTAAATTAAATTTTTTATATAGTACTAGGTAGTTCTAAGTAGACAGAAAAAAAATATGCTACACTCCTAAAGGGGTAAAGTTGTACAGGCACTTTAAGTATGTAGAAATATCCAATACAATATGTTGTATGTACCTACAATTTATGGCAAATAAATGAAATGAAATTAATGAGGAGATCCGACAAGTCACCGACCTTTGTTCATCCTTTTTAGGCACCAGTCTCTTACGTTCTCTATTCTCGTACTCCTTTTTAATTTTATATATTGAAAATCGTAATCTTTTGTCAGGGGACTTGGTTGAGGTAGTTGTCTGTCCAGACGAGTCACAGGTATGCGGTTCTATCCTTCCGTAATAGCGGTATCCTATACCTCCCTATACTCCTTACCCATACCCCTATTTCCTGTCTCCCTCATCCCGATCCCTGTCTCATCCGCCAATCCTAGGTCGTGTCGATGGATGCCTATCCAGGGGCTAGCCTGGTCGTAGGCGTGCCGACATCCCGGAGCTGGGCGACCTCCGGGCACTATTAGCCTCACCGAGTCATGCGGGGCTCTGACGAGGTGGACAATTATTTCCCTAGATAGTTGTGGTACCTCAACACGGAGGCGGCGATGTTGTTCGCAACACATCACGTCAAGGGGCATCACGGAGCGCGGGCGAAGGAAAGCCACTTTGCGACATTGGATTGCGGAAGCGGCGATACATCGTCTCTGTCTCTACCCCTCTGGGACCGAGGCATGAGCATTATGAATGTATGTAAAATCATTATGAAGCTTTGAACTATGCTGAGTCGTTGCCCATTTCACTGCCGTGTCACACGCATCACTTGTGTTATCGTTTATTTTTTATTTTTTGTTGTTTGTTTATTGTATGTTATGTGTTATTTGGCAGTGAATAAATGTGTCTTTCTTTCTTTCTTTCTTTCTTTGTGTTGAGATAATAAATAATAAAAATAAAATTTTGTAATTTTTTTGACATAGACGAAAAGATTAACTGAGTTGTCAGGCGAGACCGACGGTTGGTGGGAGTGGGGGGGGGGGGGGGGGGCGTTCTTTGGGGAAGGTCTATGCCCAGCAGGGAACGTCTAAGGCCTGATATGACATCTGTGACGCGTGGCAGCGGGCCCAGCGGCGCCGCGCCGGAAGCACACGACCGTACGTGACTATTTTCTGTGTCGGCCGGACGCGCCGCGCGCCGGACGCGATGGCCAGTGCGGACGTACCACATGGAGAGCGGCGCACCGGCGGCGACGCGACGCGACTGCCGATGGCACCAGTACACACGTGTGTATGTATAGACACACACACACACACACACGCACTGCACAAATATCTCACACCGCTGTGAATTACTTCCATCAAATAACAACTCGGAGGATTTGACTACGGGATGTAGGTAGTATATTAACGCAAACGTCTCTTTCTGAATACATTTTATGATTTGATTCCGTTTTTATGTATGTATTGCTGGATGTATGAATGTGTGTTTGAAGTAATCTTTGTAATACTGAGCCGATTTCAAAAATTCGCTGATGATAATCCTCTGTTCAAACAGAGATTATACACATCGAAATAGTATTTATTAAGTTTATAAAAGGCTGGGGTCCGCAGTGAGAAGAATAAAAGGAGGTGCATGAAAAGGTTGACGGATGTGCGTAAGATAGATAGATAGATAGATAGATAGATAGATAGACATTTATTCACTGACACAACACAAGTTCACAAACAAGTAGAAAACATAAATTTCGTGGACAAAACATAACATATCGCTTCGCGGGCACCCAACGAGATACAATAGAACTTCTACTTTACACGTCTACGTTGGGAGCCCGCGCGAGCGCAGCCTGGAGGCGCGTGTGTGCCCGTGTGTCGTGCTAGTGGAAAGGCCCTGACTCAGCATGTGTCGCCGCTAGCATGTGGCAGCGACGCTGGTCATTCTGCCAGAGCCTTGTCACAACGTTTCCCCGCAAAACTCAAAACAGTGTCTTTAGAATCATAATATAAAATAATTTTAAGGGATTCAATATTCTTTTTTTCAAAGAGTTAATAGTAACTTATATAAAATAATTTTAATGTAAAAGCTAAAGGCAAATATAATTATATTTAACAAATAGTGTATACCTATAGCGAATGTGATACTATATTTATTGCATAATCATTTATGTCCTGATTAGTATTTAATGAATCGTTTTCTAATGTACACATATACCCACATATAAATATACAAATAAATACACATACACACACTTGAACTAATACATTTTGTCGTTATTTTAGTTTTTTGAGGTGTTTGGTAAGGGTTAGGTTGATTATAACAAACAAACTGGAGAAAGCTATAAAAAATAAAATAAAAAATCATTTGATTGGAACTTTTTGTAGGTCGAGTAAAAGAGAAGTGAAATCTTTTTTAAACTTATATTTAGATTGAATGTCGCGGAGCGGAGGGGGTATATTGTTCCAGCAATTGGTCGCCTGATATCTAAAGCTGCCCCGGAACGATTGGGTTTTACGACTAGGGATGGCCAATAGGTTTGTGCAGGACCTAACAGCTTTGCAGCTAATTTGACTACGCCAGGTGAGTTTTTTGTATAGGTACTCAGGTTTATGAGTCCTAATAACACCAAAGAGTAGACATGCGAGGTAAAGTTTTTGCCGTTGTTCCATCTTTAGAATGCCTGCGTTGTTCAAGTAGGGTGTGACATGAGTTCTAGGTGGTATCTTAAAACAAAAACGTGCGCAGGCATTCTGTACACGCTGTATTAGACGTTGTGAACGTCTCAAGAGGCATGGACTGTATACTGTTATGCAATAATTTAGTTTAGATAGTACTATTGAATCACACAATTTAACACGTAAGTCGACACTCAAATAATCCCGCACTCTATAAAGGACTTTCAGCCGATAAAAGCAGTTTTGCACGACCTCAAGTACATATTTTTCAAAGTTTAAGCTGCCGTCCATAAGAATACCAAGGTTTCGGGCCTCGCCGACACGTTCGACGCCTACACCCATTACCGATATCTGAGGGTTGTGTTGAGTGATCCACTGTAATTGTTTTCTAGTTCCGAGTACCATGTACTTAGTTTTCGTTGGATTTAGGACGAGGGAGTTTCTTCCAGACCATGCCGATATGCGATTTAGGTCATCATTTATGCCATTTACTGCCACATCTATGTCAATTTTCTTGGAGGAGATATAAATTTGGAGATCATCTGCGTATATGTGAAATTTAGAGTTATGAATACAGTTTACTATATCAGCAGTATACAAAATAAACAATAGAGGCCCTAAAATCGAGCCTTGTGGCACTCCTCTATCCACTCGGCTTATACCAGATTGGGTGTTAGATCCATTAGTATTGCTAATTTCAACCTGTTGCATTCGACCACCGAGATAGCTATCAAACCAGTTGATGGTTGATTTATGAAAACCAAAGTACGCCAACTTAGAAAGCATCATAGGTAAATTTATTGAGTCGAAAGCACGAGAATAATCAAGTAAAGTAAGGATGGTGGCGTTATGAGAATCTTGTGAGGCAAGTATGTTGTCGACAACATCGAGCAGGGCTGTGGTTGTACTGCGTTGCCTTCGGAAACCTGATTGCAACTCTGGAAGGATACTGTTTGCTTTACAGTATCGCATGACCTGTTTAAAGATTATTTTCTCCAATATCTTAGACAGATAGGGCAGAATACTTATAGGACGTAGGTCTTTCAAGTCAGCTGGATTACTATTTTTAGGAATAGGGTGAATTACAGCGGTTTTCCATATCGTAGGGAAAGTATTTGTTGTTATGGACATATTTATTATGGCTGTAATTGCTTTTAATGTGCAGGGAAGAGTCATGAGAATCATATCCATCGTAATCTTATCCACACCCTGTGCATTTGATTTAATAGTTAGGATTGTATTTCCCACCTCAAGTTCGGACACAGGCTCCAACACGAACGTATGTTCACCATGTCTATGAAATTCAAAATAGGTCAGGTCAGATATATTTACTTTGTTTTCACCGGGGACTTTGAGGAAATGAGAGTTCATGTGATCAGGGTTATTTAAATGGGCTGGCAGATCATAAGATTTATTTGAAAACGGCAAGACTGTGCTTTTTAAGTTCTTCCAGAGGTACTTAGGATTATTCAAATTAGAATTAATGTGCGAATCGAAGTATGCTTTACGTTCACAATAAATGCTAACATTGACAAGGTGTGTAAGGCTAGTGAGGTGTGTCAGGATCGTGCAAAGTGGTGATCCATCGTCTCTGCCTACCCCTCTAGGACCAAGGCGCGAGCATTATGTATGTATGTATAACAATTATTTCTTGATAAACAAAAAAATTATGCACAAAACACGATAACAAAAATAGTCATTGGTAGCAATGAAAACCTCGGGGTTGTCACACCAAAATGTATGACGAGAGATCTTGCAAGAAAATATACCGTTTAAACTTATTTTTAATTTTTAGCATTTTATTAAATTTGACAATAATTGACGAAGAGTACTAATATAAATCCTGCATATACGAGTACATCTACGCTAATATTAAAAGAGGAAACATTTGTATATTTGTAACGAATAAACTCAAAAACTACTGGACCGATTTCAAAAATTCTTTCACCATTAGAATGCTACATTATCCCCAAGCAACATAGCTTATATTTATTGATATAAAAAATTATAAATCCCTACTAAAACTTCGGTAATGTAACCCAAGGTGTAAAAAAATTAGCCATAAAATGTCATTCATCGCATGCGCTGCGGAAATTATTGATGATAGAATATAAATAATGTTTGGGAGCGGGAGCGGAAAGGGGAGCGGAATCTGTAGTCCACGCGAGCGGAGCCGCGGGCACAGCTAGTATGGAATATTTATAAAACCAAAGATAATATATACTAGAGTAAAACGGAACCTGACTGGTTTAAGAATTGGCTAAGAGATGGAGCCACTAACATCTTAAACATGTCGCAATGAAATTAATCGTTGAACGATAAAGTATCATAGATAATGTCTTTAATCAAATCAATTCGTTGCAATAAAATTAAATCAAAAGATTGCACTGAGTTGGAGAACAGATAAATAAAGTGTTTGCCTTACAATTGACATATTGCATACTAGGAAGTATTTAGACTGATGATGACGATAACGCAGATACGCAAAATCTTATAAATAAAATCGTAAACATCGCGGGTATGTACATTGAAGATATTTGCAAAAAAAAAAATTGGGGGGGTCTAAGGATAAGTAATAGAACACATTTCAATCATTTTTGGAATTTTTGTCTATTTGTCTGTTTATCTATTTGTCTGTGCACGCATTACTTAAAAACGACTGATCGAACTTTGATGGACTTTTCACAGAAACATGGGGCATAACTTAACTCAATCAAAAGTTATAGACATTTTTAGTTCTCAAATACGTAAGGTTAGTATGCAATATATTGCAAATAATAGTATTTCCGTACTATTCAGATTACGATGAGTTTGGATTACATTTGGAGCTTCGAGTGGGAATTGGAGTGGGAGTGGGCGTGGGCGTGGGAAAAGGGGAGTGGGAGTGGGAGCGGAAGCGGAAGCCGGTGAGGAGCGGAAGCGGTAGCGGGAACGGAAGCGGGAGCTGAAGCGAGAGCTAAAGCGGGAGCGAGAGCGAGAGCGGGAGCGGGAGCGGGAGCGGAAGTGGTAATGGGAGAGGATTCTGTAGTTGTATATTCAGTGTAGGGGGGGGGGGGGGGCTGAGTTAGAGGACCGTCAAAGTAATGTGTACCTAAATATTATCTTTAGTAATGTGTCAGTTGTCCGAGAGTGACGACGGCGATGTTGTTCGCAACACATCACGTCAAGGGGTATCACGGGGCGAAAACCGGGCGAAGGAAAGAAGCGACATTGGATTGCGCAGTGGCGCAACATAGTCTCCGCCACCCCACCCCGCCCCGTGTATAATATTATGTTAGTAGTTCGTCAGCGTATTGTTTTATGATTACACTTTGTCAGCGTCGAGTGTCGGTACGTAAGAACGTCAGACGTATTCACATAAAGCCAACGATCTCTATGTACTACTAGATGGAGCGTTCCAAACAATCACTCTGTTCCACGCAGTAGCCACAACTCTTTCACATTCACTTTGAAAGTTGTGCAGTTACTATTCATAACATTTAATTATTTACTAAATATTGACATTATTTGTCCGTAGCGTCAATATTTAGTAATAATTAAATGTTCTGCGTAGTAACTGCACAAGTTTCATTGTGCATGTGAAAGAGTTGTGGCTACTTGCGTGGAACAGAGCGATTGTTTGAAACGCTCCATCTAGTAGTACATAGAGATCGTTGCATAAAGCAAATATATTGATGAATGAGGTACAGGAATCTCATCGCATGTACATAGTGGGAACACTAGAGAGCCTAGCAGTGCCCGCAGGCTCGTGTGTGTGTGTGTGTGGCCTCTAGCGACAAGGCTGTGGATGATTAGTGTCGCGCTAAACTGTTGTTACTATACAGTTGTGTAACAGAGTCGGTAACAACACTACTCTAGTATGTTTATTGCCTGTACAGTACATCGTATACCGTTACCAAGTGAGCAATATCATCATCAGAGAGATGACACGGTCGCTGGTGTGAGTGAGACTTGAAAAGCTGTGAGATGGCGTCCAGGGTACTGACAACAGATGGATGTTGCCTACTGCGTGCAGCGCGCAGACCGACCACTTGGTAATTGGAAGACTATTTGCAGACTATGTCGGCCCCGTAGCCTAGTCGGCTGCTTGCTACACTTGCCTGCGAAGCTCGGGGTCGCGGGTTCGAATCCCGCCAAGGGCAAACATTTGTGTGATAAGCACTTGTGTTTGCCTTGTGACTGGATGTTATTTATATATTATATTATGTACCTATTTATGTACGTATATCAGCTGTCTGATACCCATATTACAGGCTCTGCCTAGTTTGGGATCAGGTGGCCGTGTGTGAAATGTCCCCACATTTTTTTTTTTAGACATTTGACATATCTTCAAATTTATCCATATAAACTTAATAGTATCTTTGGTATGTTCTGAAATAATAATTTTATTTTACCTGCAATACTCTGCCGCTATGCCCTTCCTATTTTTCTTGGCAAAGATTGCCTGGAAGACATCGATTTAAGCGACAAGGCTGCCTTTGTACACTTTCCACAAACCTAACCTAACGTTTCTCTCTGTGCAATAAAGAATTTATGAATCTACTTTTGCTAAACATCCTATACAATTATAAACCCTAACGTTTACAAAATAGCAGCAAAATTGAGTTGAAGGTTATCACGTTTGACCGACGATATTCTATATTAGTGGATAATAATAATAATAATATGTCAGGCATTCACACCAATTATCCAGTCCCAAACTAGGCAGAGCCTGTGCTAAGGTTACTAGATAACGGATACACATACTTAAATAAACATCTAAGACTTGGGTACAAACATTCATATTCATCATACGAACATTTGCCCCTAGCGGGATACGAACCCGCAACCTCCCGCGTGGCAGTCAGAGAGCTATCCCGTTCCGCCACGGAGGTCGTCATGACTGATGAATGTCCCATGACTTAAAAAAATCCTATGTTAAGGTTAAGCTTAGACCCAGCTGTTAGAGCGGTACGTTGATGAGAGATCAATCATTCTGTCAGAATATTTATTTACACATAGAGTAGAGAATGCATGTTTGGCGGCCAGGCTACACGTATTATAATATATCTACGTATGTCAACGCATATGTTCTTGAACTGTTAACGTTATTTGTATTTTATATAGATATCACTATTCAGCATCAAAGACTTACTGGCTGATCGATGTTCTAGCACCTCCTTAGCATAACCGCCACGCACTCTGGGAGAAGGTGATCGCTGAATCACGCGAGAATTATCAAAACCCGATGCACTACGAGTCGACAAAATGATCAACGTGTTGAAACAGCTTGGCTTGTATTCAGTAAGTATGTATGTCGCGTGGGATCCTGTTGTTTACTGGCGAGCAGCGATGCCGTGACGCAGCGACTCCCGCCCTTGTATCTTATTGATTCATCGCAAATGAAACTACACTCGCACGAAACTACCTACCTACTTATAAATATGCTAGCAGATAACACGCTGTAATCACCTGCGGAGATATCATTAATTCCATACCAATGAAGCAATGAAATACCTTAGATATGGGCACGTACGTAAGTGCACAGATAACAATACAACAATATATCCGGAGACGCCGAGCGCCTCAACAATGTACGGCCACGTACAAACCTGTCTATGGTCTAGTATATTATCTTTGCTATGGTTAAAAGTAAAATGATAAAATCCACTGAATAAGAAACTTTAAGAAAATATGTAGCTCTCGTTGATGTCTTCTGTATGCAGGAACTGTTTGAGATCGCCGTATGGGCTGGTCGGCGGGCGGTCTACGATTTAAGTCGATGATATGTTGTAGAGCATTAAAAAATAAGGTACACGGATTGTGTATCATTACCATCAGCCGAAACACGTCCACTGCTGAACATAAGCCTCTTTGTTGGGGGATTTCACAGTCACCACGCTTGGCAGGCGTATAGGCCCTTAGTCGCTTTGACAACACCCACGGGAAGATTGGGGCTGGGTATTCTAAGCCGGGAACCATACGGCACTATTCAATTCAATTACTCTTTATTTCACTATAAAAATGCACAGATACAATTATAAAGTAGCTTACACATGTACCTACATCTGTTGGAAAACTTTGAAAGGTAATTTCTAGGTATAACTTTAATTATATATTTTTTATTGCACAACTTAAAACTAAATACAGTAATAAATGATGTGTACAAAGGCGAGCTTATCTTTAAAAGAGACTTTAAACTTTGGGCAGAATTTAACAAAATACGTGTTCCATGACAAACGATGCACGTTATCCGATGACGATAAAGTTAAAATTTGAATAATCATTTATCGTAGGGCACCGACTGTACCCTACCCTTGTAGCCTTCATGTAGCTTTTTGTTGTGGATAGTCTCAGGGGTTCTGACTCGAGGATTGGAGCTGGACGTCGGGATGTCCAGGAGCCTCGCACCTTATGTGGTCGGCTGCTTGCCAGATGTCAGGACGCGGAGACAAGCGCAGGAGCCCATTTTGTTTGTCCTTTTTGTGGTTCGAAAAGGTATTGGTAGAAATATGTATTAATTGTACACTATTTATTATTTAAATTAGCTGTACGCTATAGCTGTGATTGTAGACGATGATATTGATTGCAGTTATAAATAAAACAGGAAGCGATAGATAAGAAAAAGACTGATGCAAAGATATAAGACGTGACTCTAGATCTTAGACAATCTTTCTAGATTGTCTAAGATCAATAATTCTTTTGTGTGGCTGTGCGTGCGTTACTACAATAAGGTTCCGAATGAAATTATTAACTTGTCTGAACAAAAATTCAAATCTTCTATAAAAGTTAATCTGTGCAAGAAAGTCTACTATAAGTTAGATGACTATTTAAATGATAAAAGTCCATGGAGTGCTTGATGGCTCAGCATAGGTAGACTTAATGATTGTAATGAATAAGATAAATAAAAAATCCCTGTGCCGTTGGGTTTGTTGCCACTTCTTCCCCTCGGTTATACAGGTGGAAGTGGAGTAGTTTTAGGCAGAATTTGACGTCAAAAAGAGAATAATGTATTCCAATTTTGAAAATAAATATTTTGATTTTGATTTTCATTTGCTTCTTTGAAGGCCAGAATAAGAATGTTCTAGAAGGTAAGAATATTCTCCGATGCAAATAAACTTAATTCAATAATCTCAGTATAATAAAACATAGAATCAAGAAGATAATAACAGCCGCATAAGCGTACCGTGACACATGTTCCTGCAGGGATCTACTTCGTAAACTTTTCGGGTTATATACGTCAAACTACAAAGTCATTTTGTACTATGTAACGGGTCAGATGTCATAAACGAATAAGCGTTTGGCGTCTTGATTCGAAATGACTTCGTAATAAGACAGATATTATCCGAAATGCTTACGAGGTAGGCTTTGACGGACAAGCTCGGCGAGTCTGCCCTCGCAACACTCAGTCTGCGAATTTTAGAAACGACGTGACTCGTGACTTTTTGATGAACTGACACGACGGCCGCGGCCGTGGTCGGGCAAGAGAAGAGCTACCGTGTCAAGGTCATACACACACAGACAAACATACACAAGATGGCTCCAGCCTGAGGCGTAGCTGTGCTCAGTTTCTTCGTCAATAAAACACGATAATCGTCAAGAAATTCTATCAATTCAAACAAGTACCTACCTAAACCAGTTTATAATAGAGCAGGTAATTTATTTTTACTCGGACGGTGAGTGGAACGGTGAATGTGGTGTGGGGTTTGATACGGAAAATGATATAATCCTACTAATATGCGAAAGTTTGGATATTTAGATGTTTGTTTGACGACCTCCGTGGCGGAACGGGTAGCTCTCGGACTGCCACGCCGGAGGTTGCGGGTTCGAATCCCGCTAGGGGCAAATGTTCGTATGATGAATATGAATAAACACCCAAGTCTTGGATGTTTATATATTTATTTAAGTATGTGTATCCGTTATCTAGTAACCATAGCACAGGCTCTGCCTAGTTTGGAACTGGTTAATTGGTGTGAATGTCTGACATATTTATTATTATTATTTATTATTGTTACTCAATAACGCTTCAACCACTGGACGGATCAATATGAAACTTGGCACACATATAGGTTAGGTCCTGGAATAGGGCATAGGATAGTTTTTATCCCGAAAAAACTTCTCATTCGTACGGGAAATACATAATAATTTGTGATTTTAAGTTGTCCACCCGGACGAAGTTACAGGCAACAGGTAGTATTTAATAATTCTGAGTTTTGTTTATCTACAAACGAAGTGCGGGAGATAAATACGAGGAGCATAAAAAGTATAATACTGATATTACGCTATTGTTAGAATATGAAGCCGTATGGTTCCCGGCTTAGAATAGGGCCACCCCCAATCTTCCCGCGGGTGTCGTCAAGACGACTAAGGTATTGCACCAGGGACGGCCAGCAGCGTTCTCCTGTGTAGGTATATTAAGATCGTTACTGCGATAACCAATCCGCCTGCCAAGCGTGGTGATTACAGCAAATGCCCCAATGAACAGCTCATCAAAAGCGACATTATATTGGGGAGGCTCGTGTTCAGCAGTGGACGTATTTCGGCTGATGATGAAATTAGTTGCATTCCGTTTGGTAAACTGAACATACGACCTCGGCTCGGGCTCGAGGCTCTCTGCTGCGAGTATGTCTGTTTGTGCAGTTCATTTGTAACGCGTCTTCATTTCATGCAATAATGTGCGCACACACACACACACACACACACACACACACACAGATACGAGAATCTGTTGTTTGTTTACAAGTAACTACTTTGTTGGAGGTTGTATCAGCGGCAGGGAATTCAATGAGTTTTTAGTTTGATATCAAAATACAATATGTAATTTGTCTGTCAATTTTCAATAACTTATCTTCTCAGGGGCCAGGAAGACCTGGCGACACTTCGACCCTTCAGGATCTTTTGTGCCAAACCCCTGACCACCGACGGTGCCCCAACCCCATTTGTTGGACTTCACACACGCATTAGAATTTCGTCTTTGGCATATGCAGGCTTACGATGTTTTCCTTCACCGAAAAGCCTGTGGTATCTAATAAATAAAATCATAAAATTCGCTTATCTGTACCTTGAAGATATTTGCAAAAAAATTGGAGGTCTAAGGAGGGAGTAATAGTAATTTCGTTCATTTTAGGATTTTTTGTCTGTCTGTTTATCTGTTTGTTTGTGCGCGCATCACTTAAAAACTACTAAACCGATCTTGATGGACTTTTCACAGAGACATAGTGCTTAATTTGGTTAAGATATAGGCTTTATTTCGTTGCAATCGGTGCAGTCAATCAAAAGTTATGCGAATTTATAGTTTCTGAAAACTCGCATACACTGCGATTAGTGTAGGGTGTAAATGCTCGACTGAATTCGTGAGCGGTAGCTGGAGCGGGTATAGTACCAATGTAATGCGGGGGACCTGAAACGGGAGCTGGATCTGGAGCTGAATCTGGAGCTGGACCTGGAACTGGACACTAACCTGGCCCTGGACATGGACCTGCAGTGATTCCAGGACCAGGTTCGAGAGTCTGAGTGTGAGTTGGAGTGAAAGTGGAAGTGGGAAAATGAACGAGAGTTGAAGTGGGAACTGGAGCGGAATCTGTAGTCCACGCGAGCGGAGCCGCGGGCACAGCTAGTTATAAATAAACCGTACTTCAGTTTCGACAAACCCATTGGTACGGACGAGGTTTGAATCCACGACCTCAAGAACGTGAGGAGAGTGCACAACCAACCCGGCTACCACGGTCAAAAGTCAAAGTCAAAATCATTTATTGCATATGAGTACACTTGGTACATTTATACATGTAATTTTTTTATCGGCTATAACTTAACCGCCATTGTTATTAATTAGCAATAAATTATAAGAAAATACTTATGTTTTTAATATTACGCAACAACAGACAAGTTATATATTGTGGCTTTCACTGATCTGCTCAAATATTCAAGTTTCGTTTAGAATGGAATGCGTCAAGCGGAGTGTCGCACGCAGCGGCGGCTCATTATCATTTTAGAAATCACCGACTAGTTCCGTGCTAGTACCGGACCTACCGTGACCCTGTAGGGCCACTGGGCACTCGCTCCATGAAGCTTCTATATCAGACGTGGCATGTCTGGCCACTGGGCACTCGCTCCATGAAGCTTCTATATCAGACATGGCATGTCTGGCCACTGGGCACTCGCTCCACGAAGCTTCTATATCAGACGTGGCATGTCTGGCCACTGGGCACTCGCTCCATGAAGCTTCTATATCAGACGTGGCATGTCTGGCCACTGGGCACTCGCTCCATGAAGCTTCTATATCAGACGTGGCATGTCTGGCCACTGGGCACTCGCTCCATGAAGCTTCTATATCAGACGTGGCATGTCTGGCCACTGGGCACTCGCTCCTTGAGATACCAGACGCGGCACTTCAAGGTGGTCAAGAAGAAAATAACTGTAGTACTTAATGTGGACATTGCAATGGTGGTACAAACCGATCGGTGGTTTACTGTACAACAGGGGCATCCTGATGACGTCACGCACACACCCGTAGCCCGTCGCCAGGCGGCCAGCCAGCCTACATTATGTACGCAAAGCCAGTGGTCGTCCAGACACCCCTGGCTCGTGGGCCCCTGTCCTGCCACTCCAATAGAATGATGCTTATGGTGAGCTGTCCATTGGGGGTTTGCCATAATCAGCACGCTCGGCAGGCGGATTGTCGATCGCAGTAGCGATCTTAATATACACAGGAGACCGCTGCTGCCCGCCCCATTACACAATGCAACATTACACATATAAACAAAGGTGCATTTCGTAAATAATAATAAATACTAATATTATACATACTCTTGCCTCATCCCTTAAACTTAATACCTCAAATATATTGTGAAACAATCCAGAGAAATTTTTCAGGACGTCTCGAGTAAGTTGTGTGAATTTATTTTATTTTTTATTTTATTTAGTAAGTGAGTACTGTTTTATATATCTCTATCTACACTCACGACCAAAATGAATGGGTCAGGGGGCTATATTCATACATTCGAGGTTATTTGGAGCCTTAAAATTGCCCCAAATGTATAAGACAAGCCCCCAGTCCAGTGATTCTGCTCGCGAGTGTATATAACCAGTAATAATAAAAAAATCTGGTGTGTGAAAGAGTAAGAGATAAGGAATAGCCGAAGCAGTTCGTGGATAGCAAATTGTAAGAGAATAAGATGAATGAGTTAATGGCAACATGCTAAGTCAGTAATTAAACCATTCGGAAGCAGTAAATAATAATGTGTACAATATCTGATTGTTGTAAACTATGTAGAAGGTAACTTCATTAATATTCATCCTTTCCATTCTACGTACCCTCCCCCCCGCCCCGTGCCCCCTGTCCCGAGGCCCTCAAATTTGCAATTTGAAATATTAAACAAGTAGTAGCATTTACTCATATTTTGTGTTGCTTTTTGACCGTCTGACAACCACCGGTGCACAGAATAGCAGTATTCAGTCTTTAGGCAGTCCACGGCATCGCGAATGAGGCCTTAGCCCCATGTTGTGAGTACGTATCTAATTGGAATTGAGGTATTACTAGAACCGTAATATTATGTGTGAGCGCCCGCAGCGGAGCGGAGCAACGACCGCCGGCGAGCGCGCGGCGGGCAGCGCCATCTAGCGCCCCGGGGCGGCGGCGGCGGCGGCGGCGGCGGCGGCCCTCGCGGGACTACACCGACGTGCAATGTGCTCCCAGCGCACCCGCCCTCGCTGGGGTTGTTCTGGACGTCGCTAATGTGCCCCGCCGCACGGGGCCCCGTGTCGCGGCAGTATGCGGGAGTCGCGTCGGCACCGACCGGGGGTCGCTATGTACATGTAATGTCACTCGGGGCTCGCGGCGGACACGTCAGGAGCGAGCGGTGCGGGAAAGCGGCGGCCTGCGTGACGTCACGCGGGCGGGGCGGCGCCCCTACTCACCCCGGCAGCAGGAGTCGCGGGCCAGCAGGCACGGTCGGGGAGCAGATCCGGGCACTCACTCACTGCACTCGCGGCGGTACTTGGCGCCTCAGCGGCGACACGGTGCGCACTGACTGGAGATCGCCGCGCCCTCCCCTCCCGCCGCGCACCTGAGCCTCGCGCGCCCCCCGCCCCCGCGCCCCCCGCCCCCGCGCGCAGGTATGCGGCGTCGCGTGGGGGGGGGCGGGGGCAGGGGGCGGGCGCGCGCAGGCGGCGGGCCGGCGGCAGTCGGCGTCGGCGCGAGCACGAAGCGGGCCGCCACGAGCGCTGCAGCACGCGAGAGCGATCATGTCCGCCAACGGGTCGGCGGCGCCGGAGCCGCGGCTGTGCCACGTGCGGAAGGTGGCCGACTTCGACGGCTACGGGTTCAACCTGCACGCCGAGAAGGGCAAGCCGGGCCAGTACGTGGGCAAGGTGGACGAGGGCTCGCCGGCCGAGGCGGCGGGGCTGCGGCGCGGGGACCGCATCCTGGAGGTCAACGGGAACAGCATCGCGGGCGAGTCGCACAAGCAGGTGGTGGCGCGCATCAAGGAGCGCCCCGACGAGGCCAGCCTGCTGGTGGCGCCGCCCGCGCCCGGGGACGCGCTGCCCGACCTGGACGCGCCGGGGCCCCCGGCCGCCGCCCCCGCCGCGACCCCCGCCGCGACCCCGACCCCCGCCGGCAACGGCGCGCCGGCGGGCGACGCGCCGCGGCTCAACCTGCACATGACGGCGGCCGAGATGCGCGCGCAGCTCGCCGCCAAGAAGCGCGTGGACCCCAAGAAGGTGCCCATGGACCTCAAG
Source organism: Esperia sulphurella (assembly GCA_947086405.1). Taxonomy (NCBI): domain Eukaryota; kingdom Metazoa; phylum Arthropoda; class Insecta; order Lepidoptera; family Oecophoridae; genus Esperia; species Esperia sulphurella. The sequence continues at coordinate 46,622 of OX352281.1, read as the reverse complement.
TCCAAGTTCGACATCGTCAAAAAACTGTGAGAGTGCGCGCGGGCGCGTGACGTTACGTCGCACGCCGGGTTGTATGTAATGCATTGTACATAATGGCAGTAATATAATAATGGTGTTATTAAACAGCTCGCGGACGAAGGTTGCGCCGCGGGGCGGGCGGGGCGGGCCGGGGGGGGAGGCGGTTATCACTACACACGTCCCCGACACGTTCCCCTCCCCCTGCCCGCCCCCCGCGCCCCCCTCGTGACCCGATTGGCTTTGATTTGTACTGACAAATCGCGATTTTCTTGTCCGGTAATTGATATAATCAGGATCGCGACGCCGGAATTCGACGTGAAACATTGTGCCTTCTAGAAATTGCCATTGAATAAACTTGTACATAGGTACCGTAGTTTGTATTTATAAATATGAAATATAAACGTATGCAATGTAAATTTTAATAACTTGATTATCTAATGTGTAGTTTAGACATGTATCTCACCTGAGTGCAATTGTTGTTGTATGGTCGGTCGATCAATAAACAAAATTTTATTTTTATTATATTCATTTTATTTACACTCACATTAACTCTCCGGTTTCGTCCAACGATCTCTATGATCCACGCAAGTAGTCACAACTCTTTCATATTCACTTTGAAACTGCAGTTACTACTCAGAACATTTAATTATTTACTAAATATTGATATTATTTACCCGTAGCGTCAATATTTAGTAATAATTATATGTTCTGCGTAGTAACTGTACAAGTTTCATTGTGAATGTGGAAGAGTTGTGGCTACTTGCGTGGAACAGAGCGATTGTTTGGAAGGCTCCATCTAGTATACATAGAGATCGTTGGTTTCGTCACTGAACTGCCTGCTCCCCGACTATCGATATTTAACAATTCATAACAAAAAACTTGCAAATTACATACCTCTATGTATAATAATCACTTGTACATCAAAGTGGAGTGGATACACTAGATAACTGTATATTAATGAGAAGTGAATTGTCCAAAACTTTCCTATGTATTTGTTTGTATCGCTCGCGATCATTCACAATTTTATTGAGGCAGGTGCGCGGGCGCACGCGGGCGGGGCGAGGGGAGGGGGCTAGGGGGGCCCCGCGCCCGCGCCCCGCACGCATGCTCGCTGTGGGGTGATACTCGTATGTGAGATAGTTTTGTTTCTCGTGGGACCCGTTGTTTATGATATTGTACAGTGGACCACACGTCCAACTCAACATCGGCACCTTGTACGCTGGTAATAGTGACTACATTGCAATGGTTTGTATAATGATGCACCCTTTGGGCTAGTGTGTACAAAAGGGAATTGGTTTTTAAATGTCTCAAAATGAATTACACATGAATAAACCAAAAATGCCTCCTTTTGTACCCATTTTGATCTCGACTATATTTTAGTCTTTCAATAATATTCTTTATTTGCTCCCCAACTGAGTAGTAAATCCTACTACGCGAAAGTTAGTAAGTATAGATGGATGTTTGTTACTCTTTCACGTAAAAACTACCGAATGGATGATAATGAAACTTTACAATAATATAGCTTATACATCAGAATAACACATAGGCTACAATTTATAAAGATATTGTGTGAATTGTCCAAAATATCAAGTAAGTAGGAAAAAAATTACCATCTGCGAGCTATTCTGGCGTGCGCTGCCGAAACCGCTAGAGTTACACATATGTAATGTATGATGGAAATGTTTATCTTAAATAATCCTACAAAAAAGCCTACAAAAGTTGCCAAGCTGGCAACAGCTAGTCAATAATATTGTTAACAAGTCAACATCACCATAGTTCAAATCTGTAAGAGATATTTGAATGCAGATTTTTAAAAGGAAAACCGCTTCAGTATTGTCGGAGAAATGTGACAGCTGTCTGTCTAACAGTTTTGTTTGACGTTCCCGGCTCCACGCCGCAGCTTTCCCGAAGACCTTGATCTCGGTGCCCGACTGTCTCTACACACCAGGTCTGAACTATTATAATTAGAGTTGTGTTCTGTTCTATCGGTATAGTTGGTTGCTGAGCACTGATTTATACCGACGCTCGTACTAATCGGAGCTCAGCCAGGCCTGTCTCACTTAAATATAAAAATTTACCTACATGGCACGGCCCCGTTTGCCGGGGCCAACGATCTCTATGTACTACTAGATGGAGCGTTCCAAACAATCGCTCTGTTCCACGCAAGTAGCCACAACTCTTTCACATTCACAATGAAACTTGTGCAGCTACTATTCAGAACATTTAATTAATGAACAGGTAAATAATTAAATATTTACGCTACGAGTAAATAGCGTCAATATTTGGTGAAATATTAAATGTTCTGAAAAGTAACTGCACAAGTTTCATTGTGAATGTAAAAGAGTTGTGGCTACTTGCGTGGAACAGAGCGCTTAGGAACGCTGCATCTAGTAGTACATAGAGATCGTTTGCCGGGGCTAATCGGTCTCGCGAGAGCGATATGACCCATTGTAGTAAAGTCCCTCGCCGCTCCACAAGCGTAGGTACCAGTCAAAGTGTGCGTGATTAAGCGGTTCAGCGTAACATTGACTTTCTTCCATGCGCGTAAGTATCAATTTGGCTTGCATTGAATTTTGTAGGTAATTTTATGAGAAATTGAACAAGCTTTCTAAGGGAGTTCGTCTTCAGTGATTGTACTATTAAGTTTTCTGTGGCTCAAGTCAGGTGCCGCCAAGTACACGTATGCACAGTGAAGTGGCACATTTAACGTACTGTGTACTGTCATTGTGATGCGGGTCACACACACAACACGTGAGAACTCTCGCCGCCTCTCTACTTAGTAACCTGCTCGTACCTACGGGCATGTGCCTATTATATACCACTACAATATATACTTTACACTGACATCTACATATGTTTTAGCCTCCTGGTTCATCATCATCATGTCAGCCTTTAGACGTCCGCTGCTGGACATGGGCCTTCCCCAATGAACGCCACCACACCCGGTCCTCCGCCTTCCGCGTCCAGCCGCTTCCGGCCACCTTGGTCCACCTGGCGGCGGGGCGTCCCACCCTGCGCGTGCCAATCCGTGGTCTCCACTCCAGAACTCGAACCCCCGGCTTAGAATAGAGCCACCAAGAATTTTTCCGTGGATGTCGTCAAGGCGACTAAGGGATGGCACTAGGGAAGGGCAGCAGCGTTCTCCTGTGTATAGTAAGATCATTACTGCGATCACCAGTCCGTCTGCCAAGCGTGGTGATTATGGCAAATCCCCCAATGAACCCCACCAAAAGTGTCATTCTATTGGGGAGGCTTGTGTTCAGCAGTGGACGTATTTCGCGTGTCCATACAAACCTAGGGTTGTCATATAAGTATTATGCGCACAACTGCATACTATATTTGTATACTTACGACCTCCGTGGCGGAACGGGGTAGCTCTCGGACTGCCACGCCGGAGGTTGCGGGTTCGAATCCCGCTAGGGGCAAATGTTCGTATGATGAATATGAATGTTTGTACCCAAGTCTTGGATGTTTATATATTTATTTAAGTATGTGTATCCGTTATCTAGTAACCATAGCACAGGCTCTGCCTAGTTTGGGACTGGATAATTGGTGTGAATGTCTGATATATTTATTTATTATCTTATTATACTAACTAATACTTATATTTGCTTATATAGGTTTTGTACTTCTGATTGGTATACATTCAGGATAATGGATAACAGGGTAAAGTTTGAATGAAAAGTCTCCGCTTAAACCGGTTAATTTGCCACCAATGCACGGAATAGATCATTAGATCTTTTTAGGAACCGGTTAAGTGAATGAAACCGAAACCGCAAACCAAAATTACTGCCGCTAAACCGGTTATTATGTTGACAACCACTCGTACGTAGACTAACGCACCATTGGGCTACCATACATACCACCACCGACCGCCCGCACTGTGGGCAATTTTAGTCTTTTTCATATTAAAAATCCATAACTTTTTGTTTTTACAGATAAAAGATTGAATCTTGGTACGAATATTTATCAACATATAGGCTTTATAATAGATGTTAATCTCATCGAATTTGTTATGTCGTTATTTTGTAACATTTAATTAAACTTTTAAATGTCATATTTTGTTCAACTTAATTGTTATAAAATCAAATAAAAGTATTAGTAACACTTATAAAGGACTATTAAAACATATTTAAGAATTAAACATAAAAATTTTAAAATTTTATTATTACTATTATAAGAATAATAGGCGAGCAGCAATTTGCTGGTATGCCTATATCTGAACTAGTGTATTTAATTAAGTCTTTGAATTGTCATTTGTAACACTGGTTTTTGAAGAACTTGTCTAATCTGTTTTTAAAAGTGTTCACTGAGGGGGCGTCGATAACGTCCTGCGGTAACTTGTTCCCTGCGCTCGCGACCCTGTTGTTGAGTGTGTTGTGGCCGACGAGTTTATTTTATTAAATTTTATTGTTTACAAAATTTTAATATATAAATAATTAAGCATAACTAATAAAAACATAACGAATTATTCCTTACAATTGTAAAATAACACAATTAATTACACTCGTGAAGCTTCACGATTTCTGATAATTTCATGCACTTTCAAATTTCTTTCTAGTCGTCTTCGTTAAGTTAATTCGCGGTTTTTACGTATAGTTTTCGTAGATTTGGTGCATATGGATCAGATGTATAGTGAAGTGGATGGAAAACGTCTTCGTTAGTAGCCGACCTTGATCATTTTCTCGAGTGATGCAAGCGGAACCGTTTGTAATCTTTCGTTTTTGGACTGCTTCGGAGCTTCTATCTCCAGAGAGTTGTCCGATGGGTAATACTGCCAAATGATTTATATTGTTCTCTCCGTGTGTAAATATTCTTAGTGTGAATGTTCTCATCCGAACAGTAATAGATAAGAAGTACCTATTTCGTAGGAAATGGGTCTTACTGTAAATGTGTATTCTTCCCATTTTCAATAAAAATGACAATGAACTCGCGTCTTAAACACTTAAAATCAATTTTATTTTTTATTGTTTTATGAATTCTGCCTCTATTTTATGAAATCTGCCTCTAAAAGCCTCTATGATGGCTCGGGTGCGCGCCAGCCCCGACAGGATCCTGACCGTGCTGGCTGACCGGTGGGACTCTCCGATGCTGGGGCGGTGGATACGACCGCATGCAGTCAAGTAGCCTCGCCGCCCAGTATCGGACAGCCGAATTATATCATATTTTTAAGTATTTTTAATATTATGTAATATACTAACATTAGTGAATAAGATATTTGTTACTAACACATATGGATTATGTCTGAAATAAAATTTATTCTATTCTATTCTGTATGTTACATATGTTTTGTCAGTTATTTATTTTCAACAAAATAGTTGACAGTAAGGTATAGGCAACTCACACAGTACGAATTGCGGTCGTAACATAATTTCATATTTTATTCTCAAAAGTTAATTAAAAAAAACATGGATTACATGTCACCGCAATCATACAGATGAGATACAAGCCTACCACGATGTCACAGAAACAATTAACGTACAGTAACACCCCAAAGACAACAAAAAAATATATTTGCTTTTTGTAAAAAATATATTTGACTTATTTAACTCGGCTCACAATTTTACATAAAGGAGCCAAAAATGCACGAGGTGGCGCTAATTTAAATCTAATCTAATTTAAGTCTCAGATAAATAGGTGTGTTCAAAAGATGTGTAAACTGGAACGTCCACAAGTTTCGATAACAGCTAAAACCTTCGTGTAAGTTATAAGTTGGTACAGCATTAGATATTTTAATTAAATTTATTTTTACATACATTCAATTTAATATTTTAAAATATATAATATGGAATATGAATGTACCTAAAATAAGTGTTAATAAAATGTCACGAAAACCATTAACGTACAGTATAAGACCCCAAAGAAAACTAATTTTAGTATTTGCTTTAATTGTGACTTATTTCACTCGGCTCACAATTTTACATATACTAGTCAAAAAGGTACGAGGTGGCAGCTAATTTTTTTAAATATGTTTTAGTTACATAGATATGTGTTCAAAAGATGTAAAAATTAGAACTTCGGCAAGTTTTGCTTATAACAGCTTGAAAGTTGGTGCAGACATAGATAGATATTTTACTTAAATTATTTTTGTTTAAATTCAATTTAAATTTTAAAAATCGAAATATGGAGTATGAATATACATAAAATGAGTATTCTAAGAAGATATAATATTCTCTAATTAAAAGATTTAAACTTAGAAAAAATATGCTTTAAACGTAACATATTTTACAACGCGTAAACTGCCTACGACAAACAGTGCTGCTTACTATTTTTTTTTTATACATATATACTTAAGTAAGTATTTTATACAACATTCTTTCTAAATAATAAAATTCACTAATACCATTTAACTTATCAGTGAAACAGAACATGAAATGTATTTTTAATATGGGTTTGTTCTACCATTTTCCACTGTGCGCCGCCGCCGCCGCCGCCGCGCCCGCCGGCCACTGCGAGCGTGTGTTATTATCCCCGGCCCGCACACCATATCATTATGCACGTGTAATATTGTATAGTCAGTGAGAAATTATAAGTTATACTTCGATTGTAGTATAACTTATCATTTCTTGATTAAGAAGTCGGTGGCGATGGCGGCGGCATCGTAGACCCCGGTCGGCGCGTGCGAGCCGCCTATTGTGTACCCCTGTGTATACATCGTAACCCCCCCCCCCTCTACTGGACCCAGCGTGGCCATGTGCCCTAATTTTCAGAAGTACACCAAATGTCCCGGTTTTTGAAACAAGTTATAAAAGGCGAGATAGAATAAAAAAATGTTAACGATGAAAGTTTGCAACAATATATAATACTTACTATTACTTCGTCTTTGGCATTTGCAGGGTAATGCACTAATTATGATACTAGTAACTCTGGTTGCATGTTTGATTAAAAAAATTTCAGCTCACTCACTACGATAAGAGCGGGTTCAAAAAAGTTTTCTGTGGGATCTGGCATATTCGTAAGGTATCGCTAAGAAGACTGTGCCATATAACGCCAGAGTTAAGCGGTTTCACATGTTGACACTCTCAAAACGAAGAGATATGGTAGACTTCATTTTATTACACAAAATCTTAAGAGGAGATGTCGACTGTCCGCAGCTGCTTAGCAAATTTAGAATTCTTGTGGACATTAAGGAGTCAAAATAAAAACCTCAACTCTTTGGAATTTAATATAAAATTGCAGTTTTAAGAAACTGTAGTGTAAGTATAGTAGATAGAATGACAAGAATATTGAAAGTAAGAAGGTATACATATATATCAAATGTCGTAGACAAAAGGAAGTGTCACTCTCGACCAGGACACAGGTCACGAGCGCCATACAGCCCATCTTGTGGCGATGTAGATCCGAAACAATCACGCCCATGTCCCCACCGTGCCCGGCCAGGAGGACAGTACTCGGCGCCAACTCACCTGTGACTCTATTATACAATGAACTCAGTGACTATACAGACATCTTTTTCGATTCACTTATTCAATTTGGAAAAAAAAATGTGTTTAATTGTTGTGCATTATAAATTCACCTGTAATTAGTTGTGCTCTAAGTTCTTAGCGTTTAGACTATACATTTGTAGAAGTATTATTGTAACAACTGTTCGTGATTAAATGAAAAACAAAAAAAAACTGGCGACCTCGCGGACGAGAACTCCCAGCCAACATTAGGTACTACCTCACTACCACAGTGACGTCACCGTCACTCACCTCGCAGCTATCTGCACACGTCCGTGTCTCCACTATACAACGATTACGTAAGGGTCGTCCATAAAGCACGTGACGCTTATTTGGCCATGCCGCCACCTCAATTTATTCGTAAGTCAAAACAAAATGTAAAAAAAAACGTGAATAATACAATTCTTAGATACATGGACTACTTACGTTGTAAGAAAGCCTATTATAAAATAAACGATTATTTGAATGACAAAGATGCCTGGCACTAATGTTAATTCAGCTTCGCAAAATCTTTATTAATTGTATGGAAACTTGATTTTTAAAAGATGTGTTGCGTGAAGTTTGTTGCGCCGTTTCTTCTTCACAGCGCTAACACCTATAGAAGCGGTAGTCGATAAAAAAAAATGACGTGTATAAATGTACCAAGTGTACTCATATGCAATAAATGATTTTGGCTTTGACTTTGAGCTGTTGTAACGGATACTCCTGGATGTGAAATCCTGAACACTTCTTTGAACATACAAAACAACAAGTGATATTTTAAATCGCAAAATGTCATGACATTTGTTCCCCCTCTACGTGACCCTAAGTAAGACTTGACTGGACACCAGACTCCCTAGTTAACGTCACGTGGCGTATGGACGCCCCCGACATTTATCACGCTGGTAAATCACACTCTGTTATCTATTACTTTAAATACTATGATATTCATAACTAGGTATATATATGTACATATGTATGTATATGCATCAGTGTTCTATAAATAGTGATGAATACTTAATTGCTGTATATGTACAGCAAGTAGATAAACTCACACATACACATCGCATACATCTAGAACCACAGATTAGATAAAAGTTACCGCTCGCACGGATAGACCGTCCACCATTACTGAAATCGACGGTAATGTTTTATCAATGTTTTGCTACAAGCAAAAGCAACGAGATTTCTCATCTGCAACGCAAATGAGCTCGCAATACTAGAGACCTACGATTGCCGTGTGGTTCCCGGCTTAGAATAGGGCCACCCCCAATCTTCCCGGGATGTCGTCAACTCGACTATGGTATTGCACCAGGGACAGACATTTTACGAAAGGCTTTAGTTTGTATATCATAGCACGCATACAATAAAAAAAATTTACAAGTGTTGTTTTGGGGCAGTAACTCAATGCCAGCCTGCCGGTAGTTCTTGTATGTCTGGGGTAAGCTTCTCCAGTAGTATTAAAGAGATACGGTTCAGCAGTGGACGTGTTTCGGCTGACGGATACAAATTAAACCTATAGTTGGTGTTACCACAAAATAAAAAATCGCGACCGCCGCTTTAAGTACTTTGTGGTGTTACTTCGTAGGTACCTGCTTTAAAAACGTGTCATTTCATGTAATATATTTTTTCCGACACGCAAATAGATTTGTATGTGTGTCTATACTAAGTACATGTACGATCGCGACTCACACTTGACGAAAGTTATATTGATGTTAGAGATGTCTGTCGGTTCAATTTCAATTTCAATTTATTCCTTAACAAAATACATTGTGTCGGAAACATCTTATAAATAAAATCGTAAACTTCGCGTGTCTGTACATTGAAGATATTTGCAAAAAAAAAATTGGGGGGTCTAAGGATAAGCAACAGAACACATTTCGATCATTTTTGAAATTTTTGTCTGTTTGTCTGTTTGTCTGTTTATCTGTTTGTCTGTTTGTCTGTTTGTCTGTGAGTTTGTGCACGCATCACTTAAAAACTACTGAACGGATTTTGATGGACTTTTCACAAAAACATGGTGCTTAACTTAACTTAACATTTAGTCTTTATTTCATCGCAATCGGCTAACTCAATCAAAAGTTATGGACATTTTTAGTTTTCAAATACATTAGTTAGGTAAGGTTATTATGCAATATATTGCTTAAAGTAGTATTTCCTTACCTACTATTCAGATTGCGATGAGTTTGGATTACATTTGGAGCTGCGAGTAGGAATTGGAGTGGGAGTGGGAGTGGGAGTGGGAGTGGGAGTGGGAGTGGGAGTGGGGGGTGGGATTGAGAGCGGAAGCGGAAGCGGAAGGGGAGCGGGAGCATAACCGGAGCTGGACCGGAGCGGGAGCGGGTATGGTACCAGTGTAATTTGAGTGTTTGAAAATTCGCATAACTTTTGACTGAGTTACCCGATTACGATGAATTTGTGGTATAGGTATGCAACAAAGTAATGTTGGTCGGAATTTGGACTGCGATGGATTAGTTACGAGGACTACATTTGGAGAGACGAGGGAAAGAGGTTTGAGGGGAGGGATGAGGGGAGAGCTGAGGATCTGGATCTGGACCTGGAACTGGAACTAGGCCTGGGCCTGGGCCTGGGCCTGGGCCTGGGCCTGGGCCTGGGCCTGGCCTGGCCTGGACCTGAACCTGGACCTGGGCCTGGGCCTGGGCCTGGGCCTGGGCCTTGGCTTGGAACTGGACCTGGACCTGGACCTGGACCTGGACCTGGACCTGGACCTGGACCTGGACCTGGACCTGGATCTGGACCTGGACCTGGACCTGGACCTGGACCTGGACTTGACCTGCACCTGGACCTGGGCCTGGACCTGGACCTGGACCTGGACCTGGACCTGGACCTGGACCTGGACCTGGACCTGGACCTGGACCTGGACCTGGACCTGGACCTGGATTTGAAGTCTGAGTGGAAGTGGGATAGGGAGCGGAAATGGGAATGGGAGCGGACCCTGTAGTCCACGCGAGCAGAGCCGCGGGCACAGCTAGTATTAACATAAGATTTAAAATTTACACGCAACAATAATACAAACAAATTAGATATTATTATTAAACAATGTCAATTGAGAAAAAATAATTACTTAATGTCCTAAAAATTCTTCAATACTATAATAACATTTGTCAAGTAGGATCTCTTTCAAGCGGCGTTTAAAAACATTTACATTATTAATAATTTTAAGTTCATTTGGCAGTTTATTAAATAACTAGCTGTGCCCGCGGCTCCGCTCGCGTGAACTACAGAATCTGCTCCCATTCCCACTCCCGCTTCCGCTCCCCCTTCCGCTTCCGCTCCCGCTCATGCTCCCACACCAAATCCCCTTTTCCCACGCCCACGCCCATTCCCATTCCCATTATTTCCTACTCGCACTCCAACTCCCACTCGCAGCTCCAAATGTAATCCAATTTCATCGCAATCTGAATAGTACGGAAATACTATTATGTGCAATATATTGCATACTAACCTTACCTACTAATGTATTTGAAAACTAAAAATGTCTATAACTTTTGATTGAGTAAGCCGATTGCGATGAAATAAAGACTAAATGTTAAGTTAAGCCCCATGTTTTTGTGAAAACTCCATCAAAATCCGTTCTGTAGTTTTTAAGTGATGCGTGCACAAACTCACAGACAAACAGACAAAAATTCCAAAAATGATTGAAATTCGTTCTATTACTTATCCTTAGACCCCTCAGTTTTGTTTTTTGCAAATATCTTCAATGTACAGACACGCGATGTTTACGATTTTATTTATAAGATTTTACTGTTTGACAACGAGCACTTTGTAAGTTGGTTGGTATGTGACGGTTGCGCGTCGCGTGTAGTCACATACAACAGCTGACTCTGGCGTTGTATTGTAGCTGCTCGTGCGCGGAGTACATTGATTGCAATGCAATTGTTGCACTTGTGTAGAGAAAGTGTCGGCGGATGCGAGGTTTGTACGTACAGTCGGTGCGCAACGATCAATGACCGAGTTCATTCTAATTGGAACTTTATTATCATTGGATAATGTGCTAGGGCTGCGGACCTATTCTAAAAGTATTTCGGATTATTATCGTTGAACTACAACATCATTTTGTAATCTAATGTGTCTTATATCCGCGGCTCCACGGTTTTTTTTAAATATACTTGAAATTTTCCGCTCCCACTCCCCTCCCGCTCCTGCCTCCACTCCACTCGAACTACCACCGCCTCCTCTTACCCTCGCTCGAAAATTGCGCGAAGCATTATACTTTGAGTTCTTCAAAACTATAAATTCGCAAAACTTTTGACTGAGTAAGCCGATTAGATTCTAAAAAGCATCTAAATACTATAGTTAGACGCTAGACGTTAATCGTTACATGTCTCGTTAGAGAGTACAAAATGGCTGTACAGTTAGACGGATATTAGCAGAAATGCTTACTGAGTAGAGTGTACGTGCGAGGATATGGTTCTCAGTAGGTACCTGCATCATGCCGTCCGTCCGTCCGCACCACGCATGGCCATTCACAATTACAGAATTCGTTTTTACAAATTCGCAAAATAAATTGACGATTTCCGTTATGAGACGTTTTGTTCAACTAAAAGGTGGTCAGTATGCGGCGGACGAGGTGGGGGACGGGGGGGGCGTCTATGGCATGCATGTAACGGACAGGACAGGTTTTCAGTCACTAAACTGTATGACTTGTAACAGACTGCGTGCTACTCGCTCCTACCTTGGTAGAGGCACTGGCGTTTCCCAGCCACATGGTAGGTAGGTGTGTGTGACGTCACACTTGTCGAGGTGACCGCGCGAGATGCGAGTTGCAGGATGCGACGACGCCGCCGCGGGCTGCACAGAGCGCGGCGCGGGGAGCTCAGCTGTCGTACGTAACTCATACGGTAACAACGATCTCTATGTACTACTAGATGAAGCGTTCCAAACAATCGCTCTGTTCCAGGCAAGTAGACACAACTCTTTCACATTCATAATGAAACTTGTGCAGTTACTACGCAGAATATTTAATTATTACTAAATTTAGTAAATAATTAAATGTTCTAAGTAGTAACTGCACAAGTTTCAAGTGAATGTGAAAGAGTTGTGGCTACTTGCGCGGAACAGAGCGATTGTTTGGAACGCTCCATCTAGTAGTACATAGAGATCGTTGTACAGTAACATAAAAAGCGTTATTACCGTCTAGCGCTTCTTCATAATCTTTCACTTCGATGTTCTCCTACGTCGTGTATATGAGGGAGCGAGCAGAATAACTTACATTTGTGAGCGCGTCAGATATGATATAGTTACCATCATTTTATAGACTTTGTTGAGCTCCTAGTTTGTGGACCACGGCCATGGATCTTCAATAATGAGAAACTAGCTGTAGGTTTCAGAATCATCATCATCATCATCAGCCTGTAAGAGCCCACTGCTGGACATAGGCCTCTCCCAAGGCGCGCCACTGAACCCGATCCTCGGTTCTTCTCATCCAGTCTCTGCCAGCCGCCCCACGCAGATCGTCGCTCCAATCCAGGTTTCAGAATGAATCCCACTATTATAAAAGCGAAAGTTTGTATGTTTGTTACTCAATCACGCTTCAACCACTGGACGGATCGGGATGAAACTTGGCACACATATAGGTTAGGTCCTGGAATAGGACATAGGATAGTTTTTATCCCGAGGGAAATACATAATAATTTGTGATGTAAAATTGCCCACGCGGACGAAGTCGCGGGCAACAGCTAGTTAATAATATAAGTAGAATAGTGATGACTATTAATAATTGACACGTTACTTTTGGTGTGCCAAAGCCGTGTGGTTCCCGGCTTAGAATAGGGTTACCCCACTCTTACCGTCTTGGGTGCTGTCAAGCCGGTTAAGGGCACTAGAGATGGGTAGCAGTGTTCTCCTGCTAAATTAAGTAAGCTACTAAGCACGTTAAGTTGTCCACGCGGACGAAGTCGCGGGCAACAGCTAGTTAATAATATAAGTAGAATAGTGATGACTATTAATAATTGACACGTTACTTTTGGTGTGCCAAAGCCGTGTGGTTCCCGGCTTAGAATAGGGTTACCCCACTCTTACCGTCTTGGGTGCTGTCAAGCCGGTTAAGGGCACTAGAGATGGGTAGCAGTGTTCTCCTGCTAAATTAAGTAAGCTACTAAGCACGTTAAGTTGTCCACGCGGACGAAGTCGCGGGCAACAGCTAGTTAATAATATAAGTAGAATAGTGATGACTATTAATAATTGACACGTTACTTTTGGTGTGCCAAAGCCGTGTGGTTCCCGGCTTAGAATAGGGTTACCCCACTCTTACCGTCTTGGGTGCTGTCAAGCCGGTTAAGGGCACTAGAGATGGGTAGCAGTGTTCTCCTGCTAAATTAAGTAAGCTACTAAGCACGTTAAGTTGTCCACGCGGACGAAGTCGCGGGCAACAGCTAGTTAATAATATAAGTAGAATAGTGATGACTATTAATAATTGACACGTTACTTTTGGTGTGCCAAAGTCGTGTGGTTCCCGGCTTAGAATAGGGTTACCCCACTCTTACCGTCTTGGGTGCTGTCAAGGCCGTTAAGGGCACTAGAGATGGGTAGCAGTGTTCTCCTGCTAAATTAAGTAAGCTACTAAGCACGTTAAGTTGTCCACGCGGACGAAGTCGCGGGCAACAGCTAGTTAATAATATAAGTAGAATAGTGATGACTATTAATAATTGACACGTTACTTTTGGTGTGCCAAAGTCGTGTGGTTCCCGGCTTAGAATAGGGTTACCCCACTCTTACCGTCTTGGGTGCTGTCAAGGCCGTTAAGGGCACTAGAGATGGGTAGCAGTGTTCTCCTGCTAAATTAAGTAAGCTACTAAGCACGTTAAGTTGTCCACGCGGACGAAGTCGCGGGCAACAGCTAGTTAATAATATAAGTAGAATAGTGATGACTATTAATAATTGACACGTTACTTTTGGTGTGCCAAAGTCGTGTGGTTCCCGGCTTAGAATAGGGTTACCCCACTCTTACCGTCTTGGGTGCTGTCAAGGCCGTTAAGGGCACTAGAGATGGGTAGCAGTGTTCTCCTGCGTATGTCGAGATCATTACTAAGATCTGCCTGCCAAGCGTGGTGACGACCTCCGTGGCGGAACGGGAAGCTCTCGAACTGCCACGCCGGAGGTTGCGGGTTCGAATCCCGCTAGGGGCAAATGTTCGTATGATGAATATGAATGTTTGTACCCAAGTCTTGGATGTTTATATATTTATTTAAGTATGTCTATCCGTTATCTAGTAACCATACCACAGGCGGCTCTGCCTAGTTTGGGACTGGATAATTGGTGTGTCAAAAAATCCCCCAATGAACATCCCACCAAAAGAAGCATTCAATTGGGGGGGGGGGGGGGAGGTCGTTTGTGTTCAGCCGTGGTACGTCCATGACATGGTTTCGGTTGATGATGATATCATTTTTAATGTTCGATTAAACCGTGCATCATGTTTTAGAAAAAGATTATCATTTATTTTTTTCTCTTAATAGATGAATTTGACTGTTAGTCTATAAATGTCCTTCCTAACGATACTTTAGCGCGTTCTCGCGCGTATTTATGTGTCGTTCCGTCGCGGGCACTCACGAAGGTCGCGCGTGAGTCAACATCATTGTGTTTTTACGTGAGCTGTCGGCCATCGGCGACCGACCGACCGACAGTGAGTCAGCGCCGCGTCATCGGCGCAGCACGGCCCGTGGCCGGCGGCCGCAGTACACACGAGTACGAGTACCTACCTACCTACCTACTGGCGGGGGCGGGGGCGGGGGCGACGGGGTAACGGCGCGCGACTACTGACACAGTTTACATCGAAACCTCAAACTTTGACTTCTCGCTGCCGTTCGGTGTCCGGTCGGCTGACAGCAGCACGGGGCTCGGCTTGACCGGGACGGGAGATGCCATAGCGTGCTCTTCCGCTGCAAAACATCATCATCATCAGGTTGTTTTTGTCTCCACTGCAGGATCACCACCCTCTCTCATCTGCCGGAGACAGACGGAGGATTCGGCCTGCACTCCCCGCGCTGGCCAGACAGGTTGGGGAGGCCCGATTGATGTTTTATAATGTATTCCCTTAGTCGCTTTTTACGACGTCCACGGGAAGAGTTGGAGTGGTCCTATTCTACTCTACCGGAAACCACACGGCACAACATGTAATGTAATAAACCTGCGAGCCTCCCCACAGACGACATTCGCGAAATCGTTGTATTTCTGATGACCTCTGTGGTTTCCAGCGAAGCGAATCGGTTACTTAGTTCCAGTTGGAACCGCTCGGATCCAAC
This sequence comes from Esperia sulphurella, assembly GCA_947086405.1. Classification (NCBI taxonomy): domain Eukaryota; kingdom Metazoa; phylum Arthropoda; class Insecta; order Lepidoptera; family Oecophoridae; genus Esperia; species Esperia sulphurella. The sequence goes on along the minus strand of OX352281.1, from coordinate 30,922 downwards.
ATGGATTGGCCCAGTGTCGGTCGGAGGGTTGACTTCACCAGACGATGACGCTCCAGCTGGTAGCATATATTTGAGTGCTTCGGACAAGACGGAGGTCGCTTCCGGCATTGAGCCTTCAAATATAAACCTCATATTGGTTACGATTAGGGATACGCAAAAAAATAAAGTATCGATACTGTACTCGATACCAGTATCGCATCAAAAGTATCGATGCCGACGATAGTATCGAATCGAAAGTATCGGTATACTTTTTGCGGATCCTTAGTTACGATGAAGTCAACCTCGTTTCTGATCACGTTGGGGTAGATTAGTGCTAGAGTGAAAACCGCGGGCCCGCGCTGGGTAGCACAGCACCGACAGCCAGCACAGGACCGGGTTTGGTGGCGTTCATTGGGGTAGGCCTATGTCCAGCAGTGGACGTCGAAGGGCTGGTATGAAGGTAATGAATAAATGGAACGACACATTAGTAATCTATCGAATAGGTATTGTACTTAAAGTTAATCTGTGCAAGAAAGCCTACTATAAGTTAGACTACTTAAATGATAAAAGTCCATGGAGTGCTTGATGGCTCAGCATAGGTAGACTTAATGATTGTAATGAATAAGATAAATCAAAGGTAGGGCCCTGTGCCGTTGTGTTTGTTGCCACTTCTTCCCCTCGGTTATACAGGTGGAAGTGGAGTAGTTTTAGGCAGAATTTGACGGCAAAAAGAGAATAATGTATTCCAAATAAATATTTTGAATTGTTTTGAATTTTTGACTTTCGGCAGAGGGGATCCCCACCCAGTGTTGCTTTACCGCGAGAGTCGTCGTCGGACACCACGGTTGCATGTGCCAACATTTCCCACGGTACATACAGGTACACAAGTACACTGGTAGCTGGCCGGGCGCGGCGCGCGGCCGTGTCACAGAAACTGTACATTGTGCGTTGTGGGAACATTATTGAGCGTTTCCACAAAATATGTCAATGTCGAGCCCGGCGTGAGTCACGGCGCCGGAGATCATTAACAATAAATAAGCGTTTTAATTGATTTTACGTGATTCGATACAAGTCTGTCGGCCTATGATGCTTTAACAATGCTGAACTTAAAAAAAAATTAGGCTACGTGCGAGTCGCGGTCGTGCATGGAGGGTCCTGTATCATGCCAGCTAAAACAAGTTTGTTGTATCTATTGTCTCACTATAAAACACTGTAGTTCGAGATACGGCCTCGACAAACAGTTAACAAATCTCAAGCTTGGTGGTCTCCAAATTCAACATAAATATGGCATCAGAAAAATGCTGATTTATTCTGCCTAAAATAAAAAACTCTAATCACGACACATCACGAAACTATCTTTTAGATTTGTTTGTGCCAATTATAACATTTAATAAAACTAATATTTTTGGATTACCTAAGTACAAACAGTGAACTTTCCTCTGACCAATAAACAGAGTTGACTCTGAATTACGGCTATGTTGTTTGGACGCTTTGCGTACGGAACCCTAAACAATCGTGACGAACGGAATGGAATTATTAACTTCGCTTAGGTAGCCATGTATATTATATAGTTGGTTTTAGATTTTGTAAAACTGGGTTTGGTGAGACACCAGGCAAATATTGTATGTTGCGTATGTGCGGGTGACGTCAGCGAGTGTTTGTGCCACATACAATTTATAACTTGTTGAAATTGCGATAACGCAGTGCGCGCCGCCGCCGCGCCGCCCGCCGTCTGTTTGTTTGTCTGTAAGTACACAGTAGGTATGTCATACGACACACACTTGCCTGCGTTGCTTGCGGCCAGTGGGTACACACCGCTGCCTGCTGCTGTGTTATGTACTAGGCACCTGCAGCCAGACAGTGGGCGCCAACAACAAGCTCTCGTGACCCTGGCCCTTCTGCCAACACTCAGTTATGATGACCAGGGGTCGGAATAATATCATCATCATCAGGTTATTTTTGTCTCCACTGCAGGAGCACAACCCTCTCTCATCTGCCGGAGACAGACGGAGGATTCGGCCTACACTCCCCGCGCTGGCCAGACGGGTTGGGGAGGCCTGATTGATGTTTTATAATGTATTCCCTTAGTCGCCTTGTACGACATCCACAGGAAGAGTTGGGGTGGTCCTATTCTTCTCTACCGGAAACCACACGGCAAATATGGAATAATATGGCACCAAAATATGGCACGGAAGATTAACATCGACATTCCTGTGATCTTGACTAGGCTTGTATGTATGTATGTTTGTATTTAAACGCTTTATTGTACTAAAAATCACAACAAAAACAATAATAAAATAGGAATTAAACTGTGTACAAAGGCGGACTTATCTCACACTTAAAGCTTGAATACAAGATCCTTTTACAATTAATTTCAATCCGGGGATTGTAGATTATTAAGTGTGATATGTGAAATATGTGAGATATGTGTATTGCTGTACGAGTTTTGTTCATAAATGAATGACCAATACGATATCTCAGGATTCCGAAAGAATGTTTTGAAATAAATCTTCCATCCGTAATAATTTTTTACAAACATTCCACCCACACGTCAGAGCTTGCAGCACGCTCGCTTGGACGAAGTCGCGGGCATCGGCTAGAGAGCCTCGCTACAGGAGGCTCTATCGAATGGGCGCTGGATGCTCGACGCATGCAGGCAATGCCACGTCACGAGAGGTGTTTCATTGAGTATCGTATCGAGAGCTCAGAGCGGAGTATAAGAGGCACAAGGATGTTTGCAATATTAGCCTAGTTCGACTGGTTTGTGTTGTATGTGTGTGTGTGTGTGTGTGAGTGGGTGGCAAAATTAGCACTGACTGTTCGGAACACATCCGAACACAGAATATTTGTATGCTGGCAACATATAATATAAAATAAGAAGCGACTAACTTCCGTTTCCGCATCATTCGGTTCGCCTTCTTGGGGTAAAACGTGTGTTCCAAATATATTCCGGATTAGCGGGCAATTGTCGCTAATAAAATTAAAATCTTCATTGTTCCTAGTGCTATAGCTAAGAAAACCTAAATTTTATGTCGGTGAAGAAATAAATACCAGTAAATACAGTCCACGATTTCTTTCTCTAAGACCTTCACCCAACACTGACTAGTGAACTAACTCGCTTACTGCGCGGAGCAGGCTCGGGCGAGACGCCAAGGTGGACCGGTGGCTGGCGGCTCCGAGCGGCTCCTAGCGGCATCGGCACATCTCTCCACACGCGACGCATACCAACCTTAAATTATTACTAAATATTGACGATTGAAAATAATTAAATGTTCTGCGTAGTAACTGCACAAGTTTCATTGTGAATGTGAAAGAGTTGTGGCTACTTGCGTGGAACAGAGCGATTGTTTGGAACGCTCCATCTAGTAGTACATAGAGATCGTTGATACCAACACATTGCAAATGCGACCTTGCGGTTACAACAACAAGGATGTTGGTCACTTCGCATGAGCCTAGCACTTTCCTTTATAGACTACTAGCTGTTGCCCGCGATTTCGTCCGCGTGGACAACTTAACGTGCTTAGTAGCTTACTTAATTTAGCAGGAGAACACTGCTACCCATCTCTAGTGCCCTTAACCGGCTTGACAGCACCCAAGACGGTAAGAGTGGGGTAACCCTATTCTAAGCCGGGAACCACACGACTTTGGCACACCAAAAGTAACGTGTCAATTATTAATAGTCATCACTATTCTACTTATATTATTAACTAGCTGTTGCCCGCGACTTCGTCCGCGTGGACAACTTAACGTGCTTAGTAGCTTACTTAATTTAGCAGGAGAACACTGCTACCCATCTCTAGTGCCCTTAACCGGCTTGACAGCACCCAAGACGGTAAGAGTGGGGTAACCCTATTCTAAGCCGGGAACCACACGACTTTGGCACACCAAAAGTAACGTGTCAATTATTAATAGTCATCACTATTCTACTTATATTATTAACTAGCTGTTGCCCGCGACTTCGTCCGCGTGGGCAATTTAACATCACAAATTATTATGTATTTTCCTTAGGAATGACATGTTTTTTTTCGGGATAAAAACTATCCTATTCCAGGACCTAACCTATATGTGTGCCAAGTTTCATCACGATCCGTCCAGTGGTTGGAGCGTGATTTGAGTAACAAACATCCAAATATCCAAACGTCCGCATTTATAATATTAGTAGGATACTATACAGCTTTCTTCGCTTTGCTGTCCTAAGTCTGTGTTGGTATAAGTTGCGAAATAGCCGTTCACATGCGCCAGAGTTTGAACCCTCGACCTGTAAACGTGAAGCGAGCACTTTTGTGGAAACAGTCTATCGCAATGTTGCAATTACATGCAGGGATACAAGGGGGGGGGGGGAGGGTAGGAAGGGGGGGGGGGAGATAACGACCGATATACGATAGATAAGTCATTTATCAGCAGAGGGCCCCGCGCCGCCGCTATCAAAGTGTAAAGTAAGTAAACTGTAAGTGCCGCTCTCTGCTTGGGTGACACTAGGTGGCGCCAGTAGACCAAAAAAGTAATTAATGTTTTCAGAATCTACCTAAAATTAAAAAAAAAATCTATAATTACCTAAAAGTTCAATGTTGTCACGAATGATTACTTTGAGTGGTCGTCTAACATAACTGCCGTCCTTAGCATAACCAACGCAAGCGACATTTTTGTGAAAATTGAGTTAATAGCATATTCGGAATCAGCGCAACGAGATCTTTCAGAATCAGTGGTCCAATTTCTGAGATATTGTTGACTTTCCCGGTTTTTGATAAGCATAACCATCGTAAGTGCAAAATGCCCAACCTCTTTACTAATCATATTCATCGTAACAGCCATTGCGGTACAAATATTGGCACGACAGTTATTGGATGCGCTACACACACTAGTCATAAGCATCCTAAAAGTACATGCGGTTGTTTTGCTTAGGATTGTTTCGTTAGCACTAAAACGATACACTAAGCATAAATAACGCACATGGTTACTTGCGGTGCTTATGATTAGTAACGTGTAATAGCAAAGGCAAAAATCATACGTATCATAAATCAGATACGATGGTTATGCTTAGGTTCACAATTGATTGTACTTTGTGGTTTACTACTGTAAGTGTCATATGTGTTGTTTCCGACTAGTATTTTTGTTAACAACCTAATAAATAATAATAACTTAAATGATTAATGTAAAAGAGAAAATGAAGGAAACCTTAATTCTGAAATGGCAAAAGTTGGAAAAGGGTTCACTGCTGGAAAACCCAAGACAAATAAAAATTGATGAACCTAAGAATCAGAGACAAGTTAAAACAATAGAAGAACAGAGACAAAACTGTCTTTATCAATTCCATGTGATGTGTCATACAAAAATGTTTTGTTACTCGAATATGTAAATGCCGACGAAAGGAAGCAAATTTACAAGAATTACGTTTCTATGAACTATAAAGAACAAGGGTTATCTATAAAATGTTATACGATCAGCAACAACATGAGACAGAACGCAACAGTTTATCATTTAAAAGTTAGTTAGTAGACTATTTTTTGGCACGTCTTGGGTATGATGCCAAACATGACAGTAGAGTAGTAAAATGTGAACTAAATAATGCATTAATTACATAGCACACCGATACTTGACTATAATAGCACGCATATTTAGTCAGTGAAACTCGAAGTGATATTCAGTAGGTAGATTTACAAAACGTAATGATGACACAGAGGATGGATTAAATAAATTGGCTAATATTTTGCATTAGACTGATTAGTTTTAATGATAGGTTTGTCTCATTGGGTAGACAAACTGTTGAATATGTTCCACTAACGGCGTTTTGGAATACAATTTCAAGGGGACACGACAAGAGCCGCACCCCGTTCACATTCACTTTGACACTTTTGCAGTTACTACGCAGAACATTTAATTATTTACTAAATATTGACGCTATTTACCCGTAGCGTCAATATTTAGTAAATAATTAAATGTTCTTCGTAGTAACTGCACAAGTGTCAAAGTGAATGTGAACGGACTGTAGCGCCGAAGCCGCAGTTGCGTTAAGCCTCTGCTCCATGCAACTGCGGCGTTTGTTTGGTTTGCTCCATCTAGTAAGCCAGAGATTTTTATTGATTCTGTACATGCTAAAATAAAAGAAATCAGAAACTAATGATGAGTTTCAGACACTAGATTTCTTGCAGTCGAGGGGAAAAAAACTGAAATTCCCAGCAGCACTTACTGTGCTAAAATGGAGCCAAAAGGCATTAATGAAGAAGGAAAAGGGGCAATCAACGCCAAACTGGTATCCGTTTGTTTACCATTTTGTTATTTTAAGTCAAAAGTTATATATCTCTCTAAGAAACTCAACTGATCTCTGTATGTTTAGTTTAGGGAAGCAATCTGTGTTAAAGTTTTCAAATAAGTAAACACTGATGTTCCTTACATTGATTGCAAATAGCTTTCTTTCTAAATAAATAGTTTATTTTGACATTATAACATGTGATTACTTTTGACACTAAAACAAAGTAATCGTATGTGCATCCATACACCTTATTCACTAGTCATAAGAACCGCACTTACTACCGTATTTGCATCCATCCGCCGTTGTCTACCAGTCATAACAACCGCATTTGCTGCAGTTGTGTTGGTAACATTAAGGACACATTATTAAGTTTTTCATATTTGCTAGGCATAAATGTCACAAGTGCAATTTCCTAGACATAAGCAACGCAACTGATGCACTTACGATGGTTATGCTTAGACAACTAACCTAAATTATTCGCATATTAACTAGTCACAAACACTTTATGGGCTTTTTGTAATATAAAGAATAACTAAATATACAAAAAAGATAACTCATACAAAAGCCACGGTCGATAGGTACAGTATAATATTAAAATAATTTAAATATCTCTGTTAGTTTCGTTAAGACAGCAAAAAAATGAAAAAAAACTTTAGGCGCCGTTTTCTCGAAACTGCTCGCGACGCAAGTGCGTTGGTTATGCTAAGGGCGGCAGATAAGTTGAAGAATGTACAAACACTATTTTCTCGACTACTAGCGCCATCTAGTGTAACTTAGCCACTTTAGCTCACCTACCCTATTATTAAAATCAATTACGAAAAATGACGAGCGACCAGCTGAGCTGCGTGTAGTTGGAGTGAGGAATAAAACTCCTATTACAGAGCAAGATATATGTGCGTGTGAGCATGTGGTTTCCGGTAGAGTAGAATAGGACCACTCCAACTCTTCCCGTGGATGTCGTACAAGGCGACTGAGGGAATACATTATAAAACATCAATCAGGCCTCCCCACCCCGTCAGTCTGTTTCCGGCAGATGAGAGAGGGTTGTGCTCCTGCAGTGGAGACAAAAATAACCTGATGATGAGGATGATGATATATATAGCTCATAAAATATGTAGATAATAAAAAATATGTACGTGTAACTTGACACAACACAATCTGTCATCTTTACACAAGACCAACTATTTTCTGGTGCTGTCCAAATTATCGAATATCGAACCTAGCGGCCAGCACCAGAGAGTACTTACACATGCTTACAGTGTTCATAAGTTACTTCATCAAAAGAGTAGATATATATATATTTCATTCCAGATTAATAGTCCTATGAAAACCAACGCTATTTACGTCTCGGTAACATATACATGAAAGGGTCACCAGCAGCAAAAATAGGTTTGTATTACCAAGTAAACTTTGCGGTCCACTTAGGAACACCATCTATTGTGTATTTTGTTTTCGAGACGCAAATGCGTTTGTTTTCATAGGACTATTAATCTGGAATGAAATATATATATATATATATAAGAACAAGACGAACTAACGACACAAATTGTTTTATTGACTTATCGTAGACCACATCTTAGATGTAGATAATCTACCTCAAAACCTATTAGCATTTACAAGTGGCCAGTAAGTAATCTAAGGAAAATCTTATATAAGTATGTACTATTTGTGCTAAATAACGACATACGGGCAAAAACACGGACAAAAAAGGCATTTTGCGAATGGTACAAGAGTACAAACATCCATCCATACTTACAAACTTTCGCGTTTATAATATTAGTAGGATGTCGTGACCATAGACATTTGTACTCTATGAGAGTGACAACTTACGGGATTAGAGTTGGAAAAATGATTCAGGCGTATTGGTACCTATAGCATCCTATAGGGTCCGTTCGGATATTGTCACGTTGGAGAAAAGTTACCCTGCTACAATTCATTCATTCATCATTTTTTCAACTCTAATCCCGTAAGTTGTCACTCTCATAGAGTACAAATGTCTATGGTCACGACATCCTACTAATATTATAAACGCGAAAGTTTGTAAGTATGGATGGATGTTTGTTACTCTTTCACGTAAAAACTACCGAATGGATTTTAATGAAACTTTACAATAATATAGCTTATACATCAGAATAACACATAGGCTACAATTTATAAAGATATTGTGTGAATTGTCCAAAATATCAAGTAAGTAGGAAAAAGTCTACCATCTGCGAGCTATTCTAGCGTGCGCTGCCAAAACCGCTAGAGTTACACATATGTAATGTATGATGGAAATGTTTATCTTAAATAGTCCGACAAAAAAGCTACTCGAAATACTAATCGTGCGCAGACGAAGTCGCGGGCACCAGCTAGTATGTTATATTTTTTAGGCGTAGGTACCTTTAGGGTTCCGTTCGCAAAATATCACGTCGGAGTAAAATGAGCGCATTGTCGATTTTTATAGGAGCTGTGAAAAACTGCACTCAATTACTGAAAAAAAAACGAAAATTTTTTTTTTTTCTTTTATCATTTTGCGAAAGGAAATACCTATTTCCGAATAGGACTTCTTGCTTAAGTGACCACTTGTAAAAGAGGACTTTTTTTGTAAAATGGACTTTTTGCCAAAAGGGCACTAAGTGAGGCCGTGATGTGACATTTTGTGAACTGGACCATAGACGCCTAAATCGGTGCTATTTTAGTGTATGGCGTAAAGTCAAACTACGACAGACAATAAAAGATTATCGATATGTTGTATATTAGGAGTCCTGCTTGTCAAATTTGAGGGTTTAAATAAAACCATGTTATTTTTTTCTTTTCAATAAAGTTATTTATTATGCAGAAGACAATATAGAGTATTGTATAAAAGAGTAGGTATGTATAAAACCAAATACAAATTTTTTAAATACGACATTAACCGTAGTAAATATCACAATATTATGCAAGTATTATTGTACTCAGGACAGCTCTGCGATACCAGCGCTGTCCCCGGCCCGGACGGTGACAGCTCCGCACAGCGAGGAGAGGCAGGGGGCGCGGACCACTGACGTATATTATATATGTATGTAAACACACTGGACGGGCTGAAGCCTTCAAAGAACACATAATTTTGTGAGGCCATTTGAAGCTCAGTTTCCTGGACTCGTTCCTAGTCTTCCGTCAAAATGGCGAATCTCAACTTGGCACAAAACCTGCCCAGGGTACTGGTATAATAGAGGTGAGTATCGTGGAGCTATCAAGGGCAGGCGGGTGGGCGGCGTCTAGGCCGGGGCGTCGTAGCAGGTGACGAGGCCGTAGAGCTCGGCGAGCGCCAGCAGCGGCGCGGCCGTGGGCGCGCGCGGGAACGTGCCCGCGCTGCCCGCCACGTCCAGGTGGCTGTACGGCACCGCGCCCTCCGCCAGCCCCGCGGCCAGCGCCAGGAACGCCGCCGGGCCCTGGCCATACAGACAGACACACACACACACACAACTCATAAACCATCTGCATAATTAATCTTACACATTTGTTTACTGTTTACGGGTACTCATGTACTAGCAGGCAACGCGGGGAGGCAGTTGCTAGTTATAAAGAAATCTTCTAATGGAACGTGCCAAGATACTGTGTCATCTCAAACTTTTACCCCAATTTTGTAGTTTTAAAAGTACACAACACAATCCAGCTAGGACTGCAACAAAATCATCTTTCGAAACTACACCAAGAAGTATCTTGGATACAGGTACACAAGGTAAGTGTAAGTGTACCTTGCAGGTGAAATGACATTGGTATTATTACTGAAATGAAAAGAACTAAAATGGGGCAGCGGCGGACGCTAACAGAACTGTAATAAATTACAAGTAAAACTTTTGAGAGATTGTTCACAACTCTAGCGAGGTCCTGTGTATCAATTTTCCACCCGACCAGGGAAGGCAGTTGCACAATGATTAGTTACTACAACACTAGTCGGAAGTACTGTCGCCACTGGGCACTGGGCACTGGGCACTGGGCACTGACCTGGTGTCCGCGCGGCAGCTGCGTGGAGGGCAGGCTGTGCGCCTGGTGCAGCTGGTCGCCGGGCGCGCGGCCCGCGTGCGCCGCGAGGTCCTCGCGCCGGATCGTCGATATCTGCGCACCGACCACCGACCACCAACCACCAACCACACACGCTATAACAGCCACGCACGCGCCACACGGCCAAGTGTATGCAACACACACCGGGCGCGGGGCGGGCAGTCAAAAGTCAAAATCAATGAGTACACTTGGTATATTTATACGCGTCATTTTTTATATCGACTCCCGCTTCCTAGGTGTTAGCGCTGTGAAGAGGAAACGGCGCAACAAACTTCACGCAACACATCTTTTAAAATCAAGTTTGCATACAATTATATAAAGATTCTGCGAAGCTGAATCAACATTAGTACCAGGCATCGTTGTCATTCAAATAATCGTTTATTTTACAATAGGTTTCCTTACAAAGTGATTTTTAATGTGAATCTTAGACTTTTTGTCTGTCATATTTAATATTTCCTCTGGTAGTTTGTTGTAGAAGCGTATACATTGCCCCGTGAACGATTTACTGACCTTACTAAGTCTTAACCCTGGTAAAACAAGTTTATTTTTATTTCTTGTATTATAACTGTTATACTCACAGTGCCTCGAAAAGAGAGATACATTTTTTCTGACATCTGCTCTTTTTTTGCAAGAAAATTGGTCTCTATTAATAAAAAATGGTCTCTATATCTGCTGCTTGACCCCACAGTAGTACTGTACCAACATGATACTGTGTAAGTAGCTAAAGTACATTAACCTCGCGGTAGCAACATCAGTTAAATGCCTGATTTTGCTTACGGCGTAGGCGGCAGAACTTAGTCTGCCAGCTAGTGAAGTTATGTGGGGTTCCCATTGTAGAGATGAATCTATACACCCAGGAACACCGTACTTTTTATAAATTCTAGTGTGTAATTGCGTGAGAGTATTATTTACCTCGGCAAGGTCACAATCTTTTCTGCTAATTTTAAAAATCAGCGAAGTGTCATGGGCCAATAAAACTATATCCGACGTGTTTTGTATTAAAAAGGGCAAGTCATTAATATACAGGGTTACAGGAAAAGTCGTGCTAGATCCCTTAAGGGTGTGGAGCACCCATCATTTCTGACTTATTTCACTATGAAACACCCTACCCTAAACTTAACCCTTTTCGAGATATTCGACTTTTAATTTTTTTATTGAAAATTGCTGATTTTTAGGCTACTACATTTATTTTTGTTTATTTTGTGTATCTTATTATTATTATTATTGCATTTTTACATGTGTAGTAAGATGCTTTAGGATGTCAATCATTAAAATAGTGCACAAGTTATTTGAATAGACTGTAGTAGACAAGTGAAAGAAAAGAAATAAAAAACATATTAGAAAGTTTATTTTTATCTAAGGGATATCTAAAAAAAATATTATGGTAATTGTTCGGCAGATGTTTTTTAAAATATCTACGGTTCATCAGCTATCTAACGAGGTATAATAATGTAGGGTTTTATTCAAATGCATTCAAAAAAATTTAGTTTCATAGGCGACAGTGGAGAAGAAAATGTATACTTAGCCCTAAAAAGTAAAATAAAACAATAGTTAGCATGAAATGCCATTTATTAAAGGTTTTCTCACAACTTTTTCTTTTTCTACAGTTCATGTTCAACATGGCCGCCTCTATTTCTAATACATTGTCGCATCCTTCTACGGAGACCGGTCTTCACTACGCCAGTGGTCAATGTGGTCCTCATTTTATTTGCTGCATCCACAATCCTTTCTCTTAAGTCTTCCCATGTCTGTACTTCGTCTCAAAACAGAGCCAGTTTCTCGAAGTCTTCGATAAACTCTGTCAAAAACGGCCACATCCGGCACTCGACGACCGGGGTAGCGAGTTATGTATTCGTTGCGAGCTTGCGCAGACACACAATCGCAGTATCCGTAACAAATAAGCATATCAGCATATTCCTCAGGTGTGTAGGACGTCATACTCAACACTTCCGTATCACAGGCACAAATCAGAGTCCGGTTAACAAGCACAGTAGTCACAAATCAGAAGAAATAGTCCAGAATCACAGCCAAGTCGAGAAAAAGAGCAAAACGATATCGCATCTACTATGTACGAAGCACAAAAGCAGACTGACAACCAAAACAATGTTTCCGGTTGTATTCCCAGTCCTAGCCGGTGTCTACACATTTTTTCTTTCATTCGTACCTACATAAATCGTCACTTGTCTCGCTCCCACGGTGCGTCTTAACTTGAAGGACAATAGGCGTGGGACCGTTAGAACTGCTACCTGGAGCGTCCCAACTACTTTTTTTCCACGAAATGTAATACAAACCCTAGATTGTTACACCTCGTTAGATAGCTGATGAAACGTAAATATTTTAAAAAACATCTGCCGAACAATTACCATAACATTTTTTTTAGATATCCCTTAGAGAAAAATAAACTTTCTAATATGTTTTTTATTTCTTTTCTTTCACTTGTCTACTACAGTCTATTCAAATAACTTGTGCACTATTTTAATGATTGACGTCCTAAAGCATCTTACTACACATGTAAAAATGCAATAATAATAATAATAAGATACACAAAATAAACAAAAATAAATGTAGTAGCCTAAAAATCAGCAATTTTCAATAAAAAAATTAAAAGTCGAATATCTCGAAAAGGGTTAAGTTTAGGGTAGGGTGTTTCATAGTGAAATAAGTCAGAAATGATGGGTGCTCCACACCCTTAAGGGATCTAGCACGACTTTTCCTGTAACCCTGTATACAAGAAAAAGAAATGGGCCCAAAATTGAACCCTGGGGCACCCCATTTTTCACAAATGACCCAGATGATCTAATTCCGTTTATATATACTTTTTGTACTCTATTTTCTAAGTAAGAGTTAAGTAATTCGAATGCTCCGTCTTTATCGCCATAATGTTTCAATTTAAGTAGCAAGGTTTCGTGATCAACATAATCAAACGCCTCGGAAAGGTCGCAAAAGACGCCTCCCGCAGCACGGAAGCCTTCCCGAGCGTGCTCGAGAGAAAGACGAGAACACGATGCGAACGTCCCTCAGTAAAACCGAGCTGGCGATCGGGGAGGAGTTTAAGATTGAAACGACAAAGCGACCAAGATATTCGAGAAGATCGCGTATGATCTTCTCGAATATGTCGCAGCCAGTCGGTAACCAAATCCGACGCTGGCGGAGCGTACCTCGATCATGTCCGCCACGAGGTCCCCGGCGGCCTGCAGGCGCGCGGCGTGCCCGGCGGCGCGCGCCGCGTGATTGTCCAGCACTATGGAGTACCCCTCGCCCACGGCGCGGTGCGCGTGCCCCGTCAGCGTCGCCACCGAGTACACGTGCGGCCGGCGCTCGCGAGCGGCCAGCTCGCGCATCTATACACACACATACAGTACAACAAACGAGTTGTCAATATCCTCTGATAAAAAAAAAATCAGGGAACTGACATCGGCAGATAGTTCTATATTGGATCTGTTCTGTACAACGGGCGAGTCATTTACATATACAAGAAAGAGAAATGGGCCCCGAACTGAGGCCCCGGCCACCCCCCTTTGTAATGACCCAGATGATCTGATTCTGAACTATTTGTACTCTATTTTTAAGTAGGATTTAGTCTTCAACGCCAGACTATTTCAATGTAAGTAGCAAGGTTTCGTCAGCGACCCGATCGACCGCTCCGGCTGAATTTCAGAAGAAATCTACTGCACCGTCAGAACCGTCTCGAGCGTTAGATATATGTTAAATAAGCGGAACTCCCGCATCGGTCGGCCAAAGTGTCTCAGTGAACAAACACTCGCGACCGGCGCGGGCGTCACGAGCTGAGCTCCGCTCCCGATCATCGGACGCGGGCTGCAGATGCGTCGAGCGGGCAGTGTTACAGTGGGCAGTGCGTACCTCAGCGAGCAGGTCGGCGCACACGAGGCGGCCCTCGGCGTCCGTGTTGCCGACGCGTACTGCCAGCCCCCCCCCATCCCCCCCCCGCCCCCGCGCCCGCACCAGCTCGTCCGCCACGTACGCCTCCTCGCCCACCGAGTTGCGCACCAGCCCCAGCGCGCCCACCGCGCGCACCGGCGCCGACAGCGCCTCGCACGCCTGCGCAGCCGGCCGGAGCCGCCCGTTATACATTCAGTCAAAAAAGTAACTGGTTTTGGATGATTTGTTTATGGTTCCAAAATCAATGTTTTTGTTGTTATTGTTGGATTGGCACTACTCTTTTCCATTTTGGCGCGCAGTTTGAGTTGCATCTGTTATTCATATTTAATACAGTGTTTTTTTTAGTTATATTATATCTAGTGTATATTGTGATTTTCATAATGGACAAAAATATCGAACAGAGTTAGTCTCAAATTTTGCATAACCAATGGAATTTCGTGTTCGGAGTCACTGAAAATGTTACAATAGGCTTCCGGTAAGTCGACTATATCAAAAACACGTGCTTCCGAGTGGTACAAAGCGTTCAAAAGCGGTCGAGATGTGGTGGAAGATTTGCCTCGCTCTGGGAGGCCATCAACGTCTGCAACTGAAGTTAACATCGCAAAAGTGAAAGAAATAGTGACTGAAAATCCTCATTCAACTTTGAGAAAGATAGCCGTTGAACTTTCTGTATCTCACGAATCCATCCGTACCATTTTAAATAATCACTTGGGTATGAAAGATGTTGCCGCTCGGCTAGTCCCAAAAGACCTGAATTTTCTCCAAAAACTCAATCGCTTACGAGTCGTTGAGGACATGCTAGAACGAGTCAATTCCGACCCAACATTCATGAAACGCATTATTACTGGTGACGAGACGTGGGTTTACGAGTTTGACATACAAACTAGTCAACAAGCTTCAGAGTGGCGCCTTCCAACTGAACCGAAACCGAAAAAACCACGCCAAAGTCGATCGAAAGTCAAAGATCGAAAGCGATAGTCAAAGAAAACAGTTAACATAACTGTTTTCTTTGACTATCGCGGTGTTGTGCACTCAGAGTTCTTGCCGGAAGGTGAGACTATAAATAAAGAATATTATTTGAGCGTTATGCGGCATTTCAAGGACCAAATTCGATGATAAAGGCCAGATTTGTGGAAAGAAAAGTCTTGGATTTTGCACCACGATAATGCGCCATCGCACAAGGCCATCATTGTGAATGAATTTTTGACCAAAAACTCTGTGGCACCCGTTTCCATTCGATAGAAGACATAAAGGAGAAATCGCGGCGAGAACTGTACTCAATTCCGGAAAAAGCGTTTCAATAATGTTTTGATGATTGGATTATTCGTTGGCGGAAGTGTCGCTTCGGAAGGGCATACTTTGAAGGTGATGAAATAAAGTTGGATGAATAATTAACATTTTGTGTAGTGTGTGTGCGTGTGTGTGTGCATAGTGTGTGTGTGTGTGGGGGGTGTGTGTGTGTGCGCTCGGCTCACCATGATAAATCCCGCGACGGCGGCCGCGCCGCACTTGTCGCGCGACATGCCGGCCATGGCGCCGCCCGTCTTGATGTCGCACCCGCCGGTGTCGTACGTCACGCCCTGCGCACGCAAACACGTCGCACTACATTACGTACCTGCTCGCTCGCACGCACGCACGCACGCACGCACGCACGCACGCACGCACGCACGGCACTCGGTGCGGTGCGGTGCGAATGCGGCCTCACCTTGCCCACGAGCATGACGGTGCGCTCGTAGCTCGGCGGCGTGTACTCCAGGAACACCACGCACCCTGGAAACATGCAAGTGCGATGTAGAGAGCGGGCCGGGAGGGAGGGGGGCGGCGGCAGGGGGGTGCGGCACCTCTGTGGCGGGGCACGGAGTCGGCGGCGCGCGAGACGGCGGCCAGCAGCGGGTAGTCGCGCGCCAGCGCCGCGCCGTCGGCCTGCACGCGCACGGCCACGCGCGAGCCGGCGAAGGCGGCGCGCAGGTGCGCGGCGGCCGCGGGCGGCGCCATGCGCTCCGGGTCGGCGCCGCCCACGTCGCGCGCCAGCCCGCGCGCCGCCTCCAGCGCGCACGCGTCGCGCGCCAGCGCCCGCAGCGGCGCGCGCACGCCCTCGCCGTACACACCCAGCGCCTCCACCTTGGCCGCCTGCGCGGGGACCGACTCGCGGACCTGCAGCGGCTGCAACCGACGACGCACGCGTCATAGGGCGGCGCGGGGCGAGGAGGCGCGCGGAGGGCGGGGAGGGGCGTCACTCACCACGTAGAGCGCCTCGAGCGCGCCGAGCAGCGCGACCAGCTCCGCGCGCGGCCAGCGCGGGTGCGGCTGCAGCGCCAGCACGGGGCGGCGCGCGCCCGCCCGCGCCGCGCGCTCCACGCCCGCGCGCGCCGCCTCGCCCACGGACCGCACGTCGTGGTAGGGCCCCAGCGCGCCCGTGGGCGCCAGCACGAGCCGCGCGCCCGGCGCCGCGCCGCACCGCACCACGCCGCACTCCTGCGCACACCATCCTCGCGCGAATGAGCACTTCCTGACCATATTTATGGGCCTTCTCAGATATTTCAGAGTGGCAAAGATAATGAGGATTAATATGTACGAGGTTCCGCTCGCAAAAATATTACGTCGGAGAAAAACTACAAAATGTACCATTCGCTAAATGTCCCTGCCCCAAAATGCCTATTCGCTGAATGTGCCTTCTGCAAAATGTCCCCGTCATGAACACAAACAGAGAGACATACACATACTTTTTGCCAGTATGTTGTAAATGAGAATCCCCTCGATGGAAATATACCTCAAGGAGTATTTCCATCGAGGCTTAAATCCTCAATTGTTAAACCCCTATTTAAAAAAGGAGACAAATATGACTGGAATAATTACAGACCTACTGTTTTAATTCCATGCATATCTAAGATCTTTGAAAGAGTTATGTTTAATAAAATTCACAACGTCATAACACTTGTTACCTGAGAGACAATTTGGTTTCCGGAAGAACCATTCTACAGCTCTCGCCTGTTGGTTACAGAAACTTTAAGTAAAGGTTCACGAATTATATTATTGTTCATAGATATTAGCAGGGCATTTGATTGTGTAACTCATAAAACTCTATTATCAAAATTATGGGCCTATGGAATAAGAAGCAAAGCACATGATTGGATTGAAAGCTATCTTACGGGAAGAACACAATGTGTTCAGGTATCAAACATCGGATATAAAAAATCATATACTTAAACAAAATTTTAAATCCACCCTGCAATCAAATACTTACGGAGTGCCACAAGGAAGTGTACTTGGGCCACTATTGTTTCTTTTGTATATAAATGACCTTCCAAAAGTTATAAATAACGATTGTATTCTCTTTGCCGACGATATCACACTCATCATAAAAAGTAAAGAGGTAAAAACTTAATAGAAAGAGAAATCAACGAGAAAATAAAATCTATAACGACATGGTTCAGTAAACAATCTTAAACTCAACATTACAAAGACAAATTAATCGAGTTTTAGACTTACAACAGTAAATCTTTAAATTTACTAGGTGACTCACAATAATGAAAAAGTTAAAGTTGTGAATGACACAGTGTTTCTTGGCATAATAATAGATAAATACTGCAATTGGAAACCTCATATAGATACACTGTGTACTGTAACGTGAATCTCTTTTAATTTACGTTAATCGCGATTTTAACACAATCGATTCTCGATTCACTTTTAATCGATAATCGGTATCAACCGTAGAAGCGGCAACCCCTACGCGGCGACGCGAAACGTCACTAACTTCACTCGGCCATTTCAAATCTCGAGAGAAAAAACGAACAGCTGTTTCGTACTGTCAGATTTTAATTTATTCCTTGGTGCCCTAAAACCACCTAAAAAGCGTTAATTACTCAATAAATAGTGTTCCCTATATTAAACGCTAAATTCAGTTAATTTAGACCCCCGCTGTTGGGTAAGTGTGAACTGATATTTACCTATTTGTTAATTTGGCCTTGTAAACCTCTTTTCATAAATTCTGTTCTGATCTGTGTATGTTTTCCACTTGTTTTCTTTGGTTCTTTATGTCATGTTCTATTTTCACCTTCTTACCACTGTGCTATTCCGTTCCAATCTCCATGTATCGCCACAATCAAACCACCCATCATGGCCCAGCTTACTTGCAATGGTGTGGAAAGGTGGATGCATGGAGACTCACTGGAAGAGGATCTAATTCCGCTAAATCTTCCAGGGTTCTAAGTTAACGCCTAAGTTAACGTCGAAGTTAACGTTGAAGCTCTCTTCACATCGTTGACCTACACTCTCCGCTACATCGTTTGGCCTTGGACCCCTTGGACGAGCTGCGGACACTCATTGCAGAGCCAGCACCTAGCCCTCATCGGAGACTCCTGCCGTCACCGTCCACACTACAGCAGGGACAGCCAGGCCAGTAGCGGAACACCCCTGAAGCTCGACCAAACCTAGAAACTGCCATCAGGGCGGTCGATCACGACCCATTTAAATCTTTAATAAAATTATCTTATTCTTTGTTCATGTCTTGGGTTTTATTAGCTACACAGCCCAAGCGCGTCAGTGGCGCCTACAACGTGTTTTTGATGGTCAGTTTTTGAGTTTTGTTGAGCTTTTGAGTAGTTTGCATTGTGCGCATACACATTGTAAAGTTTTGTTTTTTTACTTTTATTTTTGCTTTCTTTATTTGTGTGCTTGATAACCAAGTTTTAGAGTGTAAATTGTTTTGTAACTGTTGTAAATTTTTTTTTGTCTTAAATTGAAATTACCTTCAAATGTAAAAAAAAAAAAAAAAAAGTGAACACTAGTGACGTTCCTACCTTTCGGTAATTTATAATCGATTTTTTATAACGATTGTTAATCGATATATTTTTATGTTTTGTAATCGTTTCTCTTTAAATTAATCGTATCTATTATTGTAAACATTCTACATTTTGGTTATCGGTTATTTTTATTTTGCATATTTAATTTTTAGTTGCAATTTTTATTTTTGTTTTGGCTTTGCTTTATTTCATTCATTTTCATTCTTATTTATATTTTCATTTTAAAAAAAAAAAAACAACTCTGTTATCACTACATTGTTACAGAGCGGAGTAGTAATAGTGCTTTATTTATTTGTATCGTTCACATTTGCCCAAACGAGTTTGATATCTGATATTTTTGTTTATTCCTTGCTTTTGTCGACATGGGCGATATTAAGTTTTTGTCTTTGCAAAAAGCAGAGTTGGCGTATGAAGTTGCAATCCGTGGGGAAACTCCCGCATCTACGGTTGAACAATTGCGAAAACAGATTGTGAAAATAGCTGCGTTACATCCTTCGGAGGATATTCTTGTCTCACCATTCGGTCCTGTTACTGATCTGGAAGCAGTTAAGGAAACATTGCTGAAACTTGACGATTTAGTAGCACAATTAAGTTTAAGTTTTGATAGGAATATTTTATTGAGAGCTCAAAATTTAACACTGCATTTAAAATACAGAATTAGCAGAATTGATTGCTCTACTTGCGCGGAAGGACTTCAGATATTGTCGGATTGTGTAAATCGATTCGAATCGCTTAAATACAAACTTAAAAATATAAAACCGCCTGGTGACGCACTAGACAAAGATGATGACACGGATGCTGCTGGGACTATGAACCCTAATGTTATGGCATGTACAACGTCAAGTTGTGATAAAGGACTGTCTGATTTGTCAAAACTAAAATTCAACGGCAAAACGTGTGCACGTGCTTTTATTCAACGCGTAAACGAATTTTCAACAGCAAGAAGCATACCTTCTCATAAACTACTTACTTTTGCTACTGAAATTTTTACCGATGAGGCACTACATTGGTTTAGAAGCATTAAACATACCGCATCCTCTTGGAGTGATGTCTGCGAGAGACTTAAAGACGATTTTGGTCACGCTGATTACGACTATCGTCTTCTTGAAGAGATAAGAGCACGCACACAAGGTGAACGCGAAAACATTACTATTTACCTTTCTATTATGTCAGGCATGTTCTCACAGCTGGATAGGAAAATGTCGGAGGAAGAGAAACTAGAAATTATTATGCATAATATTCGTCCTTGCTATACCAACGTACTAACTTCTTCGCCTGGTATTAATAACATTGAAACATTGCGTTCATTATGTAAAAATTTTGAAAACATACAAGCCCGTATGTCTCAATTTCGAGAGCCGCCAAGAGTTTCTACTGAAACACTAGCCCCTGAGTTTGCGTATCAGTCTACGAGTGCTAATAAAAACTTTAAAGATCTTCCGAGTAATAACCAAAAGTTTCATTACTCTGCTAACTACACTAAGTTCAATAAAGGGTATGGTAACTATACACAGTACAATACCCCAAACAACACAAACGCACAGACGAAACAACATTACTCGTACAATTACAATCGTAGTCAGGGTAATACTAATACTAACTACTCAAATTACAACAACGCAAATACTAATGCGAAACCTGTGAACACCATCACAAAGAATAACAAGTTCTGCCCACGTTGTCGAGTGGACAGTCATTGTCTTAGGAACTGTACAGCTGAACGAAAGATAGTTTGCTTTCGTTGCGGTCGTCCTGACGTTCGTTCAAATGACTGCCCTGATTGTCAAAAGAATACTCCAAATAATTCAAAAAACTAGAAAACCAGGGTTGTGGTACATCTAATATTAACCATTTTGATGCTTCTGAATGGCAAAAATGGTTACAATTTATTAAAAACTTCTCTACAATTTACAAAGTTACTTCAATCCTGCTAGATAAACCTGAAAATGATACTAGACCTTATATTAAAATGAAAATTAATGATTTAAATGCTTGCGGTTTATTAGATTCTGGTGCTGCGGTATCGATTCTTGGCAATAATTCCCATCAGGAATTATTAAACGTAGGTCTAACCATTAACAATGGCGATGAAATTAGTGTTATTGCTGCTGGTGGTCAAAATTTAAAAAGCATAGGTTACATGAATCTACCGATACACTTTGAAAACGCTTTTAACATTATCAAGTGCTATATAGTTCCACAAATTGAAACTCCCTTACTACTAGGAGTAGATTTCTGGAGGAAATTTGAGTTGTGCCCCAAGTATATTGGCTCTATTGACATAACTCAAAACAGATTAGCTTCGTTAGCGATTTTAACTACGGATTTCGACAAGCATATTACCTCTATGGATAATCTAGTAGATTCACAGCGCCATATTGCAAACAATTTAATTGAACAATTCAACGAAATCTCTACAGAACGTAAGGGTCTAGGCAGAACTCATCTGATTACTCATCACATTGATACAGGTGATTCCCCTCCGTTAAAACAGAGATACTACCGTATGTCTCCCGAAAAACAGAAAATTTTGAAAGAGCAGGTTGATGAAATGCTAGGTCTAGATGTTGTGGAGCCTTGCGAGAGTGCATGGTCATCACCAGTACTAATAGTATCCAAAAAGAATGGTCAACCTAGATTCTGTTTAGATAGTAGGAAGTTAAATTCTGTTACCAAACGCGATGCGTATAATCTTCCATATATATCAGAGATACTGGACAATCTTCGCGATGCCAAATTTCTTTCTAGTATTGATCTGTCCAAGGCATTTTGGCAGATACCTATTGCTGAAGAAGATAGGAATAAAACCGCATTTTACGTCCCAGGTCGCGGCACTTTACGTTTTAAGACCACAGCCTTTGGTCTGACAAACGCACCTGCGACTCAGCAACGTCTAGTTGACATGATGTTCGGCCACGAATTTGAGTTAAGAGTATTTGCGTACTTAGATGATATTGTGCTTGTAAGCAACACTTTCGAGGAGCACGTCTCACTATTGTTACGAGTGCTTGATAAATTGAAACAGGCAAATCTCACTATCAACATCGATAAGTGCCAATTTTTTAGGAGTCAGTTAAAGTATTTAGGATACGTCGTAGATGCTCAAGGTTTACGCACTGACCCAGAAAAAGTACAAGCTATTGTAAATTACCCAACCCCAACTTGTAAAAAGGACGTTAAACGTTTCTTAGGAACTGCTACTTGGTACCGCCGTTTTGTTCCTAACTTTAGCACGTTAGCGGGCCCTCTAAACAAGTTGACTACTAACAAAAAGACATCTCCACCCTTCTCTTGGAGCACTGAAGCAGATGCCGCCTTCAATAGTCTCAAAAAATGTTTAGTTTCTGCCCCAGTCCTGGCCTGCCCAGATTATAGCCAACCTTTTGAGGTCCATGCCGATGCAAGTAATTACGGCACTGGCGCAATGTTGACGCAGTTAATTGACGGAAAAGAGAGGCCCGTAGCTTATATGAGCAAGTCTTTAACTGGTGCAGAGAAAAACTATAGCATAACAGAGAGGGAAACACTCGCTGTTCTCATTGCGTTGGAGCATTGGCGTTGCTACCTGGAGAATGGACAAACCTTCACCGTCTACACGGACCATTCCGCTCTTCAATGGTTTTTATCCCTTAGCAATCCAACCGGTAGACTAGCTAGGTGGGGGGTACGTCTATCTTCATTTAATTTTGTCATCAAGCATCGTCGTGGAGTAGATAACGTTATACCCGACGCTCTATCTCGTGCGTTCCCCGTATCAGCAATTTCCACATCTAACTCAATTACAACTACAACCGATTCTTGGTACAAAACAATATACAACACTTGTTTAAACAATCCCAGTAGTCTCGAAAATTTTAAAATTAATAACAATTCCCTTTACCGTTTTTCAAAAAACAAGTCTCCTCTTACTGCTGAGTTTGCATGGAAAGAGGTAGTTCCTAGCGAACTACGTGAGAAAGTGATTTCTGAAAACCACGATGAACCTACTGCAGGTCATTTGGGAATTCACAAAACTTACCTTCGCTTGGCTCTACGCTACTTCTGGCCGGGTATGCACTCAGACGTTGTAAAATTTGTTTCAAATTGCCCAACTTGTCTTTCCATCAAATCACCTAACCATGCTACCCTGGGTGAAATGGGAAGACCAAAACAATGTTCCCGTCCATTTCAGATGATTTCAATTGACTTCATTGGTCCACTTCCCACTAGTCGAAAACAGAACTGTTACTTACTTGTAGTAGTCTGTTGTTTTTCTAAATATTGCGTTATGTTTCCACTGCGCAGAGCAACAGCTGATGCAGTGGTGAAACATTTAGAGGACTCTGTGTTCCTTGTTCATGGTGTTCCACAAACAATTTTCTTAGATAATGGTAGCCAGTTTATTTCCAAAAATTTAGAAAATTTCTTTAAAAAGTATAAAATACCAAATGTATTCTTCACACCAAAGTACACTCCACAGATAAACACAGTTGAAAGGTACAACAAAACTATTGTAACCTGCATTTCATGTTTCATAGAGAACGATCACAGATCATGGGATTTTAATTTGCCAAAAATACAATTTGCCATGAATAATTCTGTAAGTGAGGCAACAGGCTATACACCCACATTTCTCATTCATGGGAGAGAACTCGTCACATGCGGATCCCACTACATTGATCCGAATATCGAGGACGAAGTTATTTTCTTACCTCGCGACATTTACTGCGATAATATAGGTAATTTAGCAGGCATATTTAATAATGTACAGGCTTCTCTTTGGCACGCTCACGTAAAGAATACGTCTAGGTATAATTTACGCCGAAAATCGGCAGAATTTCAAATTGGTGACATCGTCTGGAAAAGAACGTATTTCCAGAGCGATAAAGACCAATACTTTAGTAAAAAGTTAGCACCCAAATTTATCAAATGCAGGGTGGTAAGTAAAAACTCACCTTTAGTATATGAGTTACATGACATGAACGGTAAAGACATTGGTACTTGGCATATCAAAGATTTGAAATTAGTTAGTAGTTATCAATAAATTATTTGCAATACACAGAACAGATATTTTTTATCAAAATTTTGTAATTTTTTTCCTCACCGATAGTCGCGTCGATGATTGTCACCTATTTTTGTTTTTAAAAAACGGAAGATTTACTTTAAGTCAACAGATCAATATGTCAGTTGCCTTTATTTATGACTTGGTGCCTCGTATTAATTAATAAATATTGAGGTTAGTTAGTAAGATGAATTTTGAAAGTGGAAGAATGTTTTGTTGATGTATGAATGGTAAGAGTAGTTCTTCTTATTTACATTATCGTTGGAATTTACTTATAACCTAGGTAAAGTACAACAAGAACGGCGTGATTATTAGGTTGAATTTTTCCATTATTTAGTTAGTTTCGGATTTTTTCTTCATAGGAAGTAAAATCCTGGAGGGGAGAGGCGAATCTGTAACGTGAATCTCTTTTAATTTACGTTAATCGCGATTTTAACACAATCGATTCTCGATTCACTTTTAATCGATAATCGGTATCAACCGTAGAAGCGGCAACCCCTACGCGGCGACGCGAAACGTCACTAACTTCACTCGGCCATTTCAAATCTCGAGAGAAAAAACGAACAGCTGTTTCGTACTGTCAGATTTTAATTTATTCCTTGGTGCCCTAAAACCACCTAAAAAGCGTTAATTACTCAATAAATAGTGTTCCCTATATTAAACGCTAAATTCAGTTAATTTAGACCCCCGCTGTTGGGTAAGTGTGAACTGATATTTACCTATTTGTTAATTTGGCCTTGTAAACCTCTTTTCATAAATTCTGTTCTGATCTGTGTATGTTTTCCACTTGTTTTCTTTGGTTCTTTATGTCATGTTCTATTTTCACCTTCTTACCACTGTGCTATTCCGTTCCAATCTCCATGTATCGCCACAATCAAACCACCCATCATGGCCCAGCTTACTTGCAATGGTGTGGAAAGGTGGATGCATGGAGACTCACTGGAAGAGGATCTAATTCCGCTAAATCTTCCAGGGTTCTAAGTTAACGCCTAAGTTAACGTCGAAGTTAACGTTGAAGCTCTCTTCACATCGTTGACCTACACTCTCCGCTACATCGTTTGGCCTTGGACCCCTTGGACGAGCTGCGGACACTCATTGCAGAGCCAGCACCTAGCCCTCATCGGAGACTCCTGCCGTCACCGTCCACACTACAGCAGGGACAGCCAGGCCAGTAGCGGAACACCCCTGAAGCTCGACCAAACCTAGAAACTGCCATCAGGGCGGTCGATCACGACCCATTTAAATCTTTAATAAAATTATCTTATTCTTTGTTCATGTCTTGGGTTTTATTAGCTACACAGCCCAAGCGCGACAGTACAAAGCTTGACAAATACGTATTTGTCTTAAACAGACTAAAGTTAGTAACTTCGGAAAAAGCCGCTCTATTAGCATATCATGGCTATGTGTCGTCACTACTTCGATATGGTATTATACTTTGGGGATACTCTGTAAATTTAAATTCAATTAAATTAAATGAGCGTTAATTTCAAATCAGTTTATAAGATTTTTCATATACAAAACCACTACTTTTCGTCCATAATAAGGATGTAGACTAAATAGGAGCTGAGCTATGTTAGTTTTGACTTAGCCTTGGCGCAAGTATTATTTGAGTGTGTGACCATAAACGATTTTATAAAAAAAATTCAAAAGGTGCGTCATCATAATTTCTTATGAAAATTTATTTCTTAATTTATTCTTATTTCTTTCCGCGCCGTGTTTATAAAGGTTTACGTTTGTAAAAAAAAATCATACACAAAAATAAAATTAAGGAATATTTTGCAAATGGAAGTTATTGCGTAAGTAAGCACTTGCAAAAGAGACTTTTTACGAAGCTGTGACGTGATATTTGGCGAAGGGGACCTTATACGCCTGAATCCCATTTGGCAACAAGGATGAGAAAAGTAGCAAGTACCTACTACAAACGAACAAACGAATGTATACGTACGGTGTTAATACAACCATAAAGTATAGTGATATCGGTCTAGTGATAAAACACTACGCGATTCAATTTATCATTCCATTTGCATGTTCTGTTTGCGTTAATTACAACAACACACAGCGTTCTCAGATAAGGACTGTGCGCTCGCTTGCTTATTATTTTTTTTTTTTTATTACTACATATTTTACTAAAAATGTGTTATCACCAGTAGGTACATCTCAAAATGCAAGTCTCCCAAAAACGTCAGTCCGTCCGTCCGCCACGCTTCACCTAGTGGCTAAACCATTGGTCTGTTTGATATCAAATTTTGAACTTAAGAGTGGTAGCTAAATCATCCGAAGATTCTTAATGATTTCTCGCTGGTCTGCCAAATTGGTGGAAGTGAATTCGTTTTAACGTTCTACAGTACCGAATCGGTCATGCATCTGACCTGCCAGCATACCCTTTAGACATATTTTTCTTTAAATAATTTTTTTCTTACCAAATGTTGGTACTTATACTTTTGTTTTCTTGAAAGTCCGGAGCCAACTCGGACCTCTCCATGTTACTGCGGACGTTATCGCAAGCAGCTGTGACTGTGGTGCAACATCGGACCAGCGATTACTCGCGAATTATCGCGCAGATATCACTCAAGAGCAGTCGGTGAATCGACTCGTACGTAGGCATGGCACGCCGAGGTACATACAGGTGGGCCGGTGTGTGTGTGTGTGTGTGTGTGTGTGTGTACTGACCGTGTCCAGCGCGGCGTCGAGCGCGCGCGCGCGCGCCACGTGCTCGCGCAGCGCGCGCGGCGCCGGCACGCCCTCCGTCACCACCACCACCACGGCGTCCCACCCCCCCTCCACCTGGCCCTCCCCCTCGCCCTCGCCCTCCCCCAGTGACGTCACCACGCACACGCGCACCCCGTGCACCGCCCACTCCCCCGCGTCTCCCTCGCCTCCCATCTCACTGCAAAGATTCTGGAAACACGAGTAAACATATGACAGGAAACCGAGGCACATGAGTAAAAACCCAGCAGAGAGCCAACTTCGCGTAGGTGCCCCGGCTCATGTTGGCGTCCGAACTGCAGAGTTGTATGAGCGACGACCGCATCGCTATTATTATTATTTTTCATGATGGTGATAATAGGCGAGCAGCAAATTGCTGGTACTTATGCCTATATCTGAACTGGTACAATTAAGCCTTTTTTTTTTTTTTTTTTTTTTTTTTTTTAATTTATTTTAAAAAATGATTTTAGAGGTGTGCGCATGGGATACAATATTTTGTTCCTACTCTCTATAAGGTTATGGGATAACAAATAAGACATTATTTTTAATTATTAAGTTGCATTAAGTTTAAGTCTTTGAATTGCACTTGTAACATTGGTTTTTTTTTTTTTTAAATAACTTTTGTGTTCTCTAATGGGGCATCGATAATGTCCCATGTGCTTGTAACCCTGCTGTTGAGCATTAAAAGCCTACTGCCAGGTTTTCCATGCAGGCAGCCTGTGGACACCAAGCGTGAACATTGTCAGGGCCATGTTGGAGCGGACCCGACATTGCAGTGATCAGGGATGTTCACAGAAGCTCTTACACATGGTTTTGCTGCAATAATGACCAAGTACGCAAGCTCCCTGCAGCACTAAAGCTAACATAATTGACTGAATGACGAAAATGATTGATGAGAGGTTTGACGGTCCCATCATCAGACTTCTTCATCATCATCAGTGGGGCTGTTCAAATTTATTTCTAGTTATTTAAAAAAACTATCTAATAAGTTAACTAACATAATATAGCTTTTACTAACACTATGGATCTGAATCAAATAAATAAATAATAATAATTTTTATTATTATTAAACACTAGCTGTGCCAGCGGCTCCGCTCGCGTGAACTACAGAATCCGCCCTCGTTCCCACTTCCGCTGCTGTTCTCTTCCCACTTCTACTTCCACTACCACTCAGACTCGAGACTCTCAATATCCCTATCCCAATCCCAACCCCACCCCTATCCCCAAAAACTAAATAGACCACCAGCAAGACAACTTGAAAACTGCATCAAATTTCATTCAGTAGTTTTTGCATGATGCGGCAACAAACATACATACAGACAGACAGAAAGACAGACAAAAGTTCTAAAAAAAATTGTTTTAGCTTCTATTGGCCCTATAAAGACCCCTCATACAATTTTTTTTTTTTTTTTTTTTTTTTTTTTTTTTTTTTAAATATCTGTACAGACATAGATCAGTTAGTTTTATTATAAGTATAGATTTTCATGTAAAAGTTACATTGTTATTTCCAATAATTACAGTGATATGACAACTCTATGAAATAGGTATAAATTTTTGAATCTGTTAGGAAGCTGTACCACAAGGAACACATATCTCCGTCGCCAACCCATAGAGATGTAATACCCAGAGGGGTCATAGTACTTTTGTACACTACTATAAGAGGGCATTGTGGAAATAAAAAATCTGTTTGCCGTGAATTTTTTCCCGGCTGCCTACTGAGATCGTACCTCCGTCTCTTGACGAGCTCAAGGCCAAGATGAGTGCGTGGTGGGCGCTGTGCGGCGGGCGGCTGGCGGCCGTCTCACTATTGTATGATAACACTTTCCTCTAATCAGAATCGCACGTACTGCTCAAGTAAAAGCCGCCCGGTTGGCAGGTGATAAACTATTTATTGTTGATGCACTCAGTAATACGTACTCAGTAACACTACAAACATACAACCAACGAAATAACGAACCAATACATTAACTAAATTTACACATAAATAACACACAAGTTATAATCCTACAATGTAAACAAATCCCAAATAAATAACAGCAGACAATCAACCAACGTCACGTCACGTCGTATCAATGTCATACTGTCAGCTGTCAGCCAATTATCAGTTTTTTTTTTTTTTTTTTTTTTTTTTTTATGTGTTTTACGGCTCTATGCCAATTGTCAGTTGTAGCCATGTCCAAAATCTTGATTACGGTGAAGCCGCGCTAAAAATACGGTAGATTCTAAGAAATTACGGTGATTGGCCCAAGAAAATAAACGGTGTAATCACATACTACTTTCAATAAAAACAACAATTTTAGCGTATTAATTACTTTTTATTAGAAAAACTAGAATTGCCAGACGCAGACGTCGTCGTACTGTGACAGCAGAAGCTACACGCCAAATATTAATTGACCGTTCAGAACAAAGAGAAAAAATTGAACGAACAAACAGTCAAATATTAAGGCGCCTAGTTAATGCATTGGAAGGAATGCATGAAAAACTTGGACAGATAAGAACCAGGTTAAAAATATATATATTTCGTATTCAAATTCAAACTTTAAGCACTTATTAAGTGATCAGATTATTATTTTATATAATGAGAAAGAATTTAAATTAGTTATACAAACTAAACTAATAATAAACTAGAAATTAAATTAAAATTAATTTATTTCAGATAACAAAGATCCATACACAAAAAATAATAATTAATCATGTTACATGTAAAAATAATAATATAATAAAATGTCAACATATAAAATAACACATAAAATAACATATAAAATAACAATATAAATGCCTGCCAGGTGCTCGCTAGCCCACCAACACTGCCGTCCAGTGGCCAGCAATGGGACACTCGAACTTACCCCCGACCACCCTCAGGATGCTGTTGGTGCTGCCGTGAACTCGGCGCATCAGCGAGGGACACTTGTTTACACATTATCGCGTGGAATCCGTCGACGCGCGCCGCGGCAAACATGCCGGACGCACTACAGCACCACGGCAGCCGCAAGAAGGCGTTATTATACTGTACTTGTAAGGCGCTGTAGGCCTTCTGCGTGAATCTCACCCACAGGCTGCTCGTGTAAAACGATTGACAGAAGGATTTAAAGAGAGTAACTTTTACCTTTTCTGTACAATGAGCAAACCTTCGGGCGATCATGTTGCTTCTGACCGCCAGCGCCCTACGCTCCCGCTCGATATCCTCGTCATCCATCAAGCGTTCCGTCACGACATGTCCTAGGTACTTGAACTGCTTGACTCTCGCCAAAGCAGTCCCGTATAGCTTGACCGGCGGCACGTTTTGAGGAGTGCTGCTTCCCGCGGCAAAAACCAGGAGCTCACTCTTTTTAGTCTTATACGAGTACCTCAACCCGTGGGTATTTGCGTAGGTTTCACAAGCTTGCAGCAACTTCCTGAGTGCACTGATCGATGGACTCATAAGCACCATATCGTCCGCGTAACTGATGTTGTTGACGTTGACGCCATCAACAGCATCCCGCCCGCATGCTGCTGAGCCCGCAGATCAGCTGGTCCATATACAGGTTTAAGAGCTTCGGAGACGTCAACCCACCCTGTCTCACTCCACACTCCAGCTTGTATAAATCCGAGTACTCACCCGCCCACCGAACAAAGTTAATCTGATTGTTATACCAATGCCTGAAGAAATAAATATGAATTATTATTATGTACAACTTTTGCCCGCGGCTTCGCTCGCATAGAATAAGTTTCCCGCGTAAATAGATTTTCCCGTGGTAAAAATTAGACGATGTTCATTAGTAGTGTCTAATTATATTTAAGTTATACATATTGATATAACTTTGGAATATATATATAAATATATATATATATATATAAATATATATATATATATATATATATATTTTTTTTTAACCTATATTACAAAGAAATACACTGACAGTTAAGAACTTCAAAACAAGTACATGTGTACTTATTTTACAATTAAATATAAACTTGCATTCTAAATCTCTTCAAGTAGCTAGTAATGTAATAACAAAATATATGCTAAACTTAATTAAAAACTATAAAATTATCACTTTACTTGAGACAAATAAAAATGTTCTAGAGTAATTTTTTTTTTTTTTTTCAGTGTATGTGACCGCGGCGCGGGCGCAGCGCAGCTCCCATAAACGCTGAACCAAATCGCGACGTGTAGCGATGGCTGCTTGCAAGTCTCTATTAGATGCACTGTCATCAGCATCACCGTATGCGATGGTG